>OY744569.1:2927988-5327988 GCA_963556235.1 Cryptophagus acutangulus
GTTTACATGGTCTATTGCTTGAAAAGCTCTGGAAGAATATCGCGACATCAAGCAATAAATGACGTAATTCGTCGTGCTTTGGTATCAATTAATGTTCCAGCTATATTGGAACCTGTGGGTTTAGCAAGATCTGATGGTAAACGTCCAGATGGTCTCATTCAAGTTCCGTGGGAAAGAGGCAAATGTCTTTTAAATGGATTTTACTTTCCCGGATTCTCTTGCTCCCCGCCATTTGAATAAGACTGCTTGCTATTAGAGCAGGTAGCGTTGCTGATCAAGCTTAAAATTAATAAGTATGAAAGTTTATGCAATTCTTATATGTTCTTGCCGATTGCTATTGAAACTTTTAGTTCTATTAGAAAAAGTGCTGAATTATTTATTAAATATTTGGGTCGTCGATTGCGTCAGTGTTCTGGAGATCCAAGAACTAGCTGTTTTACAACGTTTAATGTTAGAAATTCAAAAAGTAATGCTTCTTCAGTTTTGGGTACGATGCCTAAATTTGAAGAAGATTCTTAGTTATATATGTAGTTATATTTGCTTGTGGTTGTAATAAATGTCTGATAAATGTTATTGATTTATGAAAAAAAATATCTATCTCTATTTAAAATATCCACCGACTCCACCACCTGGCACACAGTCCACACATTGTACAACTGTTGCTTGTATGACCCAATTTCGTAATGAATAGCACTAGTTCAGTTAATGGACAGGCGCAAACGTGACAAAACGAAAAATGTACAAAACAGTATTAAATTTAATTTGTAACGAAACAATATAGAAATACATTTAATTAAAACAACGCCATCTTTTAGTGGTACAACCATTTCAAATGTACTACAGGTTGCATAACTTCACAATAACATTTATTTTTCACTATCATCATCTATGTGGAACATGGCATCACACTTGACAATTGCATAAATCTCACTTTGATACCGCAATATCTGTTCAAGTTTTGTCGTGACCTCCTCGGAACGCCTATAAGTAAGATTAGTGGACAGTACACAATTTTCCAAATCGTTCATAGTCGATGTTACCACAGCAATTAAATCACTTATGGGCACTGTTGGTCCTGGATTGGTCTGCAGTACTCGTGGTTTTCGTTTGCGTTTTGTTGGCTTCAAAATTTTTCTCACATTTTTCGATGCCTTGACGTCATAATTTAAATCTTGTAGTGGATGACTGTCTGGGTTTTGTAGTCGTTGAGTAGGCATTGAAACGGGCGACTGCTGTCCATTAATCGGTACATTTTCGTCACCATTGACAGATTTCTGTTTCCTTTTACGAGATATTTTCGGTATATTAAAAATGGGATCCTCATCAATGTTATCTTGATAGCTAGCGTTGGAACAAGTGGATCTCATTGGATACCTTTTACGAGGCTTTACGCCTGTCACAATATTATTTTCATTGTTAATTTCAGATTCCCGTGTGACGGTTGATAAAGCTTCAGTTAAAACTTCATCATTCTTTGCGTTTTCAACTCGGTTTTCATCGTAGCCATTTGAGACAACTGAGGCTTCTACTGGGATTGCTTCTAATTGCAGTATACCCTAGATTAATTGTTTAATTGAAGCGATGTAGTATTAAAATAGTACTTACTTGTAGTTGAGGTCTAATTAGCAAATTATATGCTTCCAAAAGTACCTCAGCTATTTTGTTCGCCGCCATTTTGTATGACATGTAAATGCAAATGCACAATAGTCACCTAGATCAAATCACTTGTAAAAACGATACATCAACAGCACACTGACAGTTGTTGAGACTCAAAACATTGCAAGTTCCAGGATTGACCACAGGTGTCACTTGCCTCAAAACTTTTTTTAGGAGTGGGGAAGCCGCCATGTTGCACGTCATCGAATCTGCCGGTTCATTGTTTACATTTCTGTTTCGCTGCAATTTTTCGTGTATTTCACAGAAAATTACAGTTTCGGTTCGGTTTAAAAGTAATATTTCTTTATAAAAGTATTGTGTATAGTGTTCAGAAGGATTTGCGTGATAATTAGACAATTTAATATTGCAAATACATTAGTGGACTTAATTTTTCAACCCTTATTACTATACACCCCCTCCCCCAAATTATACAATTTGTGTCAAATAGTTCGGATTTTCTTCATATTTTGTTTCTACTATACATTGTAAATATATTTACGAATAATCTAATTAAAGATATTATGCGACCCTTATTTTACAACTTCAACCCTCAATATACCCCTTACAGTCAAAATGCTAGGATTTCTTTCAAATATGGATTCCAGTAGTAATTTTAACTTATTTAACTTATCATTATTATTTAATTTAATTGAAATTATGCTAGGACCTACATTTTACAATTGATTTGACAGATTTCTTTCAAATTTGTTTTCTATTAATAAATTTCAATTTAATTTCAACTAGTTGAATTAAAAATAGGCTAGAATCCTCAATTCATAATTTTAACCCTTAACACACCCCTACATTAATAGTGCTAAGATTTACTTCAAACATTGTTTTATATTGGTAATTTTAAATCTTGCTTCAAATAGCTTCATTAAATGGGGTACACACAACACATTTTTCACTTTTTCATTTCTTCATACACAAGCTTCAACTGTAGATTCGTTTCAACAAATCTCAACTGTTTTCAGCTTAGATTTGTTTCAAATTTGGTTCCTAGTTAAAATTTAAAAGACATTTTTAAATAACCCGATGAAAAAGTGTGTTTTGAGAATTATAAATATCTTTAAAATAGAAACAAATCAATAGTTTAATACTAATTTCCTGAAAATTTTGGAGAAAACGTGGAATGGCTACTACATCTCCTATTCAAGCACCAACAACCCTCCTATGAGAATCTTCTTCCTATGAGTACAATCAAGTTAGAAACTGTTTAACACTTTAACTAAGTTAATGTAATTATGTAAATTCTGATGAAAAAATGAGAGAAAAATATCGCCGGCTTTATACACAAACTTTAGTAATCAAAAGTTCACCAGACACATTTTTACTTAATTTGCTCTACAAAATAGCCGTGATTTGAGAATAATGTTAAATCATTTTAATTTCAATCTCCTGGCTTAGACAGTGTGCTCAAAACGTTTTCATAGTACCAAAAATGGACACGCTTATAAAAGATATGGAAGATTATAAATTTAGTATAATTTTTGTATACATTGTTTGAAAATATTAAAATGTGATTTATTCAAACCGATTCATAGAATGACAAATGATTGTAATATTATAATCAAATAAATTAAAATTGGACAATAATCAAACAAAATAAAATTATTATTCACTCATTATGATAACCACACAAATACCTTCTACACTCAATGTACTAAAATCATTTCTTATTAATTACTACCATTATAACCTGAACTATATGCTATGTTACAAATATCTCACCGTTACATATGTACTATTTCGAATTTTTAACCTAACCAATTTTTTGTCAGGATTTTGTTCATCTGGGGGCAAGGCGATTGCGATTGGCTGTCGCCTTTTCGCCCGTACAGATTACACACATTTAACGTCTCCCTCTTTTGTTGAGCGTTGTCCCTGCGAAACATAATTTCAGATAGCACGGCATATCTGTAAAACTTTATCTGTGGCAGACAAATATCATGTCAAGCTTCGCATGCAACACACCAATAATTTATAGTTAGATGTTCGATTAACTTTGTTTGATATTGTGATATTGGATATCTCCCATCACATCACCCACCATCACGGGACCAACAAATTGCGAGTCGGTGTTTGCTCACTATGGATGTGAGGTACAAAATGAAAATACCATAAAGTTTTTTACCGGTATTTTTAAGAACAATCTCAGAAAAAAGAAAATTAACTTCTTATTAGAAATTATACATTTGGGCTAATTATTATTATAATTTAATTATCCTTGACTATATTTTCATTAATGTGTGATTTCTAATATCATGTTGAACAATAAATAATTACTTATTTTTAAAATAAATAATAATAAAATGTAGTTGTACAAACAATAATAAAACAAGAATAATTGATTTGTAGATAAACAAAATCTTGTTTGAAGCAGTTGGATTGTCCTATATTTACCAAAAACTAGCAAAAAGACTTGTTCGGCAGCAGAAATTGCTTGTCAAAAAATCGTGCAAAATATACTAACGCATCGTCCTACGTGAGCGACTAGTTGCGGACGAAGCGAGCAGTGCGAGCATATCTAAGCGAGTATCTAAGTATAGAAAACTATTGCTGTGACCTACGTGGAGTCGCGCCGACCGCAAATGAAAGCAGGCGAATTTTATGCGGTTGACGCGATCAAATAATTTGATATTTTCGCGCGATCCGCACGAACCGCGTCAGTCTTCGTAGAACACGAGTACATTTGTCGCGACGAATACGAAGCTATAGTCATAGGCTATAGGTTTATTTATCATTCTAGAGCAACGTAATTTTAAAATAAAATTGCTCGAACACATAATTTCGAATCTGCTAATCCACCCCATTTTTGTAGGTACGATTGCACGGCGCGAATATGCGATTTTAGCAAGTAGGACACTCAAGCCGCATAGCTCGCACCGTTTGCATTGCCTGGGCCGCTCGCGCCGCCCTTTTTTTGTATTCGTTGTTATTAATATTTTTCACAATAAAATAAAATTTATCAAATATCTTTAAATACATATTCAACAAAAATTCACAATTAAATATATTTTTAATTAAACTGCTTGGCCAGAAATCGACTAAGCAAAAATCATAAAACGCAAACCAGCAGCAGACTAACAAGAAGAAAGTAAATGTAAAAGATTATTACCTTATATCCATATTTGCTGAGCATGTGATTAGGCATTGAAATCCTTTCCATAAAACACTCTATGAACTCCCAGAAATGGAATTGTTGTATACTCCTAACTCGCCACTTAATTTCGCATGGATTAACCCTTCGACATCGGCAATAGATATCCATAATAGAGATCGATCTTGCTGAACACCCATTTTAACTAAAACAAGTAATAAGAATTTATCAACTGGTAATGAGGTAGCAGTCTAGATGCGTGGATACGTAAATCCAAAGTCATTATAAACCTCGTTATAAACGGTTTCGATAATTTTCAGCAAACTATTATTCAATCAATAACTTGAATTTGTTCCATAACATACGTAGCAACAAATATTGTGAACAATTGTTGCTACCGACCGCTATGTATGTTACAAAATGTAAGGTTATTGAATGAATGTTTGAGAAACCGGGCAATTGATAAAATTGTGAAAAAACTACTTGAAGGAACACATACCTCTATTAACTTAATATAAACAACGTCAGTAGATAACACAAACAACAACTAAATTAATTATAAATAACGAATATGATTTAAGATATTGTTAATAAACGACGAACAAATCAAAGCCCGAAATGTGGTTAGTTCCACTTACACAATGAAGTTGAATCATGCGAATGAAGTTTTGCAAACAGTTCTCTCCACCACGGAAATTTTTAGTTATTGAGCGTTTAAATTATTTCGGCCACCATTATAAATAATACTTGTCTACTTCGCTTCTAAAAGAAAAATATGCATTTCTGAATTAGCTACAAAAAACAAACAGTATTGTTAACTAATAAATATCACAAAGTGCAAACATAAATACAAATATTGCATAAAACCACAGATAAGTACAAATAGGCCGTGCTCCAACCTTCTTTGTTTCGCTACCTATTCAGTTCCCCTAAGCCGCTTGTATTGTAAATTGCATACATCTGGGAGTAAAACGTGGTAAAACATTTATTTAAAGAAATAAAATCGTAGTTGTGAAAGAAAACTGCAATCCCTCTATAATTTAACGGATGGAATTAGAAATTGTGTCTGGTCGTGGTCTGGCAACTGTTTTTCTAATTTGAAATGCAACAAAACTATAATTGCTATACTTAAATTCTATAACAAGGGCGTGCTTAAAATGTGAATTATGGTTGATTGCTTTCGATTCTGTAAAAAAAATCAGTTCTTTTCAGAACTAAACGGCAAATTAACCTAAAAATGCCGTGCAAGCGATTAAATTCGCAATCAAGGGGCATGATTGTCACTTTAATTCATTATTTCACCCTGGAAGAAAGGATTCAAAGTCCTTTGATTTCATATCATGCTGTTGTAGAGGTAAGTTGTAACATGTTTGATCCCTATCTGTTTGACACGGATCCTTTTCATTGTTTTAGCGTGTAGCCGCGGCTTTAAAGATTAGCAAAAGCACTGTAAAAAGGATAAAAAAACGCTTAAAAAATAACGAAAGTCTTGAATGTCCCCCAAAAACTAAAAGTCACTGGTCACCGAAATCTGTTGATTTGGACATAAATGTAAAGTCGGAAGTTCGGAATGTTATTTACAACCTCTAGCTGACAGTAAGAATCATATAGCTTATTGTATAGTCTATCCAAAGTTAGAAGATCGTTACGTCATTAATGCTATATGACGTAGGCTTAAGGTCTATTTACATCAATATTTTTCAATGTGCAATTTGTATTGAATGTTGCCAAAATTATTACTTACTTTTATTACAAAGCGATATGACTATGAATCGATTATCGACAAAACAGTCACTTAATACTCACAAAACTTAGCACAAGAATAGCAATAGTCACAAAACTTAACCTGACTTTATGCTATGATTTAAGCAGTGTAACTGACAATCGATCTAGATTGCCAGCAATACACAATCGATTATTTGTGAAATTGTGAAATTTTTGGGGGTAAACCCTTCATTAGCCAGGTGCAACCTAAGCCACTATAATCCCTAAAAAAAAAACTTTCTAACGCATTTTCTCGCTTAATACCTCATATAATAACTTTATTCTTATAGCAATGTTAATATTAGTACTAAATGAAGAATTTATGCTTAAATTCATTTTGATTATGTTAGTTTTTTTTTAAAATTTTAGGTTGGTATTAAGTACGTCATTATTTCACATTCATGACGTAACGATCTTCTATCTTTGGATAGACTATAAGTGACATTATTTTACACATATCATTTGTAGAAAAGCAAGTAACAATTAAATCTCTTCAAAAAGAATTGGCCGCAAAATGCGTACTAACTGCCCATCGGGATACCATAAGAAAGCTCCGTACCTAATAAAATCTAATTAAAAATCCCGTACAATTGAGATAATTTTCAATACACAAATGGCAAATGCTATTTATTAGATTATTACCTGAATAAATTTGTAATACAACCGAAACTAAAAATTTCTACGTTACGGCACTGGTAAAAATTTAGCATGGCCTTCAATTGATTTGATGCAGGCGCAATCAGCTGGGAACCCAGGGCTCAGAACGAAACCGGTTTGACTATACCATTAATCGAAGTACGATTGCTCATTGAGAATTTAAATTACCATTTCGCGCCTTCTGAGAAGCGCCAACGCGCAGAAATCTTAAACTATAGTTGGATTTGAGAATTCAAATTTATAACTCATTATGGTGTGTTTATATCATGCGGTTAATTTTATCTGCAATTTTCTTACGTTGAATTTCGAATTGTGTTCAATTGTGTGAACTGTGATTTGTGATTGACAATGCCTAACTTAAGCATTTTTAATGTGCTTATATTTATGAATGCCACGCTGAATTCCCGTAGCAGTCGCGAAGGCAAAATGTTACTAAAGGCCAAGCCTGTGTTTCGTTGTGTCACAGCAACAATATCAAGTAAGTTTATTTGTTTTATAACTTCCTCTACGAGAGAAGTAAAATATATAAAATTGTACCAATTGAAAATTAACAATAAAATTGTCTTTAAATATTTGTGAGTTTCCGATAATTAATTGAACCCAGGCGTAAAATGCATTTCTGTATAGCTATTATTGTTTACTAATAAATATCACGAGCTGAGAAACATATCACCCGCAGAGCCGTGATTTTATTTAATAGTGATTTTATTTAACCATATTCCCAAAAAAAAAATGGGTAAATAAATTCAGTATTTAACGATTTAATAGCTCATTTTAATACAAGACTAATCTATTAAAAAATTTAATTTTAAAACTTATCTATTAATAATAATTTAAAAAAATAATTAATTATTAATTATTATTATTAATTATTAATAATTAATTTGAATAAATAAATGAATCGATAAAATCATATTTATCTACTCTTAACACGTAATATACACTTTACGCGTGCGTTTTCCAATACATAACATTATACATTATGTCACCTATGCGGTAATGAATCATTACTAATCAGAAACGTCATCATTACTAATTGGAAATGTCATATCGATTTTAATTGCACCTTTGTGTTGTTGAAATAGTAATTGTTTGCAACCAGCAATACTTACATTGTCAATTATTAATATATTCTTGATTAACAGACATTGATAAAATTTTAAATTTTAAATTTTTTTTTTTTTTTTTTTGAAATCTATTAATTTTCCATTTTTTTTTAGCTTTGTTGTTAAGAGTAGATAAAGTATAGTACTCTACTCGTTAGTAATAAGCCATTATTCTCTCGAATGATTTACTCCCCTCGCTATCGCTCGGGTCGTAAACTTCATTCTCAAGAATAATGACTATCATTACTAACTCGTTGAGTAATATACTATTATTATATATTACTGTAGAAAATTTTGTGGTTAAACTAAATACTGTTTAAATGATAAAAAACTCATGATATAGAATTGAAAATTAAACCCTACTATAACCAAAACTACAAGGGTTTTTTTTCAGGATTTTGCATCCGTACACAAACATTGAACTTTTTCCCCATTTACTATTACTCCGTTGTGAGAAAATATCTCACAACGCTCGTTTTTATTTTAAATGTTTGTTATTCAAATATTGATTATGATGTCTTAAATACAATTTTAAGATAAATAGTCTAGCTAAATAGGCCAAATAAATTTTAATTGCTAGAAATAATTCAAAATAATAGGAAATCTGGAAGTGACGCGTTTCATTTGAGTACTCGGGGATTTCTAAACCGATGTAAATGACCAGTTAACTAACCGGTCAATCATAAATAAAATAAAATAAATTTGGGCGACTTGGAAAATCCGAAACCACATCGAAAATAAATGTATTTTCATATAAATGATGCAACGAATTTTTTGCACTTCCGGGATTAAACGCCTACTTTAGGCGTTATTTTGAGGGACTAAAATGGTACTTTTAATCCCTTGGGATCAAAATATTTTTTAACCCCCAAATATTTTTTTATTTAATTATGTTCAGTATTACATTACCAATAGCTATTGTTTTATCGAGCAGCAACTTGATTTATATATATAAATTACTAATCAAGTTGTGTTTACATCATTTTAATTTTTGATCTATTTGAAAATCAGTAATTTGGAACTCATTGGAAGTGCAAAAAATAGCGTATATACCACTGGACTAAAGTGTCTTTTAATCCCTGAGGTGATTATTGCCCTCGACTTCGTCTCGGGCAATAAACCACCCACGGGATTAAAAGACTCACTTTAGTCCCTGGGTATATAATATACTATTATTTTAGAGGGACTCAAAATGAATTTATTCCTTATCTTAGAAATTCATTCATTCGGTTAAGAGTCCTTAGGGACCTTTCCAATAGTAAAACAACTGCTATTCCACGCGCTATCTCTATCCTTTTTTATTTAAAATTATTTTTTTTTTAATTTATTTTTAATATTTACTTTCTACCCGGTTAGTTCTGTAATCTCGTTAAGTTTGAGGATTGTCCTACAGGTGATGTTTTAATTATCCCCGGTTCTATAACTGTATCCCCGAATACCAGACGCCTGCGGCTTGCTAGAGCCGGGCATTCACAAAGTATGTGTTGAGAAATTCCTCCTCTTCGCCACACATCCTGCAGTCAGGATTATCACCAATGTTGGTGAGATGTTTCATTGTCCTGATGTGAGCAGTGTCCTGTAACAAGTCCAACTGTTCGCCGCAGCTGATTTCTGGTCAGCTGTATTATTTCGTTAGCTTTTTCCTTGGATGGTTCGTTTATAAACATGTGAGATTGCCTCAGTCCAGAAGCCCCCATCTAGTGTTTTATATGTTTCTTTCTAAGTAGGTCCTTTGCAACCTTTTTTGCGGACTGGTATGTCAGTCCACAGGTTGGCTCGGGTCCTATTAGCAGTACTTCTGCCCCCTGTTTGCTATAAGGTCCGCTTTTTCATTTCCTTCAACGCCTTTGTGTCCTCTCACCCATTCCAGGAGAACTGTGTTGTGATCCGCAAGTGAGGCCAACGAATCCACACGGTTAATTTCTACTGACTTTAAGGCTGTTTAAGGATGTTCAATCGTCAAGTTGCGGGGAAGTGACGCGAGGGTAATCGCCCTATGCTTTAGCATAGACTTTCACTTTCGTTGCCAACTTTTAGGAAGTGAAAACTGAACTATGAAATTTCCTATTTATTGGTGAATAAAAAGTAGCGAGTCCTTAAAATTATAGTAAAATATAATATAGTAGTACTTTGAGTGTTTATTTTACTATAAATACACCACTATTTGAGAATGGACCAATTAAACAAGTTTAAACAAGTTCCTTAAAATTATGTTTAAATGAAATATTTTTTCATTTTCTATAAGAAATTTCCAATAACATGATGAATAAAATTATATTTCAAAAATGCGAATTTTACATTCGATATCTGGCAACCGCGCAAGCCATGTATCGAATGCGCTAGACTTACTTTTGTATTGCTACGCGGTGCCAGTGCATTACAGTATACTCGTATGCTAACAATAACAGGAACGTTTTTGTACAATAACAGATTTTATGAATACAATCAATGTGAATGATTCTGTACTTGTTTGTGGTTTTGTTGTGTTGCTAAGCAAATGAAAATATGATTAATAAAGTAAAGTTGTTTCGATATAAAGGTAAAAATGTGTCGGAAAAAGTGTACAGGCAGAGGATTTCGCAGAAAGAGTCATGCAGGAAATTGAACGAAATACAAAAATTAAAAAAAGCCGAGAAGGAAAACGCCGCCATTTCCAATCCCGTGGTTGTGGAAGGCCGAAGAATTGTAGACGTTAATTTACTTGCAACTAATTTGCGGTGTGTTTACTGTGACAGCATTTTGTCTTTGGCCTCTATCGAGCATGAGGAACGTTATGGATTTGCAAGTGTGTTGCACGCTCGTTGTCATCACTGCCTCGCTATTCGTCGTGCACCAACTAGCAGTAGCAATGCTCATCAAGGTTTTACCATCAAAAAAGTCTTTGATGTTAATTGCAAAGCCACTCTTGGTATGGTTGAATCCTTGCTTTAATTTCCACAAAAACAGTGAAATATTTTCTTCCAGGAGGTATTAATGCTGGCATGGGCCAAACTCATGTGAACAAGTTATCCAGCTGCATGAATATTCCGGGATTGACACCGAATCTTTTCAAACGCC
This sequence comes from Cryptophagus acutangulus, assembly GCA_963556235.1. Lineage (NCBI taxonomy): Eukaryota > Metazoa > Arthropoda > Insecta > Coleoptera > Cryptophagidae > Cryptophagus > Cryptophagus acutangulus. The sequence continues at coordinate 2,939,329 of OY744569.1, forward strand.
ACGAAAGAATTGTTGGCCCTGCAATTGAATCTGTGGCTCGATCGAATTGCATTGAAGCCGTAGAAAAGGAGAGAGCAGCGATGATCGAAAACCTGAAGACCATGTCAAACATTTTGTAAATAAATTTTTACAATCGTATACTTATTTTTTAACTCAATCTCCATGATCGTGTATTCTACGATCTCTGATATTCCATTCTAATTTATAAATCCCGCATTGGTGTGTTTCCACAGGCCAAAGAACCTTAACGAGAAATTTTTAGTTCCTGAAATTGCCGAAAATAGAATTTAAAATTCATATACTGACGCAGATGAACACGGTACTAGTTTCATACTTCAAGATTACTTGCAGAAGAAAAACGACGAAGGCGAATATGAATTTCTCGTGAGATTGGTCGTATCGTTTGACGCAGCATGGAGCAAAAGAGGTACCGGGAAATCTTACAACAGTCATAACGGGTTTGGAACAATTATCGGGCGTCTTACGGGTTCAGTAGTGGATTACGCGACATGCAATAGATTATGTCGTATGTGCAATACTGGCCGCGATCCATCCGATCACAACTGTAGGAAAAACTACGAGAGTACTTCCAGAGGAATGGAAGCCGAGCTTGCAAGACGATTAGCGACAGCTAGCGAAATTTTACAAATCTGCAATACAAATATTGGCGTGTTGATTGGGGACGAAGACAGCTCGGCAATCGCTGCAGTAAGAAAGGCTGCTAATAGCGTGATTGTAAAATTGTCTGACAGCAATCACATTTCCAAAGGCTTGTCGAATAAACTTTGGACGTTGAAAGATCGATACAGAGAATTGACATCGACCTCTATTGCATACCTAAAACGATGCTTCGCATATGCTGTTCACCAAAACACTGGCCATAGCGAGAAAATGTCGTCAGCGATTTCCTAAATACCACGTCACATTTTTAATGATCACAGCACTTGTGGAGAGTGATGCGGTTTTGTCAGGGATAACGAAACTTACACATATTCTTCGGTACCGGGTGGTTTTCAGGAGGATGGTTTGTTCAAAGATTTAACGTCTTTATTCCAAGATCTTGCTGCGTGTAGCGAGATATTTAGCCACGGCTCATCAAGCCAAGCAAATGAAAGCTTTAATGCCACGATGGCTAGTAAAACACCGAAATCCCGATGCTACTCTCTCAGTGAATCTACAGACTTTCGAATGGGGGAAACGGTCTGTCAGAAAAATCTTGGAGAATATTATCCTACCAAAGTTGCTACTACGTTAAATTTGTCTCCATCCTCATCTCACACGAATTGGTATCATGCTGAACTTGCCAGGAAAGCTGCCGAGAGATCGCGAAGGATTAAAACAAGAAAATTTAAATTAAGACGAAACATTTTAAAACAAAAAAACAAAAATTTGATGAGGAAAAACGACGGAAAGTTTTCCGCGTATAAGTCTTTCTCAACGCAAACGAAGCTCCAGTTTTTGTTTATTTCGATCTAGAGACGTCAAGTTTTGATAGAGTTTGCGGGTAAATTCTTCAAATAGGATTCGGATTTGAAGATAAATCGTTAGGAATTTACATCACGCCAACGAGGCCGATTCATCCCAAAGCATCCGAAGCTAATAGTTTAACATTAATTAGTGGAAAACTATTTTACCGCGGTCAACCGGTCTCGTCGTCTACAACGATTGCCAATGCTTTGGACAAGACAAAATTTCCTGCAATCATTAGGGCGGCCCGTTATTTTAGTGGCACACAATGCTTCTTTCGATGCTTCATTTTTTCTACTTGCATTACAAGGAAACAATTACTTAGACGATTTTTCGAAATTTATTCTAGGGTTTGTTGATACTCTGGCCTATTTCAGACAAATCCGAGGACATCGGGTCGGTAACAAATTGAAAGATCTCGCGGAAGCTGCTGGAATTGATACGAGTGACGCTCACGACGCGGTCGCAGACGTTCGCATTTTGCAAAACCTAATTTTGCATCATGGAGTTTTGAACGAAACTTTTATAGGATATGTTTCTTCTCTGTGTGAAGTCATTGACAAATTAAAAGAAAATCCAAAGAAAACAAAAATCTATAAGATAAAGGTTTCTCCAGAACCAGCATTAGTCGGAGTTTTATCAAAACAAATGATTAAAAAAGCCGTGGACGCGGGCATTACGTTTGAAGTTTTAGTTGATACTTTTGTCGCAAAGGGAACTTTTGGTATCGAATTATTATTGTCAAGTCAACTGGATGGCAAACCGCAAGTAACAAAAAACAAAAATATAATAAAAAATGTTCAATATTTTATTAGTAATATTGTTGTTTAATGAGGTTTTAATTGTCAAAATATTATACTTTAGTTTATTAAACGTTAAAATATGATATATTCAAATGTATACGCACAGTTATAATTATTATAGGAATAAATTATAATTTATTTATTTAATGGTACAACACCCAACAGGAGATCAAACTCCAATAATATTTTATTATTATTATATAAAAGTAATTTAGCCAAAAGGGTGAATTCAGGGTTGAAGAAGTCAATTATCGGTCGTACATTAGTTTTAATAGAATTATTTCCAAAAGTAGATTATCATTTATTCAATTATCATCCTTCATTTATCAAATTATCATCATCGTTATTATCATTTATTCGTCTATCATAATTTTTAATAAAACTATTAAAAAATATAACCAAAATTACAACTAAAACTCAACCAAAATTACAATAATTAAATAGTGTTAAAGTATGTACAGTGCCGGTCATTGAATTTCGGGCAGAACTTTCACTGTCAGTTTAAAATTACATTGTTTTACAATGCTATAAATGACAGTGACAAAGAAGTTTGCCCGAAATTCAATGACCGGCACTGTACAATAGAAATTATGAGCTTATATTAAGTTTTGAGCTTTCAACCATTAATAAAATTCAAAACCTTCAAAAAAGTTTAATTTTTTGCAACGTTTACGAATTCCGGGATAACGTATGAAGTACACAGAGTTCTGTCGAGAACTCGTTGTTTTAGAAGAGTAAGTTGATAAGTGGACGTCATCTGTCTGTGCGACTTTGCCACATTAACGTATCTGACAATAAGAATCGGAAACCTCATTTTTACACGATCATTCGCATATTTCAATGGCAATTATTTAATATCTGCTGACATGATCTCGATGAAACTTTACAAATAGCCTCACTACATGTCAATCTACCATCGTGTCAATTTTTGTGAACTTCTATCGTGTAATTATTTTATTAGGGCGTTTAGATGCTTCAAGTTTTGCCCATTCCCATAAGAGTAGACGTTAATTTGTTCCTAGAGAGAATTTTTTTTTTTTGAAAAAATGTCGACGCGATTGCTTTCAAATTGAGCAAGTGAATTTAATAGATACTTATTTACAAAATATAATTTTTTTGTTCACATCTAATCGTAATTGCCTTAACGATAGAACATCCTTAATGCTGCCTGGCTGTCAGTGATGATACGAATTTTCCTATTTGTATAAGATTCCCGTTTCATCTCCTTGGCGCAGGCGTTTCACAAATTAGATTCTATAATTTTATTTTATAAAATTTAGCTACAATTCCTAAAATCATATTAATCTGATATTTTAAAAAAACTAATCAACAAGATAAGCTGGATATGTATTTTGTTTTTGAAGTTGGACATTTGACTCGGAAAAAAATCGGGCCATGGTGTTGATGGGTTAACCCATCGGACTGATGGGTTAACAACTTGTTTCTAGAATTAAAAGTCGCGTTTTAATTCAAACGGCTAAATTTTAGTGTTAAAAGTGAATTTATTTAATATGACATTATAAATAATATGCCATATTATCTAATCAGTTTGATCAATAATTAATTTATCAGTCGCACGTATTTTATTTGCACAATATTTCATTTATATTTTATTTATCGAACGTAAAACATAAAATAGAAAACGTAAATAAATGTCTCTCTCTTAAATACCAAAAGTGGTGGCATAAGAGCTGAGTATATTGTTGATGAAAATCCACCATTGATTTTGCCTTTAATTTCCATTATTTTCCAAATGGAAAGCCAGGAAATTGGAACAAACGTACTCACATTATTAACAACGTTCAATATTATAGTTCTAACAATTTTTTTTTATGAATTTGTAGATTTCAAAATTAGAAAAGGCAGAATTGGCAGAAGAAATGGCCCACCAACAACAAAAAGACGTAAGTTTTATTTTACTGCCTTAAAGTCTTTCAATTATTTTAATGAATTTTCTTTCATTAATTTAAAGATTGATGAGGAAAGAAAACTATTGACGAAAACAGCATTTGATGGACGTCTAGAAACTATAAAATTGTTCTTATGCGCAAGAGCAAATGTTAATTTAAGAGATAATTTTGAAAGAACATTATTAATGAGGGCAGCAATGAATGGAGATTTACAAAAAGTAAATTTGTTACTGAACCATAAAGCAGACGTTCATTTAACTGACCAATTTGGAGAAAACGCATTGAAACTAGCATCAGTATATGGACATTAAAACATCGTTAAAGCATTGATTATTCATGAAGCAAACGATAATGAAATGAATATTAATAGCATCTCATCATTATTCAAAGCAGCATTCTGCGAAGATCTAAAAAAATTGGAATTGTTTTTAAATCGTGGAACAGACGTTAATTTATATGATATCGCAGGGAATACAACTTTGCAAATTGCATCATATGAAGGACGTTCAGATATTGTTAAAATATTAATAGGGCACGGAGCAAACGTGAATTTAAGCAATGATGATGGAAGAACACCATTAATGTCGGCAGCAGAACATGGACATCTAGAAACATTGACTTTGCTATTAAAACATGGAGCAGAAGTTAATGTAATTGACCTATATGGAGAAACAGCAATAAACAAAGCGTCTGCTAAAAAATATTCGGATATCGTTAAAATACTGTTAGACTATGAAGCAGCCGTTAATTTAAGTAATAAATTATGTAGACAAGAACCTTTAGGAACATTGGCCGTTAAGAACAAAAGTGTTAAACGATCCATCCAAAAGAGCCCTGATGAAGAATCTGTTCCAAAGAGGGGTAAGCAGAACACAAGAAGAACAACGATGCAGCATCTTAATAAAACTTAAAGATCAACTCGAATATCTAAACGCACTATACTATTGTAATTATATTATTCAGATTATATTTAAAAATTAGACATGTCTTTACAAACGTCTTGTAAATTTGGAACACCCCTAGCTTTATTCAGTATTAAGGTATTCTTTATATTTTTGAAGTCATATGTTGTATTTTGTATATATTATTCATATTTTAGTTAATCTAATACTACTGTAGTTTCTAACCGAATAATAGTTATTTATGTATCAAGGGAATTATAAGGATGATAATGACCGAGGGAAAAATTTATCATCCCGAGGGCCTCTGGCCCGAGGGATAGTAAATTTCCCGAGGTTATTATCATCTGTTAATTCCTGTGGTACATACATAATTTTATTCCTTACTAAATCACGTTTTTTATTGCAATAAAAAAGTAATTTTAACCGAATGTTGCTATGCATTTAAAATTGATCAAGTTACTTGTTCATGGTTACCACGGTTTTGAATTATGTCACAACTATTGTTTCTTACAAGTTACAATTCGCAAAAATGAGTGAAGCGTGTGAAAATATTTCTTCAAATTTGCTAGAAAAAGCCGAAAAAGCTCGCGCAACCTTATTGCCGGCAAAATCTGAAGCATTATACAAAAAAGAATATGATAAATATATGGTATGGCTTAACGAGAATCAAAAAATTGTTTTGATTTCTTTTGTTTTTCTCTAAAATTGATTTTAAATAAACAAAAAAGAGGGCTATTATGAGGTTATAATAGCCCTCTCATAATTCCCTTGGGAGTTATGACTATCATTATAGCTCCCGTAACTAAGGTATTATTCGTTTCTAATATACTAGTAGGGAATAAAACCATTTTTATTTGGACTTTTTCAATTTTATTATTTTTTAATAACATTAACTAATATTGCTCCATCAATATGCAATTATTCAAAAATATTTTTATAAAGTAAATAAGTCAAAGTATGCTTATGCGACTCTGGCACAATGTCTCTGTGGTGTTCGCAATGTGATGTATGTAGGAGGCCACCCTGTATATGCTGGAGCTAGTTTCATTCGGTGATGCCTGTTGACAATATGTGCAAGATTTTGTATGCGCAAGCGCGCACGAAATAGAAGAAAGAGGTGGACCTTACCTCCAGCCAAAGTTTCATTCCACGTTGCATGAGGAAACGTATACCTACCAATTTTGAAAATGGATAAAATTTTCACTTTTTCAAGTCAGTATAGTTTACGTACTTCAATTGTAGTAAGTAATTATTTAACGATTATTAAATTTCAGAAGAAAGCCATCCCAGACTCATATCAAAGTAGCTCTCTTGTTAGCAGACGCACATATTTTAATTCCCATGGTTATAATATTTTATATATACAATAAATGCTGTCGTTCAACAAGAGCAGTCCAATCACTAAAGTGGGGAAAATGGGATTCCATGTTTATCAAGTGAAGTGACGCCACAAAATGTTTTTCACGAAATTCAAAATGTAAAAGAAAAAAATATAAAATTATATACCAATTTAAAATTAACAATAAATTTGTATTCAAATATTTGTGAGTTTCCGTTAATTAATCGAACCCAGGCGTAAAATGCATTTCTGAATAGCTATTATTGTTTACTAATAAATATCACGAGGTGACAAACATAACAAATCATCCGCAGAGCCGTCGCTATCGGACATTTGTTAATAGTGTTTTTTTTTTTTTTTTGGAAAAAATAGGTAAATAAAATCAGTATTTAACTATTTAATAGCTCATTTTAATACAAGACTTGGTTGATTTTGCTTAAAAATATATTAGATCTCCATCTCCATACAAATTAACGATTCCCGCCGAAAGTGCCATCTATTATCAAACAATTGACTAGAGCTCGTTGTAAGCACGTGAACTCGTGACTGCTTTCAAATGTCGCTGATATTTATTAATAAGTTGCTGCGTTATTATTTAATAATAAATTAATATTTTTGTTATTTCATTTGGTTAATCTAAACTGAATCTAATTTACAAAGTTTGTTCACCTGATAAATATACCTTGATATAATTTATCACAAGTTTTCAATTGCACTTTAAATCAGTCAAACTTTTCGTATGTGAAATAATCACTTCTTTAAATTAAAATCAATTATTTTTGTTTAATTTCTCCATAATTAAACTTGTAAGCTTAAAAATGTAAGTTAAATTCAAGTTCAATGTAAGTTCAAAAGTGTTTAACAAATTAGATGACCCACATTACACATGGATTTCATAGATTTTAGCTACAATCGTAAAACGTTACGAGCGGAGTTCTACTGTTGTATACATATAGCCGTAAAACCGCGTGGAATTGCGTGAAACATATCTTAAATGCTCAGTGAGCTATTCTAACTTTCCCAATATCTTTATTATTAAGCAATATAATGGTATTTTTAGAAAAGCATTAAAATTTTGCACCGATTCGACTATATATGTTATAAATCATGAAATTAATGTATTTTTTAAAAACTTTATTGTTTCAAAAAATCAACAAAAAAAATTATTAATTGCAGCCAAGACGAATTATGAATCAACTACATGAAATGCAAATGACCATTTTCCGCACTCAAGAAAAAGAACGTTTTGAGGTCCAAAAAAAAACTTATACTGCATGGATTAATTTGCTCCTCGTCAATGTAAGTTGTCTATTTTTACCTATTCCAATTTTTTATTCACTTTTGGGATACTTACAGGAGAACATGGAGGTGAAAAACTTGTTTGTAGATTTGGCCGATGGACAGAAACTTCTAAAATTGCTCGAAATCCGTTTTAGAGTGGTACTGCCAAAAGCAAATAATGGGACCGAGCGTAAACATAAAATAGAAAACGTAAATAAATGTCTCGCTCTCTTAACTTCTAAAAGTGGTGGAATAAGAGCAGAGGATATTGTTGATGGAAATCCAACATTGATTCTGACTTTGATTTCCATTATTTTTCAAATGGAAAGCCAGGAAATTGAAGCAAACGTACTCAAATAATTAACAACGTTCAATATTATTGTTCTAACAATCTTTTTTATAAATTTGTAGATGTCAAAATTAAAAAAGGTAAAATTGGCGAAAAAAATGGCGGAAGAACGACAAAAAGACGTAAGTTTTAATTTAGTGCCTTAAAATCTATCAACTCTCGCAATTTGTCCTAGAAAATATTATCAAATTATTTTAATTAATTCATAGGCTGGTGAAGACATGCATATACTAATGAGGACGGCATTTGCTTGCCGACGCACTAGAGCACATGTTAATTTAACGGATGATTTTGGAAGAACATCATTAATGAGAGCAGCAATGAAAGGAGATTTAAATGAATTAAAATCGTCATTGAACTATGGAGCAGACGTTCACGCAACTGATAAAAATGGGGAAACAGCATTGAAACTAGCATCAGTGTATGGACATTTTAATATCGTTAAAGCATTGATTATTCATGAAGCAAACGATAATGAAATGAATGTTAATAGCATCTCTTCATTATTCAAAGCAGCATTCTGCGGAGATCTAAAAAACTTGAAATTTTTTTTAAACCGTGGAGCAGACGTGAATTTACATGACATCGCAGGGAATACAACTTTGCAAATAGCATCATATGAAGGACGTTCAGATATCGTTAAAATATTAATAAACCATAAAGCAAACGTAAATTTAAGCAATGATGATGGAAGAACACCATTAATGTCGGCAGCAGAACAAGGACATCTGGAAACATTGACTTTGCTATTAAATCATGGAGCAGAAGTTAATGTAATTGACCTATATGGAGAAACAGCAATAAAAAAAGGGTCTGCTAAAAAATATTCGGATATCGTTAAAATTCTGTTAGACCATAAAGCAGACGGTAATTTAACCAAAAGAAATTGTGGAAAAACGCTACGTCGACAGCAAGGAACGATCCTTAAGAAACATTAAAATTGTTAAACAGTTTACCTAAAAGAATCGTAAAGAATCTGCAAAGAGGGATAAACGATCCTAACAGGAAAACAACGATGCACCCATCTTGGTACAACCGGAATATCAAGTCGAATTCGTCCGTTTATGATAGGCTATTACGTCACTGCTTAGCAGTTATGACGTAGTTAATACCAACTACTAAAATAAAAATTAAAACGACCGAATCCAATTAATTTTAGGCATAAATTTGTTAGTAATTAATAATATTAAGATTGCTATAAAAATTAGGCGATAATATAAGGTATTAACTGAGAAAATGAGCAAAAAAGATTTTATTTTTAGTGACATTTAGTTTATTACCAAGTTTTTGTTGGTAACGCATAAAGTATTATTCACATTAACAATTTTTACGCGTCAAAAGTGAGGTTGATTCTTTAGTTGATTCTTTACTATTGTTTAGTTAAGTGATTGTTTCGTTTAGTGTTTAGTGTTCATTATTAAAATGCCACGACAAAAGTGCCTTTCTAGTGAAGTGAAAAACATTGTTGTAAATTTGCTCGAGTATTTTTATAACGAGCTTGAAAACGGTGGACCCACGCTTCCATTAACAGCAGTGCGAGAGCGGGTAGCAAATGCACTTAAAATAAGTTTAACGAGTGTTAATAGAGTGGCTGCTGCCAAAAACAAAGACCCACCAATTGCAGGGCCCTCAAAACGAACCCATAAAAAACCGCTGGTGACGGATATTTCGGACCCTATGAAAATAGAAGTCTGCAACACTATGTACGACTTGTGCAAAAAAAAGTAAGTAATATAAACCCTATCTGATGATAACCTAACCTAACATAACCTAATCCTATCTGTTATTTTGTTTTAGAGTTTTCAACACATAACCCTCAGATCTTTGCAGCCTGTGTTACAGGAAAAAGGGTTGTTTGCGGGTGGTAAAACCGCACTAAATGCTTTGCTCAATAGCATTGGTTTTCGCTACAAAAAGAACGATCCACGTCGAGGTTTGTTAGAGCTGCCGAGGATAGCTCTGGATCGCGTACGGTTTTAACAACAGTACGTTAGGAATACGAACAGTCCAGTTCCGACACAATTCGTCTACATTGACGAAACGTGGATCTTCCAAAATGGGACTGGCGGAAAATCGTGGCAAAACGACAATGCGAAAACCGTTAAAACGATTAAAAGCAGTGGCAAAAGGTTAGTTTTGTATTAGTGAAACTATATTTTATTATTAAACTATTTTTTTTACATTTTAGATTCATAGTTGTTCATGCAGGAACAAAACATGGATTTATTGAGCCGGCTTGTTTGATTTTTGCATCCAAAACTGCTTCTGCTTTATCAGATTATCATGGCGAAATGAACGAGGACAATTTCTTGGAATGGTTCGAATTTCAATTACCGCAAAACTTGGAAGAACCATCCATTATAGTAATGGACAATGCCAGTTACCATTATTCGTTGGCTGCAAAGGTTCCATGTAGTAGTTGGAATAAAGAAAGGATTAAAGAGTGGATAACAAAGTTTCATTTGCCTTTCGAAAATTATATGCTGAAAACGCAGCTTTTGGATATTGTAGCTAGGTATTTTTTGAAATAAATTCATAATTTTAAAAATTATTACATTTGCTAATTTTCAGAAACAAGCCGGCAAAACAGTATAAGGTGGACAATTTAGCCCATGAATATGGTCACACCGTGCTACGACTTCCACCTTACCATTGTCAATTTAATCCAACTGAAAATATTTGGGGAATTGCCAAAGTTTATTACAATAAACATATTGGACGAGATGGCAATAGTATGGAAAATGCTTTAAATATGTGGTGGAGGCTGTCAGTCATGTGACGCCGGAGATGTGGGCCAACACCGTAAGGCATACGGAGGACATTATAAAAAGTTGGTGGAGTAGAGAAGTCATTTTTGATCGCAACGAAATTGCCCCATTGATCATTAATTTGAGCGAGGAAACCAGTGACGAAGAAGAAGAATTTGAGCGAGGAGATGTGGACCAACACCGTGAGGCATACGGAGGAGATTATAAAAGTAATGTGCATTACCTATTAAAATATAATTTAAATGTATTTTAATATTATGTATTTTTTTTATTTTTGTGACGCCGGAGATGTGGGCCAACACCGTGAGGCATACGGAGGAGATCTAGGAGTAGAGAACACAACGAAGAACAGGATGAGATGTGGAGTAGAGAACAAAAATAATAATAAATATAATAATAATAATAAATGTTATTATTATAAATACTAATAATAACAAATATAATTTAAATGTATTTATGTATTAATTGTGTATTTTATTATTAATGTATTTTATTATAAATGTGTTTTATCAAAATATATTTTATGATTATATATATTTTTTTTATATATATATATTTTATGTTTTAATTTAAAAAAGTAACAAAAAGTTACCAATTTTCTGCCATAAGCTGGCAGCTTTAAATACTACTACATGTATTCAATGCTGCCTATTCACAATAACATGTTGCGTGTTCACAACAAACACGCTACCGCAGGTTAATCGGAATGCACCTTTAGACTACGTCATATACAATTGATGACGTAATAGCCTATCATAAACGGACCTATCTAAGCATTCAGCTTCAGGTTCCTTCCAAAGAAGTCAAATAATTGTAACAAAATTCACTTTTAATTTGCTATACTATTTTTGATTTGCGCGCCATTTATATTAGAAGTCCATAGCGCTGGAAGTCCATGGCGCATTTAGTCGCACGCACTCCGCGAAGAAAACGTCGGCAAAGCCACTTGTACCGTTGAACAGCAAACATTTAATTTCAATAGCTCGTTTTCGATCTTGTACATTTACAATAAAAAAATTTACTTTGTGGAAGAAACCAAGTATATTTCTTGTGAATACAAATCAACAATTCCTCATTATCAATATCAATCACTCCTTATATTATGTAGTTACTTTTCGCTCCTTTTTATTGGTGCTAATCAGCAGTGGTGGCGCTGAATATGACAAGACAATCGTTATTCTACTCACTGTCTAACAACTCACTGTCGCATGTTTAATTTTACCAATTCAATTACAATTTAAATCATAATCAAAAAAATTTCTGTGTATGTAATTTATGCTTCTACAATTTATTACAACTTTCTTAAAACGTACATTTACTTATATAGATTTTAACAATAAATATAACTTAATATTGAACATCACAAGAATTAACTACAATGAAACTATTCCAAATTTTTCAATCATTTTATAGAAATGACTATTTTTGTCTCGCAGTAAATCAACTGGTTTACCAGACTCGAGAAGTTCTCCTCCACTAAGCACAAGCACATTGTTGCATTCAAGCACCGAATTCAATCTGTGAGCAATAATGAAAACAGTGCATGATTGAAATTGTTCTTTCATAACATGTTGCAGGAGATTCTCATTTTCTGGATCCATATTTGACGTAGCCTCGTCTAACACAATAATTTTGCATTTTCTTATAATCGCTCTTGCTAAACAAATCATCTGCTTTTGTCCAGCGCTATAATTACAAGTACCAATCTCCACGTCTAAATTGTCAACAATACCATCTAGTTGCACCTTCTTGAACACGCTCCAAATTTCGGAGTCTAAGAAACTTTTATCTGGATCAATATTTGACCTAATAGTTCCACTAAACAGAATTGGATCTTGTGGTATAATTGCAATATTCTGACGTAAAGACTTTAAAGATATAGCTTTAATATCGACATTATCGATTGTAATTTCGCCGCTAAAATCATAGATTCGAAACAAAGCGGCTATTATGGACGATTTTCCAGCACCTGTACGTCCCACAATACCAATTTTTTCCATTGGTTTCACAACAAAATTAATATTATTCAACACTCTGCTATTACCGTTATAATTCAATGAAACATTCTTAAATACTACCAGTCCATTTTGTGGCCAGCTTCGTACAGAGTCCCCCAACATAATTTCCTGTTTAATTTCAGTGTATTCTAGAGCGCGTTCTACAGACGTCATACGGTTTTCCAGATTGGACCATTGTCGCATTGCCCATTGAATTGTAGTTGCTAAACTTACTAGTTGAGTGAAAGCCAATCCGGCATTACCAGCCGATATTTCTAAAATTCGAAAAATAAAAAAAGAATTGATTTTATTTAAAAATAGAGTTTATAGTTTGGTTTTTGGTTCTTGAGCTCTACGTCAAGAACGTAATAAAGCTTAAATTCAAGATCCAATCGACACAGAATACAGAATACTAACCTCTATCAAGATATAACAATGAAGAAATAACGGTAATAAGAAACGCGGCAACCAGTAGATCTGAAATGAAGCCAAAAGCACTAGTTGTTGTGAGAAGACTGTATCTGGCTGAGGTAAAAAGATCTTGATGGAGATCGAATTCGTTCTTCAAAATCTGCTCCGCTCCAAATGCTCTAATGGTTGTTAAGCCTTCTAGAGTAGCATTTACATAACCAATCATTGGACTTCTTGCTAAAAGTATCAGATTGTACAAAATTAGTTACCAAGATGCAATTCAATTTACTTGATGATTCTAGTCGCTGTAAACTTCTAGCGGCTATTAGATACACATATCGCATCAGTAGAATTAACAGAAAAAATATAATGGTCGGTATGAGGAAAATATAGTTGACAGTGGTCAGAAGTATGCTTGTGCCTATTATACCAAAAACGCTCTAAAATAAATTTAATAAATTAATTTGGAGGTTGGAAAAAGTTATATTTACTCGAATGCATTCTGTAAAACAAGGCGGTAGATGTTCATCTACAGTAAATAAATCCTGAGAGAATCTATTCAGAATATTTCCGATAAAGTGATTGTCAAAAAACGCCATCGTGGCATTCATTGCACACGAAATCATACGTTTATGAATATTTAATGCAGCCTTTCTGCAAAAGTTTAGTAGACAAAAATATTTTAAGAGCGTTAAAATCGTTGATACCAAAATCATAATCGAATATAAATTCATGGTCACATTTTTGCTTGATACGTTCTCTTCATATTTAGTGCCATTTGTAGTTTGGTTACTTTCGAGATCTAGAACGGTTTGTTGAAAATCCACCCTGAAAAATAATTAAAATTATCCAGGATCCTAATTTTCCGAATGACGCTTACCATTGTGTGAGAAGCTTATCGGAATAATTGGTAGCAATCTGAGCTCCCATATAAATAGAAACAATTATGCCAAATACTGGAAACCCCCCACCGAACAAAATGTACTTCTTGTAAACCTCCAAGTTCACTGTACCTTTTTTCTTTGTTTCACTGTAGACTTTGGTTTTGGGTTTCTTATTTAATTCTATCAACTCATGATCACCAATTTCCGCAGTATCCAAATCGCGCTCCAATTCTCCATTGTTCATGTAAGTTTTATTTTTATAATTTTTCTCATTTTCCAGCCGGACATTACTAGTAATTTCTTTCAACGCAATCGTGTCCAATTTTGAGCCAAGTATTACACTGCCATTATTTACAACCAGAATATTGTCAGCACTATTCAGTTCCATACTGTTCTGAGTAACCAATACACAAATCTTATTTCGTAAAAATTTTCTAAAGCATTCATTGAAAATAAACTCTTGCACATTTGTATCGAGAGCTGTTAGACAATCATCTAACAAATAAATGTCACTATTTCGATATATTGCTCTGGCCAAGTTGATTCTAGCTTGTTGTCCTTTACTCAAATTCATTCCTTTATCTGTTATCAGCGTTTCGTCACCATCGCTTAGCAATTCTAAATCGTACTTCAATGCACATAATCGAAGCACTTCATTGTAACGAACATCATTATAAGGGGTTCCAAAAATAATGTTTTGTTTAATGGTGGATGGAAACAACCATGGTTCCTGGGAGGCATAAGAAATAGTACCTTCCACATTTAAATCACCTGTATATTCGTGTTCTTTTAAAATGGTTTTCAAGAATGTGCTTTTCCCACTACCAACATATCCAGTCACTATCGTGAGACCAGTTGAAATCGTGCAATTAATATCACGCAAAATAGAAAACGATACATTTTTCATTTCAATTTTTGGTTTGCTAGTTTTCTGCAGGCTATCTTTATCGGCTGGTTTTATTTCGGGAATACTAAGAAAATTATGAATGCGAATTATAGAAGCATACATTTCTGCACCTTTGGCCAAACCAAAGGGAATAATGATAGTAAGAGAAGTATTCAAATCATTAAATAACGTGAGTACATAGAAAATTAGTTCCGTATTGGTTGTATGACCTAGCCAAATGTACGTCATTATTAAAATGTAGAAACCAACTCTTGAACTGAAAATTCCAATAATAACTATGACCAGTTGTTGGTAGAAGGTAATCATCAATATATACACTTCCTTTCTGTAAAAAAATATAGAACAAAAATATTAAATAAATAATAATTTAAATAATAAATATAAAACTGTATTAAAACAATAAATGCTTTCAAAAAACATTGGGATATTTTAAAGACAAAGATAACTACTAAGTATTAGTTTTGTTCGGTACGGTCCTGCTTAACGGTTTAGTGCGCTTGCGGTAGAATACAGTTTTTCTAACACTATTTTAGAATAATAACATTCTTGAACTAATTTTAAATTGAGAATGTACTCATTCTGCAACAAGGGCAAGAATATTCATTCTTATACAAGTGCTAGAATGACCACATGTGGCGTCATCTCATGGAAGTTGACGCAACATTAAGCTAATGTATTTTGATTAATGAATTATGTATTCTAACTTATTAGTTGTTGAGTCACTAGTCACCGAAATCTGTTGATTTGGACCAAAATGTAAAGTTGGAAGTTCGGAATGTTATTTACAACCTCTACGCTGACAGTAAGAATCTTATAGCTCATTGTAAGTTTATATATTTGGTTATAAATTATTATTATGCACTAGTAGATTATAGTTAACACTCGAGTTAACATAAATGAGTTTGAAAAAGTCAACAGACTTATTACACAGGTCTACAAAATAAAGAAAAAAATTTGGTGACGCTGAAATTTCAACATAATTTTAAAAAATAATTCCTATGAACACTCTCAGTAACATTATGGCACCCACAGACCAACGCGAAATATTCGCTGCCGCTGCGATTATTTCGCGGCGAAAAATTCCGCGACGTCAGCGGGAGCGAAATTCGCCTAGTACTTCACACCGTAGCAAACAAATCGTACGAAATTTCGTTAACCAATTACTACAATTAATTGTTAACAATTAATTGTTAACCAATTACTATTATTACCGTAGACGACACGTAATTACTACCGTAGAGGACAATGTACTCATCATCTGATGCAGAAGAGGCACTTATGTTTCTTGCCTTAGAAGCTGAAAAAAATGTCCAGTAAGTATATTTTTTCCACACAGTACTTATTTATTAGTAAACGCTTGGTGCTAATTTTTGAGTCTTTAGGGTAAAAAGAAAGTGGGTTTATGATATTAACTTGGAACGACAAAAATATGGAGAATTTCATCTCTCATTTCATCTCATTCCATAATTTGTTTTTCTTCCTTATGTTTTTATAATCCTCATGTTTTAATTTGTATAAAATAGGGTATTTTTTAACAATTTCTATGAGAGCTTCCGTCTTGGCCATTTTTATTTGTTTGCGAATCGCACAATAAAAACGCGGTTGGCAGCGAATAAATCGCGACGGAAAAAAACGCTGCACAATCGCAGTTAGAGCGGCAAACTGACGCGCATGTCTGAGCGTTGCCATAAGCCGCCATAGAATTACAGCGGAGCGAATTTTTCGCTGCGAAATAATCGCAGCGGCAGCGAATATTTTGGTCGCGTTGGTCTGTGGGTGCCTTTAAGGCACCCACAGACCAACGCGAAACCTCTTTAATAAAAAAAAAAAAATAAATATAAAAAAAAAAAATATATATAAAAAAATATATATATAAAAAAATATAAATAAATAAATAAAAAAATATAAATAAATAAATAAAAAAATAATAATAATCTTTTTCTACGACCACTATGAAATTGAGCATTTTGTGCATAAGTTGCTAGATGAGAAAGTAGGCAATTGCTCATACCGTGAGATATGGCCGTGAGATATTATTCCCCACACTACACATGCGCATTGCGCGTACATGTCGTGTAATCGTTGAGAGTCGAGACGAATTTTGTTTTGACAATTGACTTTTGTTATTGAAATAGTGTTGTCAGTTTATTATAATGTAAATTAATATAAAGTTTAATAAAAAAAAATGTGTTCGTAGAAAAAGTACAGTGTGTAACACGTGCAAAAACGCTAATTTCTCACTCGTGTGATTTGCGCACTCGCCTACGGCTCGTGAGAAATTAGCTATTTTCCGCTATTGTTACACAATATACTATTAATAAACCTCTTTAATATTTAATTGCTGCAACGCCAACATAAATATTTAGCAACATGTGCATCTTGAAGTACGTCAAACTTAGTTGGCCGCTTTTGTTTTTTTAAAATCCGTCATTGTAAAATTTTTTGTCAGAATAATGTCGCACAGCCTCAAAAAAAACTCAACTTCCGACCCTGCGCGACCAGCCAACCGAGTACCACTCCCAAAGGTGCCAACCGTAAAAGTACCACTCTTTCAACCAAAAGCCGAACTTGAAATAAAAAACGAGAATGAAATAAAAAACTCAAAAATTCAATCAAAACCGAAAAAAAATTCAAATTCGACCACTTACCTCCGGTACCCGATAGGGCAGGACCAAGTGCCAAAAATAAACGAGGACCCGGAACCGAGTCACGAAAAGATAAACAAACCAATTATCAACATTGATGATAACCCAAAAAATAAAAAAATTAAAACTGCAGTCATCTCCGAGCAGCCTGGTCCAAGATCAACATTGCACAAGCGGCAGTCCAAAACCTATTTGCGTTACCCGCTTGGAAATAACTGCGAAAAAACAACCAAAAACGTATGCAGCCAAAAAACAGGGAATATGGTCACTAAAATAAACAAAGAGGTTCAAGTAGGGCGCATTTTTAAATCAAAGAAGACCAATACGAATTATCACTTAAATACGAAATTGGTCCAAACTAGTTCCATCCCCGTACGAATGGTTGGCACCAATTTTTCCATACCCTACGCTGACACTATTACGAATACAGGAATTATGGCGAAAGAAATAGTGAAAAATAGGCAAAAGTACATAGAGTTTTTAAAATATTCATATTATTAAAAAAAAATTCCCAGTAGCAAGTTAGCTTCTTTAGTTTTTTGTTTGTTCAATCAAAAAAGACAATAAGTAAAACTTGAAAGATGTCATCGACAAAACGATCATTATTAAACAACCCGAATACTTTTTGTTGAATTTTGGTGAATATACGGTGAAAAAGTTTCAAAAACATATAACTAAATTTGTGCAAAATGCCTATTTTGCTTACTTTAACTTGAAAATCAAGGACGTTAATAAACCGTGGATTCCAAAAATAGTTTGCAAAGTGTGTACTGAACACTTAAGGCAATGGACAAATAGTAAAAGAAGCCAATTGAAGTTTGGTGTGCCTATGATTTGAAGTGAATCAAAAAATCACTACGATGACTGTTATTTTTGCTTAGTCAAGTTACATGGTTGGTATTAACCGAAACAAAATGTCCTATTCCAATATTGTATCTGCTAGAAGACCTATTTTTCATTCAGACGATGTCCCTGTTCCAACTTTTCGTGGCTTGTCTGATCTTCTAGATACAGAATATAGTACATTCGAAGAAGGGCAATCTTATACTAGCAAAGAAAGTGTAAATTTTGAAACTACATCGTCAAAACCCCTACTTTTTACTCAGGACGCTTTAAGTGACCTTATCAGAGACCTCGACCTTTCAAAAGAAAGATCGGAATTATTGGCATCCAGACTCAAAGAGAGGAATTTACTTTCTCCAGGTACTAAAATTACATACTATCGTACTCGAGAAAAAAAACTGCTTCCGTTTTTTTGTTCACAAAATGATATTGTTTTCTGTAATAATGTTGGTGGTCTTTTATCAAAAATGGGTCTCTTAAACTACCAACCAAATGAATGGAGACTTTTTATAGACAGCTCCAAGAGGAGTTTGAAATGTGTTTTGCTACATAATGACAATAAGCATGGTGCGGTTCCCATTGCTCATTCCACAAAATTAAAGGAGGAGTATGAAACTATATCTCTTGTATTGGCAAAACTTAAGTACCATGATCATAAGTGGGTTATATGCGTTGATTTAAAAATGGTAAACTTTTTATTGGGTCAACAATCCGGCTACACGAAATTTCCATGTTTTCGCTGTTTGTGGGATAGCAGAGCTAAAAGCGAGCATTGGATTAAAACAAACTGGCCTGAAAGAAAAAACTTGACGGTTGGGAAACAAAATATTATAAATAGCGCGTTAGTTAGTAGAGAGAAAATCATTTTGCCTCCATTACACATAAAATTGGGACTAATGAAACAATATGTCAAAGCATTGGATAAAAATGGTTCCTGTTTTAATTTTATATCCAGAAAATTTTCTAATTTGAGCAAGGAGAAACTTAAGGCTGGCATTTTCGATGGACCGCAAATAAGGCTTTTGATAAAAGATATCAATTTTGTAAATTCAATGAAAGTCCAATAATTTTCGCGAATTGGTACAAAACATGCTGGAAAATTTCAGGAAGCTTGGATGTAACATGAGCATTAAAGTTCACTACCTGCACAATCATTTGGATACATTTCCGGACAACCTTGGCGATTACAGTGAGGAACAAGGAAGGCGCTTTCATCAAGACCTAAAAAATATGAAAGAGAGGTACCAGGGTCGATGGGATGAACATATGATGGCTGATTACTGCTGGAGTATAACGCATGAGTGCCTTGAAGAAGCTCATTCGAAAAAATCAAAAAATAGAAGATTTCTTGGTGTATAATAATGTAATAAAAGTTTAAAATATAAAATAATCGTATTTTTTCAAGACTTAATCAATAATAATTCAAGTACAAAATATATGTACCATTAGAACCAGCATAATCAACATATCCAAATACTGTTTAAGTCTTGCCGGCACCAAATCCACTGTAGACCTGTGTTATTTATATCCTTACCTAATCAAATCTAATTAAAAATCCCGTACAATTGAGAGAATTTTCAATACACAAATGACAAATGCTATTTGTTAGATTACTCAATAAATAAATTTGTAATACAACCAAAACCAAAATTTCTACGTTACGCCACTGGTAAAAATTTTGCATGGCCTTCAATTGATTTGATGCAGGCGCCATCAGCTGGGAACCCACAGCTCAGAACGGAATCGGTTTCACTATATGTTGATTTGAGCTATGAGATATGTTGCACGTATGTAGTCTCGAGTTGTTATTCGTTTTTCTCAATTCATTTTTTTTTTTTTTTGTATAAGCATGTTTTTATTATTGAGTATGCTTCTAGTAAAATAAAAAAAAAAAAAAAACCGAGCCAACCAGCAAGAAAATGAAGAAAAGTGATGAAAGTGAAGAAGAAAGTGACTACATTTTTTTTTTAACTAAATCAAATACTGTAACTAATAAAGCACAATAGAATTTAGTAAGTCAGTTGTCTTATTATTGCCATTGGCGACTTGGGCCAGATGTCATCTTGCCTGATGTCGCACCAGTCCAAACACAATCTAACCATATAGTTGCGCACGTTTATCTTAAAACAGATATGCATATCAAATCATTTCACAACACGTTATTTCGGTTCTAAAAGTGATTTGTGACTTGTGTAAATATTTTGTGATTTTTGATATTTGGAAAATCACTTTGTCATCTTTGTGGATGTTCCAAAGTAGTGTAACGCTATCGCTAAGTTGCTTCCCAAAAAAGTTAAGTAATGTTAAAATAATTCTTTCTATTGTTATAAATATTGCAAAATATAATTAATATTTATACGTTGAAATGATTTTTATTTAAAAAATAAACAAACAAAAATAAAATTGGCGGGAGTTTCAAATAATTTTAATTTAAAACTCCCGCCGCGAACCTCAAAAATGTTGCATTCAGCGTTGCGGCACTCGTCGGAGTGTACTGCAACAACAATCTGTCAAACTCAAAAGACTTTACCATCTATAGGTATTATATGTGTCCGCGTCGTAGAAGAAGAAACATCGACGACACAAAATCCGTTCGTAACAAAATACTAGTAATTCTAATTAGCAATATATAACTAATAAACGACATTTCACATAGCATTGAAACATCCGTGTATGAAGTCTACCCTGTTTTCTTGATACAAAACACACTAAGTAAGTTATTTAAATGGCCAGTATTTTCTTTCATAGTTACTGATTTTAGCATAGGAATAATAAAAAACGAAATGCTTGTAATTTTATGAAATTTCATTGAGTACATATTTAAATATTTTCATGTGGACATTTATTCAGATAAATTCAAATGTAAATAATTTTTTTTAAGTTATGTGGTGCACACATTATGAATATTATATCTTCATATTAGTTATTTCATTGCCTTTCGGCTCCTGAAAGAATTCCTTCTGAAATTCTTAAAAACTATATCTAAGGGATATAAATAAATATTTCAAAACCAAAAAAATTAGATCTACTGTAAAAGAAGCAATTGCAAGCATATTCAATATTGAATATTTTAGAACTATAAATTTGGTTATGTGGAATATTTTCATTTTAACTAAAATTGAGTATCATTGCGGGGGTCAACTCAAAATGCAGAAACTTTTTTAACCAAATTAATATCGACATTTGAAAACGATTTGAATGAGATATATAATAGTGGTTTTACAGAATGTGGATGATAAAACTGAAAAATAATTTAATAAACCATCAAAAGTTTCCAATATTTTCAAAAAAATTTGAAACCACTACAAACAAACGTTAACTGTGACCTCTTTGAACAAAATATTTTATAGTCTTAAATTGAAAAATTGCTTGTTAAAAATGAGATTCTCTATTTGCCAATGTGGTCTGAGCTAATCTATAAACCTAAATCCAATGCTCCCATGGAAAAAAATTGCTTTCGGATTCAGCTGAATCAAACAAATGCCACTCGTATTTCGAAAGGCTAGTCCGCACATTTATTGGTCGAGAATGTTGGCCTTTACGGTTTAGCATTTGTATTTCTTCTCGTATACTTAAATAAATACAAAGCTAAGCTTTTTTGATATTGTGAGTGTACATACCATTCGTATTTCCAAAGGCATTACCACTCGATTACAAGACGCTTTCGACTTCGATGCTGTTCATTTTTGAATTTTTCCGATGCAGCTAAATCCATCAAATTTATGAAATGTCTGCAAATTGCTTTAAACTTTTCACATAATCCTTCAAGATTAACATTGGTAGAATCTTGGTAATTTTTAACCGGATGCGGACGTTAACTATTAAAATCATAAAATCTGTCGCCCCAGTTTTCAATTGGTTTGCGCTAAACTTTGAATTTTTCAAATTCTTGCACTGATTTGATCAGATTTTCTTTATTACTGGCATTTGTGACCGTACATAACATACTATTCGTATTCCTCCAGGCTGGGTAACGTAAAGTATTCGGAGCGATTTGCCGATGTCTCAGATGAATCAATCACAGAATCAGTTCAGAATGATCAGTTCAATATCTCAGATTACAGGCAACCAGGAAACAAAGCAGTTCCACTGCTTCAGGTATTGGAGAATCAATCCATAATGATCATGTTGATAGATGAAAGCTTATATCATTGATCCAACTATCAGTACGAAACGAACGATGAAGAACAAGACAAAAATATTAATGAAGAAAAGTGTGAAATTTACGAAAAATGCATTCCATTCTACAAAGAGAAATATGCCAACACATTTGGTGATAGAGAATGGTCTGTGATTGGATTATGGTTTGGCGCTCGTGGTACTGTAAGCAAAAGTGCTATCAATTTTTTCGATGAATTCAAACTTGACAAAAGATTATTAATTGAAATATATCAAATTTTAATTGTTACTCTAAGAATTTTACATTATCATATTTATTGTTAACTAGTTTTCTTTTATATTTATACTTATATCTATAGATTGATTAGTAAGCTGTATATTTTTGCAACCTGCGATGCGCAAGCAGCTCACTTTAATAATAAAGTTTTTTTTCTACCTGTGAATGTTGTCAATCACTGGATATTATTATATTGAAAAGATAAATGTTTCTTTGCTTTGGATTCTTTGAAATCAACATCAACATTTGAATCAATCAAATCACTACTTGAAAACAATATATTTCAAAAAATTGCTGTTAATACAATGTCGTATCCAACAAAAATTAGAAGTGAAATTGTTGTATCATCGCAAGACGAACTTAAGAGAAGCATTTGCCCAAAACATTTTCATTGATCAAGAACTAAAAATAATCAAATACCGCCTTAGTTAAACGATGCCAACCATAAACCATGCGATCCGCCCACGTTCCTATGATGACTCGACCCAGTTCTTCCAAAACTCCGAAGCTTTTGGGATTAAAGGAATTGACCAAAGGGCATCATCAGGAGTGGAGCTTGCGAGTTAATTTGACTACATAGAAGAACCTTACCAGGTACAGACACCAAAAGAATCGACAGCTTGAGAGCTTTTCTTGTGCTTTCCAAAATTGCAATTAATTTTTTTTAACTCTCATATTAACACCGTAATTCAAAATGTCTTTTTATGGATAGATTTTATAGATAAATTCACGCGGGTCTTTCTTACTATAATGAGTTTATCGTAGCCACCAATTTGAGCATTCTGACGCTTACGCTGTTATTTGTAAACATAGTCTCACATGTGTTATATGTTCCCACGTCAAACATTATTCTTGTATTCTACTATGTGATAGATGGTGGAATCACTATCCGTTATTGATACTAATTTAAACCCAATAGCGAGGCAACTATAGAGTAATAATTCTAAGCTCAAATATATTTCGACATTAAATTTTTCTTCAAATGAAAAATGTATCGACAGAAGGGTAAATATAGCAAAATATCCACTACAAACACTGCGAACATTTAGGAGCGGCATTTATTGTTTAGTAGTACCTTTAAACACGAATTTTATGCTTAATAAAATAAACCAAGATGCTATTGGTATTCATGAAAATAACTTCAAACCTCAGTTCTTCGCTAAGCCCTATTTTAACGCACCCTTAAAACTTCGATCCTTTACAAGCCGGACTTATTATACAAGACTTATGGTACAAGTGCAACACACTTCAATAAATACTAGTCCTTTCAAATATTTTTAAAATTATAGTCAATTTAAGTTTCCTCTTACCTTCTGGTTTCCGTTATTCGATCAGTAAAGTACTTCTCCCATGTATACATTTTAATTATCTTAATCGCAGATAAAGCTTCCTGCGTCAATTGCAATCTGGCATCAGTACGCTTTCCAGTTGTCAATCTTAAATTCGTTATACGCTTACCAAGCCATACTAAACATATAATATTTGATAAAATACTTAATTATATTTCAGAAGTTTCAATTGCTTCTTACGTTGCAAAGGAAGAATGGTCAATAGAAATCCAACGCCAACAAAACCAACGTTTCCCATTTTATTGTAAAGCAAATAAGCTATGGCAACGGTTCTGATAGCAGCATTCCAAGAGTCGCTAAAGACCCACATGCAATCCTCAATACTATACACATCCTTTGTGATTAAAGTCACCATGTTACCAAGCGACAGACCATTTAAGCTTGGTTGAAGCTTTAACAGTTTCCGATACATTAGTGATGATAAAGCACTGCGAATTTGCAATCCTAATCTGTTTTCGACCATTATAATGTTGTGAAAATATACGGCAATTAATGTATAATTAGCTGCAACTATTGCAGCATAAAACATTGCATCCTGTTTGGTAGTTTCTGTTTGTCCAGCTTTAAAATAACCAACTAGATGGCTTATGGCGTAAGGCTCAACTATACTGAAAAGGAATATTTGAGAGTATTGAGTATTTAAAATTAGTTTCTTCTTTGAACAAGAAAAAAAAGTATTAAATTTGGATTTAATTATCTAGTGTTTAAGGACGCCGTGGATTTTCTTAAACCAACAGATATCTCACGAGTCAAATTGTAGGGTTAATTTTGTGGACATAAGACAGAGGTTTTAGTTAAATTTTGCCCAAAACTTAATACAATTTAAAAGATAAATGTTCAACTTAGGTATTACAACAATTTTGGTATACATTAACTAAAGGATGTCGAAAATATAAGCTAATGAAACAACCCTTTTTTCAATAATAAATTTAACAAAATGCCCCGAAACATTTACCTGACCTATATACGATAAATTTAAACAATTCTGAATAATTAAAATAATTGGTATTTGTTCTTAACGCTTTTCTTATGGCTTTTTTGTTTTTAATTATTGAACTACCAAAACAGCTGATCTACCAAAATATTGAGTTTAGTTTGCCTATTAAGATATAGATGTCACTGCTAAACGACACTTTTTAGGGTCACTGTATTATAAGGGAATTTGAGAATAGTCCGCAAAAATTTAAAAAAAAATTGCCTGCCACGCCATTTTACGACAATTTTCGACTACTAGGGGCGGCAAAAAACTTTAGTCTATGGACGGCCAAACTCTAAGTCGGTAGACCCATCTCTTATCCAAAAGATTTACTCTATTTGTCAATATCAATATTGAAATCATAAATGAAAATATTGTGCCTGGAGCCATCTTTTGACAAGTCATGTAATTTATTTAATAGTAATGTAAAATATATTTAGTCCAGAATCCCCCCACTACATCCACGGCGCTTTCAATGTGCTGGTTTTAAATGCGAGTCGTTTTTAATCAACGGACAGGCGGAAAAACCAACCGACCGACCGATCGAGCGACAGACAAACCGACCGAGAGTTTTGTGAGCGGGGCAAATATATCATTACAACTTCGGATTCGCGTCATAGCAACCGCAGCGCAAAAATCGCAGAGTTTATCTTAAACTGCGCAGACTTGATTTTACGCGCTTCAATCAGTGGCGTTCAAAGTTTTTTAACATAATATTCTTGTACTAGATGTAAATTAATAAAAACATTTACCTTGACGTAAGAGTAACAGATAAATGACCAATTCCCATGAAAATGTACAGAAATCCATAAAGCGAAAATAGCATTCGAAAAATGGATGGCGTCTTTCTATTTTCGCACTCAATTTTCCACCGTTTTTCCATTGCGTCTCCGCATGATGTCGATTCACAATATTTCAAAACGGCATATAAATCTCTCTCCTCTAAATCTCGACGTACAGCACGTGCGAATATTTCATAAGTATAACTATAAAAAATAAAGAAATTTTTTCAGTTCCATAAAATTACATCAATATGCGTCAAAAATTCTACTTACGTAAAAGTGAGTAGCGATAACCAATTGGACGTATCTCTAGGATTTGGTTTTCGTTTAATTCTCATATAATTGTCCATGATTAAAAAAAAAAATTATTCCGTGTTACTTGTTTAATAACAAAAAAAAAAATAATCATTATTTATTGTTCATATCTAAATCTAATCACGAACAAGAAACAACAATATGACAGAAGGAATTAGAGTGCATTGTTTTTCCTGAACATCGAATCCTGTTTAAATCTGATTAAATATTATTCTGGATTTCCCAACACTAGAATGAGTACAAACAATCTTCTTTAGTTATTAATAGTTAATCAGTAGTTGATAATTTATTTATAAGCCAACCCAAAATTATAGATCTATTTTTACTTTGAATTTAGCTTAGATGCAAAACGCAAAAATTTTACTCACCGCTAAAATGGCTAGCCAGAAGAACAATGAAATAAATTTTGCTGACAAAGTGATACTAATAATATAATGACACACATTTAATAATTATTTAATATTTCCAACTTTCCTTATAAACTCCTTTAATTTTTCTGCTAAGCATCAGAGTTTATTAAAATCAACCCGCTCACATCCTGTGCGCGTCGTTGCACATTACCAACGAAAAAACCTTAACAACAACATCACATACGATAATAAGTATATAATGGTTCAATGAAAACGTTATTGTATACAATTTTTATGTAATTATTAGTGTACCTACTTTTTATGCTTGCACTTTTTTTAATTGAATACTCGAATGTGAAGAGCACTTCCGGCAATCAGGATCGAAAAAATAAGTCAAGGTTGATTGTCACATATTTATTATATATTTTTTTAAATATATATTTGACATGCAGAGGTGATTTATATTAATTTTGCGACTCTAGTATATATTCGAATTTGGATCTTGGCCTCTACGCCACAAACGCACAAATTCAAAATCAGGTGTTTTCAAGGCCGAACAAGTTCGGTGTAACGCAAAGCTCAAAATAAAATAAGTCAAAGTAACATTTGGCATATAAAAGTGATATAATTCCCTTTCAATCTACCAAATAATTAAAGATCTTGAAAAGAGTGATTTTGACTAAATGTTGGGTCAGAGATATCAACCAAAGAGAGAAGAACCTACCGGGAAAATAAATCTCTGGATTTTGTTTTGGTATAATTGTTTATGACGGTTAAGAAACACAAAATATTCATAATTTTCAAATAAAAGTACAATTGCATGATTTACACCATTTTCATAATAAACCACACTAGAACTGTTCATGACCAAATTGATAAACCATCCTATAAAAATTACTATTAGCATTTTGAAGTAATTCCTGCGGATTGCCAAATTCGATAAGTTCTCCCTCTTTAAGCACCATAACATTATTGCAATCCAATACAGAATCCAATCGATGTGCTATAATAAAAACTGTACATTGTTTAAATTGCTCCTTCATAATTGTCTGAAGTATTTTCTCGTTTTGAGGATCCATGTTAGATGTAGCCTCATCCAAAACAATTATTTTACATTGTCTTATAATGGCTCTTGCTAAGCAAATCATCTGCTTTTGTCCAGCACTATAGTTGCAGCTACCGATTTCCGTTTGCAAATCTGCAACAATGTCGTCCAGATTTACCTTTTTGATCACGATCCAAATCTCCAAGTCGGTGAAGCTATTATCCGGATCAATGTTAGATCGTATTGTTCCACTAAAGAGAATAGGATCTTGTGGTATAATTGCAATATTCTGACGTAAACATTTTAAAGCAATATTTTTAATATCCACATTATCGATTGTTATATGTCCTTCAAAGTCGTATATTCTGAATAGTGCTGTTATTAGTGATGACTTTCCAGCTCCAGTTCGACCAACTATTCCAATTTTATCCATTGATTTTACGGTAAAATTAATATTATTTAGCACTCTAGTGTTACCACTACGAGTAAAATTCAATGACACATTCTTAAATACCACCAATCCATGTTGCGGCCACTTTTCAATAAAAGTACCCGTTTTGGTTTCTTCGTCTATGCTGGTATATTCAAGCGCTCGCTCCACTGCGGTCATTCGATTTTCCAAATCAGACCACTGTCGCATCCCCCATTGAATTAACCCAGCCAGGCCTACTAATTGAGTTAACACCAATCCTGCATTCCCCGCAGAAATTTCTACAACATCCAAATTTCAAGATAAACAAAATAACAATTTTCAAACCACCAACCATTATTGATGAACAAAAGAATTGAAATCACGGATACAATAAAAATAGATACAGCTCCATCTGTAAAAAATCCAAAAGCACCTGTAGTTGTAATCAGAGTGAATCGTGCAGAACTAAAATGATCCTGATGGAGGTCGAACTCATTCTTCAAAACTTGTTCTGCATTGTATGCTCTAATGGTTGTTAACCCTTCTAGAGTAGCATTTAAATATCCAATCATTGGACTTCTTGCTGAAAGTATTATTTTGTACACCTTGTTGAATGTTTTGAGTTAACTTACTTGCCGATTCTAAACGCTTTAATCCACGCGCAGCTTTCAGATAAATGCATCGTAAAAATAGTACAACTATGAAGAATAAGATTATTGGAATTATGAAAATATAGTTAACAGTTGTTAGAAGTATAGCTGTTCCTGCAATAGCGAAAACACTCTGCCAATAAAATAAATAATTAATAAACATCTATCATCAATGAAAATATCATTTACTCGCGTGCATTCCATGAAACAAGGTGGTAAATGTTCATCTACATTACATAAATCCTGAGAAAATCGATTAATAATATTGCCAATAAAATTATTATCAAAAAAGTACATCTGTGCATTGATTGTCGACCAAATCATATTTTTGTGTAATACAGCAGAAGCTTTTCTGCAAAAGTTTAGGAGACAAAAGTACTTAAACAAATCTAATAAGGTTGCTGAAAGTATCATAACTGAGTATAAATTAATCGTAAAATTTTTATTAGAAACTGCTTCTTCATATGCGCTTGAATTTATTGTTTTTGAGCTTTCCAAATCAGAAACATTTTGCTGAAGATCTACCCTAAAAAAACCATTTTGATATTTTCTTGTTTGAATGGGTTGCTCTACGTACCAATCGGTTAGAAGTTTGTCGGAGTAGTTTGTGGTAAACTGCGCTATAATATAAACTCCAATAATCAGAAGAAAAATAATAAATCCACCACCCAATAGAATATATTTTTGATAAACAATTATGCTGACTTTGCCTTGCTTCTTTTGCTCACTATAAATTTTGTGGTTTTGTTTCTTCTGCAACTCCACTAATTCTTGATCTCCAAATTCAATATCTTCTTCCACTTCCGCATTATTAACATTTTTGTGATTTTTTGAAATTTCTAATAAATTAGTGTTAATATGGTCAAGTTCAGCTGTCTTTAACTTAAAACTAGCTGACACGGTTCCATTTTTAATCATCAAAATCTGATCTGCGTGGTCTAAGTCAGAAATATTCTGGGTAACCAAAACACAAATCTTGTCTTTCAAAAACCTTCGAATGCATTCGTTAAAAATAAAGTTTTGAACATTTGTGTCTAAGGCCGTTAAGCAATCATCCAACAAATAGATATCACTATCTTTATAAATAGCTCTAGCCAAATTAATCCTAGCTTGTTGTCCTTTGCTCAGATTCATTCCTCTATCGGTGATGACTGTTTCATCACCATTGCTTAACATTTCCAAATCGTACTTCAATGCACATAATCGAAGTACTTCATTGTAACGAACATCGTTGTAATTATTTCCAAACAAAATATTTTGTTTAATAGATGATGGAAACAACCAAGGTTCCTGAGACGCGTAAGAAATAGTACCCTCCACCTTCAGTACTCCTTCAAACTGATGCTCTTTCAGTATGGTTTTCAAAAACATGCTTTTACCACTACCAACATAACCAGTCACTGTATTTAGGCCATTTGTGATAGTACAATTTACGTTATGCAAAATAGTACTTGTCAAATTTTGCATTTCAATGTGTGGTTTGTTATTGGTCGTAATCGTGCTGTTTGCAATTTGTATTTCAGGAATGTTTAGAAACTGACCAATACGAATAACAGAAGCATACATTTCGGCAGCTCTAGCCATGCCAAATGGAATCATTATACTTAAAGCGCTATTCAATTCGCCATACAATGACAAAATATAAAATATTAATTCCGTACTGGTTGGATAACCCAACCAAATATATGTCATTATCAGAATATAAAATCCAACTTTTGAGCTCAACACTCCAATAGCAATTATGAGCAACTGTTGATAATATGCAACCATCATTATGTAGACTTCTTTTCTATTAAATAAAAACAATTACTAATTTTAAACATTTTTTGAAAAAGTGCTTTCTAATAACTTTCGCGTTGCTGTTATGCGGTCCTTAAAGAACGTCTCCCACGTGTACATCTTTACAATTTTAATTGCAGATAATGCTTCTTGTGTCTGTTGCAATCGGGCATCGGTGCGTTTTCCGGTTTTTAATCTCAAACTGATTATCCATTTGGCCAGTAGTACTAAACCAACAATTTCAAATCGTTGAAAATTTAAATCTGGACTAAAGTAAAATTATATCGAGTATCAAGTTTTCTTACATTGAAAGGGCAAAACTACAAGCAGAAATCCTATTCCAATCAAGCCCACATTGCCCATTTTATGGTAAAGTAAATAGGAGATTACAATGGTTTTGATACCGGCATTCCAAGCATCGCTAAATATCCAAATCATTTCTTCAATGTTGTAAACGTCCCTCGTAATTAACGTTACAATATTACCAAGCGATAGATCATTCAAATTAGGTTTGAGTTTAAACATGGACCGGTAAATTAACGAAGATAATGCTGATCGAATTTGAAGAGCTGTTTGTGCTTCCAACATTAAAATATTTTGCCAATAGAATGTGTACAAAATATATCGTCCTATTAGCAATAGAGCAAAATATATCGCTTGAGATTTGGTCATTTCAGTTTGGTCTTTTTTAAAGTAACCAATTAAGTTACTTATGGCATATGGATCAATTACACTGAAAACAAATTAAGTTTAACTAATTTATTTTTTCATGTTTTACTTGTACCTTGAAAAAATTGTAAAAGATAAA
Source organism: Cryptophagus acutangulus (assembly GCA_963556235.1). Classification (NCBI taxonomy): domain Eukaryota; kingdom Metazoa; phylum Arthropoda; class Insecta; order Coleoptera; family Cryptophagidae; genus Cryptophagus; species Cryptophagus acutangulus. The sequence goes on from OY744569.1 coordinate 2,970,697, forward strand.
TGCCCAAGTCCCAATAGTAAATAAATGATTCCATAAAGTGAAAACAATACTCGAAAAATGGACGGTGATTTTTGTCTTTGAATTTCTAATTTCCATTGTTTTTCGATTCGGTCCCCACATGCTTCCGCTTTGCAACATTGAAGTACTTCATATAAGTCTCTTTCTTCTAAATCATGGTGAAAAGCACGATTGAATATTTCAAAGGAGTATCTAAGAAATTTGATTTTCAAAATTAAATTCATATTTTATTATTCAGTTCATTTTTAGTTTATTTCAGTATTTCAGTCAGTTTTCCCTAGAAATGGACGCGGAAAAAAATGGCGTCTATTTGAGAAAACGTGTATTCAACCCAGACAAAATCAACTTGGATTCCTTTGGAGAAGACGTTACATTACGTCAACTTAATTTTAATTTTGGCAAACATTTGTGTTTTTTGTAAAACATTGGTTATTATGATTCTATTGTGCGCCAAAAAGCTTTTTTGACTTACCCAAAGGTGAGTTTCGACAAAAAACATGCCCTATCTCTTGGATTGGTTTTTCTTTTTCTTCTTGTAAAATTATCCATATTTAATTTAACTTTTAACACTATTTTCGAAGAAATAAACAGTATATCTTATCACAATAATCATAACAATCACAATTAAATATTAGTACAGTAATTAGGTGAATTTTAATGCTTAATAAACAGTAGCTACATTATTTAAACAAATTTAATTTTATTAAAAAAAAAATATTTCAATAATAATAAACACTATACTAACTAAACCGGAACAATAACCTTCACTCGGACACTCTATTAAATCTACTTGACAAAACTACTTCTTCTTTTAAAACGTGTTAAATATCGCCACGTCTGTGCTTAACTGCGGATAAAGTGGCATTAATATTATAATGGGACATTTAAGAACCAAATAATTATTACTCTCGTAGAAAAATATAGTAACATTTGATATATACAAAATTCAAGGATGTTCACTTTCACAATACTCCTCTCGATTATTTTTTTTTCTGTAGCCTCATATGCTATTAGTTCCAATATTACTTCTGATGCATATTACGTCTCTATGGTAGAGCTAGTATTGTAATCGTGAATTATTTTTCCAAATTTCGCTTTTTTTTACATATTAGAATCCGTAGATTTATTTAATTTGCAATATAAATTTAATAGTATATTGTGTTATTAGGATTAAAAGTGTCACTTTGTTTGATGATCAATATGTTTGCGTTTGCGAGGCGAAGCGCAGCGTAACCGAGCTAATGCAAATATTGCGAATCCAACAAAGTACTTTTAATCCGAATAACACATACTATTTTTTCTCCAACCAAGAATAGTATATTCTGCAACGAGTGCGGAATGAGAATATTCAGCCCGAGTGGAAATTTGTCACACGATCCGAAGGCGAGTTTGACGGTTCCACGAGGGCTGAATATTCATTCCGACGAGTTTCAGACTATACTTTTTCTAATACTATCGTCAATTAAAATACGTCAGTTTTTACGTTTTTAGGCAATTAGTCGCTTTTGGCAATTGGTTCACAGATGTCGCCGCTATAATATATGTATTAATAAACAAAATTAGTTATAAAATGTCATAAAGAATGTAATAAATATGAATGATTTAGTTGATTGAATTATAATATTACTAATATCAACAATTAATAAGTTAAATGAATAATTTATTAATCAAAATACAATAGCTTAATGTTGCGTCAACTTCCATGAGATGGCGCCACATGTGGTCATTCTATCACTTGTATAAGAATGAATATTCTTGCACTTGTTGCAGAATAAGTACATTCTCAAATTAAAATTAGTTCAAGAATGTTATTATTCTAAAATAGTATTAGAAAAAAGTATTATTAAATCATTAATTTAAAAATTATCTAGACATTTTGTACTGAAAGTATTAGGTAGCCATGACTCTTTCATATTATTTGATCTGTCAAATCAAATCATCATTCGCACTGCAATTATTAACACAAAGTCCGATCTCGATGACGAAGAACTACCAAATACGCCGCCTGAAGTGGCTCTAATAGCAAAAGAAGTGGTTTCAAATCTTTTACTAATACAGTAGGTACTTTTTTTCCTAGGAGAAAAAGTATTGATGTTGCCTAGGAACACATTCATTTTTTTACTGTATAAAAATTGGCCACTTTTATGACAGATATTAGTATTAAAATTGAGCTCTTTTTGACGGTTGGAGAAAAAAGATATTTTTGAATAATTTAATTAAAAATAGTGTGCCAACTTTTTACAATTTCATCTCTTAATATACACTCTGTAGTCTATGCCGAAATTTGTTTCAAATTTGGATTCCAGTGGTATTGTCATTGTGGAAAGAAGTATTAAAAAATGTAAGTGCTGATAATTGGAACAAATGCATTTCATACGCAGAAGAAGAAATGGACAAATGGTGGAAAATTCAAGTAAAATATGATACTTTTGTAAACCCTCTTGTCATTGCAGTCACAGAAGAGTCTAGCGATGAGGAGTTTTTATATGAAAGTGAATAATTTATTATTTATATTAGGTATACCCCCACCATTCATAATTTATAAGAAACTTCAGAGAATGTTGGTTAAAAAAATAAAATTTTAAACGAGGAAGAACGAGGGGATGTGTTAAACAACGAATTATTTACGAAAAAACAAAAATAAGTACGCGATGCGAAAAAAATCGTGCATATAGTGAAATAAGAGTGAATAAGATAAGATTACGGTTTATAAGCTACACTGAAGCAAAGGTAGATAATTGTTGCGTTCGCGCACGGATCCCATCGCTCCCGTCCCGTTTTCGCAGTCACGCGTTGGTTCGATCAGACCTTAACTTTGGCCAAGAAAACCATTTTAAATTGTGTTATAAATTAGTGGTATAGGCACAGATATGCCATGCTATGTGAAAATATGTTTCGCAGGGACAACGCTCGACAAGAGATGGCTTTTTTAGTTCCAACGCCCACCACGTGGATCGCAATTCCAGTAGAATTACTGAGAATGAAATGTGTATCGTATGATACGTAGTTACGAACAGTTTTGTTATAAATTGCACTATTTTGTCCTAATCAAATTTTTAATTATTGTAATTGCCTTATAAGGGCCAAATTTAATTTCTTTACCAGAATGAGTTTCATAAAGGCAAAATTTGATCCCAAAATTTATCATTTTTACCTTTTTGTATTTTTTTTTTTGAACAACACGAAATTCCAGCAGCAGTATACGACGCCTAGAGGTGAGTTCGGTTACGTGCCGTTGACCCATGGTAGTGAAGGTGAGGGAAGTCCGGTAAGGGAAGCGGTGCGCCCGTTGCCGCATGACAAGGATTTGCGGCAGTACCATTTGTCGCATATGCAAATCCCTTGTAAATTTGTGATCGTAGATTTAATTGAAATTGAGCGCGATTGATATACAAAATTTTCGCTGTTACAAAACATGATGTGATATTTCGTTCTGTATATATTTTATTTATAAGTTAATTTGGTGTGTGCATGGAAGCCATTTTCGCTGTGACATCATTTCATTGTTTTCGTCGACTGCACTGGTTCAAAGTGTGTATTTTAATAGCCTTAAGGCGAAAAAGCCTATTTTAGAGACAATAAAAATTACGTACACCAAATGCTGTATAAAATGACAGTTGCACATATAGTTGTTAAGAAACTGAAGTTCAGAATTGCAGTTCAAGTTCTCTCTCACCATTTTTAGTTTAGATTTATTTCTGAAATACTGGGTTATTGGTAATAACAAGCCACAATGTCAGTGTGCCGTAGAACGCAACATCTAATTGATACAAGTCAAAGTAACAGATGACATCTAAACGTGATAAATGTACTAAAATTGAAAAATGTTATCAAAAAGTGAATTTGTTTAAATGTTCGGTCAGAGATATCAACCAAATAGGGAATAACCTACCTGGGGAAATAAATCTCTATATTTTATTTTGATATAATTGTTTATGACGATTAAGAAACACAAAATATTCATAATTTTCAAATAAAAGTACCATTGCATGATTACACCGTTTTCATAATAAACCACATTAGAACTGTTCATGACCAAATTGATGAACCATCCTAAAAAAATTACTATTAGCATTTTGAAGTAATTCCTGCGGATTGCCAAATTCGACTATTTCTCCTTCTTTAAGCACCATAACATTATTGCAATCCAACACGGAATCTAATCGATGTGCTATAATGAAAACTGTACAAAGTTTGAATTGCTCCTTCATAACTTTCTGAAGAATTTTCTCATTTTGTGGATCCATATTAGATGTAGCCTCATCCAGAACAATTATTTTACATTGTCTTATAATGGCTCTTGCTAAGCAAATCATCTGCTTTTGTCCAGCACTATAATTGCAACTACCGATTTCCGTTTGCAAATCTGCAACAATGTCGTCCAGATTTACCTTTTTGATCACGTTCCATATCTCCAAGTCGGAGAAGCTATTATCCGGATCGATGTTAGTTCGTATTGTTCCACTAAAGAGAATGGGATCTTGTGGTATAATTGCAATATTCTGACGTAAACATTTTAAGGCAATATTTTTAATGTCCACATTATCGATTGTTATCTGTCCATCAAAATCGTATATTCTGAATAATGCTGTTATTATTGATGATTTTCCAGCTCCAGTTCGACCAACTATTCCAATTTTTTCCATAGATTTCACAGAAAAATTAATATTATTCAGCACTCTAGTGTTACTGTCGGGAGTAAAATTCAAAGACACATCTTTAAATACTACCAATCCATTTTGCGGCCACTTTTCAATAAAAGTACCCGCTTTTGATTCTTCTTTTATGTTAGTATATTCAAGAGCTCGCTCCACGGCGGTCATTCTATTTTCCAAATCAGACCATTGTCGCATACCCCATTGAATTAACGCAGCCAGACTTACGAGTTGAGTCAACACCAATCCTGCATTCCCAGCAGAAAGTTCTACAACAATTTATTTTAAAATAGACCAAATGAATATTTCAAAAATCCAAACCGTTATTGATAAATAAAAGAATGGAAATCACGGTTACAATGAAAATAGTTACAACTGCATCTGTAAAAAATCCAAAAGCACATATGGTAGTAATCAGAGTAAATCGTGCAGAAGTAAAAAGATCCTGATGGAGCTCAAATTCATTTATCAAAATTTGTTCTGCATTGTACGCTCTAATGGTTGTTAATCCTTCTAGAGTAGCATTTAAGTAACCAATCATTGGACTTCTTGCTGAAAGTATTATTTTGTACAACACCTCGTTGAATGTTGGAATTAACTTACTTGACGCTTCTAAACGCTTTAAACCACGCGCGGCCTTAAGATAAAGCCATCGTAAAACTAGTACTACTACAAAGAATACAATTATTGGAATTATGAAAATATAATCAACAGTTGTTAGAAGTATAGCTGTACCCACGACAGCGAAAATATTCTGTCAATAAAATGTACAAATATTTATACATGGCTATCGTTAAATAAAAGAAAGCTTACTCGTATGCATGCCATAAAACAAGCTGGTAGCGGTTCATCTATATTATATAAATCTTGAGAAAATCGATTGATAATATTGCCAATAAAAGTATTATCAAAAAAGTACATCGGTGCATTGATTGTCGACCAAATCATATTTTTGTGTAATACTACAGAAGCTTTTCTGCAAAAGTTTAGCAGAAAAAAATATTTAAACAAATCTAATATGGTTGATAAAAGTATCATAACTGAGTATAAATTAATCGTAAAATTTTTATTAGAAACTGCTTCTTCGTATGCGCTTGAATTTATGGTTTTTGACCTTTCCAATTCAGAAACATTTTGCTGAAGATCTACCCTAAAAAAACCATTTCGATATTTTCTAGTTTGAATAAATTGTTCTACGTACCAGTTGGTTAGAAGTTTATCGGAGTAGTTTATGGTAAACTGGCCTACGGTATAAACTCCAATAATCAATAGAAAAATAAAAAATCCACCACCCAATAGAATATATTTTTGGTAAACCATTATGCTGACTTTGCCTTGCTTCTTTTGCTCACTATAAAGTTTGTGGTTTTCTAGCTTATGCAATTTTACCAATTCTTGTTCACCCAATTCCAAATCTTCTTCCACTTCCATATCATATACATTTTTGAGATTTTTTGAAATTTCTAATAAATTAGTCTTAGTCTGGTCAAGTTCAGCTGTCTTTAATTTAGTACTAGCTGACACGGTTCCATTTTTAATCATCAACATCTGATCTGCGTGGTCTAAGTCAGAAATATTCTGGGTAACCAAAACACAAATCTTGTCTTTCAAAAACCTTCGAATACATTCGTTAAAAATAAACTTCTGAACATTTGTGTCTAAGGCTGTTAAGCAATCATCCAAAAGATAAATATCACTGTCTTTGTAAATGGCTCTAGCCAAATTAATCCTAGCTTGTTGTCCTTTGCTCAGATTCATTCCTTTATCAGTGATGACTGTTTCATCTCCGTTGGTTAACATTTCCAAATCGTACTTCAATGCACATACTCGAAGTACTTCATTGTAACGAACATCGTTGTAATTATTTCCAAACAAAATATTTTGTTTAATAGATGATGGAAACAACCAAGGTTCCTGAGACGCGTAAGAAATAGTACCCTCCACCTTCAGTACTCCTTCAAACTGATGCTCTTTCAATATGGTTTTCAAAAATATGCTTTTACCACTACCAACATAACCAGTCACTGTATTTAAGCCAGTTGTAATAGTACAATTTACATCATGCAAAATAGAATTGGACATATTTTGCATTTCAATGTGTGGTTTGTCATTGCTCGAAATCGTCCTATTTTCTGTTTGAATTTCAGGAGTGTTCAAAAACTGACCAATACGAATAACGGAAGCAATCATTTCAGCAGCTCTAGCCATGGAAAAAGGAATGCTTATACTTAAAGCATTATTCAATTCACCATATAATGATAAAATATAAAATATTAATTCCGTACTCGTTGGATAACCTAACCAAATATATGTCATTACCAAAATATAAAATCCAACTTTTGAACTTAACACTCCAATAACAATTATGAGCAACTGTTGATAATATGCAATCATCATAATGTAGACTTCTTTTCTAATAAATAAAAACAATTAAATAAATTTAAACATTTTTTGAAAAAGTGGTATCTAATAACTTTCGAGTTTCTGTTATGCGGTCCTTAAAGAACGTCTCCCATGTGTACATCTTCACAATTTTAATTGCAGATAATGCCTCTTGTGTCTGTTGCAATCTGGCATCTGTACATTTTCCAGTTTTTAATCTCAAATTTGTTATACAGTTTCCAAGTAGTACTAAACAAAACAATTAAAATCGTTCAAAATTTAAATCTGAATCGAGGTAATATTTCATCAAGTAGTAATTTTTCTTACATTGAACAGGCAAAACTATAAGCAGAAACCCCACTCCAATCAAACCAACATTGCCCATTTTATAGTAAAGTAAATAAGATATTACAATGGTTTTAATAGCAGAGTTCCAGGCATCGCTAAACATCCAAATAATTTCCTCAACGTTTAACACATCCCTGGTAATTAACGTCACAATATTACCAAGTGAGAGATCATTCAAATTTGGTTTGAGCTTGAACATGGACCGGTAAATTAATGAAGATAATGCTGATCGCATTTGAAGGGCTGTTTGGACTTCCACCATTCCTATATTTTGCCAATAGAATGTGTACAAAATATATCGTCCTATTAGTAATAGAGCAAAATATATCGCTTGAGATTGGCTCATTTCATTTTGGTCTTTTTTAAAATAACTAATTAAGTTACTTATAGCATATGGATCAATTACACTGAAAGCAAATTAAGTCTTAACTAATTTATTTTTTCATGTTTTATTTGTACCTGGAAAAAATTGTGAAAGATAAATGTCCAAGTCCCAAAAGTATATAAATGCCTCCATAAAGTGAAAAAAGGACTCGAAAAATGGATGGTGACTTTTGTTTTTGAATTTCTAATTTCCATTGTTTTTCGATTCGGTCCCCACATGCTTTTGATTTGCAACATTGAATTACTTCATATAGATCTCTTTCTTCTAAATCATGATGAATAGCACGATTGAATATTTCAAAGGAGTATCTAAGAAATAATAATTTCACAAATAAATTTATAATAATTACGATAAGTTATACCCAAGAAGACTAGAAGGTACAAGGTGGCGCAGAAGGTGGTAAAAATGTTATTTTTTATTGTTTAAGTATGATACGAATCACAGGTTAAATCAGTTTTAATTAACAATAGTAACTTAAGCAATGCCAAACTTGTAAAAACAATACATCAACTGACAGCCATTTTGATAGGACAGTGGTATAAGCAGCGTATGAGGCTACGGAGAAACGCGAGAAGGTGCAAGGTCAGAGAGATCACTCGGCACCGTAGAACTCTAGGCTGTTTCAACGGTTCTTCCAATGAAGCAACAGGACCCGCAACCATTTTTTTAAGTACACACGTATGAACGCGGCTAGTTTTGAAAAGTTGTTGAGGTTGCTGAAGCCTCATCTAGCTCACAAGAAATTGCCAGATAGTGTGTCTGCCGAGAAAAGATTGGCAGTCACCTTAAAGTGAGTATAAACATTTTTATTTGCATTTTTTTAATTTTTAATTTTTAATAATTTAATAATAATAATTTTTTATAATAAAATAATAACATTTTAACCTAACCTAACCTAACGGCAACCTTTTCACATACCTCCGCAACACCAAATCCGCTATATGGACTAGCTATATACAATTCTATGAACCAGAGGAGAATATGGTTAAACATTTAAACCTAATGAACTGGTTCATAGCATTGATATTGAATTTCGGGTAAGACGTTCAACACGAGCTATTCAAAGAAGCACTAATCAAATACAAATCGTATTTCTTTAGAATAGGATGTTATTTGAAACACATTAAGGAAAATTCGCACTTAAGAATAGAAAAGGTCCTAACAATGTCGGGCGATACATTAATGAACGACAACACTTCAAATTCGGAAATTATGGATGACGACATCAATTCATTGATAAAGTTAGGAGCTATAAAAACCATGAAAATGGAAAAATTTGCCACCCATATCGAACAAAATACGGAACATTTAACAAAATATCTCTCCCAGGGTTCGTCCATGCAGAATGTAGCATAGTCGTATCAACTGGGACATACAACGAACCACAATATAATCCATGAAGTCTGTCAAGCTTTTGTTTTTGCAAGCTCCAGATACCAATTCAGATTGGTATAAAATTGCTGACAAATTTTATGCAAAATGGAATTTTCCAAACTACATTGGTGCCTTGGATGGAAAACATATCCATATTCAAACTCCAAATAACACAGGCTCTCAGTATTTCAACTATAAAAAAAACTTCACCTTGGTCGACGTGGGAGCTTATGGCTCGCAGAGCGACGGGGAAATCTTCCGGGAATCAGCACTTGGGGAAACATTCGACCAGGCTAGGATAAACGTGCCTGCACCATCGCATTGCTTGGCACCAATATACAAGTACCATATGTGCTAGTTGGAGACGAGGCCTTTCCTCTAAAGTCGTACATTATGCGACCATACCCTGGACAACATTTAGACGATCATGAGCGCATCTTCAACTATCGCTTATCTCGAGCTCAAAGAGTTATCAAAAATGCGTTTGGTATATTGATGTCCCGGTGGAGGTGCGAAACCCGCGAATATTGATAAACAAACAAACTATTTGTGCGAAACCCACTAATATTGATAATATTGTGAAAACCGTAGTTTGTTTACACAACTTTGTAAAGGCAGAGAAGATCTCAGTTTATTGTCCACCAGGATATGCAGATGATGATGGTAGGCAAGGAGATTGGAGGCTAGAAACCGATGAGCTGGATTCTGTTGGCGGGTTGTCTACCAATAATGCTTCGAGAACAAATGTTGATATTCGTCATAAGTTTACGAACTATTTTGTAACAGAAAGAGCACTAGAATGGCAGTACAACGGGATATGCCAAGAAAAAGAACCTGAAGATTAAGGAGAAGCAAAACAACATTGCAGTCGGAAAGTATGAAAAAGAGAAGGTAAGTAAAAGTAAAATTTTCGTTTTTGGGGTTTTTAGTTGGTAAGAATCCAACACTACCTTTAAAGCATACTACTACGCCGTGAGTGACAGTAGAACATGTTTTATGGGTGTCTATGCATTTAAAAAAATTTACAAGCTTCAAAAGTTTGGTTATATATAGAGTTATATTTTTTATTTTCGGTCATGTTTATGTTATTTATTTATGTTATGTTTATTTTTATTTATGTTTGGTAATGTTATGTTTTTTTTTTTAAAGCTTAAAAAGTTTGGTTATGTGCTAAAACATAAAGCTAACACAAATAGTTGAATACAATATATAATGCAGATGACAATATAGAATGCACCCTATTTAAATTATACCAATCAAATAATCAAATACTGATTTCTTCTTTAAGCTTCAAACGTTTGGTTATGTGCTATGACATAAAGCTAACACAAATGGTTCAATAGAATATCGAATGCAGCACCTCTTTAATAACCAATTACTGGAGAGAGAGACTCCAACGGATTGTTTACAACGTTTAATGTTAGACATTCAAAACGGTAATGCTTCTTCAGTTCTTTCTTAACATATATAAACTTCAGATTCCCGACTTAGGTATGTGTATTTCTGTGAAAATATATGATGATCCTTCAATGTTATCATAATAATCGAAAAGTATAGCCTGCAGGTATATTTTTATAAGGAGGATAAATGAATAAAAGCAATAAAAAGGAGTAAAACTTATTAGGATTAGAATTAGATAACGTGAAAGTGAAGTAATTCTGATTAATTTTTTTAAATAGTTATTTACGTAACAAGTCCGGAAAGTAGTGTCTTGCAGGACAAGCAGACGAGTTTCAGGCCGACGCCGCAGGCGGAGGCCTGAAAGTCGGCGTGTCCTGCAAGGAATCTTTCCGGACATGTTGCGTACAATATTTTTTGTGTCGAATACTCTTATAAATACATAGTTCTTCAAAAAAATGCTAAATAATAAATTGACAATGCAAAAAAATAAATAGAGCCATCTTTTGTTTTCTTTTGACACTAACAAATGTCAATGTCATATACAGTAATTGCAAACTTTCAAAATATGGATACACCAAAACATATTTTAAAAGCTGCAGAAAATGTTATAAACAATTTATTGCCACAAAAATCTTCAGGCCGATATTGGAAAGAATACGAATTATTTGTAAAATGGTGTACTGAAAACGGTGTAAGTACTTGTAACAATTCGGTAACTATGGAAACACTTTGCAGGCCGAGGCCGGCAAAAACCCTTTTCTGCGGATTTTAAGATGTAGAAATCTAGTCATGCCGTATGAAGGCGCAAAAACATTATTTTTTTTTGCTTGAAAGTTCAAGAAAACGCAAAACACCCGGTATATGTTTTATTAGTTTAAAATTTATTATATTTTATAGGACCTTTGTTGGGATCTTAATCGTCTTGTATATCACGCACCTAGCCTCATAAAAAAAACTATGCGGAAAAACTATTGTTTCACGGGTTGATAAAGAGATGGAAGATATAAAAGAAGCTCACTCATCGAGAACCAATTATAAGAAGACCGATTTAGAAGATAGTGTAACTTTCTCCGATATTCAATCTTTTTGCTCTATCTATCCGCAAGAATATATTGAATTTGTGAACTACATTTGCACTGGAGTTGTCACTAAAGAGCAAATTACGGAAATGATTGAAAAGAATGGAATACATATATCGTTATCTCTCTTCAGAATAATCAAAGTCTAGGAAAATATACTGAAATTTTTATTGACAAGAAACAAAAAAGGTTGGCCCGCAAACGTACGAGACGCGCACGTAAAACTTTAAATATCCAGAAAAAATCTGTGGAAGGACCAGATCAAGGTTACGGCCTTCAAGATATTGTTAATATAGAAGAGAAGAAACATGAATTTCTAGCAAATAGAAATCTCTATTTGTACTGCTGATACTGCTGTAACAGTAATACAAGACGATAAGATAGAAAATAATGTGGATTCCGAATCTCAAACGGTTTTACAACTTCCGTTAATTCTACAAGGAAATTGTTTTAAAATTATGGAAAATAATAATGGAAAAGTAAAGACGTTGGGCACTATGTGCAAACCAAAACAAACTCGTCCGTTTTTCGAATAGATAAAAAATCTAAACTAAAATTATAGTGTTACTATGCTTGAAAGAGATGTAATTATCATGTAAGCAAATCTTAATTCAAAAAAATTATTATTTTTTGAAATACGCCATAATCTTACTCTGTATGATTTTCACTAATATTCTGTTAATATTATATTTTATTACATCAAAAAATATATATGTAGATAATGATAGAATTTCTAATCAGTTACTAATGAAAAAAAAATGAAAAGTATTCTTAGTTTTCTTGTAATTAATTCTTAAAAGCAATCTACAGTGGCGCTATCCTTAATTTCAAATATATGGCGGCGCGCTCTTAACTCCAAGACGTTAACTCGAGAATCCCGTAAACTGGACGGTCTAAACGTGTGCATTATATGAGAGTTCATGCTCCTGTCTTTCTAGTCTTCTATGTTATACGTATAAATGAATATTATTTTTTTATAAAGTTTTTTTGTTTTTCTTACCCAAAGGTGAGTTTAGATAAAAGAGATGCCCTATCTCTTGGATGGGCTTTTCTTTTTCTTCGCGCAAAATTATCCATTTTTAACGTTACTTGTTCACAGTTTTAAAAAAATACACTTTATTTCTTATCACAATAATCATAACAATGCCAATCAAATATTGGTATAGTAGTTAAATTGTAATCCTTAATAAATATTTAATAGTACCAACAAAATTAAACCGAAACAATAACCTTCACCCGGACACCTTATTATTAAATCTACTTGACAAAACTGCTACATGTAAAACGTGATGTAAAGTAGAACACGTCTGAGATGAACTACAGATAAAGTGGCATTAATTGTATAATGGAACGTTTAAGAACCAAATAATTACTTCTCTCATAAAGAAATTTACTTACATGCATAGATGTTAATAACGGATATGAAAAATGATTCTATAGGAATTAATCAAACAACATTTATAAATATTTATTAAATAAATCAATATATTCTTTTCACGTAAGTGGTGGTATGACATCCAAGAAACCAGAAGCTTCTGCCATGCGATAAAAAGATCCGTTCTTATTTTGAAGCAAAACTTCCGGCTTGTCAAATTCCACAATGGAGCCGTTATCCATCACCATTACTCTATCGCAATTCAAAACCAGTTCCAACTTGTGTGCAATAATAAGCACGGTTGACAATTTGAACACTTTCTTAATCACATTTTGAATAACCAAGTCAATTTCGGGATCAACATTAGCCGTAGCTTCATCCAGAATGATAATTTTATGTTTGCTCAAAATGGCTCTGGCCAAACAAATTAATTGTGTCTGGCCAGCACTGAACGAATCGCTGATTTCACTATCAAGACTCGAAACCAACTTGGTTAAATTGGTAGTTTCTATTGCACTCCAGATTTCGCTGTCCGTATGAATACCAGTAGGATCGAAATTCTCTCGAATTGTGCCGCGCACAATTATGGCATCTTGAGGAATAATCGTCAAACTTCTTCGTAAAAAGTCCAATTCAATACTTGTAATATCAACGTTATCTATTAGGATTTCACCTTCATTTAGATCGTATAAGCGGAAAAGTGTGGAAATAAGAGATGATTTACCAGCGCCAGTTCGGCCCACAATACCAATTTTCTCAGCTGGTTTTATATGAAAGTTAATATCCTTTAATACCATTTCATTTTTGTATTTAAAGTGCACATTTCGGTAGTGTATTGAACCAAATTTCGGCCACACTTCCCCAATCCTTGCACCATATTTGTCTTCTTTTTGAATTTTAATATATTCGAGAACTCGTTCAACCGATGTCATGTTGTTCTCCAAATCTGCCCATTGCCGGACCCCAAACTGTGCCAAACCCGTCAACATGAAAACTTGAGAAATCGCTAAACCCACATCCCCAACTAATGAATCTAAATCAACGATTTCATTTAGAACAAATTGTAGATACATTTAAAGATCATTAGGTACCACTATAGTCAAAAAATAGGAATCGTGCCAAAACTGTTGCTATAAAAACAGTGCAAAGAAGATCGAGAAAGAAACCAAAAGCTCGAGTGCAACTTTTCAATGTGAAATTCACAGAAGTGTACAAGTCTTGATGACGATCGAACTCTTTCACTAGAAGGTCTTTGCTTTTGCAAAATGCCCGGATTGTGGTCAGTCCTTCCAGCGATGCATTTACGTAACCAATTATGGGAGCTCGTGCTGAAAAAGAATTCAAACATTATATTATATTTTTGGGAATATAGCCTTACTGGAAGCATCTAGTCTTTGCAGATTCCGACCAGTAGGCAAATACCAACTTCTTACAATGTAGAGCAGAATGAAATATAAGCTGGATGGTATGAGAAAAATCAAGTTAACACTTGATATTAAGATTATTATTCCAGTTAAAGTCATAAAAATCTGTAACAAGTCCAAATTATACTTAAGTTGAGTATTGGTTGAAAATACACCTCAATAAATTCATATATTATAAATGGCAATTGTTCATCAACGGATGCCAGATCTTTGGAAAATCTATTCAAAATGTTTCCAATAAGATTTGTATCGAAAAAATTCATGGTAGCATCTATAACACTGCTTAGCATCTCTGAATGCAATTTATTTGAAGCTCGGCGAGTAAAGTTAAAGAGAAGAGTAAATGTGATTACAGCTGAAATGGCAGTTGACACCGTTAAAGTTGAGAATAATTTCAAAATATTGGAATGTTGAGTTAAGAGGGTTCTATATTCAAGTGTACTAGTTAAGTTTATTAGTTCGTAGTCGGAGATGTTTTGCTCCAAATTTACCCTAAAAATTAACCACAATGATCATAAATGTGTAGCTTTTCGGACAAAGACCTTAAGATCACAGATCATCAGCTTGTCCATTTGGTAAGAGAAAACGTCAACTATATCTTGATAGATACATCCAAAAATGATGATCTATGTGCAATACATCTTCAAAAGTATCTTACCAATTGCTGACAGTCTTATCAGAATAACTCTTCAAAAACTGTGTTAGACCAAACAATCCCAGAAGGATCCCAAATACAAAAAAACCACCACCAAACTTCACATAATTGAAATAGACTGAAAATTTGACTTCCTTAGATGCCTTCTTCTCCTTATAAATATTATCAGTAGCTAAAAGTTGACTTCCTTCATTTTCATTTTGATCTTCAACTTCCTCCAATGTAGGACTCAAAACCGATTCAAAACCCTTTACACATTCCTCCACCCTTCCATTGCGCATGGCAACAATACTATTTGCTGCTTTCAATAAATTACCACAATGTGTCACCACAATGCACACTTTGTCGCTCAAAAATCCTTTGATGCATTTCTGCACAATGTACTCCTTAACATCAGCATCGAGATAGCTCAGACAATCATCAAACAGATAAATATCGCAATCTCGATAAACAGCTCGCGCCAAGTTGATTCGCGCTTTTTGGCCACGACTTAAATTCAAACCGCGATCGCCAATCATGGTTCGATCGCCGCTTTGCAAAAGAGCCAAATCGAATTTCAAAGCACACACTTCCAAAACGATTTGATATCGATGTGAATCATAATCGAGACCGTACAAAATATTTTGTTTGATGGTCGACGGAAAAATCCAGGGTTCTTGTGCGGCATAAGAAATGGTACCACTTACTATAAGTTTACCACTCAGTAATTGGTAATCTTGAAGAATAGTTTTTAGTAATGCAGATTTTCCACTACCGACCGGTCCAGTTACGATCGATAAACCATTTTCAAAAATAAGATTAACGTTCGTCAAAATTGGATGAGCATTCAGTTCTACATTGGCGTCTATTAGTTTCACATACGTTTTCGTTTGTTTAGATTCTGGAGATAAATTTGAAAACTGTTCATCAGACTTCGATAGAACATTATTAATTCTTTGGATAGAAGCATTTAACTCGGCTGCTTCTGTGAGTCCAAGAGGAATTAAAACGCTTAGACTGTGGCGTAGTCTTTGAAAACATAACAAAATGAAATAAATTAATTCGGCTGTAATGGTATTGCCTAGCCATACGTAGGTCATTACCAAGAGATAGAACGCTACTTTTGAAGTTAACGCACCAATTAAAAGATTAGAGCTTTTTGACAAAAATATTTTCACAATTTCTTTGACTTCCTTTCTATAAAACACAAAGTCATTTTTTAAAGTTTTGCATACAGACCGACAAGTGAGAAGCGTGACATGGACAATTGAGTGACAAAGAAAACATGTTACTTTCTACTGTCGTCAGAAAACGACGGCAGTTTTACCTCCATCAGCTATGGAGGTAAACTGTCTTTCCGTTTTTGCAACGCTTCTCAAATGCCGGTCTGCTTACCAAAACTTACCGTCGATATGTATTAATTTTTTGCTGAAAGTACTCCTGCCAAACAAACATCTTAACAGTTTTGATAGACATTAACGTTTCTTGAGTAGTCTGCAATCGTTCGTCGGTTTTTTTGGCGTTTTTCAATCGGAACGATGACGCTTGTTTTCCAATGTATACTAAAATTATTTATAAAAAAAATAATTATCAACTTCAGGTTTTCACACTTACTTACTTTGAATAGGTAGTATTAGCATCAAAAAGCCTACCCCTGCAAAAGCAGCTACACCCATTTTCATGTATATTAAAAAGCTGACAATAAAAGCTTGTGCAAATCCAATCCAGATATCATTTCCATAAAGTACCATCTTTTCAAACGCTGTGACGTCTTTCGTGATCAAGGTCAGTACGTTGCCAATTGATATTTCCGATAAGGATTTAGACGTTAAGTTCAAAGCCTTTCGGTAAATGAGCGAACTAAAAGCTGTTCTAATTCTAATTCCAAACTCTGTGATTTTCAGCATGTAATTATGAGTGTATAGAAGGTTGATTATGTTAAGAGCTATTACTAGTACTGCGTACAATATTGCATCGTTTTTAGATAATTCAGTTTGGTTTGAATTAAAGTAGGAAATTAAGCGACCAACAGCCCATGGATTAAGAATTCTGCAAAATATAATTCATTAAACAGTCTTTCTCAAAAAAGTCACATATCTTTTTTTTCTTTGACTTTTTTATTAAACTGAATAAGAAAGCAATCATTTAACAAAATGTGTAGCAATAATTAGTTAGATTTTGAATTTCGCGCCCTTGTGAATGTGTAGTGGCACCACTGGCAAAAGTGGAAAAGGAGTCATATTAAATAAATTAGTACAAGAATTCCAATTATAAGAAAGAAATTCTTTTTTAATTATTGCATGCAATTTATCATTAGCGTTAATGATTTGCATAAAACAATATCTTGAGGCTAACCTTCCTCAAATTAAACAAAAGGGGTACCGGTCGATTCTATGCACATATGTAAGATCTGGAAGAATAAAGCTAGTACTCGACCAAATATACGTTCCATTCGATTTGGGTTCCTTATAATTTTTCAATTTTGCCACTAGTTTCGAGGTTGTGAATGTAGCTTAATGTAAATCTATATACACTTAGGTAAACTGCCTATAGTTAGTTCAAATTCAGTTTAAATTATTACTTTGGTTATATAATTATATAACCAAAATAATGAAAAATGGAAATTTCGTGTAGCCGAATTGTTGACCCAATAAAAAGTACCATTTTTAAATCGCCGTATATAACCTATCATGGTACTTAAGTTTTTCCAATGAAAAGAGATATAGTTTCAAACTCCACTTTTGTGGAATGAGCATAGTACGGCACAGCGTAGCAATAGAAAAGTACTTCTAGCGCATTTTATACAATAGGTCAGAACATAGTCGACTTTACTATAGTTTATCCCAGTATCGGGTAACCGCTTCCCAGTTTGTGTAAATTTTATTTTAATTCAGTGTCATAGTATAAAATTGCATTAGATAGGTGTTCTAAGACTTTATACAGATAAATTCTAGTCACGTTGTATATGCAGCAATGGGTAAGCATACAGTTTAACCGTTTCGGATCTAGCAGCAAACGAAATCATAATTAGATTTTCAGATATTTCAAATGAAGATTGAACATTTACATCTTCATTGTGAATTTATTGTAGAAGTTTTTCATAAGAGGCAACGAAAATAGTTTGTTACAAACGCATTTGGTGATGTCGATATCTTTTATTGTGGCCCAGTTTTTTAATAGCAAAAATGAAAAGAAACATTTGAAACGGGTATATTTTAACTTCATAGTAGATATTCAATTAACATTTTCTCTGGGGGATTATGTGCGCATAAGCAAGTACAAGAATATTTTGAAGATGTTGTACACACAGAACTGGACAAATAAATTGTTTATAATTGAAAAATTTAAAACATTAATCCTATAACCTACAAACTTAACGAGACTTTGAAGACAAATATTGAAGATGCCTTCTATGAAGAAGAATTACAAAAAACCTCCAATGTTGAAAAATGCTGATGAACGGCCGATTGTTACGGAAATGGGTAACGGGTTCAGAAACGGCGACAAAGAAAACAAAGGATGATATTAATCGAGGTGTTAAACCTACTGAAAAAACTGTTAAACTCGCGAGACAATATTTCCTCGCCTCGCGAGACCATCTTTCAAAAAATTTGTACCGCCAATGTTAAAACATTCTGATAAACGGCCGATTGTTATGAAAATGTTCCGCTGCTGTTAGGGTGAGAATACACGATGCGGTTTACCGAACGGCTGGCCTTCCGAAGGCAAAACCTTATGGCCAAACCTGTACTCTTTGAGTGGACATATAGTGTACATTTTTGTAGCGAGTTTTTGTTCAGTTTTATCGATTTATCGTAGTGCGAAGGTCGGAATCGCAATGATTTCTGGAGAAGATTTGATGTTGATACGACTAGCAGTTGTTTTACTCCATAAAAAAACAAACATTGAGACGTAAACGCTCAAAATGAGTGAAAAACTGGCTGTTCAAACTCTGGAATTTCAATGGCTTGTCCGTGAGTTTGATATGTCTGATTCTGAAGTTTCCGAGATGCTGGAGTGTACGCCTCCTGAAATTGTCAAATTAGCAAGGAGTACGATGAGCAAATTATTACCAACAAAGTCAACGGCTGTTTATGAAAGCGCATTTCAAAAATTTATAAAATGGTTTGACAAAAAAGCTGTGAAGATTAAACGCTGATATTACTTGTCTGAAAAGGCACGGACGATGGAAGTCTAGTAGTGTGGCTGAAGGCTACATAGATGAGTCAATTAAGAATAAAAAAGATATTGCCATAAAAATACTTTCTCCAAAATCTCCTGACTCAAAGCGTCAATCCTCACCACAACCATCAAGCTCAAATGAATTAGGAGTTGCTGAACAATTGTTTTCAATCGCAAATCAAGTTATGAATTCATTAGAAATTGGTATTACCACGAAAGGTCTTATGCAAAATTTGACTCTTAATAACTGCACTGTTAATTTCAATTTTTCAAAAGAATTGTAGCGTTTCCATTACATATTTATTCTGTATACATTATTTAATTGTTCCTTTTATTTAAACATTTTTGAAATAAATAGAGAAACGTTACAGTTAATGAATTTTTATTTTAAGTAATTTGTTTTGCAAGTTGTATGTAGTTGTTTTTATAATGGTATTCAAAAATATTTAATTATTTAATAAATTTACTTTTGCTGCCTAAGCGCAAATGTAATTTCACTTTAGCTCCTAGGCACTAAAGTAAAACATTTACCTTCACAATCTAGTGACAAACACGCATACTTTAATGACGTTTGAAAATAAATTATTTTTTTCGATATGCATGTGTATATAACTTTAAAACTATGCCACTAGATAAATAATCTGTTATGTGATTATGTTTTTGTCCATTTGTCTGGAAGGATTGGGTCAACAGTGAGGAAGAGGTTTGGGTATTGACCCATCCACCTATTTTCAATATATTTTATTTTAATTTTTTGCTTGTTAATTTAGATGCCTAGAATTTGGAAAAAATAACTCAAAGCGTCAGAAAAACTTCAAAATAAGTCCAAATTGCGGAAGAAAAAATAAAGAGAGGTTCTTCTGTAAGAAAATTTGCAAGAAATTACGGAATATCTTACTCTGTAATACAAAGGCATGTTACTCGTTCGAACAATCTGCCAGATGGTAAAAACTTTGATTAGAAACCCAATCTAACCGTTCGTCAGATTTTTACAACTGACCAAGAGAAGATAATGAAATATTTATGTTTAAATACAATAAAATGTATTGTGTGTATGTATATTTAATGTGTATGTATGTATATTAAAATGTATGTATATTTAAATGTTCAAAAAATGTGTTGAAATTATGTTCAAAAATGCATTATGATCTTATTCAGTCGATACGAGAAAACTAGTATACAAATATGCAGAAAGTTTGAAAACCAAACCTACGCAGCCGTTTTTGCAACACCACCCAATAAATTTCTGAGCAATGTAGTCGACCAAGACCAATCCGTTGCAAGCTAGTATTTCAAAAATCCTATCAAAAAGTATGTAGTGTTGCCCACCCAGCAATTGCTGTTTTCAATGGTTATAAAATTCTTTGCAGATTTCTGTGCCGATTATGAACACCTAATTCATTCGAGAGAATATTTGGTAGCCGTCGGCCGGTAGCACAATCTGATGGTTTGTCAAAACATTTTTGGTGTTCCGCATTCAGACCCATCAATTTTATTGATATTTTAATGTGTATTACAAAGACATGTTGCTCGATTGAAGTTTCTGGCAGATGGTGATAAACATTGATTACAAACACACTTCAACCGTTCGTCAAATTTTTAGCACAGGCCAAGAGGAGATGATTGTAAAATATTTATGATTAAATACATAAAAATATGTATGTATATGTTCAAACATGCATTATGGTCTTATTCGGTAGATAGGAGAAAACAAGTGTACAAACATGCTGAAATATGGAAAACTAAACCTAGCAAGACCAAGACCAAGACCAATCCGTTGCAAGCCAATATTTCGGAAATGCCTTCAAAAGTCGTATGTCGTGTTGCCCACCCAGCAATTGCAGTTTTGCCAAGGGTTAAAAAATTCGTTGCAGATTTCTCTGCCGATTATGCCAATCTAATTTATTTGAGACAATATTTGGTAGCTCTCGGCAAGCACCACAATGTGATGGTTTGTCAAAAATTTATTGGTGTTCAGGATTAATGGCCATCATTTTTATTGGAATTTCAATATATCTTGTATACAAGAATAAATATGTACGAATTTATACAGAAGCTCTTTATTTTATTAAATTGTAAAACAATTTTTTATCACTAATTTTGCACGCAAACCAGTATTTTGCGTGCACACGCGGAAAGTAAACCTATTATAATAGAGGAAATAGCGTTTCGATGGAAGTTATCATAAATTAGCTGGAAATGTGACTCCACGGTGTTCCTTAGTTTTTATGTAAAAATTTCTTGTTTAAATTGTTAAGTTTTTTAAGAAGTATTACTTTTGGTTGATATCATCTGTTGACATCAACCGTTGACATCATCTGTCATCACTTTTAGTTGATACAACTGATTTTTAACAAAAAACTCAAAGGACAACTAGGATAAAAAGGATGCGCTTTCAGCATAATGTTCTCCAATATATTCGCAATATGTATGCAAAATTTGGATGCTTCTCGGACCACGGATTTAGAATACTGCAAAATATAATTTGTCTTTAAAAAAAAAAAATCGCGCACTATTTTTTTTTCTTTGACTCTTTCATTAAACTGAATAAAAAAGCAATCCTTTAACAAAATATGTAGCAATAATTAGTTAAATTTTGAATTTGGCGCCCCTGTGAAAGTGTAGTGGAACCACTACATTTAATATAACCAAAGTAATGAAAAATGGAAAATTGTGTGTAGCCGTATTGTTGACCTAATAAAAAGTTTACCATTTTTAAATCGCCGCATATAACTTATGATCATGGTACTTAAGTTTCGCCACTATAAGAGATATAGTTTCAAATTCCACTTTTGTGGAATGAGCATGGTACGGCATAGCGTAGCAATAGAAAAGTACTTGTAGCGCATTTTATACAATAGATCAGACCATAGTCGACTTTACTATAGTTTATCCACGGTTTATCCCAGTATCAGGTAACCGCTTCCCAGGTTTGTGTAAAAAAAAATTTGAATCAGTGTCATAGTATAAAATTCGATTAGATAGGCGTTCTAAGAATTTATACAGATAAAGTCTAGACAAATAAATAAATAAATAAATAAATAAATAAATAAATAAATAAATAAATAAATAAATAAATAAATAAATAAATAAATAAATAAATAAATAAATAAATAAGAGGCAACGAAAATAGCTTGTCACAAACGCATTTGGTGATGTCGATATCTTTTATTGTGGCACAGTTTTTGAATAGCAAAGATGAAAAGAAACATTTGAAACGGGTATATTTTAACTTCATAGTAGGTATTCAATTAACGTTTTCTCTGGGGGATTATAAGCGCATAAGCAAGTACAAGAGAATTTTGAAGAAGTTGTACACACAGAACTGGACAAATGAATTGTTTATAATCGAAAAAATTTAAAACACTAATCCTATAATCTACAAACTTAAAGACACTTTGATGACAAATATTGAAGCTGCCTTCTATGAAGAAGAATTACAAAAAACCTCCAAACTCAACCTTGAAAAATGTTAAGAACTGTATAATTATTCATAAATACGAAATTAAAAGTAGTCAAATCGGCCAAAATATTAGAAGTTGTGTTTGACGATGATCTTCAATTCGTGAACCACGTTACCAGCGTACTTAGGAAATCTCTTAGAGTGCATGGTATGATTTTCACAAACTACATACGTGAAAAAGCGTAGTTTCGTTTTTCGTTTAATTACGGTCTTAAAAAAAAAGTTTGACCATGTTTCACACAAGAGATCTGAACTGGGTTCGCTAAAGGACTGATATATTCAATTTGATTATTCTGATACTATCTCAACGGGTGATTCAAACTTCTTCTCCTCTAAACATTCTAAACATTTTAGAATTTTATTCTAAACACTATCAAATTTAGAGCACAGTCTCAGTTTTAAGATATCCAAACCCACTTGTTGTTCCCACATTTTAATTCTGTTGCTCAAGAAAACCTATATTTACATCTGCGTCAAACTTTATACCTCCTTGCCTCGGGATTTTCCTCAATTTATTTTGCTTATTTCTATTTCTCTTGTTCTATTTTGTATACTTTGAAACTTAACTGAATTTATGATCTGGATCGGGAAGTTAAAGCTAGTGAACCTTTGTCCATTTCCGCAACAATCGGTCGTTCATCAGAACGTTTTAACACATTAGCGGTACAAATTTTTTGAGAGGTGGTCTCGCGAGTTTTGCAACGGTCTTTTTAGTAGCTTTAACATCCCGATTAATATCATCCTTTGTTTTCTTAATCGCCGATCCTGAACCCGTTTACCCATTTCCGTAACAATCGGCCGTTCATCAGCATTTTTCAACATTGGAGGTTTTTTGTAATTCTTCTTCATAGAAGGCATCTTCAATATTTGTCTTCAAAGTGTCTTTAAGTTTGTAGATTATAGGATTGATGTTTTAAATTTTTTCAATTATAAACAATTCATCTTTTCATTTCTGTGTGTACAACTTCTTCAAATTATTCTTGTACTTGCTTATGCGCACATAATCCCCCAGGAAAAACGTTAATTGAATACCTACTATGAAGTTAAAATATACCCGTTTCAAATGTTTCTTTTCATTTTTGCTATTCAAAAACTGGACCATAATAAAAGATATCGACATCACCAAATGCGTTTGTAACAAACTATTTTCGTTGCCTCTTATGAAAAACTTCTACAATATATTGACAATGAAGATGTAAACGTTCAATCTTCATTTGAAATATCTGAAAATATAATTATGATTTCGTTTGCTGCTAAATCCGAAACGGTTAAACCGCATCAAACTGTAAGCGTACCCATTGCTGCATATACAACGTGTTTGGCTAGAATTTATCTGTATAAATTCTTAGAACGCCTATCTAACCGAATTTTATACTGACACTAATTCAAAAAAAAAAATTGCACAAACCTGGGAGCGGTTACCCGAGACTCGGATAAACCGTCGATAAACTGTAGTAAAGTCGACTATGTTCTGACCAATTGTATCGAATGCGCTAGACGTATTTTTCTATTGCTACGCTGTGCCAGCGCATTACAGGTGTATGGTAGCAATAACAGGAACGTATGTCTGCCAGCGCTGCGACATGACTTCACAAATTTTATAAATCCAATCAACGTGAATGTCAAAGAAGTACATGCACGTATGTCTTTCGTCTTGTTGTCGTTCAGTGCCGTCGTATGAATACAATCTTTTATTTTTGTATTTGCGTGTCGCTGCTGCTTGGAAGTAATTCTACGCGACTGGAAAACATTTTACATGGCCTTCAATTGATGTGCTTCATTTGGAATCAACTGGGAATCCACAGGTCAGAACAGAATAGATACCACTATAGATATGCATATGCGCACAGAACTTGATTCATATCAAGATATTCATTCAAAGTGGAGAAGATAAAATTCAGTGGGTGCAACCAATACATGAACAAATTAGTTTTCATATTACTAATGACGCTTGGTCTTTAGTTTCACACCCTTTGAATAAAACATATTGTTGTTTATGATGAAACCTTTGCACCACTGGCAAACATAAACTTTTATATTTTTCAGTTCATTTTACAGTTCAATTTACTTATTCATCATATAGGTGATAAAACTGCATTTTTAAATGGAAAATTGAAGGAAGAAATGTATATGACAATTCCTAAAAGTGTAATTACTAGAAATATCAAATATGTAAATTAAATAAATCAC
The DNA here is from genome assembly GCA_963556235.1 of Cryptophagus acutangulus. Classification (NCBI taxonomy): domain Eukaryota; kingdom Metazoa; phylum Arthropoda; class Insecta; order Coleoptera; family Cryptophagidae; genus Cryptophagus; species Cryptophagus acutangulus. The sequence goes on from OY744569.1 coordinate 2,995,607, forward strand.
TATATGGTTTGAAACACGCACGTAGAGTGTTCTGGTAGTGAAGTAATGCTGAGAAGCGGTTCCGCTGCTGTTAGGGTGGGCATACACGATGCGGTTTACCGGACGGCTGGCCCTCTGAGGGTAAAACCTTAAGGCCAAACCTGTACTTTTTTGGTAGACATACACTGTACATTTTTGTAGCGGGTTTTTGTTCAGTTTTATCGATTATCGTAGTGTGAAGGTGGCAATCGTAATAATTTCTGGAAAAGATTTGATGTTGATAGGACTAGCAGTCGCTTTACTGCATAAAAAAACAAAATTGAAACGCTCAAAGTGGTTGAAAACCCGGCTGTTGAAAACCCGGTGGTTGAAAACCCGGCTGTTGAAAACCCGGTGGTTGAGAACCCGGAATTTTAATGGCTTATTGGCATATTGCTTACTTTTAATATCGTATAAACTAGGTAGTAATCTATACAGCTCAATAAATTCTTCAAGAAAATCATGATTCCAAGTTCTCATATCAGCCATTATTGTTGTATAATAACTGCAATACCTATTTGACATTTGCAAAAATGAATATTATATGAAATATTCTGTTATGTATTCTCGTACAGGCCATACACGTTACGACTTGCATCAGGTAGGTTGTGCCGGCCAGCAAAAATTCAAGCGCTGTTTGTTTCTCGGAAAGGTGATAGATCAGGCTTTGCCTTCCAGCCAATTCGCTCACTAACGATGAGGCAAGCCTTTCGGTTTGAGCCGGTATGAGTCCGGCACTACCCAGCAAGCTAGTATATCAAGTGCTGGGTGTCCATGAGAATGAGTCTGCTTTAGAAAATATTTTTACAGATCCCTTTTATAAATTAACTTTTGCACAATAGATGGCTAATACTATAAACTATAACTGAACTGAATAGTGAAGCCATCGCCATTAGAGCATAAACAGCGTGTTTTGTACAGTGAAGATGTGTGTGATTTTAGTAGCGAAAGTAAGTTTTTATGTTCTACATAATAGAATATTATTAAGCCTAAGCTTTTATCATTATTTTTTTCGATATGCATGTGTTACATATTTTTAAAACTATGCCACTAAATTAATAATATAAATCTCTAATCTGTTATTAGATATGATTATGTTTTTTTTCCTTATGTCTGGGAGGATTGGGTCAACAGTGAGGAGGAAGTTTGGGTATTGACGCAATCCACCTGCTTTCAATACATTTTATTTTAAGTTTTAGTATTTTAATTTAGATGCCCAGAATTTGGGAAAAATCATTCAAAGCCTCAGAAAAACAAAAAGTCCAAATTGCAATAGAAGAAATAAATAGAGATTCTTTTGTAAGAGAATTTGCAAAAAATTATGGAACAACTTACTCTGCAATACAATGACATGTTACTCATTCGAAGAATCTGGTAATAATTAAATAATTGGTAAATAATTGGTATAATTAAAGTCTTTACCGGATGGTAAAGACTTTAATGATAAACCCAATCTAATCGTCCGTCAGATTGTTACAACTGACCCAGAGAAAATAATGAAATATTTATGTTTAAATACATTAAAATGTATTGTATGTATGTATATTTAATGTGTATGTATGTATATTAAAATGTATGTATATTTAAATGTTCAAAAAATGTTTTGAAATTATGTTCAAAAATGCATTATGATCTTATTCAGTCGATTCGAGAAAAACCAAGACCAAGACCAAGACCAATCCGTTGCAAGCCAATATTTCGGAAATCCTATCAAAAAGTATGTAGTGTTGCCCAGTGTTTTTTTGAGGACGTATTTTGTGGCCCTCGGCTAGCACCACGATGTGATGGTTTGTCCAAAATTTATTGGTCTTTAACTTTAATAACCATTGTTTTTATTGAAATTTCAATAGCTCTTGTATTCAAGCATAAATAAATACTAATTTATACAGAAGCTCTTTATTTTATTAAATTGTAAAACAATTTTTTCTCACTGATTTTGCACGCAATCCAGTATTTTGCGTGCACACGCGGAAAGTAAACTTTTTTAATAGAGGACATATCGTTTCGGTGGAAATTATTATAAATTCGCTGGAAATGAAATACCACGGCAGTTCCCTCGTTTTTAAGTAAAAAAAATCTGGTTTAAATTGTAAGATTTTTAACAGGTATCACTTTCGGTTGACATCATCTGTCAATGTTGACATTTATCATTTTGAGTCAACATCTACCACTTTTAGATGACCCAACTGATTTTTAACAAATAACTTAAAGGACAACTGAGATAAAAGAGATGCGCTTTCAGCATAATGTTCTCCAATATATTCGCAATATGTATGCAAAATTTGAATGCTTCTCGGGCTTACGTGACGAGAAAAAACTGGTAAAAATTTGGTTCTGATCTGTGCAGTAGTTTTCGAGCAAAGTAATTAAAAATAAAATCGAAAACCAGTGTGTGTACTATAGCAAAAATAGTGTGTGCACATTAAGCAGAAAAAGTTTTACTGCGCATGCTCAGTGAATTCCATGCGCACGCATCAAAAGTCTGCTTTCACCTCCAACCACATAAACGCCATATTATTAAAGAACGCTTGATTAATAAACATTTACTTACACAATAAAAGACCTGGCAAACAATTGGATGCAACCAATCAGCAAGTACTGTTTTCCATAACAAATCCATAACAATTTGTAAATTGAAACATTAGTAGTTTTACTCTTTTCAATATTAAATGCATGTTCTAATTGATCACCTAGCTTTTTCGATTCACAGCTTGTTACCACTTGAAATACATCATGTTCTTGGAATGGTTTTTGATACCCTTTTTTAAATATCTTTAAGGTATAACTGCAATTAAAAAATACAATTTGAATGGTATTTTAAAAAATGTGTTTGGAGTTTTTAAAAAAATGAGAACTTCAATAAATTGAAGTGAAGTATATTGCATTGCATTGAGAGGGACCGCGTATTGCAATGACCTAAATTGAATTAAAGCATCGCGCTGTTGGTCGACGCACATTCAAAGCAATACGCCGGCTTTTTCAATTTTGTTAACTACAAGTTAACTCGACATTCACTCTCTGTAGTAAATTGCAAACAAATAAAAAATTATATTATTAGAAAAACTTGTCCTTAGCCGAAAAACCTTATAATAGTGAAAATAAAAATCGTTTAACTTACAAAAATGTTAGCATCGATAAGATATTGGCCCGATCATAAGGATGCGATTTTCTGCAATCTTTGACACCGTGATCCATGATTTTTGAACACAACTAATAGGTTATCTGTGCACTAATTTATCAGCAGAATATAAAAAAAGACAATGCTTTAATTACGCATATAATAATTTGCAATTTTAATGCTTGAGCCAACAAAGAAAGCCTATGCTAGTTAAAATGGATTATAAATATCTATTGTTTTTCTCTACATTCACACTAAATTTTAAAAGTCACGAAATGAGATGCCAGGCTTTATTTCATAGCGGAAGCAATAAATACGTCTTTTATTCAGTCTATTCGAGTATGTGTACAACAAGTACAGTACAGATTAGATATAACGCCTAATTTTAAGAGTTGAATGTTTGTACTGCGTTTTTAAAGCTGATATGCTTATTTGGTTCATTTAATTAGGAATGCAGAAATATGGGAGATAGACGAGCGTTTGTTCAATTTAACTTGAAAGCTACGTAGTTTTGGAGATTTGTGCGGCTCGCATAAATATGATATTTCTAATTTTTAGAAAACATGCACTTCAAAAAATATCAATCAATTGTATTTTATTTTACAAAAGTAAAAAATTTAATTGTTTTTCTGGGATATTCACATTCAAGAAAAACCAAAATATTTCGTCTAAAAGCGCAATTGATGAAAATGTTTTCCTTCCCACACGACTGGCTACATTTCATTCGGTGGTCATTTATTTCAAGCTACCGCATGATTTTTAAAAAATTGTTCAAAGAAAATATAATCACCGGAAGAGTTTTATTTATTCCATTGTATTATTAATTGGGGCGCAAAGCCTAATTTTAGTTGCGTAAACTTGTCACTTTAAATATAATACACGTGCTAACTTTACTATGAACTGTTCGGTGGGAGCGCTGCGAACACCACCTTGCGTCGTAAAATAAAAGTTGATCCATCTCAATGTTAGGCCGCTTGTGCGTAGTGTACACACTCTGCGGTTAGGTGGCGGCTGGACTAAAAAAGAAGCGAATCGAACTGCGCTCTGGGAAATGGATATAAAAACTCAAACCCAATTTAATAATTTCGAATAATTCTACAAAATGAAAAATTGGTAAACATAGTAATAGAAGTAGTAGCTCCAAATAGTATTGCTTAACAGAAACCCACACAAAATGGCATAGTTTATTTAATAATCATAAAGAAATTATATAGATAGAAAAAATTGATGATGGTACAAAGGCTGCTTAAAAATCGAACAGTAGAATATAAAAAAAGATGATCCGAATAGTTTACCAAAACCAACTAACCAATCAATATTATACGAAACTTTCTGTACGAGTGCCATAATTTAATAAAGAAGAAATTCATTAAACCTGGCAATTTGGACCACTGTGCAAACTTATGCGTGAAACGTTGCTTGGCAACTCAGGGAATTTAACGCGGAAAAGCAGTTTCAGACACTATGAATTATCCTAGAAAATATCTAATAGTAGATTTAGAGAGAGAACAGATGTAAGAATAAATGGACAGGAAGTTTTTGTTTATCTTTTTCCGCTAATTAGCAAGCGATTGGTTAATATTTGATCGAGGTTTTTTATTCATACTTTACTTAATGAATGGCTATTCAAACAAATCTTTCGTCAAAATATAAGTATTATTCTTCTCTAATTTTCGGTAGCTTTGGGAAGTTTCTAGGGGTTGTAACAAAGCCGCAAACCGCTTTACCAGTTTTTGAAAATTTTCCACACCTCTCGATCTTTCCTAATGTTCTCGGGTAAAGCACGTGCCAAATAAGTCAGATCTTGGTCCATCATTCTTTATCATATGTAGCAAAATTTGCAGTGAATTTGGATAAACAAAACTATGTAGATTCGCTAGCGACCAGAGCGGCTATATATGTAGCGGTTTCGCCATCCTTTATAAATATAAATAATAGAAGTAAATAACGTCAAACTGGTCCAAAGAAAAAGTTTTTGCAAGAATTTGATGCTCAATTGTAAAATAAACTAGTGTTAAAAGGAAATTTAGCCGAAAAGTTGTACAAAAATTATAATATTTTTAGAAAAACAACGAGAATGACATCAGTAAATGGAAGAACAATAAACGAAGCAAAATGAAGAGGATCGTTATCGCGCATGTCCAACCAAATTAAACTGCGATAGTCAACATTCACTATAGTGGTTCCTATTCTGTTCTAACCTGTGGGCTGCCAGCTGATTCCGCCTGTACCAAATCAATTGAAGGCTATGTAAAATTTTTACTTCTCTCGTAGAGGAAGTATTGTATTCATGAAAAAAAAAATTTCTCCAAATTTCACTTTTTTCTACATTATAGAATGCGTAGATTACAAAAATCATATTCACTAATTTCCGTCTGTCGGTCTGTCGGTCTGTCGGTCTGTGCAATTCTTTAAACCACTATATTTCGGAATCTACTGACCCGATTAAAGCAAAATTTGCGTCTTTTTTTTCTACCTGCCCATAGATGATATCGAAGAAAAAAAGTTTATAAAATTCTCAAAGACCTGCGCGTTATAGGCCAAAAACATGCTAAAAATGGCAAAATCGGTAGATCCACTTAATCTTCTAAAGTTGCTGACCGATTTTGACCAAATATTGAACATATGTTTCGTGTATACCCCAAGTGGTGAATGCTCTTTAAAAATCTAGAGTTTATTATAGGGTTAAATTTTTATTAAGGGTTGAAGGGTCAAAAAGTTGTAAAAATGAATAAGTTGTAAGGTGAATACCTGCCAGGAGGAATATTTGATTTGGACCAAATTTGGTATACATATCAGGGATACATTGAAGAAAATGCTGGTAAAAGTTTCATCCCCTAAAAATAAGCCCCTACGACCCATTTGCCATTTAAGTTAATTGTTCAAAAATTGCCGGTGTTGTGATTCTTATATGGCAGCATTACCCTCACTTTTCCATCAGTTATTTTAGTAATATTTACATAAAGAGTGAGTAAAAATAATTTTCGACCCTTAACACACCCCCCCCCCCCTCCAATATAGAGTTTGAGTCATATGGTTCGGATTTTCTTCATATTCGATTTCTACTATACATTTTAAACATATTTACGAATAATATAATTTAAAATAGTTTGCGACCCTTATTTTGCAATTTCAACCCTTAACATACCATGTACAGTCAAAATGCTCGGATTTCTTTCAAATTTGGATCCTAGTAGTAATTTAACTTACTTAACTTATCATTATTTAGTTAATTAAATTAAAATTAGGGTAGGACCTACATATTACAATTGTAACCCCTAATTCACCCCTTACAGTTGGATTTGTCAGATTTCTTTTAAATTTGTTTTCTAATAATAAATTGAAATATAATTTAAACTAGTTTAATCAAAAATGTCCTAGAATCCTCAATTCATGTTTTTAACCCTTAACACACCCCTTACACTGATAGTGCTAGGATTTACTTCAAACATTAATTTATATTGGTAATTTTAAATCTAGCTTCAAATAGTTTCATTAAATTAGAGTACCTACAACAAATTTTTCACTTTTTAATCTTTTCATACACACGTTTCAACTTTATCGCTTAAATTGGTTTAAAATTTTGTTCCTAGTTAAAATTTAAAAAGCATTTTTAAATACCCGATACATTTTTTCAGTAAAAGATGCCTCAAAATTCTAAAGATTTGAATAACAAATTTTAATATAGCAACGAGAGAAGTACTGTGGAATCTCATTTCCAGCGAATTACCAGTACCGTAGAATATCTTCCAAGCAGCAGCGACACGCCAATACAAAAATACATGATTATATTCATACGACGGCACTGGACGACAACAAGACAAAAGACATACGTGCATGTAACTTCTTTGTCATTCACATTGATTGTATTCATAAAATCTGTGACGTCAGGTCGTAGCGCTTACAGACATACGTTCCTGTTAATGCTAGCATATACTACAATGCGCTGGCACAGCGTAGCAATAGACAAGTACGCCTGGCGCATTCAATACAATAGGTCAGAACATAGTCGACTTTACTTTAATTTGAGTTCTCAATAGAGTATTTCAAGAACCTGTCACTGATCGGCTGATGCTATTCTATCTCTCTCAACTGTCATGGCCGCTGTAGGACAAAACAGCTGATTTCGTACTGTTGTTATTGTAGTTTTCGAAAATCGGAAATATTTCACAAGGACCAAATTAAGGAATGCGTTTGTGTGTTCCAGGTATTTTTTGGGTAAATACTTATGCATGAAACATTTGACTGTAAGTGTTGTTAGCAAATGTCAAACATATACGTCAAAATCAAACAGCTGACTGGAATGCGTTCCAATTTGGTTAAAACCGCTGAACGCATCTCTTTTTGTCCAATAGTAGCCATTTTAATTGTTGTGCAGGTCAGTTACTGAAATGCTCTAGACCAGAATTAAATTTATGTGAATAACACAGGTTATAAAATAAAATACAGTATACTGAAATGGATCACAACGTAAGCTGAGTTGCCTATATTAGCAAAAATAAGAATTACGTGTTCCATATACATTTTTTATCAAACAAAGTACACAAAATTAACACTATATCACTTTAAGCATATACTTACACGTAATTATACATAAATAAAATTGTTTGAAAATTAATTACTTAAAAAAATATTGCATATTAAATAGTTTTTCAAATTACAAATTAATAAAAACTATTACGTACATACATAATAAAATAAATAATAATAATTACACCAAACTATTTAAGCTCTCTTGAGAATCACTGTTCAGTCTTGTAGTATTTTCATCAGCCTGTGTTAGATTCGAGATGGCGCCACGTCGTTTTGGCGGCAATCTCAGTCGTAGCGAGTACCAGAAATTCATCTGATTCGCCGCATCCCAGCCGATCACGTGGATGCGGCGCAAAAACGACGTCAGTGTCTCACCCTGTGAATTTTTCGTCTCATTTTCTTTGCTTGGCATTTCCTTCAGTGCGATGCAAATTAGATTTGATTCCAATGCCTGCAATTGTTTCAACGCTTCCAAAACCTTCGTAGTGTTCCAATTGTCGTTAACGCAGGCGGGCGAAACAACGGCAATCATTCGGCGGGATTTGGTAGTAGCACCCTGTAGATCAGTATACCCTGAAAAAATAATTTTGAAATTAGCGGTGCTCGTTTTTTTTTTTGGAAAATGTACTAATTTTTTTGAAGTTTTATTTTAGGATTTTGTCATATTCTTTATTTTCAGAGAAAATTGAATGGATTTTCCATTAAAATTCCATAAAAACTTACATGTATTAACATTCGCCGGAAGTTCCCTCGAAGCACATTTATATTGATAAGTATTTTCGAGCGTTGGCAATAAAACTTCGAGAGCAATTTCCGCATCTTTGGCCGCATACACGATGAGGATATCGCTCGTCTTTCCATCATTCTGTTCCAGCGTGCTAAATGAATCTTTGAAGCGAACTCGTAATTTCAACCCATATCGAAGGTTTAATAAAAATATGACGACAATTACAAAGGCAATAGCCGACATAACAAATAGCAATTTTGTCACCGGCACCGGATTCGGATTTATGTACTCGACAGCAACTGCAAATAATATAAATTGTTTAATAATTTGTTCACGTTAATTTTGAAAATCCCTTACTTTTTTCCTCCAGTTTTACGTATCGTTTTATGGTACGGCCAGGGATGCTAATTTCGCAAGTGTATACGCCAAAATCTCGAGGCTGGACGTCCTTTATCATCAAGTAGGTGCCAAAAGTTTGACCGTTTTCTCTGCAATAATTAATATTCGTTAATAAACTAGTTATTAAGAGCGGCGTGGATGTAGTGGGGGGATTCTGGTCTAATCATATTTAACATTAGTATTAAATAAATTACATGACATGTCAAAAGATGGCTCCAGGCACAATATTTTCATTTATGTTTTCAATGTTGATATTGACAAATAGAGTAAATCATTTGGATAAGAGATGGATCCACGGACAAAGGCGGATTTATAGTTTGACCGCCCATAGACTAAATTTTTTTGCCGCCCCTAGTAGTCAAAAATTGTCCTAAAATTGCATGGCAGGCAAATTTTTTTAAATTTTTGCGGACTTTTCTCGAATTCCCTTGTAATAGAGTGACCCTAAGAAGTTGTCATGTAGCAGTGACATCTATATCTTAGTAGGCAAACTAAACTCAATATTTTGGTGGATCAGCTGTTTTGGTTGTTCAATAATTAAAAACAAAAAACCATAAGAAAAGCGTTGTGAACAAATACTAATTATTTTAATTATTCAGAATTATTTAAATTTATCGTATATAGGTCAGGTAAATGTTTCGGAGCATTTTGTTAAATTTATTTTTGAAAAAAGGGGTATTTTATTAGCTTATATTTTCGGCATCCTTTAGTTAATTTTTACCAAAATTGTTGTAATACATAAGTTGAACATTTATCTTTAAAATTGTATTAATTTTTGGGCAAAATTTCACGTAAACCGCTGTCTTATGTGTATGTCCACAAAATTAACCTTACAATCTGACTCGTGAGACATCTGTTGGTTCAAGAAAATCCACGGCGCCAATACAGAAACATATTACATAATTGCTTCACATTCTGTATAATATTTTTGCAAAGTTAATTATCTGTTAAATCAAAAATTATGGTAAAGTATTCTTTAAAATAAAAATTATACTAAAGTATAACGTACTAGATAAAAAAAACGACAAAAAAACTTATGGACCACACGTTATACCGTGCATGGTAATTACAAGAAAATCGACTAGCTAATTATCTTAATGATTTCGGTTTGTTCGATATACATTTTTTTTTCAAATGGCACAAAAGTTGAAAAAAATGAATTTCACTGAATACAAAGAACTGTAAAGCAGGTTTCATTACATATACATTTAGTATGTTAGTAAAATAAATGTAATAATTGCCCAAGACAAAGTATCTCATACTGTCGTTGCTTTACTGCAATCGGGGCAGCACAGAAGCGGACTGACCTTATAAAACTTAGACTGAATAAATAAATTTTTTATAAGAATGAAAATTTAAGACAAAATTAATTTTTAGCCCCTAGTGGCAAATAGTAAATTTTTTGTTAAAGTTTACATAATTATTTGCAGCTTTGTTATAACCCCTAGAAAATTTCCAAAGCTACCGAAAATTAGAGAGAAAAAATACTTATATTTTGACAAAAGATTTGTTCGAATAGCCGCCATTAATTAAGTAAAATATGAATAAAAAACCTCGATCAAATATTAACCACTCGTGGGCTAATTTGCGGAAAAAGATAAAAAAAACTTTCTGTCCATTTATTGCTACATCTGTTCTCTCTCTAAATCTACCATTAGATAATTTCTAGGATAATTAATAGTGTCTGAAACTGTTTTTCCGCGTTAAATTCCCTGAGCTGCTAAGCAACGTTTCACGCAAACATTTGCAAACTTGTGCGTGAAATCTTGGTCCATCTATTCTTTATCAGATGTCGCGAAATTTGCAGTTAATTTAGATAAACAAACCTATGTAGATTCGCTAGCGACCAGAGCGGCTATATATGTAGCGGTTTCGCCCCCTTAAAAAATACCAAAATGCAAAAAAAGAACCTATAATACTGCATTGATATCCGCAGTTGTTCATGTTGAACTTAACTAAACTATTAAGTTTTGATTTTAGTTTGTAAGTTCAGAAACAAAAGGCCTCTAAGCGAAGCCGTCCCTGATTGTTTGATAAAGACAATGCGATGAGTGTATAAATGTCTCCAACAAAATGTACAAGTTTCTCACGGAGAAGTCCATCGCGCGACGTTTAACAACCGGTCTACCAGTGTTTTATTTCCTCACAGCCTTGTTTTTGCCACCGCCGGTTCAGCCATTATCTGTTTCATATATATATACCGGAATCGTTACCAATTACAGGTAATTATTTGGTTTTTATTTTCCCGTGCCTACTCACAGGTGCTTCATTTAATGACGATAAAACAACAGCGACAATTCCACATCTAGTATAAACACAATAAAAACAAAACAACAACAAACAAATAAATTCGCGAAAAAATACAGCATGTTAATAACATGGCTATAATTTGTTTGTGCTGATGACAAAAGAAACAGACAAGCTTTTATTAATTACCAACAACGATAGTTGGAATTTAAATAATTCGCTAAATTAGCTTCGAATTATAAAAACATGCTGCTCGCTTCAATTCGCTGAATTTGATAGTCCTCTTTTTATTTTGTCGATTTGTTTGTTTTTGGGAGGTCTGGCAAACCACTATTTCTTTCTCGGTCGATTTCAGTGCAAATGTGATTAAATACATCATGTTCACAACTGCGCCAAAAAGTATGGTACTGCGCAACATACTGCGCATTGTGCAGAAACCAAAAATTGCTTCGGAGTGGGGATATTCAAGAGTAGGTAATCAAGCCTGCGGCGTCCGAAATAATAAATTTGTTTTATTGTAATAAAAACAGAAATATTCCTCTGATAAATACCAAATTGCGTAATAGCTCATCTGCGCTTCCAAACGACATTTTAAAACAAAAATTATCAAAATCAGAGAAAAGGAAGTGGGTTATCAACCTGGTACCGATTGATAACCGGTTTTAATTATCATATTTTAATTTTATTAAAAATTGAACTAAATGGAATTTAACAAAAGTAATGAAAAGCTAATTTCCACGGAAATGTATATATAACAAAATTGCATAAGTTTAAATATATTACTTCCGACGAAATATACCACGAAAATTCATGCGGAAAGCGCAGTGAAATTATAACAAAACAAAAGTTACTGGAACAAAGTTTACACGGGCTGCAATAGAATTGAATAAAATTCTGTAAATGGCATTTTCATAACAATATTCAAAACTTGTAATTTAATTTTATGATGAATACGAAAAAGTTCCATACGAATATACATTGTGCGATTTTTTTGTAACGGAAAATGGGTTGAAATTCAATTTAAACTAGTGATATGACGTCATAGTTTGAGCACGCCCGAAGGGAGGCGATTTGATTGCTAAAATGCTTCCATGTTTTATGGGTTGCCTACATTTTTGTACGTTTACGTTAAGTGCGTTGTTTGTCACTAAGCGCTGAAAATTAAAGTTTGTGCGATCAATATAACTTTATAATGAATTAATGTTATGAATGCTAATTATTTCGTACATACGTAGTCTCGTAATTAATTAATTAATAAATGCAATTGCTTTGAAAAAGTTCATCAAAGAAACAACCAGACAATAGCACTTTCAATATACCCGTAAATAGAGCCAATTAAATATTTCAGAAAATTCTCAGTTCTACTTAGTAATAAAACAAAGCATTTCAATTAAATCGCTGGTTCTTTATCGGAACAAATCCTGACTTACTTGTGAGTGACGAACGAAGGAAAACGAAACACAAATGTATGTAGTGCTTTAAAATTTAAAATAATGCGCTTGTAGTTGTAACATAGCGGAAATAATTCCGGCTTGTAAGCGTAAACACGAACTCCTTGCTAATATAATTAGTTGGCCGACCCTAAAACGGCAAATCACTCTTTTATTTTCATGCAGTCTTTCTTTACAAAGCGTTTATAACTCATTTAGTTGTTGCCATTTCGAAATATACAAGAGTCGCACATAAAAGGGGTATGGCTGATATTTGATATGAGAAGAAAAATAAAAGAAAAAAAAAAGAAAACATGACAACTCCGGAAATTTTCAAAAATGTCTTTAAGGTAATGGAAAATTTATGCAAAACGAAACGAGTAACAATATCCGACGTCGTTCAGTATATTGAGGCTAACGAGAGTGACATCAAAATTTCGACGACACGTAAATTAACACCCTGGCCGCAAGTGTCAACCCCATCAATAAGTTTCGGCCAAGAAGCAATCCGTTTCTGCCAAGACGAGGAAATACCTGATCCGTTCGAACGGGGTAAGAATGTATGGGGGTACGATTCGCGGTCCGTATATATCCCAGAATATAGACCACGGGAATATTATCAACACAAGATGATGGAGCGCAAGAAAAATGAACGTAATTACAACTTATCAAAAGCATGCACCCCCCATGCTGCGCACTTGACGCCAGTCAGATCGCGTGCGCACTACCGTCAGACAGATGGCACCTGCGCACCTACCCGTCAGACGGACCCACGGAAATTATTAAATATTATTTTTATACCACTTCTATTAAACGTAGCATTTTTCATTTACTGACTCGATAAAAAATTAAATATTTAACTACAATTTTTATAGGAATTTATATGAATACGTGGTATCTAACCGCAACACCACCACAATCGATCGTTTGAAAAATCGAATTAATTGAAAGTTTTATTGAAACCCATCATCCCACTAACAAGATAAGAAACGCAATGATTTACCTGGAAATTTTTTTCTGTTGAACACGAGCGTCATCGTGTATTGTCCCATTGTGTCCCATCTTGCGCCAAACCGCCTCATTGTGAGCATCTGGTAAATCGACACGACCTAGTTTCCAAAAAGAAAAAAAAAGAATCCAATTCAAAATAACGCATTAGTATTCATTTCGATTGTGAAATTAAAAAGCACCCCACCGACAAATTCAATTTGTTTCAATTATCCATCCAATGAATAGGAAAAAAATTATTGTACTTCAAAAGTACGCTACATAAAATGACAAATGGAATAAAAACGTCAAGGTTCTCTGATTTAATTCCATTTTCAAGGAACATAATAATATTGCATTAATTACCTGCGAATGCTTCACAGAACAGTCGGAAGTGTTCACCAATTGCCACACTCTGGTTGCGGGAAATGTACGTGATTTTCGGATCGTCATCGGGATCTTTTTCTGGAAACAAATAAAAGCCAAACAAATTGTAAGTTTTTTCGCTATAAATAAGTGAATCAGAAATTCAAATCAATGGTATGCGTTCTTAAAAAGGCAAAGTTACATAGAATTGAAATTACTCATGCAAGTGCATAAGAACACTCTCGTGTACCCGATAGAAACCCCATTGTGTATTATTAACTGCAAATAACCGCATTATGCATATATTTGTATAGGTTTCGGTTTTTTTTCTTTCTCTCTATTCGTGTATTGGCTATTTTTTCACCGCTAAAAATACAATAGGTTCGGTAATAACGTTTCGTATAAATTGAACGTTCGCAGAACTCATAACATATGGTACATTCAAAATCGAGGAGCGTAGAAAATTACGCGACGGTGCATATGGGAAAATAATAATGCCAGTTGTAATTTTAAACTCACGTCATTTACACATCGAACAAAAATACGTAAACGCGAATAATTACAGTTTGTCACGTAGGTTTCTAGAGCGAGAGGTTTCAATGTTTCGTGTATGCGCAACAAGTGCCGACATGAATTTTATTTTCGTCGTCGAAGAAACTTGACAACCTGTTGAAACTTATCTTTACTCAATAGCAAAAACAACGTTGTGATTGTAATGATGTTGAAATTTCGGAATCAATTTTCAGACTATTGTAGCATCAGTTGTGGAGTAGATTTAAGGGGGCGAAACCGGTACATCTGCCGCTCTGGCCGCTAGCGAATCTACATAGTTTTGCTTATCTAAATTTACTGCAAATTTCGCGACATCTGATAAAGAATAGATGGACCCAAAATCTGACTTATTTGCCACGTTCTTTAGCCGAAAACATTAGGAAAGATCGAGAGGTGTGGAAAATTCTCAAAAACTGGTAAAGCAGTTTGCGGCTTTGTTATAACTCCTAGAAAATATCCAAAGTTACCGAATTAGAGAAAAAAAATACTTATATTTTGACACAAGATTTGTTCGAATAGCCATTAATTAAGTAAAATAGGAATAAAAACCCTCGATCAAATATTAACCACTCGCTTGCTAATTAGCGAAAAAAGATAAAAAAATTCTGTCCATTTATTGCTACATCTGTTCTCTCTCTAAATCTACCATTAGATATTTTCTAGGATAATTAAAAGTGTCTGAAACTGTTTTTCCGCGTTAAATTCCCTGAGCTGCTAATATATGTACCATATTTCATCAAAATCGGTGTGCAACTTTAGAACTAATCGGGTCAGTAGATTTCAAAATATAGTCGTTTAAAAAAAAACGAACAGACCGACAGACGGAAATTAGCGAATATGATTTTCGTATCGACGCATTCTAAAGAAAAAAATAAGGTGAAATTTGGAAAAACAAATTCAAGATTACAATACATTCTCTTCGAGAGAAGTAAAATGTATGTATCACATTTAATTTTGAAACACTTTAATAGCTTGGAAATCCCAGAAGTTATTGCGTTACATGAACATTGATAAACGTCTCGATTTTTTTTCTCTCAGCGTATTGTAATGCGGAATATGCTTTAGTCGGACAACTAATTGCAACTGATGGTATTTAGCTGATAGCATCGAAATGCTGTTGAAATATGTTTTAATAGATCGGCTAAAACAAAAAAAATTAATTTCACCATTTTGCTGCTACATTCAATTTAATTTCCGCGAAAATCTTCAAAGAGATGAACCAATATCGGGTTTAATTAAAAACCGTAGTTTATTATTATTATTAATACCTTCGAGCTATTTTATCCCACACCTAATTAATATGATTCCGATAAACTATGCAAATATTGTTTACTTTGAGCTGCACATTTCATATTAATTAATAGCCGCAGCGTTATTAATTAATATGTCAATGTTTGTGTCTGACGCTTAAAAATTAATTGTTTATTAAATAAATCAATTTTACCCAAAATTGGCAATAAAATATTGAAAATCGTCCCTAAAATAAAACATTTGGTCACTAAAATGCAATTTTATTGTCTGATCTGTCAAAATGTGTCAGTTTTTTACTGTTTATCGCCATCTGTCGGTTTCTTAAATTATTACAATTTATTATTGGAACACTGAATTACGTTTTTTAATTTCAATTTTTGAAATACGTTAAGAGCGCCGTGGATTTAGTGGGGGAATCTGGTCTAATCATATCTTACATATTAAATAAATTACATGACTTGTCAAAAGATGGCTCCAGGCACAATATTTTCATTTGTGTTCAATATTGATATTGACAAATAGAGTAAATCTTTTGGATAAGAGATGGATCCACCGACAAAGGCGGATTTATAGTCTGGTCGCCCATAGACTAAAAATTTTTGCTGCCCCTAGTAGTCAAAAATTGTCCTAAAATTGCGTGGCAGAATTTTTTTTTTAAATTCTTGTGGACTATTAACGAATTCTTTAGAATACAGTGACGCTAAGAAGTGTCATGTAGCAGTGACATCTATATCTTAGTAGGCAAACTAAACTCAATATTTTGGTGGTTCAGCTGTTTTGGTTGTTCAAAAATTAAAAACAAAAAACCATAAGAAAAGCGTTATGAACAAATACCAATTATTTTAATTATTCAGAATTGTTTAAATTTATCGTATATAGGTCAGGTAAATGTTTCGGAGCATTTTGTTAAATTTATTTTTGAAAAAAGGGTTATTTCAATAGCTTATATTTTCGACATCCTTTAGTTAATTTATACCAAAATTATTGTAATACCTAAGTTGAACTTTTATCTTTAAAATTTTATTAATTTTTGGGCAAAATTTTGCGTAAAACCGCTGTCTTATGTCCACAAAATTAACCCTACAATCTTACTCGTGAGACATCTGTTGGTTAAAAAAAAAAAACTAGGGCGCCCTTAAAAAAATATCAATTGTCAAATAAATATGATTTCGAGAAAAATTTTAATATCACAGCGAGAGAAGTCCCGTAGACTTATTTGCAGCATATTTTTTTTCCTTGTGAGTGCATTATTTCTTGAAGAACTGCATCGACAGTTTGTGTGATATGTGGCCAAACCCAGGTGGCCACACAGCGGGGGCGAACGAATATCATTTTTTCGCAGAACGTGCATGTGTGATATTATTTTTCATGTTGTGTCAGAAATCGTAAAACGAAACTTCAACATAACAAAAGCTGCAGCTTGCAATCATTAACGTTTATATTTAGTATAGTATTTTTTAAATTCTCGATTAAACCGAGATAAATTTGCATTCCTAATTAAATAAAAAGTTCAATATGTTCCCATTGTGCAGGTCATTGGAATACGGACTTAATTAATTCAGCTAATTAGCATTGCTATTAATATACATCGCAGGTGCACCTCTCTCTACAAGTCGAATAATTCGAATTTATGATAATGCAAAATATGGCGTGCAATGACGAAAGATCAGGCAATAACCTTAAGAATAGGATCCTACGCATATCCGGTGCTCCATTTAAGTAAAGCAACAAGGTGGATATTTTTTCCACAAAACTTGTTCGGTTGCGCAACTAATTCACATAAATTTAAAGTGCGTTTGAAACAAAAAACAACGACTCACCTCAAAAGAATTGGTCGACATTTAAATTAAGCACAAATTAAGAAAAAAAAGTATTTTTAATTTTTTTTATTTTTTCAAAAAATAGTTGGGATTTAAAAACGGCGATATTCGAATAAAAAATTGTATAACAGATTAAATAAACTCACCAAACACACTGAGCCTGATCACATGCTCGCGAATCTCCGAATCATTGGTGAGCACGCACTTGTACTCGCCCGCATCATTTTCCGTGATCGTTTTCGTATAAACCGTTTGATTGGCACTCTCCGGATACACGATCAATTCAGAAATACTGGACGGCCATGGATATTGAACGCCATCCTTATACCTGCAATCACATCACACAAAAAACCAAATTAATTATTTTATGACCAAAAAATTCAATGACAATTATATATCATGATTCCAAGAATTTGCAATTAGATTAGATTAGCCTGAAACCATACGAGCGCGATTGTGTGTTTTTTTCTGTTAGCTTTGTGATGTGGATTTTCCGTGTATATATCAACAAAAGGAAGCGGACAATTATGACAAATTGTTATGGTTTATTGTTTTACAAAGAATTCTTTTTTATGTACAAGCTAAATTATTGGGGCGTCACATCTTGTAAAAGACAACAATGCAGAAGTCAAAACGCTCTTTAATGAGGGGCAATTTAATGCTATATGCAAATTGAAAGACGATTTCGCTTCGCTTCACTTTGCTATTTCGAACCTTTACAATGTTTGTCCGTTTTATACTTTATATTTGAAACGACGTTTTGTCAGTTTAATAGAAGACATTATAATAAATGTTTATCGTTCAAAGTTAACTAAATATTATAAATACGGGCCATACTGCTTGGCAAGTATTATGAGGCATGGGTCTGTCAGTGCGCATGCGACTAGAGGCAAACCACGCCTCTAGTCATTGGCGTAGAAAATCTTATTTTGCCAAAATATCAGTAACTAATGAACGGTCATATACCGCCCACATCATCTTGACTTTAAACCTTCAGTCAATCTCGAGAAAGTATACCTGTTATTCCATACCAACTACTGACGGTTTAAAGCGTATAGATTTCCAAGTTTAAACATAAATAATAGAAATTAGTTAGCTGAGCGGCTTAGTTGATGTTGTTTGTCAAGTGCATTGTCATACAAGTATACTAAAGAATAGGAAAACAGTGAAGGGTTCATTATATGTATGGGAATATGTGTATAGTTCAAATTCAGTTTACTTAAGAGCCAAGCATAATTTACAAATCAACTTTTTAAACATCTATTTGCTTTTCTCCTGATTATTATTTATGTTTCCTTCAGTCAACGAGCAAACATTAATACTTTCTGAGTAAACTCTGATTTGTTTTGCCATAAATATTGGGTAATAGTTTCCTTGTGCGGAGGAGTGTGAAATTAACTTCGTGAAAATGACTTTGGGGCTCACATCTTCGCTAAGTTTCAGATATGCAATAATAATAATACTAGATAATAATAATTCTATAACTATATCTAAATATGATTTGTTTTCAAAAAAATAATTCATGTATAGAAAGGCGAATAAAGCAAAATATCCACTACAAAATATTACCAAAATATATAGGCGCCACCTATTGTTTAGTAGCCACACTTTATAAAACAAATTTTTCACTACAAGAACCGGAATTGGAAGCTCCGTGGTAAGTATCTGATCTCAGTAGTATAGTTACATTTTTAACCTTAATAACTAATTAACGGTCTTCTCGATTATATTGATATTTCCTTATCTTCGACAAAAGAAACTTATTCATCAGAATCTTTAAAAAACGAAATAATAATGTTAATGGTGTTTGTAGAAATGACTTCAGCGCTCATATCTTCGCTAAGTCCTAACGCACTCATAAATAATATGTCTTTGTATTTTTTGTAATTCTATAATTAATGCTGTAATTAAGTGGAAACTCAATATATAGACATGTCATTATGTAATAATTATTCGTTCATTATTTTCCCATTTTTTCCCTTAAAGACAATATAATGAATAGCTAAATATGTATCTTTCTTTCATTATGTTCTACATCTCTATGAATATTGTTAATGATTAATTATCGTCTGGCATATTGTAATGTAATTTATATTAATGATAAATGTATTATTCAGTCACACGTATTCTGTAAGTGTTCTTTTGAAACATGAATTTGTCACAGAACTATTTTAAAAATTAATGAATGTCAACTAATAGTATCTTCACCAAATTTTCCCCTTCACAAACAAATAGGATCATTAGTAGACTATTAAAAAAGAAACAAGTAAATTGGTTGTGTTTGTCATCACAGTTCAATGAAATTGGATATTTTTGACGATATAAAATTGTAGTTAAAAATTTTTATCTAGAATTTCAGAAGTCGGAAAATACCGAGAAAATACAAAGTGTCGCCGGCTCAGGTGGCGCAGTGGGTTAACGCCGGCTCAGGCGGCGCAGTGCCGACGTGGGATTTAGGAGTCGTGACGCAGCACGGCAAAAGTCAATATCATTTAGCGGGAGCTACAAACATCTTATTTTTGGTCTAGCTTTTCTTATTTTGACAGCCAGTTAAATTATGACCAATCATTAAAAAACACCATCTATATAAATATCCCACAAATACAAATTTAATATTTTCCGATTAATAACAATAAATAGAAACCGTTTTATACCCGGCCCAATACGCAAAACCAAACGCTAAAAATAAAATTGAAAACATAGCCAATTTCTTTTTAGTAAAGGAGCCTATTTAAAATCAGTTCCTAGAAGAGTTTACATTTCATATAAATTACACGAAATCCATGCTTACAAAAATAACAAATCTTAAAATAAAACAAAGTGCGGTTGTAAAGATGATGATGATGATGATACAGATTTATAATTTAAATGTCAAAGTCATATCATGTGTGTGTTCCACCTCTTGCTGATGAGAGGAGAAGTTTTTGGCATGTCGACAAAGAACAACTGAAAACTGGTTGGTTCGTTGGTACATTTTTACAGCATTCTGAACAAGTTGATTATAAATCGTGTTTGTCTTTGCCTTGCAAGGGAAACACGACATCGACGCGGGTTTTTATGGTCGATATCGTTTGTAGTACAAATGTACGCAAACGGCCCTGTTAACCTATACAGGTGCTCTCAACTACACTGATTTACTGAATGAGGTGCTAATTCATACACACCTTCGTTCATCATTTCTTATTTGCTCCTACAAAACACAAAAAAAAACAACGACTCTACCACTTCATTTCATTGAATTGCTAATATCTAGTTCGTGCCGTCGGAAAATGCTTTATGCATTTAAAGTGCACTTAAAAATTATTCCGAAAATTATGCAATGATTTGTTGTACAGGGTGTTTCTGTTATAGTCGGAGAATTAAAAATGGTTTATGTTGAAGTACCCAAAAAAGAAATAAAATATTTTTTTTCCAAAATTTTGATTTGGAAATTTTTTCCAAAATTCAGAGTAATATTCCAAAATTTTCTTCAAAATGTGCTAAATTAGCAAAATAAATAAAATTTCTTAATTTTATAGTTTTAAGGAGGCGAAACCGCTACATATATAGCCGCTCTGGTCGCTACCGAGTCTACATAGTTTTGCTTATCTAAATGCAAATTTCGCGACATCTGTTAAAGAATAGATGAACCAAAATCTGATTTATTTGCCACGTGCTTTAGCCGAGAACATTAGGAAAGATCGAGAGGTGTGGAAAATTCTCAAAAACTGGTAAAGCAGTTTGCGGCTTTGTTATAACCCCTAGAAAATTTTCAAAGCTACCGAAAATTAGAGAAAAAATATACTTCCCTTGCTAATTAGCGGAAAAAGATAAAAAAAACTTTCTGTCCATTTATTACTACATCTGTTCTCTTTCTAAATCTACCATTAGACATTTTCTAGGATAATTAATAGTGCCTGAAACTGTTTTTCCGCGTTAAAATCCCTGAGCTGCTAAGCAACGTTTCACGCATAAATTTCCACAGTAATTTCGTGCCTTTAACGTAAAATATCAACCAAAAATAGCAGATGTCATCTAAAAATAATAAAAACCACCCACCAAAAATCTCAATTCTAAAAACAATATTAAAAGCTTATTGAGATGTACCGGCAAATTTTTTCCGCTCATCAAACCAACACCCTGTACGGTCACGTTCATTCTTTTTAATTACAAGTACACGCAGAACATGCGGAAATGGCTATTTCAACAAACGGTCCTCCTTCCTGTTAAGTTTCGATTATGATCTTCTATTCGTTAAAGCCAATGACTCTTTTTTTATTTCATTCCGAAATTTACATTTTTCCAACACCGAAAATGATTAATGCATTTCGTATTCAACTTCCTTGAGAATTTTCCAGGAATGGAGGGCTTTGCTGAAAGATTAATGCTTCCCAACAGGATTATCAAGATGCACTAGAGAAAAGTTCTTAACACCAAAAATTAGACGAATTCTAAACGTCAAAGGATGTTGAGTACAAGTAGAATCTGAATACAAAAACCATTTTAATTAGTTCGAGAAATTGCGAGTTATGAAACGGAATCAATATGAGTGATATAGCATTTTCCCGGAATCATTAAAATCCTATTACGATATTTACTTTTACAAGGAAAATTGGCTCATAATCTAAAACACATATTTGCACGATTTTCAATACCCAACTTCCATTTATTGGTGCAACATTTTTATTACATATATGCAATTAAAAATAACAGCCATACAGGGTTGTGTTTTGCAACCATCCAACGGCTGCATTATTTTATATAATCATCATCGTAGTTACAAATGAAACAGATTATAAGGAACGAAACGGTGAGAAATCAAAGTGGTGTAAACAAGAACGACTTTTTCCGTAATCGTAACCGTTACCAGCTTAACATGGATATAATATTACATAATGATTTCAGCGAACAGCGAGTCTCTCGGCAAATGTATATCCATTACTATTGTGTTTGTATTTTTACTGCTCGACGATTTAATGCAACTGTACGAAGCGTGTAATCAACGAAAATTTAATGAATTCAATTATTGGTTGTGTCGAATATTTAATTCAATTGGCCAAATTAAATTACTACTGACAAACAAGTTTGTATATGAAATTAATTTGGAACCTTGTTTTTGTGCCAAATAGCTATTTGTCTATCTAGAGCTGAACGAAGTATTTTGCCGTGTGCGCATACAGCGCGCGCATCCCATGCATGCGCGGTAAGGTCTCTTTCCGCCACACAAAAGACTGTAGCTAAAAATATACGAAATTAATATCCAATCAAAATCCACCCAGTCGAAAAATGATTACCGAGAATCGTGTTAATTAATTTGTACCCAAATTGAAAGTGTTATGAAAGCAATTCCAGTTTTTCCACGGAAAGCGTCTCGTAATAGCCTTATAAGTAGGCAGGCATTTCAATTATTTTGTGAGGAAATCAAATTAATTTTCAATCGAAATTTTTGATTAACATGTTGAAAACGATGCCTTGCTTGTGTGAAGAGAAACCGAATTGAAACGAAACACGTGTACGTAATGTACTTCACGTATAGTGTGTAGAATTGAATAAAAAATCGGTCTGAAATTTATCGCTGGCACAAATTAAAATTAATTGAATTTCAGTGTATCATGACAAATCATGCTATAATAAGGAGCCTATTAATTTTGTTTTGAAAAAGAAACGTCGTTTCATTTTCGAAGAGAGAATGCCTTGTCATTTAGTGTAGATGTTGTATTAAAATACATACTGCTATTATTCAACTCGTTTTAAGATGATGATGACGATAAAACGCTATTAGCTGGCGTTCTTGGAACCATTACTTTTAACATAATTCAATGAAAATTAAATTCGGTTTTTCTCAACTGGCATTTTTGTGGCGATTCTTCTTATTTATACCTGATGGTCAAAGTCAGTGTATTGAAAAATCACAAAGTGCTGCTCATTTTCTCGGACTGTTCGGACCGCATGTCGATTCCGAACTACCGTAACCCGAAAACACTGATTGCCTCCACTGCGGCCAGGTAAACGAAACTATTGTGTTGTGAATGGGGCGCTTGACACAATCTGTTTTCGAATAGTGACAGATGGAAAATTGGTTTTTGTATACCACTCCACGCTGACACTCTTACTTTTCAATGAGGGTTGGTGCTAGGCCTCAAAGTGAAATATAATAATGGGAAGATGAAAATCCGGGTGAACTTATGTTTTCACACTGCTAAGCAATGGGGCGGATACGATCGCTTTTAATTTTTGTCAGTTGCAAATAATTTGCAAAATGAACAATTTATTTGCAAAAATCAATGGAATTCAGTTAAAGTGTATTGAATTACAACATATTTTCCATTTTTTTTCAGTTTTCTTGAAAATATTTTTTTTTTTTTTTTTGAAACTAAACATGAAGCTCTTGAAAATTGGACAGGGAAAATAGTTGAAAAATGTTTGAAATTTTTTTAAGACAACAAAAAATTGCATTTTTGTACAAAACTAAGACGAATCGCCAAAATTATTACAAATACGATGCCTTTTAATTTTTGTCAGTTGCAAGTAATTTGCAAAATGAACAATTTATTTGCAAAAATCAATGCAATTTAAATAAATTGTATTGAATTATAAAATATTTTGCAAATTTTTTTCAATTTTCTTGAAAATATTTTTTTTTTAATTTTGAAACTAAACATGAAGCTGTTGAAAATTGGACTTGTAAAATAGTTCAGAAAAGTTGACATTTTTTTAAGACTACAAAAAATGCATTTTTGTACAAAACTAATGCGAATTTAATTATAAACAAATAAATGCTCACATTTATATATAATGTATGAATATAATAATAATAATAATAATAATAATAATAATAATAATAATAATAATAATAATAATAATAATAATAATAATAATAATAATAATAAAATAATCTTCTAAATATTTCAAAATAAATTTGCATTGAAATAAATAATCGTTACATTTTTAAATTTAATCGTAAATAAATAAATGTACATAAATTTTAATTACCTATTAATTTTAAAATATATATCATTTAATTAAAAATAGTTCTCTTTCAAAGTATACACCGTCATCAAACCATTGTTGTCCATACAAATATAAATCAAACCAACGTCAAATATAACTTCAGCACTATTCAAGGCAATTATATCATAAAAAAAAATCCGGTTGTAAATAATTCCTCGGTTGTCGGGAAAGAAAAAATTCCCCTCTAAGCGCTGTATAATTTCATTCAAAGGTTGAAATTTTGGTCGAACATGCAAAACAATAGCTCTCAACAGACAAGCTTATCTGCGAACTGCATCGTTCCTCAAACTTGTGGGAACCTGTTCAAAATCGACAAAACAAGTCGAAAAAAAATAAAAGAATAAAGAATGTTATATGGTTGTCTGCATATAATGTAGGAACACCCCAAACAAGATGCCTATCGCCAAATGGGAAGACTTCATTCAAAAAAACGGAAACTGAGTAGGTAGTTTCAAATAAAAAAAAATCGTTTCATAAAATAAACATATTGCTGCAGCATCTTATTTATAATAAAGCCACATATTTTGTATGCGCGAGCATCGAAGTGAGCATCGAAGTGAGCATCGAAGTGAGCATCGAAGCGAGCATCGATGCGAGCATAGTCATTCTGTTTGGCGGAAATATGAATGTGTCTTCAGACGCTTAAAATTAGTTCGGACAAGAGTGAAAAAATGAACACATCCAAGTTTATTTAGTATCATTTTTCATGTCATGTCATCGTTTGTTATACGGCTTTTGAGTTGTACCGCCTCGGGGTTCTTGGAACCAACCCTCTCTAGCTTGGCGCTTCGCATAACTCCGGTTTAGTTACCTTCACAGATTTTCTATGGACTACAAACACTCCACCCACTGCGTTTAGAAACTGCTTGCCACATTTTTAACGCCACTCAATTAAGATAGAAGCGATTTTCGGTCTCACAACTAAATGGTATGTAATTTTTTTATTTTGATAACGAAAATAAACGACCCATTTTTGTTGACAGGTCCAAATTGGAACTATCCGTATAATTTTATATTGGACGATACTATCGGTGAAACCCCTTTTTTATAAAAATTAAGCACCAATCATTTTGATATAACCCATATACCTGAATTTAATAATAGTACAGGAACTGCAAAGCGTTATAAATTAGTTGGTTAAAAATATGTAGCTATACAGGGTGCTTTTTTGATGAGCGGAACAAATAATGTAACTGTAGGTTCAGTCTAATTCAATCTGACACACGGTCTGCATAATCCCAATAAGAAGTTACGTCACGATTCATGCGCGCAGACATGTAACGCGTGATGACGTAATTTCTTATGCGTATTGTACAGACTTTACAAAAAATTAAATTGAACACCCTGTATATTGAAATATTGTTTATTTGGATGATTCTTTAGAACACCCAAATTACTAATTTAACAAATGTTTCCCTTTCTGATTTCTAATACCCGATGGTTATTAACGGCCGCGCGGTCAGACAAGCAAAAATTCCTTATGAGTCAGAATCGGATAGTTTTCAAGTTTATTTTCCTTGAAAAATAAATATACCTGAATTAGGCGATTTGAAAGCTTGGAGTACGGGTTCGTCTTTATATTGTCTAAGTTTTATTAACTTCAAATAGCCAATAAATCTTTTTCCCATCCAACATGATGGATAATGGCAATAATTTAATACAACATCTGAAGAAATATAGAATGTCGTATAAGAACTAGTTTTATTTCGTTTCTTTCCTCGTTTTTGTCGTCGATCTACACGCATTTTTCCAGCAACTAAGATTTACTATTATTATTATTAAATAATGATCAGTCAATTATTTTAAGTGGTGGTGGTGCAGCGAGGCGCACATTTCAATTAGACTTTTCAGAAAATGTTATCTATTTACAATAATGTATTCTGCGAAATATGCACGGAAAACATCTGCCCGAAAATATCATATTTATTTAGATTACCTACTTTGTATACGGAGTGTTCGCAAACTAAGTTGAAAGCATTAAAAAAAACCAACTTGTCCAACATTGAACAACAATCGGGTGGTACGTTAGCTTACAAGTTATATTTCGCTGATAATAAGCATAACCTTCGCTAAGAACTTGAAAAACAAATAAGATAAAAAAACGCAAATCAAATACATGAATTTTCCAGAATATTGAAACATAATCTAACAAATATGTGTGTGTTTCCAGAAATCTTTGTTGGTGTGAAATAAAATATATTCATCATCATGGTGCAGAAAAAAAATACACCAAACGTAAATATTTACAAGGAGAAGCTTTTTTCATTAGCGAGTAAATTCCGAGTTTCTTGGCTTATTTGCTCTAGAATTTAAATTAAGTGGCAAATGAACGAGAGAAAAATGGTATGCATAACACATTATTATTTTTGAATAAGGAAGGGCTGTTTGCTAACTATCAATATATAAAAATAACTCGATTTAAGTAGAACCTGGGCTTCTTAGAAAACATCAAGTCGAATCAATATACAATATGATTTCAACAGCTATCCACTATACTTTAGTCGAACCTGCAATTGATTTCAGAAAACGATATAAAATTACAGAAAAGACAAATTTATTTTACTCAAAGCAATATGGATAAAGATGTCGTAATCTGTGATTATTTATGATTTCTAATTTTATCTGTGTGTCACTGATCAGGAAAATGTTTTCAAGTTTGATATTGCAAACTTTTTAATTGTAATAATCCACTGCAAATATGAAGTACAATTTGTACAACTTATCAAAAAGCATGCAGCACTGCGTCGAGTTCTCCCCCCATGCTGCGCAGTCGATCTGACTGCCTACTTCTACCCGTCAGACAGACCCACCACGGAAATTAATAAACATTATTTTTGTACCACTTCTATTAAGTAGCGTTTTTCATTCAAACTGACTCGATAAAAAATTGAATATTATAAATGTATATGGCTAAATTTTTAAAATTGACAAAGTTTAATAATTTTTTTGCCGCAAAAGCCCTGTTTTGTCCGATTTAAATTTTGCATCATCAACAAAAGAGTTTAAACATAATTTTTCTTCAATTTTGTCTCGCTGTTTATTAACACTTGTCATAGCGTCGTCCGTTGTCTGCGTCTGAAGTTCTCGTGACTTGCATAAACTTAACAACGCTATTTTTGCCATCGGCCAAATAGCTATTAACTGTATTAACCAAGTAATTAGAAACATTTTCAAAGAATGCTCCACTTAAATTATAATAAGAATAACAAACATCTGTCTCAAGTAGCAGATTTTTCTCTAATTGTTTATAGATCAGCAACATGAACAATTCGCAGAATTTATATATTTCTATCTCTCGCTGCGAACATTCAGCAAATTTCTGCATTGCAATCGACGGAAAAAAAATGAATAGTAAATCATGGCAAGAATTATTATTTATTTAATCCGTATTTGTTGTCGATACAGCAATTAATGTGACATAGTTTCGAAGTCAATTTCTGGAAACCCGGTTCTATTATCCAAACAATGAAATCTCGAAAATATCTCTCTATCGATGGCTGATTGCTATTTAAGCGGAAATGACAATGCTTCAATATTGAATTACTACGCTTCGTCAAATCGTTAATCAACCACTAACACTATGCATCGAAATTTGAATACAAAATTATATTCTGTACGCATTATTTAGGAAAAAAAACTATGTATTGTGTCTGTCCGAATCGGACACACTCGAATGGGGTTGGAAATTCGATAAATAGAGGCGGATACGATCGAGGATACGATAGTAATATAATAGCTATTTTTGACACAAGTGTTAACGAAACGTTGCTTAGCAGCTCAGAAAATTTAACGCGGAAAAACAGTTTCACACAATATTAATTATCCTAGAAAATATCTAATGGTAGATTTAGAGAGAGAACAGATGTAGCAATAAATGGACAGAAAGTTTTTTTTTTATCTTTTTCCGCTAATTAGCAAGCGAGTGGTTAATATTTAGTCGAGGATTTTCATTCAGAATTTACTTAATTAATGGGTATTCGATCAAATCTTTCGTCAAAATATAAGTATTTTTTCTCTCTAAAATTCGATAGCTTTGGAAATTTTCTAGGGGTTATAACAAAGCCGCAAACTGCTTTACCAATTTTTGAGAATTTTCCACACCTCTCGATCTTTCCCTCGATCTTTCCTAATGTTCTCGGCTAAAGCACGTGGCAAAAAAGTCAGATCTTGGTTCATCTATTCTTTATCAGATGTCGCGAAATTTGCAGTGAATTTAGATAAGCAAAACTATGTAGATTCAGGGCGGCTACCAGGGCGGCTACCAGGGCGGCTATATATTTAGCGGTTTCGCCCTCTTAAAAAAAGCACTAACAAAGTTCTCCAAAAATATTAAATTCCACTAGCTTTTTGAAACGTTAATAAATCATCATATTTTAATAAAATCCAGGATGTGCAACTTTATTTTTATAAATAGATAAATATATCTATTTTATGACGCGGTTTCAAGTTTGCATTCATAATAAACAAATATTTGCATAATTATAGTAATAAAATAAATGCTATTGTTTTACTGGTATATAGCGTAATAAATCCTGCACAGTTGCACCAACAAAAAGTTTTTAGTCTAAAACAAGTTAGTTGTTTTAAATTTTTGAAATTTAAATAATACACATTTTCTAAACCTTTGCCGACGGCTATATAATAAATTTATTAATGATTTTATTATTTAGAAATTATCACATAATCATCGAATATAATCATAAATTACTCGATAAATTATATGAATTAAATACCTGACTGATGTCATAGCTTATTCCGATTATTGCTTGAACCTAATAGAGTAATATGTACAATAATAATAATATATTTAATACAAATTGATTTTTTATGATCATCATTTAATTATTTCAAAACCATGTATATGCATTTTCTTATCAGAATAATCTTGTACGTAAAAGCCCAGGTAAAAAGTCGCCGTGAAACAATTATCATTCAACTAATTAATCGTATTTCTCGCAAAAAGATGGAATGACTTAATTATAAATAGAAATCGATTGATATCGATTTTTTTTGCTGATACTGATAATCGAACGATACCGATATTCGAGTCGCCAATATCGGTAATTAAAGTAACGGAATTCTATTTTTTTTTTACTTTTTACAAATTAACGAGATGACAAATCCTTGCATCCAATTATAGATTGACCTTTCCCCTTTCCAAAAGTGCAATTAGAATTTTTCTACAGTGCTTGTAGCCAAATATTTGGGCACCTTGAACTTGAGCTCACTGCGCGTTTAAGCCATATGTCACGCATATATATAGCTCCGTGCACCGCCCTCTTAGGTATCATTTATCATTGCTTAGACTCTTAGAGTGCAATCGTTCCAAAATAAGTGTTCATCAAATGACTACCTTACAGGATTAAAAATTAGAAAAAAAGGTGAGACATGTGATGTTTCAAAAATCGTCTCCTGTAGGTCTGCATTCATCAGCATATTGAGACACTGAAAAATTTATGGCCACAAAGTGGTCAGCAGAACTGGCTTACACGAGAAGACTTGAGATAACATTCAGTAGGTTATGTCTACACGACTTCTTTTGTCACAAGGTGCGGCGGCCCGCCGAATCCAATGGCGCACCAATTATTGGTTTACACAAACGTAAATAAAAATTTAAAAAAATCGATTTAAATATTCGATCTCACAAATAATTATCGAAACAATAGTAGTGTTGAATTCAGAATGAATTTGATTGCGAGATTTATTTGGTGGATCGATTTTGAAAGAGCCGTAGCATAGTACGCCACTGGAAATAGATGTACAATTTAGATGTCTGAAATGAAAATGATTTCGGTCAGTTTTGTTTTACAATTTTCAGACCGTGTTTCGGTTTTATTTCTTCGCTCGTTAACAATACTGAATAAGAATTGAACTGAACGAACCTGGGAAAAAAGCAATACAACAAACTTTAACATAAATTATCAGCATCATTGATTTGAGTAAGCCGTGCATTTTTTTATCTGCAAATGTACCAAATTTTTCGAACACTCTGTTCTCGCATCCGTAGCTAAACTACCTTGACATTATTTTTTATTCGGTTTTTTTATGAATGGATACTTTTGACTAGGAAATCCCACTTTATCTTAGCAAGCAACTGGCTCTTATACAACTATTATTGCTATTTGAGTCACGGTATAAATTAACTATCAATATAATAACTATTGGAAATTTCATTTACGCCAGCCAAACTTTGCCAATTTCTGCGAAGTGTATTTTGGTACATTTGAACGAAATTATATTGTTTATACCTGGAAAATTGGCCTGTAATTTTATGACTCAATAAGCCTTGCAATATGTAATTAGTATTTAGTAAGCTAAATCTTTGCAAATGGCACAGAAGCTAATGGTAATTGGTAAACCATTACCAAACCATACAATAAATGAAGAGAGATTAGCGTTTTGTAGAAATAATCCCTGCATTTATAAATCAGTGCGATTTTAAATTTACAAGAAAATTCATTTTGGAAATTAATCCACTAAATCTGTCCCATAAACTAAATGACCAGAATATTTCGAAAAAAAAATTGTGGGATTACCGACGGATTAGCCCAAATTTAAACACTAACCAATCAGGGAAGAGAATTTCCTAATCCACCGTAACATGTAAACCGGCCTTAAGGCAAAAGTAATTTATTCAGTACAAATTTTCGACTCAATAAAACTGTCACTTTCGACAACCAGCTGTCAACTTGACACATTTATGACAGCTAAATTAATAAATCCACATAAATCGACGAGATTGTTTCCAACATTTATCATTTTGACTCAGACAGAAAAAATTATCAATCGAAATAAACACTTTTATACCAAGACACTTGTTATAGTAGTATTTTGGTTCTGAAAAGTATTCGATATCAATTCACGGAATTTCCAATTAATCGTCGTCGCATTGTTGACTTTGATAAGTTTTCCTTGTTTTGCCAAGTAAATTACATAATATTGCAAAAATTCCCCGAATGCAACGTAAGGATCGAATTATTATTGTCGGACTTACCACACAATACTTCTGTATCCTTTGGCACAGCAATGTAGTCCTTTGAATTTGCCCGTAATCGCATATTCGGCATCTGTGGCCTCTTTCGTGAATTGCATCAGAGCGCCAATATTATCGTAATTATTCGCGGAACAAAAGTCTTCAATTGTGTATGCACATGTAAATGATGTCATTAGCAAAACACTTGCAATTATCTTCTTTTCCATTATGTTGTTGTATACAATTTCAACGTGAAATCAAAAACTTTGATGTAATCACTCAAATATTTTGTTATGACTCACAAACACACAGGTAAATTAACTAAGCAACAGTAACTATTATTACGCAGTTTGATTTCAATTGTTTTCGGTAGTCAGGTAATGCAAATTGAAGTTGGTTTGCTCGGGTATGGTAAACACATTTTTTTTAACTGCACAAATTCCGTGTAAACAAATTGTTGAGCATTTTTGCCGGTGTTCGTGTTTGAGGACGAGCTTTGAAGCGACAACCGTCACAGAGCTCACGTGCTAGCGAAATGCGAAGTTGCAAAACTACGATGCTGTCTCGCCGCTCACCTGTATGCGCATCGGCAATGTTCGGCCGGCAATGCAGTAGAAGTGGGAGATTTCCAAAAACTATAATTATAAATTAATTAATTGTGTTCTTGTTAAAATTTTTCAACATTTTATCCATTAATTTCGACATGATGAAAGTAGATTGCGATTCTATACGCAATTTAATTTATAATAAAATATAAATTGTTTCATAAATATTTATGTTCTTTAAAATGTGAAGTTGGTTACTTTTAAATAATATATTATTTAAAAATAGACAAGTTTAACTCAGATTTAATAATATTTAATAGTTATAATAAAAATGTATTATTATTAAATATAAATATTAACGCCATCTATTTAATAAGTTTGCAGAATATAATTAACATTAATACAATAATATTATTATGTTGTATTCAAGTATTAAACATTAACTTTTTCTTGTATTTAAATATAAAATTAAATAAATTATAAATAGTATTGTGATTATTATATGCTTCTGGTTAGACAACCAGTGATACAGGTAAGCAGTTTGATGGGAAATTCCAAATAGAAGATAAGACCGACAAGAGAAACACCAACGAGTTCGACAATTTGAACTATAGACTATATTATAACAGATATTCATAACACACCCAAGCGTAGTGACTAATTGATTATATCAGTTGAGATTTCACCACATTTTGAAAATTGCTCAACAATTTTATTTCTATTATGAATCAAATTTTTTGTATATTGTATTATATATTTTGTAGTAAAGTTGCTAGAATAATATCTATTCGATACTATTCTATCAATGTTCTCCAATAGAGAGTGCCACGAGTTAAGCTCAAATTCGTCAACCCTATCATATTTTCAACACCAATGAACCTGAATCATGGATTGATTCATACAACGATTTGGTATTGTTTCAATAATCTATCACATATTTTGCACGTAAATTCGGACATTTCTAAAACTACTTTAACACATATCATTTTGGAAAAAGATAAATTAAATCTAATAAACAAAAAATTTCATAGAGGAAAAAACTCATTAAAATTGAAAAATCATGTCATGTTTTTACAGTATACATCCAAACAAGATACCTTATATTCAAATTGTTTCATTAGTCACTTAAAACTTAAAAAAAATTTTTTTAAGTTATATTTGATTATAAATAAACTTGCTTTAAATAACGTTATTAATGTAGACTAAGAGTAGTAGTAACCTAACTTTAGTTGGTAACTAAGTTAGTAACTAATTCTAGTTAGTAACCCTATAAATGTACATCAAGAGTTTGGATGAAAATTGGAGTATCTGAGATTATATTTGTATTTACAATATTATATAGTATATTCACAGTGAAAATAAGTAAGTGATAATGGCTAGTTGTGCAGTGAAAACTTCCAAATACAACAATAAAAAACCAAAGGACGTGATAATCGATGTTTTCGATTCTTTAGGAAGAAGAGGCTTATTGGAAAATGGATTGAGGCCTGTAATTTACCTGAAATTGATCTAAAAAATGACCGGTGACGTGATCGTTCGCATTTTCGGCCGGATAATTTTAATGTTCAAGAAATTACAAATAAAAGCAGAAGCAATGAATGAGGGTGAACGAGAATGTGTTGTTATGCTTGATGAAAATAGTATTAAAAAGTTGCTAGAATATAATTCTAAAGATGACTTAGTCGAAGGTTTCCAGGATTATGGCACATTTGGCCGGTCTAAAATTCATGGAAAATATGATTTAATCTTTATGTTTCGCAGGTTAAAATATTCATGGAAGCAACTTCTTGCTTATTTTATTTCAAATTCAAGTGTAATTGGTGATGCGCTATTCGATATGCTAAACATCATTACCAAAAATTGCCTAACTATTTTGAACCTACGATGTGTAGTTTCTGATCAAGGAAGGACGAATCAAAGAATGGCTACATTACTTGGTGTAACTGAAACAAAGCCATATTTTTTGTAGATAAAATTGCGAAAAACAACAAAAAGTATTCTTTATGTTTGACTTTCCACATTTGTTTAAAAGCATTCGAAATAATTTAATTAACAAGACTATTTTTATTGACGAGGAAGCTGTTTCATGGGAACCGATAAAAGAACTACGCGAGTTCGAACGTGACAAACCATTTAAGAGTGCTCCAAAACTGACAGATAGTCATGTTCATTGATATAACTTTAAAAAAATGTCAGTTGGTTTGGCAACACAAATTTTTAGCAATAATGTGTCCTCGGCTATTTTAACTGGTTTTGTTTCGGGTGATCTTGTTAATTTAAAATGCGTTGCAACCGCCAACTATCTTAATATACTGAAGGACCTAATTGATTGTCTCAATAGTAGATCACCTACAGACAAGTCTTGATACCAACGTGCTTTATCAGATTCTCAGCCGCACATTGGAAAATATTTGCGAGAATGTTTAGTATAGTAATAACGGTGGTGAAAAGTAAGCAAGAAAAAAGCGTTAGCAATAATAAAGTTGAAAAGGTACTGCAGGGTCTGGTCACATGACAAAAGAGCAACTACTATTTTTCAGCATGCAATTGAACCACTGTTCAGCGACCATGGCTTGAGAGGGAGAAAGATTTGGCTTTATAACTATATTATGAATCTCCAAGAGCGTACGTTCATTTGAGAGACGAGAAGAAAATGGGTCTTCCGTGTGTCACTTTGATTCGTAAATGGGTTGCAAAGTAAACCCGGAATCAGTTTGACATCCAATTTGTTCAAGAAATTACAAATAAAAGCAGAAGAAATGAATGAAGCTGAGCGAGAATGTGTTGTTATGCTTGATGAACTGAGTATTAAAAAGTTGCTGGAATATAATTCTAAAGATGACTTAGTCGAAGGTTTCCAGGATTATGGCACATTTGGCCGTTCTAAAATACATGGACAATATGAATTAGTCTTTATGTTTCGAAAATATTCATGGAAGCAACTTCTTGCTTATTTTATTTCAAATTCAAGTGTAATTGGTGATGCGCTATTCGATCAAGGAAAAGTTTGACTCGAAAAGATCCTGTTTCTGATCAAGGAAGGACGAATCAAAGAATGGCTACATTACTTGGTGTAACTGAAACAAAGCCATATTTTTTGTAGATATAATTGCGATTGCGAAGAACAACACAAATTATTCTTTATGTTTGACGTTCCGCATTTGTTTAAAAGCATTCGAAATAATTTAATTAACGATTAAAGACCATTTTTATTGATTAGGAAGCTGATTCGTGGGAACCGATAAAAGAACTACGCGATTCCGAACGTGACAAACCATGTAAGAGTGCTCCAAAACTGACAGATAGTCAGTCCGCTGAAGGATCGCAGGCCTATGCTTTCCGATATAAAATAAGGCCCAACCTTTATCGGTGAGGGCCCCCATCGTGGGGCTCTCCCGCTAAAGGAGCGCTGCCTATGATGCTTTCCGATATAAAATAAGGCCCAACCTGGATCGGTGAGGACCCCCATTGTGAGGCTCTCCCGCTAAAAGAGCGCGACCTATGATGCTTTTCGATATAAAATAAGGCCCAACCTCCCGCTGAAGGATGAGACTTTGGTGAGACTTTGCATGACGTATGTGAGGCAACGAACGATGAACAACAACAACGAACTCTCAAAGAAGAAAGAACGCAACTAGATTTTGTATTTGCCATTTAGTTGCACTTGATGTGTTTCTCGTTCTAATTTTTTCAAAATATGGATAATAAAATTAGTAATTGTGGATTTCAATCCATTTATTATAATACGTTGACTGCATCAACCTTAACAAAAGGGAAAAACTTATTTGAAAGCAACCATGTGTTTAATGTAGTAGAATATAATATACTACATCAAATTACAATAAAAGCCTTGGTTGTAAGACAAACAAGTATTAACCAACCACCCTACAAAGTTGAAATACAAGTAAGTATTTTAATAAAGAAAAAAATGTCATGTAAAGATTAATAATACGCAGAGTTCTACATTGGTTTAATTTTTATTGTAGTTAAACGAAGAACGATTTGCTACTTCTTGTATTTGTGAATGCCCTGCCGGCATTGCCGGACATTGCAAACACATTTCTGCAGTGATTTATTTTGTTAACCACGAACCAGCAATTTCAAAAACTGATAAACCATGTTGAGTGAACCAATCCTGCCAGGTATTCTAAAGAAAAATACTCCAAGGGAAAACAATTCAGCAAACTTTTTCCAAAAAAATCTAAACCAAATATTATTGATAGCAAAGTATCAGATGTCTTTTCCATTATTGAGACAGACATAGATTGTAGCTTAAAAATTATTTTGAAAGAAGAGGCAAAATCAGAACATTTTGCACATATTGATGACAAATGCGAAAATTATTTATTACAAAAAATAATGAATAGTGATATCCATGCTTGTGATTCGATTAACAAATATAAATTAAGCGAAAATGAAAAACTATTTTGTTCTAAGAATATATATTTAAAATTTGAAACTTCAAAAAAATATTTAAAAACACAATCACTCAATCAGCTTCAATATTATGGCACGATGAAAGAAAAATTAGAATTTCCGCAAGCTCTAAAGCACATCAAATAAAAACGTTGACTCGAAAAGATGGCGGCGCCATCTGTACACGCGCACGGTCTCTATACGCCTGAAGCGCATAGAATATTTGGAACAGTTATTCGCGTTCCGGAAAAGGGGAAACCCGATTTTCTATACCGATGAAACATACACTCACTCCTCCCATACCCAATCGCACACCAGGAGTGATGATAGTGTTCGCGGTTTTAGAAAACCCGTGGCAAAAAGACGTCGTCTAATAATAGTCCATGCCGGAAATGAAGGGGTTTTGTTCCTAATGGACTTCTAATTTTTACGTCAGATATATATATATAATTTTCTCAATAAACATTATATATTATTTATGTTATGTACAAATTAAATGTATTGTATAATATTCACTTTACTTACACATTAAATTTTTTTATGTAGGTTCAAAATCAGGAGACTACCATGACGACATGAATTGGAGAAATTTTGAAAAATGGGCTCGGACTCAACTTATCGGGTTAACCTTTCATTTGACGATATTCTGAAATATAAAGAGGAAGTTCTTCATAACAAAACATTGCCTATTCCGAATTTACAGAAACAAGAAGTTGTTAAACGCTTGTACTGTTTGCTTCATAATCGTTTTGCATGTATTGAACGTCCATTAAAGAAAAATGATTATAAATGGATTTGCGAGAGATTGCCCAACAGATGTTTGTTGCCATTACACATTGAAGAACAACTATTCAAAGAGTTGAATACTAAAAAATGCGAAGAAATTTATATTAAAGTAAAAGATTATCGTGATGCAATGCAAAAGAGCTTTGTGAGGCAGCGAGACCGCGAACGAGCAATATTAGATAAATGTTTTCTTGAAGACTCAAATGATGCTCATCTCACAAAAATTTTAAATTTCTACAAACAAACACCGTACGAAATACTAGTAAACGTTAGAACACTGGGTGTACATCTGTTTGTTAAAGTTGCATTTAAGATGCTCAACAATAAAACATATGATATAGTTCTAGCGTGGGTACGTTATTTTTCAAGTGTCGATGAAGAACGTGACAAATTTATTAGACAAGCGGAGTTAGTGGAGAATCGCAAATTATCAAAGATTTCGGTTACTGAAGAACAGTGGAACCATGTATTGGAGTCAATTAATGTGGACAAGAGAAGCTTCGCCAGGTTAAAAAAAGCTCATAAGCAATTGTTCACTAGAATTCAATGTATAAGAATTATCCTTTCACTTATTGATGGCACATCTTTGCAGCATAACATTCTGTCTTACTTTGTTTGCGAAGAAATTAAATTTCTTAGATCGATCACTCCACAACAGTATAAAAACGAGACATTGAAGAACTTCATAAACGCAACTCCATTAGAATTGATCATGCTGGTGATATTTAGTTTCCACAGAACTGGAACAAGTGCTTGGAATGCTTGTAGTAGGTTCACAATTATGGATGTTAGTTGTAAATATGTCTGAAGTTCTGATCTCTAATTAATACTCTAACTTTTTTCAGCTTCAGCCTTTGTTGCGTAAGTACAATTTATACGTGTCCACGAAGGAAATACGTCACGTCGTAAATAGGTCAAGATTTTTTGCATCAATAACCTTTCGCGATTCAAATGGTAAACTTCATCTGGAATATGAGATTTCGAACAACTGGATACGTGCTGTCAAAAGATGTTTTCAATACGATGGAGATGTCTTCTTTCACCTATTATGCCGTTATAACGTTCAGAAGAATATGAATTGTAGAAGTATTACGAATTTAAGCTGCGATAGAGCTCAACCTTATGCGATGTTTGACGCCATCGATTGCACATCGATCCCAAATTTACCTCCAAATTCGGTTTTGGTTGTAGATAATGCTTCGTACCACAACACCAAGGCTATTATGGAACCCACAACTGCCACAAGAAAATCGGATATGATAGAGTGGTTAAAACCAAGAAACATTGTTCATGATGATAAACTGACGAAGCCAGAATTATACAACATCATCCAACCACAGAAAAGTCAAGCTACAATTTATAAATTGAATGTGTTGATGGCTAAGCATGGTCATAGTGTGCTACGCCTGCAGCCGTATCATCCCGAACTTAACCCAATTGAAAAAGTATGGGCTGCTGTAAAACAAAGGATGGCTTCACGGAATACTTCCGCTTTTACATTAAAGAATGTAGAACAATTGACCAGAGAAGCTTTTAGCAAGGTGGGCGCTGATGAATGGGCAGCTATTTGCAACCATGTTTGCAAAGTAGAAGCCGAAAATAAACGAAAAGAACCATTACTGGATGATACCTTGGAAAGATTTGTCATCACGGTAAACACTGGGTCGTCTGACGAAGAAGTCGAATTTGACTCCGAACTTGACGATGAAAGTTCCGACTCTTCATCGTCTAGTCCATAACCATATTGTTGTAAATTGTCT
This sequence comes from Cryptophagus acutangulus, assembly GCA_963556235.1. NCBI lineage: Eukaryota > Metazoa > Arthropoda > Insecta > Coleoptera > Cryptophagidae > Cryptophagus > Cryptophagus acutangulus. The sequence goes on from OY744569.1 coordinate 3,034,525, forward strand.
GTTTTGTATATTTGTAAATTGTTTGTATTTTATATTTGTACATTTTAAAAAAATACAAACTATGTATATTTTTACAAACTATGTACAAAACTATGTATATTTTTATATGAATATATTTATTAAAATATGAATTAATTTAAAATGAGTGAGTTAATTTTTTGTTTTTTTGCGCACTGGATTAATAGAATGATAATTTTTAAAATATTTATCATGATAAATCTAGTTGGTTATGCATGTCTGTAGGAGCTTCTGGCAACCGTATAAATATAAATGGCAAAACGCGTTGATTTAGTTAGTTATCAATTTCCTAATAAAAATTATTCATAATTATTCCATAATTATTCCATAATTATACATAATTATACTTGTAATGATGTATTAGATTGTTCTTAAATGATAAATTAAATAAAAAATCACATTAGTGTAAAAGAATATTATTGCAAGTTACACCACTGGTAAAAAATATCTCTAAAATAGGCTCCTTCTTACGATGAGAGCGGTCTACCAACTGCTGATATTGAAGATGAACCCAACATTTCTATTCCAATTTCGACTGCTAATAAAATGGTCTCACCAGACGATTTATCGATGATAAATAGAAATGTTGCTTTTTATAAAGAAAATAAGTCAAAAGCTCGGTTAAAGGCTTCTTTAAAAAAAAGACTACCAAGCTTTCTAAAAAAGACAGACAGCTACATAGTCTAAAGCAGAAGATACGTAGACTAGAAAGGAAAATGATAACGGTTGTGAAAAGTAAGGAAGAAAAACCGTTAGCAATAATAAAGTTCCAGTTGAAAAAATACTGCAGCGTCTGGTCACATGACAGAAGATCACAACTATGAAGGAGAGGAAGTAATGAATCGCAGATCGAAATACGACCAGAAACCATTAAAGTTTAGCATCTGGTTTGGAGCCGTTTTCCTGTTAATCATGTCACCCGTATAAATCATTGCACTGCATTTGATATGCGATCAGTATCAATGCTCCTTCAGTCAAATTTCATTGTTGTGGAGTAAGAATTGTCTTAGCAAGTGCTCAAATTCGTCAACGCTATCATATTTTCAAACCAATGAACCTGAATTATGGATTGATTCATACAACGATTTGGTATTTTTTCAATAATATCTTATCAAATGTTTTCCACTTAAATTCGGACATTTCTAAAACTACTTTAAAAATAACTACTTTAAAAATAACTACTTTAAATCATTTTGGAAAAAAAAATAAAATCTAATAAAGAAGAAATATACGATATAATCTTACAAACACGAAGACAACTATCTCAGGGCTATAAAGATGTATCCATTAGAACTACCCGACCCGATAAACTGGATGAAAATTTGGGAGGCAGCAAAAAACTGTGCTGAGGCCGATTGGATCGGTCGTGATAGGTTACCCGACGGGGGGACCAGCAGATGCAGGTATTGCAGGAGGATCAGAACTGCTGGGAAACATCATCAAAAAGATTGTAACGGACGATATATATTCTCCCTACGATATCTGGTATCGTAGGGAGACTTGAGCCAGGTAACGTTATAAGAATAATGCTGCAAAGCAAAGAGTTCTGGGAGGTGGTGGAGAACTTCATCCAAGCCGTACTTACGGAGAAAGAAAAATTTTAGACTCTACTCCATGGGTGTCATGGTGAAAAAAGAAAGTGAATGTGTGTGTGTGAAAGTGGTACTGAAATAACCGTATACCAGAGGACAGTTGCGGGACAGTTAGGCGGTACTTTGGAGCGGATTGTTTTTTTTTTTTTTTTGAAATTCAAAGCGCATCAGGTTACTTTGCTTAGGACGACGGCCAAAAACGTTTGCTGTATGTTATGTATTTTAAATGTGCATGTTAATTCGCAACTTTATAATAATAATTGTTTGTAATAAAATTTAAAATGGAATGAAAATAGTTTTTTATATTGTCACGCCCTGGGGTACAATTATGGGACGTAGCCGGGCGTGACGGGTCAATAATATGGGTTAATGTGAAATTAAGACGAGTCAATAACCAAGAAGGATTTGAATGATAGAATATTTTATTAATTACTTACATGCACACACACTTTACTTCCATGGGCAACGATCGGGCGGACCTAATAAACCTAATAAATCAGCCGCCAAAGGTAGGTACCGCTGCAGTTATTCATAATTAAAACAACAACAAAAATTTTCACCACCGGTACACCTATACTATTATTCTACATTATTCGTCTACTTAGCTGAGTCTTAATAACGAAACGAGACCGAGATTAACGCGCTACGTGCTCTTTCGACACCTAAGGTATCTGATTACCTGGTGAACCGTCTTATGCTAATTGCTGAGGAGATACATCATTCCCTTCACAACCATGGATCATTATACAGTGAGTACTTGCATTAATTTTTTTTTGTCTAGTATTGAATATTTTTAGCTAAACATTCAGAACCTTATCATTGTTTTACAATTTATGATTAGTTGTAATAAATTTATTGTACAATTGCTCGCTTGTGACACCGATTTTTTTGCAAGTTTTGCAACTTTTTGTGTTTTTAAGCGGCGGTTTTGGTGTTCCGTTTATCACTACTACTTTGGATTTTCTACCCCCTACCAAGTAAGTTGTAATGTTTTTTTTTTTTTTTTCAGATGATTTCTCGTACCGACTCGCTAGAGGGACTGGATGTACTTGTGGCTCTCTTCCGAGAACTTCGCCCGGATGGGGTCGCGGAGGATCTTCCCGTCCCCCAGGTCAGCCGGTTGGACGTGCCGACGCCGCACTGCGTGTGGTGTGCGCGTTCACTGGTTTGCCCTTGCCGGGAGGGCTACCTCGCCGATTTGTATCGGCGGTCATTAGGCCTCCGGTACAACCGGGTTCCGGCGAACCGCCGTTTTGGCCACTTGCCCCACTGTCCGGCTCGTCGGTGCGGGTGGTAGTTTCCGCATTATATAATGTAATAAACAATTAAATGTATTATAATAATAAAAAATTTCTCTAAATTTTGATGAGTTTGTCTTACAAAGTCCTCTCTAACCCTACGCTAAATTAAATGTATAAATTATTCGATAATTTGCTATAATTTTCTTTACGGCTTTTGAGAAATGACAAAGTGCAGCAAAAACAGTCAGTATTTTACAATAAAAAGTAAATTAGGAAAACAAAAAACCGTATTCTTTCAAAATGACTGACAAAGCAACAGGTAGTAACACAAGTAACAGGGACGTAGATGAGGATCCAGACTAAAGAAAATGCAAGAAATATACAATTGGAGCTCCTTTTTAAAATGGTCGACATAATACTTAATCAAATGACTCCTGCGGACAAAATACGGTATGGTCTCTAAGAAGAACGAGTTTTTTCAAATCGATATAGATTTGTCTAATCAAGTGGCGGGTGTAGTGAGTACCATGTTTACTGCTAAGAGAAAGGAAGCGAACAAGGCGGGTAGTATTGCGCGATTTGAAAAATATGAGATAACTCTTGGTTCTAAAAAATTAACTTTCCAAGACTTATCGACCTTATGTGCTGATCTAAAATTTGACTTCAAAACGGCAACATCATTAATGAACATAATAACTGCTTCTAAATGTTTCTTTGACGAAGTTAGAACCGGTGTTACAATGTTCGCGGTAAAAAATGACATTAAAGTGCGCGGTAAAAAACGGAACAATAAAGGACAAACAGTTTCTACATCTACGGAAACAACATCAAAAGTGCGTAACATGATGAATATTTCGATGTTTGGACTAAACAACCAACTAACTCATCTGAATGATGGTCCTCCTTTTATAACCTCTTCTATAAATCAATCCTGAAGGGATTGTTTTATTATTTATCTTATTTATCAAATATTCTAGTTTGTTTATATTCGTGACCTTGTACGGTTGTTGCTATTCGTTAACCTTGCACGTTGCACTATTTGCTGATGTTGACGAATTATTGTTTGGGAAATTATTAATGTTCTTGGCCTACTTGACAATATTAACCCATATTATTGACCCGTCACGCCCGGCTACGTCCCACAAATGTACCCCAGGGCGTGAAGGTTACAGGTTAAAGGCTTCTTTAAAAAAAGACTACCAAGCTTTCTAAAAAAGGCAGACAGCTACATAATCTAAAGCAGAAGATACGTAGACTAGAAAGGAAAATGATAACGGTGGTGAAAAGTAAGGAAGAAAAAAAAACGTTAGCAATAATAAAGTTCCATTTGAAAAGATACTGCTGCGTCTGGTCACATGACAGAAGATCAACTATTATTTTTCAGCATGCGATTGAACCATACTGTTCAGCGACCATGGCTTGAGAGGGAGAAAGATTTTGCTTTATTTCTATATTATAAATCTCCAAGAGCGTACGTTCATTTGAGAGACGAGAAGAAAATGGCTCTTCCGTGTGTCACTTTGATTCGTAAATGGGTGAATGAGTTGCAAGTTAAACCCGGAATCAGTTTGACATCCAATTTGTTCAAGAAATTACAAATAAAAGCAGAAGCAATGAATGAGGCTGAGCAAGAATGTGTTGTTATGCTTGATGAAATGAGTATTAAAGAGTTGCTGGAATATAATTCTAAAGATGACTTAGTCGAAGGTTTCCAGGATTATGGCACATTTAGCCGGTCTAAAATATGCTTTATAAAATATGCCATGAAAAATATGCTTTAATCTTTATGTTTCGAAGGTTAAAATGTTCATGGAAGCAACTTCTTGCTTATATTATTTCAAATAAAAGTGTAATTGGTGATGCGCTATTCGATATGCTAAACATCATTACCAAAAATTGTCTAACTATTTTGAACGTACGATGTGTAGTTTCTGATCAAGCAAGGACGAATCAAAGAATGGCTACATTACTTGGTGTAACTGAAACAAAGCCATATTTTTTGTAGATATAATTAATTGCGAGGAACAACACAAAGTATTCTTTATGTTTGACGTTCCGCATTTGTTTAAAAGCATTCGAAATAATTTAATTAACAAGACCATTTTTATTGACGAGGAAGCTGTTTCATGGGAACCGATAAAAAAACTACACGAGTTCGAACGTGACAAACCATGTAAGAGTGCTCCAAAACTGACAGATAGTCATGTTCATTGATATAACTTTAAAAAAATGTCAGTTGGTTTGGCAACACAAATTTTTAGCAATAGTGTGTCCTCGGCTATTTTAACTGGCTTTGTTTCGGGTGATCTTGTTAATTTAAAATGCGTTGCAACCGCCAACTTTCTTAATATGCTGAAGGACCTAATTGATTGTCTCAATAGTAGATCACCTACAGACAAGTCTTGATACCAACGTGCTTTATCAGATTCGCAGCCGCACATTGAAAAATATTTGCGAGAATGTTTAGTATAGTGATAACGGTGGTGAAAAGTAAGGAAGAAAAAACGTTAGCAAAAATAAAGTTCCAGTTGAAAAGATACTGCAGCGTCTGGTCACATGACAGAAGATCAACTATTAATTTTCAGCATGGAATTGAACCATACTGTTCAGCGACCATGGCTTGAGGGGGAGAAAGATTTTGCTTTATTACTATATTATAAATCTACAAGAGCGTACGTTCATTTGAGAGACGAGAAGAAAATGGCTCTTCCATGTGTCACTTTGATTCGTAAATGGGTGAATGAGTTGCAAGTTAAACCCGGAATCAGTTTGACATCCAATTTGTTCAAGAAATTACAAATAAAAGCAGAAGCAATGAATGAGGCTGAGCAAGAATGTGTTGTTATGCTTGATGAAATGAGTATTAAAGAGTTGCTGGAATATAATTCTAAAGATGACTTAGTCGAAGGTTTCCAGGATTATGGCACATTTGGCCAGTCTAAAATACATGGAAAATATGCTTTAGTCTTTATGTTTCGCAAGTTCAAATATTCATGGAAGCAACTTCTTGCTTATTTTATTTCAAATTCAAGTGTAATTGGTGATGCTCTGTTCGATATGCCAAACATCATTACCAAAAATTGCCTAACTATTTTGAACCTACGATGTGTAGTTTCTGATCAAGGAAGGACGAATCAAAGAATGGCTACATTACTTGGTGTAACTGAAACAAAGCCATATTTTTTGTAGATAAAATTGCGAAAAACAACAAAAAGTATTCTTTATGTTTGACGTTTCGCATTTGTTTAAAGACATTCGAAATAATTTAATTAACAAGACCATTTTTATTGACAAGGAAGCTGTTTCATGTGTACCGATAAAAGAACTACGCGAGTTCGAACGTGACAAACCATGTAAGAGTGCTCCAAAACTGACAGATAGTCAGTCCGCTGAAGGATCGCAGGCCTATGATGCTTTCCGATATAAAATAAGGCCCATCCTTGATCGGTGAGGGCCCCCATTATGGGGCCCTCCCGCTAAAGGAGTGCAGGCCTATGAGGCTTTCCGATATAAAATAAGGCCCATCCTTGATCGGTGAGGGCCCCCATTGTGGAGCTCTCCCGCTAAAGGAGCGCTGCCTATGATGCTTTCCGATATAAAATAAGGCCCAACCTGGATCGGTGGGGGCCCCCATTATGGGGCCCTCCCGCTAAAGGAGTGCAGGCCTATGATGCTTTCCGATATAAAATAAGGCCCATCCTTGATCGGTGAGGGCCCCCATTGTGGGGCTCTCCCGCTAAAGGAGCGCTGCCTATGATGCTTTCCGATATAAAATAAGGCCCAACCTGGATCGGTGGGGGCCCCCATTATGGGGCCCTCCCGCTAAAGGAGTGCAGGCCTATGATGCTTTCCGATATAAAATAAGGCCCATCCTTGATCGGTGAGGGCCCCCATTGTGGGGCTCTCCCGCTAAAGGAGCGCTGCCTATGATGCTTTCCGATATAAAATAAGGCCCAACCTGGATCGGTAAGGGCCCCCATTGTGGGGCCCTCCCGCTGAAGGATCGCAGGCCTATGATGCTTTCCGATATAAAATAAGGCCCAACCTTGATCGGTGAGGGCCCCCATTGTGCTCCTGTTCATTGAAATAACTTTAAAATAATGTCAGTTGGTTTGGCAACACAAATTTTTAGCAATAGTGTGTCCTCGGCTATTTTAAATGGTTTTGTTTCGGGTGATCTTGTTAATTTAAAATGCGTTGCAACAGCCAACTTTCTTAAAATGCTGAACGACCTATTTGATTGTCTCAATAGTAGATCACCTACAGACAAGTCTTGGTACCAACGTGCTTTATCAGATTCGCAGCCGCACATTGAAAAATATTTGCGAAAATGTTTAATATAGTTGAGAAAATTGCGAATACAAGGAATGAGTGCACCGTGTTGGTCAAGTCTCAGATTGAGTGTCAATTTTGTTTTAATGCTTTGGGAGGATCTACGTAATAAAGAAACAAAATTTCTCATTTCTTCACGATTAAAATAATCAAGATCCGCTTGAAAATATATCTGCAGTTTTGAGAAGTCGCTCAGGCCATAATGATAATCCTTCTGCTCACAATTTCGTAGAAATTTACAATATGCCACGACTGTTAATCTGATGAAGCCGCCGAATTGCACTCCTAACTGTGAAACAGAAAAAGATTTCCTACTTTTTTTAAGCTCCCATAACATTTCATACAATATGATTATCAAAAATCGTTGTCCGAGACGCTCTCAATGATAAAATCATGCAGAACGCAATTAATAATTGGCCCTTACTAGTTGAATATTCTATGAAATATGAAGCAGAATCTTCTAGAAATGTATCACATTTATTTTTAATATTTTAAGTTATATTTATTATGTTTAAATTTATTACATTTATTACTTATATGTTTTATATTTATTTAAATAATAGTTATTTATGTATCTGGTGTGCGAACTGCTACGTTATTGTTTGAAAGTGACATGTGTTTAAAATTCATTGCTATTTTTTTAGTAGAATGTGTTCGATTTTATCATACAGTAGTTGTGAAAATTATCGACAAGACCAAAACAGCAGACGAGGATGTCAGGCAATTCCTGCCACGCGAAATTAACAACAAATTAAACATTAAAAACAACAACCAATTAAGGTTGTTGTTTTATGTTAAGGGTCGTGCTTAATGGTGCAAGTGAGTTCAAGAGTGCTGTATAGTCACGCAGAGTTTTACATGTAAATATTGAAATTCAACCAATATTAATCATTGGAATATCTGCGGATAAAATTACAGAAATACAACAATGAAAATATTAAATACATTTAAAATTTTAAAATATAAAGGAAGATTTTGTTTATTCTTTGATGGTGTACATCACCACCTTTTATTTACTAACTAGTGATAACTTATATACAAATTAGTTAGTTAAGTTAACTGCCTAATGGGGTAATTTCATTTTGTATGTCTTGCCTAAGAATTGTCGCAGTGAACTTGAAATCGAAACGAAGTTACCCTTTTCCTGTTATGTATTAGGTTTAATTAAAGGTAATCTGGGCACTGTTGGAATTTAGGTAAATTTTATTCGGGTATCACTAAAGCCGTTCGAGAATAAATGAAACTCTTATCGAAAGAGGGTTTTTGTGGTGTGTATTAGATTTTACTGAGTATGCGCGGGTAGATCATTATTAACGGTCTTTGGTGGCACGTGTTTCTGTTGTGTTTTTTATTATGGTATAGTTTATTTTTTATTTTTTATATGCGTCTAAATGCGTTCATGTTGTGTACCCCCATTCTATAATGAAACCACTCCTTGGATTTGGATGTTCGCCATGTTCTTCAAACACTCCTTAATAAGTAGATAAGTAATTCTGACTTCAATCAAGTCATAAATATTTTGATGATTTTATTTCAAAACAAAAACCCTCTATAACGTAAATTTTATTTTTTATATGCAGAGTTGATCATGCAGTTTTCAAAAATTATTTACCATATAAAAAATGAAAATTCCTGGTCGGCTCGTTTAATTAATAAAGAAACCAAAACGGCCAACTTAGAAGGTTTGTAGATGTTAAGAACCAATATGCAATTTCGATATTTCTACGGAAACTGAAAACAAAACAAAATTGTAATGCAAGTGTATTACTACTACAAATCGCATCCCTTATTAGCCCCCACTTGCCCCACTTTGAGTTTGTTAGCAAGTATAATATTAATAAACATCTCTCAAGAACCTTGAATATTACGAAATAACTTTACCTCAGACTTTGAAAGCGAGTTGTATGGTAAGAGCTCTTCACTGAAGACGCAAGGCTCTTATGTGCTTGAGGAAAATTTGTTAGATTATACGAATCTATCAATATTGCAGAGATCTTTGATTATAAAACTGTGCCACATATTGAGTGCTATTGATAACAATTCATGATAAAATATATTAAATGCACTGCACTGTTTCTGTATAGTAAAATAGGAATGGGGGAAGCGTGGTATTGTTATTGACATACAAATAATTAATAGTTAATGTTTAATTCAAACCAGAATTCTAAAACTGTATTGTTATTTACATTTCACAAAAACTTAAAATACAAACTATAATATATTTATATAAATAAATAGTGAAAGTATGCTTGTATCTATTGTATTACTTATCTCATAAAAGTAAACAAACCACTTCAAAACGTTAGCTATATATTTATATTATAGTGAAAGTAAATTTAAACTCGGTAAATTTGGTTTTCATACTTCTCAAGTAGAAGATTCATTTTTTGAATCATTTTATAATTGCCACTGTCAGCCGCCGGATGTAAAATAGAGTTGATCACCAATTGCACAATCGGACTGATTATGCCTGAGATAACTTCAGAATAATCGTTCAAGAATCTGTCGAAATTGTCATTCAACACTGTCGTCACCAATGCGCTGAATTCTTCATTGTTAAGCAAACCATGAAGATCAAACTAAAAATACAATCTTCTCAAACAACAAATACAATATGTTTTCGAGTACTCACTGTAATATCTTCAACGGTTAACATTACTTTAACGTCTTTAAGACTAATTCCTCCAGTTAAGTTAGCAGCACCGCTGATGTTAAGCTTAGCGTTTTCAATGTTAACACTTAAAAAATTTAAATTAGTTTTGAACCAATTACTATTGTTATCGATATAAATATCTTACTTGATTTTACCAGCACCATACAATGGTACTAATGCAGCCAACACCACATCACCCCAATATTTGGTGTTCACATTAAGGGATTTGATCGCGATAATCATATCGAGGTGCAAAGAAAAAATGTTTAAGGAAATAGTTTCAGCTACAATTTTATGGATACCAGTAACTTGCAAATCGGTGATGTTTAATCCTCCACTGCAAAAACATATAGTGTATCATTTGGATGCTGTCGTAGAGCTCAAGATTCATAGTTTTGCCGACAATTTAAAGTTAGAAATGCTTCCAAAAATAACCGCATTATTAAAAAAGTTACCTCAGTACACCTCCAGGTAGTACGATTGGAATTTCGTCAATTGAAATGGGATCGGGAATGGCTCCAATAACTTGGTTTAAGGTAGAATTGATGGTGTCTTCAATTATGCCTTGTACTTGTGCCAAAGTATCTACTTCTAATATTATGAATTAGTTTTGTTCAAGTGAAGTTTTGATCAGCTTACCAGTTGAAACTTGGGCATTGGCCATAGCTGCAATAGCTAGCACTACGAAATATGTAAACGCCTTCATTTTGCTAATAGGTCTGAAAAACGTAAGGAACTTTAGTTATAGAGCAGTTTGTACTAAGTCTAACAATCGAATTCAATTTTGTTAGATTTAGACTAGGAATTTTCAAATACTGACTGCTAATTAAAACGACTGAGTAACAATAAATAATAGCGAGGGCTTTTATATTGATATACCTAGTTATTACAGATGTTCATGATATTTGATAAATACACAAGTTTCGCAAATAACAATCGATAAATATCTCTAAAGATTACATTTGGCAAACATATTGATTTCATATTTATTTTGGTTTTGATTTAAAAAATCATTCTATTCAATTCAAAGTAAAATCAAATAACTTACAAATAGTCTTATCTTATAAAATATTGTATGCACACGTCTGCATTTATCTATGTAAAGCATTTAGTTTATTGCACTTTATAACTTATTATAATAAATCTCCGAAACTTGGATTATTTATTAGGGTCCAAAAATATCCATCCCTAACGCGACATATACGCGATACATAAAATTATAGGCGTGCACTTAACTAAAGACTAAATTTTGTGGTTACTATTGTTTTTGTTTTTTTAATTATTTTAGTTAAATTACATTTTCTGTAACTTATAATAAACACATCACTATGAGCTGATTGATTTTATGGTCCATTAAATTACGTAGCCAAGTCAAACAATACACATTTTAAATTGCAATATAATCTTTATTATTTTCATTTTATGTCAAAAGATATCTATTCACAAAATGTTGCACAATGAAATTTAGAACTTGCGAAATATCTTCGTGGAACTCTTGTACAAATTGTGGCACAAATTCGTTGAAAGCATCTGACACATCTTGGCTGAATTCTTCGTCGTTCAATAAACCAGTGAATTTAAACTGAAATTTGAATTTATACATTGTGTAACCCATAATATGCAGTTTTAGAGAATTGAAAATTTAATGGCAATTTTGGCAGTGAAATTTTGTTTAGTTGAAAAAAATGATTAGAGGGTTTGTACAACTTATGACATGTGCGCAACAGGAGATGATCCCATCCCGCATTTTCGTATGCGGAGGAACTTTAATACCCGAATGGACAGCAAGTTATTTTATCTTTTTCCGCTAATTAGCAAGCGAGCCGTTAATATTTCATCCAGGCTTTTTATTCATACTTTACTTGATGGCTATTCGAACAAAACTTTCGTCAAAATATAAGTATTTTTTCTCTCTAATTTTCAGTAGCTTTGGAAATTTTCTAGGGGCTAAACATGCCGGAAACTGATTTACCAGTTTTTGAGAATTTTCCACACCTCTCGATCTTTCCTAATGTTCTCGGCTAAAGCACCTGGCAAATAAGTCAGATCTTGGTCCATCTATTCTTTATCAGATGTCGCGAAATGTGCAGTGTATTTAGATAAGCAAAACTATGTAGATTCGCTAGCGATCAGAGCGGCTATATATGTAGCGGTTTCGCCCCCTTAAAATAAGTAATTTTCGAATGTTCCAAAAGGGACTATTTTTCGACATTAGCCATACAGATTGAAAATTTCACAAACGTGCCAATAATTGCCAGAAACTTTTACAGCTCTAATAAATAGTGTTAAAATCTTACAAATGCACTTTGGATTGATAAGACGGAATCCACATCTTTAACTATATCAAATATAACATCATATACTTCAGTCCCAGATATAAGAATCTCTTCAAAATTAATTCTAAAAATAACAATTAAAATTATTTTTAATTCCAATCATTTTTATAGTAATATGTCGATTCCTAATATTTTGGAGTTTGAATAAGATATCATTCCTAACTAGCAATTATAGTACAAATACGTGAAAAAATATAGAGCACCCTTCCATTCCCTACGTAGGAACGAAGGCTCTAGGGGCTGACACTTCCGCAATATTAGTGCACTGCCGTTGCAATCCCTTGCAATACCATGGAATGCCTGACTTACAAGCATAAATGGAGATGCGTCAGCATGCGCAGTAAATATCGAGATGAGCAACATACACCTAGTTTCGAAGTAAGGATATCTGGCGCAATATAAAAAATCTTCTAAGATTAGAAGTCGATATATTACCATAATAAATGTGAATAAAATAGTATAGCAACTTCGGTGGAAAGTTTCATTACAGTCTCGCTATTTTGAATTTTAAATACCAATATTTCTAGCTGTAATAACACATTTCCTACGTCGATTGTGAGGAACTATTTTTATGCATTTAATTATTTTACGTTATGTTTCCGTTATTTGGCACTTCTTCGTTGGTGTCGCCTACATACCAATGCCCATTATAGTCCACATAAAAGTGAAGGGAACTTATTGCAAATTGAAAGTCTAATATATATTGTAAAGTTGTAAAATTAAAATTTAAGTCTAGCTGTTTTAAATTAAAATCTTTAAGTCCACTCAAACGAAGGTTTTGGATTTCCACATCACCACTGTCAAAAAATAAAAGAATTAGTAAATTTTTCTACCTTTACTTTTATTCATTAATTTGAATAAATGTAACAGCTAAAACTGCATAACTATAAATAATCATTTTTCGGAATTGAAACGTTGTAATCTGCAATCCTTATTGGTTCAGATATATTCGATCTGATAGTTTCCAAGTTACGATGAATTCTTTGTACAAGATTACTGACATTAGCGCCATCTAAAAGAAAATTAATTATAAAACCATCAAACATTAATCTGTTGCTTAGTTTTTAATAATAAGGAAAATAAATCTTGTAAAATCAGATCTTAGAGTAGCTATTTGTTCAATACGATAAACACCTGCTCAGTAGATTAAATCAATTCTAATAGTTAATTAGTCAAATTTGATACAGAATTATCTAATCAGTACATTGATTTTCGTTTTAGATGCATTATCATATAAGTTTGAAATACAATTTTTATTATAATAACAATTTGTGTATTATGAGCGACCAAAACACTTTCGCTCAAAATACACACCAAAATTTTCCTACAATCGATTAAAAATTAAATTAAAAATGTGACAACTTCTCGGAAAACGCCCACTGTTCATTGACAAATGGAAGCGCAAAAGCCTAGTTTTATATGCGATTGTAGGAAAATAACATTGTGCGTTATGTAAAATTAATACATACTTATCGGTTTTTCAAGTGAAAGATAACTGCAATTGTAACTGGAAATTAGAACTAGTAATAAACAAATTAACGTCGACATGTTTGTGAACAGCTTAAATATTTTTGATTTTGTTACAATTTCTACCAGCAAATGGAAATTAATTGAAAACCTAACTAACTACTAATCGTATATTATCTAATCTTACAATTGTGTTATTATATCACTTAAAAATATTCCGATCTTGACACGCTGATGACAAAATATAATTAATTGACTCATAAATAATTTTGCAACAACAATACTCGTATGCAGCTTTTAAATTACTCATATGAACTTTTTAATGAGATCTCAAAATCAACAAAATTGTAAATTCTATAACAAAACCACTGCGCAGAATGCCTTTCATAGAACATGCGTCTAGAAAACCGTCTGGCTTAATTAACAATCCTTGAACCTCTCAGACTTCTCAGTCTGAGGTCCCTGCTGAACCTAAGGTTTACCTAGGATAGCCCGAAAATTAGAATGACAAGACCGCTATTAATTGGTAGTCTTCCAAACCCAAGACTTCTGCAAGGAAGCCGAGGGTTGACGAAGCTCCCGCCGAGCTTCCCCCACCAACCAAACGACAAGACACTTCTTCAGTACTAACGACTCGTCACTGTTTGCTCGCGATATTATCGTTTACTCGCAAAATCCATCTACGTCGTTCACTCCCAGCTGCCATCGATATATCTAAGTTTACACACCAGTATACTTCAGCCTCGCATCCAAAGTTTCAAGATCGAGTGCTCGGAGAGTGGAGCACTCGACACCACCGCTCTAGTTTGGCTACGCATTCTTAATCTACGCGAGTCAAACTCCGATCAACTTTCAGTTTCAGAAAGATCGATCCTTGACCGACTGCTAACAGTGTTCATCATCCCCGAACCCATCCTACTGCAAGTCCAAGCTATTGATCACTGCCGTGCCAAGCAGCACCTGCAGCCAGAGTTCCCACCCAGTTTTTAAATGCTGGATAGAAGTTCTCAACCACATTATTACATAAACTATGGCTCAAATACTTGAACCCTTACCGAAAGGTGTTCAATTTCCATAGAATTCTGAAACAGCCTTTATAGACAAAAATGCTCTATTTGCGCTCAACCAACTGTTTGATACTCGATCAGTTTCCGCTGTACCAAGTATCATCGCTCCCGTCTAAACTTGGATGATTTCAAAACCAACTTACTCGAATACAACAAAGTTGGACCACTTAGACCTCACCTCTACAGCTACTACGCTGCCTTTGAATCAGTTTTTATTTTCTTATAGTTCTATGGTTGGATCCCATAGCACTAAAGCTTAAGCTTATTGTGTCCCCCCCCCATAGCCTTTCTACCTTAGTTCTGTAACCTCGGTTAGTTTGAGGACATGTCCTATATGTGATGTTTTAATTATCCCCGGTTCTATAACTGTAGCCCCGAAGATCAGACGCATGCGGCTTGCTAGAGCCGAGCATTCACAAAGTATGTGTTGAAAATATCAATGCCACACATCCTGCAGTCAGGATTATCTTTCAAACCAATGTTGGTAAGATGTTTCATTAGTGAACAGTGTCCTGTAAGTCCAACTGTTTGCCGCAGCTGATTTCTGCTCAGTAGTATTATTTCTTTAGCTTTTTCCTTGGATGGTTCGTTAATAAACATGTGAGATTGCCTTAGTCCAGAAGCCCATCCAGTGTTTTATATGTTTCTTTCTAAGTAGGTCCTTTGCAACCTTTTTTGTGGACTGGTATGCCAGTCCACAGGTTGCGGTTGGGTCGGGTCCTATTAGCGGTACTTCTGCCCCCTATTTGCTAAAAGGTCCACTTTTTCATTTCCTTGAACGCCATGTGTCCTCTCACCATTTCCAAGAGAACTGTATTGTGATCCGCTAGCGAGGCCAACGAATCCACACAGTGTTTCACTGTTTCTGAGTTTATTTCTACTGAGTTTAAGATTGTTAATGGTGCCTGGCTGTCAGTGATGATAGAGATTTTCCTAATTGTATAAGACCTTCAATTCATCTCCTGGACGCAGGCGGTTATTGCTACTATTTCAGCCTGGAAGACAGTGGTCAGGTTTCCTAGTTTCATGCTAAATCCATTCCCTTCGCCCCAGACCCCTGCCCCAGTAGTGACTTCTATCTTAAAGCCGTCCGTGTACCAAACGGTTCCATTATTTTGCATAAAATCTTCTAAGATGCTCTCCATTCCTCTTTGCGGTACTATCATCCCAAGAGGTTTTTGAAGGTTCAGGATTGTGCTGGTTGTCCTTCCTAGTCTGTAGGTTCACCACCAAGTGTAATGGAGGAAGATCCAACACCGTTCCATGGCTGTGGTAGACGTTGTAAACATTGCTCTAGTTAGGAAATAAATAATTACGTGGATCAAAAATTTGAAAATTTTCCCAAAAAATCCATTATTTTGCCTTCAAATTTGATCGATTTTTAAGGTGGTTTTGAAAAACTAGGTTTGAAAATTTATAAAAAATTCACGAAAAGAACTAAAGCCGGCAATTTTTTGTCAGTTATTTATCTAGGACTATTGCCTAGAAAATAAAATAAAAAATAGATGAGGAACCTCACATAATCTCAAAAAAAAATTTCAAACCAATTTTTTTCGATATTTTGGAATTCAAAAAAAAAATCAACTCAATTTTGGAATCTCTGCGGCAGAAACGGATAATAGATTCGTTATCTACGCCCCCCAATTAGTTAGGAAATAATTAATTACGTGGATCAAAAACTTTGAAAATTTCGCCAAAAAATCCATCATTTTGCCTTCAAATTTTATCGATTTTTATGGTGATCTTGAAAAACTATGTTTAAAAATTTATAAAAAAATTCACGAAAAGAACTAAAGCCGGGAATTTTTTGTCAGTTATTTATCTAGGGCTATTGCATAGAAAATAAAATAAAAAATAAATGAGGAACCTCACATAATCTCAAAAAAAATTTCAAATCAATTTTTTTTCGATATTTTTGGAATTCAAAAAAAAAATCATAACTCAATTTTGGAATCTCTGCGAAAGAAACGGATAACAGATTTGTTATCTACGCCCCCCAATTAGTTAGGTTAGGTTCAATATTTGATATTATAATCTCAATAATTTAATGTCATAGAAGATCTAACAATTTATTGCCCACTACTCGTATAAAGTCATTTATAGTTTTTGAGTGTATGTGTTTATTTCCATAGCGTAATTTTGATAAATAACAATAGTTACATATTAGATTGATAAAAATTTATTACTAAAGTGAAAGAAATTATAAGTTATATTAAAATTATTGAGTTTGGCAATACCAATTAAGTCGAAAATTAATATAACAGTTTAAATTAAAGTAGAAACTAGTTGAAAAAACGAGACATGAACATAAATCATAGAATAGGAAAGAGTAGGTTGCTGCAAGATATAAAAACGGTCCATCACTGGATTCTGCAGGCCGCTCTCCTTAGTTTTTAGTTTTATAGAGTTATTTTAATTTTCGCTTGATCATTTTTAGTTGTAGTCAGTTGCTTCAAGCATATATTACTGTAGTTTAGTTTATGTTTAATTTTTTTGTAAGTATTTTTTGTTTATTAGTTTGTTAATTGTAGACAGTCGCACATTGTGCCTTTTATACCCATGGTTTCGTTTGTACCTTGTCGTATTTTTTTTTAAATCAATATTTGGTGCTGGTGCACTTTAGCAGCCCACTGCAAATTCAAAATAATTTACATTTTTGAGTTCCTGGAATAATTCTGAACATGTTGGCATAGGTCCTAACCGACACCATACGCAACGCGTCATCTAAACGGTGCTAATTTCTGCGCACTCTGTAGCCGGTGTGGACTGATTCTGGTAGATCGTAGTAGGTACGAAGTACGCGCAGTCACGACGTTAGATTTGCGGCGCAAAAGGTCGAACAATCTTTCCACCTGAAAATGTTCAGAAGCCGCGCGATGTGACTGCGTAGATCGTATTTATCTAAATCGCTGCATGCCGCTACACTACCTCTTCCACCTGAAGCACGTAGCGTCCAACTTCAGTTAATTTTTGGGACACACGTTGTCAGTCCTTGAAATGTCATTTATTTCCAAATTTTGCACAATTTGAATAACTTTGTTCAAGTCGGCCGACTTGTTAAATATGCATCAAGGGAATCATTAAAAAAAAGGTTGGTAAATGAAAGAAAAATTAGTAATAAGCATCAGTTGACGAAGCGGCAATGTAAATAGATTTTCAATCTGCAGTGGCGTCGTATGATTTCCTCACACAATAAGGCAAAAAGCCAGGTTAAGAAGGATTCTTTCTCTACCGAGAAAAGAGAAATTAATAAAAAAAAGCGGGTGACTCAAAAACGGTTTGTACACAAAAAAATTAGTGAGAGGAATGGTATGCGATTTAAACAATAAAAAAAGTGCAACGTACAGAATGCATCGCAATGTAGCTTCTCAATTGCCCAAACTTAAATCTTCTTACTGACGTACAAAGTCAGATTTAGATATGATTCAAGATTTAGATATGAAAACAAACGATCATAAAAATGAAGTCCTCGCCTGTATAAATACCTAAAATCATATTTTCAACTGTTTTTCTATCAGAACCTTTAAAACTTATTTTAGCAGTCTTATAAAGCACTCCATTTGATAAAAGTCTGAATAAATATGTTTTGGTCCACTTCGCAAAATTCCAAGATACTCCTAGATATTGCAAGTAAAACTGGTAGGTCTCTTGAATTCGCAAAGAATGCTCTTGTATTTATGAAAAAAGAAATTTGAAAAAATCTTTTAAGCAAGTAGTAAAGTAGTAAGATCAAAGATTTACAACGGATGACCTTTAAGTTGTATGTACGATTTGCGATAAAGGTACTACAAATAGAGCAGATATGTCGTGCAACCAAGTCTTGTATCATTTTTGTGTAAATGGTGAATCCGTACATACTATTTTTGATGTATCGCATTTGCATACTAATATAATCATAAGTTTTCGAATTATTTTTTATTTAAAAATATCTAAATGAAATTTTTAAAGCTATCTGGCTACCGTTCTCTTGTAGAGGTTGAAGAGATAAAAGTGACTTAATTTGCTCAAAAGTACGAAAAATCCGCTTACGCGCTATAGTTTGGAGTTGGAGAGGATTAAGGTTGCAAAATTTGAATATATTGAATCAGCATTTAAACTAGACCAAGAGAAGCAAAAATTCTAATTCCAACCAATTCAAGCCAAGTTGAAGCCTCAACATTTTGATTTTAAAGATAGCTACTTAAAAATGAAGGTCAGAGTAGGTGCTGCAAGAATTTGTCCCTCTGTACCGCTGAATTTGTCTCTAATTAGATTGGATGGACTCATTAAACTAGATAACATGTTTCTCTCAAAATGGCAAACCTTTGAAATGTGCTATGTCTGAAGACTCTCTACGGATGAAGTTTTGGTTCGAACTTTTGCCTAGGATATCGAAATGGAAACTTTATGATGCTGATAAGAAAGACTGCTCTAAACAAAGTTAGCGCAGTCTTGTAAAATACAGGAACTGTGAAGATGATCACTGTGAGTCTTTGGGGAATTTATGCACTTTTATATCTCAATACGAGTGGATTTTTGCATAGTTTACCTTATGCATCATTCTGCCCCTCCTCAACAGCCGAATCCGGATTTATGTTTAGGGGCTGTAATTCCAATTCTTCTAAATTTTGGCACATGGAATTGAACAAAAAAAAAACTCTGATTTAACAACATTTCTGGTACTTTTTATTTAAATTTATTTTTATTATTGATTATTTATTTTATGGTTTAATATTATCAAGAACAATGCTAATAATTACATTTATGCCATACTCAATAATAATACCAAGAATATTATCAATTGGCTTTTGTAAATTTTGAATCCATTCGGTTCCTTTCTTACTAATAATTGATCCCAATATGGAACTAAGTTCTTCATCGTTTAAGAATCCAGTCAAAGCCACCTATCACATATTAAAATATGCATTCATTTAACTTTTTATGCAGTTTATAGTTACATAAATTTTATCCAAGTCAACATGAGCCTGAACATCCTCAATGTTTAATCCCAGCATTCGAAACAAGCCTGACCCGCTTATCGATAATTTTTCTAAATTTAAACTGAAATAATAAAATTATTGATTTAGAATTTCTAAGGCTGCAATATTAAATACATACTCAATGGTACCCACATTGGAAACATCCCCATCAACATCACCAAGCTGTAAAACATTGTCGTATGCAATGTACAAATTAATGTTGGCCAACTTTATGGAAAAATCTAAATGACTTTTTAAGAATCCGGCAGAGGAAACGGATACATTAAGTTTTACATCATTGAAATCAGAAATTGTCAGATTTGTTATGCCGATTTTCCCACTGAAATTAAATTTTCTCATTTACCTCACCTCTTCAGATGAGGCGAACTAAGTACTAAGGTTTTCTAACCCCTTAATTTTTTTTTTGCAATATTTACATAACACCCTGAATAGTACGGGATAATTACTTAATAAAGTTATTGGGTGGAATGATAATGGTGAAACTCGGTACCATGTAAGAATCATCTAATTTCTTTATAGAATCCGTGATATTTTGTAATAAATCATCAATAAGAGCTTGAAGCCTATTGTAAATATCACCAGTCTTTCCAATTCTTTCAACTTGACTCAGATTAGAACCTTAAGAAAATCAAAATTGATGTAGTATTTAAAATATATCAAACATTTACGACCACTTACTTTTATTTGCAAAATTGCAAATTTCAGCATTTACACACAAAAATATAAAAACCAAGGTAAATAGTTTTAAATTAATCATCCTCACACGTATTACTTCTTGAAACTATTTTTCATTATTCTCTGCAGCAATTTTTGGTAGATAAGCTATGCAATATTATATGTAACCCAAGTACATAGATAAACATATTCGAGTACAAAAAGCATTATTAATAATTACGAGTATATTGATTAAATTTTACATGAACTAGTTATGCTATCCATATATTCAAGCAAAGGGTATGTAGATATGCGGTCTTATACTGAATGTCTATTAAATATTGGAATAAATATTGAATATTGAAATTGAATAATGTCAATACATGCCACTTTGAAGGTAAAATAAATTAACTATCACAAAAACTAAGTCAAACAACGATGGTCGATGACTGATTGAGCGAAATGCGAGATCTTAACAAGCCAAGCCAAGAAGAAAAAGTAAACATAACCCAATATTGACATATAACCGGATATAACGTCATAAGAATATAACAACCAAATAAAAGTTATTTAGTAAGAATTTTCCTTGGACACGGAAATGGAAGGAGTTTCTTAAATAGAAGCCTGTTATCGTTACTTGTATTGGACTACTTGGCTCTATCTCACTTCCTTTATTACGAGGGCTACTCCTTGTCTGATGCATTGTTAGAAAATTGTATTAGCAATCCAGTCTTCCATAATCAAAGCTTAAAACAGTATTTTTGAAACCTGAAGTAAGCCTACCAATAGGAAACTATTTTATTTCAAACGATTATTTGTACTATCTAAAGATATACACTGTCTAACTAAGAGTGATCTAAATGCTGCGGCCAAAATGAATTTCGAAGTATTTGAGAAAATTACGAGTTTAAATGTAATAACCAATTTATTACAAAATGTTTCTGTGTCCAAATATGTATTGGACGCATTTTTATGCAAAAGTATATGCCCACTTGAAAGAGTATGTAAAATATAAACTGCAGTATTTTACTTTCGAATCTGGAGAAATTTTATTAATAATTGCGCTAGGATACGTCATTAACAAAAAAATTTATAACTCTTAATTGCTATACATGCATTGAAATAAATGCTCATGCTTTGTTATTTTTGAAAAGGTGCCGACAAAAACCTGAATATTTTCTACTCTGGTTGCTAAGTAGTCAACCATGCGAAAAATTGTTCAGGCAACTTCGTTCAATGACATCTACTTATTCCAAAGTAGTCAATTTCTCAGTGTTGGATATTCTTCCTAGGCTTAACAGATTAAATTTAATGAATGAAATATTAGTAGACGCAAAGAACTATTCATTTCCAAGAGAAGAGCACAGACGATTTGGTGACCAAAGTTCATACTATAACCAAGAAATGCTTAATGACGAAGAAATTGAACAAACGATTCAACGAGCTTGGAATTCTGCTGCTTTAATGTGTATCAGTGTAGGCGTAGTAGTTCCAGTAATTTAAAAACCAACAATCGACCTAATTTTAAAATCTTGTACAAAGAGTAGTTTGACAGAAGACCCGTTTGACAGACAGAATCCAGCTGGACGATGACTGTATTTTGGACTTCACACAAGTTGAAGATATTTCTACAATCCAGAATTCTACCTCGGATTCTACGATTATTGATAATGATGATGACACGAGTGATGACATATATAACATCAAAATATAATAAAAATAATGTACATATTCAATAAAACTCAAATAAAAATAAACATTTAAAAATTATTTTTTTTTTCAATTATCAAAATCCAAAAATAGCAAAAAAACAGGTACGTTTAATTTCAATTTAAGCCTCGTTTTCATGCATACGAATTTCGGATGTTTTATGCGAAAAAGGCGGGGCCTCCGAATTTCGTAAAAGAGTTGAATATATTCTAACTTTTATACGAAAAACGCATGATTTGACAGAAGGCAAATGATAATTTTATAACCTAAAATCTGACATGTGTTTATGGTTTGTCAGTTCCTTTGTTTATGGTTTGTGAGTTTGTTCCGTTAATTTCGCACAGTATTTTATTATTTAACAAGATGGAATTCTGCGATGAATGCATGGTTGATATTGATGAAAATAATTTGTGCCCACATTACGAAATTGAGCATGTGGTAAAATCAACGGATTTCATTGAAACCTTAATCTCGCTCGTCGAAAATGCTCCGGCGCTTTGGAATTCCAAATTGCCATTAAAAGATAAGTCAAAAAATATTAAAGAAGATGCGTGGAAATATATTTACGATGCATTCGGAGGTAAATGTTGAAATATCGATACTTCTTGTATGTTAAATAATAACTTAAATTACAGGAAGTCATACTATAGCTGACCTGCAGAAAAAATGGAGAAGTCTGCGAGATACATATATCAGAAGCAAGTCTGAAATGGAGGCATATCAGCCTAGCGGATCTGGGGCAACCAAACGGAGGAAAACCTGGAAATACTACCATTTGATGTGTTTTTTATCTGATTCTGTTGCTCCAAGAAGGTAAAGTTAATTTTTAATATAACTTGTAATAACAAGCAATTAATAATTTTTTGTTCATAGTACTATTAGTAGTTTTGCCCTTACCTCCCCACTGAGAACGCCAACCTCTATTGCCGGTAGTTCTATGAGTTCTGGTTAGTAAATAATATATTATTTATATGAATCGCAATAATAACATTGAATTTTAGAACCATCTAATGTAGAGAATGTAATCGTAGAGGCTATATCAAAATTGGTACCGCCTGTGCCAATGCCAGTGGAAATCCCCCAGGTCGATCCATTTTGCTTACATTTATCAAGCATTTTGCAAAAATTACCGGCTAGGAAAAAAGCTGAAATTGAAATTGGGTTTTTAAACACAGCGTATGCGGCATTATTAGAGTCGGGTGATATGTGTGTGATGTCGGGTGATAAAAATATAATGTAGTGTAATAATGCAAAATATATTTGTTACAAGTATTTAATGCTTTTATTTTTCATTCAAAAACGATTACAGAACTACGTTTTACTACAGTCGAATTAATTTAAATTAAATTGTATTAAATTTAATATAAGTGTTACTTTATATGTTTATTTTGTAATATTTTATTCACTTATTCCACTGAAAAGATATTGAACCTTCAGTCATGAAGTACGCCGCAAGTGTGTTTCTTGTAGCAATCGCATTTTGCGCTGAAAAATTTGTTCCTACACGTTCATTGTTATCTAAATTATTGAAACTTTCTGCCCTCCACTGGCCAGGAATAAAATTACCATGCTCATCTTCGGAGTCGACTAAGTTCGGGGTGCAATATAGTATTTGATTACTTGTAATCAATAAATTGTGCAGGCAAACTGTAGCTTTAATTATGTGTTGTGTGGTGGTTAAGGAAGCAATTATTGGTTTAAGAAATATTCGCCAACGCGATGCCAAAATTCCAAAACTGTTCTCGATACATCGCCTAGCTCTACTTAATCTGTAAAGCAATGCTATATATACAAATTAAACAAACATTTTTATGTATATTAATTACCTGTAGTTAAATATTCTTTTATCTTGAGATAAAAATCTTCCCGGATATGGTCTCATTAAGTTTTCTCGCAATGGAAATGCTTCGTCTCCTACAATGTAAAACGGAATTTCTTCTTCACCATATTCAATTGCTTTTGATCTGGGAAAATCTAGGTTGTCACTGAAAAGCAGTTTACCAAACTCCGAATTTCTTAAAACTCCTCCATCACTTTGTTTTCCTTTTGCTCCGATGTCAACGTAAACGAATTTATAGTCTGCATCACAAACTGCCAATAAAATCATGCTATGGCTATTTTTGTAATTATGAAAATCGGATCCAGCATTTGGAGGGGGGGGCCTGCATATTTGGGTTGGTGAACGGGTGAGAATATTCATCAAAGTTCAAAACTTACATGAATGAGCACATGTTTACCATCTATTGCACCCACACAATTTGGCAACTGCCATTGGGTTTCGAATGAATTTGCAATCTCCTTCCATTTTTTTGCGTTTGGCTTGGATAAGTGAATATTACTTAACACGTCCCAAATAGCTTCGCATGTTTCACTTATGATATGGCTCACTGTAGTTTTTCCAAGTCGAAAAGCATACGAGATGGATATCATACTGTCACCTGAAGCTAAGTATCTTAAGGTGACAGCAAGACGTTCGCCAGGCGATACTGGCTCACGTATGTAGAAACTTTTACTAATTTTTGGGGTGAGCATTTGACACAATGCATCAAATTGTTCATAACTCATCCTAAAATAATTAAAATGCATTTCAGCGTCGTTCCTCAATTCTCGAACGAGATTATGATAAGCCCCTTGGCTTTCTCTATTTTGATAAATATCTCGCACCCACATTCGCTTTTTACGATATTTTCGTTTTAATTGGTTAACACTTTTTTTAGGTTTCAATTGTTGATATAATGAAAATAATAGCAACATTTTTCGTAAATAATTACAGTGATTGTAATAATTATAAGTATTGACCAAATTAACTTCCATTGTGAACGAACCAAATATTAAATGTAAATAACAATAACAATACCGGGCAATAACCTTACTTTTGAAATAAATGCAACGATGCTGCCAACAAACTTTTAAAAATCATATCTGATTCAAACAAAATCCCTAAACTATTCGTACGAAATATTTTTATAAATGAAAACGAGTGATTTTACGAAATTCGGAGGCCCCGCCTTTTTCGCATAAAACATCCGAAATTCGTATGCATGAAAACGAGGCTTTACACCAGCGATGTTATTTGCAATTCAAAGGAAAAATAAGAACTGTCGGTTGAATAATCTACAGAAATAAAATGCCGACTGTCGGTTGAATAGTCTACAGAAATATATGACCGACTGTCGGTTGAATAATATTCGACCGACTGTCGGTCGAATAGTCACTTCCTATTTTTATTTGATTAATACAGTCTTGTGATTTGTAGGTTATGTCACTGTTTACATTCAAATTATGCAAGTACAGGATTAAAATACAAATACATACATAATACTAAAATACATTTTAGTTGGCAATGAATAACACCTTACGCTTATTACGAAAACAATCGAAGTTCGATGCCGCTTCGGAGCACTTTGCGATGCACTTAGATAAGCCTGTTACGCTCAATCTTCACAACAAGCAAGGTAGAACACCTGCGATTAATGGTAGCAATGGTAACAATGGCAAGTAGTAGCAATTAGCTACCGATCCTAACAAAAATTATACAAACATGTAAGCATAAAAGTTATACAAGATGAGTACAAAAATACATGAATAATACAGGTTGACATATTTTCAGGTTGATTTGCAATGATTAGTACATGCTTAATTTGACAATAGTGGATGCTGGCGTGGCCTACGTAAGCTAACAGGCCATCACCGCACTCATTTGGACTGTCGACCGTAGAAGTCATACATCAATATTGGGGCGCGTTGTAAGAATATGCACTTTCCTCTAAAAAACAAATCTTCATATTGTTTGAACTGTAATTTTACATTTTATTAATAATCAACAAAAAACATAAAATACGTTAATACTATATTAAGTAATATAATAGTAAAGAATATTTAGTAAATAATTAAGATAAATCACTACAAATTGAAAAACAACAAAATAAAATTCAAAACATTCTAGAAGATAAAGTTTTCTAATCAAAATAAAATAAGTAAATATTAATAATTAACAACAATTATTCACAAAAAACAGGTTTTAGACTGAGATTAGGTTATAAGCATATAATCTAACTTTTTGTACTGCTTAGTTTTTTTATTTTTAAAAAATGTTTAAAATGTTTTTTTAAAATGTATTTAGAAGAAAGAAGAGATAGATAGAAGTGTCACAAATTCTGCATGGACTATTAAATTTATCGGAAACAGTTGTCATCTGAATATTAACTAATATTTAATATTTTTGATTTTAATTAAAAATTGCAAAAAATAGTGAGCAAATATAGTTATTTTTTGCTACTTGTTGTATAAATAACTATTGCGCAATTTTGACAAAATAATTCCTTTTTAGGATTTAATTAATATTAATCATGAAATCACCACAAACAACATATATAATAAACAACATATATAATCTTTATTAAGTACGTCATACACTCGTTAAAATAGTATCTCTATACGTCTGAAGTACGTCATACACAAAATAATCAAAAACACGGAATAACCAAAATCAGAAACTAAAACTAATAATAAAACACTGTCTCAAAAGGAAATTTATTGCCGTGACTGGAAACGGCGAGCAAAATCTGGCGCCTCGGATAAGAGATGACTCGCACCCGAAAAGTTACGTTTATTTAGCTGATACAAGCAACCTTTGATTATGGAAGACTGAATTGCTAATACAATTATCTAACAATGCATCAGAAAAGGAGTAGCCCTCGTAATAAAGGAAGTGAGATAGAGCCAAGTAGTCCAATACAAGTAACATATAACAAGCTTCTATTTAAGAAACTCCTCCCATTTCCGTGTCCAAGGTAAATTCTTACGAATAAGTTTTATTTGGTTGTTATATTCTTATGACGTCATATCCGGTTATATGTCAATATTGAGTTATGTTTACTTTTTCTTCTTGGCTTGGCTTGTTAAGAATTCGCATTTCGCTCAATCAGTCATCGACCATCGTTGATTGCCTTAGTTTTTGTGATAGTTTATGTAAATTTAAATTACCCGCTAGGAAGTGGATGGTACAAAGGCGGAGTCAGTATCATGAGGCGGAGTTCAATGATTTCATCTTGAACTAAAAATGAACCTTGCTTGAGCCGATTTAAAATCTCACTCACGTGAGCAATAGCACAAGAGTACAGAACCAGAAGTCTTGTAGCAAAAAAGTCTTGTGTCCGAACAACATGCTATTGAAACAGAACAGACAAAAAGTTTCATCCACTGCAGCAAGAAAATACTGTCAGCAAATCCATTTAAAGTAATCCAACAAATCTTCCAAAGACAAGCAAAAAGACCAACCAAAATTAACTCACATTTTTAAGTCTCACCATGTAGAAGAATATAAGATTCTTAAAGTCCATTTTTAGGGCAGATTCATGAAATCTTCTAGAACACATTTAAGTGATTTACGTAAAATACCGTCATCTCTATACCAGCAATTAAATTTAGATTAAACTTCACAGTGGTGGGATGAATAAAAGAAAATGACATGGATTCAGCTGAATCACCATGAAGAAGGGCATTGCATTCTGGACTGGTTTAATTTGTCCCAATTATCAACAGATGGATGATTCTCGGTAGCATGCCAAAATATATGAGAATAAACAAGGATTCCTAGGTACATTTACAGGAACCAACTGTAGAGTCGATAGACGTAACTCTAAATAAAGATTTGGAACCTACTGATCTAGAGCCAATTTATTACTTTTTCATAAGCATTGCATATAGAAAAAAAAATGATGATATGCGATAAATGTCTATAGAAATGGTTCCACTTCAACGGCATCCAAATAAAAATGAACCTGCGATAGAGTCGTAGTGGTATTGTTCAAATTGTCGTCTCCTTTGTTGTAAATGGCTAAGATATTGTTGAGGCCGTAGTTTGTGGGAAATATCACACGAGAAATGAGTGATAACAGGGTCAGACTATGCAAAAACAATAGTTATCAATAATCTGTCATTAACGTTGACAATTTTTATACAGTAAAAAAATGAATTTGTTGCTAAGCAACACGAACACATTTTTCGCTTAGGAGAAAAAGTAGATATACTTTTTCTCCTAGGAAAAAAAAGTACCTACAGTATTAGTAAATTAGTAAAATCGAGTACCTATTGTGTGTATTTTTTTATTATGATTTATTTAAGAAATTAATATTTAATAGCAATTGATAATTATTAAACTATGAATCAAAATTAAAACTATGAAACTATTATTAAACTATGAAAACTTAATTTTTAATATTAATATTAAAAGTACAATTTGAGCAACTTTGAAAATTGAACAAACCGGACTTTTGTACATCATTAACATTAATATTATCTTCATTAATATGAAGTTCATTAATATGTTTTTGGCATGTTTTTGGCCAATAATGCGCAGGTCCTTGAGAATTTCCTAACTTTTTTTGCTTTGACTTAATCAATGGGCAAATAGAAAAAAAGGCTTTGCTGACACTTTTAATCCTAATAACACAATATACTATTATTGTTTTTTTTTCTAGATCCATTTCATCCATCAACCTATTAAGTTTGGTTACAAAAATGCGTAACAAACCTAATAGTGTTCAAGTCGATGAAAACATCAAATCTTTTTTTGGGGAATTGGAAATAGAAAACTTTTACGGAGCTTATTATACATTCCCGTTATTAGGATTTGAATCGGAGCAGATCCACGTAAGCGTAAAAATTTTCAACAATTCAAATGCTTTCCAAAACATTCAAGAGTAAGTATTATTTATATTTTTTCTTTTCTTTTTGTGTCCTATTTTTTCTTTCAACTTTTTTATTTATTATTTCTTTTTATTATATAGATATCGCTCAACATTTTTAAGAAGCATTTTCATCCCTAGTCTTCTCGCGTTGATCTAGAGCCAATTTAATACTTTTTCATAAGCATTGCATATAGAAAAAAAAATGTTGATATGCGATAAATGTCCATAAAAATGGTTCCACTTCAACGGCATCAAAATAAAAATGAATCTGCGATAGTTGAGGCCGTAGTTTGTGGGAAATATCACACGAGAAATGAGTGATAACAGGGTCAGACTATGCAAAATCAATAGTTATCAATAATCGTTGTCTGGAAGTCCCGACTTTGTTACCGTGCAAGTCATTTCCGCTGCACCAGATAAGAGTACCGAAGCTATAAGCCAAAAATACAAATTCGAAGAAGGTACGGTTCAGCAGACGGCCAAAGGGTTACAGTCGAGAGGTGAGAGCTGCTATACGGTTGAACAAAAACTATTTTGGGATTTACACCAGAAGACTTCATAAAAGGTTGAACCTTTTTTTTTTTTTTTTTTTTATTATGGTGGAATGCGTTCTTATGCACTTACCCCTGCCATATCTGCCAGGGAGTGTGGGACTCTTCCCACTAAGGGACATACCCACTAAACCACCATCTGCTCTCCCTAACAGCAGCGGGACCGCCTCTCGGCATTACTTCACTGCTGTTAGTCGCTCCAACCACCCCATAAAAGGTTTAACCTAACCTAACCTAACCGGCCCTTAATCCACCCCAACCGAAACCTTCTCCAACCTCACCTAAACCTCAACCCACATCCGGACACCACTCTCACCAGTAACCTCATCAGAACTAAAACATCGACATTCATTCCTCAACAAGAAAAACCAAACGACCATGGACCATGGAAGCAATAAAAGAAGTTTTTACTGAAATTCACTTACAAAACTACTACTCTAGCGTTGCTAGCAAAACTACTTGGGTGAAGCTCGAAAAGAAAAACAAAAATAAACGGTCTTGGTCCTCTATCAAGACGATGCTTAAGACCCAGTACCAAAAGAGACAAATTTTATCCCTTTTGGTAGATAAAAGCAAACTTGATGAGGTCCAGGCCCAATTGAAAAAAATACGTTAATATTATTAAAAATGTATTCAAAGATAATAAAAAAAAACTAAAAAACTCTATAATTTTGTTATTTACGGTCCAATTTTAAAAATTCAAAAAAAAGTAGAAAAAAAATTGTCAAAAATTATAAAAAAATCGTCTAAACAAAAAGTCAAGAGTGGCACTATGTTGAAAAATCCTTTAGAGGCATTCTCCTGAAGTATTTATTTAAAACTAAACTGAAGCACGGAGAGTCTTTAATCAGTTTTTTGGACTCTTAGAGATTTTCCAAATTTACCGGAAGGATTGAACATTCTGGAGTGGTTCAAAATGTAAATTGGTAGCAAATTTGACATAATGCTGTACGATAAATCTAACAACCCGAAGAATGTCTACAATAAGAAGCACTTTAAAGATATTAAAGAACGTTTAATAAAATTGCACAAGCAATTAGCTCTCTACACAATATTTAGTAAAAAACGAATTATGGAAGTCGATGGAAGTTTCAATGCAAATTTGGAAAATCAGTACAAACGTATTTCCGTTGTCGGTCTAGTCGCTACAACTACCACTTTCATTCAATCCATCATCGCACCTTTGCAGAATACTTTGTAGCACTACTTGTGATTGATAACGAAAGTGGCATCAATAAAAAATTATACAACATGGTTTTACAGATTATTTTGATATCAGATTACAAGGTCATTCGTACATTCATTAGCGAAATGCGCCATGATGAAAATGAATTAAAATCCTGTGTACGATATACTAAGAAAAACCAAAAAAAAAAAAAAAAAGCATTTAATAAGTTGCATTCCATACGTACAGAAATTTACAAGAAAAATAAAAGTTCTTCTGCTATTTAACTAGTCCGCTTAATCACGCTTTTGGTAATCAACTAATAAATCATCATCGGATTCTTTGTCCGTATAACGTAACCTATGTTTTATTAAATTGATCGTGACGTCATCAATATCAGATATCACAGAAATGTAGACCCAGTCCAATTTAGGAAGAATCACTGTTGCAAGAAATGGATGCGCGTTCGAGCTAAGCTGAGCCCAGCCATCACAGAGGAAATTGTACAGCCAACGACTAAATCTAGACGAAATTCTAGAACTTTAATAATGGGCTCGCCACTTGGTCATTCTTCATAAAGTGGCTGTACTTTAGCAGTTTTATCGTCAATCACGTCACCCTTTCGTCGTAAAATGGCTGTGGTTCGTACCGATAAAACATATTTTGAACTCGTAACGCAATATAAACTGCAAAAAAATCGTAGTTGTTCTAGACCCAAGAAACATAATTTGACACCAGCAATAGCACAAAAGTAAGACCTAAAAGTGTTGTTGAAGCAGAATAGAAGGTGGAGCAAGCGAGGGAATATATCTTTGTAGAAGTCTGAAAATAGACTTCTAGTATTTCTCAAGGATTGACAACGGACCTAGAAAGTCCGTCAGGAAAAGGAAACCATTTGAATGTGTTACAGTTACACATTAGGTCGGAGGATGATATCGTGCAGATTTTTTCGTCCAAAAAAACCGGCGATTACCATGAATAGATGAACGGGGATGTGTTTGAGCAATAATATACCAACATTTGACTGAACTTGGTGGAAGCTTGTTTGGTTGTGATGTGATTGTGATTTCTTTTCAATGATTATACCGCCTTGGGGGCAAGGCGAGTGACATTCGCCTTTTCGTCCGTACATTACAAACATTTAACTTCTGCTCCGTTTCCTTAAGAAAATATCTCACAACGCTCTTGCTCTTCGCCGGGATTCAAACCCGGGACCATCAATTGCGAGTCGGTGTCTACACCTCACGTCCACGGTGAGATGTAATCTCCGATTCATGCATATATTGCTGGATATTTTGCACGAACAATTAAAACTGTGGTTGGTTCATACAATATATGCATGAACAATTTACTTCCAACACACACTGAAAGTTACCAATTAATAAATGTACGTCAGTATGAAAATTGCCAACTAATGACAGAAAAACTGTAATTTTTTGCAATTATTTGGTAAGTGCAATGATATTTTACACTCTTTTTTACCAAATAATTGTACAAAAAATAGAAATAAATTAAACACCACACTGTTATTAAATATAAAGTTAAAACATGACTTTTGGGCTACTAAAAAAACTTTTTTGGGCTACTACCTCACCCAGATGCTGAGCGGCCACGGAAGTTTCGGCGCCTACTTGAAGAGGATCGGTCGAGCGGAGAACGACCGCTGTTGGTACTGCCAGGAACCGGACACTGTGGAGCACACGGTGCTGCGGTGCACACGGTGGGACCTGGATAGGGAAGCGGCAGAAGAGGTGGTCGGATGTCCGCTGAACACTGAAACTCTGGTTCCGGCTATGCTTGAGACAGAGGAGAAGTGGGAAGCGGTACATACAATGGTGACCGACATATTGAGGACGAAGACGAACGGTACCTTCGTCGGATGCAAGTGTGAGGGAGGACATTGAAGGATGACGTCCACAAACATACCCGCCTACTCGTGAGTCATGCCTGACGGCATCCAAGGGTGGCGGGCGCTTCGAGATATGGAGGTTTAGTGGGTATGGCACTATTGATTAGTGTCGAGTCCCACACTCCCTCGTAGATATACGAGGGGCGGTGCGTAAAGCATTCCTCCATGTTAAAAAAAAAAAAAAAAAAAAAAAAAAAACATGACTTTAACTGGAATCAGTGTAAGGAACATAATTTATTTGACCTTTTCATTGAAAATTTTTATATATTTAAACATGTACATATTTATTTGGGTGAAATCAATAGAATATTGACGAGACTAGACTCCAGAAATATTAATGATAGGATTAAGAGTTAAATAAACAGCAATCTCTAAAAAGAACAAATTGTAACTTAATTATTGTATGTAACTTATTTATTTCTTAATTATTTATTTTGTATTTATATTTGCACTAAAGTAAATTATTATTGTATTTTGTTAACTCCATATCACTTAGCGTTAAAATTTTATAGTAAAGTATCATGTATTGGTATTGGTTGGATTATCACGAGGGGTTAGCCTGCATGGTAATCTGGTGTACACTCGCTTGGTAATCTCAAAAATAATCTTTGGTATTCTGTGGCATTCTTTGATATTCTTTGGTATTCTTTGGTATTTTTTGGTAATCTTTGGTAATCACAATGGTAATCTCTGGTAATCTTTGGTAATCACATTGGCAGTCTATGGTAATCTTTGGTAATCTTCGGAATTCACTCTGGTAGTCTTTGGTATTCTCACTGGTATTCTATGGTTACACAGGGAATTAGTTGCCGCTGAAGCGCAGGTCTTGTATATAGTCATGTGACGTTGCATGTGTATAGACGCCGGCTTGCCGCAGACTATACGTTTTTCGACGTTTTTTATTGTTTACGTACAAACTCCGGGATTTTTGCCTCGATTTTTTAATTTCAAACTATTTTCCGGTATTTTTCAATTTAATTATTGCTCGAATTATTGTAAACAGTTAAATACATTTGTAAACCATATTTTGAATTATTATGGCAGGCAACGAGACAGGCAAGTATATAATTTAAATTAAATTTAAGTTGTAATTTGGTCACTCGTTTAATTGTGTGAAAAAAAGTGACAAATTATCTGTACTAAAATGTATCGTAATCGATTAACTTAATTTTAGATCTCGACGCCCATAATAATAATCATTACGCCCATAATTTAGATCAAAACGCCCATAATAATAATAAAAATGAAGAAATAAATATTTTTTACACAATTGAGCAAAACATAGGCGCAATACCTTGCCATGTAAAAAATCAGCTTTTGTTTCATGGTTTTAATTCGATGATAACTTTAAGGAAAATTACTTCTGAGCATATAAACAACATCGAAAAATTTGCAAGAACCGATTTAAAGGAACTTATTGATGATAAGGAAATAATTGGATACTACAATAAATTTCACATGAAACCAGAAAAATTTATTTTTGTTGACGGTGACAAAGTGGTTATTGAAGAAATAAAATCTTTCTGTTCTGAATTTTTGAACAATAAGAACACTGGGAATCTCGCTGGAAATAGAACAGAACCAACTCAAGTATCTACTCAAATTAAATCTACCCAAAAATCTGGAAACCAACCCGCACTAGATTTAAATTTGACTGAAGAAAACAAACGCTTAAAACAAATTTTAAAAAAAGGTCTTCAAAATATTTCCAATCGCTTCAATGATGGACGCAAAAATCGTATTTTAGAAAATATTGAGAGCTTGGAAGTAAACTGCGAAGTGGAGGAAATATTAAATGAAGACGGAGTTTTAATTGGAAATTCCTTCAGATCCAAGGTCATTTGTCCATTTTGCAATACCCATTTAAAGGTTAATATGTTTTTTGAGTACTTTTTTGAGTTATTTAAGTTCATTGGTTATCTACAGGGTGTTTTATTTTGGCTGACACCACCTATTTGTTATAGTTTTGTTTTAAGTTACTGATTTTAAGGTTTAGTCAGTTATCTGGACTAGATTTTTATGCACTCTAATTTTTATGTTTTTGAACACTCTAAAGCTCGCTTTAAAGTTTTACCATCAGCTTATTGCAATTAAAATAAAAAGCAAAATTGCCTTAATTTGTTTCGAGTAAAATTTACTTTAAATCGGTTATTTAAAAAGATTTTAAAATTGAAAAACTGCCTCGAAAACTGCAATAAACTCTAGAATAAACTCTTCTTGAAAATATATGCATTTTTAGTTTTTGAGTAATTTGGAAAAAAATGTTTTTTACTAGGTTTTTTATTTGAATCTTTATTAAATGAAAGATTTTTCAAGAGAATCATTCAATAGAATCCGAGTCTATCGTTTTAAAAGTTTATTATTCAAATAAGAAATTTATTAAATGAATAAATTATATTTTTTTTTCATTATGTTTATATCGAGGTGGTTAATACATAATCGAGTACATAATTTTAAAGTAATTTTGTTTTTTATCTTTTTATTCATTATATCGGATTAATCATAAAGGTTGATAAACAATCCAATAATCACAAAGCATATAAAAATTAGGCGTAAACATAAAAAAGTAGCTCTTTTCAGCATCATTCATATAATAACTTTTTGAAATCGTTTTTGTAGGTTAAACAATATAAACATGGATTAACATCGCGATGGGTTGTTGCAAATATTTACCGGCATATTACTGCTCATGTCGAAAACAAGTCTAAAAAAGTTCAAGAACAAGTTGGAACCTCGGTTGGGATCAAAAACAATCCGAATATTCAACAAAATGTTCTAACATTTTCTAAAAAAATGGAAGAAAAACGGTCGGTACAAAAGACATCGAATGATAAAGACAAGGGCAGAC
This sequence comes from Cryptophagus acutangulus, assembly GCA_963556235.1. NCBI lineage: Eukaryota > Metazoa > Arthropoda > Insecta > Coleoptera > Cryptophagidae > Cryptophagus > Cryptophagus acutangulus. The sequence continues at coordinate 3,069,739 of OY744569.1, forward strand.
CAAGTACTTCAAAAGACATTGTTGATGATATCGATATTTGTATGAATAAACCTCGGGAGCAACTCGTATTGAAAACCAAAGAAAATGATGAGATTTCTAATGAGATAGCGAGTGAGATAGTCAATCGAATAACTGTGCGGAAAACAAAAAGAAACAGAAGCCGCTTATCATCCTCTGGAAGTGACACTGAAACTATCTCTGAAAATATTGGTTTGATGGGTGATGCCGAGAAAGAAGCTTCAGAAGAAAATTTTTGGGAAGCGGAACCAGTGTAATTCAGGAGTTCACTGGTTCTGCGGAAGCAACAACTCCCTCGACAACAAGGACAAGTACGAGTAAATGGCAGAATCCGAAATATTCGAGATCTGAGAGAAGAAAACGGCAAAGACAAATGAATGATTGTTCTAATGGAGGCCCCAGTCAATCTCTTGTTACAAAATATTTTAAATATCTTGATGAAATTGCACGAGTTGTGAACGAAAATACTGAACTCAAAAATCGAGTTCATGAACTTCAAAATATTTATGTTTCAAAAGATGCACAAAAGAAACAAAATTCACTTTCTGATTTTCTTCAAGAATTGAATAATTCTGCGCAATCTAATCATTTAAAAAAATCCAACAACAAATTTGATGCTGATCTTTCGCAGTTTTGTGTATATTTGTACTTAACCGGAGGAAGATTAACATATGAAACATTATATGCTAATTTGAAAAAATCAATACCTTCTCCGTCAGTAATATTGAGAAATATTCATCAATCGCAACAAATCATCGAAAGTGAAGTTCGATTTTCGGAACTTGTCGAATTTTTAAATACGAGAAAGCTTCCAAGAGTAATTTGGATATCGGAGGACGCCACTGGCATTACTGGGAAAATACAGTATTCAACACTGACAGATACAATTACTGGATTTGTTAGCCCACTGGACAAAAATACTGGATATCCAGTGAAGAATTTTTATTTAGCTTCATCGGCATCTGAAATTCAAAAATATTTTATGGAAAGTGACAGGGCTAATTACGCATATGCAACAATAGCTCAATGTCCGGTAAACAACGCTCCATCTTTTTGCTTAAATATTTTTGGTACAAATAATAAATTTAATTTTGAGGACGTTTTGCATCGATGGAACTTTTTAGAGACCGAAGCGCGAAAACATGACATACAAATTTTAGGATTTTCTAGTGATGGAGATACACGACTTTTAAAAGCAATGAGAATCAAATCCAAATTTTTATGTCATGATAATAATCCACGATGGAAATGGTTTCAACAAGATTTGGATAGTACTCACTCATATGTACAGGATTCTGTACATATTATCACCAAGTTGAGAACTAGATTGTTAAACAACAAAATTTGTTTAAAACTGGGCGAATTTCAAGCGTGTATAAAGCATTTGACAGATCTGGTAGAAAATGTTTCCAAAGAAAAGCATCTTCTGACTGAAAGTGACTTAAGACCAGAAGATAAAATGAATTTTAAATCAGCGGAAAAAATGGTATCGGATCTGGTAATAGGCCTATTGGAATTCGATGTTAACAATTCAGGCACTACTGCATACCTGCAACTGATGAAATATATTTTATTAGCCTTTGTACGCAAAAATGTATCGGTGTATGACAGAATATACTACATGTGGTATTCTATCTTCTTTTTAAGAATTTGGAGATACTGGATATCTCACCACAAAGACTTTACACTGGCTAAAAATTTTATTTCTTTGAATAGTTATCTTTGCATCGAACTAAATGGTCATGCAATAATTAAATTGAATAAATTATATAGAAATCATCCAGAACTTAATAGTGATATGTTTTGCCCTTGGCTTTTTAGTTCACAACCTTGTGAACAGTTATTTCGAGCCACTAGATCATTAACATCAACATTATCCACTATTGTCAATTTTAGTTTAGAAGATATTATCCGAAGAACTAATAAAATAGAATTTCTTCATAGAGCCACCTGCGATTTATCCGAAAAATTTGTATTTCCTAGAGAAGCTAGTTGTTCCAAATTGGGACAAAATACTTCTACAACAAATAATAATTTTTTATCAGATGATGATGTAGAGCAATGTGTAATGAGTGCATTGAGAAAATCTAAACAAACTCTAGAAAATCTTGGAATAGTTTGTTCGGATGATAATTCATTTAATTCTATTATAAATGTAAAGCCATATGACATAGACGACAACTCTGGTATCTTCAATTCGAATAATGTTATAATAGACGACATTGACGATTTTGATGAAGATAACTGTACTCAAGAAGTTGACGGATTGGAGTTTGATGACAACTTGGTGAACATACCAGAGTCGATAAGGCAAAATGCAGTGGATTTGTTTACAGGTGATTTAAACAAAAATCGAGACCAAAATGCGGAAAGTGACTTCCCTAATGATTTACCGAGTGACATACCATCTGACATCACAAAAGATATACTTAGCGGATTTGGGGAAACATTAAATATGAAAGATGCCAATGTAAAAGATACAAATTTGCGTGAAAATACACACTTGATATCTGTTCGGGTTGGAAACAAATCATCTGTGATCAGAAAATCATCTCTTTGCTGGCTTTTGGATCAAAACAGTAACAAACTGTCTGCAGATAGACTACTCAGAGTAAGATCATTTCAACAAAAACCACTGCAAAAACATACGACTGAACGCGAAGTATCGAGCGAAACATTTAATATTATTTTAAACGAATACTACGCCGTCTATTATGAAGAAAAATTTTATATCGGAAGAGTTGAAACACCAGGACCACAAAAATCGAGCTCTACCAATAAAACTGCATATGAAATTACTTTTTTAGAAGATTTTATGAATGAATACAGATGGCCTAAAAAAAGAGATGTTGCGAGTGTTGATAGTCGCTATATATTTCACGGACCCATTAAACTGCTAGGCAATCACCCTTTTAAAATTTCTAAAACTGACAGACAAACAATTGATTCAAAGTACAAAGATTTTAAAAGGCATGAAAATCGAGAAATTCCTTCTTCTCTTGTTTAATAAGTATAAATGATTCTCTCAGTTCATTATTGTTTTCGAAAATATGTGCATATTTTTTTTTAATATTAGTTCCCGTGTTTGTTACTTTTATGCTTGAGAATTTTATTTTTATTTTAGAGTTTATTTTATGATTGAGTTATTTTTTGTTTTTTATAACTGATAGTCAACTAAGTACCCTCGTAAGTACTTGACCAAGATTTTAACAATAATGCGTTCGATTATATTGTATAAGTTAAAGTTTGTTACGAGGTTTGTTGTGTTAAATCGTTCCTATTCTTGAATTTTGTTTTTTAATTCATACATTATATTTATATTTTATTTCTCTAATAAAAAGATTTTAATTCTATTTGATTGTTTCTCTTAATTAACTTGTTTGTATTTTTTTGTAATTTTGGAATAGTTTTCGGTAAGTTTGCATTATATCATAAGTGAGTTTGAAAGTTATTTGCATTGGTAATGATGTTTGTACTGGTATTCGCACTGGTAATCTTTGGCATTCTCTAGTAATCTTTGGTATTCGCACTATTAGTCTTTGGTATTCTCTGGAATTCATGGTATTCGTACCAATATTTCTTGGTATTCTTTGGTAGTATTGGTAATCTCTGGTAATCTTATGGAATTCTTTGGTATTCTTTGGTATTTTTTGGTAGTCTTTATGGTAATATTTGGTAGTCTTTAACAAATGGTATTCAAGTGTACACCAATTTCTATGCAGACTAACCCCTCGGATTATCATGTATTGTTTGGAAAAATCTCCTCGGACCAAATAATTAAAAAAGTTAACGAAGTATCGGCTAAATACGAATTGAATATTTTGACGCAAAAATTATTGGACCACATTTCAAAAAAAGAAGCAATTGGATCGACAAAATGGGGAAATTTTTGGCAAAAATTACAAGAATTTTTTGAAATTTAATTATAATGTGATTGATGATCAGAAAATTAACACAACGATTTCGAAATATTTCGAAAGAAGCGCTTCAAACTCGGTCTCAGGAATTTTAAGATCTAATTCAAACGAATCTTGAAAAATCTAATTTAGCAGAAACTGAAGTCACCATTGAACTTTTAAGTGAATTTGTTCAATAGGTGAAAATTAAAGTATGCAACTTCAACTTGAAAGCTGATTTTGTGTTGCCAGAAACTGGTGAAACCGACATTGAGAATTTTCAAGACCATTTGATTTTTGCTGATGGACCCCCCACTGAAAATCAAATGAATGAAATTATTTTAGAAGAAATACGAATTGGCGGAAAAATAGATTTGAGCAAAGTGGTCGAGCAAGTGGTTGCATTTCTTAGTAAAAAAAAAATGACCGAGCGGAATTGGAGAGCACATTGAAGAGATACAATGAGAAGATTGGAAGCTATTTAACCAATTGTGATGCTGAACAAAAGTTTGAAGAAAAAAACAACAATTTTGATGAACTGGATGTGTTGTTATTTGAATTAGCAACTAAATCGAGAGAAACTTAATTCTTTCGACAATATCAAGTTCAAAAGTATTAATGGATTACTATCGAGTTTTTGGGCCAAAGCGAATCTGTAACGTTAATTTGTTGCAGCAATCAACAAGGCACCATCCTTAGAACTTTGTAAATTTACCAAAGTTTACAATGTCAAAAATTGGATTATTATTTTGACTCCATTGAAAATTTTCTTCATTTTTTAAAAGATCTAAAGTACCACAATAAATCAAAACGAAGAAATACCAAAAACTCTGTGGTGGCTAAAATTTAGAAATTTTATTTTATTATTGGGAATAGCGATATTTGTAGCACTGTGCTAGTATCTCCGAAATTATAAACCCTACAAATATACACGTATGCAAAATTGAAGAGAAGAAAATTTCCTACAAAATTATATTTTTATTTTTGTCGTGCGACTGACACTTTAAAAGTTATAGGGTAAAATAACATAGACAGTACTGTTAACATATCAGTGTACTGTTGTGTTTGATGGACACACAGACACCATCAACAGCACAAAACGTGCTGAGCAAAATCATAGAAATAAGACAAAAACCTCAGTTGACATTGATTTTAGCGAAGATACGACATTGAACATTCAGCAAGAACACTTTCTTGCTAATGCAAAAAATAAGAATAAGTTCATTGATATGCTGTCTCAGAAATTGAATAAAGAGGATATTGAAACAACAACAGCTGAGGGGGATGCTGATACTACCATTGTGCGATGTGGACTTGACAAAGCATTATCTGGGGACAAGATAGCAATAATTGGCGAAGACATTGATTTACTAGTCATGTTGATTGCATTAGCTCCAGTGCAATATAATATGCTCTTTTATAAAAAAGAATAAGAATATATTAGGCCATAAGAATTATTAGGGCGATGAAGTTTGTCTTCGCAGAAGAGGTGACGGTGCCCCAATACAGGGCGGTGAGAAAATGGCAGTACGATGCCATTCGGGCGATGTATGTGCAGGGTTGTGATGCCGACACAACTCGATTGAACAGCACTACCAAATCAATGAAAAACTTGGTTAACTGTTTTGAAAACACCGTTCTACAGAGATTGGAACCATGGAAGCTTTCGTCAATGCTGACATTCTATTATTTTGCGAGAAAGGAGTAAGTTATATTCACTAATTTCCGGCGGTCTGTTCGTCTGTCTGTTGATTTCTTTAACTTTTTTTATTTTTTTTTTAGTCAATTTGACAATGACCTAGTGGGCGATTGTATCAGAAAGATGGCGGAGCAAAATACCCCAACAGCCCAGTCCATTAAGCACATTCTAGAAACCTACATTTTGGACGATCTAGAAAGGGAGAAAGACAGTGTCGAGCGGGTAAGGAAGTTGTTGCGCGGAAGTAAGTGCAGTATGGAGATAAAGTACTTATTGGAGAAGACATCCTTATTTCACGTCTCCGATGAAAAGCGGGAAGCAACTGAACGCGACATGAAGTTCTTCTTCAAACTGTTGGAGTTTGCAGTTCTTCTTCCTACCGAAGTAGATGAAAACACCTTAATCTATCCAATTGACCACCTTCGAAGAAGAAACCAAAACCAGGGCCAGGAGGATGGTGTGCCACCGGCTGTGCCAACCGAGGAAGAAGATGCTGCACCGGCGGCGCGTCTGGCGGGATTTTTGCCTCAAGTAGAAGACGAAGATGAAGTAGTTGGCGATGGCTTATACAACCTCACCACGGCCTCGGATTTGGATGTATCAGAGTCGGATGTATCAGAGTTGAGGGACGACAACAGGATCAATTTACCTCGAGGAGGAGCACCAGTAGGATCTCTCATCGCAAAAGTCCAAACATCGCGGCAATGGAGACGGAACTCGCTGTTAATCCGAAATCCGGTTCGTGTCAAAGATGAGGACGACGACAACCGAGAAGAGGAAGCATATGATAGTGCTGGTGAGGATGCGGTTGAGGATGCGGTTGAGGGTGAGGGTGAGGCTGCTGGTGAGGATGCGGTTTTGCAGTTGGTCGTCCCTTGTGGCAGTGGCTTTATGCCACAATACATTGTCCAAGATTTGGAGTTAATTAAAATTGAAAGTTTTATTTTTGTTATGTATAATAACAAAAATACTTGCGACGATACTTGCATTATCGCGACGATACTTGCATTAATGTATTATTCGCTTTACCTTTTGGTTTCATTTGGTTTACGATTTAAATGGACAATGCATGTTGAAAACTATAATTGTAATTGCATCATATTATCAAGAGTAGATTTAAACAATTTTAAAAAAAAAATACTTTTTCATCAGTTTGGCTAATATAGCCCAGTCAAATTAGATAAATCGAGGGAAAAAAATCCAAGAGTTTTGAAAATTGGTATGGTGGTTCGTTGGTATACACAGCACAGCATACTAAAAGTCCTGGAGAGTGGGGTGCGAGCGGGAGGTGGGAGAGCCTATTAAGGGTGACTTTTTATCTATTTTTGTTTAATCTATTATGAACCGGAACTATTTTAACGAGAGTTTTCAATAAATTGTGCATTGTTTTCCCAACCTCCCACAATTCGTGAACCCATGAATTAGGGATTTTAACACACGCATGTAACTTCCATCTACTGCAGCAAGAAAATACTGTCAGCAAACCCATATAAAGTCGTCCAATAAATTTTTCAAACACAAGCAAAAAAACCAACCAAATGTAACTGGCATTTTTTGGGTATGGTCCCACCAAGTAGAAAAATATAATTTTATTTAAGTCCATTTTTATGGCAGATTCTTGAAATTTTTAGAACACATTCAGGTGATCTACGTATAGTACCGTCATCTCAATACCAACAATTAAATTCAGATTTCAACTTCGCAGTGGTGCGATGAATAAAAAGGGAAAATAGCATGGATTCAGTTAAATCATCATGATGAGCATCCCATCCTGAATTTATTTTATTTGTCTCAATCACCAACAGAGGATGATCTTGGTAGCATGCCAGAATAGATGAGTGTTCTGTACTTTCCTTTGTTTCATTGTTTTGTTATGTACTGGAGAGAAAGAGACACATTATTTGTGTTTTTGCTCTGCTTTGGCGTTCACGAACATTCAGGATCGTAGAGAGAACAGCGAGTGGGTTGGTTTTGATCGATCAGGTGAGATTGGGACAAAAAACGGGTTTTAAGCCACTCTCTCGCCGTGACCATCTTAGACTCATCTTCATACTTCTTGGATGAAGACTTGCGATTAAATTCAGCTTCAACAGCCATTGGATGCCAAGGTCGTTTGTTTTCGATTTTATTGATTGCAAAATCAACCAAACTTCGCCGCATTAACAATGAGAATAAACAAGGATTCCTAGGAACATTTGCAGGAGCCACCTGTAGGGTCGATAGACCTAACTCTGAAGAAAGATTTGGAACCCACTGAACTGGAGCCAATTTTCACTATTGCAAAAGCATTTCATATAGAAAAATGATCATATGCGACGATACATGTCCCTAGAATTGGTGGGGGAAGGAAGCCAGATGGGATCATTGCCCAAATTGTGGCCTCCTTAATGTGTCGGTACAAAGTGTTTAGGGTATTGGAGTTCAGATGTGATAAGTTTATCTGATATGCGAATTGTTGAGCAGCAGCATGTTGCAAACTCCAGTTTTGCAAATCAGACTTAAATAAAAACTTTACGTTTCAAGCATTCCGCACTTTTCAGCATGTAAAAAAGTAGGTATGCTACATAAGGTTTGTTAAACGTATAGCCTGAAATCCAATCCATCCACATCATCCAATATTATCACTCCCGGTTCAGTGTGGCCATTTCCCACCAACTGCATAGAACCAAAAGCGGAGCCAGAACCAAATGCGGAGTGTCTATACACTCCGGAAAAAAATCGATTAGAAGAGATGGAACGTGAAAGAGAAACGCGAAAGAAAAATCAGGAAGAGCGACTAAACAATTTGTTGCAAAACCAAAAAATGCTTTAACAATCACTTCCAAAAGAAATAGTGATCCAAGTGAGTCTGAAAGCATGTGCAAACTCCAGATTTGCAAATCACAGACTTAAATAAAAACTTCAAACTTTTCAATCACTCCTGACTTTTCAACATGTAAAAAAGTAGGTGTGCTTCATAAAGCTTGTTAGAAGTTCACAAAATGTCATACCGACATTTGACAATAAAAGCAGCAAAGAAATCATTCGGATTTTAGATCCAAGTGAAATAATTGGATATCAGCAATTGCAAAAAACTATAAAACCAGTTTTGTAGCAGAAGAGTCTTGCGTTCGATCAAGATACTTAGAAGGATGTAGCATGTAACATCCATCCAATGTAGCAAGAAAATACTGTCAGAAAACCCATATAAATTCGTCCAATAGTTTTTCCAGAGACAAGTAAAAGGACCAACAAAAATTAGCTCACATTTTCAGGATTTTCTCCCACCAAGCATTTTTAGGTCGAGTAGTTGAAATCTTCTAGAACACATTCAGGTGATCTGCCTAGAGTACTCATCTGAATACCAGCAATTAAATTCAGATTACAACTTGGTGGGATGGGCAAAAACTCAAAATAGCATTAGTTGAGCTGAATCACCATGCTGGACATGCCCTTCCCAACTGATTATATTGGTCTCAATCAACAGAGACTTTGCAGAGATTAACTTGTCTCAATCAACAGAGATTAACTTGCTGCAGAGTGGAGCAACTTACTCAATTCGGCTGCTCGCTTGTAACTTTCATCCCCTGCAGCAAGAAAATCAGTCAATCCATCTAAATTTGTTCAATAAATTTTCCAGCGAACAAATTTGTGTCAGGACAGAATCAGAAGCCCAATAACTACTAAAGATAGTACTCGTTCTAAAGGAAAAACACCAGCTTACCGAAACCTTTCAACCTACGACCCAATGACTTGAAAACCTTTATGATGTAATATTTATCAACCCATAAACTCTAAAGATGAAACGGTTAGAAAAACGGCATAGATAATTTAAAATATAGATTTTAAAAACAAAAAATACATCACTAGTAATATAATTAATGTAAGTAATTTAGTATTGAATAATTTCTAAATACTGAAATGAAATAATCTTATGTCTACAATAATACATTTACTATTTAATCTCACCTTAATAAATACAAATATATACACACCAATTTTGATTGCAATGCACCGAAAATGATCAACGGGCAAAAATCTAAAACGAAGAGTTAATTATAATACAAATGAGTGTGAAGAGTATTTGGAGCCATTTATAAGACCATTGAAAGCCAGCCACAGATTAAAATCGTTCCTCCAATTGGTGCCAATCGTCCAAATTTGTTATCTCCAGTGATAGCGTAGTAATAACAGGTACCCGAGAATAGAATCGTTCCAGAAATTAAGAGAGTTCCAACCTAGAACAATAATTCGAACATTACTAAATATATTCACATGCTAGTGATGCAGACATTAAAATTTTTTATAATAAGATGTCTCAAAGTCTCTACTGAGTTAATTTTCAATATATTTAATTAAAATATATTGAACAAAAATTCAATTTGGATTTCATTTTACTGGATCGACAATTTTTAAATTATATTAAGAGGAGGACTTTTTAAAGCTAACTCCATCTCTTTTATTAGAGTTAAGACACAAATATTAGCATGAGACTAGAATTGGAGTATATTTGCATGTGTTAAAATGAGACGCAACCAGCCATCTTCGAAGCTATCTTGCCTTTGAGCGTCCGTATAGCCATCTACCGAACACTAGAACAGGCACGCTATCGATGATTATCGTTCAAGATATGATACAAAAATTCAAATCGGGTGTTCCTTAATCTTAAAAACTCAATAAAAAATCAATTTTCAATATTTAAACTGATATATAATCTGAATTGATTTATCTGCGATTGCAATGGACAAAGTGTCATTTATGTTATTTTGTATTTGAAGTATCAACTATATTAACTTGAGTAGCTATTTTTACAATGAACTATAAAATAGTATATTCTGCAACGAATGCGGAATGAGAATATTCAGCCCGAGTGGAAATTTGTCACACGAGCCGAAGACTAGTGTGACGGTTCCACGAGGGCTGAATATTCATTCCGACGAGTTTCAGACCAATCTTTTTCTAATACTATCGTCAATTAAAATACGTCAGTTTTTACGTTTTTAGGCAATTAGTCGCTTTTGGCAATTAGTTCACAGATGTCGCCGCTATAATATATGTATTAATATATAACAAAATTAGTTATAAAATGTCATAAAGAATGTTCTAAATATGAATGATTTAGTTGATTGAATTATAATATTACTAATATCAACAATTAATAAGTTAAATGAATTAGTCATTAATCAAAATACAATAGCTTAATGTTGCGTCAACTTCCATGAGATGGCGCCACATGTGGTCATTCTATCACTTGTATAAGAATGAATATTCTTGCACTTGTTGCAGTATGAGTACATTCTCAAATTAAAATTAGTTCAAGAATGTTATTATTCTAAAATAGTATTAGAAAAACTTTGTTCTATTGAAAGAGTAGATTAATGTTTCTAGAATAAATATCACTTTAAATATTTAAAATTGATTCAGTAGTTTTCCTGTGGGCCTGACACCGAGTGGCAATGATTTTTCCTTAAAAATAACATGCGCTTCCAGCTAGACGCGCTGAAATGAGAGCTCAGCCGAAATACTCCTCTTAAAACATTGAAACTAAATTACAATTCAAAATAATCCTGAATAGTTTTTAAAACTTAAAACATGTTGTTACTAATTTTGTTCAATATATTTTAATTCAATATATGAAAAATTAACTCCGTGGAGAGACTTTAAAACTTCTTTATTATAAAATTTACTTCACTTCAATATAAAGTGATGCACATACTATTTTTTTCTAGAACTTAAAAGAAATTACAAAATACCGAGAGAGGAACAATTATCTAGATCTCGAGAGCTCTAAAGTGGAAAACGTCTGTCTTAGCTTTTATAAAATATTAGTTTCGACAAACATTCAGAGGATTACTCCTAAATAATGATATAAGTTACGTCACACGTTTTCAAAAAACAAATAACGGGAGTATAGATATAAACGCGCTATCCGATGCCTGAATCCAGCGTATAGTTTGTGTAAAGACAGTTGGCGACACGTCATCAATGTATACACTCAAAAAAGTCATCAAACCGACATAAAGTTTGTCCAAATAAAGGTGGAGGTCGCGTCATCAATTTGCTGGATCTATGTAGACCTTTCTCTGAACAAATTATACGAATCCAAGCATATTTGTATAAACAATTACATTTTGACGCTAAGCAAATTGATCAACAGTTGACATGCAGCAGAAGACAGCGCGAGCCGTTCCGAGTACGTGCTGGCCAAGCATCTTAAAGGAGGGAACGCATTAGACGGTCGCGGTCCCGTCGCATCACGAGCTCAGCTGATCGCTGTTTTAACAAAATAGTCGCATTTGGCAATCGCGCTACATCTTGCTCGCGCTCGCCTTAGCTTCAGTGAAGATATGACGGTCGCCGAACTACTTCGACTATGAACGATTCATAGAATATGCACAGTACTCGATCGTCAAACGGGCGCGCACTAGGCGTTTCCGAGCTCGTGTCGATCGCATCGCGATCTCGAGATTCTTTCGAAAAGATCGGAGGAGAGCGCGTTGTGAGCGAGCACAGCCCTAGAACACCGAGTGCAAATGCATGCGTTGTAAAACATGGAAAAGATCTGCACTGAGCGCGGTCGCGACTAGCTCAGCTCGCCATGCGACAGGACCGCGACCGCCTAATGCGTTCCCTCCTTAACTGTTCAGCACCGCTGAGTGTCGTTGAAAGCAACCATTGCCTATATTTGCAGTATTATGATTTGTTAGAAATTAATATTTATGGGCGAATTTCTTAATTCTTCAACCACACTAGAATCGTAGTGAGGTTGGGCTAGAGATCGTAATAGCAGAAATAATTTAAAAAATCACAAATATGATATAAAGTTCAAGTAAATGACAAAGGCTACATATCAATTTGACAGATAATCAGTAAAAAGTCATGGCTAAGTCAATAATTATGCTGCATAATATGTAGCTTAATAATAATATTTGGATTTGGACTGTCACTGTTTTGAAGCAAAATTGCATGTACCGGTATAAAATAGCTTGACTTTTGCCGCCTGTCAACTGTTGATCAATTTGCTCAGCGTAAGAATGATATAGTTTGTACAAAAAATGTAATTTTTACGTATGTGGTTCGTATGTGAGCTTAAACAGTGGTGGGATACTATTGCACATTCAAATTACGCGCGTAAAATTGAGAGAAAGAAGGTAAAAACCAAAGAAATCTTCTTTGTAAAAACGTAAGCTATTTTTATCTTGACGCCCGACTGTATCCTAACGACAAACTATAAATCGGCCTTTATGCTGTAGCATATGTCGTCAAAAATATTAAAAAGTTAACCGATTTTTATAATAATTGTATTAGTTGGAGAAAAATAGTAATACTTGGATAAAAGTGACTGACTTATTAGATTCCCGAGTAGATTACCAATATTTGCATTTGCTCGGCTATGCTGCGCATCGCTTCGAAAATGCAAACTCATTGCTCATCAAAAAGTGGCCGTTTTAAAACTAATAATACAATATACTATTGTTCCAAACTATACACCAAGACATCGTACATTAATAAGCAAATAAACATTATAAAAGTTAATATAACTAGTAGATATTGGAAATTACCGTGATATTCAGTGAAATTCAAACATCATTGAACAGAAAAATTCATCCTCGATAACCAAACGCTTTCGATTTATCAACTAAGTCATCATCAGAGTCTATGTCCGTATAAACTTGGTCGTGGACACAAAATACACGCACACACTTTTCCACCCCATCGAGACAAACTATATTACTTAATACACTATTACTTAAATCACATTACAGCAAGCGATGAATGCAGATTTGAGATTAATCTCAGCCACCATTTGCTTTTTCAATTCATTGACGATGTTACACGAGGTGGTCTATTGCCGACTGCACTGCGACTGCCCGACTGCGATTGCTGTCTTTTGACAGATTAGAGCCGTTTTCGGGAGACGAACCCGGTTGGTGCAACCGGTTGATACAACCAAGTTTAAAAATGACGTAATCAACATTATATTGATTTTTTATCTTCTTTTCAATTTTACGCGCGTAATTTGAACGTGCAATAAAATGCCACCACGGTTAAAAATCAGATACGAACCACATACGTAAAAATCACATTCTCTGCACAAACTATAATATTTTTAAGCTGAGCAAATTAATCAACAGTTCATTGCGGAAAAAGTCAGTGCAAGCCATTCAGAGAACTTGTCTATATTTACAGTATTATGATTTATTTTAGAAATTAATATTTATCGGCAAATTTGTTAATTGTTCAACCGCACTAGAGTCGTAGTGACGTTGGCCTAGATATCGCAATAATCGCAGAAATCATTTAAAAAATCACAAATATGCTAACAAGTTCAACTAAATGACAAAGGCGTCGTTAAAAGTATTCCTAACCGTAAGAAACTCAGTTCCTGATTGATATATACGATTTGGCAATTGAAATAGACCAATCAGAATCTGAGTTTCTTAGGGTTACGGCTACAAATAACGACAAACTATAAATCGGCCTTTGTGCTGCAGCATGTCACCAAAAATATCTACAAGTTTACCGATTTTTATAATAGTCTTCGTTTGAGAAAAAATAGTATGTATTACTTGAATTAAAAGTGATTGACTTATTAGATTCCCAATATTTATTTGCATTCGCTCGGCTATGCTGCGCATCACCTCGTAAATGCAAACTCATTGCTCATCAGAAAATGGCACTTTTAATCCTAATACAATATACTATTGTTCCAAACTATATACCAACACATCGTACATTAGTAAGCAAATAAACTTTATAAAAGTTAATATAACTAGTAGATATTGGAAATTACCGTAACATTTATTGGAATTTAAACATCCAGAACAGTAAACTTCATCCTCGTTAACCAAACGCTTTCGATTTATCAACGAAATCATCATTAGTCAATGTCCGTATAAACACGTTTTAATAAAATTGGTCGTAGACACAAAATATACGCACACGCCTTTAGACACCATCGAGACAAACTATGTTACTTAATACACTAATACTTAAATCACATTATAGCAAGCGATGAATGCAGATTTGAGATTAATCTCAGCCACCATTTGCTTTCAATTCATTGACGATGCTCAACACGAGGTGGTCTAATGCCGACTGCACTGCGACTGCCCGACTGCCGTTTTCAGGAGACGAACCCGGTTGGTGCACCCCGGTTGATACAACCAAATTTACAAATGACGTCATCAACATTAAATTGGTTTTTTATCTTCTTCTTCTCAATTTTACGCGCGTAATTTGAACGTGCAATAAAATGCCACCACGGTTAAAAATCAGATACAAACCACATACGTAAAAATCACATTTTCTGCACAAACTATAACATTTTTAAGCTGAGCAAATTAATTAACAGTTGATATGCGGCAAAAGTCAGTGCAAGCCGTTCAGAGAACTTGTCTATATTTGCTGTTATGTCCGTATAAACACGTGTTTTATATTAAATTGGTCGTGGACACAAAATACATGCACACACCTTTACATCCCATCGAGACAAACTATATTACTTAATACACTATTACTTAAATCACATTATAGCAAGCGATGAATGCAGATTTCAGATTAATCTCAGCCACCATTTGCTTTCAATTCATTGACGATGTTCAACACGAGGTGGTCTACTGCCGACTGCCGTCTTTTGACAGATTAGAGCAGTTTTCAGGTGACGAACCCGGTTGGAGCCGTGGTACAACCAGGTTTACAAATAACGTCATCATCATTACATTTCGCAGAAATGTAACGGTTTTATCGTTAATAACGTCACTGTTTCGACGCAAAATTGCATGTACCGGTATAAAATAGCCTGACTTTTGCCGCATATCAACTGTTGATCTATTTGCTCAGCGTAAGACTGATATAATTTGTACAAAAAATGTGATTTTTACGTATGTGGTTCGTAATGTTATCTTAAACCGTGGTGGAATACTATTGCACATTCAAATTACGCGCGTAAAATTGAGAGGAAGAAGGTAAAAACCAAAGAACTCTTCTTTGTAAAAACGTAAGCTGTTTTTATCCTGACGCCCGACTATATCCTAACGAGTAACGACAAACTATTAATCGGCGTTTACGCTGTAGCATATGTCGTCAAAAATATTAAGAAGTTAACCGATTTTTATAATAGTTGTCTTAGTTGGAAAAAAAAAGCCCAATATTTGCATTCGCTCGGCTATGCATTCGCTGCGCATCGCCTCGAAAATGCAAACTCATTGCTCATCAAAAAGTGGTACTTTCAAACCTAATAATACAATATACTATTGTTCCAAATTATATACGAATACATCGTACATTAATAAGCCAATAAACATTACAAAAGTTAATATAACTAGTAGACATTGGAAATTACCGTAACATTTATTGAAATTGAAACATCCAGAACAGACAACTTCATCCTCGATAACCAAATGCTTTCGATTTATCAATCATCAGATTCTATGTCCGTATATACACGTGTTTTATATTAAATTGGCCGTGAAAACAAAATACACGCACACACCTGTACATCCCATCGAGACAAACTATGTTACTTAATACACTATTACTTAAATCACATTATAGCAAGCGATGAATGCAGATTTCAGATTAATCTCAGCCACCATTTGCTTTCAATTTATTGACGATGCTCAAGACGAGGTTGCCTATTGCGGACTGCACTGCGACTGCCCGAGCCCGACTGCTGTCTTTTGACAGATCAGAGCCGTTTTCAGGTGACGAACCCGGTTGATACCATGGATCAACCAGGTTTGCAAAAGACGTCATGTAGCAGTATTATAGTCAATAAATTTATCGCTAATAATTTAGTTTTTTAGTTTTATCGCTGATAATATCGCGTTTAGTTTTATCTTTTATCGTTAATAAGAACTCTGCCCGTAGAGCACTTTTTGCCGATTTCGAAAAAAATTGTAGCGGTATAAAATACTTAGAACCGAGTGCGTCAGGAAAAACAGCTTACGCTTTTGCCTTCTTCCTCTCAATTTTACGCGCGTAATTTGAATGTGCAATAGAATTCCACCACGGTTAAAAATCACATATGAATATAAATTTTTGTGATTTTTTTTAAATAAAAAATATTCATATCGCCAATACGAATGCAGTTTTGTTTTCACAACGTGGAACAATGTTATATTTAATAAAACGAATTTTCAAGTCTGAATAAATAATCCAAATACACGAGTATTCAACCAGAAACACAAAATTTTGATACATAGCTGGGATTATTTTGTAAGCCACTTATCCGGAATATTTTGTTCTACTTTGTGTGCCAAAAAGTAACCATTTTTATACAAAAATATGAATATAAATGTGACTATCAATATGACTTCTAATAAGTGTTTTAGCAAATATCTTAAAGGCCTGTCCAAGGCAACGTCTATATACTATAAGGTTGCCTCAAAACTTTTTTTAGGAGTGGGGGAGCCGCCATGTTGCGCGTCATCGAATCTGCCGGTTCATTGTTTACATTTCTGTTTCGCTGCATTTTTAGTGTATTTCACAGAAAATTACAGTTTCGGTTCGGTTTAAAAGTAATATTTCTTCATAAAAGTATTGTGTATAGTGTTAAGAAGGATTTGCGTGATAATTAGACAATTTTATATTGCGAATACATTGGTGGATAGTATTCAAGTGACAATATAACCTACGTTTTCGTTGTTCCAAGAGCTTTATCCTTTGATAAATTTTTAAATAAAAACAAATAATAATATAAACAAAACATTAAGTATATTTTTTAATAACCGAAACTTTCGAACCGAACTGAAACTGTAATTTTCTGTGAAATACACGAAAAATGCAGCGAAACAGAAATGTAAACAATGAACCGGCAGATTCGATGACGCGCAACATGACGGCTCCCCCACTCCTAAAAAAAGTTTTGAGGCAACCTTCCTAGTATATAGACGTTGTGTCCAAGGTCACGCTAATGAGCAATGACGCTATACGCTGTCCGTTTATGATAGGCTATTACGTCACTGCTTAGCAGTTATGACGTAGTTAATACCAACCGCTAAAATAAAAATTAAAATGACAGAATCCAATTAATTTTAGGTATAAATCCGTTAGTAATTAATAATATTAATATTGCGACAAAAATTAGGCGATAATATGAGGTATTAACTGCGAAAATGGGCGAGAAAGATTTTATTTTTAGTGACATTATTAGTTTATTAGAATAAGAAACGCAATTTTAGGGGTGGTTAGGGGCAATAAAAACTAGTTTAAATTTGAAAAGGCGGGATCCCACCCCTTGCAAGGGGGTGGTAAATGCTTTCAAAAAATCTGAAGTTTTTTACAGGGTTAAATTTTTATTAAGGGTTGAAGGGTCAAAAAGTAGCAAAAATGCATAATTTGTAACGCGAATATACTGCCAAGAGGAATATTTGATTTGAACCAAATTTGGAATACATATTAGGGATACATTGAAGAAAATGCTGGTGAAAGTTTCATCCCCCAAGAATAAGCCATTGTGGCCTGTTTGTCCTTTAAATTAATTATTCCAAAATTGACGGTGTTTTGAATTTATATGCCAGCATTTCCCACCATTTTCCATCAGTTATTTTATATATATTTACACAATGAGTGATTAAAAATAATTTACCACCCTTACCACACACACCCGCCCCCGAAATATCCAGTTTGAGTCATATAGATCAAATTTTCTTTATATTAGATTTCTACTATACATTTTAAACATATTTACAAATAATCTAATTAAAAATAAAATGCGACCCTTATTTTACAACTTCAACCCTTAATATACCCTTCACAGTCAAGATGCTCGGTTTTCTTTCAAATTTGGATTACGGTAGTAATTTTAACTTAACATTATTTAGTTACGTTAATTGAAATTAGGCTAGGACCTACATGGGGTGGCTGAAGTGATGAGTGATATGTGGCTTGAGTGCTGCTCAACCACCTTTATGAGGTGGCTGGAGTGACTAACAGTAGTGAAGTAATGCCGAGAGGCGGTTCCGCTGCGGCTAGGGAGAGATCGAGGAGGTTTTAGCCGGTAAGAGTCCGGCACTACCCAGCTCACCGAAACATCAAGAGCTGGGTGTCCTATGAAAATTTTCCCCTCCCAAAAAAAAAGGCTAAGACCTATATTTTACAATTGTAACTCCTAATACACCCCTCATAGTTTGATTTGTCAGATTTCTTTCAAATATGTTTTCTTATGATTTTCTAATAATAAATTGAACAGGAGATTTTTTCTAATAATAAATTGAACGTAGAGCTCAAGATCCGATCAACACCCGATACAATAAGATATTTGTCTTTTAGAAATTTAAAACCGAGCAGAACATTTTCCAACAGTCAGATTTCATGCAAAAATACCCAACAAAATATTTTTATAACCCAATTCTTTACACTGTTTCTGAATTTCTAAATTCTCTAACGTACAAGATAAAAAGTTAAAAGCAAACTTACCACTTTAGGATTTCTGCACATAGGGACACCTAGCAGAGCCAAACTGTGGAAAAAGTGGTACCGATTGGCGGTCTCAAAAATCGGTTTCAGCTCGTCAACTCGGTCTTTGGGATACGATCGATGAGCTCCATAGGCTCCCAATGCAACAGCAGAAGCCCCCATCAAGCCGACAATTCGCATGAATGGACCATGTTCGGCTGCCAGCTTCCACAACGGTGCCGTTTCCGTTATCACCGTCACTGAAGGGGTTGGAATTTGTGCTGGCTACAATCATTACAATCTTATTAATTTGCTGTTCCTTATGAATTAAAGTGCAAACATTACCTTGACCATTGAGCTGATTGATTTGGATAGCGGATTATCGTACACGATGTAATTTAGATAAGTTGTGATCGTCATGTTTAAATAATTGTAAAAAAAATCGCCGGTTTCTTGTATATTATGAAAAAAAACAGCTTTGAATTGAACGAAGAACGAACAATGTCAAATGTCACTCAACAATCAATCAATAGCGCAATGGCTGCCAACATGATAATGCAAAATATCGACTACTCGTTCGTTTACACTTTTTGTTCCTAGATAAGTATTAACTGACGTTAATTAAACATCATCTATCAAATAGCAACTGTAAGATACTTTTTGTAAATTGATAAATACAACTTAGCGATAAAGCTCAAGTTACAAAATGAACGCCCCCTACAAAACGGTAGCCGCATTCGAACTGCCATGACAATTTTGACATTTATATTTTTAGGTTAAGAAATTTTACAACGCAAAAATGGTAATTAATCATTAAATGAAGAAATAAAATCAGTTTAAGCATTAATAATTACAGAATGGTGTCATATTAGCTGGACTAGGACTTGCAGCTGTCGGTTTCGCCGGGCGATACATGATACGACAAATGCCCAATGTAACGAAAACAATGAACGAAGCGATGAAAAACTTACCGAAATTCGATGCTGAGTCGATGGCGAATTCAAAATACTATAAGGGTGGCTTCGACCAGAAAATGAATCGCCGTGAAGCGGCCTTAATTCTAGGAATCAATCCCACCGCGAATAAACTTAAGGTGAAGGACGCGTTCAAGAAAGTGATGTCTGCAAACCATCCCGATCGGGGTGGTTCGCCGTACTTGGCATCGAAGATAAACGAGGCAAAGGATTTTATGGAAAAACATTCGAGGAACTGATTTATCGTTTAAAAACAAAGAGGTGCGTTTCCTTTCAACAATATAGTTTGTACATAATATTTAGAAAAAGTGAATGATTCTAAGAAAACATGAAGACTAGAATAATTGTATAAAATTACGTAATAAATAGTTAAAAATCTTTGGATTGGAATAATTTTGTAATTAATTAATTACTGTTTGTATTTGTTGCGTAGCCTTTCAATTTTGCTGTTCGATAAATTACCGGGTAGCTGGAACACGTTCTGGAAAAAATTTAAACGTTGATAATACGGTGTTTTGCAAAATGTTAAAAAAGCGCTAACTAATTTTTTTCTTGTTTTAAAAATTTAAATATAGAAAGCAAATACTCACACTCATAAACTGATGACAATTCACTACCTTCGGATGATTGCGCATATTCCTAAAGCATCCAATCAACTCGCCCAATTCCGTAGTTTTCAAAATCTCCTGCTTATGTAGCCGGATCAACGTGAGCGCCACCCGAAAGATAATCTTCGAACCCTCATAGAACAGGCAATCCCAAATGCGAAACACCGTCTCAGTCGGCAACACTTCCGAGAACAAGCAAATAAACCATTTCGTGGTGCCCATCGCCCACGGCATCCCAATATTCCGAATATGCAAATGCACTTGCGGCTCGGCGATCCGCACCAACTCGTCCAACACATCCAAATCCGTTAAAAGCCCCGTCATCGTGACGACATAATACTGCGGCAGAATTTGTTCGACGAGTGCCTTCAGCAACCAGAACGACGACTCCTCGTCCTTCGTAGCGAGCAACAGAAGCCCCGCGATGTAGTTCAACCCTTGGCAGTACCCGACTTGGTGGTTTTGGTGGGCGAACGTGCCGAGAACGTTGTACAGTTGGCGTGGTAGGTATTCGTGACTGGTGAAGAAGATGTTGTCCGGAAACGTGCGCGGAAGATCGATCTCAATGCTTTCGATAATGTGGCGATTGTTGATGTTTTGTTTAAGTGCGGCGTAAGTTGAGGCACTTTGGGTTTTGAGGTTGAGAGCGCCCGATAGCGACATCCAAGCGCTCAGGCGATGATCACTGGGTATGCCTTTGCGAACGAAGCGCTTCAGTGTGTTCGAGCGCTTGTAGATGTGGTCGCCTTTCAAGTTGCTCCATCTTTGCGAACGGCGGATTAAAATGCGTAGGTATTCCGACATGAAATCGTCGTGCAGTTGGTAGTTAAAGTCTTCGGATCGCTCGAAGCCATATTCATCCACCTTACTAATTTATAAATTTTAATGTATTTTAGTGATTTATAAAAAAAATGTTTTACCTGTAGCTGGATTTCGCCATCGTAAAGCACGAATTACATTATCTGGTGATGAATCATTGAATAGAATTTAATACATTCACGCCCTAATAAAACGAATTTAAACAAATGTAAATTAAACAAACACTTTGCGGTACATTATTTAGTAATTAGATATCACAGACAGCCTTGCATGTTGCGGTTATGTTATAGGTTAGAGGTCAACTATTCACAAACGTCAAACTGAAAAGTAGGCGGGGTCGTTCGTTTACACTTTTGTGAATTAATATTTTTCTATTTAAATTTACGCTAATTATTTTATTTAACGTTTTCAAAAATAATTGCAGAATGAATTAAAACGTTTCCACTATTTATGTTTTATGTATATTTTTTAATATAGTGGGAAAAATCAATTTTATATCGCCACCAGAGGGCGTCGGCTTAGTAAAATTTCTCCATGGACGATACGTCATTCAAACGTCAAACAATTTAAGGAAAACAAAACAAAAGTGATTCACATTAATAAATAATGCCAGAAACACTAACGAAAGATCAATTAAAATTCCTGGATGAATGCGATTTGGAATTTAGCAATCGCTTTACAGACGCTGATGTAGAATATAAGAAAATCTACGATCTGGGAATTCCGCCGCCGCCGATTATGTGCCCGTGGTATGGTAGAGCTAAATTTAACAACAACAGGGATGGTGCGGGTGGGAGTCGATTCAACGAACATAGAGATCGAGACCGGGATTATAATCGGGACGGAGATCGCAATCATCGAGGCAATGACGATCGCTTTGAAAATCGGTACAGAGACAGAAATTCGGGCTACAGGGAGCATAACAATAGGTTTAGACCTTATTAGTTTGTAGGATATTTTTTATTTGTATAAGTATTTAATTCAAACGTAATAGTAGATTGTGTTATTAGGATTATAGTCTCACTTGGTTTGATGAGCAATATGTTTGCGTTTGCGAGGCAAAGCGCAGCGTAGCCGACCTAACGCAAATATTGCGAATCCAACAAAGTACTTTTAATCCGAATAACACATTCTATTTTTTCTCCAACCGAGACAATTATTATAAAATCATCAATTTAAAAATTATGTAGACATTTTAAACTGTAATTATTAGGTAGCCATGACTCTTTACATATTATTGGATCTGTCAAATCATCATTCGCACTGCAACTATTAACGCAATGTCCGATCTCGAAGAACTACCAAATACGCCGCCTGAAGTGGCTCTAATAGCAAAAGAAGTGGTTTCAAATCTTTTACTACTACAGTAGGTAATTTTTTATAGGAGAAAAAGTATTGATGTTGCCTAGAAACAATTTTTTTTTTATTGTATAAAAATTGGCCACTTTTATGGCAGATATTAGTATTAAAATTGAGCTCTTTTTTGACGGTTAGGAGAATGTAAACAAACTGACACAATTGAATTGATTCAAGCAAATGTTACAAATTGTATTAAAAAACGTTTTATTCTTGCAAATGCTGAACAATATCTCTAGCCCTTTTCAAAATATTCTCGTTCTCCTCATTAGCCTCAACCGTTTCCTCTTCCACGTGCTCATTTTCAATATGCTTTAAAGCGTCCTTCAATAACGCGTCCCTCGCTCGACCCTTCGAGTTTCCAAAGTACTCGATTAATGTGTCCCAGAATTCGTTCGGAATTTTGGCGGCATCGAACATATTTTGCTGCAGCCAGATTTGCCGCAATTTCTCAAACTTCCACTCGCTGCGACTGTGCTTCCATCTAGACAGATAATTCAAAGACTTCTGTTGCATCGCTAATTCGGATTGGTTTTTCTTGTCTTCTACAATTTTCGCGTACTTTTTGCGCTTCTTTTCTCGAATAGATTCCGTTTTCTTGTCTTCTTGGGGTGTTAGCTCTGTACCTTCAGTGGATTCGTCTGCGTTTGTTGTAGCAGTAGGGTTGTCAAGTTTCTTACGTTTTGGTTTCTTTATAGTTTCAGATTGGGGTCCAGCTGCCTCTTGGTTTTTTCGTTTCTCTTGTTTATTGCGTTTCTTTTGTCCGGCAGTTTTTGGCTTTGTGTTGTTCGCTTCATCGTCTAATTCGTCTGCGTTTTCTATTCTGGCTTCTTCTTGGATTTTAGATAGGATTTCTTCAGCTTGTGGTTTTGTAATCACTTCCTCGTCGAATGATACTATTTTTGAGCGCTTCTTTCTTCTGTTCTTTTTGGATTTGACCAGTCCTTCATTTGTGGTTACTGTCATAATTATATAAAGACTCTTTATTATTATACAGAATGTTGTTATTAAGCTTCACACACGTTAGTTAATGTGAGGTTATGTTTATGACGTTTTCCATTTTCTAGATTTTAAAAGTGGCTACCAAACTATAGATGGCGCTCGAAATATTCGTGGTATTTTTAGTAAATATTTAATTTTATCAATTTTTGTATAGAAACATTATTATATTAGATCGCAAAAATAAGTTTCAAATATATTTAAATATGAAATTATTTTTTAGAAGCCATTCTGATCAAATTATTACCAACAATTCATGCTGCTACTGCCATCTATCAGGTAGTAGAAAATTTTAAGGTCATCTTAATTTTAACGTTTAAGAGTGCGAGTTTATTAAATATCTTATAGAACATTCAGTTAAGGGTTCTTTAACAGCAATCTCGATGTTGTCTGCAACCAGCATTGCATCATAGAGAAAAGAGCGCGATTAAATGGCGAGAGTTTAGGAAAGAGTGAGAAAAATATATAATAAACACGCGTATTTATAATTAGTGTATTTAGGTTATGCGTTGATGGTTTTTGATAAAAATTATGTCAAAATATTCAGAAAAAAATTCTCTAGGGCATGAAACTCACTAAATTTGAATAATTTTAATTAATCATTGTTAATTATTTTAATTTATTTTTGATTGTCAAATATGTTTTTAATTATTCACTATTTTTTAAAAACAAAAACAGATTAATCTTTTCAGAATATTTTGACATGATTTTTATCAAAAACCATAAACGCATAACCAAAATGCACTAATTATAAATACACGTGTTTATTATATATTTTTCTCACTCTCTACTATGCTCTCGCCTATCATTCGCGCTTTTTTCTTTATGATGCAATGCTGGTTGCAGACAACTTCGAGACAGCCGGTGAAAGACTCTTTTGGTATCTCCGCCCCCGTTATTGAACCCGCCCCCTCAATTTGGTTTGACCTGCGCAGTACTAATGAAACAAAATAATTTGCTAGATATTTATTATATATTACATTAAGTAAATTCATTTATAATCTATATTTATAAGTAATTTTGATTTTTGATTAACATACAGTGTGTTCGACTTACATTTGTAAAGGTGAGATCAAACATAACATAATCATAAATTTTTGATCGCTTGCGTGAAAAAATCCCTAACACTCGCACTTATCAACTCCACGATAATTAAAGCAGTTGTCAATTTAAATATTCAACACCAAAAAAAAAACTCGTCATAAATTTGTTCAATCCTTGAGCATGACTAGAAGCAAGATTCGTCGTTCAACACCTACGAGCTTTGCTCGTCCTCGATTTGTTCCAAACTCCTCAAATTCTGCAACTCCTTTTGCAAATCCAACAAATTCTTCCGCAACTTGATCGCTTTGCTGCGCAGATCCTTATCATTCTGAATGATATTCTGTATCTTGTACATCGCCCGTTTGTTCTGACTTTGATCAATCACCCATCGCAAATACAATTCGCTCCACAGCACCAAACTGACTGGCGCCACACTCGGCCAAATCGGCGCCTTGTTCGGTTCGTACAACGGATTCAACAGCGACGTCAACACATCGGGACGGTTCAGATACGACCACAAACTGGTGGTTTTCTTCGGCACCAGTAACGCGTCGCGGTCGGCCTCGCAATTGCCCAGAAACGAGCCGAATTGACTGAAGTAGGAATGTTCGAAGATGACGATCAGCATTTGCGTGGTGAATTCGAAACTGCATGGGAACTGATAGTGCAGTTGTTGAACGCAATCGAGGAATAATAGGAATGTGGGCTGTTGGCCTTTTGATCGACTGCTCGAATAGCAGAAACGTGTGTGGCGAATTTGGAACGGATGGCCCGCTTGCAACCATTCGCGCTCTATTAGTGCTTGTAAACCTAAAAAAATAAATATTTATTAATTTTATTATTATTACAGTTTTTTGTTTCAATTACCTCTGACAGTTCGACAATCCGGGTTCAATATAACTTGAGTGAGCGATGTAACCAATAAAGTAGTATCGAAACCATTAGCTCCGTGCACTAGCACCGAAGCACCATCCTTGTCTAAACATTGGGCGGCTAGGCAGGCGGCATTCAAAGAGTTTTGGATGTGAGTTAACCAATTGGAGCTTTCTAGTCGCGACATCCATTTATCCGATGAGCAGTTTACATCATTACAAGCTGAAAATTGTTGAACTTTATGTCACTGCATTGAAAAAGTCAAAGATGTCGCTACGAGCTAAAACATTGTAATTTAATTCACTGGCTCTTGTCTAAACGGTACACAATTTACAAAAACCGATATTAAAATATTAAAGATAAAAGTTCCGCCTAGGAGTTAATATATTTTTTATCATTTAAAAAAAATCTTAATTTTTTGAAAAAAAAATCTTATTTTTTTTTTCTTTTTCCGCATTTTTTTTTTTTTCTGATTTAACCCTATGTTATTATATTTTATTCCTACGTTCGACATGTGCCAATTAAAATGTTAAACACTCACCATCAATCAACTTGGCCAAATGCTCCAATACCGACCCATCGCACTTCGAAATCTTATCCAAAGGCTTAAACACTTTCTTCCATTGCGTATAATGCCCATCCGGTTCCGTGCCACCACCCTTCCCCTTACAATGACTCGCATAACTGGTACTCCGCGTATCAATGATATACCCTTTCTTACACGTGCCCAAAATCGTGTTCAAAATCTTCTCATCCGCTCGCGACCGCCGATTATTATTACTGAGCAGCGGCTGACTGCTCCGCAACAAAATGCTTCCATTGTCATGGCGATAGCTGATCACTGGGAATCGGCCACCTTCGCGAAACGTCGCCGCTGCGATAATCACCTCGTCGTCGAGTGATTTCGGCACGACGATCGTTTCACTGTAACTCGGACACACTGCATAGTTTTTATTCACGTTCGAAATGCGCCATTCCTCGCTTGCCAGCAATTTGGCGAATTCGACTTCCGGTTCGAACAGCGTGTAGCCGTCTTCGAGGATGTTGTACATCGGTCGGTAGAAGAATGGGTAAAGTAGTTCGGCTTTGTCGAGATTCGAGAGACGCTCGATCGAGATGTAAATGTTGTGGAATTCGTCGGCGTTGGCTATGTCGAGTTGCAAAATACGCAAGTCCTTGCATTTCAGGATTAAGGAGCCGCCGTTCTGCGCGGAATTGCCACCGGATTGCTTTTTTTCCACGCTGTCGATGCATTGGTGCAATAACTGTTGCATTAAAAATACAAGTAAAATTTCGCTATCGTAGATAGTGCCTTCTATTTGCTTATTACATACCCATAATTCCTGGACGTCTTCCTTTCGCGACGACAGAATTAAATGATGACCGGTAATGCAAAGAGTCCCGTCGATGGGCTCATGAAACGGACTGTGCAAAATAACACCATCTAATTTGGGAGTTGCTATAAGTTCAGCAAATTCCATGAGATCTTTCAATGAATGTTTCAGTTGAGCTAGAATTAAATCAAATGTATCGTAAATAGTTTTGTAACCACACAGGTGTTTTCCTAACCTCAAATGCTGAAGCAGCTCCAACTTTAATGTTTGATCTGCTTTCAAAAAAGCGTGGCTTATTCAAACGTCATTGTAAAGTGTTGAATTCAAATATGCTTACTATGGTAATTAATAGAATTTGTTTATTTACCTCGCAGTGGCAAAATATGGCAAGATAAGAATTCAATACGAGTTGGGGATTTTTGGTGTACGTGTTCAAATTTTTAATTACTTTAGAAATAGTTTAGTTTAATTAATAATAATTGTTTTATAGTTTATACATGTTTATACGTTAATTTGTTTATATTGCAATTATTATTAAAAAAAAATTGTTGCTATTTTAATAGGGATTTTTAAATTATATGGTTAGACACACTGCAAACCAAAATAAAAATATGGTATTTGTGTATGTTTGGTTGCATAGCCAATTTCGTAAAATTAGTATTTAAATTCGACTCTCAACTGGAAAAATTTACATAATATTTTACAAATTGTATTTTAATTTATTTCTATCAGATCAAGTTGATTAATTTACATTAACTACTCAAATTAACGGTTTTAACTTTTATGTTTTACGGGTTGCCTATACTTTCCATTATTTGCCACTAGGCGCTAAAAATTAAATATGGACGCTCACTTTTTTAAAATATATAATTTATTGTTCATAAAAAATAAATAATAAACGTGAATTCTAGTTTATAATGAATGAACTTTACGAAATTGATAATGGTAATTATTATAAAAGTAGTGCAAGTGTTTTTGCTTCATTTTCATACATTTTTAGCGCCATAATACATAAAAGGAATGAAAATAATAGTAGAGTTGAATTTAATAACAATGATCCTTAAGGCCAAAGTTTCGACTGGTTTGATAGCTTTAATTTCAGTAATCTTCAAGTTCGTTTCCACCTACATCGGCGCTGCCAGTGATTAACGTCTTCAGGTAAGATGTGTGAGGTCAAGTGTAGCACAGGTTATGGCATTTTTAACAACTTTTCTTTTCCACACTTATCAACAGGAAAAGGAAATTGTAACATCATCTTTATTTCACATGCAGAGTTTATTTATTACTAATCTTAATATTTAATATTTTATTTTTTATTTTTTTACAACCGGTGGTAGGACATTAATAGAAAATCCGTTGAGTACGGTGAATTAAGTCATTTATTATATTTCTTCGATAATTATGTTTGGGGTTCACTGGTAGCGAAGGGGTTCATAACAAAAGATCGAAAGCCAGGTACATTCAAGGCTATCCCACCACCACATTCTTCACTGACCGTTGTAGGTATTTCATGGACCTCTTTGCAGGGCCGTATTCCAACAATATACAGGGTATTATAAAATTAGTCATATTAGTCATTATTTTATATTTTTTTTATTGTAACTTTGAACGTAAAAGCGCGCTCTTTAGTTTTATCTGTCAAAAACCGCTGATTATATAAGTAATGGGCGTGTCCAAGATTACGTCATTGAGAAACGTCACTGGTGGAAACAAAATATACAGTATACTTAAAGGCCCGTACAGACACTTAACCTAAAATATTTTCGGTTTAAAATCACAGAAATAATTATTAAAAATTAAATTTAAATTAATGCGTGTTCGACAATTCTTGAACGCATTTAAAAAGCAATAATAAATTTTACTATTTTTACAAACTTGAATTAAAATGCACTTATAATTTCACTTCCGAATGTTTGTGCGATCCATTGTTCCAATATTAGATAAAGATTGTTATAAGCGCATTATACTGGTTTCAAAACGGAGTTGAAATGCAGGCGCTGTTGATTTAAAAAAAAAAAGTGGAGGCGGTAACATGATGAACTTTTCTGTAAATCCACTCCCACTAGTATATTACATCTCTTGTTTCACACACATATACAAAGCCAAAAGCCCCCATCGGATTCTTAAGTTGCAAGCTGCAAGCAAGATTATAATTCTGCAAAGCAAAACTGGCTCTGCTTGCACTTTTCTGTTATTGTGCGATAACTTTTTACGTTATGCATAATATTTTATTCGAATAAATAATTTGCGCTGTATTGTTATCACATTCTTGCATAATGCGTACTCTATTATTAACGGATTTGTTTGTAATCTGGAAGTGGAAAAAATAATGCAAAAAAATTTAATTATGGAAAAAATTAAATGTAAAAAATGGCGGGAATGAGCCAATCGGCGGGACCAAGTCAAATTTTAGTCCATTCTAAAAAAACAGTTTCAGACACTATTAATTATCCTAGAAAATATCTAATGGTAGATTTAGAGAGAGAACAGATGTAGCAATAAATGGACAGAAAGTTTTTTTTTTGCTTTTTTCGCTAATTAGTAAGCGAGAGTTTAATATTTAATCAAAGTTTTTTTATTTATATTTTACTTAATTAATGGCTATTCGAACAAATCTTTCGTAAAAATATAAGTATTTTTTTTCTCTAATTTTCGGTAGCTTTGGAAATTTTCTAGGAGTTATAACAAAGCCGCAAACTGCTTTACCAGTTTTTGTGAATTTTCCACACCTCTCGATCTTTCCTAATGTTTTCGGCTAAAGCACGTGGCAAATAAGTCAGATCTTAGTCCATCTATTCTTTATCAGATGTCGCGAAATTTGCAGTGAATTTAGATAAGCAAAACTATGTAGATTCGCTAGCGACCAGAGCGGCTATATATGTAGCGGTTTCGCCCCCTTAAACAGAGTTTTTTCTCAATAATCAAGCGTGTAATGTTGAACTTACAGTGTCAACTAAAATTGACAGAAGTAAAAAAAATGACACATCTCCACAAAAAATTTCATAATGGCGGCCAAAATATATTTGAATGCTCAATACTTTTTCGAAAAACTCACATTCATGAAGAGAATCTTGATTCGATTGGGCAATAACGGATTAATTTGTAAATCCGATCGTGCTGGCCTAAATATCGCAAATAGAAAATATTCTTACAAAATAAATCCAACTTTCTTATGTAAAGCACCATGAAACGGCGATTTTGCCGCAAATCAGGGCATCGAAAATGAATTTACGAAATTAGGCGCGCTTATTGGCAATGAATAAAAAAAGTAATAATGAAAAACGATACAATGAACTATGAACGATTGGGCGACGAACAAAGAACGGCCCAAAATTGGTTAAATTATGGGGGACACGCGACCATTAACGACTGGTGACTGTGTGTTCCAATTGAAGACAATTAACATGTTTATAGAAATGTTTCGAGAGCGCCCGCATTTATTTATTTATTTATTAAGATAGAGAGGACTCTTGAGTGAAAATCAATAGTCGCGCCACTTTTTGAATGATTACAAATAATAATAACCGTGTATAATTACACGATGGGAATGAGATGAGAGAGACGAAGAAAAAGAAGAAAAGAAGCGAACCAGTTCGGTTTGATGATGATGATGATGATGATGAAAATAAAACGCAATGACAATGTTATTTTACACAAAATTTTCAAGGCTTCAAAAAGGAACGCTCGAATATAATGGTGATTATTACATGATAGCCATTCGTGAGAGTGTCGACCACAAGAATAACAAAACGAAGACGAGGAAGAAGAAGGGGAGTCGAAGAAGAAGAAGAAGAAGGGAAAAAAAAGGAAGGTAATGATGTTTCCGAGCAATCAAGCCGGAGCGGAGAGCGTTCTTTTGAACGGCACTGTACGACATACACTACTCTTAATCTGCATGGGCGGCTCGTCGAATCGATTCAAATTTCTTTCTTCTCCTCAACGTTTACTTCATTTCAGATTTAAATTGTTTCTGGTTGAATGAACTGAATTATTATTACTTATTATTGGTCGAACGTGTTTTTCGATGAGATGTATTCAGCGTTCATTGACAAACAAAAACATGCAATCACAATTCATTTCAATACCAAATACGGTCCAAGACCGTATATTTGTTTTCTTAAGGAGTAAATAATTTTTCAAGATTATTTTTGTTATTTTTTTTAAAATATTGCTTACAAACTTTGGACCGAAATCTTGTTTAATATAAATTAAAAACAAGACGTCAAATTGACAGATAAAAAAAAATCAAAAGTTGTAAAGCAGTTTTTGTGTTTATTAAAGCTCCTAGAAAATATCTAAAATTATTAAAAAATAGAGAAGAAAATTATGTTTAATCGCATGCAAATATTATTTTTTTATTGGGTTTCGTTAAGTAGCTAGCGTAATTTAAATAATAAGTACTAGTTTTTTTATTAATATTTTACTTAATGTATTACTATTTCAAAAAAAGAAAAACATACGATTGAAGATATTTTATTTCCCTATTTTTTAGTAATTTTGGATATTTTCTAGAAACTATAACAAAGACAAAAACTGCTTTACAAATTTTTGGAACTTTTGTTCCCTTCTCTTATGACGTGATTTTTTCAAATAAGGAACAAGACCAATAAGTCCAATCTCGGTTTAGCTATTTTTCTAGATTCCATAGTTAATGGAGGAGCAATTATATTTACTGAACTCGCCTCCTTAAGGGTCCTTTACCGACTGTTTCAAAGTTGTCTGCAACCAGCATTGCAGCATAGAGAAAAGAGCGCGAATGATCGACGAGAGCTTAGGAGAGTGAGAAAAATATATAATAAACACGCGTATTTATCATTAGTGTATTTCGGTTATGCGTTGATGGTTTTTGATGAAAATTATGTCAAAATATTTACAAAAAAAATTTCTAGGGCAAGAAGCATACTAAATTTGAATAATTTTAATTAATCATTGATAATTATGTTAATTTAT
Source organism: Cryptophagus acutangulus (assembly GCA_963556235.1). Classification (NCBI taxonomy): domain Eukaryota; kingdom Metazoa; phylum Arthropoda; class Insecta; order Coleoptera; family Cryptophagidae; genus Cryptophagus; species Cryptophagus acutangulus. The sequence goes on from OY744569.1 coordinate 3,101,689, forward strand.
TTTTGTTGGTCAAATATGTCATTAATTATCCACTATTTTCAAGAAAAAAAAAACTTTAGGAAATAGATTAATCTTTTCAGAATATTTTGACATCATTTTCATCAAAAACCATCAACGCATAACCGAAATACACTAAATATAAATACGCGTGTTTATTATATATTTATCTCACTCTCTCTCTCATGAGCTCTCGCCAATCATTCGCGCTCTTTTCTCTATGGTGCAATGCTGGTTGCAGACAACTTTGAGACAGCCGGTGAAGGACCCTTAAAGGTGCGAGTTTAGTAAATCTGAGAAAAGCGTAAAAATTGAAGAATTATCCGTTTATAAAAATTACTTGTATTTCTCAATGTCCAGTTTGACAAAAAATATAATTTATTATTTAATATGCTGAGTCTTTTGTTGTTGAATCCTGTTATTTACTTTACGCTATAAAAGTACAATTTGTTTACATTAAATTTGCATGTTTTTCGGCTTTGCTTCTGTTAATCCGATTGCTTTTATTTTAATGACCTTTTCCCACATTTGTATTCAATTTAACTCTCAGATAAATTTATTTGTATCGTAGGCCGACCAAAAGTAGCACAGTTGCTTATAAATAACGATATCCAATTTTCTGAATTTTAGTGGTGTAATTTTAGCTTTAATGTACTTGTCAGAAAATTATAAAGGGGTTCTTTTGATGACTGCAATGAAAAAAAAAATTTTTTTTTGACTGTTAATATTTTTCTCTTCAAAATAATTAAAACTATTGAACCAACAACAATTGGATTTGAATAAGAAAAAAATGTGATTTCAGTTAAAGCATGACGGTCGATCGACGAGCCGCCACTGGTGCAAGTAATGATTGAAAAGAAGGCAGGTGGTAGGATGCCTACCTGAGAAAAAGACCACGCTACACAGTGAGTCAGGCCTCTTTTGTGTTAAAGAAGCAGACCCCCTTCTATATATAGCTAACTGTAACAAAACGAGCCTCGTCGTCGTCGTTGTCGACAAAGAAAATCCTTATTCTTCTCTCCTCTAGCTTTGCATTTTTTTGTACAGCCCCATCAAAAAAGCGCGCCACACTCAAAGACAATAGACCCACTATACCACACCGCATATAATGATCATAATGATGATTACTACTATGATTCCTTTCTTCATATTTTCCTCATCTTCGGCTTCGGCCTTCATTGGACGAAAAGCAAAACAACAGGTAGTTCGAGTTGCTTTTACTACTATTCAAATAGTACAACAATCAGGAGCAACGGCCGCAAAAATATTTGAAATTCATATTTCTGTTGATATGGGGATCGTAATGGTATTATTATGGTACTAGTTGTGAAAATGGACCATTATAATCGATTATTGAATATTTTTGTTAAAAAATTTACATAATTGTTCTACATTCTGTGCGATATTATGCTTTAGTGACCTTTTCAAGCGGATAATGAGAATGGAAAGTTAATGTTAAAAATATTTGCTCACGTAATTTTTTTATGAAACTTTAGCAGTTCGTTAATTACGTCACTTTTGATGAATTGTAAAAATTTCAGATAAATTGCATTAACATTAATTTACGAAAAAAATTTTTTTTCTTTTTGTTGTCAATATTTTTGTGATTATTTAAGAGGAGTACTTCGGCTGAGCTCCCATTTCAGCGCGTCTAACTGGAACGCATGCTATTCTTATGGAAAAATCACTGCCACTCGGTGTAAGGCCCACAGGAAAACTACTGAATCAATTTTAAATATTTAAAGTGATATACATTCTAGAAACATTAATCTACTCTTTTAATGGAACAAAGTTTTTATAGTTCAATGTAAAAAAAGATACAGCTACTCAAAGTTAATATAGTTGATATTTCAAATACCAAATAACATAAATGACACTTTGTCCATTGCAATCACAGATAAATCAATTCAGATCATATATCAGTTTAAATATTGAAAATTGATTATTTAGTTTTTAAGATTGCCTTACACCCGATTTGAATTTTTTTATCATATTTTGAACGAAAATCATCGTTAGAGTGCCTGTTCTAGTGCTCGGTAGATGGCTATACGGACGCTCAAACGCAAGATAGCTTCGAAGATGGCTTCTTGCGTCTCATTTCAACACATGCAAATATATTTCAGTTCTAGTCTCATGCTAATATTTGTGTCCTAACTCTAATAAAAGAGATGAAGGGTATCGTTTGTCGCGTCCACAATTTGCGTTTACCGTTAGCTTTAAAAAATCCTCCTCTTAATACAACTATCGCATTGTTATATTTTCGCTCGATTTTCCCTTCGCCTCCGAGCGGAAACTTCGTCGTCGTCGTTCATTCCCAAACCCAAATCAAATTTCAGATAAAACTACGGTTTATAAACAACAGTTGGCTTTGTTTGGTTTAATTGTGTGACTGCGATTTGAAAATTGCACGCTCCGCTTTTTCCATGCATAATCATCATCTTAAGTTTCATGATAAAGTCGCTCACGAAATAAATTTATCGCCGACTTTAGAAAGAGTCAAGTTTCGTTAGTACCAACCACAAACACAAACAGCGCCCAGCAGAGTAGAGTCGATCCTTCTTCGACTTCGAGCCGGCTTCTTCAGCACTGTCCTTGAACTATCGCGTTTTGCCATGCCTGCCATGGCTTGTTTATTCGTAATCGACGTACGTTCCCCGTTCTTCTTGGATTATTTGCATCGTCGTGTTTAGAAACTTTTTCAATCTGCCTTGCCATTATTATTATAGTGATGATTTATTTAAAATACTTCTTTGATATACATTCAATCAACTGAGACGAATTTTATTTATTATGAACATGAAAGGAAATGCCAGTCTGCATATTATTTCTTTCAACTAACTTTAAAACAAACAAAAGATATTTATTTTATTATTATTTGTATATAAATTATTTATCTTGCGTTTGCTTTGGAAATTGTTATGGGATTATTGGTTTTCATGACTAATTTTAAATTCCAATTATTTGTCGTTTTGTGGTTAGGTAAGGTTAGACTTTGTTTCAAATTTGAAAAAATTAAAATAAATATTAAATTATTTGTTTTAAGGGAATTAAAAGTTGAAAGTTTAGAGTTAGCTTAAATAAAGTTAGATTTATGTTCCATTATATTTAAATATACATCTTGATGAGGAACCAATCAGAGCGTGAGATTTTCAAAAGTGACCCATAATAAACCAATCAGATAGCATCTTTGCGTAGCTAAGTGAAAGTTATTAATTGTTGTAATATAATAAATAATTAATCAAATTTAATAATATTTTTTAAATTTTTTTAAAAAGAATTTCATTTGGGGGCGAAACCGCTACATATATAGCCGCTCCGGTCGCTAGCGAATCACATAGTTTTGCTTATCTAAATTCATTGCAAATTTCGCGACATCTGATAAAGAATAGATGGACCAAGATCTGACTTATTTGCTACGTGCTTTAGCCGAAAATACTGGGAAAGATCGAGAGGTGTGGAAAATTCTCAAAAACTGGTAAAGCAGTTTGCGGCTTTGTTATAACCCCTAGAAAATTTCCAAAGTTACCGAAAATTAGAGAAAAAAAATACTTATATTTTGACGAAAGATTTGTTCGAATAGCCATTAATTAAGTGAAATATGAATAAAAAACTTCGATCAAATATTAACCACTCACTTGGTAATTAGCGGGAAAATATAAAAAAAAAACTTTCTGTCCATTTATTGCTACATCTGTTCTCTCTCTAAATCTACCATTAGATATTTTCTAGGATAATTAATAGTGTCTGAAACTGTTTTTCCGCGTTAAATTCCCTGAGCTGTTAAGCAACGTTTCACGCATAAATTTGTAAATTTATGCGTGAAATCTTAGTCCATCTATTCTTTATCAGATGTCGCGAAATTTGCAGTGAATTTAGATAAGCAAAACTATGTGATTCGCTAGCGACCAGAGCGACTATATATGTAGCGGTTTCGCCCCCTTAAAAAATGTTAAATTAGTTTGAAATAATTTAATAACCAATTCTAAGTTTTTATGGTTTTAAAAATTGTTAAAAGAATTTAAATTTAATAGCAATTATTATAAAAAAAAATTAAATATGTAAATATTAAAAATAAAAAAAATATATTAAAAATAAAAAATGTAAATATTATTTACCGTAAAAATACTTGCTATTTTTAAAATGTTAAAAGTCGAAAATAGTTCTCTCACCCTTATGTTATGTACTAGCCATAAAATTACCCCCTCACAAAACCGACTAAACAAAGTCTAAATTTACAATTCTGAAAATAAACGGAACCCAAACATTCAGAATTTCACGAAATTATCGAGTCACTAAACCGACCCTTACCCAAACTACCTGTTTTCCTTCACCGGAAACCATTCAACTTATTTTTAAGTGCATAAAATTAAATACAACGGTTTTTACCACAGGAAGAGATCTGTAAAAGACAAATTAATTTGCTAAATATAAATAACTCCTAGAAAAAAATACGCAACGAATTTTTAAATAAATATTTGCTATATAAATAAAAATGTATATTATTCATCGCAATTCCACGAAACAATAGAGACATAAAATCACCGTTACTTCGCTCGAATACAAATATTTTCGCATTATTTATTTGTTCACACAAAAACAAACGTTTTATCTTTTTTTTTTCTCGCTGGCTGCAAAAAATCGGATAAATAAATTCTACCATGGCAAAATTAACAAAAATAAAATGCTTGATAAATAATGAAGCGTAAACATTCAGGTTTTTCATCACTGAGATGAGAATTTACCCATCGGCACAGGTAAAATCCCAAACAGTCGAAACACAAAGAAAACTGACCGTTTTAGCCTGCGGCTAATTTGGCGCGAAGCCGCTCGCTAAGTTGTCCCAAGAGCAAAAATCGGTATAAATCAGTTAGAAATTCAAATCAGAACCAAAAATCCACTAAACTGAAATCTATCGATCAATTTGCTTTCAATTCCCAAATGGCGCAAAACAATGAAATAATTACCCAAAATTGCTGCGACTGCGATGAGTTCTCGCATTTTTGGATGAGTGTGGATCTAGTCATGAGTGATAATTTTCGAGAAAACATGCACCAAACCCGCACCCATCCAAAAACAAAGAGAAAATAATGATATTCGAACTCGCCGAACGAATCACGTTGTTCACGCACTACAGTAAATCACTGCACGCATTAAATAATGAACACACTGTATACCACGAACAACTAAAGCGGATTTCTAAATGGGGTCCAGTACAGGGATTTATTTTTCAAAAATTGAATACTACTTAACTTTGCGATGGTGGGAGTTAATAATAGACTGGCGGCCAATGGGAGCGAAGCATTTTCGGTTGCGGGGTAGGAGTCTGGCGAACTGACGCGCTCCTGCGCTTACCAACATAATCTCATATTAATTACAAATTAATTAAGCTTTATTGCTAATAACTTTACTGAATGCAATTGATTTCAATTGGAATTGTTCTTGTTTGGTTACAAACGGAGTTTGGCAAGTCGAGCACAAAGATCAAACGTCAAGGTTGCCAACATTGATGGGCCGGAGAGTCAGGCCGTTTTTGTTGATACTTTGGTAATATATGGAATTTATATAAATACTTATTTTATTAAATAAATAATACCACATAATAATAAACGATATATTTAGACGTACTTTAGGTAAATATGCAATTAAAATGAGCGTATATTAGTGGTAAAACAAATTATTGTGTAATTAGGTAGGCAACCAACAATACACCTCCACTATGAATTATCGTAAACTAAATTAAATTAATAATGTTAGTTTTATGTGAATGTAAATTGAAACGTACATTATTTGCAATAATTCTACCAATTTATTACTAATAATTTAAAGCATTTAGCAACAATATTAAAATACTCCACAATTTTTGTTTTGTTGGTACCTCTGAATTCCGCAAGCACAGCCATTGCGATTTGAAAGTGCGTTTCGCTGTTATCGATATCTGAATTTCCTAATTAAACGCATTAACGATGAGTGACAATACAGTGGAAGAATTATACCAACATTATCTCGATTCGAAAGCACTTCGCATCAAAACATTGGAGAACAACGAAGTCATAAAATGTAAGTTATCCAACTTGCACCAAATTTACATTTAGCAACAATCGCATTTAGGTTACAACGCAAAGATCGCAATTTTGAGAGCAGCGATTAGTAAAAAGGAAACTGAGTTGAAAAAGGAAGAAGGTGCACTTGAAATGATCACCCAAAAGGAGGAACAACAAGATTTTCAATACGAACAGTACAAACCTTAAACTAAATTAATTTGACATAATTGTATATTTTCGTGTTGTAGAGATTTGAATTTCTACAGTGCTTTGCTAAACGCAAAGGACATCGCGCAACGATCCAATGCGAATCAGGTTGCGGTCGCCGAAGTGTCTAAACAGAACTTCGACGCCAAGTTGGCAGAAATGTTAAACATCAACAAAATGTACGAAAATGTTTTGGCGCAAACCAATCCAATATACGGGGAGATACGCTCAAAGGAATTGGAATTGGAACAGGTTGACAAGCGAGTAGCCGATTTGCGGCAAAATATTGATGAATTCAAACGGATAAATCGCGAAATGGCTAAGAAAGACAAGGAGGAGTTCCAGCAAGGTATCGTTGAATTTGCAGAGTATTGTTTGAAGCATCACTGGGGCGAAAAGCTGGAGCAAGCAAGAATTGAAAAGGGAGCTGCTAAGAAAAAATTGAAAGATGCTCTGGAAATGTGTAAGTTAAATAAGCTGTTTTTGAATTGATGCGTCTCAATTTTTTTGTATTGTTTTTTAGACCGAAAACGAAAGATGGAGCAGTATATCGCGTATGGACATCGCGGTAAGTTATAAGAATAAGATATCTTATTAATAATAAGATATTACTTTTTTTGACAAAATGTCGGGTGACATTATTAGTTGATGTAAAAGTCTCTAGATCTGGAGACTTTATTTTTTATACAGCGACATCTAACGGTATAAAAAATAATTTCTGCGTATGCGCGCGCTCACTAGTTTCATAATTATGGCGCAAAACACATTCAATTTTCAACACTATAACAATTTAAAAAATGCCTTCTTTTTTCCAAAAGCTCTACATCGTTCTCAACCCAAACCAGTGTCTAAGCCTATCAAGGAAAAAATCAACATTATTGATAATGTTCAAATTTGTCCTCCGATTCGCATTCCTACTATCTTTAATCAGTATCAGTCAGTGCATTTAAAGAGACCAATGGCGCCGCCGCCAATGGATATTAAACCTCCGAAAAAACTAAGCCAATCTTCAATCACTAAAAATGTTGAGGTTGAAGTGAGGGTTGAAGCGATTCCGAAAGTAGTGGAACCACCAAAAGATATAAAGATTCAAACTCCTAAAATGAAAACTCCAATTCAACCAGCCAAAAATGTGCAAATGAAAATGGATTTTGATGCAATTGCCGCTGCTACTGTGAAATCGAGCTTGAAAGTCGATGAAGTGCAACCTAAATTTGATTTGAACCCGAACCCGATATCGTCGTTAGGATTTATGTTAAGGAATCAGCTCGATAATCAGGCACAGCCGTTAATGACAGAACCACAACCTACGAGTAGATTCCAATTTAAATCCTTTGGGAATTTTCAAACAAACCAAAATGATATGTTTTTATCGCCGCTCCACGCTTTTGGCAATCAGGTAATTTTTATAATAATTTGTATAGTACAGGGTGATTCGGAACTCGCGTCCTAGAGACAATAGGGCAACACAATTCTGGAACACCCTGTATTACAGAACATATTTAATCAAAATTTTCCATCAGGAGCCTTTGTTTGATAATCCGGCGGAAGATTTAAACTTCTTAGATGCGAATTTGTTGACTACGGACTTTGATAACTTGGAAGTGAACTTTGGTGAGTCAATTTTAATTATCATATGGAATTAATCTAATTTGATATTTTGTTTTTAGATCCTAATAGTAAGTAATTATTAACATTTTTAAAAAGTGTTTTAAAAAAAAAAATTAATTATTTTTTTAAAAAAACTTTTTTTTTTAATATTTTAATAGGTTTAAGTTTTTTGGACGATGACATCTTCTCATCTTTTGCCGAAGGAGAACCAGAACCTAAAGGGTAGAAATGTATTTTTTCGTTATTTTTTTTTAAAAAAAATTTGATCTAATTTTTTCGAAAATTCTAAATAGTTTACTACAAATGTGTTACAAAATAGTTTAGTTAGTTATTTAGCTTAGTTAGTTTTCCTAGTTACTTTAGTTTAGTAATTTATTTGGTCACAAAATAGTTCAATAATATTGTATTGCTGGTTGCACACCCAAAATACTTCTTTAATTTGTTTATCAAATAAATATTTTGCTATATATTTAAGCGTAATTAATATCATTTGTGCAATTGTATTTTAAAAGCCCAATATCACAACACCAATTGTTTATCTATTAATTAAAAGAAAGCATTAAGGTCGCCCGGTATCGGTAGTTGGTAGCGCTTTCCAGTCGCAGCAAGCGTGCGTCGACAAAAAACGCCTGATTTCACTATTTGCCATAGAGAAATAAGTTACGACCTGATAATTGTGACGCAATATCTGCAGCAAATTGAACAAAGAAATTGCTAAACCAACGAGCCACTCATTAATAATTCCATAATTTCATCAGTGAGTTTTTTGTTTGCCACTTTTGACCCTCAATTCATCTGACATAACCATACAATTTGTGACATTTGACGTGATTTTTCTGTCGTTCAAACTCAAGATAGACAGTTCGACATAAACAATATTGTTGTTTGGAAATTCGTCGGAATTGAAGCCTAGCGCTTTTTCCACGTAAGTACAAACGCTCAAATGCTCTCACATTGCCTTTTTCCAACACACCCAGCCCCCGCCATGATGACGTCATCTGCTCAATTTCCCAGCGAAAATTCACTCAGCTAAAATCGTTCCTTTTATAGGTTAAATGTGATGTCGGCTTCAAATCAATTTCACATACGAGAGGCAGGTAAGTGACGCGAGACAGCAATGTCTCACTGACGCACACAAGTCCATCCGACTGATGTGCACTAGTTCGATCCGATACTAAACGCTTGCCTTTAGACTTACTGGAGCACCAACGGTTTCAATCCACCAGCAGTGCGGAGGAGAATGAAACGGGCTCCGAGGATGAACAGCAGATAATGTACCAATATGTGCACGAGACCACCGATCGCACCGTCAAACGACGCGGTCACCTTCCCAAGGAATCCGTCAAGATTCTCAAAAACTGGCTGTACGAGCATCGCTTCAACGCTTATCCGACCGAAATCGAGAAACACATTCTGTCGCAAGAGACTAATTTGACGGTGCTGCAAATTAGCAATTGGTTCATCAATGCGCGGCGACGCTACTTGCCGGAGATGATGCGGCGCGAGGGCTACGATTCGATGCATTACACGATAACGCGGCGAAGACGAGCCGGCTCGGCCCTTTATCACAAAGGTAAGAAGATAATGCGCATCGACGGGTGTAGCGAGGAGAGTCAGTCCGATTATGATGAGACTGCGAATGGGTATTGCGAAGAGGATGAACGCAAATTCAATCCGTGGCAGGCGGATATTCACTATGGGCTTACCGTTAATCCGGCCGATCGTGGGTGCGTACAATTTTGTTTTATTACAATTAGATTTTGTGTGGTTTGTGGTACGTTAAATATATAAACTCAACATATCTTATAAAAACGTCACAATTAATTGTGTGGTTGTGGAGCGACATCTTGGGTTCGATTCAAGAAGTACGATTTCTATAGCGTCCGCAGCGCCACCGCCGGACAGTTAATTTGCCAAAGTATTTTATTGGTTTTCTTGTGTTTTTTTTTATTTATCGGGGATGTTATTTATTACTTATGGTTTGATTTTAGAAATGAATCGGTTGAAGTGAGCCACACCGAAGAAGTGGAGAGTTCCAGCGGATCAACAAATGTTACCACTGCGAATTTGGTGATGGTCAAAACGGCGTCTGGTAAAAATGTTTTACTCAAAGTGGTACCTCAATCTAGTAGAAGTGCAGATGTAAGTTTTGGCGCCATTATTTTAATTCAATTTTTAACTATAAAAAAAATTTGGCAATTTTTGGAAAAATAGTTTGCAATTGCAATAAACATTAAAACTCGAAATAAAAACTGACAAATGTTTCTATTTCTTGTTTTCGCATTTTAGTAATTTTTAAAAAATATTTCTTTGCAAATATTTTTTTTTTATTTTTTTTTTTTTTTTAAATAGTATTTAATATTTATATAATACCATCTAATTGCCTATATTTGCAGGGTTCCCAAACATACATATTGAAATCATCCAAGTTAGTGAAAAGCCAAGCGTCAGCGGCGCCACCGGTCACCCAAATCATCCACGCTGAGCCCGATGACGATGTGATCGACATCGTGGAGAACGAGCTGCAATACGAGGAGGATGTCGAAGAGGAGATAGTACAAAATGAGGAGCTGGTGGAGAGCGATGGCATTGTGGAGCATCAAGACGGCGTCATTGTCGAAGAAGATGAAGAAGAAGAAGTAGATGAATCGGAGGATGGTACGTTTTTAAGTGAGAACATTTTCGAAAACGCCACAATTGTTACGAAACCGTACGAAGAGGAGGTTTTTGTGAATGAGGTTACGTTAGAGGACAATGTGAATGAGGTGACGATCGATGAGGATATAATCGTGCCGGATATAGTCAAAGTTGAGGCTCTTGATCTTGACTAAGTTGCCCTGTTTGTTGTCGATCAGTTATTATGTTTAGTTTTCGATTGTAGGGGATTTTTCTTAATTGAAACGTTCATTGCGTCTTTCAAGTTCAAGCCTGATAACATTTATCTATTAATATTGTGTACATTGGACGTTTTGTCCATGCTCGACAAATGCTATTGTTAAGAAAGGTCGACTATATACTTTTTACCTATGGTTATGTTTAATATTCCCCTGGTAATACACAATGATTATGATTGTCTTATTATGATTTTCTCCCATTTTTATACATAAGAACTCTTTGATTTTTTATGGATTTGAATGTCTTCTTCTCTCACTAAATAAATGTATAAAGTAAATATCCATTTTATGATTTAGTGACATAGAATTACTTATTTTTATAAGAATTGTTTGCTTACGCAATTTTATTTATTTCGTTTAACATGAAAAGTATGTAGTTGAATAATGCAAATTTATTAATTATTATGAAGTTCCGAGTAATTTTTAAAATTAAATAAACATTAATTATTAAAACCAAAAGTTTTTGTGGATTTTTTTTACTACGTTCGTAGGAAAAAATTAAAAGAAAAATGACAAAAATGCCAAAAAAAAATTATAGCATTCTTAAGAGCGCCGTGTATGTAGTGGGGGGATTCTGTTCGAATCATATTTTACATTACTAGTAAATAAATTACATGACTTGTCAAAAGATGGCTCCAAGCACAATATTTTCATTTATGTTTTCAATATTGATATTGACAAATAGAGTAAATCTTTTGGATAAGAGATGGATCCACCGACAAAGGCGGATTTATAGTTTGGCCGCCCATAGTGTAAATTTTTTTGCCGCCCCTAGTAGTAAAAAATTGTCCTAAAATTGCGTGGCAGGCCAATTTTTTTTAAATTTTTGCGGACTATTCTCGAATTCCCTTATATTATAATACAGTGACCCTAAGAAGTCTCATGTAGCAGTGACATCTATATCTTAGTAGGCAAACTAACTCAATATTTTGGTGGATCAGCTATTTTGGTGGTTCAATAATTAAAAACAAAAAACCATAAGAAAAGCGTTATGAACAAATACCAATTATTTTAATTATTCAGAATTGTTAAAATTTATTGTATATAGGTTAGGTAAATGTTTCGGAGCATTTTGTTAAATTTATTTTTGAAAAATCGGTTATTTTATTAGCTTATATTTTAGACATCCTTTAGCTAATTTATACCAAAATTGTTGAAATACCTAAGTTGTGCATTCATCTTTAAAATTGTATTAAGTTTTGGGCAAAATTTTACGTAAAACCGTTGCCTTATGTCCACAAAATTAATCCTACAATCTGACTCGTGAGACATCTGTTTGTTCAAGAAAATCCACGGCGCCCTTAAGGGTGCGTTAAAATAGAACTTTGCGAAGAGTTGAGGTTTGAAGTAATTTTCATGCATACCATTAACATTTTTGTTTCGCTTTTTAAATATTCTAATAAATATTTTTGTTTTGGAGAAGATAGGTAAATTTCAAAATAATCAAAAACGGCGTTATTTAGTTATTAACATTTAAAAATTTACTAAAAGTTTTAGCCATCTATGGTCAGATACTTAAATTAAAAGATTTGTTTTTCCAGATCTAGCAAATAATTTGTTCTTAAAAGTGTGGCTACTAAACAATAGGTGGCGCCCATACATTTTCAAAAAATGAAAACACCATCAAAAATTAAAAATGTTTATTATGCATTTTAATCTTTTGATCACATATTTATTTCCAAAGAGAATTTTTGACATTTTAACAGTTTATTAAAACGAGTAACAATGTTTATCTGTTATGTTCATTCATTTTTGCAATCACAGATGGAGACTGCCAATTTCTGCATTAATTGCAACCAAATACATTAATAATTAACTAACAGCGATTTTTGTCATCTATAATTGGTTTCAAAATCAATATATATGTTTGCCATGTAAAATATAGAAAACTTCTAGTCTAACAATAATGATATAACATTTCGACTAACCACAGAGAGTAATCTATCACTTTCGCTAACTTCTAGAAGGTTGTTTTTTTTTTCAAATTACTCTAGAGGTCGCCACTGTATATTGAACGTAAAATGGAAGTCATCATGGCAAAATGGCGTAACATAACAGATACATTGTACCAGCTGATAACAAAGCAGCGATTGGAACGGTAATCACCCAAGCTGATATAATATTCCTGCAAAATACACATTAGAGCAAAAAATATGGGAGGGGTTGGCGCTTCTTACCGGAATAGACTCCAGTCGACTCCCTTTTTGGACGCACTGAAATATCCGACGAAAACAACGGAACCAACTTTGCAATGAGTGGTCGATATTGGTATACCTATTTTACTTGCAAGCAAAACTGTGAAGGCTGCTCCGATTTCTATTGTAAATCCACTGCAAATTAAGATTAAAATAATTTTGTATAGTTTTTTTTTCACGTAAATTATATAACTTACGTTGATGGAGTAATGGTCGTTAAATCTTCACCAATCGTTTCAATAACCCTTCGGCCCCACAACCACAATCCTACAGATATGCCTAGGCCACCATACAACAAAATAAATAAAGGGGTTTCGGATTTCTGCTGAACTGTTCCTTCAGAATAAATAAGCCATAATGTGATGAGTGGTCCAATTGCATTGCTACAAAATTTAAATAAATTAGTAAGGCAAAAATATTTTCAAGAATTTTGATTTATTTAAGAAAAAATATTTTGTAAAATTTTAATGCCAATTTTTTTAAGGGTCCTTTACCGGCTGTCTCGAAGTTGTCTGCAACCAGCATTGCATCATAGAGAAAAGAGCGCGAATGATTGGCGAGAGCTTAGGAGAGAGTGAGAAAAATATATAATAAACATGCGTATTTAAAATTACTGTATTTCCGTTATGCGTTGATGGTTTTTGATGAAAATCGTGTCAAAATATTCTGAAAAAATTAATCTGTTTCCCAAAGCTTTTTTTTTTAAATAGTGAATAATTAAAGACATATTTGACAATCAAAAATAAATTAACATAATTAACAATGATTAATTAAAATTATTCAAATTTAGTGAGCTTCTTGCCCTAGAGAATTTTTTTCTGAATATTTTGACATTATTTTCATCAAAAACCATCAACGCATAACCGAAATACAGTAATTATAAATACGCGTGTTTATTATATATTTTTCTCACTCTCTCCTAAGCTCTCGTCAATAATTTGCGCTCTTTTCTCTATGATGCAATGTTGGTTGCAGACAACTTCGAGACAGCCGGTGGAGGACCCTTAAAAGGCAAAAAATATTTTAAAATATGTTAAAACAATAATTTTAGAAAACTTTATAAAGCAAAATTTTTTGATTATTTTTGAAAAAAAAAATGAAAAGTAAAAATATTTTCAAAATTTTTGTAAGCAAAAATATTTAAAAAAGAATCAAATTTCCAGTGAACTTACCTGACATCGTTCCCGCCATGAGCAAAACTCCCAAACATCGCAGTCAACACCTGCAAGAAACTAAACAACTTCGACACACTCTTATTCTCCATCAACAACTCCGGATTCTGTTGCAACTCGATCGCGCAAATCCCTTGATCATTCTTGCTCGCAAAACTCTTATTCATAATAAGCGGCACTCCACTCGAACAGGGACTGAGACTCGGATTCACATCGACTGCACTTTCGACCAGTTGCAACTCCTTCGGCCGATCAATCCCCACCAGCTCAGCCTCCTTATTCGCCGACATATACCCATTACTCTTATCGCTCGTTTGTATTGGAAAAACATACTTGGCCGGCATAATTCGGTTATCCATCGCTTGCAATTCGGTTGTTTCCGTAATAACAGTTAATTGACGATGATTGGACTTTTTATTCGGACTACCTTCCGGCGAGGTATCAGTCGACTCACCGATATTGAAATTGACTGGACTCTTTTCCGCTCGCAATTCGGCGTTGATTTTCTTCCGTTGCCATGGAACTAGGATCAGTCGGATGATGAGCATCGACAAGATGGCGATGCCTACACTAATGGTGGCCGCTAGCCAGAGTGGAATGTTGTCCATGGAGAGCAGTTTTGGGCCGTCGTGAACAATGGAGAAAACGTTGACGAGAATGGTAAAGCTGTAGAAGAGCGGCAGTGAAAATAAGCCAGATTCAAGCGGGTCGGGTTTGTTGAGGATGCATTTTTTGATGACGAACAGAAGTGCGACGGATGTGAGACCGCTTAGAACTGGCGAGATGAACCAGGAACCCACTGGAAAAAAAATATTCATTAACTTGTTGAAGTCATTTTCACGAATACCATTCACATTTTTATTTCGTTTTTTAAATATTTTGATAAATATTTTTGTTTTGGAGAAGATGAGTAAATTTGGATAAAGTCGGAGATACCGTTAATTAGTAATTAATGTTTAAAAATTAATTATAACTTTTTTGCCATCTATGATCAGACATTTAAATTAAAAAGGTTAATGGTTCCCAGTTCTTGTAGCAATTTTTTTTTAAAGTGTGGCTACTAAGCAATAGATGGCTATTATACAAAAATCTTACCAATTTTAGCTAAAGTAAACCAGTGCACCCCATTAGTACCTCGTGCCACCAAACTGTAGCCAACAGTAGCACCAACAATACTGTGTGTTCCGGAAATAGGCAATTTTAAAAAAGTAGCCACCATCAACCAGGCCGCACTGGCACCAAGGGCACTGATCGAGCCCAGCATCAATTCAATCTCACTATCTCTGTAAACTTGCACGTCCAGGATGCCTTTTCGCATCGTGTCCGAAACTTTGTATCCTAAAATCATAAAAAAGGCGCAAAAATTACAAATTTTGCAACCTGTTGCATACAAAATTTTTTTTTTAGTTAACGAAAATGCTGAGATGCTTACCTATCAAAATAGCGCCAGCAACCTCAAAAACGGTGGCCAAACAGCAGGCTTGAAAAATGGTGAGCACTTTCGAACCGACACTGGTACCAAACGAATTGGCCACATCGTTAGCACCGATGCCAAAGGCCAAAATAAACGCGATTACAAATCCTAACACTATAAGCCATATTAAACTGGGTGAGTAAGGTTCCAGCATGCTTATCCCTTAATCCTTATATATCTACAGTTAAAACTTACAAAAATACTATATGTTATTTGGTTTGGTAAAATGTTATACTTTTTTAACAGCCATTATGGTTTGAGTTGGTTTTCCAAAATCTGCAAAAAAAATAGTTTTGTTAGATTTTTTTGGTGGGAAAGAAGTATAGCGTAAAGCGTCAGAAAACCCGTCGGTCCGATCGTCGGTCCGTCGGTCAGGTTTTTTCAAAACACGATTACTCGCGAACGAATTTTCCGAATGATACGAAATTTGGTAATTAAATAGAGAAAAATAAGCGGAATAATGTCGTCAATTGTGAAAGCAATCGATAAATAATTAAAAAAGTTATTAACAATTATAGCAACAAAAATTCATATCTTCTAAAGTAATGATCGGATTTATCTGAAATTTTCACAGCTTATTAAAAGTGACGCAATTAACGAATTAATTAATTAAAAAAAATATATGTAAAAAAATTTTTTTTAGTATTTCATTCAAAAAGTTACGCAATTTCGTAATCACATCAAAAAATTAATTTTGTTTAATATTACCTTCAATTCTCATTACTATTTGCATAAAAAAATCACAAAAAAAATATGATACAGAATGTGAAGCACTTTTTCAACGAAAAAAAATATACTCCGCAGGGTTGCGCGAATATCTAGCTTATTAATAAATTAACGCAAAGGTTAATTGCAGCCAATTAAAATTTAATTGCACAGAAATTTATTCGAGTTGCATATTTTATTTTTAAAATTAATTTTCGGCGCGAAAGCAGATGGTATTGATTGATTGCTCATTTGCCGTGTTGAGTGGAAGCAACACTACTTGCAATCAAGTTGAACGAAACTACATTTTATTACTGCCCTATTTAATCAAAGTACATATTCAACAAACGGCCGCTGATACTATATTGATTTTTTCGAGCCGACACGGTCATACACGTGTTTCTCAATGCACCGGACTGTTTTTTTTTTATTCATTTTTGGTATCGAAAGGGTGAAAACGAAAAAGCAACATGCCTCAATTTGCAATCGAATAAGTTCTACACACATGTATCTACAAGCGCTAATTAGTATTGAGTAATAAAGATAGTTACTTTTGCAATTTTGCAGAATAGTGGTGCGATTTCGTCATTATTTAACGACGATCTAACGCCATGACGTTGTTTTCTCGGTGTTGGTGAATTTTCGTGCAGAATTTTAGGACGACGCATGTGCAAATTTCGGCTTTTCATCCACTGATTTGTGAATGGATGGATGAAGAAGGGGGTTAATTTCGGATTTATTTTTACCTGAGTGTGTTTTAGCAATGTAAATGATGTGAACTGTAAGTATAAAGAGTGAGCCGTCCCGTCGTCCATCATTCAAAAATCAAACTGAGGATATTTGCTTATCTAACAAACAATCAATCAATCAATCAACCAATCAGAAAAAAATTGAATATATTTAGTGTGAATAATGTTTAGATTTTTATATAACGCGGGTTGTAAATTTTTTAATTTTTCTCTATATATTAAATAATTAATATTTTTCATTTATTTAATTGTACATATACAACGCCTACAGAGCACGCTCCAATTACAGACAAGGTAAAACATAAAATAGTTGACAGTAATAAATAATACATAATTAAAAATTAGGTAACAAATCCTGACTTCAAATCGGCCCTTGAACACCAAAAAATGTCGCAGCTTATTGAACAATCAGAATGGTGGAATACATATGCAACCAGGCATACAACTTTCTTTACGCGTTTGTCAAGCGCGCCAATATTTGTATCCCCAATTATTGATTTATTTACTTATTTATTTATAAGAGCGCTATTTTACATTATTATTAAATAAATTACATGACTTGTCAAAAGATGTCTCTAGGCCACAGATAAGGTTATCTGTGTCCAGGCACGATATTTTCATTTATTTCTCAATATGGGGATATTGACAAATAGAGTAAATCTTTTGGATAAGAGATGGATCCACTGACAATGACGGATTTATCGTTTGGTTGCCTATACACTAAAAAATTTTGCCGCCCTAGTAGTCAAAAATGGTCCTAAAGTTGCGTGGCAGGCATATTTTTTCAAATTTTTACGGGCTATTCTCGAATTTCCTTATAATACAGTGACCCTAAGAAGTGTCGTGTAGCAGCGACATCTATAAATTAGTAGGCAAACTAAACTTAATATTTTGGTGAGTAAGCTGTTTTGGTTGTTCAATAATTAAAAACAAAAATCCATAAGAAAAGCGTTATGAACAAATACCAATTATTTTAATTATTCAGAATTGTTGAAATTTATCGTATGTAGATCAGGTAAATGTTTTGGAGCATTTTGTTAAATATATTTTTGAAAAAAGGATTATTTCATTAGTTTATATTTTCGACAGCCTTTAGTTAATTTATACCAAAATTATTGTAATACCTAAGTTGAACATTTATCTTTAAGATTGTATCAAGTTTTGCGCAAAATTTTACGTAAAACCGTTGTCTTATGTCCACAAAATTAACCCTTCAATCTGACTCGTGAGGCATCGGTTGGTTCTATGAATTTGCGTCTGCGGGTTTGTGTGGCTGGTGGCTCATACAAGTGGCGTGTATCAAACATTTGTCTGACACAAATTCACGATACCTTATTACAATACTTGCCAAACAGTAAGTGGTTAAAAAAAATGTATCTTTTTTTATTAATATTATTTTAGTGTATTTTTCTAGTTTTATGTCCATGGCTCGACTTTGGTATGAAGGTACGTTTATAATGTGTTTTGAAGGTGCGTCTTTGGTGAACAGATTATGGTTTAAATGGTTTTATAGAAAGAGACAGCAACGATGATGAATCATGGTGTCACATAAGTTTTATTATTATGAGCCATTCACAATAGATGTCACTGTCTGCTATATGTTGCTGTCATATCGTAAATGACGTATATAAATATTTCCTAGATACCGATTTGAAGCATACTTACCTGGCGTAGAGGTCAACCATGATCACTAAGGTGGTTCCTCCGGGTTGAGGCCCTACCATTGCACTACGGATGGGCTGACCCCTGCGATTATCCCTAATGTGGATAACTCGGGCGCAGAATTTTTGGTAGTCGGGACTGCGTACGCGCTGTCCCGGTGTTAATTAATTAAACATAAAATTTGCCACTTAATTGACATTGACAATGTAATTTACTTCGTCAATTTTTGTCCAATTAATTTAAAAGGCAAATGGGTCACAAGGGCTTATTTTTAGGGGATGAAACTTTCACCAGCATTTTCTTCAATGTATCCTTAATATGTTTTCCATATTAAGTTCAAATCAAATATTCCTCCTGGCAGGTATTCACGTTACAAATTATGCATTTTTACAACTTTTTGACTCTTCAGAACTGAATAAAAATTCAACCCTTTAAAAAGGTCCAGAATTTTTGAAATCGTTCACCACTTGGCGTATACACAAAACATATGTTCGATATTTGATTAAAATCGGTTAGCAACTTTAGAAGATTAAGTGGATCTACCGATTTTGCCAATTTTAGCATGTTTTTGGCCTATAACGCGCAGGTCCTTGAGAATTTCCTAACTTTTTTTTCTTTGACCTAATTAATGGGCAGGTAGAAAAAAAGGACGCAAAATTTGCTTTAATCGGGTCAGTAGATTCCGAAATATAGTGGTTTAAAGAAATGCACAGACCGACAGACGGAAATTAGTGAATATGATTTTCGTAATCTACGCATTCTATAATGTAGAAAAAAGTGAAATTTAGAGAAATTACTTCTCTCGTAGAGGAAGTATTGTATTCATGAAAAAAAAAAATTCTCCAAATTTCACTTTTTTCTACATTATAGAATGCGTAGATTACGAAAATCATATTCACTAATTTCCGTCTGTCGGTCTGTCGGTCTGTCGGTCTGTCGGTCTGTCGGTCGGTCTGTGCAATTCTTTAAAACACTATATTTCGGAATCTACCGGCCCGATTAAAGCAAAATTTGCGTCCTTTTTTTCTACCTGCCCATAGATGATATCGAAGAAAAAAAGTTTATAAAATTCTCAAAGACCTGCGCGTTATAGGCCAAAAACATGCTAAAAATGGCAAAATCGGTAGATCCACTTAATCTTCTAAAGTTGCTGACCGATTTTAACCAAATATTGAACATATGTTTCGTGTATACCCGAAGTGGTAAATGCTCTCAAAAAATCTGGAGTTTATTATAGGGTTGAATTTTTATTAAGGGTTGAAGGGTCAAAAAGTTGTAAAAATGAATAAGTTGTAACGTGAATATCTGCCAGGAGGAATATTTGATTTGGACCAAATTTGGTATAGATATTAGGGATACATTGAAGAAAATGCTGGTAAAAGTTTCATCCCCTAAAAATAAGCCCCTACGACCCATTTGCCATTTAAGTTAATTGTTCAAAAATTGCCGGTGTTGTGATTCTTATATGGCAGCATTACCCACACTTTTCCATCAGTTATTTTAGTAATATTTACATAAAGAGTGAGTAAAAATAATTTTCAACCCTTACCATACACCCCCACCCCTCCAATATAGAGTTTGAGTCATATGGTTCGTATTTTCTTCATATTCGATTTCTACTATACATTTTAAACATATTTACGAATAATATAATTTAAAATAGTATGCAACCCTTATTTTGCAATTTCAACCCTTAACATACCATGTACAGTCAAAATGCTCGGATTTCTTTCAAATTTGGATCCTAGTAGTAATTTAACTTACTTAACTTATCATTATTTAGTTAATTAAATTAAAATTAGGGTAGGACCTACATATAACAATTGTAACCCCTAATGCACCCCTTACAGTTGGATTAGTCAGATTTCTTTTAAATTTGTTTTCTAATAATAAATTGAAATATAATTTAAACTAGTTTAATCAAAAATGTCCTAGAATCCTCAATTCATGTTTTTAACCCTTAACACTCCCCTTACACTGATAGTGCTAGGATTTACTTCAAACATTGATTTATATTGGTAATTTTAAATTTAGCTTTAAATAGTTTCATTAAATTAGAGTACCTACAACGAATTTTTCACTTTTTAATCTTTTTAAAATTCTAAAAATTTGAATAACAAATTTTAATATAGCAACGAGAGAAGTACTGTGGAATCTCATTTCCAGCGAATTTTGTTGTTATAAATAAAATTTTGTCAATTATTTCGATTTTTTCTTCGATTTAATCAAATAAAGCAAACCGTTAATTATAAGATTTAATAATAATAATAATTAATAGACCGTTTCGCACCATTTAAGAAGCGCCACGCGGATAAATAATTAACTACGTTTGCCTCTATTCATAAACTATATTTAAATTCTCAATAAATAAACAAAACGTTCTGCCGGTGAAATTGTTGACACAGATTACCAAAACCAACAAATTCAATTATCTATTGAATTTCAATTTTGATAAGGTCAAGAGTATTCGTACCTACTTTAGTATTTTATGTGTGTTATTTGATTTATTTGTTTAAATTTATTTTCGAGTGCCAAAAAAATAGATAAATCTCTAGAGCTTGTCCCCGATTAGAACATAATTATCTTATCTTATTCTCACCGCAAAATAAATCACTTTAACTTTGAAATTTCAATTTCTTTTTCCTTTGGCGATTTTTGGCATGTTTTAAGTAAATTATATAAAGATAATAGCACTTAAGAACATATTGTCGCGTGTTACCGGTCCGCGAAAATAAAAACTAGTGAACTTAAAAACAACAACTATTTATTAACTCACAATAAATACAACACAATTAATTAATTACACTTCGAATTAGATTACTTAGTATTTGCGGTCACTTATTCTTCTATTCGTATTACTGTTCTGAACTGTACTGTCCTTACGCGGTGCCATCGTCGCTTATATAGTCTAACAGGGAATATTCTGGAAGTTACTAGAATCGAATATTCCAGATTATTCCCGGCGCGTTCGAGATATGTGCTGTTGGCTATCTAGAACGTTCTGGATGGCCATGGGCGTATCATTTGGGGCATAATTCGTTACATTGCCCCCCTTCTAATTCTGATCGTCCCGATCAGAAATCAAATCCAAATCTCCTTGGTATTTCATCAACCGGTCTAAATGAACAACTTTCAACTTAGACCGTTGGTTTCGTCGTATCCGGTAAACCACATCATTGATTCTTTTAATGACCTCATATGGACCTTCCCAAGATGGAGACAACTTAGGCGAAACTCCCTTCTTCCGTTGAGGGTTGTATAACCAAACCCGGTCGCCTTCCGTAAAACCCTTTGAATTTACCTTCAAGTCATACCTAGCTTTCATTCGGTCACTAGCTAGTTTGATTCTATGCCGTACCAAATCATGAGTGTCCAATAAAGTCTTTCTCAAATCATCGACATAGTCCTCTACCTCTTTATCTTCGACATTTGGTGATCCGAACACCAAATCACAGGGCAGACGAAGTTCTTTGCCAAAAACAACCTTTGCTGGTGTCTGACCTGTTGTTTCGTGGATAGCTGTTCTGTAAGCCATCAGCAAAAGAGGTAATTGTCGATCCCAGTCCCTTTGATGTGTTTCTACAACTTTTGAGAGGTGTTCTTCCATAGTCTTGTTAAACCTCTCAACCATGCCATCGGACTGTGGATGAAGTGGTGTAGTCCTCGTCTTGTTGATGCCAAGTAATTCACAAAGCTTATGAAATACTTTGGACTCAAAGTTCCGTCCCTGATCTGAATGTAACTCTAAAGGTACCCCAAATCGGCTAAACATGTTGTCTACCAGAACTTTAGCAACAGTGGTCGCTTCCTGATTAGGGATCGCATAAGCTTCAGGCCATTTGCTAAAATAGTCCATGGCTACTAAGATGTACTTGTTGCCATCATCAGTTTGAGGGAATGGACCTGCCACATCAATTGCTATCCTTTCAAACGGTGCTCCTACATTGTACTGTTTCATCGCACCTCTGGATCTGGTTCTGGGACCCTTAGAAGCAGCACAAATTGAACATCTGCGGCACCAACTTTCTATGTCTTCTCGGCTGTGGACCCAATAAAATCTTTCCCGGACTTTTGCCATTGTTTTATTAACACCAAAGTGGCCTCCTGATGAACCCCCATGCACTTGTTCCAAAACCTTTTCAACCTTATTCCTTGGAACCACCAACTGCATGGTAACACTTTTTCCATCAGCACTCTCCCAGGCCCTTTTTAATAGTCCATTTACCACTTTCAACGAGTCCCACTGTGCCCATAACACCTTAAAGTTGGGTGATTTCGCAGATATGATGTTCCATTCAGGTCTGACTCCTTCCTCTTTTCCCATTAAAATCGGTCCAATATCCTTGTCCTCAAGTTGGTCTTTCCTAAGCTGAGCAGTTGTCCATGATTCATCTTCTTCAAGAGTGGTTCGTTGAATATCCACAATTCCTTCACGTTGATCCACTCTTGAGCAGTGTTTGCATGCCCCACAAGGTCTTCGGGACAAAGCATCAGCGTTATTGTGTAACTTGCCTGGACGATGTTTAATCTTAAAATGGTATTGCTGCAATTTTTCTAACCATCTTGCCACTTGCCCTTCTGGATTTTTCATTTGTAACAGCCATGTAAGCGCAGCATGATCTGTTCTTATGAGGAACTTTTTTCCATACAAATATCTGTGGAAATGACTGACCGATTTGATAATAGCCAGCAGCTCCTTTCTTGTTGCACAATAGTTCCTTTCGGGTTTTGACAACACCTTGCTGAAATATTCAATCACTTTTTCCTCCCCATCTTGCATTTGGGATAACACGGCTCCTACTCCAATGTTGCTTGCATCCGTGTCTAAAATAAACATTCCATCTGCTTGAGGGTAAGACAAAATAGGACTAGAGCAAAGAGCAACTTTTAAAGTTTTAAAAGCGCTTTCGCACTCTTTATTCCAGCAAAATGCTGCTTTGACCTCAGTCAATCTATGCAATGGCGCTGCTATATATCCAAATCCTTCCACAAATCGCCTGTAGTATGTGCATAAGCCCAGAAAACTTCTCACTTCATGTTTGTCTTGAGGTCTTGGCCAATCGCGTATAGCTTCAATCTTGCTATCGCTTGTCTGAATGCCGTCCGCACTGACCGTGTGGCCAAGAAACTCAACTTTGTTATGAAACAAATGACATTTCTTTGGATTTAGTTTTAAATGCGCATTTTGGAATCGAGCAAAGACTTCTTTCAGATTTTGAAGATGTTCTTCAAAAGTTCTTCCCATGACCATTACATCATCCAAATAAACCAAACAGGTTTTCCATGTTAGTCCACGCAAAACTAATTCCATCAGACGTTCAAAAGTAGCTGGAGCATTGCATAATCCAAAAGGCATCACATTGAATTGATAAAGTCCGCTGTTGGTGGAAAATGCGGTCTTTTCTTTATCTTCAGGATGAATGCCTACTTGCCAATATCCACTTTTAAGATCCAGTGTAGAAAACCATTTTGAACCTGCTAGTGTTGTTAAGGTGTCATCAATCCGAGGAAGGGAGTAACTATCCTTTTTAGTAACGTCGTTAAGTTTGCGATAATCAACACAAAACCGGGTTGATCCATCTTTCTTAGTTACTAAAACAACTGGTGAGGACCATGGACTATTGGATTCTTCAATTACCCCTTCTTTGTACATCTTGTCCAGCAGATTTGACACTTCCTCTTGCTTTGCAATCGGCAGTCTTCGTGGTGATTGCCGTATTGGCTGAGCGTCTCCGGTGTTGATTCTATGCTGAACGATGTTTGTACGCCCTCAGGTTGAGTAACAAACACATCCTGGTGTTGTTTAATAAAATCTTGTGCCAAAATGGTTTCTTTACTAGTCAGGTTATTCCAATTAATGTCCAATACTTCAATGTCTTTCACTGGTAGTTGCTCAGTTGTTTTTGAACAAGTTTCGTTACAGTTGGTAATAACTTCAACAGGTGTACAAACTCCGATTACTTCTCCTTTCTTAATTTTGATCTTAGAAGGGAGGATGTTTGCAACCCGTATCGGTGTGTCACAATCGGTTTGAACTAAAGATCGAGCTACCAAAAGACTGTTGTTAGTGTCTTTGTGTGGTTGAATTAGTCCAACGCAGCGCCCAGAATTGGTTTCTAGTTTAGCAGGAATAATCATTTCACTATTACCGTTCACTTCAGTTGTTTCACTTGCTACAACTCTTATATCAATTTCCGGGTCACTGGCTGTTGACAGCACAAATTCTTCATTTCCAATGCTAAGAGTGTTCTGCTTGTGATCAAACTTCAATCCGTGTTTTCGAATCAAATCCATCCCCATAATAAACTCATCTTCAATATCAGCTATTAACACTCTGTGACTTATTTTCAATCTCCCAATTTGTAATTCTGCATCAGCTTCTCCTATTACTGATGCACGTTCTCCAGTCACTGTCCTTAAGCTAATATTCTCTAATGGCAATTGAAGAAATTTCTTATCCAACACATCTCTTCTAGCAAGAGAAACGACAGCTCCGGTATCAATGGTAACTCGAATTTTAGATCCATTCAATGTTCCTTCCAAAGTTAAACTATCAGGTCTTCCACCCATACTTTTTATAGTTACAATTCTGGGGGCTGTGTTTTCTGTAGCCAGGGCATGCCCCGAAGCACTGGCTACATCTAGTTTTCCTGGTTGGTATGTGCCGCAGGCTGCTGTTGTTGCCTGCGATTGAAAACTGGAGATGGGACACGGCAGTCACGTTTGAAATGTCCTTGTTTACCACAACGATAGCAGGTATTTGTATTGCGCTGCGGTGTCATTGCGCTGAATTTCTTTAAAATTAAATCAAGGCCATCTAAAACTTTGTCAATCTTGTCTTTGCTGGCTGGTGGTTCCTCAAAATTAACTGCTCGTACTTTGTGTCCTAATCGAGAAGTATTGAAAGCGGCTTCTGCTTCTAATGCACGCACCAGTGCTTCATTAGATTTTTTAAATCCGGAAGCGTTTCCAATCAATACGCGTTGCACTTCCACTTCTCGAATTCCTTTAATAAAAGCGCGAACCGTTAACATCTCTTGGAATTCCTGTGGCGCTTCTGGATAACCCAGATTGACCAGTCGCTTTAATTCGGATTCGAACTCTTGCAACGATTCTCCCGATTTTTGAATTCGTGATTCGATTTGCGTTTGAAACACGTGTTTCAAATATTTGTCACCAAATCGAAGCTCTAATGCCGCAATGAGCAAACCATAGTTATTTTGTTGGTCTTCTGGCATGGTTTGCAAAAGGTCTAATGCCTGACCACGCAACGCAACAATTAAAGCTGTTGACTTTTCTTCATTGTTCCAGCCATTTGCAAGTGCAGCCGCTTCAAACTGTCTCTTGTACATCGTCCAAGAAGCTTGGCCATCATAAGTGGGCGGTTTTACTTTTATTTCCAGCGGAACTGCCATCTTGCACAACTCTACGTTGTTGTAGCTGCTGCATTTGTTCTTCAATTTTTTTCATTTTGTTGTCAAAGTCCTGCTTTAATTTAACTTCAACCACTTTCATTTCACCAGTCATTTCTACTTTGACATTGTTAATTTCACCAACAAGTTCGTCTTTTACTTGTTGTTTCATTTCTTCTATTTTTCCATTAACCTGGTCCAAGCGAGTTCCAAGCTTTTCGTATTCTTGTCGGCGCCGTTCTGCTTCTTCCTTGTCTTCACGCCGTTCATCCTGACGACGCTTTTCTTCTTGCTCTTTTTCTTCTTGACGTTTCTTCTCGTCTTCTTGTCGGCGTTTTTCTGCTTCATCTTTGTCTTCTTGCCGTCGTTTTTCTGCTTCCTTGTTTTGAATTGAAAGCATCTGCATCATTTGTTTAAGTTGTTCTTCCATTGCTTTAGTTTGAGTTCGTGTTAATGGCATATAATTTGTCTAAAACTTACTCGAAAAATTGCGGGTACACTTCTATTTAGATGTATATTTGAGCAACGAAGTCCAAATTTCTCTATCTCTTTTAATTTCCAAATAGAACTTTCTAGAATTTTCCCGAAAAATTAATCACTTACTTATTTTTAAGTGTCCAACCGTTTGGTAAAGTCAAAACTTCACCAAATCACTCAAATCGCAAATAGAATGTTCTAGAATTACCTCGAAATTTCTTTTAATTACGTTAATTATCTCACTAATTAATGTCAAAACACTTTCCGTTACGATAAAAGTCGCTATCTCCTTTAGAACTCGAATAGAATATTCCAGAATGTTCCGGAATTGTCCGCACTAATTAATTCACAACCTAGTAATTAATTAACACCAACTTGATAGTTGACACAAGCTCACTATCCCTCTTCTGACACCAATTGTCGCGTGTTACCGGTCCGCGAAAAAAAAAACTAGTGAACTTAAAAACAACAACTATTTATTAACTCACAATAAATACAACACAATTAATTAATTACACTTCGAATTAGATTACTTAGTATTTGCGGTCACTTATTCTTCTATTCGTATTACTGTTCTGAACTGTACTGTCCTTACGCGGTGCCATCGTCGCTTATATAGTCTAACAGGGAATATTCTGGAAGTTACTAGAATCGAATATTCCAGATTATTCCCGGCGCGTTCGAGATATGTGCTGTTGGCTATCTAGAACGTTGTGGATGGCCATGGGCGTATCATTTGGGGCATAATTCGTTACAATATATAAATAAAAAAATGACACATTTTATCAGTGTTTATCAACGTTGTCAAAATGAAATATTTTACAACTCTGCTCCTCTTATGTATTGCACATAACTCCCAGCAATTGCGAGATATTAAAGGTACCAAAACAGTGTACAGTAAAGATGAAGTGGGTGAGCCTCTAATTTTGATCCCATTAATAAACACGAACAAAATAGAAGAAGCTAGAAATGCATCCGAAGTCCACTTAGATGCCATCATGGATGTTAAAAGTTACACTGGCTATTTAACGGTAAACGAAACTTTCAATTGAAATTCATTCTTTTGGTTGTTCCCGGCCGAGGAAAACTATGAAGACGCTCCAGTAGTTCTATGGTTGGAAGGGGGACCTGGTTCCACTGCCTTGATCAGTATTTTCGTTCAAATTGGACCGTTTGATATCCAAAGCGATCATTCCATCAAATTTGGTAACCTGTGAGTGAAAATTTCTTTCAACATCTGAATTTCAGTGGAGCTGAAGAGTATAAGACGGCACCAAGAGAAAAATGGTACGTCGATGAAAAATTGGCGGGATATTCTAAGGAAGCTGGAAAGCTGAAGGAAGTTTTGGTCAGGAATGGTGGACATGCGGCGGCTTTTGATCAACCGGAAAATGTTTATAGTTTGATTTCCAATTTTACTCAAAATTAAATGTTAATTGATTAATCATTGTACCTAAAACTTTCGAGGCTAAGTTTTAAATATGAGATTACCCGTACAAATTTTTATCAGTAGCACTTAAATTAATGTGCTGTAATTGTATTTATTCAAAATTTCACGAATGATATATCATACAGGAAATTTTAGATCTTTTATATTTTAGCTTATCTATAGATAAGCAAACTATCAAATAAATATTCTATATAAATTAAGACAAACTACAAACTTGCTCAGTTTCATCAACGTTGTCAAAATGAAGTATTTCACAACGCTGTTACTTTTATGTATCGCACATAATTCTCAACAACTCCCAGATGTTTGTGGCAGCCAAACAGTGTTCAGTGAAGAAGAAGTTGGTGAGCCATTATTTCTCACCCCTTTAATAAACGCAAACAAAATAGAAGAAGCTAGAAATTTATCCGAAGTCCATTTCGATGAGTTTATGGGGGTTAAAATTCACGCTGGCTTTTTAACAGTAAACGAAACTCTCAATTCGAATTCGTATTTCTGGTTCCTTCCCGCTGAGGAAAACTATGAAGAGGCTCCAGTAGTTCTATGGTTGGAAGGTGGGCCTGGTGCATCTTCTTTGATCACCATCTTCAGTCTAATTGGTCCGTTTGATATTCAAAGCGACTTTTCGCTCAAAAAGCTTCCAACATATTGGTCGAAAACTCACTCCATGCTTTTCATCGATAATCCCGTAGGAACCGGATACAGTTTCACGAACGAAGGAGGCCAAGCTACAGACGAAACACAAATTGGTCAGCAATTAGTAACAGCTTTGCATCAGTTTTTCAAAATGTTTCCGGAACTGCAGAAAAACCGATTTTATGCTGCTGGTGAGTCTTATGGAGGCAAATTCGTTCCAGCCGTTTCCTATGCTATTTTGAAGAGCAATCCAACCGCAGAGATTCCGATTAATTTGCAAGGATTAATGATTGGAAATGGATTGTGCGATTTTGGGCTTCAAATTAACTACGCAGATTATCTGTATCAACTTGGAATGTTGGACTCCAATGGAAGAGAACAGTTCCGAGAAATGCAGAACCAAATTGTGGATAATATTGCCGTTGGAAATTACCAAAATGCATCTAATCTTTTGGATGTATTTCTATTGGTTCCCGATTCATTGTATTATCGATTAACTGGTTTTCGCAATCGCTTCAACTTTTTGTATGAAGAAGATCCTACATTGCCTGCTTGGATGACTTTTATGCAATATATTCAACAAGCTCATGTTAGAGCCGCCATTCATGTCGGTAATTTGACTTTTGATGATCCTTTAGTTTATCCAAGTTTGCACGAAGATATGATGGTGCCGGTTACTGCTTGGGTTTCTGAACTTCTGGAGCATTATAAGATTCTGTTTTATAGTGGACAAACTGACATAATGGTTTCTTATCCCGTGACTGAGAATTTCTTTCAACATCTGAATTTCAGTGGAGCTGAAGAGTATAGGACAGCACCAAGAGAAAAATGGTACGTAGATGGAAAATTGGCTGGATATTCTAAAGAAGCTGGAAAACTTAAGGAGGTTTTGGTGAGGAATGCTGGACATACTGCGATGCATGAGCAACCGGAAAATGTTTATAGTTTGATTTCCAATTTTACTCAAAATTAAGTACTCGTTAAATTAATTGTATTCAAAAATAACATTTTTGTTTAAAATATTTTTATTTAAATAAAGTTTACTATTTAATTTTACAATTTTTACCAAATGTTTTATTTTTGGGAAATGTTTTGCCTTTGGAGTCCACTGACCTTAAGGGTTCCTTAAATTTTTTAGAAAAGTTCTTCATTTTCAAATTATTTGTGCTACGATTCAAATCTATCGATAAATGGCGGCTTTGTATGGCCGCCTCTGGATTCGGGCTTGCACTGCCCTGCGCAGTGGTCAGGTACGTCGGCAGAAATGAGAGAAGTTACGCGAAGGTACGTGCAGAGATTAATTTCTTATAAGAATTATTTCTCATATAGTAAATATTATAGAAAGAGGCAGCATGTGCCAGCCAACAAAGCATTCAAGGTCAATTTAATTATATTACGTATCCTACAAATGGCAGAAAATTGTTTAGCAACGTTATATTAGCGAAAAGTATTACTAGAAAGTCACAACAAAAGAACACAAAATTGATGAACTTTTATTTACAAAATTAATTGTTTACAATAGATTTTGTGGTATTGGATCGAAATTAAATATCAACATAACTAAATCGTAACCGTAAACAACGTTTTAGAAAGGTTGACACACTCATTTGCAGTGGGTTAACAATTAGTTAAATGTTCCATCCGGCGATTATCCAAATCCTCTAAAAAATTTTCAAAAAATAGATAAAATCCATCTAGTAATCGTGGCACCGGTGTATGACCTTGGTTTATCAGAACACGGTCTCTACGTTCAAGTTCGACAGTCAATCTAAAACAGAGGATTTGAAATGCGCACACAAGTGCTAAATAGAAGGACTTACGTTATGCCATTTTCGATTAAGGTAGCAATTTCTTCATTCTTAATCATTTCAAAGAACTTTTGGGAAGCTAGTTCAATTTTGATAAGGAATAACTCCTGCAAGCACATATTTTCAAATCGAATGCAGTTCATTAATTCCACTTTTAAAGGCAGTCTGTTAACAGGATCGTGTTTTATCCAGCGCATAGCTGAATAAAATATTTGACCTTCGCATCGTACTTGTAGGTTATCGGAAGTAAGGATTTTCTTTAAATCAGGGAATGACAGTTGTAGAAAATTTAAACTTCCAACCAGTAAAACAAAAAATGTTTTAATTCGTGGAAGCATAACTTCTGCCACTTCCGGTAGATTTTGATGTTGTGCCTCAATGTACAAATAGTACGCACTCCCTTCGTCATAGGCCTTTTCTTGTACCATAATTGACCACAACTGGTTCTGCAGAGTATCTATTTGTAAATAGCTGCTACCTTTGTAGACGGTTAATATGTTCTGCCTGGTAATTAAAGTCTTATAGCAATTTTCATCATCGCTTCGCATCCAATTGTAGATAGTGCGAAAAGCGTCAGCAGAACAGTTTTCTGGTTCAATTTGGAATTCGGAAACGGTGGAATCGGGAAAGTTACAAAAATATTTGGAGTAGGTTCGTAATATTAGCATGTGAACCTTAAATTCGACATCTCCAATAACGATGATCGCATTGGTGTTTTCATCCTTTTTGAATTGTCTGGCTAATGCATCATAAATATTCCGTTTAGGTGGCCAATGCTGTTTGGTTTGATCGATTGGGTCAACCCTTTCTCGATATGGTGCTTCAACTAAAATTTGGCTAGTTTCTAAATTACGGTATTCCATTAATTCTGGCATAGCCGGCATTTTCAAACTTGACATTGCTATTTTATGGGCTGCGAAACGTATTTTTTCTACCTTCGAAGACCAATAATCCTGAAATTGAATTGAGTTAGTATCAAACTTCAAGTCTATATTTTAACTTCAAGGAAGTTGCATCAAATCAAAGAGAATCATAAAACTTATGAAAACTAATTACTACAGATTTACTAGCTTGCCCCTTTTAATTTGTTTCTCGTTCAGTAAACAGTGGTTGCAAATACAACCATTCAATATTATAGGGAAGTATATTTGTATGTTTCAAATTGTACAAACAATCTCTTCCAAGATACAAAATACAAATGACAAATGTCTAAACGTGTGCGTTCCTTTTATAGAGAATTCTAAACCTAGCCTACTATACATGTATACAATTATATCGCCTAGATACTCTAGTTGTACACAACTGCAAGGCCTACTTTAGATGTACCAGATGTAAGCAACTACATGGCCTACGCTAGATGTAAATAACTGCATATTCTAAACATTGGAGAATGCGTAAAACATTTAAAGCCGTCTGTCGGCAATCGGGTTGGAAGATCTTTAATTTGCCAATTTCGGATCTTGACAATAAATATTGGGTCAACAAGTTAATTGAAGTTTCTAATACGAGAAGAGTGTTCTCAAAATAGAAATGTTTTTTCTCCAAAGGAAAAAAAAATTATTTTGAGTCTTGCCGAAGCTTGACCCATGGTTTTAAGACCTTAGGAGCGGGAAGTGGGGGAAAATAATCGCTTAAACTCGCTCTGGAACCTGGAAATGGGTAAGATGATCTCTAATGGGTCAAGCTTCGACAAGACTCAAAATAATTGTTTTTTACCCTTCGGGGGAAAAACATTTCTATTATTGATTCCAAGTACATGCAGTTTTTATTTAATGATGACAATGACAAATAAAGTACTAAAGTGGATACTTATCGAGTACTTGACCGCCGTTGCAAATTGTTGATCTTTAGTTTTATAAAAAAAATTAGTTTACAAGTTATTATTCTAAAAAATAATAAAATCTGCACTTCAAGTGCATTTTATCTTATGTTCATTTTCTTTTTATTCATTAACGGTTTGTTTTATTTGATCAAATAAAGCATATATTTAATTTTATATTTAAACTACATAAAAAAATTAAAAAATTAAAAAAAAAATAAAAATCAAAGATAAAAATTTTCGGAGAGCACTTGTCGAATTACCTCTAAATCTTGCCTAAGTTACTTAAAATTTCAGTTAGTTTTATAGCGGCTTGTGTTTTGTTAGACTAGTTGAGTATAATTCGAGTAGGCGATGCAGTTATTTACAATTCGAGTAGATACCATTTTGGAACCTACGCAGTCTCCAATGTTTAGAATATGCAGTTACTCACATCTAGCGTAGGCCATGCAGTTGCTTACATCTGGCACATCTAAAGTAGGCCTTGCAGTTGTGTACAACTAGAGACTAGAGTATCTAGGCGATATAATTGTATACATGTATAGTAGGCTAGGTTTAGAATTCTCTATAAAAGGAACGCACACGTTTAGACATTTGTCATTTGTATTTTGTATCTTGGAAGAGATTGTTTGTACAATTTGAAATATAAAAATATACTTCGCTGTCATATTGAATGGTTGTTTTTGCAAGTACTGTTTACTGAACGAGAAACAAATTAAAAGGGGCACACTAGTAAATCTGTAGTAATTAGTTTTCATAAGTTTTATGATGCTCTTTGATTTGATGCAACTTCTTTGAAGTTAAATTATAAAGTTGAAGTTTGATACTAACCCAATTTAATTTCAGGATTATTGGTCTTCGAAGGTAGATAAAATACGTTTCGCAGCCCATAAAATAGCAATGTCAAGTTTGAAAATGCCGGCTATGCCAGAATTAATGGAATACCGTAATTTAGAAACTAGCCAAATTTTAGTTGAAGCACCATATCGAGAAAGGGTTGACCCAATCGATCAAACCAAACAGAATTGGCCACCTAAACGGAATATTTATGCTGTATTAGCCAGACAATTCAAAAATGATGAAAACACCAATGCGATCATCGTTATTGGAGATGTCGAATTTAAGGTTCACATGCTAATATTACGAACCTACTCCAAATATTTTTGTAACTTTCCCGATTCCACCGTTTCCGAATTCCAAATTGAACCAGAAAACTGTTCTGCTGACGCTTTTCGCACTATCTACAATTGGATGCGAAGCGATGATGAAAAATGCTATCAAACTTTAATTACCAGGCAGAACATAATAAGCATCTACATAGGTAGCCGCTATTTGAAAATTAAAACTCTGCAAAAGCAATTATGGTCAATTATGGAACAAGAAAAGGCCTACAACGAAGGGAGTGCGTACCACTTGTACATTGAGGCACAACATCAAAACCTACCGGAAGTGGCAGAAATTATGCTTCCACGAATTAAAACATTTTTTGTTTCACTGGTTGGAAGTTTAAATTTTCTACAACTGTCATTTCCCGACTTGAAGAAAATTCTTACTTCCGATAACATAAAAGTACAATGCGAAGGTCAAATATTTTATTCTGCTATGCGCTGGATAAAACACGATCCTGTTAACAGACTACCACTAAAAGTGGAATTGATGAACTGCATTCGATTTGAAAATATGTGCTTGCAGGAGTTATCCATTATCAAAATTGAACTAGCTTCCCAAAAGTTCTTCGAAATGATTAATAATGAAGAAATTGCTACCTTAATCAAAAATGGCATAACGTAAGTCCTTCTATTTAGCACTTGTGCGCGCAATTCAAATCCTCTGTTTTAGATTGGCTGACGAACTTGAACTTAGAGACCGTGTTCTCATAAACCAAGGTCATACACCGATGCCACGATTAGTAAATGGATTTTATCTATGTTTTGAAGAATTTTTAAAGGATTTGAATAATCGCCAGATGGAACATTTAACTAATTGTTAACTGACTGCATATGAGTGTGATTTAATTTCGATCCATTACCAAAAAATCTATTGTAAACAATTAATTTTGTAAATAAAAAGTTCATCAATTTTGTGTTCTTTTGTTGTGACTTTCTAGTAATACTTTTCGCTAGTTAATAAAACGTTGCTAAATAATCTTCTGCCGTTTGCAGGAAACGTAGTATTTGTATAGTTGTTAAATTGACCTTGCTTGATTTGTTGCTCACACACGCTTCCTGTTTCTCTACTATTTACTATATGAGAAATAATTCGTGTTGTCCACGTTTCACGTCTAGTGCAAAAACACGTTAATTTGGCAACTTATTGCATAAATAGCTAATTTTGCACGCTTTTTAAGAAGAATAAAAAAAAGTAGGGTGTTTCAACATCTAAAATGGCAACTAAAAAGATGTCATTTTACTAAAAAGATGTCATTTTAATCGAAAATTGCAAAAATTTACTTTCAACACTTCGCACAAATCAAATTCAAAGTCATTTCACAATTTACAGCATCAAATCCTTGCAAACACTTATTTGACGTTATTTACGTGGAATTACTCTAGTCACTAAGTTCGTTCCGTAATCTTCGATTTAATGCACTAGTGCACATTGAATCTAATTCTATCTTATTCTAACCGTGTTTGCAAATCTATAAAATTGCTTTAGAATGCAGAGTAAGACGATGCTTACTCTTTATTCATTAATATGCAACTAACAACTTTTTTTAAGGTAATACGATAATAATTATTAATTAGTTCAGGCAACGCGGTTATAATCAAAAGATTCTGATTGGCTGGTTCCAGTGGGTTCTGCCAGAGACTTCTGCCAGAGGCTTCTGCCAGAGACTTCTGACAGAGGCTTCTGCCAGAGACTGCCATAGCAAATCAGGTAATTTCAACGTAACTTTTATAATATCAAGAGATTTTATTAAACAATAACGAAAAACAATACAAAACAATTAACAATAAATTGTTCAAACCAACATAATCTTCAATTCAACAAAAAACTAATTATGGCGAAAGTAAGGTCCCTAAAATTGAAGTTGCCTTTCCTCTTTGGATAGCAACACTTATACGTTGTTACAGGTGAAAACCTGACTGAGCGTCTCCAGTAGCTTCATATATTCTTCGACCAAGTTGACTCAAGAATCGACGCCCTTACACATCAATTAGGACCCAATGTAATTGGGAATTTAATTTTGTTTATAATAACAAATAACCTACAAAAAACATATATTGATAACACAGGACAGAGTTATATTGAATTTGCACTATTGCATTAAATCGCATTGCATTTAAAATTGTTTTATTTTAAAAAAATTGTTAAAAAATTGTTATGTTAGCTGGACAGGCCTATATGGCAAATTTTATATAATGTCAAAATTGACAAGTTTTGCAAAATTTTAATAAATCTAATTTTTACTAAATTTCAGCAGTCGTACAATAGTATATTACAAACCGAGGTTCAAAGTATTTCATTTCTATCGAAAGATGAGATAGTTGATCGAGGCGTGAAGCGCCAAGGTCAACTACATCTCAAGACAGTAATGAAACTTTCCATCGAGGTTTGTATACTATTTTATTTACAATTATACATAAAACCAAAAATAAGTGATAATAAATTTAAATTTCTGAAGTATTGAACTGTCAAACCAACATTAAAACAAAATTCCGATCAATATCAAGGTGGTAATTTTGTTTTTTTGTGTTGGTGCTATGGAAATTCGAGGCTGGAATGTGTTCTTTTGGGCGGAAAGGAAACACTTTCCACCTTAGATCATGGAAGACTAGATTGCTAAAAGAGAGAAATTTCCAATCGGCTCAAGTAGAGTGAGATGAAATCAGTTAACTCCGCCCCATGATACTGACTCCGCCTTTATACCATTCCCTTCCGGGCGCGTATTTTAAATTTCAAATATTATTAAATATTATCTGCAATTTATTGTTGTATATTTATTTAATTTTAACACATTATAAAAAATCTCTAAATGCATTTCTGCGGTACTTCTTTCGTAATTATATTGTTAAACAAAGTGAGAATATAAAAAAAGTGCTTTCAAATTCATTGAAGGTATGCTGCCGGTTTTCAGAGTACGTCTGGTGCTGTTGTGTATTGAAATTTCAAAACAACATTCTTGAAAGTGATGCCCACAAATTTTAGTAAACTTTGTGATCTTTGACGGTTCTATTCCTATGATATTACACCATTGCTCTGCTTTTACATTGCTTCATGGAAACCTAAACAAAAATACGAATATAGTAAGCCAGTCATGGCAAAACAAATTACTTACTTATGATAAGAAGGGCCACTTTTAGATTTACACAGAATGCAAAACATTCTGATTGTTTTTCACTTAAAAAAGTTCAAGTAAACTAAAACAATAATATAAACACGAAATAACACAGCAAATAACATGAACTAATAACAAAAACTAAATTAAACAACGATGGTCGATGAACGATTCAGCAAAATGCGAGCTTTTAACAAGCAAAGCCAAGAAGAAAAAGTAAACATTACCCAATATTGACATTTAACCGGATATGACGAAAATGGGATGAGTTTCTAAAATAGAAGCTTGTTATACGTTACTTGAATTGGACTACTTGGCTCTATCTCACTTTTTTTTATTACGAGGGCTACTCCTTATCTGACGCATTGCTAGAAAACTGTATTAGCAATCCAGTATTCCATGATCTAAGCTTTCCACCCAAGAGAAAAAAAGTAAAAGTCAACAATGTGTCATTTTCAAACTTTCAAAAATACAGAAATTGCGTCATTACATATGTAATTGTAAATAAATAGGTTTAAACAAATAAAAATAAACTAAACAAGTTAATTTTTAAGTTTAAGTGTTGTATTTTGTTATATTATATAATTAATAATATATATTATAAGTTCATGCAGTTTTTTTATTTAAATAAAAACAATGACAAATAAAATACTAAAGTAGGTACTTAACTTTTTCTGAACTGCTGGTTTCAATAATTAAAATCATATAATTTTAAATATTTTTTTGTAGTGCGTTAGATGACAAGTTTCCAGTTCTTAAATGTATTAAAAATGAATTACTTAAAAAGATAAAGCAAACCGCCATTGCAAATTGTTGATCTTAAAAAAATAGCTACTTTAACAATATCGCAGGTTTTATAAAAAAAAATAAAATCAGCACTTCAAGTGCCTTAAAATCCCAACGAGTAAAATAAAAAAAAAAATAAATAAATGAATATTTTATTTTCAAAATTAATTGTTTACAATAGATTTTTTAGTAATGGATCGAAATTGAATGTCAACGTAACTAAATCGTAATCGGAGATAACGTTTTAGAAAGGTTGACACACTCATTTGCAGTGAGTTAACAATTAGTTAAATGTTCCATCCGGCGATTATCCAAATCCATTAAAAATTCCTCAAAAGATTGATAAACTCCTTTCTCCATTTGTGGCATCGGTCTATGACCTTGTTCCTCCAGAACACAGTTATTATGTTCTAGTTCCATAGCGAACCTAAAATAGGATTTGAGTTGCGTGCACAAGTGCTAAACAGAAGGACTTACCTTATGCCATTTTTGATTAAGGTAGCTATTTCTTCATTCTCAATTATTTCGAAGAATTTTTGGCAAGCTAGTTCAATTTTGATAATGAATAACTCCTGCAAGCACATATTTTCAAATCGAATGCAGTTCATCAATTCCACTTTTAAAGGCAGTCTTTTAACAGGATCGTGTTTTATCCAGCGCATAGCAGAATAAAATATTTGACCTTCGCATTGTACTTTTAGGTCATCGGAAGTAAGGATTTTCTTTAAGTCGGGGAATGACAGTTGTAGAAAATTTAAACTTCCAACTAGTGAAACAAAAAATGTTTGAATTCGTGGAAGCATAATTTCTGCAATTTCCGGTAGCTTCTTATGTTGTGCCTCAATGTACATATTGTACGCTCGCCCTTCGTCGTAGGCCTTTTCTTGTAGCATAATTGACCATAATTGCTTTTGCAGAGTTTTAATTTTCAAATAGCGGCTACCTATGTAGATGCTTAATATGTTCTGCCTGGTAATTAAAGTCTTATAGCAGTTTTCATCATCGCTTCGCATCCAATTGTAGATAATGCGAAAAGCGTCAGCAGAACAGTTTTTTGGTTTAATTTTAAATTTGGAAACGGTGGGATCGGGGAAGTTACGAAAATATTTGGAGTAGGTTCTTAATATTAACATGTGAACCTTAATTTGGACATGTCCAATAACGATGGTCGCACTGGTGTTCTCATCATTTTTGAATTGTCTGGCTAATACA
Source organism: Cryptophagus acutangulus (assembly GCA_963556235.1). Classification (NCBI taxonomy): domain Eukaryota; kingdom Metazoa; phylum Arthropoda; class Insecta; order Coleoptera; family Cryptophagidae; genus Cryptophagus; species Cryptophagus acutangulus. The sequence continues at coordinate 3,140,275 of OY744569.1, forward strand.
GCATAAATATTCCGTTTAGGCGGCCATTTCTGTTTGGTTTTATCGATTGGGTCAACCACTTCTTCGTATGGTGCTTTAAGTAAATTTTGGCTGGTTTTTGAATCACGGTATTCCACTGCTTTTGGCAGAGCCTTTAATCTTGACATTGCTATTTTATGGGCTGCGACACGTATTTTATCCACTTTCAAAGACAAATAATTCTGAAATTGAATTGAGTTAGTATCAAACTTCAAGTCTATAATTTAATTTCAAAGGAGTTGCATCAAATCAAAGATGGAAACTATAAGAAAACTTATGAATAGTAATTACTACAGATTTACTAGCTTGCCCCTTTTAATTTGTTTCTAGGTTCAGTAAACAGTGGTTGCAAAAACAACCATTCATAATGATAGCAAAGTATATTTGTATATTTCAAATTGTACAAACAATCTCTTCCAAGATACAAAATTCAACTGACTAATGTCTAAACGAGTGCGTTCCTTTTATAGAGAATTCTAAACATAGCCTACTCTAGATGTACACAACTGCAAGGCCTACTTTAGATGTGCCAGATGTAAACAACTGCATGGCCTACGCTAGATGTAAGTAACTGCATATTCTAAATATTTGAAAATGCGTAGGTTCTAAAATGGTACCTAATCTAATACACCGTATTAGTGATGACGTAGCCACGAAATTTTTGTTGGGGTAAAACTGACTCTTGAGTCAAACAAACAACTGTCAATAGGAAGTGTCAATAGTATCAACCTACATCAAACATTCATATTAATGTTTTAAAAAGGTTTATGTTCAGTTTAAAGATGTTTACCTGCTAAATTGGTATAAGGTAAGTAAACCAATTGATATTGATTGTTTGCCTAATGTTTTTATTCAACGTTTTTATTTTTATTTTTGATTCATTGACGCATTTGATGTAAGTCGATTTTCGATCTAGTTGTTTGTGTGACCCAGAAGTTAGATTTACTCCATTCAAAAATACGTCACACTAATACAGCGCATTGTATATAACTGGCATCGCCTACTCTAATTGTACTCTACTAGTTTAACAAGACACAAGCCGCTACAAAACTAACAGAAATTTTAAATAACTTAGGCAAGATTTAGAGGTAAATCGGTACAGGTTGTCCAGGATTAGAACACATGTTATTCTCAAAACAACAACAAAAAAAAAATATAATTTGCCCGTCATCAATAGGGCACGATAGCTCATCCCACCAAGATTCCTATCACAAATATAACAGCACAGAGACAATAGAGAGAGAAGATTGGACACTATATAGAAAAGGCTAGGGCGATTTAAAAGCGATTTTAACGCCATCTCGCGATTGGTTAGTCAACTGTAGACCTAAAAAGTACGAGAATTATAGGCATCTGCTGACGAATGGTTTGTAGCCATGCTAAATATATTTTGCGCGGTAAATTTAAATGTAATATTTTTTATTATTATTATTATTTTAAAGGTAAGTTAAACAATATAATTTTGCTACAATATTTATTATTTTTTACACACATATTTACACATAAATGAATACACTAAACTAAAATATTTTATATAATATCAAATATAAAAATAAATAAAATTATGTTGATGGGTCCCTCCTCTTCATAAAATATTCGTATGTATATAGGACAGATTACAAATTCTTAATAGTTATAATTATGTATCGGGCTTGGGACCGTCATATACTGATTTATGATTTGAAATCATAAATCAATTCATGGCAGAGTTGCCCCATCAACAATTTCAAAAAGAAATACAAAAAAATAATTGTATGCTGAACAACCAACCGCGTATTGCGACTGCAAATTTTTGGAGCAGATTACCAAAACAAACAAATTATTTGCAAGTGTAAAATAAATAAGGTACATACCACGAAAATAACAGCAATTATATATAGACACAATAATAGGAATAGACACAACACTAGGAACAACAAAAGCTGTATTCGCGACTCGTGCCGTGATTGCAATAATATCCGTTCAGTTTGGTCACTTTGAATGGGAGAACTCATGCTGTACTCACAGGAGAATTTAATATGTTGACATAAAAGAACACTCAAATATGATAGACAAAACATTATTTATAAATCAGTATTATTCGACTATTCGCGAATCACAAGTATCACAATGTTATTAACCTCACAATGAAATTACAATGTCAAAACATAGAAGTTTTTGAATGTAACACAGTGTGACACCAAAACTGGTATATTATTGATTAAAATTGTATTTAAAATTATGTTATACTTACACGTATAAAAATTATATTACACTCACTTATATATAAACAATCATTTTATTTTAAAGTAGAAAGATATTTATTAAATTTGTAACTAGTAAAACAATTTTATAAAAGGCAAACGTCATGAATTTCTACCAGTTACACCATTCTAACTTCAATCGTAACATAATCGTGAACTCCTATAAATAGAGAGAGTAAGGAATATATTTTATCTCATTTTAGTTTGGGAATCGAAATATCCCATCGTGCTGGTAAGAGAGTACAGCCCCTGTAACAGCATTTTATAACTAAGCAAATGCATTTATCGTGAACATCCAGGGATCAATTTATTATATTGTTAGCACAAATCTATTTGAATTGAATTTGGCGCGTAAAATATTCCTACGCCTAAGGAATGATGGGAAGGGAGACATCCTGTCCACGAGGCTCGATGCTGTGACAAACAGAAAATTACACCCTTAGTCGAATAAAGGCCCTCGCTGCGCGTCGGGCCTCAAACTTCGACTGCGGGCGTAATTTTTTTGTTTCGGCCCTCTAAACGTAAATAACTATTATTACTTCGATTCTAGCGTAGGCGATGCAGTTGTTTACATCTGGCACATCTAAAGTAGGCCTTGCAGTTGTGTACAACTACAAGGCAAGAAGTAGGCCATGTTATTGTGTACTTCTAGAGTAGGCTAGGTTTAGAATTCTCTATATAAGGAGCAGACTCGTTTAGACATTAGTCATTTGAATTTTGTATCTTGGAAGAGATTGTTTGTACAATTTGAAATATAAAAATATACTTCGCTGTCATATTGAATGGTTGTTTTTGCAAGTACTGTTTACTGAACCTAGAAACAAATTAAAAGGGGCAAGCTAGTAAATCTGTAGTAATTACTATTCATAAGTTTTCTTATAGTTTCCATCTTTGATTTGATGCAACTCCTTTGAAATTAAATTATAGACTTGAAGTTTGATACTAACTCAATTCAATTTCAGAATTATTTGTCTTTGAAAGTGGATAAAATACGTGTCGCAGCCCATAAAATAGCAATGTCAAGATTAAAGGCTCTGCCAAAAGCAGTGGAATACCGTGATTCAAAAACCAGCCAAAATTTACTTAAAGCACCATACGAAGAAGTGGTTGACCCAATCGATAAAACCAAACAGAAATGGCCGCCTAAACGGAATATTTATGCTGTATTAGCCAGACAATTCAAAAATGATGAGAACACCAGTGCGACCATCGTTATTGGACGTGTCCAAATTAAGGTTCACATGTTAATATTAAGAACCTACTCCAAATATTTTCGTAACTTCCCCGATCCCACCGTTTCCAAATTTAAAATTAAACCAAAAAACTGTTCTGCTGACGCTTTTCGCATTATCTACAATTGGATGCGAAGCGATGATGAAAACTGCTATAAGACTTTAATTACCAGGCAGAACATATTAAGCATCTACATAGGTAGCCGCTATTTGAAAATTAAAATTCTTCAAAAGCAATTATGGTCAATTATGGTACAAGAAAAGGCCTACGACGAAGGGCGAGCGTACAATATGTACATTGAGGCACAACATAAGAAGCTACCGGAAATTGCAGAAATTATGCTTCCACAAATTCAAAATTTTTTTGTTTCACTGGTTGGAAGTTTAAATTTTCTACAACTGTCATTCCCCGACTTGAAGAAAATCCTTACTTCCGATGACCTAAAAGTACAATGCGAAGGTCAAATATTTTATTCTGCTATGCGCTGGATAAAACACGATCCTGTTAAAAGACTGCCTTTAAAAGTGGAATTGATGAACTGCATTCGATTTGAAAATATGTGCTTGCAGGAGTTATTCCTTATCAAAATTGAACTAGCTTCCCAAAAATTCTTCGAAATAATTAAGAATGAAGAAATAGCTACCTTAATCAAAAATGGCATAAGGTAAGTCCTTCTGTTTAGCACTTGTGCACGCAACTCAAATCCTATTTTAGGTTCGCTATGGAACTAGAACATAATAACTGTGTTCTGGAGGAACAAGGTCATAGACCGATGCCACTAATGGAGAAAGGAGTTTATCAATCTTTTGAGGAATTTTTAATGGATTTGGATAATCGCCGGATGGAACATTTAACTAATTGTTAACTCACTGCAAATGAGTGTGTCAACCTTTCTAAAACGTTATCTCCGATTACGATTTAGTTACGTTAATATTCAATTTCGATCCATTACTAAAAAATCTATTGTAAACAGTTAATTTTGAAAATAAAAAATTCATCAATTTTGTGCTCGTTTGTTGTAACTTTTCCAGTAACGTTTCGCTTTATTCCAGTAATACTTTCGTTAATCAGTAATCTCTATACCATTGCTATGATCGCAAGTTGGTAGTAGTTGTACCGCTGCGCCACTCAAGTCGGTCCCTTATTTTTCATTTAACGAAATAGGTGCGCGACCAAGAGTGCGCGTTGATACTCGCAAAACACGTGCTCGTCAAATTAATTATCAAAAATAGCTATTTGTGTATTAAGAGCGCAAAGTGATACTTTGTCGCGCGAGCCAGAATGTTGTCGACGACAATCTGGCGAGAGCGACAAAGACACTTTGCGCTCGAAATACACACAAGATTTTTCCTACAATCGATTTTAAATTGAATTTTTGTTGCAAAAATGTAAAATTAATATTTTGACAACAAATAAAAACGTGATTATATCATCGGTAACCAAGAAACGCTAATTTATAAAAACAAAAACTATTGTTTTACTGCATTGTTTTGATTTAGCGAGCTAGAAAGTCAGCAAAAAGATCTAGAGCGGGAAAGTGACAACTTCTCGGAAAACGCCAACTTTTCGTTGTCAAATAAAAGCATAAAGGCCTACTTTTATATGCGATTGTAGGAAAACAACATTTTTGTATAAAATTTTTATTTAAACTAAATTTACTATACATTTTTACAATTTTTACAAAATGGTCCATTTTTAAGACGTTTTTGACCTTTAGAGTCGTATAGACTTCGATGGTTCCTTAATTTTTTTTGGGTTAGTTATGATTCCAGTCTCTTCATTTTTAGAACCGCTTGCAATGTGATATATTTTCCCCGAATTTTCTCACAGGCCGTGTGGCACCTCAATAATTCATTTAAGCAAAGATTGCACATGTAAGCTGATTTTACTTCTGATGTCTAAAAAATATAATATTCAACGTGTTTCCCAAATTTCGCTTATTTGTTCCTACTTTAAATGGGGTATACAGTTCCAACAGATTCGAAATTGGTATACCGAAATATTCGTTAAAAAAAATATCATGGTCTTCGGTTTTTATTAAACATAGTATACAGATCGATTCATTATCCTCAGTTTTTAACTTGGTTTTTATCGATTTTTGCAAAAAATCGTTATTATCCCATTCTTTTATAAAGCTCTTTTCATCCAGTTCAATTTTAATGGTGGGAAAAGTGTCTTCCAATTTCATGCTGTTTTCGAGTTCTTCTTTTATATCGATCTGTCAAGCAAGTAAGAGTGATACAAATATAAATATTTGTTAAAAAATTAAAATTATTAAATCATACATCATGATGCAACTGACCAGGATATTCCTGGAATGAAGAATCACATTTGAAGGTGGACTAAAAAAACCAGCAGTTTAAAGGATAAAATCAAATTGGTTTTCTCCCAATGTGTAGGTTATTTGTTATTATAAAAACCTATTGAAGTTGCTTAGTTACGTTGAAATTACCTGATTGGCTATGGCAGAAGTCTCTGGCAGAAGTCTCTGGCAGAAGTCTCTGGCAGAAGTCTCTGGCGGAAGTCTCTGGCAAAAGTCTCTGGCAGAAGTCCCTGGAACCAGCGAATCAGAATCTTTTATTTATAATCGCGTTGCCCGAATTAATTAATAATTATTATCGTATTACCTTAAAAAAGTTGTTACTTTATATTAATGAATAAAGAGTTTTCCCACGACCACATACGAAAATCATAGTTTCCGTACAAGAAACATACGACGAAAGCATGCAATATCATTCGGCCGTGCGATATTATATCGCACGAGTAGAGTAAGCTGTGCGTTAAGGCTTTGACCAATAGCGTGCGACTTGGCAGAGGCCTCTGCCAGAACCCTCTAGTCTCAGCCAATGAAAAATTTGCATTTACTAGTCGTATTATCTGGGGAAAGCAAAAGGTAGTCAAAAAAATTGAAAATCGCCTCATTCTCATATTGATTGTTACATCATTAAAAAATATCATGATTCAATATAGATATATAAATATCATGATTCAATATTGAATCATGAAAAATATGTCAAAATAATTAACATTCGTTAGATTATTGTTTGGTCGTGAAAAAAATAGCGTACATAACTCGCCGGAAAGTGACTTAACACACTCGTGGGTTGCCAACTTCTCCTCTCGTGTGTTAAGACTCACTTTCCGCGCTTGTTTTATATAATATACTATGTGGTGATATGGACTTATATAAAATTAGAATTAAATATTAAATAATTTAAAATGATTCTTTGGAGATTTTTCTTGACGACTTGAGCGCATTTGTTTATGCAGCTGCAAATGAATATAAGTTCCTAGAAAATAGAAGACACGTGTGAATTGAGGTCAAGCTTACAGTAGCTAGACTCATATTAGCCAATCATATTTATTTGAATAATCCTACTTAAAAACAGTAGCGGAAGGAGAAATCATATAAAAAGGTTTGCTACTGGAATAAGCCGCAGTTAGCGAATAGCGAGTATAAGAAAACAGTATCTAGTCTTAACAATCAGTTAATCAAGTCATAGTCGGTCCAAACATAAGAATCATCATAAGATTCTAAATTGCAACAAACTTTACCTAGAAAGAAGTTATTCGAGAGTCGTCTAAAATAGGCTAAGTGAAGTTGTGTAATTTCCTAAATCATCATTATTTTGTAGTTTGAATAAATATCAAAGTTAAATCCGAATCGAGTATTTTATTGAACGTTCATCCGTGATCAATCCCAGAAGGAAGAAAGTATCTTGAAGCCGAGAAGACGAACCCGATAAGAACGTTAAGGTCAACCGCTCGCAGAAGTCCAAGTCCAACCGCCCAGAATTGCCAATGGTTCTTTAAGATTTTCCAACCGCTCAACGAAAAGTAACAAATCACCGATCATTACAACTAAAGCATCGTCTCTGCATTCTAAAGCAATTCTTTAGATTCGCAGATTTGCCAACACAGTTAGAATAAGATAGAATTAGATTCAATGTGCACTAGTGCATTAAATCGAAGATTACGGAACGAACTTAGTGACTGGAGTAATTCCACGTAAATAACGTCAAATAAGTGTTTGCAAGGATTTGATGCTGTAAATTGTGAAATGACTTTGAATTTGATTTGTGCGATGTGTTGAAAGTAAATTTTTGCAATTTTTGATCAAAATGACATCTTTTTAGTTGCCATTTTAGATGTTGAAACAGCCTACTTTTTTTTATTGCTCTTAAAAAAGCGTGCAAAATTAGCTATTTATGCAATAAGTTGCCAAATTAACGTGTTTTTCGCACTATACCTTTTCAACTTCAAATTGAGACTAATCATTTTCAAATTGAGAATAAACAATATCAAATTGAGAATAAACAATTTCAAATTGAGAATAATCAATTTCAAATTGAGACTAAACAATATCAAATTGGGAACAAACAATATCAAATTGAGACTAAACAATATCAAATTGAGAATAAACAATTTCAAATTGAAATTAATCAATTTCAAATTGAGATTAATCAATTTCAAATTGAAACTAAACAATATCAAATTAAAACCGAAATTTATCAAATTAATTATTAATTTATACCTGATGCCTTAAATATGATAGATATGACTTTTTAATCATTTAATAATTTCAATAAAGTTACTTTTATTATTGTTAATTTATATTATTGTTAATTTAAATTATTGTTAATTTATTTTATTAATACATTATTCTTGATATTCTTGTTTCTTTTTTGGGCCAAAAAATTACTATGTTTATTATGATATTTTAACTTTTTGCTTCCCACTACGTTGTTTCTCAATTTTTGTTTGATTCTTTGAGCGGATTTAATTTGAAATGGATTAATCTCAATTTGATATTGTTTAGTCTCAATTTGATATTGTTAAGTCTCAATTTGAATTTGTTTAGTCTCAATTTGATATTGTTTATTCTCAATTTGATAATGTTTATTCTCAATTTGATGTTGTTTATTCTCAACTTGATATTGTTTATTCTCAATTTGAAAATGATTAGTCTCAATTTGAAGTTGAAAAGGTATAGACGTGAAACGTGAACAACACGTCGTGTGCGACATGTTGTCATCAATATTAATGACGTATTTTTTTATAGGAATTATTTCTTATATAGTAAATAGTATAGAAACAAGAAGCGTGTGTGAGCAACAAAGCATTCAAGGTCAATTTAACAACTATATTATTTTTTTTCTAAAAAGCTCTACAAATGGTTTCCTACAAATGGCAGAAGATTATTTAGCAACGTTATATTAACTAGTGAAAAGTATTACTAGAAAGTCACAACAAAAGAACACAAAATTGATGAATTTTTTATTTACAAAATTAATTGTTTACAATAGATTTTTTGATAATGGATTGAAATTAAATCACACTCATTTGCAGTCAGTTAACAATTAGTTAAATGTTCCATCCGGCGATTATACAAATCCTTTAAAAATTCTTCAAAAGATAGATAAAATCCATCTCCAAATCGTGGCATCGGTGTATGACCTTGGTTTATCAGAACACGGTCACTACGTTCAAGTTCGACAGCAAATCTAAAACAAAGGTTTGCAATTGCGCGCACAAGTGCTAAATAGAAGGACTTACGTTATGCCATTTTCGATTAAGGTAGCAATTTCTTCATTCTTAATCATTTCGAAGAACTTTTGGGAAGCTAGTTCAATTTTAATAAGGAATAACTCCTGCAACCACATATTTTCAAATCGAATACAGTTCATCAATTCCACTTTTAGTGGTAGTCTGTTAACAGGATTGTGTTTTATCCAGCGCATAGCAGAATAAAATATTTGACCTTCGCATCGTACTTTTAGGTTATCGGAAGTAAGGATTTTCTTTAAATCAGGGAATGACAGTTGTAGAAAATTTAAACTTCCAACCAGTAAAACAAAAAATGTTTTAATTCGTGGAAGCATAATTTCTGCCACTTCCGGTATATTTTGATGTTGCGCCTCAATGTACAAATAATACGCACTCTCTTCGTTAAAGGCCGTTTCTTGTACCATAATTGACCACAACTGGTTCTGCAGAGTTTCTATTTGCAAATAGCTGCTACCTTTGTAGACGCTTAATATGTTCTGCCTGGTAATTAAAGTCTTATAGCAATTTTCATCATCGCTTCGCATCCAATTGTAGATAATGCGACAAGCGTCAGCAGAACAGTTTTCTGGTTCAATTTGGAATTCGGAAACGGTGGAATCGGGAAAGTTACAAAAATATTTGGAGTAGGTTCGTAATATTAGCATGTGAACCTTAAATTGGACATCTCCAATAACGATGGTCGCATTGGTGTTTTCATCATTTTTGAATTGTCTGGCTAATGCAGCATAAAAATTCCGTTTAGGTGGCCAATTCTGTTTGGTTTTATCGATTGGGTCAACCCCTTCTCGGTATGGTTCTTCAACTAAAATTTGGCTAGTTTCTAAATTACGGTATTCCATTAATTCTGGCACAGCCGGCATTTTCAAACTTGACATTGCTGTTTTATAGGCTGCGAAACGTATTTTATCTACCTTTGAAGACCAATAATCCTGAAATGGAATAGAGTAAGTATCAAACTTCAACTTTATAATTTAACTTCAAGGAAGTTGCATTAAATCAAAGAGCATCATAAAACCTATGAAAACTAATTACTACAGAATTACTAGTGTGTCCCTTTTAATTTGTTTCTCGTTCACTAAACAGTGGTTGCAAAAACAACCATTCAATATAATAGCGAAGTATATTTGTATATTTTAAATTGTACAAACAATCTCTTCCAAGATACAAAATTCAACTGACTAATGTCTAAACGTGTGCGTTCCTTTTATAGAGAATTCTAAACCTAGCCTACTATACATGTATACAATTATATCGCCTAGATACTCTAGTTGTACACAACTGCAAGGCCTACTTTAGATGTGCCAGATGTAAGCAACTACATGGCCTACGCTAGATGTAAATAACTGCGTATTCTAAACATTGGAGAATGCGTAGGTTCCAATCTGGTATCTACTCGAATTGTAAATAACTGCATCGCCTACTCGAATTATACTCAACTAGTCTAACAAAACACAAGCCGCTATAAAACTAACTGAAATTTTAAGTAACTTAGGCAAGATTTAGAGGTAATTCGACAAGTGCTCTCCGAAATTTTTTATCTTTGATTTTTATTTTTTTTTTAATTTTTTAATTTTTTTATGTAGTTTAAATATAAAATTAAATATATGCTTTATTTGATCAAATAAAACAAACCGTTAATGAATAAAAAGAAAATGAACATAAGATAAAATGCACTTGAAGTGCAGATTTTATTATTTTTTAGAATAATAACTTGTAAACTAATTTTTTTTATAAAACTAAAGATCAACAATTTGCAACGGCGGTCAAGTACTCGATAAGTATCCACTTCAGTATTTTATTTGTCATTGTCATCATTAAATAAAAACTGCATGTACTTGGAATCAATAATAGAAATGTTTTTCCCCCGAAGGGTAAAAAACAATTATTTTGAGTCTTGTCGAAGCTTGACCCATTAGAGATTATCTTACCCATTTCCAGGTTCCAGAGCGAGTTTAAGCGATTATTTTCCCCCACTTCCCGCTCCTAAGGTCTTAAAACCATGGGTCAAGCTTCGGCAAGACTCAAAATAATTTTTTTTTCCCTTTGGAGAAAAAACATTTCTATTTTGAGAACACTCTTCTCGTATTAGAAACTTCAATTAACTTGTTGACCCAATATTTATTGTCAAGATCCGAATTTGGCAAATTAAAGATCTTCCAACCCGATTGCCGACAGACGGCTTTAAATGTTTTACGCATTCTCCAATGTTTAGAATATGCAGTTATTTACATCTAGCGTAGGCCATGTAGTTGCTTACATCTGGTACATCTAAAGTAGGCCTTGCAGTTGTGTACAACTAGAGTATCTAGGCGATATAATTGTATACATGTATAGTAGGCTAGGTTTAGAATTCTCTATAAAAGGAACGCACACGTTTAGACATTTGTCATTTGTATTTTGTATCTTGGAAGAGATTGTTTGTACAATTTGAAACATACAAATATACTTCCCTATAATATTGAATGGTTGTATTTGCAACCACTGTTTACTGAACGAGAAACAAATTAAAAGGGGCACACTAGTAAATCTGTAGTAATTAGTTTTCATAAGTTTTATGATGCTCTTTGATTTGATGCAACTTCTTTGAAGTTAAATTATAAAGTTGAAGTTTGATACTAACCCAATTCAATTTCAGGATTATTGGTCTTCGAAGGTAGATAAAATACGTTTCGCAGCCCATAAAATAGCAATGTCAAGTTTGAAAATGCCGGCTATGCCAGAATTAATGGAATATCGTAATTTGGAAACTAGCCAAATTTTAGTTGAAGCACCATATCGAGAAAGGGTTGACCCAATCGATCAAACCAAACAGAATTGGCCACCTAAACGGAGTATTTATGCTGCATTAGCCAGACAATTCAAAAATGATGAAAACACCAATGCGATCATCGTTATTGGAGATGTCCAATTTAAGGTTCACATGCTAATATTACGAACCTACTCCAAATATTTTTGTAACTTTCCCGATTCCACCGTTTCCGAATTCCAAATTGAACCAGAAAACTGTTCTGCTGACGCTTTTCGCACTATCTACAATTGGATGCGAAGCGATGATGAAAAATGCTATCAAACTTTAATTACCAGGCAGAACATAATAAGCATCTACATAGGTAGCCGCTATTTGAAAATTAAAACTCTGCAAAAGCAATTATGGTCAATTATGGTACAAGAAAAGGCCTACAACGAAGGGAGTGCGTACTATTTGTTCATTGAGGCACAACATCAAAATCTACCGGAAGTGGCAGAAATTATGCTTCCACGAATTAAAACATTTTTTGTTTCACTGGTTGGAAGTTTAAATTTTCTACAACTGTCATTCCCCGACTTAAAGAAAATCCTTACTTCCGATGACCTAAAAGTACAATGCGAAGGTCAAATATTTTATTCTGCTATGCGCTGGATAAAACACGATCCTGTTAACAGACTACCACTAAAAGTGGAATTGATGAACTGCATTCGATTTGAAAATATGTGCTTGCAGGAGTTATCCATTATTAAAATTGAACTAGCTTCCCAAAAGTTCTTTGAAATGATTAATAATGAAGAAATTGCTACCTTAATCAAAAATGGCATAACGTAAGTCCTTCTATTTAGCACTTGTGCGCGCAATTCAAATCCTCTGTTTTAGATTGGCTAACGAACTTGAACTTAGAGACCGTGTTCTCATAAACCAAGGTCATACACCGATGCCACGATTAGTAGATGGATTTTATCTATCTTTTGAAGAATTTTTAAAGGATTTGAATAATCGCCAGATGGAACATTTAACTAATTGTTAACTGACTGCAAATGAGTGTGATTTAATTTCGATCCATTACCAAAAAATCTATTGTAAACAATTAATTTTGTAAATAAAAAAATCATCAATTTTGTGTTTTTTTGTTGTGACTTTCTAGTACTACTTTTCGCTAGTTAATAAAACGTTGCTAAATAATCTTCTGCCGTTTGCAGGAAACGTATAGTTGTTAAATTGACCTTGCTTGATTTGTTGCTCACACACGCTTCCTGTTTCTCTACTATTTACTATATGAGAAATAATTCGTGTTGTCCACGTTTCACGTCTAGTGCGAAAAACACGTTAATTTGACAACTTATTGCATAAATAGCTAATTTTGCACGGTTTTTTAAGAACAATAAAAAAAAGTAGACTGTTTCAACATCTAAAATGGCAACTAAATAGGATGTCATTTTACTAGAAAGATGTCATTTTAATCGAAAATTTGCAAAAATTTACTTTCAACCCATCGCACAAATCAAATTCAAAGTCATTTCACAATTTACAGCATCAAATCCTTGCAAACACTTATTTGACGTTATTTACGTGGATTCTTGTACGGAAACTATGATTTTCGTATGTGGTCGTGGGAAAACTTTTTTTTCTACGACCACTATAAAATTGAGCATTTTGTGCATAAGTTGCTAGATGAGCTATGGCCGTGAGATATTATTCCCCACACTACACATGCGCATTGCGCGTACATGTAGTGTAATCGTTGAGAGTCGAGACGAATTTTGTTTTGACAATTGACTTTTGTTATTGAAATAGTGTTGTCAGTTTATTATAACGTAAAATTAATATAAAGTTTAATAAAAAAAATGTGTTCGTAGAAAAAGTACAGTGTGTAACACGTGCAAAAACTCTAATTTCTCACTCGTGTGATTTGCGCACTCGCCTACGGCTCGTGCTGGCAAATTCACGCTCGTGAGAAATTAGCTATTTTCCGCACTTGTTACACAATATACTATATTCGCTAGCAATATCACTAGTGGGCAAATATATTCGACGATAATTGACGAGTTAATCAAGGCTGGAGATGTCACGAGCCGAAGGCGAGTGGCATCTCCAGCCTTGATTTTAACTCGTCAATTATCGTCAAATTATATTTAGCCCACGAGTGGTATTTAGCAAGACAATATAATGATTTCGAACTATAAAACAGTAACAAAGTAAACTTAAGGGTCTATCATTCGATGGTCCGCAACCAACATTGCATCAAATTTGTAATAATTTGCTTCAATTTTAAACTATCACAACTTTTATATCAATAATATTGACGTAGAAGTTTATGCATTTTCTTAAAGTAAAGTTACTTACAATTGTAAAATGATATTATGTACCCCCATAATTAATTTGATTGTCTTGAATTTAATTTAATTGTGGAGACTCATTAATTTTAAATTTTTACGTATTTCATTGTTATTTGTACACGTATTTTAAAGTTTTATATCTTAAAATGTTCAGAATTAGATTTCCAAAACGAACATTATTGAATATATATAAAAAAAAAATTGTACTATAAATTACATTAATTAGAATTTTTGAATGACAATTTTACATAATATTAAAAAAAAATATTGAAATTTTTCAATAATACGTATGAAGAGGATGTATTTGCGCATCCGTTGACATTTTAGTTATCAAAATCGGTTTAATATTTAATCATTAATAGGGGTTTAAAGAAAGTATTGTTTTTAGTTACACACATTTCGACCCAGGTGTCGCATCGATTTATAAGAAAATGCGCCGTCCTATTTGGGCGGAGTCAAATTCAAATTCAAAAAATCAGATATTTGTGAAATCATGCAAATATTTGTTGCTGTTTTGACAATTAGATATTTTTATTCTTATAATGCTTTGTATTTGTATTATATTGATATTGCTATTTGACACAAGTACATATATAATGCAATTTATATATAATGCGTTTTTATCTCACATCTCTTTTTATTTTCTTAGTTAAAAAGAGAAGAGTGATAAAAACACTTTTTGTTTGGAGGCTAATGTGACGTATACTCGTATACATGCTGCGGTAAAAAGAAGCGAGTTTTCTGAAAATATATATAAAAGTATCACAAACTTCAGAGCAAACTTCTAAAATCTTTATAACAAAAATTACTGCAATTTTTTCAAAAAACTTTCATACATATATTTATTTACATTTCATTATACATTAAAAAAAATTATTTACAATTTATTTAATTGTATTTATTTACATTTCATTATACATTTTAAACAAATTCTACATTTGCAGTAAATGTGTGTAATAGAAGAGGAAGAAGGCGATGATTTGTACCAAAATTAATAAAAATAATTTTATAAAGTACCATTTAATAATTAAATTTTACTTATTTTATTATTTATAGTAAATTTTAAGTATTGTGTTAATTAATAAATATTAAAAAAAAATGTTAAATTAATTACAAATAAATTTTATTAAGTTATATGTAGTTTTAAATGCGAGAGTAGCGCGCCAAACAAATTGATCTTTTTTATCGGATACGAATTCGTTTTTTTGACTTTTGGGCCAGCGAACAATTTTAATTTGAACCCATGCTAAACAGTTTGCATGTTTGTAGTTTTCCCCTACTAATATCAATTTCTCGCTACTACGCTCAGAGTGGGGAATATTCGGACTGCCTTCTTTTCGTCTGACTTCTATCTTCCGCTTGCCCCCCAAAAAATTCTACCGCGGATTAACCGTAACTATCAAGCCTTAATAGTAATATGATATAGTAATATGATTTTATAAATATGAGATAGTAATAATAATATTTTATAGTAATATGAGATAGTAATATGATTTTATACCCGTGAATACATATCATCCACTCGATTATCTTTTGTTTTTTTATTTATATCCAATATGATAATTTCTGAGCTATGCAGTTTCGGTGTGGAAAATAGGATCTAGTGGGCCATGAATTATATTGTCATATGTAATATAACAAGGGAAAAGATTATTATCGGTAATTTTGAATTTTATACGAAAACTACGTTGCCTAGCAATTTTACGAGTCAAATTGAAGGATCAAAAAACCGAGCGGTACGCGAGGTTTTTTGTCTGCCAATTTGACAAGTAAAATTGCTTTAGGAAACGTAGTTTGAGTGCATTAAAATGCAAAATTACCGATAACAATAATCTTTTCCCGAGTTGTATTTTAAAGATTATTTCGTGACTATACTATTTAACGTTATTAATATTGACTATACTATTTAACGTTATTATTTAACATTATTTAATCTCTCCAAATCGTCTGTTCGACATTTTTGAGATGACAGATTTGTTCAATAGCTAATATATTGTTTACATATTTTGTTTCATGGATATCTAAATAGGTATATGTACATTACAATTATTATCATCTATATAAAGTAACTATAGCAACGGGAGGTGTTATCGCTGTAATAGGCCCCGTAGAAATGGCAACGGGTTGTTGTCGGACTAATATATAGAAAGCTGTGATTTCAAGTACAGTATTGTGATAGGAATGAAATAATCAAAATTAATTTATTTTAAAAATTGGTAACATTAAATGAATCCAACAAATATATCAGAAAAACTAATTAAAATTAAAAACACAGTGATTGTAAGTAGTTTGTTGTTGGTTTCCAACGGAAGCAGAAGTGGAAGTCGAGTAAGATAGATGAAAAACTAAGATAGATGTAGAATGGAAATATCTAGTAGTAAAATGTCATTATAATTTATTAAATATTTTATAAAATATAACATCAATTAAGAGTTGTGCGATTTTCTTACCGAATACCATTCGTACAAAAATTAATTCCGAAATTTTTTTATCGCTTACACTCATGCATTAGTTAGCGTAAGGAAATCTGCCCTCGTCTGCGACTCGGGCAGATTTCCACGCCAACTAATGCATTCGTGAGCTTAAAAAAAATTTCTGGAAATAATTTGTGCACTTATGGTATTACATGTGAAAACAATGACAAATAAAATACTAAAGTAGATAGGTACTTAACGAGACTTGACTTTTTCAAAATTGAAATTCAATAGATATTAGTTTTTCTGAACTGCTGGTTTCAATAATTAAAATCATAGAATTTTGAATATTTTTTTCGTATTGCGTTAATACACTCTGCTGACAAGTTTCCAGTTCTTAAATGTATTAAAAATGAATTACTTAAAAAGATAAAGCAAACCGCCATTGCAAATTGTTGAACTTAAAAAAATAGTTACTTTAACAATATCGCAGGTTTTATAAAATAAAATAAAATCAGCACTTCAAGTGCCTTAAAATCACAACGAGTAAAATAAATGTATATTTTATTTTCAAAATTAATTGTTTACAATAGATTTTTTAGTAATGGATCGAAATTGAATATCAACGTAACTAAATCATAATCGGAGATAACGTTTTAGAAAGGTTGACACACTCATTTGCAGTGAGTTAACAATTAGTTAAATGTTCCATCCGGCGATTATCCAAATCCATTAAAAATTCCTCAAAAGATTGATAAACTCCTTTCTCCATTAGTGGCATCGGTCTATGACCTTGTTCCTCCAGAACACAGTTATTATGTTCTAGTTCCATAGCGAACCTAAAATAGGATTTGAGTTGCGTGCACAAGTGCTAAACAGAAGGACTTACCTTATGCCATTTTTGATTAAGGTAGCTATTTCTTCATTCTTAATTATTTCGAAGAATTTTTGGGAAGCTAGTTCAATTTTGATAAGGAATAACTCCTGCAAGCACATATTTTCAAATCGAATGCAGTTCATCAATTCCACTTTTAAAGGCAGTCTTTTAACAGGATCGTGTTTTATCCAGCGCATAGCAGAATAAAATATTTGACCTTCGCATTGTACTTTTAGGTCATCGGAAGTAAGGATTTTCTTCAAGTCGGGGAATGACAGTTGTAGAAAATTTAAACTTCCAACCAGTGAAACAAAAAATGTTTTAATTCGTGGAAGCATAATTTCTGCCACTTCCGGTAGATTTTGATGTTGTGCCTCAATGTACATATTGTACGCTCGCCCTTCGTCGTAGGCCTTTTCTTGTACCATAATTGACCATAATTGCTTTTGAAGAATTTTAATTTTCAAATAGCGGCTACCTATGTAGATGCTTAATATGTTCTGCCTGGTAATTAAAGTCTTATAGCAGTTTTCATCATCGCTTCGCATCCAATTGTAGATAATGCGAAAAGCGTCAGCAGAACAGTTTTTTGGTTTAATTTTAAATTTGGAAACGGTGGGATCGGGGAAGTTACGAAAATATTTGGAGTAGGTTCTTAATATTAACATGTGAACCTTAATTTGGACACGTCCAATAACGATGATCGCATTGGTGCTTTCATCATTTTTGAATTGTTTGGCTAATACAGCATAAATATTCCGTTTAGGCGGCCATTTCTGTTTGGTTTTATCGATTGGGTCAACCACTTCTTCGTATGGTGCTTTAAGTAAATTTTGGCTGGTTTTTGAATCACGGTATTCCACTGCTTTTGGCAGAGCCGGCATTTTTAAACTTGACGTTGCAATTTTATGGGCTGCGACACGTATTTTATCCACTTTCAAAGACGAATAATCCTGAAATTGAATTGAGTTAGTATCAAACTTCAAGTCTATAATTTAACTTCAAGGAAGTTTGCATCAATCAAAGAGCATCATAAAACGTATGAAAACTAATTACTACAGATTCACTAGTGTGCCCCTTTTAATTTGTTTCTAGGTTCAGTAAACAGTACTTGCAAAAACAACCATTCAATATGACAGCGAAGTATATTTTTATATTTCAAATTGTACAAACAATCTCTTCCAAGATACAAAATTCAAATGACTAATGTCTAAACGAGTCTGCTCCTTATATAGAGAATTCTAAACCTAGCCTACTCTAGAAGTACACAATAACATGGCCTACTTCTTGCCTTGTAGTTGTACACAACTGCAAGGCCTACTTTAGATGTGCCAGATGTAAACAACTGCATCGCCTACGCTAGAATCGAAGTAATAATAGTTATTTACGTTTAGAGGGCCGAAACAAAAAAATTACGCCCGCAGTCGAAGTTTGAGGCCCGACGCGCAGCGAGGGCCTATATTCGACTAAGGGTGTAATTTTCTGTTTGTCACAGCATCGAGCCTCGTGGACAGGATGTCTCCCTTCCCATCATTCCTTATGCGTAGGAATATTTTAAGCGCCAAATTCAATTCAAATAGATACGTGCTAACAATAAATAAATTGATCCCTGGATGTTCACGATAAATGCATTTGCTTAGTTATAAAATGCTGTTATAATTGTGATAGGAACCTTGGTGGGATGAGATATCGTGCCCTATTGATGACGGGCAAATTATATATTTTTTTTTTTTTTTTTTGAGAATAACATGTGTTCTAATCCGGGACAACCTGTACCGATTTACTTCTAAATTTTGCCTAAGTTATTTAAAATTTCAGTTAGTTTTGTAGCGGCTTGTGTTTTGTTAAACTAGTAGAGTACAATTAGAGTAGGCGATGCAGTTATATACAATTAGAGTAGATACCATTTTGGAATCTACGCATTCTCCAATGTTTAGAATATGCAGTTATTTACGTCTAGCGTAGGCCATGCAGTTGTTTACATCTGGCACATCTAAAGTAGGCCTTGCAGTTGTGTACATCTAGAGTAGGCTATGTTTAGAATTCTCTATAAAAGGAACGCACTCGTTTAGACATTAGTCATTTGAATTTTGTTTCTTGGAAGAGATTGTTTGTACAATTTGAAATATACAAATATACTTTGCTATCATTTTGAATGGTTGTTTTTGCAACCACTGTTTACTGAACCTAGAAACAAATTAAAAGGGGAAAGCTAGTAAATCTGTAGTAATTACTATTCATAAGTTTTCTTATAGTTTCCATCTTTGATTTGATGCAACTCCTTTGAAATTAAATTATAGACTTGAAGTTTGATACTAACTCAATTCAATTTCAGGATTATTTGTCTTTGAAAGTGGATAAAATACGTGTCGCAGCCCATAAAATAGCAATGTCAAGATTAAAGGCTCTGCCAAAAGCAGTTGAATACCGTGATTCAAAAACCAGCCAAAATTTACTTAAAGCACCATACGATGAAGTGAGTGACCCAATCGATAAAACCAAACAGAAATGGCCGCCTAAACGGAATATTTATGCTGTATTAGCCAGACAATTCAAAAATGATGAGAACACCACTGCGACCATCGTTATTGGACGTGTCCAAATTAAGGTTCACATGTTAATATTAAGAACCTACTCCAAATATTTTCGTAACTTTTCCGATCCCACCGTTTCCAAATTTAAAATTAAACCAAAAAACTGTTCTGCTGATGCTTTTCGCATTATCTACAATTGGATGCGAAGCGATGATAAAATTCGCTGGAAATGAGATTCCACAGTACTTCTCTCGTTGCTATATTAAAATTTGTTATTCAAATTTTTAGAATTTTGAGGCATCTTATACTGAAAAAAATTATCGGGTATTTAAAAATGCTTTTTAAATTTTAATTAGGAACAAAATTTTAAACCAATTTAAGCGATAAAGTTGAAACGTGTGTATGAAAAGATTAAAAAGTGATAACTTGTTGTAGGTACTCTAATTTAATGAAACTATTTGAAGCTAGATTTAAAATTACCAATATAAATCAATGTTTGAAGTAAATCCTAGCACTATCAGTGTAAGGGGTGTGTTAAGGGTTAAAAACATGAATTGAGGATTCTAGGACATTTTTGATTAAACTAGTTTAAATTATATTTCAATTTATTATTAGAAAACAAATTAAAAAAAAATCTGACTAATCCAACTGTAAGGGGTGCATTAGGGGTTACAATTGTAATATATAGGTCCTACCCTAATTTTAATTTAATTAACTAAATAATGATAAGTTAAGTAAGTTAAATTACTACTAGGATCCAAATTTGAAAGAAATCCGAGCAATTTGACTGTACATGGTATGTTAAGGGTTGAAATTGCAAAATAAGGGTCGTATACTATTTTAAATTATATTATTCGTAAATATGTTTAAAATGTATAGTAGAAATCAAATATGAAGAAAATCCGAACCATATGACTCAAACTCTATATTGGAGGGGCGGGGGTGTGTGGTAAGGGTCGAAAATTATTTTTACTCACTCTTTATGTAAATATTACTAAAATAACTGATGAAAAAGTGTGGGTAATGCTGCCATATAAGAATCACAACACCGGCAATTTTTGAACAATTAACTTAAATGGCAAATGGGTCGTAGGGGCTTATTTTTAGGGGATGAAACTTTTACCAGCATTTTCTTCAATGCATCCCCAATATGTATACCAAATTTGGTCCAAATCAAATATTCCTCCTGGCAGATATTCACGTTACAACTTATTCATTTTTACAACTTTTTGACCCTTCAACCCTTAATAAAAATTCAACCCTATAATAAACTCCAGATTTTTTGAGAGCATTCACCACTTGGGGTATACACGAAACATATGTTCAATATTTGGTTAAAATCGGTTAGCAACTTTAGAAGATTAAGTGGATCTACCGATTTTGCCATTTTTAGCATGTTTTTGGCCTGTAACGCGCAGGTCTTTGAGAATTTTATAAATTTTTTTTCTTCGATATCATCTATGGGCAGGTAGAAAAAAAGGACGCAAATTTTGCTTTAATCGGGTCGGTAGATTCCGAAATATAGTGTTTTAAAGAATTGCACAGACCGACCGACAGACCGACAGACCGACAGACCGACAGACCGACAGACCGACAGACCGACAGACGGAAATTAGTGAATATGATTTTCGTAATCTACGCATTCTATAATGTAGAAAAATTCGCTGGAAATGAGATTCCACAGTACTTCTCTCGTTGCTATATTAAAATTTGTTATTCAAATTTTTAGAATTTTGAGGCATCTTTTACTGAAAAAAATTATCGGGTATTTAAAAATGCTTTTTAAATTTTAACTAGGAACAAAATTTTAAACCAATTTAAGCGATAAAGTTGAAACGTGTGTATGAAAAGATTAAAAAGTGAAAAATTTGTTGTAGGTACTCTAATTTAATGAAATTATTTGAAGCTAGATTTAAAATTACCAATATAAATCAATGTTTGAAGTAAATCCTAGCACTATCAGTGTAAGGGGTGTGTTAAGGGTTAAAAACATGAATTGAGGATTCTAGGACATTTTTGATTAAACTACTTTAAATTATATTTCAATTTATTATTAGAAAACAAATTTAAAAGAAATCTGACTAATCCAACTGTAAGGGGTGCATTGGGGGTTACAATAGTAATATATAGGTCCTACCCTAATTTTAATTTAATTAACTAAATAATGATAAGTTAAGTAAGTTAAATTACTACTAGGATCCAAATTTGAAAGAAATCCGAGCAATTTGACTGTACATGGTATGTTAAGGGTTGAAATTGCAAAATAAGGGTCGTATACTATTTTAAATTATATTATTCGTAAATATGTTTAAAATGTATAGTAGAAATCGAATATGAAGAAAATCCGAACCATATGACTCAAACTCTATATTGGAGGGGAGGGGGTGTGTGGTAAGGGTCGAAAATTATTTTTACTCACTCTTTATGTAAATATTACTAAAATAACTGATGGAAAAGTGTGGGTAATGCTGCCATATAAGAATCACAACACCGGCAATTTTTGAACAATTAACTTAAATGGCAAATGGGTCGTAGGGGCTTATTTTTAGGGGATGAAACTTTTACCAGCATTTTCTTCAATGTATCCCTAATATGTATACCAAATTTGGTCCAAATCAAATATTCCTCCTGGCAGATATTCACGTTACAACTTATTCATTTTTACAACTTTTTGACCCTTCAACCCTTAATAAAAATTCAACCCTATAATAAACTCCAGATTTTTTGAGAGCATTCACCACTTGGGGTATACACGAAACATATGTTCATTATTTGGTTAAAATCGGTTAGCAACTTTAGAAGATTAAGTGGATCTACCGATTTTGCCATTTTTAGCATGTTTTTGGCCTATAACGCGCAGGTCTTTGAGAATTTTATAAACTTTTTTTCTTCGATATCATCTATGGGCAGGTAGAAAAAAAGGACGCAAATTTTGCTTTAATCGGGTCGGTAGATTCCGAAATATAGTGTTTTAAAGAATTGCACAGACCGACCGACAGACCGACAGACCGACAGACCGACAGACCGACAGACGGAAATTAGTGAATATGATTTTCGTAATCTACGCATTCTATAATGTAGAAAAAAGTGAAATTTGGAGAAATTTTTTTTTTCATGAATACAATACTTCCTCTACGAGAGAAGTAAAATGAAATTTGGAGAAATTTTTTTTTTCATGAATACAATACTTCCTCTACGAGAGAAGTAAAATGCTATAAGACTTTAATTACCAGGCAGAACATAATAAGCATCTACATAGGTAGCACCTATTTGAAAATTAAAATTCTTCAAAAGCAATTATGGTCAATTATGGTACAAGAAAAGGCCTACGACGAAGGGCGAGCGTACAATATGTACATTGAGGCACAACATAAGAAGCTACCGGAAATTGCAGAAATTATGCTTCCACAAATTCAAAATTTTTTTGTTTCACTGGTTGGAAGTTTAAGTTTTCTACAACTGTCATTCCCCGACTTGAAGAAAATCCTTACTTCCGATGACCTAAAAGTACAATGCGAAGGTCAAATATTTTATTCTGCTATGCGCTGGATAAAACACGATCCTGTTAAAAGACTGCCTTTAAAAGTGGAATTGATGAACTGCATTCGATTTGAAAATATGTGCTTGCAGGAGTTATTCCTTATCAAAATTGAACTAGCTTCCCAAAAATTCTTCGAAATAATTAAGAATGAAGAAATAGCTACCTTAATCAAAAATGGCATAAGGTAAGTCCTTCTGTTTAGCACTTGTGCACGCAACTCAAATCCTATTTTAGGTTCGCTATGGAACTAGAACATAATAACTGTGTTCTGGAGGAACAAGGTCATAGACCGATGCCACTAATGGAGAAAGGAGTTTATCAATCTTTTGAGGAATTTTTAATGGATTTGGATAATCGCCGGATGGAACATTTAACTAATTGTTAACTCACTGCAAATGAGTGTGTCAACCTTTCTAAAACGTTATCTCCGATTACGATTTAGTTACGTTAATATTCAATTTCGATCCATTACTAAAAAATCTATTGTAAACAGTTAATTTTGAAAATAAAAAATTCATCAATTTTGTGCTCGTTTGTTGTAACTTTTCCAGTAACGTTTCGCTTTATTCCAGTAATACTTTCGTTAATCAGTAATCTCTATACCATTGCTATGATCGCAAGTTGGTAGTAGTTGTACCGCTGCGCCACTCAAGTCGGTCCCTTATTTTTCATTTAACGAAATAGGTGCGCGACCAAGAATGCGCGTTGATACTCGCAAAACACGTGCTCGTCAAATTAATTATCAAAAAACAACATTTTTGTATAAAATTTTTATTTAAATTAAATTTACTATACATTTTTACAATTTTTACAAAATGGTCCATTTTTAAGACGTTGTTGACCTTTAGAGTCGTATAGACTTCGAGGGTTCCTTAATTTTTTTTGGGTTAGTTATGATTCCAGTCTCTGCATTTTTAGAACCGCTTGCGATGTGATATATTTTCCCCGAATTTTCTCACAGGCCGTGTGGCAACTCAATAATTCATTTAAGCAAAGATTGCACATGTAAGCTGATTTTACTTCTGATGTCTAAAAAATATAATATTCAACGTGTTTCCCAAATTTCGCTTATTTGTTCCTACTTTAAATGGGGTGTACAGTTCCAACAGATTCGAAATTGGTATACCGAAATGTTCGTTAAAAAAAATATCATGGTCTTCGGTTTTTATTAAACATAGTATACAGATCGATTCATTATCCTCAGTTTTTAACTCGGTTTTTATCGATTTTTGCAAAAAATCGTTATTATCCCATTCTTTTATAAAGGTCTTTTCATCCAGTTCAATTTTAATGGTGGAAAAAGTGTCTTCCAATTTCATGCTGTTTTCGAGTTCTTCTTTTATATCGATCTGTCAAGCATGTAAGAGTGATACAAATATAAATATTTGTTAAAAAATTAAAATTATTAAATCTTACATTATGATGCAACTGACTAGGATATTCCTGGAATGGAGAATCACATTTGAAGGTGGACTAAAAAAACCAGCAGTTTAAAGGATAAAATCAAATTGGTTTTCTCCCAATGTGTAGGTTATTTGTTATTATAAAAACCTATTGAAATTGCTTAGTTACGTCTTAGTTACGTTGAAAATACCTGATTGGCTATGGCAGAAGTCTCTGGCAGAAGTCTCTGGCAGAAGCCTCTGGCAGAAGTCTGTGGCAGAAGCCTCTGGCAGAAGTCTCTGGCAGAAGTCTCTGGCAGAAGCCTCTGGCAGAAGTCTGTGGCAGAAGCCTCTGGCAGAAGTCTCTGGCAGAAGTCTCTGGCAGAAGTCTCTGCCAGAAGCCTCTGGCAGAAGTCTCTGGCAGAAGCCTCTGACAGAAGTCTCTGGCAGAAGCCTCTGGAACCAGCCAATCAGAATCTTTTATTTATAATCGCGTTGCCTGAATTAATTAATAATTATTATCGTATTACCTTAAAAAAGTTGTTAGTTGCATATTAATGAATAAAAAGTCTATGCATTCTAAAACAATTTTATAAATTTGCCAACATACCAAAAAAAGCATTTATATTATGTTTGAGGGCACGAAATCACTGTGCAAGTTTATGCGTGAAACGTTGCTTAGCAGCTCAGGGAATTTAACGCGCAAAAACAGTTTCAGACACTATTAATTATCCAAGAATATATCTAATGATAGATTTAGAGAGAAAACAGATGTAGCAAGAAATGGACAGAAAGTTTGTTCTGTATCTTTTTCCGCTAATTAGCAAGCGAGTGGTTAATATTTGATCGAAATTTTTCACTCATATTTTACTTAATTAATGGCTATTCGAACAAATCTTTCGTCAT
Organism: Cryptophagus acutangulus; assembly: GCA_963556235.1. Lineage (NCBI taxonomy): Eukaryota > Metazoa > Arthropoda > Insecta > Coleoptera > Cryptophagidae > Cryptophagus > Cryptophagus acutangulus. The sequence continues at coordinate 3,166,079 of OY744569.1, forward strand.
AATATAAGTATTTTTTTTTCTCTAATTTTTGGTAGCTTTGGAAATTTTCTAGGGGTTATAACAAAGCCGCAAACTGCTTTACCAGTTTTTGAGAATTTTCCACACCTCTCGATCTTTCCTAATATTCTCGGCTAAAGCACGTGGCAAATCAGATCTTGGTCTATCTATTCTTTATCAGATGTCCCGAAATTTGCAGTGAATTTAGATAAGAAAAACTATAGCGACCAGAGCGGCTATTTATGTAGCGGTTTCGCCCCCTTAACAATTTTTTAAAAACTCAATGTGCTCAAAAATTTTGATCAGAAAACTCACCACATTTCCTGATGCCAGTTCTTCTTCAGGTAATGAGAAACTCCTATTCATATTTATGAGCATTTTTAATGGCGATTCAACATTTTCTTCCGGCGTCAAATTGGGTGTGGCTTGGACTTCTCCAGTGTTGGCGGAAACCGCACTTAGCAGAGCTAAATCGTGTCTTGTTTTAGTTGGGGAACATTTTCTTTTTTTAATTGAACGATTTCTTTTTTTCCGCGGCGTCTAATAGAAAACAAAAATAGTTTACTAACTATATAGTAAATGTTTGTAACATATTTTGCCCGCATAGTACAATAGTATCGACGAGTGCGCAACTTTTTTCATCGTCAATTTTATCCTTAGTCTAGTCTACTACTAAAACTTATGGGCGCCACCTGTTCTTTAGTAGCCGCACTTTACTAGCCACACAAAAATTAAAGTTTATTAGTTTAAGTATCTAACCATAAATGGCTAAAGTCATAGTTAATTTTAAAATCTTAATAACTAATTAACGGTATCCCCGGCCAAATCAAAATCTACTTATCTTCTTCAAAGCAAAAATATTCATCAAAATACTTAACAAACAAAATAATAGTGTTAATAGTATCCCTGAAAATGACTTCAAGCATTCATTAAATTTCATAAAACAATTGTAGTAGTTAGAGACATTAAATTAATAGACATTACTCGTTATTTAGAGACATCAAATTTTTTAATTAATTAAAATTTGTTTACCATTTCATTGTTTGTGGCTTCACTTTCAGATTCGCTTTCAGTAAACGAGAACCGAGGACGCTTTCTAACAATTGGCTCATCTTCCTCTACTAGATCTACAGGTTGGACTTGATCAGCAACATCCGCAGGAGCAGTATCCAACGTCCGCGGTAGCAACTTAAGTTTTCGGGGTTTATAGGTTTTTGTATTTTTGGAATCCTTCAAATTAAAATTAGTTGACAATAATATTTCCGCTCAAATGTTAACCGCTAATAATATCTTTTTTGCTCATATGGCTCATTTTATTTCAATCTTATAATGCACCGGTTAAGACGGACGTTTCATAAAGTAGATGACGTTATCTTATCTGTGCTGTAAGTCAAAAGCAAGAACCAATATTTCATTCGCAAAGAACTCTAACGGCCAACTTAAACATTATCGAAATTGTGAAAACTACTTGTTTAGAAATGCCAGGTGATAATTTGATGCTAACTGAGAGATGTAAATAGTAGGTGATTCTGCAAATAAATAATTTTAAATTAATAAAATTGAAATATTAGTTAGCGCCATCTATTGTTGTTACCAATCTATAAGTATCATTGCAAACTTGTTTTGTAATTTTTGTTTTAATTAGTGCAAAGTATGGTTTCAAAATTTAGTGATATATTCTAACATGCTTGTTTAATTTCTTATGCATTTTAGAAACATGATTTGTGATAAATAAATTTTAAACTTCAGAAATCAATAACTAAGTAACCACTATTCAATTTCACAAACAAAATACATCACGTTCTTGTCTTGTTTATTGTTTTCTGAAAAATAATATTGGATTAATAACTTTTTACAAATTGCTTCTGAATATTACAAAATAAAGTAGTGTGTGTCATCTACTTTGTGAAACGCTCCTCTTAATACTATCTGTTTGTACTATCAGAGAAGACGTAGATATAACGATTAGTTCATAAACTAGCCAAAAATACTATCTTTTTTTTAATTTTATAAAAATAAATATATTTACCATCTCATTATCCGTTGCGTCGTTTTCAGGCAATGAGATCCTGAGACGGTTTTCATTCGTCTGCGCATTTAGCTCTTCTAAAGCTATCGGAGGTTGGACATCATTCGCAGAAGCAGCTTTTTTTCGCTCATTTTTTCTCTTTCTTGCTCTAGCATTTGACCAATTATTAAACTTTCTTCTTTTGGGCATCTGTAAAAAATATTAAAATAAATATGTTTATGTAGGCGATTATTTAGTTCATTAAAAATTGAGTGTAAAAATAAGCCACCGGTTATCAGTATCAGTTTGAAGATGTCGCCACTATAAACAATGTATTAAAAAACACAATATGTTATAAACTGCAACAAAAATGATCTAAATTTGAATTATTTTATTTGTTGCAAGTAAAATTGTAGTAATATCAACCATTGTAGTAATAGCAAAATTTTATAATTCCTTTAACTTTCAAAAGATGGCGCTAGATGTGGCTATTCCATAACTTGTATAAGAATGAATATTCTCGCTCTTGTTGAAGAATAAATACATTCTTTAATCAAAATTAAGTCAAGAATCCAAAATAGTATTAGAATAGTATATTACATAACGAGCGCGGAAAGTGACGCTTAACACACAAGTGGAGAAGTTGACAACCCACGAAATGTGTTAAGTCACTTTCCAGCGAGTTATGTACGCTATTTTTCCCACGACCATACAATAAATCTAACGAATGATAATTATTTTGACATCTTTTTTAATGATGTAACAGTCAATATGAGTATGAGGCGATTTTCAATTTTTTTGACTACTTTTTGTTTTCCCCAGATAATACGACTAGTAAATGCAAATTTTTCATTGGCAGGGACTAGAGACTTCTGGCAGAGGCCTCTGCCAAGTCGCACGCTATTGGTCGAATCCTTAACGCACAGCTTACCCGTGCGATACAATATCGCACGGCCGAATGATATTGCATGCTTTTTCTTGTACGGAAACTATGATTTTCGTATGTGGTCGTGGGAAAAAAATATAATCTGTTTCTCTCTAATAATCGGCTAATAATTGTATTTGATATCGAGTTTCGTCATCCGAAAAAGTTTCAACTTCAACATACCTTTAAATCGCAAAAGCAAGGTTGCTGCCCGCTTCTTCACCAACAGTACGGCGATTACAAGAAGCCCCTCTTAATATTCCGTCACAAATTCAATAAGGCTCGCTTGATAAAACTATTCAAAATTAAAATATATAAAATTACATAGTCTGTCCTTAAATATCGAATATCGTATACATTAATACATAAAGTAATGTATATATTCGAGTAATCACTAGCAATGTATATCGTTACAAAAACATCGTATTTAAAAGTTTCCAAAACTCGCTAAAAAAAATTAGTACCCCAAAAAATGTATTATACTAACATTATTGCCGCTTGCAATGTCCAATTGTTTATGAAACGAATGTCTTTTCACTCACACATATACGCGCACTTTTATTTAACTCTATTTAGTATTTATTGTCAATTATAAGGTTTATTTACGATCGTTTTGTTTTGAAATATTATTTAGATTACAAAACGTGACCTTGAATTATACCTTGGCGTCAAATGAACTACTCGGCATGCAATCTACTCAAAACTTCATTACTACGCCACGAAAAATAAAACCGTTTTACTAACGACGTATACAAAATATTATTGAGAATTAAAATTAGTGTTTATAAATAAACAATTTTTAATTATAAATTAAAATTAATGTTTGGTCTTAGAAATGCACTTTATAATTAATTTTATATTTATTTTGAGTATTAAAAGTATTGGTGGAAATGTTTTTATTCCTAACTTCAGTCCGATACGGTTTGCACTACTGTACTGTCATTAATTTTTAGGTTAGTTTTATTATTTGCCGCAAAAATTACGTCGTTTAAAAAATGGAACCCTTAATAGATTTAACCGAAACATATAAAATAAGGTAACATCTCTTATAATTAAACCCACACAAACATTAAACACTACCGCTTTCAGTTGCAACAATATTCCACAAGAATTATACCACGATAAAGCGTTGATACGGGAATATTTCAACCAATTCGGTCGAGTCAAACGACTGACATTAAAGCGGAAACATTTTGCCTGCACTGTAGAATACTACGATGAGGAAAGTTACGAAAATGCGCTGCACTATGCCGGCGAATACAAAGGCGAGTTGTTCGAAGTGTCGATTTGCAAAAAAACGACTTCACGCAAGAAGGACCCCGATCCGGACTTCTTGGACGATCCCGATGTTGCCAGTGAATTGGCAACGATGGGCGGCTTGACAGGAATCCGCAAAGAATACAATTTGCGACCGGAAAGTAAGTTGCCCGTTTGAGGTTAAGTACAGTACAATCACTCATAAAACCTTCTTTCCTAGAAATGGTAGTAGACGCGAGCGACGACACAAAACCGAAACTAAAGCGCGCGTGGAACATCGAGCCCAAAACCCCGAAAAAGAAGAAACCCGTCGCTGAACAACCCATCCACTTCACATCCGACCAACTCGAACTGTTCAACCTCATCAAACAACAAGGCAACACAGTGGAAGAGCGTTACCGCATCCTTGACGCACGCGACAAACTGCTCCGCGTGCTACAGAAACGTCAGAAAGCCTTAAAAGCCAACGCGACGAAAGGCACGTGTCCCGACATGTGTCCGGAGAAAGAGCGACTTATGCGCGAGTTCCAACACCAAGTCGCTCAGTACGAACAGGAAGAAGGCGGCCGTGGCATGAACGCTGCCTTAGCCGTCAAACAATACTCGCGCAGTTCCGCCGACCAAGAATCGCCGTTGCCGCACGAACTGCGACCAGTCAGCGTGCTGAAAATGACGATGGGCTACTTGCTGCACGAAATCCTGGATCTGTGCGATTCGCCGGACGTGAATCTGGCGGAATGGTTCCATTTCCTATGGGATCGCACGCGAGGCATTCGCAAGGACATCACGCAACAGGAGTTGTGTAGTCAAGGTTCGGTCGAACTTGTCGAACAATGTGCGCGATTTCATATACATTGCTCGGCGCGCCTTGTGGCCGAAGACGCGTCGGTGTTCGATCAGAAAATCAACACGGAGAATCTCACCAAGTGTTTGCAGACGTTGAAGTATATGTATCACGATTTGCAGTTGAAGGGGGAATGTTGCCCGAATGAGGCGGAGTTTCGCGGGTATATTATTTTGTTGAATTTGCACGATGGGAATTTTATGTGGGAGGTGCAGCAGTTGAGGGAAGAGATACAGCAGTCGGTGCAGGTGAAGTTTGCGTTGGAGGTGTATTCCGCGATGGATAAGAAGAATTTCGTCAAGTTTTTCAAGCTGGTGCATGCGACCAGTTATTTGAATGCGTGCGTTTTGATGCGATATTTCGTTCAAGTGAGTATTTTTTTTATTTGTATGTAAAAATGTTTGTGTGTCAATGGCTAGGAAAAGTGAACGCAATCAACAATACACCTAATTTAATTCTAAAAAAAAGTATATGTAAAAACACGAGCAGACACTCAACCTAAAATGCCTCAAAGTCCTGTCTGTCATTTTTTCATACTTATTTAGGCAACAAATATCTTAAATGAAGATAATAATAAATAATTTAGTTAATTTTTTCAGAAGAAGGCCTCGAATTTTTAGCTTGGGTGTCTCCTGAATTTTTTACATATACTGTGACTCAATACTTTTTTAAAATCCTCTTAAAATCAAACTAAACTAATTTTTAAAATATTTTTCTTTCTTTAAAGGTGCGAGTGAGCGCCCTCCACATCCTCCTCAAGTGCTTCTCGCCCCCATCGTCCCGCAGCGGCACGAAATCTTTATACCCTCTAAAGGAACTGACCAGAACGCTAGCCTTCGAAGACGAACCATCCGCCATAGAATTCCTCGAATCGTTCGAATTGATGCTCAACCCAGAACGCACCCATTTGGTCCTAAGCAAGCGCAACTTCACCCCACTCGAGGTGCCATACGCCTTAGATCGTTCGATTAACGTAGTGGAATGCAAAATGCTGGGCTCCGTCGGCGAAGTGGTGTGCGGTGGACCTTTACCCGAAAAGACATTCCTAAACCACGTGCCGCAAAACAGCTTCGACAGTTCGCGATACTTGAAATACGATGAGCGCTTGCAACGGATTGAATGTGCGCCCAGCGGAAGTGCGGAGGCGGAACCGACGACGCCCGACGTGATCGTAATCGAAGACGAACCCGGGACCTCCAAATCCGCAACTGAAATTCCCACGAGCATTTTTACCCCGTCAAATTCGAGCGACAGTTTTGCGAAATTGGAATCAATTTCCAGACCTTCCACGAGTATTTTTGGAATGCCGCTAAAGACGGTGGATGTGCCGGATGGTGGTCAAAATTTGTGGGCGCCACCAGTGCAAAAACAGCCGCCGTTCATTTTCGACCTGAAGATGCCGGAAGCGCGACAAGACGAGCCCACTTTGGAGGAACTTAAACTGAAGGAGAAACATTTATTGGAGGAGCTGGCGGAAGAGGAGCGTAGAATTGCGCAGGAGGAACGAAGAGTCGCGGTCGAAGCAGAGAACCGACGAGTAGCTGACGAACAAAACCGGCGAAATGAGGAGATTCGACGAATTGAACTGATAGAAAATCAAAGAGTTGAGGAGCAAAGGCAGAGACGGATGGCGGAGAGACGTGTGAAGGAAATGGAGAAGCAGAAGATCTTGAACGCTCTTTTAAAGCGATTGGAACAAGAGGAGGAGGAGTTGCGTTTACAGAAAGTAGCGGAAGCGAAACAAGTTATAGAAGACGCCAAAAAGGCGTTGTCAAAAATATCGATGGATGTCACAAATGTCATGGAAAAGCTACTGGAAGATGTCGTTGTTAAAGTGCGAGATGAAAAATTGGTAGTTCTCAAAAATATCCAACAAAAGCGCATCCTTTCGAAGTGGCTGAACAAATGGCGCCAAAATTTGGCGAAAAACAAGCGAAAACGCAAAGCGATCGATTGCAGTCCGGTGTTTGTGAGCGCAAAGACCGCAAATGAGGAAGCAGACGAATTGCATATGGCCCATCAAGACATCACCTTGAAATACATGAAGCGTTACAAACGCGGCAAATCCTTCGAACTCGTAACGGTAGAAGACGAGGAGATCACGAAGATCAATCTGTTCCAATTAACGCATTCGATATTGAACAACCGACTCTTCGAGTTGCACCAAAGATTGGTTAAGAACATTTACTGGAAGGTCACCATCTCATTGCCGGATCCCAAAGAAATGCAGAACGGATTGAACCGGATTGAGGAGACGTTGGAAAAATATCTGCAATGGAAGGAACGCAACGACGAGATCGCTCTGATTGAACAAATCAAACCGAACGGTTCGCAGTCAATCACTTACTCCATCAACAAGCAAATTAACGCATCGAATCAAGACTCTTCAAACGCACTTATTTTCATCGCCGATAACTTCAACGTAGATCTCCAAAGACGGATCTTGGAGAACTTGAAGCATGTCGGCATTTTCACCAAAATCCCCATCGTGCTCATCCTCCAAGAGTGCAACGAAACGTGTAGGAAGAAGCTGAAGACGTTGAGCGACGAGAAGATTTTGACTGACTACGTCGTCTTGGCCGACCACTTCACTCCGGTTAACATTATGGCATTAATACAGCAAGGTCTCATTTTCCTCGCGAAGAAAGTGGAGAAAATGCCGCCGCTCGAGTTGGACACCCTCAAGGAGTTTCTGACCAAAACGCTGTGCACGGAAGTTTGGAAGAAGGCGAACAGTTTGACCAAATGGAACTCCGCTTACAAGTCGTGTCTGAGAAGTCCCAATGTGGTGATTGGTCTGTTCAATGAAGCGTTGGCGAAGCTGAAGAAGATTATCTTTAACGAATCTTGCTTGGAGTTTCCTTCCTTCCCTGAGGTGTTCAAGGACTTCCTTCCCAGCGAAATCCCGGATTTTCTGCCATGCAACTATCGCTATTTCCCAAAGTTCTGGAGGAGTCCAGTGTATGCGGGCCGGATCCAGAAGTTGCTCGACCAGTTGCAGTTGCCGTTGTGGTCGGAGCAGTGGCCGCCGACCAATGAGTTCGATTTGGAATTGGGCATCTCGAAGTATTGTGCGAAGTTGTTCCATGAGCCGGACAAACCATTCTACAAAGTGATGAGTGTGATCTTGCGGAATGTGGATCCGAATGAGAATTTCGAGGATGTGGAAAATGTGCTGTGGACGAACATTGTTGAGATTATTGGACTGGAGAAATTGAACGAGTTGAACTTCTCGCTGAACACGTTGAAGGATTTTAATAACAAGTCGATATTTAATCAGTTCTTTGTCATTTACAATACGGATGACTTGAAGGCGTATAATAAGAGTGACTGGTTCTACATTAACAATCCGATCGTGAAGGAAGAAATGAAGCAAATGGGAACCAGAGTTGTGGCTCCTATTGAAGTGAAGGACGACGAGTACGAGGAATTGTATGTGGACTTTGATTTGGATAAGATGTTGAATGAAGTGACCAGTCAGTTGATGAATCGGGAAAATGCGAGGAGTATGCGGAAGGAGTTGGACGAATTCAATTTGCTGATGGGCGATTTGGAGGAAAGTATCAAGATCCATCGGAGGATTTCGACGAGATTTGAGGACACTTTGAAGCAGATAATTGAAGAGAAGTGATTGTTTTTTTTTTTATTTTTGTATTTGTCATTTTGAGGATATTTTATCAATTTTAACACTCAGATCACAATTCAATACAATTATTTAAACATTTGAAATTTTTGAAATATCTTCACATTTCGTCAACCATGGTTTTATAAGCGACACGGCAACAGTCTTCATAAACGCATTTTTGTACAACCATTGCTCCGCACTGTTCAACGAATTGGAGCAATACGCAACATACGCATTGATTGCAGCAATATTTAAAATTGCGTAAAAAACCGCAAGCGGCAATTCGTCCGTTTGTCGCGAACAATCAAAACTCGAACAAAGCCGTTCGTAAATGCCTTTCTTAAACACCGAAAACGTTTGGTCCTTTTGCCTCAATTGAGGATGTGCACTAAGCACATACTTCATGGAAGAATCCCAAAACGTCACTAATTTCATCTCATCTTTAAATGGAAATAGATGTTCGTCCATTTCGGTCACTGTGGTCGGATTGAACGAATTTTTACAGATCGCATTGAACAGATCCAAAATCGTCCGGATAGGTGACAAAGGATCCTCCAGCAATCCCGTTTTCATCTCGTCAAATCTTAAGGAAGATAGAAGGAAGGTGAACCGATCACAAGTCATCGTCGATTTGTTCAGTACTTTTGATTCTGGAGATTCAAACATTTCTCTCGGATGTAAATGGTTCTCTTTGAGTGTACCTGCGTGGAGTTGCATACCAATCAAAGCCCACAATTCTTCCTTGCAACAGGTTTCTGGGTTGGCACTTTTGGAACTTATTTCTTCATTTGTGAATTGAAGAATTTGGTTTAGGATTGGTTCAAGGAAGTGTAAAAAACACTCCAATGGGTCTGTTAGTTCTTTTAGGCTGTTTTGGAGTACTGGAAAAATTATGTTACGTTCCGGCTTCTCTTCTAAAGGGTTTTGGGAAGTGTGAGATGAAGAAAAGTGTTCTTTTGTGGTACTATTTGAAATTTGTGATGTTTTCTCGGGTTTTTCGTCTATATGTCGTTCAGGATCATCCTCGTCTATTGAGCGTTCTTCAGTCTCTTTCAAAATAATGCTTACAATTTCGAAATCTTCAGGAAATGATTCATCTTCGAACAAAAAATCTTTGTTTTTTATTTTGTAAATGAGGATAATATTAAGAGCGCCGTGGGGGGATTTTGGTCTAATCCTATTTTACGTTACTATTAAATACATTACACGACTTGTCAAAAGATGGCTCCAAGCACAATATTTTCATTTATGTTTTCAATATTGATATTGACAAATAGAGTAAATCTTTTGGATAAGAGATGGATCCACCGACAAAGGCGGATTTATAATTTTGCCGCTCATAGACTAAAATTTTTTGCCGCCTCTAGTAGTCAAATATTGTCCTAAAATTGCGTGGCAGAATTTTTTTTTTAAATTTTGCGGACTATTCTCGAATTCCCTTATCATACAGTGACCCTAAGAAGTGTCGTGTAGCAGTGACATCTATATCTTAGTACGCAAACTAAACTCAATATTTTGGTGGATCAGCTGGCTTGGTTGTTCAATAATTATAAACAAAAAATCATAAGAAAAGCGTTATGAACAAATAACAATTATTTTAATTATTCAGAATTGTTTAAATTTATCGTATATAGGTCAGGTAAATGTTTCGGAGCATTTTGTTATATTTATTTTTGAAAAAAGGGTTATTTCATTAGCTTTTATTTTCGACACCTTTTAGTTAATTTATACCAAAATTATTGTAATTTATTAAGTTGAACTTTTATCTTTAAAATTGTATTAATTTTTTGGCAAAATTTTGCGTAAAACCGCATGTCCACAAAATTAACCCTACAATCTGACTCGTGAGACATCTATTGGTTCAAAAAAATCCACGGCGCCCTTATGGAACATGCATCAATTTTTTGTCTAATTTATAATGAAACTGTTTAGTTTATTTAATAGATGTGTGAAAGTTTTTTTGAAAAAAATGCAGTACATTTTTTAATAATGATTTTAGAAACTTGCGATAATTTAAATTTTCAAAAAGCGCGCTTGTAGCGCTGCATGTCTACTGACGTCACATATAGCCTCCAAACAACGAGTGTTTTTATTTGGACTAGTGACGTCAATGGGCATGCTGCGCCAGAAAGACGCGCGTTTTCTGAAATTTTAAAATACCTATCGGAAATTTCTAAAATCATTATTACAAAATCTACTGCACTTTTTTTTTCAAAAAAACTCATCCATCAATAAAATAAACTTACAAATATATTATATAAACTTACTAATAGCCGTATTAAAATCTCGTCTAGCACGTTGCAGTTCAAGTCTTGCATTTCGCTTATGGTTCGATTGGTTCGCACGGATGGAGGCTTTATATGCGGCGTTGCGCTGTCGACGCAAAATAGTTTCCTCGAAGGTTTCAGATGCTCGTAGTCGCTTTTGCCGTAAGGCTTGCTTGTGTAGTCTTAGCGCGTATTCTTCGGGAGTTTCTTTACATCGAACACGTTTTACTGCTCTGGCCCCAGAGGAAATTTGGGATAAATTAGTTTTACGCTTGCGTGGTGGCATTTTTTTACTACAATGAATAATCTCGACCAATTACTAAGTGGTATATTAAGGGTCCTTCGGCTGTCTCGAAGTTGTCTGCAACCAATATTGCATCATAGAGAAAAGGACGCGAATGATTGCCGAGAGATAAAAATATACAATAAACACGCGTATTTATAATTAGTTTATTTCGGTTATGCGTTGATGGTTTTAAATGAAAATCATGTCAAAATATTCAGAAAAAAATTCTCTAGGGCAAGAAGCCTACTAAATTTGAATAATTTTAAATAAATTATTGTTAATTATGTTAATATATTTTTGTTTGTCAAATATGTTTTTAATTATCCACAATTAAAAAAAAAGCTTTAGGAAACAGATTAATCTTTTCAGAATATTTTGACATGATTTTCATCAAAAACCATCAACGCATAACCGAAATACACTAATTATAAATACGCGTGTTTATTATATATTTTTCTCACTTTCTCCTAAGCTCTCGCGAAACATTCGCGCTCTTTTCTCTCTGATGCAATGCTGGTTGCAGACAACTTTGAGACAGCGGTTGGAGGACCCTTAATAGTACATTTCGTACTTAAAAGTAATTAACATTAACTGTGGTGGAATGATAAAAAAAACCTAGTAAATTAAGAAAACCCCCTCCAAATTCCAATATCACACAACTACCCGTTAAACACATTTGTAATAAATTCCTCACTTGTTTGAACACAGTCTTTATATACGAAAATTTTGAGCATTAATTTTAAATATAAAAATGTGATAGTCTCAAGTCTGGCTTGTTTTAACGTTATTCGTAAAATTGAAATATATTTACCTTTACTCAAATAGAGGTTATGGTCAAATTTATTAGCTGTGAAATTCCTTCACTAGATTTGTAGCAATTCCACCAAGGAAAATATCTAAATATATGAACATTTGTGACATTACCACAATTAGTTTACAGATAGGCCGTGCTCTCAGTTTATATGTTTCGCTACCTATTCAGTTCCCCTCAGCCGCATGTATTGTAAATTACATACATCTAGGAGTAAAACGTAGTAAAACATTTATTAAAAGAAAGAAAACTGTAATCACACTATAATTTAAGGGATGGATTTACAAATTGTGTCTGGGCGTGGTCTGAATTTTAAAAAATTCAAAAAGCATAGTGTTGTGTACATCAAGGGCTTTCCAGCAGTGGGTTTACTTGTATATTTTATTACGTTTTTAATTATTTATTTTAAAAATTCATCAAATTTGAAATAATAACTTCGGTACTTTTTAATAATTTGTACGCAATTTAATATTTTTCAAAAATTCAAAAAGCATCGTGTTGCATACATCAAGGGCTTTCCAACAGTATGTCTACTTGTATATTTTATTACGTTTTGAATGATTTATTTTAAAAATTTAACAAATTTGAAATAATAACTTCGGCTCTTTTTAATAACTTTTATGCAAATTAATATTTTTCAAAAATTCAAAACGCATCGTGTTGCATACATCAAGGGCTTTCTAACAGTGTTTCTATTTATATGTTTTGTTACGTTTTTAATTATTTATTTTAAAAATTCATAAAATTTTAAATAATCACTTGGGCACTTTTTAATAACTTTTATTCAAATTAATACTTTTCAAAAGTTCAAAAAGCATCGTGTTGCATACATCAAGGGCTTTCCAGCAGTGTGTTTACTTGTATATTTTATTATGTTTTTATTTTAAAAATTCATCAACTTTGAAATAATCGGCACTTTTTAATAACTTTTACGCAAATTAATTTTTTTTAAAAATTCGAAAAGCATTGTGTTGCATACATCCATTCTCAGTAATTCTACTAGAATAGCGATCCACGAGGTGGGCGTTGGAACTAAAAAAGCCCTCTCTTGTTGAGCGTTGTTCCTGCGAAATATGTTACTACATAGAATAATTTTAAAAAAAAATATTAATATTGTGATTTTTATACAAACATTTATTTATTACCTAGAATCATGTATTGAACCTAACTAGTTCAATATTTATCACAAATTGTTCGTTATAAAAAAATACAAAATATATATAAAGTGCTAACAACAGCTAAAAAAAAAGTTAACGCAACCGACAATACATAATTTTTTTAAGAAAAATGTAGTAGAACTTGACTTCGACTACTTAAACAAAGAGATCAATGTTATCATTAATTTTAGATTTCAAATAATCCAAATCGATATTATCCAAACTCTTCCAAAATTTCCCAACATCTTCCAAGTTCAACGCACTCAAATCAGGATTCGAACTCCGTTTATTGAGCCACGGCTTTATCAGTGCAATCGTCAAATCATTCATAAAGTCGATGCGTTTTTTCGGCGGACCACGACTACAAAACTTAAACTTATTAATACAATAGATGACATAGGAATTGATTGAAGCCAGATTGAGAATTGCAAAGAATGTAGCCAGCGGCCAGTCTTCCGTTCGTCGGGCACAATTAAAATTGGCGCAAAGAGGTCTATACACCGCTGTCCGCGTATCGAACGGACTTGTGTCGGAAATTCGGGGTCGATTTTGATCGGGTAGTTGTCCATGGACCATATAACGCGTGGTTGTGTCCCAAACGCCCACCAACATCATGCTAGTACTTCTACAATTAATCGAAAACGGGAATAATCGTTCTTCCACTAGAACCGTATTTTTTGAACTCATCGAAGCATGCGATTCCTTGCTGATTGCAGTAAACATCGACCACATTGGGCGAATTGGAGAAAACACATCGTTCGGATCCGATTCGTTCTCATCGAACCTTAGCGACGTCAGAATGATCTTAAATCGCGCACTGCTCATCGTCCAATTAAGCAACAACTTCGACGATGAACCGTCGAACAGCTCCTTCAAATCCAAATTATTTTTTTTCAGTGTGCCGCAATAAAGCAGCAAGCCAATCATTGCCAGCAATTCTTCCCTGCACACCAACGTGTAGTGTCTCGATTGCATTTCTTTGTTCGTAAGTTCAAGCAGTTGGTCGAGCAGCGGTTCCATAAAATGAAGGAAACAGTCTAATGGCAGATTGACTTTTTTCGCTCTGTCTTGTATACCTGGTTGCAGAAGCAATTTATCATTCATGTCTTTTGAGTTGGATCGGCAGACGGGGCTATCTGACAATGCATCATCTGAGAGTTGCATTAAGTTATACTCACATAGGTCGGGACTAGACAATTGCTTCTTGAGAAATTGTACAGCAGTTTTATGAAATTCTGCTGGAGGTAGCGGCTCGTTTTTCGGTAAGCAACTACTAGTCGAAGCCTCAACCTTTTCCACAATGGTTTCATCTAAGGAAATTGAAATACATTATTCAAAATTCTAAAAAGACACATGATTTAATTTAAAAAGCTATGATACGTGTTGAAATATCCAAAATTTGTACTGGCATTGTTTTTCAAGATATTGACTTAATTAGGAAGTATTGTATTCATGAATTTTTTTTTCCTTTTTTTTTAAATTTGCGTCCTTTTTTTTAACCTGTCCAGTGATTATGTCAAAGAAAAAAAAGTTAGGAAATTCTCAAAGACCTGCGCATTATAGGCCAAAAATATGCCAAAAACAGCAAAATCGGCGCATGCACTTAATCTTCTAAAGTTGCAGACCGATTTTGACCAAATATTGAACATATGTTTGGTGTATACCCCAAGTGGTGAATGCTTTCAAAAAATGTGAAGTTTTTTTAAAGGGTCGAATTTTTATTAAGGGTTGAATGGTCAAAAAGTTGCAAAAATGCATGAGTTGAAACGTGAATACCTGTCAGGAGGAATACTTGATTTGAACCAAATTTTGAATACATATTAAGGATACATTGAAGAAGCTGGTGAAAGTTTCATCCCCTAAAAATAAGCCTTGGTGGCCTGTTGGTCCTTTAAATAATTGTTCACAAATTGACGGTGTTTTGATTCGTATATGTCAACATAACCCACCATTTTCCATCAGTAATTTTATATATATTTACATAATGAGTGATTAAAAATAATTTACGACCCTATCCACACACCCCCCACTCCCCAAATATACAGTTTGAGTCATATAGATCGGATTTTCTTCATATTAGATTTCTACTATACATTCAAAACAGATTTACGAATAATCTAATTAAAATAATATGCGACCCTTATTTTACAACTTCAACCCTTAATATATTTTCTACAGTCAAAATGCTCGGATTTCTTTCAAATTGGGATTCCAGTAGTAATTTTAACTTATTTAACTTATCATTACTTAATTAATTTAATTAAAATTAGGCTAGAACCCACGTATCACAATTGTAACCCCTAATAAACCCTTTACAGTTTAATTTGTCAATTTCTTTCAAATTTGTTTTCTAATAATAAATTTAAATAGAATTCAAACTAGTTAAATCAAAAATAAGCTAGAATTCTCAATTCATGTTTTAACCCTTAACACACCCGTTACACTAATAGTGCAAGAATTTACTTCAAACATTGTTTTATATTGGTAATTTTAAATATTGCTTCAAATAGTTTCATTAAAGTAGAGTACCTACAACACATTTTTCGCTTTTTCATCTCTTCATACACACGTTTCAACTTTGTCGCTTCGATTTGTTTCAATTTTGTTTCCTGGTTAAAATTTAAAAAACATTTGTAAATAACCCGATAAAATATTTTCCACAAAAGATGCCTCAAAATTCTACAAATTAGAATAAGAAATTTAAACATAGCAATGAGAGAAGTACTGTGGAATCTCATTTCCAGTCAATTTTTGTAAAAAAAAAAAATTGAAAATATAGCAAAATATTCACAGAAATCTAATTATGGTATCGTAGTGGCACTCTACACTACCACAATGAAATTACAGCGAAATTTAGTCGAATCATAGTAATTCCAAATATTTTACCTGGTGCATCAGATAGTTTCTTAGCAGTCACATTGAGAATAGCCGGGATGATTAAATTTTGTTGGGAGCGAACAAATCGTTTCCTAAAAGAGTTGTAGTTCCGTAACTCGTCCAGGCAGTCGAAACAAATGAATTGCGGTGTAACATTTGATGCCTAAAGGAAGAATTAAGTGAACATTCAGTTTAATTTAAAATTACGAAGAACTTACTTTAACTGAGGTGCAAAGTTCCAGCATAGTAGAAACGGTAATTTCATCATCACTTTTGGTTTCGAAAATATCATAATGACCAGCATTTGATTCGCAAACTGTACAACGCAATGATAATTCAATAGTATCTTCTTGTTTCAAAGGATCTTTTTCCTGAGAGTCAATAATCGCAGTCTTTTCAGTTCCTGGTTGGGTAGCGGATGGCAATTCTTCTTTCACTACAAACTTCAAAAACGTTGTATTATTACAAAACAAGAATCAATTTAGCAAATTAATTCTTACCTCATCTTTGGTTACGATATCAGGGATATCTTCCTCGATATAATCAGTATCGTTGAATGATGACTCGCCTTCCTCATAGTCCAATTCTTCTTTGATAGTCATCTGAAAGTACCCACCGGACTTTATAAATATTCTCGATATGAGTTTATATAAGTTAGATAAATAAATATTATTGTATTGTATAACTTACGTCATGATTCTGTGATTCGATTCCGAGACAATGTCGTTTTGCCGACTGATCCTTGTCAACCAATTTGCGTTTCGTCGATTCTGCCGAACTTCCATGGCCCATTGCTGCACATGGCACCTGGGGTGACAACCGAGGTGGCATTCTCATTTCTTGAACAAATATTAAATAAACAGTTAGTTAAAAACTTGCTTTAACAAAAATATTTGAATTATTGAAATTGGACTAGAAATACTGGTTGAATAAAAAAAACTTATTTTTTTAAACATATTTTTTTTAAAACAAACTTAAGAATTATAACAGCAAAAAGATAATCTACAATAAATGGCATAAGGCGGCGAGTCCAGCCGTGCAAATATAGACGTGAAACATAACTTAGCTGTTCAGGCATATCAACGTGCAAATAAGTTAGACGTCGTTATTTAAGGGGACTTTTAAAAGCTAAAAGAGGACATTTTAAAGCTAACGGTAAACGCAAATTGTGGAAGCGACAATCGATACCCTTCATCTCTTTTATTAGATTTAGGACACAAATATTAGCATGAGACTAGAACTGGAGTATATTTGCATGTGTTGAAATGAGACGCAACCAGCCATCTTCGAAGCTATCTTGCGTTTGAGCATCCGTATTGCCATCTACCGAGCACTAGAACAGGCACTCTAACGATGATCTTCGATCAAAATATGATAAAAAAAATTCAAATCGGGTGTAAGGCAATCTTAAAAACTAAAGAATCAATTTTCAATATTTAAACTGACATATAATCTGAATTGATTTATCTGTGATGGCAATGGACAAAGTGTCATTTATGTTACTTTGTATTAGAAATATCAACTATATTAACTTTGAGTAGCTGTATCTTTTTTCGTTATCGAAACGTTTCACATGAGAAGTGTACATGAAGACAGTTATTCGTTCGCCGGCTTAGTCCATTAGCCAACATTGAATACCTTGTTCCTTTGTTTGGTTTTCTGAGCGCTCATTTCCGGATTCACTGGTTCCTGGTTCTTCAACAACTGGAACAAATTCAAAGCGTTTTCTTTTCGTACTTGCGCTCGTAATTTTATTTATATTCTCCTCCTTTCTCCTTCTATTTTCTACGCTTCTATTGAATCTACAGGATTAATGTATTTTATATAAACTCGAGGTATTTTCCATATATATGAAAAAATATACCTCCGTTTTGCATTCTCGATTGAACCAGCTGACGGATTCGGTTGTTTATATTCGTTAGGAAAAATTGTCGGTAGGTAACTGGGGTTCAGAGGATGTGAAGATTTTTTATTGTCAATGAAATGCCGACTGCATAGAAAAGAATAAGTCGATGGTTGCCAGGGTGACCCATCGGCGCTACAATTGTATAAATAATAGTACCTAAATCTTGTTTTAAAAACATAAGTTTTGCTTATCTAAATTCATTGCAAATTTCGCGACATCTGATAAAGAATAGATGGACCAAGATCTGACTTATTTGCCACGTGCTTTAGCCTTTAGCCGAGAACATTAGGAAAGATCGAGAGGTGTGGAAAATTCTCATACACTGGTAAGCAGTTTGCGGCTTTGTTATAACCCCTAGAAAATTTCCAAAGCTACCGAAAATTAGAGAAAAAAAAAACTTATATTTTGACGAAAGATTTGTTCGAACAGCCATTAATTAAGTAAAATATGAATAAAAAACCTCGATCAAATATTAACCACTCGCTTGCTAATTAGCAGAAAAAGATAATAGTATATTACAACCGAGTTGGGAATGATATTCATTACAGCCGAGGGCTAATATCTGACCGAGAGGCGAAGCCTCGAGGTCAGATATAAGCGCGAGGCTGTAATGAAATTCCCACCGAGGTATGTATACTATTTTATTCACAATCGAACAATTTATTATCAAAAAAATAATTAAAAATGTATGAATAAAAACACATTTTCGACCGTGGTGGAAATGCACTTTTCGATCAGCAAATCTGGAGTGAAATTGCAGTTGTCAAAACTCCAGTTCAAAACAAAAATACAGTGTTGCGTGTTGTTTTTTACGATAGTTCATTAATTTGTTGTGCTGTGGGACTAGATTAATCTTTAAATGTAATTAAAAGTGTGGAAATAGCGAAATACATTAAATACTTGTGTAAATTCTACTGTTGCAAGTGTCAAACAATCATATTTATTATTTGACAGTATTACGAACCCAGGTATGTAATGTTCAACTTCCCGACCTCTAAATCGTTGGTAATCACAACATTACAATAACGATTGTGAATAAAAGAAAAAACTTTCCGTCCATTTATTGGTACATCTGTTCTCTCTCTAAATCTACCATTAGATATTTTCTAGGATAATTAATAATGTCTGAAACTGTTTTTCCGCGTTCAATTCCCTGAGCTGCTAAGCAACGTTTCACGCACAAATTTACAAATTTATGCGTGAAATCTTGGTCCATCTATTCGTTATCAGATGTCGCGAAATTTACAGTGAATTTAGATAAGCAAAACATGTAGATTCGCTAGCGACCACAAAACTATGTAGCGGTATCGCCGCCTTAAAATTGTTACAGTTCCAGTTTACATACTTGACTCTTCTGACAGCTGCTATCCATTTAGTTCTCTGGTCTAATAGATACCCACGTTTTGGGAACGAGTAAAAACGAGTCCCTGGCGAGTTTAGGCGATTATTCGCACAACCCACCACACAGCACAGAGATCCACATTTTTTTGGCATTGTAAACAGTAAACACGTATCTGTTTCTGACAAGACGCGTATGTCAACCAGCACCCATTGTTTTTCCTAGTTTTGCCACTGGGGGCGCTAATCGCGAAATCAAGTGATTAGCTCCGCCTGCTTCGAAAACAAAGCGAAAACAAATTTCTCGACAAATTTTAACCTAACATATCAAAATGTTCGAGAAAACGAATTTTTCAGAAATACACAAAGAAATGTAAATTTACTAACATGATCATTTATAATAACTACAATTACAAATGTAAAAGAAGGTTTTCAAAATAAAAAGTCTGTTCGGGTTACGATGATTCGCAAACCGTCAGATTTCAACCCGAATAGGACCTGCTAGATTTTTCCCAAGTCTATGGATATAAAAAGTCACAGGCCAATTTAAATTTGGCAAATTGGCCTTTGAATTGAAAAATAAACAATTATTTCACGTACCACTAGATTCGTCGGTAGAATTTTCATCATCCTCCGAATCTTCATCGTCCGAACTACTTGAAAACAGTATCTCATGTAGCAAGAACATTACTAGCGCGTTGTTCATAATACAATGTGAATTGTTATTAAATGCAATTTAACTTTCTTGTAGTACACAACAAATAATGCGGTTAGGTTTTCAAACCACCGAATGCCGATGATGATCACAGAACAACAACCAGAGATAATAGAGAGAGAAGATTGGACATTCTGTAGAAAAGGCTAGGGCGATTTAAAAGCTATTTTAACGCCATCTCGCGATTGGTTTTTGAATTGTAGACCTAAAAAGTACCAGAATTATAGGCATCTGCTGACGAATGGTTTGTAGCCACGCTAAATATATTTTGCGCGGTAAATTTAAATGTAATATTATCTATTATTATTACTATTTTAAAGGTAAATTAAACAATATAATTTTTCTACAACATTTATTATTTTTTACACATTTTTTACACATATTTATACATAAAGGATTGCACTAAACTAAAATTTTTTATTTAATATCAAACATAAAAATAAATAGAATTATGTTGATGGGTCCCTCCTCTGTATAAAATATTACAATACAATTTACACAATTACAAATACAATAGTTATTAATATTTATCGGGCTTGGGACCGTCATATACTGATTTATGATTTGAAATCATAAATCAATTCATGGCAGAGTTGCCCCATCAACAATTTCAAAAAGAAATAGAAAAAAATAATTGTATGCTAAACAACCAACGGCGAATTGCGACTGCAAATTTTTGGAGCACATTACCAAAACAAACAAATGATTTGCAAGTGTAAAATAAATAAGGTACATACCCCGAAAATAACAGCAATATTTATATAGACACAATAATAGGAATAGGCACAACACTAGGAACAACATAAGCTGTATTCGCGACTCGTGCCGTGATTGCAATAATATCCGTTCAGTTTGGTCACTTTGAATGGGAGAACTCATGCTGTACTCACAGGAGAATTACATTTGTTGACATAAAAGAGCACTCAAATATGATAGACAAAACATTATTTATAAATCATTATTATTCGACTATTCGCGAATCACAAGTATCACATCACAATGTTATTAACCTCACAATGAAATTACAATGTCAAAACATAGAAGTTTTTGAATGTAACACAGTGTGACACCAAAACTGGTATATTATTGATTAAAATTGTATTTAAAATTATGTTATACTTACACGTATAAAAATTATATTACACTCACTTATATATGCACAATCATTTTAATATAAAATTGAAAGATATTTATTAAATCTCTAACTTGAAAAACAATTTTATAAAAGGCATACGTCATGAATTTCTACCAATTACACCATTCTAACATCGATCGCAACATAATCGTAACCACCTATAAGTAGAGAGAGTGAACAATATATTTTATCTCATGTTAGTTTGGCAAACGAAATATCCCATCGAGCTGGTAAGAGAGTACAGCCCCTGACAACAACAAGGTTTAGAAGTGTGGACTACGTGCTACTAGATGGCAACGCGGTTCACAGCTGAGCGACGCCATTCTGGCGCGCTGTTTGAATATATTGAACTTTCATATTCTGGAAGATTTTGATTTAAAATCTAAAGTTAAATATTTTTAGCCACTTATAGTGCAATATTGCACTAACAATTTGCCAAAAACAATTAACGTATGATTTCAAAACAAAATCTGTAAATAATTAGGACATAAGTTATAATCAAAGCAAATAAAACAAAATTAAATGTATTTGATAGATTTATTTATTTGCATCAATACAAAATATCAATCCTCAAAATAATAAAAAGTTTAATTAAATAAACAAAAAATCGAAAATAAAAATAAATTAATTAACTCACATTATTCGGCGTAAGTAGTATCTCAATTGTTTCGCCAATTGCAGAACTGCACATTTATGCGCACCCGATCACTGTTCGCTAAAATCGCGTGTATTAAGCGGGCGAAACGGCTACATATATAGCCGCTCTGGTCACTAGCGAATCTACATAGTTTTCCTTATCCAAATTCACTGCAAACTTTGCGACATCTGATAAAGAATAGATGAACCAAGATCTGACTTATTTGCCACGTGCATTAGCCGAGAACATTAGGAAAGATCGAGATGTGTGGAAAATTCTCAAAAACTGGTAAAGCAGTTTGCGGCTTTGTTATATCCTAGATATAACAAAGAAATATCCCTAAAGATATATCCCTAGAAAATTTCCAAACCTACCGAAAATTAGAGACAAAAAATACTTATATTTTGACGAAAGATTTGTTCGAATAGCCATTAAGCAAAATATGAATAAAAAAACCTTGATCAAATATTAACCACTCGCTTGCTAATTAGCGGAAAATGATAAAAAAAAAACTTTCTGTCCATTTATTGCTACCTCTGTTCTCTCTCTAAATCTACCATTAGATATTTTTAGGATAATTAATAGTGTCTAAAACTGTTTTTCCGCATTAAATTCCCTGAGTTGCTAAGCAACGTTTCACGCATAAATTTGCAAATTTATGCGTGAAATCTTGGTCCATCTATTCTTTATCAGATGTCGCGAAATTTGCAGTGAATTTAGATAAGCAAAATTATGTAGATTCGCTAGCGACCAGAGCGGCTATATATGTAGCGGTTTCGCCCCCTTAAAGTTTTGCACAACACTCGCAGACACTTTGCACTTTATTTTTAATACACTTGGCACTATATTTAACATTGTTTTTTGAACTTATCACACAATATCGCAGTTTGTAGCACTACCAAAAATAACTAAATCGAACTGTATAAAATTAAATATAACCATATTATGAGATAGCAATATGATGGACAGAGATATACAATTTGCGTGCAACATGACGTCTTTTGTGTTGCCTTTTACAATTGTAATAAGTAGTAAGGAAATTTTTATATAGAGCAATTTTCACATACCCATAATTAAATTTCCTATATAATATATATTTTCATCTGGTTCTTCTGATTTTTTTAAAATTTCTTCAACAAGTTGTGTTCTCTCTCTTCTGCACTCCCTTTCAGTAGGCGGTAGTTCTATCTCAAAAATAGTGGGCAATGCTGTTAAAAAAATATAATCAAAGTTATTTAAACTATATGTGAAGAATAATGTTTTGCTTACCTCCTTTAAGAAGCCTAGTTTTGCTTTTCGTATTTAATAGATGTTCACGATAATTGAGTTCGAAATCTTTTTTGTGAAAATGTTTACTACAAATAAAACTGGTTGCACACTTCCACCCAACTTTTCGTCGACAAAACTCAACCCAAATCTTCCGTAACTTCTCATCTTTTGGAAACGAGTGAAACGATAATTTCCTATCTTTCTTACTGTTGCTTTTGCAAGTAGCAACCGCACAGTTTGTCATCTACATAAATAACAAACGTCCGATTCAAATTAGCTTGCGTTTAAATTAACACTCACCTCTTTTATAGTACTATATTTCACTTATTAACTTGTAGAAATTCTTTTCTTAGGCTGTTGAAAAGCCGCAATACGTTCAATTCACAAATGTAAACAAAGCAACTAGCACTAATTGTACGTCATTCGTCATACATGGCGGCTGACATCAGCTGTTTCTAAGTATTAGTGTAGTTTAGTCCGCCAGAGGGAGGTAGCTTATTGAAATAACTCACGGCAAATTTAAACACAAGTAGGGCAAAACGATAAATTATCGGGTATTTTATAAAAAGCAGCCCTATACAAAAAATATCCTACTGATTAATATAGTATTAGTCCTACGTAGACTTAATTTTGGTCTAAAAAAAAACCAAAACTGTAACTTACTGGCCGTTGTAGGGACGAATGATTTTAATTGTAAATTCGGCAATAATCGGGATGGTATTGCTTCTTTTTTTAAAAACAATTTTCCGCCGGCCAATTTCGCATTTAAGTCAATGTAGTCGTCTGCCGTAAAATGTAACGAACATAATTTGACTTTCGATACATCGTCCAAATTACCATCTAACGCGCAAGCATTTATCCATGCCGCGCGGACTTTGGCATCCTTAGGAAACCTTTGAATATTCATTCATAAGTTAGAAATTTATGAAATAAATTAATAATAATAAACGTACCTATGCAACGTCTTGCTTTTCGCTGATTTTTTGGGCAAGCACAAACACAAATAGCACGCAGACATATTGTTACTAAATAATAGCACAACACTGAGTAATAAACTACTAACACTTTCTTTAAAACACTTGTAAATTTGTAAATCCGAAACAGAGCAAAACAATATGAGGATTGTGAGGTTAGAACACACAAACAAACTGTCAACAATAACACCCCCTTAATTTTTAAAAGTACACGCATGTGCAATAGACCACCTCTTAAAACTAAAAGATAACATAAATTTATTTCACAAATTTTTTTTTTGGTGCATTACTGGTTGCTGTGAAGGGAGCCTCAAAATTAATGATAAATTAATAAGAAACGAAAATTAATGATAAATAAAATTAATGTTAATCCGCAAACTTCGTAATTTTGTTCGGCGGCTGCTTATTCTCTTTATGTTTAATTCCGTGTTTAACAAACCTTGCTGCCACTGGTTTATTAATTGTGGGTCGAATGGTGGTCCTTTCATGAGCCTTAAAAAAATAAATCTCGTTATATTAAATACGAGTAGTGGCACACCGCCAATTATATTCACCTTCTTCGCTTTGACCATAAGCTCTTTAATTTTGCTGAGTTCATTCTTAACATCGTTCTGGTTGGGATCCTCGCCGTTTATTCGTAAATACATCCAATACAATGTGTTTAGAGTATAAGCTATGAATAAATCGAAATCCACTTTTTCCTTGACGGTCAGTTTGTCATACACGCCGAGTCCATCGTCCAGCAGTTTTCTGATGTCTTCAATGCTGTTGTCGACTTTTTCAAACTTGTCTATCATTTCTCGGTTCATTGTGGTTTCGGAATCGGTCCTTTTGTTCGAAGAAAATAATAACAAACAATTAGGTTATGTGTGACAAATGTCAAACTGATTGCATTCGATCAAATGGCATTTTATCGAATTGGCACTGGTTCAAAATTATTAATTATTTATTTTTTCTAATTTTGGCATGTAAAATGTGACTTTTCAAAATCGATTGTAGTTGGCAAACGGCACATTTTACGCAACTGGTGATGTAATGAAAAATATTTCACAACTGGTGATGAAAAGTTCCGAATAAAGCCTACTTGTTTTGATAAAATTCACTAAATTATTAATATCATAAGTTTAAAAAACTCTTTTTTGAGAAGGTTCTTGTAAAAATTAGAAAAAATCTTGTATGCAACATGTTAGGAAATGCTATTTTGTGTAACTCGCGTTATTTTGCAGAACTCGCTGCGCTCGTCCCGCAGAAATCCGCTCGTTACACAAAAAAATGCATTTCCTAACTGGTTGCATAAATAGCTATTATTATTATTTATTATTAAAGTTGTTATTTCCGACTTTTGGAGTATTTACGAATTACTCGATTCAATTGTATTCTATTCAGTATTACTTTTTGCAACGGTGATACTCATTAAGGGGTGTTCACACTATACCACAGATAAGGTTTTACAGATATGCGTGCTATCTGAAATTATGTTTCGCAGGGACAACGCTCAACAAGAGAGGGCTTTTTTAGTTCCAACGCCCACCACGTGGATCCCTATTCTAGTAAAATCACTGAGAATGGAATGTGTATCGTATGGTAGATGGCGTTGCAAAATAATAGAATACAATAATAATTTAATATGAAATTTATCGTCAAATGGCCCAAACCACACCCAATCAACCATAATTCACATTTTAAGCACGTCCTTGAGCACACATTGGCTGTATGTGTCGCGGTAATTTATAGAATTTAATTATAGCAATTACAGTTTTGTTGCATTTCAAATTAAATTCGCTGGAAATGAGATTCCACAGTACTTCTCTCGTTTATATACTAAAATTTAAATAAATCTGACAATTCTAACTATGAGGGGGGTATTAGGGGTTACAATTGTAAAATGTAGGTCTAGCCTAATTTCAATTAAATTAACTAAGTATTGATAAGTTAAATATGTTAAAATTACTACTACCAAATTTGAAAGAAATCCGAGCATTTTGACTGTAAAAGGTATGTTAAGGGTTGAAGTTGTAAAATAAGGGTCGCATATTATTTTTAATTAGATTATTCGTAAATCTGT
Organism: Cryptophagus acutangulus; assembly: GCA_963556235.1. Classification (NCBI taxonomy): domain Eukaryota; kingdom Metazoa; phylum Arthropoda; class Insecta; order Coleoptera; family Cryptophagidae; genus Cryptophagus; species Cryptophagus acutangulus. The sequence goes on from OY744569.1 coordinate 3,192,172, forward strand.
TTTAAATGTATAGTAGAAATCTAATATGAAGAAAATCCGATCCATATAACTCAAACTGTATATTTGGGGGGTGGGGGGTTGTGTAGTTAGGGTCGTAAATTATTTTTAGTCACTCAATATGTGAATATATATAAAATTACTGACGAAAAATGGTGAGTTTTGCTGACATATAAGAATAAAAACACCGCCAATTCTTAACCAATTAATTTAAAGACTCAACAGGCCACTAGGGTTCATGTTTAGGGGATGAAACTTTTACCAGCATTTTTTTCAATGTATTCCTAATATGTATGCCAAATTTGATTCAAATAAAATATTCCTCCTGGCAGGTATTCACGTTACAACTTATGCATTTTTACAACTTTTTGACCCTTCAACCCTTAATAAAAAGTCAACCCTTAAAAAAACTACAGATTTTTTGAAAGCATTCACCACTTGGGGTATACACGAAACATATGTTCAATATTTGGTCAAAATCGGTCTGCAACTTTAGAAGATTAAGTGGATGCACCGATTTTGCTGTTTTTGGCATGTTTTTGGTCAATAATGCGCAGGTCCTTGAGAATTTCCTAATTTTTTTTTCTTTGACCTAATCAATGGGCAGGTAGAAAAAAAGGACGCAAATTTTGCTTTAATCGGTTCAGTAGATTCCGAAATATAGCGGTTTAAAGAAACGAACAGACCGACAGACCGACAGACCGACAGACAGACCGACAGACGGAAATTAGTGAATATGATTTTCGTAATCTACGCATTCTATAAAGTAGAAAAAAGTGAAATTTGGAGAAATTTTTTTTTTCATGAATACAATACTTCCTCTACGAGAGAAGTAAAAACAGTTGCCAGACCACCCCCAGGCACAATTTCTAAATCCAGCCGTTAAATTATAGTGTGATACAGATTTCTTTCACAACTACAGTTTTCTTTCTTGAAATAAATGTTTTACCATGTTTTACTCCTAGATGTACGCAATTTACAATACATGCGGTTGGGGGAAACTGAATAGGTAGCAAAACAAATAAACTGAGAGCACGGCCTTTCTGTAAACTTATCTGTGGTCGGCACTCAAAGTTTGTTGTCAAATAGAAGCGTAAAAACCTACTTTTATATGCGATTGTAGGAAAATACTTTTACCAAACTGAAAAAAAAAATATTTAAATTAATTTTATTCACAGAAAAGTTGCATTACAAATAAGAACCAAAAAGCCATGAGTGCGTGCAATCAGTTGCTTGCAGAATGATTCGTTAAGGATGTTCTATCGTCATGGCAATTACGATTAGATTTGAACAAAAAATTTATATTTTGTAAATAAGTATCTATTAAATCCGCTTGCTCAATTTGAAAGCAATCGCGTCGACAGTTATTAATTCGCATTTTTGAAAAATAATTTTATTCATCATGTTATTGGAAAGTTCTTATAGAAAATGAAAAAATATTTAATTTAAACATCATTTTAAGGACTCGCTACTTTTTATTCACCAATAAATAGGAAATTTCATAGTTCGGTTTTTACTTCCTAAAAGTTGGCAACGAAAGTGAAATTCTATGCTAGAGCATAGGGCGATTCTCCTCGCGTCACTTCCCCGCATCTTGACGATTGAACATCCTTAACCTATTCCCTTCAAACAATATTAATATTATTAAAATACGATATCATTGTGGCGGAAGTTCGTCGAAATGAATGAGCGTTATAGTTGGCGGGATTCGGCAACTCCAAGAACGCTGCAATTTTAGAAGGCCAGCTTCCAATGGTGCCTTTTCCAACCACTTGATTAGTGCACAAACCATTGCGCATGTTCAGAAACAACCGGTCGGAAGTTGGACGGCTTGGTCGAAGTTGGATATACTTCCGAATCAATTCCAAATATTGGATCTTATCATTATCTGGATTACAAACAGTAAAGGTGCGCTGCATTATCGGTTTGGCGGTCGGAATTTTGACCATCAATAAATCACCACAATCTTCTATGTCTTGTATTGTCATCTTGTACAACTCCTCCCTTCTGCACGCTCCGGAAATGCCTAATATCATTGCCACCTAAATGATTTAATTATATTTAGCACATATATTTGTAAGTACTGTGGATTGCAGAAAAAAGTCGTACAAGCAAAATTGCCACAGTGTAAGTCAGGCTCTATTAGTTACAAAATATGATAATAGATGGCGCCATAAATGTAAAATTTATTTTTTAAGACTCCCTTAGTCGAGTGTTGCAACCAATAGTGCACCAAAAATTTAATGTGTAATAATATTATGTTAGCGTTTGTCGATCTTTTGTTATCAAAACATGTTGAAAAAAATAAAGATATACTTAGTGCGCACTAGTGCAACCTATTGAAAATCTCCATTATGGTTTATCGCGTACAGGAGGAAAAATTTTCATTTCGCTAAAAACTCGTCAGTTTTGCTTCTATTTAACTTTTATTTTTTATTCGATTTTGATGTGTGACACATCAATGGGTTCAGAAAACTTGTGCCTTTAACAATAGAGAAAGAAAAAGTCCTTTAACATAATATATATTTAAGAAGAAATGGTTGAAATTTTAGTATCATAATGAACTTCATCTATTAAACTTCAACTATTTCTTATTAAATATATATTATGTTAAAGGGCTTTTTCTTTCTCTATTCTTAAAGATACATGGTTTCTGAACCCATTGATGTATCACACATCAAAATCGGATAAAAAATAAAAGTGAAATAGAAGCAAATCTGATAAATTTCTAGCAAAATAAAAATTATATCGCTTACACCACTCAATCTTTGGAAATAAGTATGCAACCAAATATACACATGTTCTACTTTTTTCTGCAATCACTAGTACATTTACCTTATGAATGAGATAATTGTCATCTGGCGCTTCAATCAAAAATTCTCTTATGTGTTCCCTCGTGAAAACACTTGCTTTTTTCGATCTATACCCCATATTCTTCCGTTTCAGAAACGCAAGAAGCGAAGAAAATTTCGAAATACGAACGGCGTCATGAAGGAAAATCGTTGATCGCAACATGGAATACTCAGCCCATAAACTACTTGCCGCCTTTAATTTCGCATTTCGTTCGATAAAATAAGCCAACAGGACCTTCTCGTTTATATCATCAAACTTCTTCGCTTGACACCAGTCCTTGAACACACGGTAGGTGGTTTCATAGCGGGCCCGCGATTTTTCCGGAATTGGCGCGTAGGCTTTGGTACTGCTTGTTTCTTCTGAATCGGCGTCAATGTTGTTGTCAGTGTCGGAGTTGTCGGAATCGTTCATTATTGCTTCTTTATATATAAAAAAATATCAATTAGCGATAACGGTGAATTACTTTTAGCGGATTCAGGAAATATTTTAATGGAGTTATAGATTAGTATAAAAAAATAATGCAACGTTTATTAGTGTAATAATTTTTTTTTAAACAGAAAATTATTAAAAATAACAATAAATATCAAAATGTATGTTTTTTTTTTAATCCTCCTGTTCAGCTTTTATTTATAACAATTATAAACAAATGCCTTTATATTAACCCAATTTCTGCCCTTCAATAGTTGTTCGTTCTTCTCTATTAGTAATTCTACCTCCTGTTTTTTGGGAACTTTTTTATTTCTTATATGCTCGTTAATGAAACTTTTGACCGCAGTCTTTTGCTCTTCTGTCCACTTCACGTTTACTATTTTGGTTCTATATTTTGTACGATAAGGACCTACAACAAAAATTGGTTCATAGTTAAATTTGTTAATTATGTCAATAATAAAAAATGTGTACAGAATTTTTACTAAACATGCAGCAAAAGTTGAAGAGTTATTTTGCAATATTTTATTTTAGTAATTTTTCTATTTTTTGAAAATGAAAAAATAAAGTACTTTTAAAGCATTTTTTTTTTATTTATAATGGAAGTATATATTTTATTTAAGAGCCCCGTGGATTTTCTTGAACCAACAGATGTCTCACGAGTCGGATTGTAGGGTTAATTTTGTGGACATAAGACAGCGGTTTTACGTAAAAATGCTTTGCCTAAAACTTAATACAATTTTAAAGATAAATGTTCAACTTAGGCATTACCACAGTTTTGGTATAAATTAACTAAAGGATGTCGAAAATATAAGCTAATGAAATAACTCTTTTTTTCAAAAATAAATTTAGCAAAATGCTCCGAAACATTTACCTGACCTATACCTATACGATAAATTTAAACAATTCTGAATAATTCAAATAATTGGTATTTGCCTGCCGCGCAATTTTAGAACACTTTTTGACTACTAGAGGCGGCAAAAATTTTTAGTCTATAGGCGGCCAAACTATAAATCGGCCTTTGTCGGTAGACCCATCTCTTATTCAAAAGATTTACTTTATTTGTCAATATCAATATTGAAAACATAAATGAAAATATTGTTAGTAACATCTTTCTAAAAACCAATTAAGGATTTTTTTATGAATAATAACAAATAATGTTAATAAGGTGCTTACTGAAATTCGTTCGGTATTAGGTATATTTATTTGGTGATCTTTTGCATTTTGAGGGCCAATAATGCTTTTGTTAAATAAATATGTGGTTTCGTTGGTAGTAACTTGGTTTTCAACATTACATTCAACAATTTCCTAGGAACAATTTATAAATTAGTTTGAATTTATATTCTTTATTTATTTGAATTTATATTTATAAATTAGTTTCCATAAATTAAAACATTTATTGTTTTAGTAGAAATGCAATGCTGGTTGTCTGCAACCAGCATTGCATCCTACAGAAAAGAGCGCGAATGATTGGCGAGAGCTTAGGAGAGAGTGAAAAAAATATATAATAAACACGCGTATTTATAATTACTGTATTTTGATTATGCGTTGATGGTTTTTGATAAAAGTCATGTCAAAATATCCCAAAAAAAAATTCTCTAGGGCAAGAAGTTTACTACTTGAATAATTTTAATTAATCATTGTTAATTATGTTATTTTATGATTGTCAATTATGTATTTTATGATTGTTTGATTGTCAAATATGTCTTGAATAATTGACTATTTTTAAAAAGAAAAAGCTTTGGGAAACAGATTAATCTTTTTAGAACATTTTGACATAATTTTCATTAAAAACTATCAAGGCATAACCAAAATACACTAATTATAAATAAGCGTGTTTATTATATATTTTCTCACTCTCTCCTAAGCTCTCGCCAATCATTCGCGCTCTTTTTTCTATGATGCAATGCTGGTTGCAGACAACTTCGAGACAGCCGGTGTAGGACGCTTAAGAGGGGCGTTTCAGAAAGTAGATGACCCACATTACAATTTTATTTTGTAATATTCAGCTGCAATTGGTAAAAAGTTATTAATCCAATATTATTTTTCAAAAAACAATAGACAACACAAGACCATGATGTCTTTGTTTGTGAAATTGGATAGTGGTTACTTAGATATTGATTTCTGAAGTTTAAAATTTATTTATCACAAATCATGTTTCTAAAATGCATAGGAACAACACGCATGTTAGAATAAACCACTAAATTTTGAAACCATACTTTGCAATAATTAAAACAAAAAAAAACAAGTTTGCAATTAAACGTATAGATTGATAACAACAATAGATGGCGCTAACAAATATTTTAACTTTATTATTTTAAATTTATTTATTAGCAGGAGCACCTATTTACATCTCCCAATTAGAATCAAGTTATCACCTAGCATCTCCAAACAAGTATTTTTCACAATCTCGATATTGTTTAAGTTGACCGTTAGAGTTCTTTGCGTATGAAAATTTTATATTTAATATTTAATATGTAATATTTAGTATTACAAATAGTAGTAGAAATCTTTAGTAACATTAAATGTAGTACTTACGTTAATAATATTTCCGTAATCTCCCAGAGTTTCGACAGTAGTTTCGACGTTCGCTATAAGTATTTTTGAAATAGCATCCGTTGTATCTCTATTGGTTACTTCCTTAGTACCCTCAAACCCAACATGACAGTTGTCTGATGACCCATAGAACAAATTAGAAAAGGATGGTGAAGTAGATTCAAGAAGACGATTTTCATTCGAATTTCCTCCTTCTTCTCTATAATTGATATTCTTTTGTGCACATTCGACATTATGATGCTGTACAGTTTCTAAAAAATATTTAAATGTAACTGTTAGAAATGACTACTTGAGATACAGTTTGGTTAAACAAATATAGTAATTTTGGTATATAAGATAAATTAGATAGAAAAATTGTCCAATCAAACCGAACACAAGAGTACTTCTTTTATAGTCCAGTCAAGAGAAAATTTGTATTTACGGAAAAACGAAAAAGTAAAATACTTGAGCTCTTTTTACTATTGTTCAAAAAACGGTAATCACAAGCGCACAATTATTTTTTCCATAATCAATCATTAATTACTTACCCTTTTTCATAGAAAACGCCAGTATTTTTTTCCACAATGTCCTGACATTATTTTATTTAACATGTCGGAGCTAGCACAAAACGTTTATACACTACACGTGTCCAAAGCCTTTAAATTAGCTTTAAGACCAACCGAAATATTTCGAATAAAATGCAAAAATATGTTTTTTTACTCTATAACTTTCAAACTTTTTGGCTACTTAAATTTTGTATACGAGTAAATTTTCCGTGTAACTGATACTTACGACGATACAAGCAAACATCGAAAAAAAGTCACCTTTAAACAGCTGCCCTAGACCCAAAATAGTTTGATCGTGCAAAATACGCTTAACGCACCCGGCTCTTAAGGGTCCTCCACTGGCTGTCTCGAAGTGGTCTGCAACCAGCATTGCATCATAGAGAAAAGAGCGCGAATGATTGGCGAGAGCTTAGGAGAGAGTGAGAAAAACATATAATAAACACGCGTATTTATAATTAGTGTATTTCGCTTATGCGTTGATCGTTTTTGATGAAAATCATGTCAAAATATTCTGAAAAGATTAATCTGTTTCCCAAAGCTTTTTTTTAAAAAATAGTGGATAATTAAAGACATATTTGACAAACAAAAATAAATTAATTAAAATTATTCAAATTTAGTGGGCTTATTGCCCTAGAGAATTTGTTTCTGAATTATTTGGTATTTTTTGCTTAAAAACACTACTAATAATAACGTCACAACAGCGAAAATAGCATATTCCGACGAGTTTCAGACTATAATTTTTCTAATACTATCGTCAATTAAAATACGTTAGTTTTTACGTTTTTAGGCAATTAGTAGCTTTTGGCAATTAGTTCACAGATGTCGCCGCTATAATATATGTATTAATAAACAAAATTAGTTATAAAATGTCATAAAGAATTTTCTAAATATGAATGATGGAGTTGATTGAATTATAATATTACTAATATCAACAATTAATAAGTTAAATGAATAATTCATTAATCAAAATACAATAGCTTAATGTTGCGTCAACTTCCACGAGATGGCGCCACATGTGGTCATTCTATCACTTGTATAAGAATGAGTACATTCTCAAATTAAAATTAGTGCAAGAATGTTATTATTCTAAAATAGTATTAAAAAAAAACGTTTTACGCACAACTTGATACTAATTGATTGTTTACAACCTAGTTACCGATTCGGTAACAAAGTGTTTACAATATGCGGGCTGTAAAAACTACAAAAAGCCCGTAAAAGAGAGCCCGGCCGATAAAATGAACATTGAATTGAATATATTGGATATTTATATATTTAATTATAAACTTGTTAAAAACAAAATTTCTTATTAGCATATTATTGTAACATACATAATAACTAGAAACATCCTACAGTTATTTATGAATATTAAAAGCGCAGTTCGAAATATTATGAAAAGAAACGGCCCCGGCAACAGAAAGTGTGTCCGACGATGCATTCATTTGAATATTTAAACAACTTGCTCTTTCTTCGGGTTCTGGTAGTACAACTGTAGATGACGTACTGGGTGTTTCGTTAGCACCAAAAAGCAAACGTGCAATCTTGTTTTTGGATCCAATCGAATCCTCTAAGTATCCTTCGGCTACGGATGTCTTTTCACGCAGATATCTGCTCCACTATCTGCTAACATAGTTACAGATGTTCTTCGAAACGTATGCCCTGTGTAAGTTTCTGGATTCGGTAATTGAAGATACTTTGCAATAGTTTTGGCCACAAATCCGAAAGTGTTTTTGCCTACAGGCTGAATCGTGCAGGAACCTTTCCGATATTGCAGGAAAAAACGAGAATGGCCGACATTTGGTGGTCTTAATGCCGCATATTTTTTGTACAATGCTAAACCAGAAACAGCATCATCGTCAATGATGGTGAACACACGTTTCTTGTTAGTTTTTGTCTTGGGTATCGTGACGACAAGAACTGATTCTCTGTCGTCTATATCATTTATTGATATATTTGACAGTTCGTCTCGGCGCAACGCTCCATATACGCCAAATATGAGAGCAACCTTTATCATTAAATTCCTATCATCTGGAGCTTCCGAAATAAACTTGATTACGTTTTCTTTAGACAATACCATAGCTTTCTTTGCCACATGACCAATATTCTTATTCTTCAAAAATGCTGTCAGCTTGTGATATGAACTGATATCCACATCTTTCTTGACCAACAGCATTTTTTTCAGCATTGAATATTTTGACCACATTGAACTGCTTTGATATTTCTTTGACTAACAAAAACTTTAATAACAGAAATTATCGTTCAAAAATATTAATATCTTACCATCTCACTAAAATATGCCAATAATACTGTTTCATTAACCACATATAGCATTTTGTCATTCTTCCAAGTTTCCCACGAGCCATACTCTACTTCGTAGCGACCTTTTGATTTCGTGGGAAGCCAACTAGCAATAGCTTCATCAGCTGCCACGACAATATTTTCGGGAATTGCTTCCATTATGTCTATTTCGTTTGACGTTAGTATTTTATTGCAAATAAATAAATAGATTCTTAACAACGTTTTGTTTTTGTTTCAAAGTCACCTAGTTTTTTTCTAGTTATGACTTTTAGCAAAAATATTCCTACATATCATTTAAAAGATGCTACAAATATTTAAGTTGTGCGTAAAACGTTGTACGTTCCTCTGGCCAAACAATAGATTGCACCCTTAGCCGAATAAAGGGTGTAATAAAACTTCGACTGCGGGCGTAATCTTTTTGTTTCGGCCCTCTAAACGTAAATAACTATTACGTGCTATTCTTATGGGCATATTATGGTGTATTGCTGGTTGCATTTTACGTTGGAGGGCCCTTAAGGTTTTACTGTAAACAACCCGTACGTTCGCAATACTTAATTTACCATACCTGATGCATCCGAGTCGGTGGTGGTGGTGGTGGTAACCTGTGCAGCAGCCTCTTGATCCAAAATACTTTGGGCTTCAGTGTATTTTTTTCGAAACTTGTTGCAGACCTCTAATTCGTCAAAACACTCGAAACAAATCAATTGTGGACTAAATTCAAATTGTTGTTGAATCTGCAAACAAAAACAAAACATACATTTGACGTCAATTTTTTAAAAAAAAATCTCAAAATACTCTTTTCCCTCCAAAAATAATATAATAATGAAGTAAAATTTGTATTCAAAATATGAACTTACTTTGAGTGAAGTGCACAGTTCTAACATAGTGCAAATCGTAATACCATCTCGTTCCGTGTTAAAAATGTTGTAATGACCCGCATCTGATAAACATACTGTACAACGCTCGGTACAACGCAACAATAATTCCTTGGTTTTCTTTTTCGTTGATTGAGGAGGCTGTAATATTCGTATCGCATCTGCGTGTAAAGGATCTTGTTCTTGGGGCAAAATACAATTTTCTTCAGTTTCTTCTTGATCGGCGTCTTCATATAGTTGTTCTTCTTTGACAATAATCTGCAAAAGCAAGTCGTACAATAAAATAATTACCTTAAAAAGAAAAGTTTAGTCAATTTTACCTCTTCCTTCGTTACGAATTCTGGCAGATCTTCTTCAACGAAGCTATTATCAAATTTTAGTTCGTCGTCAAGGTCTTCCATTTCTTCCTTCACAGTGTGCTGGTAATGTTAACTATTATTAATATAATTAATAGATACATTTTAATTTTAAAATTTATTTAAACAATAATTTTATGAAACTCAAAAATTGATCTTTTTGAAGACAATTTTTTTAAAGTTTATAGAAAGAAAGAAGTTGTTTCTTTAGATTGCAAATGTTTATATACGCTGTCCGTTTATGATAGGCTATTACGTCACTGCTTAGCAGTTATGACGTAGTTAATACCAACCGCTAAAATAAAAATTAAAACGACAGAATCCAATTAATTTTAGGCATAAATCCGTTATTAATTAATAATATTAATATTGCTATAAAAATTTGGCGATAATATGAGGTATTAACTGAGAAAATGGGCGAGAAAGATTTTATTTTTAGTGACATTTAGTTTATTACCAACGTTTTGTTGGTCACGCATAAAGTATAGTTCACATTCGCCAGGACAAAAGTGCCTTTCTAGTGAAGTGAAAAACATGGTTATAAATTTGCTCGGCGAATTTTGGTGGCAAATGCACTTAAAATAAGTTTAACGAGTGTTAATAGAGTGGCTGCTGGCAAAAACAAAGACCTGCCAATTGCAGGGCCCTCAAAACGAACTCATAAAAAACCGCTGGTGACTCGGAACCGCAGGTTAATCGGAATAGACCTTTAGATTGCGTCATATACAATTGATGATAACTTACGGTGTTTGCCTCCATTTTAATATATTGTCTATTTAGACTCTCATGATTATGGTCTTCAATTAATTTGAGTTTCTTATTTTCCCTCAAATTGCTTTCGGCATCCATTAATAAAGAAGGCACCCAGTCCACGTTATTTTTGTCTTCTAATGAAGCTGGCCTTCCTTGAACAAATAATAAGTAATTATAAATTTTAATTCATATATCGCCACAATTGAAATAATAATAATAAATAAAATATAATTATATTTTATTTGAAATAAGTAGGACTAAAATGTCAAGAAATAGTATATTAAGGGTCCTTCACCGGCAGTCTCAAAGTTGCCTGCAACCAGCATTACATAAAAAAAAATGAGCGCGAATTATTGACGAGAGCTTAGGAGAGAGTGAGAAAAATATATAATCAACATGTGTATTTATAAGTACTGTATTTCGGTTATGCGTTGATGGTTTTTGATGAAAATCATGTCAAAATATTCAGAAAAAAATTCGCTAGAGCAAGAACCTCACTAAATTTGAATAATATTAATTAATCATTGTTAATTATGTTAATTTATTCTTGTTTGTCAAATATGTCTTTAATTATTCATTTTTAAAAAAAAAAAAGCTTTAGGAAACAGATTAATCATTTCAGAATATTTTAACATGATTTTCATCAAAAACCATCAACGCATAATCGAAATACACTAATTATAAATACGCGTGTTTATTATATATTTTGCTATATCGACACTACTTTTGATGCTTTATAGCTTCATTCAAGACTTGAAATATATAAAAGTATTTAAAGTTTTTTTTTAAACAACGCGTTGCGCGTGGCCTTGAAATGCAAAAAAATTTCAACGGAGGCGCTATCACCGCCCCCGTGGGCAATTTCCAAACCCGCCGCCGCAAGTCATTATAAAATATTGGTCTCACTGTTTGAAGTGGATGGTATAATTTCCTGAGATGAATTTGTCGGCGCCAATATTTCGTCAACTTTTCGTTTTTTAGCCTTTCTTATTCTTGGAGCCGGAGGATTACCCAAACGACGTGTATTTGCTCTGCCCGTTGTCTCGATTGGAGAATTAAATATATGTGGTACAACATTTGTTTTCATTCGGATTTTAACCTTACTATACTTATATTCATAATAATTAGCCATGTCTTCTTGTAACTAAAAATAACTAGCATTGAATTTCACTTGCAAACCGTAGGTATTATGAACCTCGTTACATTAAAATGGTCTTCACAACAAAAAAACGTGGATGCTAAGGACACGAGGTTAATATTCCTATTCACTGCCGCAAACCACTTTTTTCTTACATCAACATCTTTTGAAAGTGAAATAAATATTTTATCGGGTGAATTGGTTACGGTATTTTTACAAACTGGAACGAAACAACACTTTCTAGTAGGCATGTTCGATGCAATCGCCTTGAATACAAACAATAAGAAAAATGGCCACGCTCTGTCGAAGGCAGACGTGTGACGTCAACTTAGTAGTCTCAACAACAGGTATCGCCTACTAGCCTCGTCTCGGCGAAAAAAAAAATGTTAAGGCTGCGTTCGAATAAAGTTGACTTTGCGTTTTTTGATGCAAGTTGAAAATTAATGTATTTTCTACTACGCGATAGATGGCATAATAAAATGTCCCCCAACAAGTTCTATCAAAATTTATGGGCGCCATCTATTGTTCAGTAGCCAAACTATCAAAAAATAATTTTGGCTACAAGTGCAGAAAAATAAACTATAACGTAACACCACAGATAAGGTTATATACAGATGTGCCATCGTATAGGGCAAAGTGTTTCGCATTTTTGATATTGCCAACGCCCGACCAGAGAGGGCTTTTTTTAGTATAACGCCGACCACGGAGAGGCGCTGTTCCTGTTGAATGGCATGTCTATCCTATGGTAGATGGCGTTGCAAAATAATATAATACTCTAATAACGTAATATGAAATCATCGTCATATGGCCCAAACCACACCCAACCAACAATTACAACAGTTACAACCCCACGTCCAGACAATTTAACAGTTGCAACCCCACGTCCAGACACAGTTTCTAAAACCATCCGTTAAATTATAATGTGATTACAGTTTTCTTTCAAAACAAAATTAAATAAACTCTGATGTAGGCAATATAATAGGCATACTTCTAGATGTAGGCAATATAAAATACACGCGGGTTGAGAGGTACTGAGAGATCTGTATACTTATCTGTGCTTTTGGCTAAAGTGTAGTAAAATAAACTGACACATAACATCAGAAAAAATCAAAAAGTATTGAACTCTTGGTTCAAATGACTAAATTAAGGCATAAAAACGAAACTCACCGGAAACAAAATGTTTACTGCAAATTCTCATAAATTTCAATTTCGACTCCGTCAAACCGTGCCTCCTTAACGATTGTATCCACCGATTTCTTCGAACTTCCGACAACTCATTGTGATAGATTTTATGTTTATAGTTTAGAACTGTAGGTACCCGATAAAAGCGGACACCACGATAACCTTTACTATTGCAACCCACAACACCGCAATGTGATGGCATTTCCGCAAATACAATTATTCTTTAAACGCGTTTCTACGCCGTATTCGTGCACCCTCCAAGCGCCATATTGCTTTTTTTCAGCGGACTAGCGGACATTTGACAGTAATGTTCCAAGGTCATTGCCCGCACTACATCGTCGCGCACTGACCTCATCGTGCAACGACCTTGGCAATGATTATTTCAACAAATTCATAAACTAAACATCCTCATTCCATAAATAACGTAATTCAATAATTGATTACCTGACATTTGACATTGACATGGTTGGCGAAATGGCAAATTCAAATCAGTAGCAGTCGTAGTAGATTCTCCAAGAAATTGCGGCAGCAGTCCTAGTTTTTGAAACCGGGCTCTACTGCAACAAAAACAATCTGGGAATCACCACGACACTTCTCGCGTTGCGGGATACAGGTTTCTAATTGGAATTGATTATATTACTCAACCTTCATTTTGCCATTCAAAACACACTTACCATTTCAATTCACGAAGTCTTTTAAGATGTCGTTTCAATTTACTAATTCTACCCATTGATTTTAAAGTGCTCGAATCGAGTGCCACCGAAAATAAATAAATACAAACTGAACGGAGTGAAGTTAACTGTAGTTTAGTGATGGGTGTGATATAGGCGACGTAAAAGTATGAAACGGCAAAGTTGGTAACTAAATTCAAATATTAAAACAATAACTAATATTACACTTTTAAGTTTAGATTGATTTTAAACTATTGCGCAACGCAAAAAACTCCCAGTTTTAATTTATTAATTAATCTGAAACAAAAATTGTGATTAATAATGTAAAATTTACCGTGGTGGAAATTCCAAAATGTCTACCTTACCGACAAACGTCATTCCACCCAGCTGACATTACAAAACCGGTGTGAACTTAGCAATAAAATGTTAGCAATAAAATTACTTTTTTTTATTTGTCAAAAATATACTAGTAAATCGAAATATTTTGTTACAGAAACAATTTTTAATTATATATAATAAAGTGTTTTATAATAATATCGACTTTTGTTTCATTTATATAGTGATTTTATCTATAATATAACCTCACAAAGTTTTCAAAGTGCTCGTTTAGGATTCCTATTAACTGACCCGGCACCTAGTATATATCATTCGATTCGTAATTCAATCTAGATTAAGTGGTGCGAATTTCATTAAAAAAGCTAAACTAGAATATGAGAAAATTAATTAAATGTGATGCAGTGTTTGACACTTTTGATGTAAAAATAATACCGAGTGATGCTTACACCATCAGGTTCCTCCGTCTATAAAAAAATTATTTCTAGAGATTTTAGCAAACAAACCTACTTAGTGACAGATATCATTCGATTCGCAATTAAACAAGGAATACGTGGTGTTAATTTCATTAAAAAGTCAAAACTGAAAATTGAAATAAATAATTAAATGTGATGAAATGTTTTATTTTTTAACGGTGTCCGCCAATAAAAGTCTATTGCTAGAAGATTTGGTTAACTGAGCCGTAATATATTATACATCATTCGAATCGCAATTAAACAAGGAATACGTGGTGTTAATTTCATTAAAAAGTCAAAACTGAAAATTGAAATAAATAATTAAATGTGATGAAATGTTTTATTTTTTAACGGTGTCCGCCAATAAAAGTCTATTGCTAGAAGATTTGCTTAACTGAGCCGTAATATATTATACATCATTCGAATCGCAATTAAACAAGGAATATGTGGTGTTAATTTCATTAGAAAGTCAAAGCTGAAAATTGAAATAAATAATTAAATGTGATGTAATGTCTTATTTTTTAACGGTGTCCGCCAATAAAAGTCTATTGCTAGAAGATTTGCTTAACTGAGCCGTAATATATTATACATCATTCGAATCGCAATTAAACAAGGAATATGTGGTGTTAATTTCATTAGAAAGTCAAAACTGAAAATTGAAATAAATAATTAAATGTGATGTAATGTCTTATTTTTTAATGATGTCCGCCAATAAAAGTCTATTGCTAGAAGATTTGGTTAACTGAGCCGTAATATATTATACATCATTCGAATCGCAATTAAACAAGGAATATGTGGTGTTAATTTCATTAGAAAGTCAAAACTGAAAATTGAAATAAATAATTAAATGTGATGTAATGTCTTATTTTTTAATGATGTCCGCCAATAAAAGTCTATTGCTAGAAGATTTGGTTAACTGAGCCGTAATATATTATACATCATTCGAATCGCAATTAAACAAGGAATATGTGGTGTTAATTTCATTAGAAAGTCAAAACTGAAAATTGAAATAAATAATTAAATGTGATGTAATTTTTTATTTTTTAATGATGTCCGCCAATAAAAGTCTATTGCTAGAAGATTTGGTTAACTGAGCCGTAATATATTATACATCATTCGAATCGCAATTAAACAAGGAATATGTGGTGTTAATTTCATTAGAAAGTCAAAACTGAAAATTGAAATAAATAATTAAATGTGATGAAATGTTTTATTTTTTAACGGTGTCCGCCAATAAAAGTCTATTGCTAGAAGATTTGCTTAACTGACCCGTAATATATTATACATCATTCGAATCGCAATTAAACAAGGAATATGTGGTGTTAATTTCATTAGAAAGTCAAAGCTGAAAATTGAAATAAATAATTAAATGTGATGTAATGTTTTGTAAGAAAATCTGCAGTTTTTCAAGCGAGAATTTGTTGAAAGTATGCAACCATATTTACACCGCTATTGCTAAGTTCACATTCTGAGTAGGCATTTTGCAACAAAAACAGGTTGCAGTAGGACTACTTCAATAAAATTACATTTTCTTTGATGAATTTATCTATTTTAAAAGATTTCGATAAACTGACTCACCATCTAACATACATCATTCGATTCGCTATTATAGTGAATAAAGTTTAAGAAAAGCGTATTGTGGGCTTTAAAAAACTGCAAAATGTGCATTGCGGTAAAATAAATTTATAGCTGATGGTGATCATATTCGATTTTAACTGTGTAAACTTACAAATAATTTTAGCCAATAAATGTCTAAATTCATATTTCATATTTCTACCACTTTTTTCGTATACTTTATAGACTGTGGTACCCGTTGTAATGTATAATTGTGTGAATGCGCCTTAATAGGATGACTGACCTCTTAGATGTCAATGCGTAACTACTGCCATCTAGACAGGACAGACACGACTAGACTAGCGGGGTCGATCAGCTGACCGAGATATACTGTACGATATATGTTCGACAATCCATACTCATTAATAAATTAATTTGTTTGTTATTGTACGCATACACAACAGAAGAGCGGACAGTGTTATTATAATACACCGGAAGGAATCTTAATTATATTTAAGAGGAAGGAATAACAGAAAGAGCTTAGATACTTATTTAAATTATATTTTATTTATACACCACACATAAAAAAAATAAACATTTTACAGTGACTTTATTTTCACATATATCACAAATTTTTTGACCTTGTTTGTCTATTGGCCTATAAGTGGCATAAAATTCAAATTTCCCGCTTTTTTGTAATTAATTTTTAATTACTAATTATTTCATTATTGTAATTATTATTTACTAAATAATTAGTTGCCTGTTTAATTAAAAATAATTAATTAGTAATTAATTAATTAATGCTTTTAATTAAATATGCATTAATTTTGTGCAAAAATGTAGTTTTTTTCCTAAAGTTGGAAAACTTTCAATTTTTTCAACCATCAAATTTGTCCAATTTTCAACATCCCCATGTATAGTTTGAAACGTACAAAAAATTTTTTTTTTAACAAAATTATAAAAAAATGTGAAATTAATTTGTAACTAATTACACTTTAATTGATTTAGAACGATTTTTGCAAAACAATTTGTAAATTTAGCAAATTATTGAAAACTCACCGAAATTCAATGGCATCGCTAACAATAATAAGCGGGCGCTGCCGTACAGATTGGTGCGGTAGAAACGTCTTGATTTACCATCAAAAAAAAAATTTGTTTTTTTTTTGTAGTTGTAGTCGCTTGTACGTGTATCGGGATATCAAAAGTTATATTGATTCACTCTGGCTGTAAACTCAAAAACACCCCTCTTGCTAGTTGTTTACATATCATCATTTTCTTATTGTCAAAAATTAAGAAATACTTATTATTGTATTTCTTACTATTCAACAGTTATGGTTGACAGAACAGAGCATTAAAACATTTTTTATTAAAGCCTATTTTTGAACTGCAATTTGAATATATACGCATCATCTATGTTTTGGCTTGACCTCATTTTGCAGGTGTTTATTATTTCTACGATCTGTATTTATTTCGGGGAATTATTTGCAGCTGTATAACAATATTGAGAGCTCAAGTCATGAAGATTCTTATTGAGAATCATTTCAAGTTTATTTAATATTTAATCACCTTGTATAGGATAACATTATTTTCTGATTCGATATTTATTTGTCATATAATTGAAGCCATTTTGTAGGTAGACTTGTGGGCGTGTCCTTTTTATGATAACTTGTTTTTTATGTTTACCTTTAAAAAGATCTAAAATATGATTTAAGTAAATGATTCAAATTGTATGTAAAAAAAAATGTTGTTAAACGTTTATCAATAATTATATTATTGCGTAAAATATCCTTAAAAAGGTGCTGAAACCATTTAATAACTTAATTGGATGAGACGAAAAATAACGAAACGGGCGTTTGCCGTCGAAACTCGCAACGCAAGTGGGATCGCTATGCTGCCAATCCGCGCCCTCGTATAAGTTGCAACTCGCGACCAACGCTCTGAACGCAACTTTGGTAACTTTAGTCGAGTCAAGTACGTGACTATTGTAGTTTGTAGTAGTTAATATATACAAATCTATATTTGAAAATATAGCAAAAAATGGAGTTTTGGCGAGGTAAAGTGTTTAAAAAGATGAGTGTTGTTAATCAAATTGTTCGCTTACAAGAAATTATACAAGAACATGACATTGCGTATTCGGATTTAAAGATGTTTTCCGTAAATAATACATTTTACGGTAAGTTGTGTACATCTTTGAATTTGCAAATTAATAATACCAATGTTAAATACTTAATTAATGTAATTAAAAGGCACGGAATTAAAATTTTTGCACAAGAAAGTAGCAGTAATTCATTGAATAAAATTGAATCTTTGGTTGAATGTAATGAAATTGATTTTGAAAGCGTAATTGACAACAGCGCTATTGAAGAAAATGTATTTTCATCAACACCTGTTAAACACACAGGTGTTTCAGAAATGATTTCAAGCTTAGAAATTTCAAATAGTTGTCAATCAAATTTGCCATTTGTTAGTTTTGAGGCATCTAAAAGTGCAAATCTGTTATTGGGCAGTAGCATTGCAGGTTCATGTTATACAAATATCAATAAAAACATTAAATTATTACCTTCTGGTTGCATAAATGAAAAGAATTTTGTAAAACTTCGACCCGATTCCTACAAAAATTGTAAAGTTTTTGAAGGAACAGTGGTTGTTTCACCAGATCTTATAACTAATTTAAAAGATTCAAAATATTTGAAACTTGTTGTTAAACGGAAATTAATTCCGATGATTAATAATGTTTGCGATTTTTATTTTAAAAATGTCAATCGTGTGAAAAATACAATAACCATATATGGATATTGTTTGCATCCACAATGCAAATTGTTTAAAATTCGTATTAATTGTGATATTGGAGCGCTTACTTTGTTTAGTTCCAATTTGAACTATAATCACTTAGGAAAACTAACTAGGCAGCTCCGGTGTTTAGAACGCGATGTGGTTAAGCGCGACTTGAAAGGAAAAAAGCCAATTAAAGTTCGCATTGACCACACAAACAAGCTTAATCGAGAATTAGTTATAACTGGTAATAATCTTCAAATTCTTAAATCGGATTGTGTTTACCGAAAAGCTCGGCAAGAAGTGCAAGCTATGCACGACCGTGATAAAAATGATTATATTGATATGTATTTGTTGTCATGCGAGCCTGAGAAAGACTATATACAAGAATGTACATCAAAAAAATTTGGAGTGTATTTATATAATGCACAGCAAATTGAATTGATAAAATGCGAAAGTACTACCCTGTACAAACCAATTTTACATTTTGACGCGACAGGTACATTAATTAGAAAGCCCGTTCATTGTTCATCAACGGGTGCCAAGTTAAAGCCGCCGACACACCAAAAAAGAGTATTATACTACGCTGGTGTGTTGCAATTAAAAAATGGAAGAATCTGCCCTATTTTTGAATTTATAAGCGATACACACGATGTACAAGCTATTAGTGGTTGTACAAACCATGTTATGACTGACATTAAAACCAAATTTCATCAACAATGGCCAGTATTTGATGGAGTCGTTGTAGATTTTAGCTATGCGTTGATCAATGCATTCGTTCAAAATTGGAACGGATGTCGGGATTTAAAAGAGTATTTGGAATATGCTTTCGGCTACATCACTAAAAATACTGATGCGGCTAAATTCGAACGATATACTCCAATTCATATTTGCTGCTGTCATATGATGAAAATATTAATGCGTCAAATAAATACGTTAGTACTAAACCAACAAGCCAAAATTTTTTATAAGCAAGTAGTTGCAGCACTGTTTAACATGCACGACTTTAAACTTATTTGTAAATGGGCAGAGAACTTCTTTATTTTAACCAGCAGTAAATTTAACAATAATTTTGTGCAATCGGCATTAAGGGAAATAAGTAATATATGTCTACAATGTGATTTGGATGATATCGACAAAGAAATTGATTTAAATTTTACAATGATATACGAAAATCCACGTAAAGTAAAGGCATTGCTTTTAGGCAATCCTTTTTATGAAGTTTTCAATACTATCTATAAAAAAATTAATTTCAGTAACGTTTCAGAGAACACATCAGTAGATAATATTTATTATAACCCAGCTTTTGCAAAAGTTATGTTAGAAAAGTATTTGCCACTTTTACCTTTGTGGACAAATGTGTTTGCCAAACGAGTTAATAAACGTTTTAGTAATGCTCCAGTTGAAAACTGGTTTAATCTTGTCAAAAATTTATTTATGGATTCAGACCGATCTTCTAAATGTAGCCGATTTGTTCGCGAAATGCGAATATGCATAGCTGGCATATTAAAAGAATATGAATTAGATTTACCTTTAGGAAAAAGGAAACGATTTAACTTAGATATTAATAAAGACAATGAACCTACTGAAGATTGGCGTAAGCCTCGGCCACCTGTTTTTCCACAAAACAGACATGGCACATATTTCAATATGACGCAATTAAAAACGTTGAAAATAGGCAAAAAAGATGACAAAAATGAACGGCTTCAATTAAATGAAATTATTGCTGAACATTCTTACTCTTCATTGAGTCCGTCAAATAGTCTTGAGTTTCAAGTAGATCCTTTGCCTTTAGCTGATGCTTTAGCTCAACCTTCTATGCCTGATGCTTCTAGAATTACAGAAAAAGCAACAAAAAAGGCAGTTCTTAATTCAAAAAATTTTGTTTTAAATCAAAATTATTATTTAAAAGACGGGAAAAATGATATGGTTATTATATTAAAATTTAAAACTGATTATTTGACTCTGCATGATCTAGATTGCTTGTCTGATGTAGATCGTACTAACAAACAAGATTTGTGGATTTCTAATGCTGTAATAGATTTGTGTTTAAACTTTTATTTAAGGGATGCTAAAAGTAAAGATTTTAATCTTTTAACATCTGATCGCAGTTCACAAATATTTACATTGAACATGGAAAATGATAATCACATCAAATTATTCACGTTTAAAAATAAAACGATTATGCCACTTTTCGTAAATAGTAATCATTGGTGTTTAATTTTTATTGATTTTGTGCAAGCAACATTTTCTTATATTGATCCAATGTATTCCGATGATAACGAGAACGTGAAATCAGTGCAACTGCATTTGGAAAAATTTGAGAGATTTGCTGCAAAGTACAATTATATTTGTAGATACTCTATCCCTGAGAAATACAATATACTAAATTTTAAACATCAAAAACAAACTGATGCGCACAATTGTGGGACTATCATTTTACAAATTGCGGAAAAATTGCTAAAAAATGAAAGTGATAATCTTTTACAGACCAAAAATCCACAAATATTTAGAAGGACTATATTAGAATTGCTTCTAAATAATAGTGCCAAAGTAGATGAAAATATTTGTTTTAAATGCCAATCAAAAAATCCACCTTTTAAAAATGTAAAAAAAGTTTTGTGGGTCCAATGTGAATTTTGCACTAGATGGCTTCATACAGCTTGTGTGCATGAATCAAAAGGTACCCATAAAAACCGAGATACAAACGAATTAACCAAAAAGCAAATAGTTGAAATTGAAGAATTACAAAAAGAATATGAATCAGTTGATAAAACTTCTAAAATATTTTACTGCTTTTTATGCGAAAATTATTCCAAGTGCTAAATTACGAACAATTTGAGATCAAACAATAATTTTCGACGTTTGCCATCAGAATGAATATTTTTGCAATACATATTTACAATATTATAGTGGTCTATGTATAGTACTTTTATGATACAAATCAGTTCTTGTTGAGACATTTCGCGTCGCGGCAAGCTGGATTTCATGATCCACGCTTGGGGTCATAGGGCTACTAGAGCGAACCTCACCCGAAAAGTCAAAAAAAATATGTCGAAGAGGTTAACGACATCAAATGTATACCTCTTGGGTGATGTTGGAAATACATTATTAAACGTACAAATTATCAAATCAGTCGCGGGTAATAACTTAAACATCTAGTGAATATTAAAAATTATAATATGTATCGATATGTATTGGATATGAAATAAAAGTTAAATTAGTAATTACAAATTAATTACAAAAAAGCGGGAAATTTGAATTTTATGCCACTTATAGGCCAATAGACAAACAAGGTCAAAAAATTTGTGATATATGTGAAAATAAAGTCACTGTAAAATGTTTATTTTTTTTATGTGTGGTGTATAAATAAAATATAATTTAAATAAGTATCTAAGCTCTTTCTGTTATTCCTTCCTCTTAAATATAATTAAGATTCCTTCCGGTGTATTATAATAACACTGTCCGCTCTTCTGTTGTGTATGCGTACAATAACAAACAAATTAATTTATTAATGAGTATGGATTGTCGAACATATATCGTACAGTATATCTCGGTCAGCTGATCGACCCCGCTAGTCTAGTCGTGTCTGTCCTGTCTAGATGGCAGTAGTTACGCATTGACATCTAAGAGGTCAGTCATCCTATTAAGGCGCATTCACACAATTATACATTACAACGGGTACCACAGTCTATAAAGTATACGAAAAAAGTGGTAGAAATATGAAATATGAATTTAGACATTTATTGGCTAAAATTATTTGTAAGTTTACACAGTTAAAATCGAATATGATCACCATCAGCTATAAATTTATTTTACCGCAATGCACATTTTGCAGTTTTTTAAAGCCCACAATACGCTTTTCTTAAACTTTATTCACTATAATAGCGAATCGAATGATGTATGTTAGATGGTGAGTCAGTTTATCGAAATCTTTTAAAATAGATAAATTCATCAAAGAAAATGTAATTTTATTGAAGTAGTCCTACTGCAACCTGTTTTTGTTGCAAAATGCCTACTCAGAATGTGAACTTAGCAATAGCGGTGTAAATATGGTTGCATACTTTCAACAAATTCTCGCTTGAAAAACTGCAGATTTTCTTACAAAACATTACATCACATTTAATTATTTATTTCAATTTTCAGCTTTGACTTTCTAATGAAATTAACACCACATATTCCTTGTTTAATTGCGATTCGAATGATGTATAATATATTACGGGTCAGTTAAGCAAATCTTCTAGCAATAGACTTTTATTGGCGGACACCGTTAAAAAATAAAACATTTCATCACATTTAATTATTTATTTCAATTTTCAGTTTTGACTTTTTAATGAAATTAACACCACATATTCCTTGTTTAATTGCGATTCGAATGATGTATAATATATTACGGCTCAGTTAACCAAATCTTCTAGCAATAGACTTTTATTGGCGGACATCATTAAAAAATAAAAAATTACATCACATTTAATTATTTATTTCAATTTTCAGTTTTGACTTTCTAATGAAATTAACACCACATATTCCTTGTTTAATTGCGATTCGAATGATGTATAATATATTACGGCTCAGTTAACCAAATCTTCTAGCAATAGACTTTTATTGGCGGACATCATTAAAAAATAAGACATTACATCACATTTAATTATTTATTTCAATTTTCAGTTTTGACTTTCTAATGAAATTAACACCACATATTCCTTGTTTAATTGCGATTCGAATGATGTATAATATATTACGGCTCAGTTAAGCAAATCTTCTAGCAATAGACTTTTATTGGCGGACACCGTTAAAAAATAAGACATTACATCACATTTAATTATTTATTTCAATTTTCAGCTTTGACTTTCTAATGAAATTAACACCACATATTCCTTGTTTAATTGCGATTCGAATGATGTATAATATATTACGGCTCAGTTAAGCAAATCTTCTAGCAATAGACTTTTATTGGCGGACACCGTTAAAAAATAAAACATTTCATCACATTTAATTATTTATTTCAATTTTCAGTTTTGACTTTTTAATGAAATTAACACCACGTATTCCTTGTTTAATTGCGATTCGAATGATGTATAATATATTACGGCTCAGTTAACCAAATCTTCTAGCAATAGACTTTTATTGGCGGACACCGTTAAAAAATAAAACATTTCATCACATTTAATTATTTATTTCAATTTTCAGTTTTGACTTTTTAATGAAATTAACACCACGTATTCCTTGTTTAATTGCGAATCGAATGATATCTGTCACTAAGTAGGTTTGTTTGCTAAAATCTCTAGAAATAATTTTTTTATAGACGGAGGAACCTGATGGTGTAAGCATCACTCGGTATTATTTTTACATCAAAAGTGTCAAACACTGCATCACATTTAATTAATTTTCTCATATTCTAGTTTAGCTTTTTTAATGAAATTCGCACCACTTAATCTAGATTGAATTACGAATCGAATGATATATACTAGGTGCCGGGTCAGTTAATAGGAATCCTAAACGAGCACTTTGAAAACTTTGTGAGGTTATATTATAGATAAAATCACTATATAAATGAAACAAAAGTCGATATTATTATAAAACACTTTATTATATATAATTAAAAATTGTTTCTGTAACAAAATATTTCGATTTACTAGTATATTTTTGACAAATAAAAAAAAGTAATTTTATTGCTAACATTTTATTGCTAAGTTCACACCGGTCATTACAAAACAAAACATTTACAATTTCCACATCCAGTGTGTTAAAGCAACAAAATTAACTTTAACTTGTTTGAAATCAATGTTAAACGATGGACGCCATCGATATACTGGAAAAGCGCATTGAAGCCCTCGAACTGCAAGTATTCCCCGCCGACCGCACCAATCTCATCAACAACAAATCGCAATCGGTGACCGAGTTACTGCTGCAAACGCAAACGATGATCACATCGGCGCTCAGCTGTCGCGAGTCCATCACATCGATTCTGCAATACATGCACACCATCAATGAGTACCTCGATCCAACGAACGGCGAAAACGAGCTCGAAGTCGAAGCGAAACGCTACTACCTGCTCGAACTGTATTCAACATTAAAGGTACGAGTCCAATTGATCAGCACGTTGGAAGATCTGATTCCGTTTACCGATTCGTCGCATATTTTGCAAGTGAACGAAATGGGGGGCAACTTGGAGAATATTTCGGTGGAGAATTTAAGCATACAGCAGGAAAGTATGGAAGTGACGGATAATGTTTTGCGATCGTTGCAACAGTACAAGGATATTACTGAGTCGATTAAAATATTGTTTGCACAGTTGGATAAAGGTATCACTGATTTGGAGAATACTTTACAAGTAAAGTAAATTGTTTATATTCAAAGAGCTATTTTAAACGGGAAATGCACGATTTTTTGTAATAAGTGGCGGATTGTTCGGGACTAACAATACAATAGTTACATAAAATTTTGAATTTCCTAAAATGTTACGTAAAAGAGTTTTTCTAGATTTAATAAATATTTTGAACCGAACCAATTATTGATGATCGAAAATCAAGTGATACGCTTATTTATTATTGCTGGCTATTTTTTAAAACGTATAGTATATTACAAACCGAGGTTGAAAGTATTTCATTTCTGTCGAGAGATGAGATAGTTGACGCAGGCGCGAAGCGACAAGGTCAACTAGACAGTAATGAAACTTTCCACCGAGGTTTGTATACTATTTAAATAATAAATTTAAACTTTTGCAGTTTTGAACTGTCAAACCAACATTAAAACAAAATTCCGATCAATATCAAGGTGGTAATTTTGTTTTATTGTGTTGGTGCTATGAAAATTCAAGGTTGGAAAGTGTTCTCTGGGGTGGAAAGTGAACACTTTCCACCCTAGGGAGGAAAGTAAAAGTCAACAATGTGTCATTTTCAAACTTTTAAAAATACAGAAATTGCGTTATTACATATGTATATGATTGTAAATAAAATTATTTATTTATTTAATAAAACTCTGAAGACTAGCTTGATTTTGTACATACTGTACCTATACGGTTTTTTTTTTATGGAGAATGTAGTAATTCGGTATAGTGGTGTTCAACTTGCCCGCACAAGAATTTTTGTACTGACTAACAATATCTAATTTTCGAAATCACAGAAATAATTTCTACCGATTTATAAATGACCTTTCCAATCGAATTTCTTTTTGTTCAGTTCTCGAAGTGTTTTGTAAAATAAAGTGCAGACTGTTAAAGAAGTTGGACAGCGCCACCTTAGAATATATAAGTTGATTGTAACCAGGCATATTAATTTACCTACTTGTTCATACGTACTATTAAAAATAAATTGTTTCTAATTTTAAAATAGCATTTTAACTACCTGTTTAACGAGTGGAGTAACTCCACGAACAAAATCACTCATTATGTAAATATATATAAAATTACTGATGGAAAATGGTGGGTTATGCTGACATATAAGAATCAAAACACCGTCAATTTTTGAACAACTAATTTAAAGGTCCAACAGGTCACAAGGGCTTATTTTTAGGGGATGAAACTTTCATCAGCATTTTCTTCAATGTATTTCTAATATGTATGCCAAATTTGGTACAAATAAATTATTCCTCCTGGCAGGTATTCACGTTACAAATTCTGTATTTTTACAACTTTTTGACCCGTCAACCCTTAATAAAAATTCGCTGGAAATGAGATTCCACAGTACTTCTCTCGTTGCTATATTAAAATTTGTTATTCAAATTTTTAGAATTTTGAGGCGTCTTTTACTGAAAAAAATTATCGGGTATTTAAAAATGCTTTTTAAATTTTAACTAGGAACAAAATTTTAAACCAATTTAAGCGATAAAGTTGAAACGTGTGTATGAAAAGATTAAAAAGTGAAAATTTTTGTTGTAGGTACTCTAATTTAATGAAACTATTTGAAGCTAGATTTAAAATCACCAATATAAATCAATGTTTGAAGTAAATCCTAGCACTATCAGTGTAAGGGGTGTGTTAAGGGTTAAAAACATGAATTGAGGATTCTAGGACATTTTTGATTAAACTAGTTTAAATTATATTTCAATTTATTATTAGAAAACAAATTTAAAAGAAATCTGACTAATCCAACTGTAAGGGGTGCATTAGGGGTTACAATTGTAATATATAGGTCCTACCCTAATTTTAATTTAATTAACTAAATAATAATAAGTTAAGTAAGTTAAATTACCACTAGGATCCAAATTTGAAAGAAATCCGAGCAATTTGACTGTACATCGTATGTTAAGGGTTGAAATTGCAAAATAAGGGTCGTATACTATTTTAAATTATATTATTCGTAAATATGTTTAAAATGTATAGTAGAAATCGAATATGAAGAAAATCCGAACCATATGACTCAAACTCTATATTGGAGGGGTGGGGGTGTGTGGTAAGGGTCGAAAATTATTTTTACTCACTCTTTATGTAAATATTACTAAAATAACTGATGGAAAAGTGTGG
Organism: Cryptophagus acutangulus; assembly: GCA_963556235.1. NCBI lineage: Eukaryota > Metazoa > Arthropoda > Insecta > Coleoptera > Cryptophagidae > Cryptophagus > Cryptophagus acutangulus. Next base: position 3,219,397 of record OY744569.1, read on the forward strand.
GTAATGCTGCCATATAAGAATCACAACACCGGCAATTTTTGAACAATTAACTTAAATGGCAAATGGGTCGTAGGGGCTTATTTTTAGGGGATGAAACTTTTACCAGCATTTTCTTCAATGTATCCCTAATATGTATACCAAATTTGGTCCAAATCAAATATTCCTCCTGGCAGATATTCACGTTACAACTTATTCATTTTTACAACTTTTTGACCCTTCAACCCTTAATAAAAATTCAACCCTACAATAAACTCCAGATTTTTTGAGAGCATTTACCACTTGGGGTATACACGAAACATATGTTCAATATTTGGTTAAAATCGGTCAGCAACTTTAGAAGATTAAGTGGATCTACCGATTTTGCCATTTTTAGCATGTTTTTGGCCTATAACGCGCAGGTCTTTCAGAATTTTGTAAACTTTTTTTCTTCGATATCATCTATGGGCAGGTAGAAAAAAAGGACGCAAATTTTGCTTTAATCGGTTCGGTAGATTCCGAAATATAGTGTTTTAAAGAATTGCACAGACCGACCGACAGACCGACAGACCGACAGACGGAAATTAGTGAATATGATTTTCGTAATCTACGCATTCTATAATGTAGAAAAAAGTGAAATTTAGAGAAATTTTTTTTTTCATGAATACAATACTTCCTCTACGAGAGAAGTAATTCAACCCTGTAAAAAACTCCAGATTTTTTTGAAAGCTTTCACCACTTGGGCTATCCACGATACATCTGTTCAATGTTTGGTCAAAATCGACCGGCAACTTTAGAAAATTAAGTGGATCCACCGGTTTTGACATTTTTAGCATGTTTTTGGCCTATAACGCGCAGGTCTTCGATTACTTTTTTTCTTCGATATCATCTATGGACAGGAAGAAAAAAAGGACGCAAATTATGTTTAAATCGGGTCAGTAGATTCCGAAATATAGTGGTTTAAGGAAACGAACAGACGGAAATTAGTGAATATGATTTTCGTAATCTACGCGTTCTATAAAGTAGAAAAAAGTAAAATTTGGAAAAAAAAATGTTTTCATGAATACAATACTTACCTCTACGAGACAAGTAATATAGTTCTGGACTTCCGGTGCAAAAGCTGGGATAGCTACCGGTGCTAAAAATACCACTCATTGATAAACCTATTATTATGAATGATTGAATGTGTAGAATCTATTAATTGGAAGAGCATTGTGTTTACATTACATTATACATGAGTATCTATTATGCACAATCCTGGCATTTGAAAGCACACCGTATAAAACGTGACCCCGGCACCATGTGACGAAAGCGAACCAATAATGTGAAAGTATCGTTTCGAGATCACGTTGCAAGTGATGTGGAATAAGCTCGCACATTATTTAGTGGGTGGATTTTTCCTCGTTATTTTGGTCATTCTGAAAATCCGTTTCAAGTGCAAGGTGGACGAAAATTCAATAAGCAACGCATCTTCAACCAGACCGGTTGAGTCGCCAAAAAAATTCGCTCGAACGAAAGTGAAACGCGAAGTGACCTTATTAATTCGCTGACTACATTTAATAGTTTTTTCGAAATTCAATTGAGTGCACCTTAGATTCAAATGGGAACTAAATGAGCGGGGTGGCTGCTTGTAATCGTACGTCCAGCGGGCAGGACAAACATGTAGTGCATTGGTTTCGAAAGGGTTTAAGACTGCACGATAATCCCGCGTTTCGAGAAGGTTTAAAAAGTGCCAAAACTTTTCGGTGTGTTTTTATACTGGACCCGTGGTTTGCGGGATCGTCGAATGTGGGCATTAATAAATGGCGGTAAGAAGCATTTTTGTAAAATAAAAAAACAAAAAATTTTAAAAACAATTTTTTTTTTTTTTTAAATCCATTTTTTTTTAAAAAAATGTATTTTTTTATAAAAAATTAGATTGTACGGTAATTTCAGAATTTTCGAAAAAAAAAAATTTTTTTAGATTTTTTTTTATTTTAATTTTTTTTGGCAGAAAAAAAATTAATTGTTATTTATTTAACCACAAGCAACAATTTACAATAGTATTCGACAAAGTTAGCATAAGCACAACATATCAGAACAGCGAAACAAAATGAAGTAGTTAATACATAAAAGATCGATAATCAACGTTATACTTGATCGGTAAGGTAGGGAGTATATTACAGAGTATTGTTGGTTGCATATGAGTGACTCGATATAAACTACTAAAAATACTTCAAATAATAGCGCGGTAGATAACTATTTATAACACTCCCACCATTTGAGTATTGTCTATACATTTTCAATCTGTAGTTTACTGCGCAAATGATTAAAAATCTCCTTGGGTAGAGCTTTCGTGAAGATATCGGCCAACTGATTTGACGATTGTACATACTGTACATCAAGTTCACCAGCTTCGTACTTCTCACGAATGAAGTGGTACCGAACCTCTATGTGTTTGGTTCTTTTGTGAAATTCAGGGTTTTTCACTAATTTGATGGCGCCCTGATTGTCGACATTTAAGATCGGAGTTGCATCCTGTGCTGCGCCTACCGATTTGAGCAGTCGGCTCAACCAAATCATTTCTTTGGTAGCCTCGCTTGCTGCCACATATTCAGCCTCGGTCGTTGACATAGTTACAATTTTCTGTCGTTGAGACATCCATGTCACTGGTCCTCCACACAATGTAAACACATAGCCACTTGTAGACCTACGTGTATCAAGGTCACCGGCGTAGTCTGAGTCTGTGAACCCAATAAGACTAGCACCTTCACTATTGGATCCATTGTATACAATACCATACCCGATAGTACCATTTATGTATCGAAGAATTCGCTTTACAGCCATCCAGTGATTTTGAGTAGGCTTGGCCAAGAATCTGCTAACAAAAGACACTGCAAACATTATATCTGGACGAGTCATACAGGCAGCAAACATCAATGAACCCACAGCTTGTTGGTAGAGTACTTTTACCATGTCTTCCGGTTCGTTGCAATTGTCTGCAGCAGAATCCAAGTTTTTTTCTGCTGGAGTTGCAACAGCTTTTGAATCTTGCATCTTAAACTTCTCAACAACACGCTTGAGATAGTTACGCTGACTCACAAAAATTTCCTTTTTCGTGCGATTCCGTCTAATTTCTAACCCCACAAAATACTGTCCGTCACTCTCCGTTACCGCGAATTTTTGCTTGAGCACCGCAAGAATCGTTCCGAGCACATCACGATTAGACGACATTAACAGCCCGTCGTCTACATAGAGAGCCAAAATTACTTTGTGTTTTTCAACTTTACCGACGTACACGCACCTGTCCGCTTCACTTGCAACGAAATTAAATTGTTTAAGAAACCCATCGAAGCACTTGTTCCATTGTCTAGGTGATTGTTTGAGTCCGTAAAGTGATTTCTTCAACCGCACGAAACGTTGATCATTTTTCACTAAACCCGCTGGTAGCTCCATGTACGTTTCTTCATCCAACACCCCGTTCAAGAAGGCAGTCTGAATGTCAAATTGGGAAATCTCCCAATCTTCTTTGGCAGCTAGAGCAAGTAGTACCCGAACTGATTCGTACCGCACAACCGGCGCAAAAGTTTCGGTAAAGTCTATTCCCGGCCGCTGTGAGTAGCCACGTGCTACTAACCTAGCTTTATAACGATCAACATTGCCCGCACTGTTGAGTTTGCGTTTGAACACCATCCTGGACGATACTGCTTTACGATATTTTGGAACTTCAATCACCGGTTCCCACGTCCGATTTGTTTCCATGGCAGACATCTCATCGTTGATTGCTTGCTTCCACTTGTCTGCTTCGGGTCCAGCCAAGGCCTCCTCGATAGTACTTGGCTCATCTAACTCAACTGAGAAAATCTCGAATCTGCTTGGACGTCGCAGTAGGGATCTGTCGCGAAGTTCACGATTGTTCAATGTTTCCTCTTCTTCTTGATTTTCCTCTTCTTCTTGATTTTCCTCCTCTTCTTGATTTCTATGCGCTGCTTCCACATTCTCTTCGGCATCATTGGGTATATCCAATACGGGCAACGAAATCTTTGACTGCGGTCTGATTTCGTCATTTCCTGTTTCGTTGAATGTTACATTTCGAGAGACTGTAATTTTCTTGGTCGCTGGATCCATTAAACGATAATTTGAGCTCTGTTTATCGTATCCAACCATCAACCTTTTCTTTGCTTTTGGCTGCCATTTCTTTCTTAAGATCGCCGGAACATGCTCATAGGCAATCGAGCCAAAAGTTCTCAAATGTCCTAAATTTGGTGCGCGACCATACCACAGTTCATAGGGAGACTTTCCAGGCGTCCTAGCAGATGGCATTCGGTTAATGATGTACACTGCAGTCGACGTAGCTTCAGCCCATAATTGTTGTGGCAACCCCTTTTCTAGCAACATGGACTCGGCTGACTCCACTAATGTACGATTCATGCGTTCCGCCTTCCCGTTTTGTTCAGGTGTATAAGGTGCAGTTGTCTGGTGAATTATTCCATTTTGTTCCATGAAATTCTTCATTCGCTGATTGACAAACTCACCACGTCCGTTGTCCGATCGGAAAACTTTTACTGGTCGTCCTAGCTGAGTTTGTATCAACTTTGTCAACGCGACAAACTTCTCGTACACCTCATCTTTTGACCGCATGAAATCGATATAGCACATGCCTGTGGCATCGTCAATGAAAGTGACAAACCAGCGCATGTCTCCATAACTGCTTATTGGTTGTGGCCCGTTTACGTCAGAGTGCAAAAACTCACCAGGCAGATAATTATATCTTTCAGCACTTTTGAATGGTTTTCTCGTCATTTTCCCATATTGACACGCCTCGCAGAAAAGTTCAGCATCCTGGGGTATTTTGATATCAATTTGCCCCGACTTAGCCATATCTTTCATTTTGTTCAGACTAATGTGTCCAAGTCTGGCATGCCAAGTCTTAAGTACATTCTCTGCTGCGCATGCTTCTTCATTTGTCACAGGTCTCAAACAAATATCGTACAAATTGTTGTCCATACGAAGCGCCTCCATATTAACACCACCATTCCAAATAAAAAGCATTTTTCCATTTTCAATACGTACGGTTACGCCTGCTTTTTCTGCTAATCCTACACTGATCAAGTTCTTCCTCAAACCAGGCAAATACATGGCGTTCTTGAACGTAACCTTTTTCCACATGCCATCAACCAAGGCTTCAGCTTCAACTGTACCACGGCCAACTGAATCCAAATCGTACTTGCCTGCCAACTTCATTTTCTCAGTGCTGCCGCTGACGCTCGTAAACCACCGACGATCATTGAACATGTGGCACGATGCACCACTATCTGCCAACACTGTTGCTCCTTTTTCGCCTGACATAGCCTCTTCCTCAGCGTTGAGGCACATGTGACCAGCATTACCGCTTCGTTTGTGGTTTCCACTCCCACCACTTCCATCTTTGCGCTTGGGGCAATCGCGTTTGAAATGGCCCGTCTCACCACACGCGTAACATTTCCATTTGTTAGTAGCAGCAATTTTCTTCTGCGTATTAACAGTTTTGTTACCTGATTTTTCCGTGAGAGGGCGCTGACGGAACTTCGCATATAGTGCCTCGTTTGTTGACGTCACACCTAGTCGAGCTTCTTCGCTTAATAGCAACTTCTTAACGTTTTCTATTGTTTGCCTGTCATCTGCAGCTAATGTTAACGCTGCATGAACTGTACTGAACTCTGGTGGAATACGATCCAGCATCTTAGTCATAACATCTGAATCGGTCTTCGCATCACCACATCGCTTACACTTCATAGCTAAGTTCTCGACCGTCGCGATATGCTTTGCCATCGAGTCTCCAACATAGCTATAATTATGATAAGCACGATTAGCTTCTAACTTACTTGCTTCATCAGTTCGTTCATAGACACCCCGCAAATTCGACCACATCTGCGCCGCAGTCTCACTTGCCGATACAAACATCAATTGAGTCGAATCTATGGCTGACAAAATTGCTAGCTGTGCACGACCGTCCGCCTTGTCCCATGCTTCAATCGACGCCGCATTTTTATCTGTCCTTTCTGGTCTGCTTTCACTGCCATCAACGTACTTTCCCAAGCCATACACTTTAAAGTACTGTACCATAGCCAGTTTCCAAAGCATGTAGTTGTCCCCAGACAATTTTTCCAGATGCGGCATTTCAATGCGACTCTCCCCCATTGTTACAAAGCAAGCTTACAAGAAAAACGAAAAACACACAACTTGCCAACACTTCACGTTGTACTATACTTTTATTTGGCGCAGTGGAAGCGTGCTGGGCCCATAACCTGTTATTTATTTAACCACAAGCAACAATTTACAATAGTATTCGACAAAGTTAGCATAAGCACAACATATCAGAACAGCGAAACAAAATGAAGTAGTTAATACATAAAAGATCGATAATCAACGTTATACTTGATCGGTAAGGTAGGGAGTATATTACAGAGTATTGTTGGTTGCATATGAGTGACTCGATATAAACTACTAAAAATACTTCAAATAATAGCGCGGTAGATAACTATTTATAACATTAATTTTCAATTAATCTTCACATCGATAAAAGTTATTAATTCAATTTCTAAATTACCTTTCCAGCTTCCTCTTACAATGCCTCGAAGACCTGGACCGCAACCTCCGCAAGCTCAACTCCCGCCTGTACGTGATCCGCGGCCAACCGGCCGACACCCTCCCCAAGCTCTTCAAAGAATGGGGCACCACTGCCTTATCGTTCGAAGAAGACCCCGAACCGTTCGGCCGCGTCCGCGACCACAACATCACCGCCCTCTGCCAAGAACTCGGCATCACCGTCGTGCAAAAAGTCTCGCACACGCTCTACCATTTGCAGCACATCATGGAACGCAATGGCGGCAAAGCGCCATTGACTTACCATCAATTCCTAGCCGTCATCTCCAGCATGGGTCCACCGCCGCAACCGGAAATTCCAGTCACGCATCACTCACTATGCGGCGCGCACACGCCCGTTGGTGAAGACCACGATGACAAATACGGAGTGCCCACGTTGGAGGAACTAGGCTTCGACACCGATGGTCTGAATCCTCCGGTTTGGCAAGGCGGCGAAAGTGAAGCTCTAGCGCGACTCGAACGCCATCTGGAGCGGAAAGCGTGGGTTGCGTCGTTTGGTCGGCCGAAAATGACTCCACAATCACTACTTCCATCCCAAACAGGTCTTTCGCCGTATTTGCGGTTCGGCTGTCTGTCCACCAGATTATTCTACTTCCAGTTAACCGATCTGTACAAGAAGATCAAGAAAGCGTTTCCGCCGCTTAGTTTGCACGGACAGTTATTGTGGCGGGAGTTTTTCTATTGTGCCGCCACCAATAATTCGAACTTTGATAAGATGTTAGGCAATCCGATTTGCGTGCAGATTCCGTGGGATAAGAATGCGGAGGCTTTGGCCAAGTGGGCTAACGTAAGTTCATTTTCCCTCCAAAAAGCATCAATTAATTTTAGACGTTTTAGGGCCAAACGGGATTCCCATGGATCGATGCAATAATGACGCAGCTTCGTCAGGAAGGGTGGATCCATCATTTGGCGCGACATGCAGTCGCTTGCTTCTTGACCAGAGGAGACTTGTGGCTTTCGTGGGAAGAAGGGATGAAGGTTTGTTACATTGGTCTTTGATTGGAGGATAGGTTTTAATTTTCGGTTGATAGGTCTTCGAAGAATTGCTCCTGGACGCCGACTGGTCGGTGAATGCGGGAATGTGGATGTGGCTGTCTTGCTCCAGTTTCTTCCAGCAGTTCTTCCACTGCTATTGTCCGATCAAGTTTGGACGCAAAGCTGACCCCAATGGAGACTATATAAGGTACTTTATTGAACTCCTTTTGGAAGTCTTTGATGAACATTTTTTGGGTTGTAGGAAATATGTCCCCGTTTTGAAAAATATGCCCATCCAACACATCCATGAACCCTGGACAGCGTCCGAAAATGTGCAACGTGGTGCTCGGTGCATAATTGGTAAAGACTATCCGTTGCCGATGGTAAATCATACTTCTGCCAGTCGCGTGAATGTCCAACGGATGAAGCAAGTCTATCATCAATTGGCGAACTATCGCAGTAATCAAGACAAACCGTACAAAAATTGCTACCATCAAGACAATGTTGTCACTGTTGGTAACATTATTAATCAGAAACGAATCTAATTTAGAGCTAACTTTTTGATATTTATTTTTGTAATAAATGTTTGATGTAGCACTTGACTTGTTGAAGATATGTCTAGGTGACTGATGATGTGATTCATTATTTATTTTATTTGTATGTTATATGTACTAGCTACTTGAATAAATATTTAATATATTTTATTTGTTATTGTCATTATTTCACAAAGTCAACCAAAGAGTATTACATCTTTAACATCAAAAAGATTTAAGAACTGAGCGCGTTTGCACACTAAACATAGAAAGCGGAGTCGGTTTCCAAGAAGATTACCATTATTAATCCAACATATAAATAATAACCTTATCCGAATTTTCTTGAGGTTCCACAATGGTTCCATTTTCCAGGATGTATGCATTGCGCCCTTAAAAATATTAAACGTAAGTCAAAAAAAGCGCTGAGGCTTGAAGTCATTTTCACAAAAGCCATTAACATTTTTATTTCGGTTTTTAAAAATTCTGATAAATAATTTTGTTTTGAAGAAGATAAGTAAATTTCAATTTAATCGAAAACGCCGTTAATTAGTTATTAAGGTTTAAAAAATAACTACGATTTTTAGCCATCTATGATCAGATACTTGAATTAAAAAGCTTAATCTTTCCCAGTTCTCACAAGTTTGGCTACTAAATAATAGATGGCGCCCAGAAATTTCGGAAGTATTTGTGGTGGATAGTGCTGCCATCTATGGCACAGTAGAAAAACAATCTAGCTTAATTTTAAGACGTTATTTTGTAACCCCTTCCCATTAACTGATTTTGATATTTTTTTTTAAATATTTTTTTTTTTTTTTTGGTCTTACCCAATTGAATTTCGCTGTTGCTGTCCGCCAAATCCGGCATCGACAAGCAAACCTCCCTGCTCTCCGTCACAATTGCACTAGTGGTAGGAAGACTCAGTAAACTCTCCAGCTCAACGATATTTTCGCTCGTCTCACTCAAAATATTCTCGATATTGATATCTTCGATTTCGTTCGAGTTATTGTTACCCATATCGCTAAAGTCCATATTCTCGATAGTTTCCATTATATTTAAATCCGCATCGTTCGGTTCAGTCACTGGCTTATTATCATTGTCCAGTTGAACAATGCGTGGTTTAATATTTTGCAGCACCTCCTGCTTGTACGAATCGACGTGATGCGTTTTGATATGACGTGTTAAGCTGTTTTTCAGTTTCATCGTTTTTCCGCATTTCGGACAGTCGTATACACGTAGCTCCGATTTGTTCGAATCGGTGTTGTCGCTGTGTATGGTCTTCATATGTTTGAAAAGGCTAGCGCGAAATTTGAACTCGGCATTGCACGTCGTGCATTTGTACTGTTTGTCGTTTGAGTGAGAAAACATGTGGGTTTGTAGCAGCTTTTTCGTTCGGAATTTTTTCTTACATACGGTGCATTCTTCCTGGAAAAGGAATTTTTTTTAAAAATGTATTTAGTCAAATCTGTGCAATTAAAATAGATATACAATAGTTTACTATAGTTTGTCTGCAACCAGCATTGCATCATCATAGAGAAAAGAGCGCGAATGATTGGCGAGAGCTTAGGAGAGAGTGAGAAAAATATATAATAAACACGCGTATTTATAATTACTGTATTTCGGTTATGCGTTGATGGTTTTTAATGAAAATCATGTCAAAATATTCTGAAAAGATTAATCTGTTTCCCCGAGCTTTTTTTTTCTAAAAATAGTAGATAATTAAAGACATATTTGACAAACAAAAATAAATTATCATAATTGACAATGATTAATTAAAATTATTTAAATTTAGTGAGCTTCTTGCCCTAGAGAATTTTTTTCAGAATATTTTGACATGATTTTCAAACGCCCTCCTAAGCCCTCCTAAGCTCTCGCCAATCATTCGCGCTCTTTTCTCTATGATGCAATGCTGGTTGCAGACAACTTCGAAACAGCCTAGGGTAAGGTCAATGCCATCCAAAAGTGAACGACAATTATTTCGATTGTAATATTTTAGACGTACTATGATTTCAAAAAAATCTAAAAAAAAATATTAAATTTTTCTTTCAAAAAAAAATCTAAATTTTGAAAATGTAAATAATAAATAATTTACAACTCAAAAAAATACAAAAACATTTTGAAAAAAATTCGTAATTAAAAATCAAAATTTCAAAAATCAAAATAATTTTTTGAATTTTTAAAATATAAAATAAAATTAATTTTTAAAATGTTTTTCTTTAAAATCTTTTATTTTGATTAAAATAAATTTATTATCAAAGAGTAATAATTTTCTACCAAAAATTGGGTCCTCACTCAATTTTAGAGCAATTTTAAATTTTGAATAAATTTACTCTTTTCCATTTCCTTTTCATATTTAATAAAATCCAAAATATTAATAAGACAGCTTACGTCTAAATTTAAAACTGCTATAATAGTATTGATTTTTCTGATATCCTTATATATAGCTCTAAACTTGAACTAGTTAATTTTAATTAATATTATCTACACGTGTTTAAACATAAACTTACACTTTGTGATATAACGTCTGTCTGTAAATTGCATTAGTTGTACTTTTGCAGATTGCAGAATTTTAAACAATAATAACATGAAAGCACGTTTTGACAAGCTGTTTGATTTTCTCTCTTTGACGAACCGTCCTTTTCTTGCAAAATCAATGTCTAGAATTTTTCTGACTGAGAATGACAGGTGCAAAAACCAATTAAGTGATTTTGTTTAATTTGCTGAAGAACAATATCTCATGTGTTATTCAATACCAGATACTATATCACGAAAAATAATTAATAAAGGCAATTCCATAAACAAAAATAAATACTTTAGAATTAGAATGAATATTACAGCGCCATCCAAACCGCCATCTATTGAGCATTTAAATATTTTTGGCCACCATTATGGAACTAACTTCTTCCACTCTTGTGAATAATTTTTGTTTCATTTCATATAATTTAACAATTGCTTATAACTTTTTGACTGTGCAACGATTTGCTCTAGAATTACTAATCATCCCAAATGTTTACCTACATTTTATCACAATAATCTTAGAACAATCTTTTGAGATATTTATAATTTCTACAATAAATATTTTATTATGTAGATTTGCGCAAGAAATCGATGTATTTTCTACTGCATGATAGATGACAGTACTAGTTTGCGTTGCTGGTAGTAATTTAAGAGGGGCGTTTCACAAAGTAGGTGACCCACAATACAATTTTATTTTGTAATTTTCAGCTGCAATTAATAAAAAATTATTAATCCAATATTATTTTTCAAAAAACAATGGACAATACAAGAACGTGATATATTTTGTTTGTGAAATTGGTTACTTAATTATTGATTTCTGAAGTTTAAAATTTATTTATCGCAAATCATGTTTCTAAAATGCATAAGAACTTAAACAAGCATGTTTGAATTTACCACTAAATTTTGAAACCATACTTTGCACTAATTAAAACAAAAAATACAAAACAAGTTTGCAATTATACTTATAGATTGGTAACAACAATAGATGGCGCTAACAAATATTTCAATTTTATTATTTTAAATTTATTTATTTGCAGGAGCACCTATTTACATCTCCCAATTAGCATCAAATTATCACCTACCATTTCTAAACAAGTATTTTTCACAATCTTGATATTGTTTAAGTTGACCGTTAGAGTTCGTTGCGTATGAAATATTTGTTTTTGTTTTTGAACAACAGACAACGCTCCTCTAAAATTGTACCTGTAAAAAGTTAGATAAAGCAAAATATTCACTACCAATATTACTAAAATGTGTGAGCGCCATCTTTTGTATAGTAGCCACACTTTCTAAACCAATTTTATTGCTGCTAAACTGGAGAAAATTGAAGCTTTTTAATTTAAGTATCTGACCACAGATGGCTAAAAAGTTGCAGTTAATTTTTACACCTTAATAACTAATTAACGGTGTCCTCGATTATATCGCAATTCACTTATCTTCTCCTAAACAAGCATTTTCATCAAAATCTTTAAAAACAAAATAAAAATGTAAATGGTATTCGTGAAAATGACATCAAGCGTCAATTCTTCGCCAAATTCTATTTTAACGCACCCTTTTTTGACAAGTATTAAAAAATAACTTTTTTGCAATTTTCCATCAAAATGACAACTTTTCAGTTGTTGTTTCCAATGTTGAAACGGCCTACTTTTTTTACTGGTCTTAAAAATCAATGAAAAAAAGTCTTTTTTCTAATACTATTTTAGAATAATAACATTCTTGAACTAATTTTAATTTGAGAATGTACTCATTCTGCAACAAGTGCGAGAATATTCATTCTTACACAAGTGATAGAATGACCACATGTGGCGCCATCTCATGGAAGTTGACGCAACATTAAGCTATTGTATTTTGATTAATGAATTATTCATTTAACTTATTAATTGTTGATATTAGTAATATTATAAGCCAATTAACTAAACCATTCATATTTAGAACATTCTTTATGACATTTTATAACTAATTTTGTTTTTCTAATTTTGGCATGTAAAATGTGACTTTTCAAAATCGATTGTAGTTGGCAAACGGCACATTTTACGCAACTGGTGATGTAATGAAAAATATTTCACAACTGGTGATGAAAAGTTCCGAATAAAGCCTACTTGTTTTGATAAAATTCACTAAATTATTAATATCATAAGTTTAAAAAACTCTTTTTTGAGAAGGTTCTTGTAAAAATTAGAAAAAATCTTGTATGCAACATGTTAGGAAATGCTATTTTGTGTAACTCGCGTTATTTTGCAGAACTCGCTGCGCTCGTCCCGCAGAAATCCGCTCGTTACACAAAAAAATGCATTTCCTAACTGGTTGCATAAATAGCTATTATTAATACATATATTATAGCAGCGACATCTGTGAACTAATTGCCTAAAAGCGATAGGTACTAGACAGCGACTCAAACTGACATATTTTAATTGACGATAGTATTAGAAAAAGTAGTCTGAAACTCGTCGGAATGAATATTCAGCCCTCGTGAAAACCGTCACACTCGCCTTCGGCTCGTGTGACAAATTTTCACTCGGGCTAAATATTCTCATTCCGCACTCGTTGCAGAATATACTATTTTTCACTCAAATTTCTACATTTTTTCACTGATTTTTATATTTTTTCATTGAATTTCACAAAAATCAAGTGAACAAACAAACGCCCTGTTCGTTTTTAGGTATCTAGCGAGGTATCTAGGGGTGATTGCAATTGTTTTTCCATTGCTCACTTTGACTACTAACAAATTAAGCATAAATCAAGCAACCTTAAATTTTCTGAATGAATCAAATTATCATTTAAAAAGTTAATAGCAAGAAAATTGCAAAAAGTAGTGTATACAACATGTGCAAAATTAGTTTTTTTTTTCATTCGTCGTATTGTCCAACTCGGCTGGCGCCTCGTTGGACAAACTTACTTCTCATGAAAAAAAAACCTACATTTTGCTACTTGTTGTATAAACTACTATTTTTTTTTCTATATAGCACTCCACACCGAATTTCTTTTAGAAATGTCCCTTATAGTTACTTGTTATGCAAATAAACCATACGATAAATTAAATTGCCTGAAAAATGCACACGTGCATATTTAAATATTGTAATTAATCAATACCATATTTTTTCGTAAACAGATCCCCCCACGCTAATGCAACAGATCCCCCCACGCTAATGCAACAGATCCCCCCACGCTAATGAAACATAGCTGGTTTCAATCCAACCAAATTTGCTTATATAAGTAGGCATTACTCTTATTAATTTGAGTCTCCCGTTGATGGCATATTACATTACGTAAACCTATTTTGTCTTGCTATATAGGGTGTTATATAAATATTGCAATAAAATTCAAAGGGTAATTTTTTGTTAAAAATAATTGTTTATTATAATTTTTATTTATCAAAAAGTTTCTTATTTCCAAACTTCTACAATATCCTTACACGGGGTGATATTTGCAAGTCTTACTCGTTTTTTGATAAATATTTTTGAGGGAGTTGAAAATTTGCAGTTTTTAAAATAGCGTAGAGCTGAGGCTTGAAGTAATTTTCATGGATACTATTAACATTTTTATTTTGGTTTTCGAACATTCTAATAAATATTTTTGTTTTGGAGGAGATAAGTAAATTTCTATATAATCGACAACATCATTAGTTATTAAGGTTTAAAAATTAATTATAACTTTTTAGCCATCTATGAGCAAATACTTAAGTTAAAAAGCTTCAGAACTACCTTTCTATTAATAAATTATTGAATCGAAGACAAATATAATATTGAAATATAAAATATATTTGGATAAAAAAATTATTATTCTCTAGTAGCCCCACCACTCGGTTTAAACTACTACCAACAACGCATACCCGCACTGCCATCTATCGCGTAGTAGAAAATATATTAATTTCCAGCGCAAACCTACATCAATGGTCTCAAGTTCAACTTAATTTTAACGTAGGCTTAAGACGGGCGTTTCATAAAGTAGATGACCTACATTACAGGTATAATTTTAGACTAGCGTTATCTGTTGGTCAAAAGCAAAAACAAATATTTCATACGAAAAGAACTCTAACGGTCCACTTAAACAATATCAAGATTGTGAAAAATACTTGTTTAGAAATGCTAGTTGATAATTTGATGCTAATTGGGAGATGTAAATAAATGCTCTTGCAAATAAATAAATTTAAAATAATAAAATTGAAATATTTGTTGGCGCCATCTATTGTTGTTACCAATCTATAAGTATAATTGCAAACTTGTTTTGTAATTTTTCTTTTAATTAGTGCAAAATATGGTTTCAAAATTGAGTGGTATATTCTAACATGCTTGTTTAAGTTCTTATGCATTTTAGAAACATGATTTGTGATAAATAAATTTTAAACTTCAGAAATCAATAACTAAGTTATTACTTACTTATTACCACTATCCAATTTCACAAACAAAATACATCACGTTCTTGTCTTGTCCATTGTTTGTTGAAAAATAATATCGGATTAATAATTTTTTACCAATTGCAGCTGAATATTACAAAATAAAATTGTAATGCGGGTCATCTACTTTGTGAAACGTCTCTCTTAATGAGTGTGTTTTTCAAAATCATGCAAAAATGTAATCGAAATAGCAAAAATCGTTTTTGTTATGAATTTAAGTGTATTGTGTGTTGCCTAAGCCACAACTTCAATTTTAGCTTCTAACTAAAAATATTTACTAAACCCTAAAAGAAATGAAAAGTACTCACTTCAAAACTGTCCACCTCCACCGAATGCGTCTGCAAATGATTCTTCAACACATACATCTTATGAAACTTCTTGCTGCAAATCGAACAACTAAACCGCGGCTCGCCATGTTTCGCCATATGACTCGCGTACGTTGCGCGCGATTTGAAAACGATCGCACACACCGAACACATAATCTCAACCTTTGCCGCATTACGTTCGGGTTTCGCCGTCCCGCCACCATCGTGTCGCGCCGCATGCAACTTCAAGTACTTCTCGCGAAAGAAAACCTTCTCGCACACCGTGCACACGAACTTCGGCTTTTCCGCGAGCGTCAATTGCACACAATGGTGCGTTTGCAGCTCGTACTTTGTCGTGTACGTTTTCAGGCACTTTGGGCAGCTCACTTTTTGAATATGCACCGCATTCTTGTGCTGCCGCAAATATTTCAGCTGATGGAAAACCTTGCCGCACTGGTCGCATTTGAAAGAGTACGCCTTGTTGCACGTGTGCTCCTTCAAATTCTCCTTGCGACAGAATATTTTATTGCACTCGGAACAATGGAATTTGCCAGTGTGTTGATAAATATGACTAATTAAGCTGCGAAGCTTCGCGAAGGACTTCAAGCAAATATCACAGACGATTTGTTCTTCGGTATCGTTAATCTCGAAGTTGAAGTGGTCGAGAATTTTCACGTTCTCGTTCATTAGGAGATTGTCTACGGTTAAGTTTAAATTATCACTATCGAAGTCGAATTGATTCAAGTCCTCGGTTTGTTGAAGGAGTATGTTGGAGTTGTCCAGGCTGTCGGTCATGATGTCGTTCAGTAAAGGGCCGCCTACTGCTAGTTCTTTTTGTTCTTTGTTTGTGGATGGCGATGAGGTTTTAGCTTCCGGTTTGGTACTGTTGATTAGGAGTTTGGTGCCGTGGACTATTTTCATGTGTTTTTTGAGCAGCTATAAAAGAAGACAATTTTTTATTTTTTTTTTAGATTTTTGTAGTATTTATTGTGCAATATATTTAAGAGGGGCGTTTCACAAAGTAGATGGCCCAAATTACAATTTTATTTTGTAATTTTCAGATGCAATTGATAAAAAGTTGTTAGTCCAATATTATTTTTCAAAAAACAATGGACAAGACAAGAACGTGATGTATTTTGTTTGTGAAATTGGATAGTGGTTACTTAGTTATTGATTTCTGAAATTTAAAATTTATTTATCACAAATCATGTTTCTAAAATGCATAAGAACTTAAACAAAGCATGTTAGAATGTACCACTAAATTTTGAAACCATACTTTGCACTAATTAAAACAAAAATTACAAAACAAGTTTGCAATTATACTTATTATTGGTAACAACAATAGATGGCGCTAACAAATATTTCAATTTTGTTATTTTAAATTTATTTATTTGCAAGAGCACCTATTTACATCTCCCAATTAGCATCAAATTATCACCTAGCATTTCTAAACGAGTATTTTTCACAATCTTGATAATGTTTAAGTTAACCGTTAGAGTTATTTGCGTATGAAATATTTGTTTTTGCTTTTGACCAACAGATAACGCTCTTCTAAAATTATACCTGTAATGTGGGTCATCTACATTATGAAACGACCATCTTAATCGGATTTTTTAAAATTGTGTTTAAAATTTCAACTAAAAAATCCAATTTGAAAGAAAAGTGAAATTTTAGATAAAAAATTTCACGATGAGAATATTTCCTTTATGAGATAATTAAAAATCTCTAATCATCTAATGTAATAATCTAATACAAAATGATTATCAGTATTGTAAAATTAATCAGTTAGTGCGTTGCAAGTCTAGCAAAATGTTGGATAAAAGTCAGTTCATTATTGCTCTCAGTGTAATCACAGTATTGGCAGCTCCAAATTATGTAGAAAAAGTAAGTAGCATCCACACTTGAAATATAATAATTCAGAATTATTAATTTGGCACCACAGATTTTTTTTTACTTTTTCGAAAATTTTGAGAAATATTTTAAAAACTACTAACTACTAATTTTTAGTACCTACAAAATATTACCACAAAAACGACCTAAAAATAACCCTTTTTCATTCAGGCATTCATAGATAACCAAATTGTCCCCGACGTACTAACAACACCGCCCGAGCATTTCCTCCAAGTAAACTATTCCAAACTCGAAGCAAATTTAGGCAACGAATTGACTCCCACACAAGTTTCCAACCTGCCAGAAATCTCATGCGAAAATGCAACCAGCGACGCGTTCTATACATTAATTATGGTCGATCCAGATGCACCTAGTCGCATGAACCCAACGTTAAGAGAAGTTCAGCATTGGCTAGTAATGAACATTCCTGGAAACGATATCGCAAGGGGCGAAACCATAAATGAGTATATGGGTTCTGCACCACCAAACGGCACCAGTTTTCATCGCTACGTTTTAATGATGTTCAAACAGACGGGCAAATTAGATGTGGATGATGAACCACATCATAGTGCCGATGATGACGGGCGAATCAATTTTTCGACTATGCAATTTGCGGAGAAGTATGAGCTTAATGACGCTATTTGTGGTAATTTCTTCCAGGCCATATTCGAGGAATAATACGAAACAATAAATAAAGTTTGTACCTATTTTTCCCGTATCGCAAATTAATAAAAAAAAAAAAAAATATTTATTGCGACATTTTTACGAACACCGATCACACAATTATTTCGACTATTAAAAATTCTGATGAATATTTTAGTTTTGGAGAAGATAAGTAAATTTCGATATAATCGAGGACACCGTTAATTAGTTATTAAGATTTGAAAATTATCTATAACTGTTTAGCCATCTATGATCAAGTACTTAAATTAAAAAGCTTCAATTTTTCCCACTTCTCGTAGCGAGAAATTCGTTTTCAAAAGTGGGGCTACTAAACAATAGATGGCGCTCGTAAATTTTGGTAGTATTTGAAGTGAATATTTTGCTTTGACTACCTTTCTATACATAAATAATTCATTTGAAGACAAATATAATATCCAAAAATATTTGATAATAAAATTATTATTCCCTAGTAGCCTCGCCACTCGGTTTAAATTACTATCAACAACACATACTGGTACTGCCATCTATCAGGCAGTAGAAATTACATTAATTTATAGCGCAAACCTACATCGATAATCTCAATGTCAAATTCATTTGAACGCAATCTTAAGAAGGGCGTTTCACAAATTAGATGACCCACATTACAATTTTATTTTGTTATATTAAGCTGCAATTGGTAAAAAGTTATTAATCCAATAATATTTTTGAAAAAACAATGAGCAAGACAAGAACGTGATGTATTTTGTTTGTGAAATTGGATAGTGGTTACTTAGTTATTGATTTCTGAAGATTAAAATTTATTTATCACAAATCATGTTTCTAAAATGCATAAGAACTTAAACAAATATGTTAGAATATACCACTAAATTTTGAAACCATACTTTGCACTAATTAAAACAAAAATTACAAAACGAGTTTGCAATTATACTCATAGATTGGTAACAACAATAGATGGCGCTAACAAATATTTCAATTTTATTATTTTAAATTTATTTATTTGCAAGAGCACCTATTTACGTCTCCCAATTAGCATCAAATTATCACCTAGCATTTCTATACAAGTATTTTTCACAATCTTGATATTGTTTAAGATGACCGTTAGAGTTGTTTGCGTATGAAATATTTGTTTTTGCTTTTGACCAACAGATAACGCTCTTCTAAAATTATACCTGTAATGTGGGTCATCTACTTTATGAAACGCCCGTCTTAACAAAAAAAAATCCCCAAAAATTATAGCTCCAAAGAATCCATGATTGCCGGTATAATTCTGAACTCTCATTATTATGAAAATCTATAAACTATTATAAAAAGAAATACTCACTTTTCGTGTGTGAAAGACCTCTTTGCAAATCTCACAAATCTTCCGCAACTGCGCCTTATAATGATCCAGTAAATGGGACGCAAAAACCGCAACGCCTTGTTCAACTTTACCGCAAAATTTGCAATTCCACGAGTCACGAACCATTATCTTCTGTTGCTCTTTGATTAGCAAATTTAAATCTAAAGGAACATAACGTTTAATACTACATCAATTCGTAAACCGTCAACTTACCCACAGGCGGTGGATGCGTAACATTTTGTTCGTTATTAGGTTTCAATACAGACTTTTTCATTTTGGATGCATAATACGGTGCGTACCAAACTTTCAGCATTTCTTCCTCTTTTATGTCTTTTGTCGCCGCGTAGTAAATATTGCTCTCATTCTAAAAAATATACATTTTACTCAAACACCTTAATATTAAATAAATTATTCAGACCTGAAAACACATCATATTTTGTTCGTCGAGTTCGCTCGCTGCATTCACAAAAATCATCCAACTGCAATTAAACTCATCGCTCGTATCTAGAAAGTACTCCGAGAAGTCCTCTTCGCTGGACAAAAACACTTTCAACGGAAAATGAATGCAAGGGTTCAACGTAAGTATTTTCTGCGCTTGAAACGGACCGAATAACGTTCCCTTCTTAATTGCGATTTTTGTAAACACTTGAAAACTGCAATCGGACATTCGTCGGATATCCAAGAATTCAGGGCATGATAATCGGGCCTTTGAAGGCACTTCTTTGTCAGGTACCTGAAAGTTAATTATTAGTTGATTGGTGGTAGCGAACAAAAATTGTTACATGTAGCGATATCTTCAAATCGTTGCATTCGCTGTATGAGTGGTTTCGCCCGCAAATGCCACAATCTTTCACTTTGTTTACGTTTTGTGCGGTGTTATTGCTTTGATTAAATTGATTAGTGTTACTTAACATTTTCGTAAATATTTATTATGGTAAAAGTTAGGTTAGGTCAGCGATTTCGCAGTAGCACCAACTTATTTTGAGCAGACGTTCGTTTTGAAATTTGTAGAAAAAATAATTGTTTAAAATTTAAAAATCATGTATTCGTGTAAATCTAAATATTTAAAATTAACTATTAATGAAGTTGTAGATTGACAGAGTTGTTTTAAATGTATAAATAATTTTAATCGAAATGAAATATTAAATAACCAAGAAATATAGTTGGCAACATTGGTTGCAAAATCACGACGTGCCTGCAAAAAAAAATAGTTCTGTACGTCAACATAGAAGAATCTTGTTCAGTATCTTTGCCGTAATTTTACCGTGTTTCTTAAATTCCCAATTAATTGTGCACTAATTTGCGGCACCATAAATTCCGATTCTAAGTGCAAACGATATTTTTAGATTAATTTTCAATCGTTAATTTTGGGCGCCATTTTGTGCCGGTGGAGCAGTTGTCAAAAGTTAAGGTGTTTCAAGATATCTGCAGCTAGCAAAACGACACATTATTACGATTTGTAATAATTAACAGGTGTTTGTGCACCGTTCCTTCTACTCTTCGCAGTGGTAAGAATCATTTCCGTTCGTTTCGACAATCGCCGAAAAATCCGACTCGCTTGCTCACCACTCTTGTCACTCCCCATTCATTATTATTTGGTCGTCGCGATCTCGACGACCGTTTTCACAACGATTGCTCATTTCTGTATGTCTCGCTTTTCAGTGCACCCGAAAATGATAAGATAAATTCGCTGGGGAAATATGACGATTGCAACTAGAGGACAAGGCGTAACCGGAGGAGACAACATAGAAACAGAGGTAAGTTCAGATTGGACGGTTGCGATCAAATCTAATCGGAAGGCTTTTTGCAATCACTAAAAATAGCCTACATTTTAAGTCATTGCAATTAATTACGATGACAGGTTTCGGTTCATAATCAATGCTATAAGTTAAGCCGGATTTCGCTTTATAAACAAATGCGGACAGTTAAGGGTGGCTTTCTAAAAATAATTGTAGCGCTTAATTAAAGTTATTATATGACGAACCGACAGAATTGTAGTAGCGCCTTAAATGTCCAACAATGTATTCACAAAGTATAAGAAGTGTATCAACGCTACAAATACATTTCTATCAAACGATATTTCAAAATTGTCTCAAAAATAAAAGTGTCACATATATGACATGACAGTGGCGTGGACAACAAATCGATATTTACGCTGATAGGGGAAACATTCTCGGAATTGTATCGCTCTATTATATTATATCTGATAATAAGTATATAAATTTAAATAAAAATATTTTTCGCAATGAATGAAAGGTAAACATTGTGGTTTTCGGTACAA
Organism: Cryptophagus acutangulus; assembly: GCA_963556235.1. NCBI lineage: Eukaryota > Metazoa > Arthropoda > Insecta > Coleoptera > Cryptophagidae > Cryptophagus > Cryptophagus acutangulus. The sequence continues at coordinate 3,240,890 of OY744569.1, forward strand.
ACGGAAAAGCTCAACTTACACTGAATAAAATATATAATAAATATGTAGTTGGATTCGTGAAAATGAAATTAAAAGTCGTTGAAAGTCATTGCAACAATTATCGTAATATAAATATTGACCTTGAGATTTAAATCTGGTAATTTTAAAGCTTGTGTTTTTATTTCAAGTTTATAATAACATAGCGAATTATGACTAAACATTGATGCCATCGATCTACAAAAAAATATCACATTGTTTTATGAGTGAAAATAGTTATAAGCTTTATGAATTATTTCAACGTAATTTATAAAAAAAATAGAAAATGTAGATTTCAATTTACATTTAATTTAAGAATTTAATTTCAAAATTGCGACCATTTTTTTGAATTACCGCCCTTTCGACATTTTGATTTGTGAATTTTGTCAATGGAGGTCGCTGTAATATTATCTGTCAAATGACAACAATAACATAACCAAGAATTTTGATCAAAATTTGTACGTTTTCTGTTTGTTTGTACCACAATTTTAATTTATTATTAATTGATGGCCATTAATACCGTTGCAATATTACCGACTGCAGCAAAAATGTTTATCGTAGATGTACATGTAAGTTTTTCTATGTTTATATTCAGATGTTAAATTATGCCTAGTTTACAATTTTGTAAATGAAAACACCGATGAGGTGAAATTAATTCAATAGCAAAGCAATATCAGTGCCACGGTAGTGCATTATGATGTGCCGCTCATGTGAAAAGGAAGCAAATGCTTTTACTTTGAAATTATTGAATAGTTATGTATACGGAGATCTTGCGCCCCCAAAAATGGAGCAATACTGGAATACGGGCAATAAGTCCGACAAGCATTAGATGCAATACAAGCATTCAGATGTGTAGTTTTGAAAAAAAATACTGCAAATGATGTTCGTTAGAGAGCCAATTAGAGAGCTGCTCTCTCAATGTATGGGGTGCTGTAATTTTCCATTGTTAGGTTGTCATAAAAAAAATTGAAAATCTAAAATCACAATTTTACATCACACCTATCGTTGAGCGATGAGCTCTCTGATTGGTCAACGAATGACACTTCCGGTAAACATTTTTTTTCAACATTTTCTTTTAAATTTTTTTTAGTCAAAAAATAATTCAAATCTTTATTTTGGTGGAATCCAATTTTAGATAGTAGAAATAATTTTTTAATAAAATCACAGTTTTAATTTGCAAAATTTTAATTTAAAAAAAAAAATTCTATAAAAAAATGGGAAATTTTATATTTTGTTTCTCTAAAAAAATTATATTAAAAAAATATTATATGAATATGCTTTTTTTTTATAAATTTTTACGAATTTTTTTTCATAAAAATGATTTTTTTTACAAAAATTATAATTGTATTATCGATTTAAAAATAAATTCGTGTATAGTGTATGTTTAGTTGCATACTAATAAAGTAAAAATTAATAGTGGTTTAATTCACGAATGTATAATTTCACAATCTAAAGACTATGAAGAAAATTCAGACAAATAATAGGCTTTAATGAAGATATAATGAACGTTAATTAACATTAACTTGTATTATTTTAGCAAATTAATATCTTAAAGCAAATAACCATGAACGGGAAAATTACATACATGGGTTCAAAATTGGAACAAAAACTCCGCGATTGTCACCCTCACAAAATTCACAACTCACCCAAAAAAAAATCATAATCACAAAACATTGTTTGTCTCCAGAATTCAATTCCGGGTCCATCGTCATCAACCGTAGCTACCGAGTCCACGCTACAAGACGAGGATGTGGAGCCCGAATTTCCACGCGACAAACTTGCCTCACTCGATGAGAAAATCTCAACATTACGCTGGGTAGTGCCCGTACTACCCGAACAAGAACTCGAATGTCTGTTGAAAGTATCCATCGATTTGGCGCGCCGCAACTTGGACACCGAATCGGAGGCGTGTCAGCGCTTCTTTCGCGAAGGCCTGACCATTTCCTTCACGAAAATCCTGACGGACGATGCGGTCTCGAGCTGGAAAGCGAACATCCACTCGTGCATTTACCAGAATTGCTTGAAGCTGATCGAATTGTGTGTGGCGAAACTGGCGCACGATTGGTTCCCATTGTTGGATCTGCTCGCAATGGTCCTGAATCCGAACAACAAGTTTCACATTTTCAATTCGTCCAGGCCAAGTGAGACGGTGACGGCCACATTGAGTGAGGAGGAGTTGTTTGCGAGGCCGTCGATCGATATGCGAAATCCGCGCGGATGGCTAGTGGATTTGGTGAATCGGTTCGGTGAATTGGCCGGCTTTCAAATATTGCTCGATCGATTTCAGAGTGGGAAGAATTTGTCGGTGTCGGTGGTGTTTGCGTTGTTGCGACCGTTTGGGTTGTGCTACGAGTATTTGACGCCGCATACGATTAACAAGTATATTTTACCGATTTTGGTAAGTAGACGACTGTTGTTTTTTTACGCGAAATTGTTATGTTGTGTTGTTTGCAGGAAATGGTGCCCGGTATTTTAGAGAAACTAACAGACGACGAATTGAAACGCGAGGCGAAAAATGAACAAAAAAGCGACATCGTGTCGGCGATCATTAAATCGTCGAAAAGTTTAGCATCGAGAGTGCCAAACCAAGAAGAATTGATTCGAACGTTGGAAGGGTTTCGATTGAAGATGATTTTGAGGCAGTTGCAAATATCGAGTTTCAACGGGAAAATGAATGCGCTTAATGAAATTAATAAAGTCATTTCCAGTGTTACTTACTATCCGAATAGGCATCACGTGATTGAGGAAGAGGAGTATCTTACACCTGTAACTATGGCGGTAAAACATTTTTTTCAAAATTAAATTACAACAAATTTAATTTAATTTTTTTTGGCAGAAATGGATCAATGACAATCGCGTCCTGGAAATAGTTCTGCGCGACTCATTGCACCAGCCGCAATATGTAGAAAAACTAGAAAAAATCCTACGTTTTGTGATAAAAGAACGCGCTTTAAGCTTGTCGGACCTCGATGCAGTGTGGGCGGCCCAGGCGGGCAAACACGAAGCGATCGTGAAAAACGTGCACGATCTGCTCGCCAAACTCGCATGGGACTTCAGTGCCGAACAGCTCGACCATTTATTCGTGTGCTTTCAAAACAGTTGGACATCGGCATCGAAGCGACAACGCGAACGTCTGCTGGAACTGATTCGACGGCTGGCAGAAGACGATAAGGATGGCGTGATGGCACACAAAGTGTTGACGCTGTTTTGGAATCTGGCACATTCGGAAGATGTGACCACGGAAATTATGGATCAGGCACTTACCGCGCATGTCAAGATACTGGACTATAGTTGTTCGCAGGAGCGAGATGCGCAGAAAACGGTGTGGTTGGACAAATGCGTGGAGGAGCTGAAGAATGGGGAAAAGTGGGCGCTGCCGGCGCTTAAGCAGATTCGCGAGATCTGCGTGTTGTATGAGCAGAATACGAATAGTATGCATGGCCAGCATGGGCACCATATTTATTATCGCCAGGAGGTGATCGAACGATTGCAGAGCCAGCATTCGCTTGTCATTTTAGTCACGAATAGTTTAACTAGTTATATGGACCGTTTGAGGGTATTGTATAATGAGTCGCCGGAGATGACGAGCGAGACTTATGTGCCGGATGGTCGGTATTGCCATGTGATGCAAGTGCAAGAACGACTTAATTTTCTACGATTTTTGTTAAAAGACGGCCAACTGTGGCTATGCGCTGAACAAGCGAAACAAATATGGCAATGCCTCGCGGAAAATGCGGTATTCCAATCGGATCGCGAAGCGTGTTTCAAGTGGTTCTCGAAATTGATGGGCGAAGAACCCGACCTCGACCCCGGCATAAATAAGGACTTTTTCGAGAACAATATCCTCCAATTGGATCCGCACCTGCTGACCGAAAGCGGAATCAAATGCTACGATCGCTTTTTCAAAGCGGTTAACACGAAAGAGGGCAAAATGAAAGCGAAACGTTGCACGCTGTTCACCGACGATCCCGATTTAATCGGCATTGATTATCTGTGGAAAGTGCTAACGCTCTGCCCGGACGATATAGCGACCCGCGCCATTGAAATCCTACGCGAAGTCAGCACGAATTTGGGACCGCGCATGATCCACACGCAGCTCCAGTTTCACGAGAACTTCATTACGGAATGTTACGATCGCTTGCGCGCGCATTACGACACCGTGACCGTGCTGCAAAAGACGGTGATGCTCGAAAAGGAGGCGACAATCGAAATGAATCAGATTCAGGACAAGATTAAAGGGGAGGCTGTGAAAATGTGCCGTGTAATGAAATTACTCCATGAATATATGAGCGAATGTGATAATGGATTTGTGGGCGAGCGAAAGATATTGCCGTTGCATCGCGCGTGTCAGGGCAAACATATGACGTTGATCGTGCGATTTTCGAGTCCGAATCGACAAGTGGAGGATTTGGAATTGTTCACGCATTCGAACGATACGCTCGCGTCAATGCGCAAGTACATTTTGAGGCGGATCAAGCCGGGTATTCATTATAAGTTGGAGCTGTATATTAATGGCGAATCGCTCGATCCGGCCGACGATCGCAAACTGTTGTCGCAAATTCCTATTCGAGATAAAATGGTGAGTTAGAAAATCGCGTGACTGAACAATTTTTTAAACAATTTCTTTCTAGCTTATTTCCGCCAAAGTAATCCAAGTCAATTCAAACATGGCCTCGTCGCAGGACAGCAGCAGTGACAGTTCAACATCCTCACCCCAACATCCGTACGACGGTCCGAATCTCGAAGCGGAAAATATGCTGCCCGGGGTGCGCATGTCGCTGCAGGAAGTCTACGAGCAATTCTTCTGTCAACTAATGACCATGGGCACGCTACTGGAGTACCCACTATTACGCGATGGCGGCCATGCGCTGTTGCAACTAATGCCATGCGATAAAGCGACCATGGATAAGCTGCGCCTGCTCTTCAGCGACAATACCAAGGAGAACATTTCGATGGAGACGATGTTTTTCAGCGCATCGCCCGCCGAGGTGCTCTACAACTTGGAGGTGCTCTACGCGCTTCTCATGCCCGCCCTCGATACGATCTCGGAAAAATCGTACGAATTTCAATACAGTTTCATCACATCGGGCGAGGCGCAAGTGTTTCTCGAAATGCTAACGAAAAACAATTTCATGTCGACGGCCGACACGTCGACGCGACGATCCGCGTATTTGGTCGTGCTGAAAATTTGCAAGCTGATTCTGACGGCGGTCGCGCATGTGCTGGTGCGACTTAGCGAGGATCACACGCCGCTGGCCGAGAGCGAGAGTGTGGGCGAATCGACTCTGACGCCTGGCATGTATTTGCGACAAGCATTACGTTCCATACCGAGTCATTCCGATCAGCTGTTGCGGCAAGTCGCTGTGAAGTTGGCGCAAGGCATGGCGCAATTGATGGTGGCCGAGAGTGGCGGTAATAGTGGGCAAGCGCACGCGCTGTTTAGTCAAGCGTTGAATTGGGAACTGCCCGATTTGGCGACTGCGCATGCGTTGGTGCGACTAATTTGGGCGGCGACTAGTAATAATTTGAGTGCGTTGAATGCGCCGCCCGACACGTTGCATGCGCTAGCGAATCCAACGAATTTCAAGACGCCTTTAGAGTTGCATTGCGATGATGTGATGCTGTGCAAGGAGGCGCTCGAGTTGCTCAGTACTGCGGTCGTGCTGAATTCGAGTAGTTTGGAACACTTTCTGTATCACGACTCGTGGTGGTCGTGTTTCATCACCGATTTGGTGCTGTTGAATCCGATCTGTGCGGTGCGAATTGCGGCCGCTGAACAGTTGATTATTATTTGTACGTGCGGCGCGGCCAGTCGCATCGCTTTGCAACGAATCACACCGCTGCTGTTCTCGCTGCTCAACACGAATGTGGTCGGACATGCGAACACGTCGCACGAGTTCTTCCAATTGCTCTGTCGATTGGTGAATGTGGCGTTTTTGACTGGCTGTCCACTGTCGACGCCCGAAAGCCTATTGGCCAGCGAGGTGGCGTGGTTGCGCAAGGCTCGCGACAAGAACGACGTGCTGATCGAGGGTCATTTGAGCATTGCGAAGGAGCTGTTGAGTTTTATGAGTGCGGAGCAAAAATGCGAATTGGGCAGTGCCGAGTCGGGTAGTTTAATTAAGGAGTTGTTGGAGGATTTTCTGTTTCCGGCTAGTAAGCTGATGTTGCAATTGGTGAAGACGGGGCAGTTGGGCGAGGATCCAGCCATTCCGATTTGTGATACACCGCAAACGCAAGCGGCGGCGTTCGAGTTGCTGATTTCGCTGTGTTTGAATTGTGTTCAAAATTATAAGCAGCTGGTCGCTATGCTTAACGAGATGTTTTATGCTGGTAAGTCAAACTATTACCAGACCTGCGCAGTGCGAGTCAAAAACATGACAATGTCAACCAAAAGTGACAAATGTTTTTTTCTTTGTTTTTAGATCAAGAATCGGCGATTACTGAGTGGGATTACTTGCCCGCGGTGGGGCCGCGGCCGTTTCAAGGTTTCGTAGGTTTAAAAAATGCTGGTGCTACTTGTTATATGAATTCAGTATTACAACAACTGTACATGGTGGATAGCATCAAAGAGGGCATCTTGGCGGCGGAAGGTGCCGCAACCGATCCCCATGAAGATTTTACCGGTGAAGAACGAATGGACATTGAGTCGGACTGCGCGGACGAGCGTAACTGTATAGATGACAATCGCAAGGATTATAATGTGGGAATACTGAAGCAAGTGCAGGCCATTTTTGGTCATCTTGCTTGTTCACGCCTTCAATACTATGTGCCTAGAGGACTTTGGAGACATTTTAAACTTCAAGGTAGGCGATATTTATTCGTTCAAAGAATTTTTAAATTTTTTTGTACTTTTAGGTGAGCCAGTAAATTTGCGGGAACAACAGGATGCTGTGGAGTTCTTTATGTCGCTGGTGGAGAGTTTGGATGAAGCATTGAAGACATTGGGACACGAACAGATTATGTCGAAAATTTTGGGAGGTTCCTATTCGGATCAAAAAATTTGTAAAGGTTGTCCACATCGATACTCGAAAGAGGAGCCGTTTAGTGTGATTAGTGTAGATATAAGGAATCATAGCAGCTTGCAGGATTCGATGGAACAATATGTTAAAGGTACGAATTGCTAGACGACTCTAAAAGTTGCAAACTAATCGTCAAAAATTGTTTAGGTGAATTGTTGGAGGGTGCCGATGCGTATCATTGTGAAAAGTGTGCGAAAAAAGTGGTGACGGTAAAGCGACTCTGTGTTAAAAAACTGCCACCCATTTTGGGCATTCAATTGAAACGATTTGAATACGATTTCGAGCGAGTGTGTGCCATCAAATTCAATGACTACTTTGAATTTCCGCGAGACCTCGACATGGAACCGTACACCGTTTCCGGTCTGGCGAAAATCGAGGGAGAGATAATAGACTGTGATTTAGATCCTAGTTCCAGTGAAGTTGGCACCAAATATCGACTGTCTGGCATTGTTGTGCATTCAGGACAAGCTTCAGGTAAACTTTAATGAAGACAATCACCCCAACAAATCTAAAATTAAATTTCTTGTCCAGGTGGTCATTATTATTCGTACATTAGAAGTAGGAATCCTTCCGGTGAAGTCAGATGGTATAAGTTCGATGACGGTGATGTATCGGAGTGTCGGATGGGCGAGGATGAGGAGATGAAGGTGACCTGTTTCGGTGGGGATTATATGGGCGAGGTGTTCGATCCGATGCTGAAACGTACGACTTATCGACGACAGAAACGATGGTGGAATGCGTATATGCTTTTCTACACGCGGCAGGATATCGAGGAGCAGTCGCTTGCGAAATCGTTTAACGATATGGTTATTTGTAAGTAGAAAAAGTTCGCTGATAGGAAAATGCATAGGCGCCATCTAGTGTTCAGTAGCCACACTTTTGAAAACTAATTTTTGCTAAAAGTCTTGGGAAAGGGAGGTTTTTAATTTAAGTGTGTGATCATAGATGGCGAAAAAGTTATAGTTAATTTTTAAACGTTAATTACTAATTAACGGCGTGTTTGATTATATCGAAATTTACTTATCTTCTGCAAAACAAAAATAATTATCAGAATCTTTAAAACGCGAAATAAAAATCTCAACGGTTTTCGTGAAAATGACTTCAAGGCTCAGCCAAAAAAAACTACAATTTTTTTTTTGCAGCAAGTAGAAAGGAGACCCACTTAAAAATGCCGATCGCGATCGAGAACAGCATCCGCAAACAGAACGTCAAATTCCTCCACCATCGAAGCCAGTTCTCGATTGAATACTTTTCGTTCATTCGTAAATTGGCCTCGAGCTGTGCGCATCCCGTCACTAATCAGCGATCGAGTCAGGTCGCTCTATTGGCCGCCGGCACTGCGAACAACAACGACGCATTAGAACAGCAATATCTGCTCAGTGTGCAACTAGTCAGCAATTTCCTCTTTCACACCGGATGGCATACGAAGAAGAATCTGCGAGGTCCCGCGATGGATTGGTGCGATGTGATCTGTTTGCATCTGCGCGCGTCGCCCGTCATTCGAACGTGGTTCGCGCATCACATGCTGTTCACCCACATGAATCGCTTCTGCGAGTATTTGCTGAGCTGTCCGAGTAACGAGGTGCGAACCGCATTCATTAAGATCATTGTGCTGTTGGCACATTTCTCGATCAACGACGGTCCGTACCCGTGTCCGGCCGAGCTCAACAACCAGAATCCGTCGGCGAGCTTGAGCGATCACATTCTGTGGGCGTTGTTGCGTCTGTTGCAGCGCGATGTCAGCGAGCACGGTCGACACTTGCCTAATTATTGTACGGTGTTTCACATGTACGCCAACCAAGGTAACTAGACATGACTTCGATTTGTTTACAGATGTTAATGAAAAGTGATTTTTGTAGGTGTTCAAGAAAAGGCACAGCTGTTGCGCATGAATGTTCCTGCTACGTTTATGCTGGTGGCATTGGATGAAGGTCCAGGACCGGCGATTAAGTACCAATATACCGAATTAGGAAAATTAAATCAATTAGTTTCTTGTTTGATACGTTGCTGTGATGTTAGTTCAAAGTGTCAGTCTAGCCAAGGCACACCGATATTACCGAATCCCTATGGTGATCCATCATGTCCCGAGTACATTATGCCCTTATCGGCTCAAGCTTCTGAAATTCTATTCAGTCGTACTAAGTGAGTATTTGACTAGTTGCTTGTTGAAGCCGGCTCGGGTGGCGCAGCGGGTCAAATTACCGAGTCGTGGGTTCAGTTTCCACTAATTGCCTTATTCTGATTTCAGTTATGTTAAGAAAGTGATCGAAGACACAAACTTGACGGACGAAGCGATCAAACTGTTGCAGTACTGTTCGTGGGAGAATCCGCATTTCTCGCGCGCCGTTCTCATCGAACTGCTCTGGCAGATCGCGTTCGCCTACTGCCAAGAATTGCGCCATCACATTGAAATCCTGCTGTCCGTGCTGTTGATCGAGGATTCCTGGCAAACGCACCGCATCCACAACGCCATCAAAGGCATGCCCGACGAGCGCGAAGGTCTGCTCGAGACGATTTCGCGCGCTAAGACGCATTACCAGAAGCGCGCCTATCAATGCATTAAATGTTTGGTGGCGTTGTTCGGCAAATGTCGCGCAGCGCAAATGATGCTGTTGAACGATCCGGATTTGCGTCGATCGTGGACGTCGTCGGTGAACTGGTTGCAGGACGAGTTGGAGCGCAAGTACACCGCCAATTCGCAGTATGCGTATAAAACGTGGTCGCCGCCCACGCAGAGCAACGAGAGTTCGAATGGGTACTTTCTGGAGCGGTCGAATAGTGCTCGGAAAACGTTGGAGAGGGCGCTCGAGTTGTTGCCGGACGCCGATCGCGAGGAGGAGGAGGATGCGACCAGTGAGGAGCAGGAAGAGGTGGTGGTCGAGTCGGAAGCGGGTGGTTCAGTGCAGCAGCAACAGGTGGTGGCGATCGAGCCGGAGCACGAGCTGCCGGATGTGACGCAAAGCTGCGAAAATACACCGAATACTTAGTAGGTAAATACAGTTCTTATTCAATCAAATTAAAAACCAACACTACTTTATTAGAAATGATTTTGGAGAAACGTTATTTATAAAGCGAGAGGGACATGTGATATGTATGTATATGAAGCATTTGTTTTTATATTGACTGGAATGCATTTCTATGTACTTGTATTAATAATTAATTGTGCAGATTTTTCAAATTTCAATAATGTTATGTATTTTTTCTTTTGTAAATGGAAAAGAACCAACGTCACTGTTGCCAACAAGCTGTATCGCGCTTTGAAATTAAAACAAGCAACATGCTAATCAATGCCTTTAAAAAACAACACAGATTTTTCATTTTGTACAATCCGAGTGCGTTTTGTAAGAGAACCGACAAGATCGTCTTAATAATCTAATGATGTTTATTTTTGTGATAATTTTTTTTTCTTGTAAAATAAAGTAATGATGAAAATTTAACAGTATTTTATGCTTTACTTATTTAATTTATGTAATAATATTTAGTACCTAATTGTATATAATATAATTGTAATTGCTCTTTCAAAATATTGCTTTTTTTCCTCTTTTTTTTTTCTTTGTTGAATATTTATAAAATATTATTTAAATTCTTTTGTGTATATACTATAAATATATAAATATATATATAAATATAATTTTATGTTGGTGATAATTGAAAGACGAAATACTGTTAAATTTTGTTATGGCTTGATAAACCAAAACCAAAAAAAAAAGGAATACTATTGAATAATAAAGATTGCTTTTGGCTCAACCACGATTTAATATGTTTTATTTTGTTTTTCTCTATGTACAGATACGGCACGTTTATTTATTTTTAGTTGATCGTTGTGACTATTTACGAAATTCGTTTTCCTTCCCAAAACAATATTTCGTTTTTTGTGTATTTTGTAGGCTTTAGAATCTGGAGGGAAATTGTATACTTACTGTAATGAAAAGTGTTTTTTCTGATTTAATGTTCTCATTTAACATTTTTTTTTTTTTTTTTTTAATATTGCTTAAATCTAAGCTTATACAATTTTTGTTTGTATTATAATTTATGATAATTATAATGAAAAATAAAATCTCTTTTAAATTTTGATTGTTTCCTTTTATTACATTGATTGATGGAAAATTAGTATTGGCTCTACTGAGAGCGCGATCTATTTATGCTTCGCAGGGACAACGCTCAACAAGAGATGGCGTTTTTAGTTCCAACGCCCACCACGTGGATCGCAATTTCAGTAGAATTACTGAGAATGGAATGTGTATCGTATGGTAGATGGCGCTGCAAAATAATAGAATACTCTAATAATTTAATATGAAATTCATCGTCAATTGACCCACACACACCCAATCAACCATAATTCACATTTTAAGCACGCCCTTGAGTACGCATTGGCTGTATGTGTCGCGGTAATTTATAGAATTTAATTATAGCAATTATAGTTTTGTTGCATTTTAAATTAAAAAACAGTTGCCAGACCACGCGCAGACACAATTTCTAAATCCATCCGTTATATTATAGTGCGATTGCAGTTTTCTTTCACTACTACAGTTTTTTTTCTTTAAATACATGTTTTACCACATTTTACTCCTAGATGTATGCAATTTACAATACATGCGGCTGAGGGAAACTGAATAGGTAGTGAAACATACAAACTGAGAGCACGGCCTATCTGTAAACTTATTTGTGCTAGTAGCTTTGCTATAAATTGCTAATTTTCCGTGGTGGAAATGTTTTCTTTTTTATAAAATTCATCGCAAAAGTCGATAATATTATAAAATTTTGTGATTAGTAGAAATAATATTAAACAACAATTTAAGAATCAATATTATTCAATATTAACCCGAATTTTGATATTAATATTATTAACTATATTTAATAATAATTAAATTTAAGATAGGCAACCAGTAATACAACTTAGTATCGCATTATTCAATTTTCTGTAGTGGTACCTCATATAAAATTGACGGTTAGAACTTCGTGTTGTGAAACTTTTTTGAAGTTGTTTACAGTTTAAATACTAGTTTATTATAATATCAAACCGTTCTGTTGTTAAATATTCTCATATTATTAAAGATAAGTCACGCGATTTCTTCGCCGAAGTGAATCATGGATCTATTCCGAGCATCCGGAATACCTTTACCAAAAGGTGTCCAACGTTCAAGAAGCTCGTCCAATTTAAGAGAATCCGCCTCGGGTTTATCGAAACGTTCCATATCTAGAGATGGAAGATCGTCAATTCGACGATCGAAAAGCCAAACGCCTTTGAATCGCGGTAAAAGCAATGAACCATCAGCCAGAGGTAAATCGTCGGCGATGCCCGGTGCAGCTTTCGGAATCACGCCACAAACCGATCGAAGTAAAAAATCGGTACGTTACATTTACGATCGCTTATCACTTAATTATAGCTCGCTGATACTTTTAGAGAACGCCAACGTTAGGTTCGAAGGGGAACGAAAAGTGCGACGAGCACTACATGAAACTTAAAGGTTACATTCAAAGGAACACTCACTTTTTCGACAGTGAAATCGTCAATATCAACACGGTAATCAAGCCACCATCGTTGGCGGTTTTTTTGCACATTTCGTCGGTGCTGTTTAATAAGTTGTTCTACCCGCACAAGGAAATCACGTCGGAGAATTATAAAACTATCATACCGAACAATTTGAAAGTGCTGGGGTATACGGGGACGTTGACGGCTTCTTCATTGAAATGTGGTAAGTGTTTAGTGCACTTGCAGAATTAGGGTGGCACGTTTTGGCTAAAAGTCGAAAGCAGTAGTTATTTTTAGTATGATTGAGTTAAGTTTGTCTTTTAATAATTAGTCTGAAAGTTAGGCGCACTTAAAAGTGAACTTTTTAACTTTTACTAATTTTTATTTAAGACGGGCGTTTCATAAAGTAGGTGACCCACATTACAGGTATAATTTTAGAAGAGCGTTATCTGTTGGTCAAAAGCAAAAACAAATATTTCATACGCAAGTAACTCTAACGGTCAACTTAGACAATATCAAGATTGTGAAAAAGACTTGTTTAGAAATGCTAGGTGATAATTTGATACTAATTGGGAGATGTTAATGGGTGCTCCTGCAAACAAATAAATTTAAAATAATAAAATTGAAATATTTGTTAGCGCCATCTATTGTTGTTACCAATCTATAAGTATAATTGCAAACTTGTTTTGTAATTTTTGTTTTAATTAGTGCAAAGTATGGTTTCAAAATTTAGTGGTATATTCTAACATGCTTGTTTAAGTTCTTAAGCATTTTAGGAACATGATTTGTGATAAATAAATTTTAAATTTCAGAAATCAATAACTAAGTAACCACTATTCAATTTCACAAATAAAATACATTACGTTCTTGTCTTGTCCATTGTTTTTTGAAAAATAATATTGGATGAATAACTTTTTACCAATTGCACCTGATTATTACAAAATAAAATTGTAATGTGGGTCATCTACTTTGTGAAACGCCCCTCTTAAAATATGTAACCTTTTCACTAAATATCTGGCTGCATGTCGACTCCCCTCTAATATACCGAATAAAATTAATATTTGCTTTATTTTAGTATATATAAGCCATTCATGGCCGCAAATCGCTGGAATGTTCGCATTTCTCGTCAACTGGATTGAGCTATTAGAGCTTCCAATAGAACCCGAGACGAAAAAGGGCAAATTAACAGTAGCAGCTTTCGATTATTTGCATAGCAGTTACATACTGTACAACGACATTGAATCCGGCGAGGAGGAAATAACCGAAAATGAGGAGAATTTTATTGAAACTATCGGTAATAATTACCTTTAAATATTTTTTTTTTCGTTAACTACATAAACTTATATTTTCTAGGCGGTATTTTGGGTTTCAATCCAAAAGACACCGCAGCTTTAATGATGGAATGCGACGAAATTGACAAACACAATCAGCAAGTGTTGGCGCCTAAATATGAATCGTTGAAGACTGAACAATTGGTAACCATAAATAAATAAATATATTTTTGACTGTAACTATATTGAAACTATTTATTTGTTGTTGCAGAAACTCGAAGAGGAACTTGAGCAGATCCGCATTGACAATATTCAAATTGAGGAATGTTTGAAGATGGAAGAGCAGGAAGAAGAGAATTTTGAACGGCATTATGTGGCTGCTAGGGAAGCTAATACAGAACTAGGTACGTTAAATTACTAAAAATCAGTAAATTAAGGGGGCGAAACTGCTACAGATATAGCCGCTCTGGTCGCTAGCGAATCTACATAGTTTTGCTTATCTAAATTCACTGCAAATTTTGCGACATCTGATAAAGAATAGATAGACCAAGATCTGACTTATTTGCCACGTGCTTTAGCCGAGAACATTAGGAAATATCTAGAGGTGTGGAAAATTCTCAAAAACTGGTAAAGCAGTTTGTGGCTTTGTTATAACCTTTAGAAAATTTCCAAAGCTATCGAAAATTAGAGAAAAAAATACTTATATTTTGACGAAAGATTTGTTCGAATAGCCATTAATTAAGTAAAATATGAATAAAAAACCTCGATCAAATATTAATCACTCGCTTGCTAATTAGCGGAAAAAGATAAAAAAAAATGTTGTGTCCATTTATTGCTACATCTGTTCTCTCTTTAAATCTACCATTAGATATTTTCTAGGATAATTAATAGTGTCTGAAACTGTTTTTCCGCGTTAAATTCTCTGAGCTGCTAAGCAACGTTTCACGCACAAATTTGCAAATGTATGCGTGAAATCTTGGTCCATCTATTCTTTATCAAATGTCGCGAACTTTGCAGTAAATTTAGATATGCAAAACTATGTAGGTTCGCTAGCGACCAGAGCGGCTATATATGTAGCGATTTCGCCCCCTTAAAAAAAACGAATTGAATTAAATGATAATATTCTGTTGAAGAGGACAAATGGAAAGCGATCTACGAGAAACTGGAAACCGTTGATGAAACCATACAGAATCAAACATACAATAAACAACAATTAAGTGCGTTGGAAACGGAAATATTAAATTACCGAACGAAAATTGAAATGAATTTGGAAAGTTTGGAAACGTGGAGACAAGTTAAGGACGATCTGGATTCGAAATCAGTCAATGTTGTGAATAAGGTAAAACTTACTTCTAAGGCGCGCTCAAAATTAATTTAATATTTTTCCAGATTCAAAAGCAAATACATGATTGGAACTTGCAAGTTGTAAAACTCTGTTATGCGATGCCTGAGTTTAAAAAGCTACTTCTGCCGGAAACGCGGTTTCATTCGTCCACATTTTTAAAAGTACCTACAAAATCATTTCGTTGCAACAAATAAATATTTTTGATTCCAGGAAATTGATGCGGTAATTGAAGCGAAGTGCATGATCGAAGAAAACAATAAAAGATACAAATTAGAGCTGAACGAACAATTATCCAAAATTGAAACGGAACTTCGACAGGGTCGCAATAAAATCGAGATGCTTGAAAAATGCAATGCGTCATTGTTGGAAGATGTCGAGCAAAAGCGACAGAAGTGTCGGGGTTTAGAAGACGATATTGCGCTGGTAATAATTTAATACTAGCATCGTGTTATTGAGATTTCATGATTTTATTGCAGATTGGCCAAAAGTTGGAATTAACGACAATCAATTTTCAAACGCATATTGAGGAGATTAATGAGGAATATAGAAAGCGAATGGAAGCGGATGGGCAGATTATTGCGAATTTGAAGCAAATAAAACGGTAATATATATTTTTGATGCTGGTGAGATTAAGGTTGCGTTCAAATTAAGTTGACCTTGAGGTTATTGATGCAGGTTTGCGTTAGAAATTAATGTATTTTCTACTACGCGATAGATGGCAGCGCCAGTATGCGTTGTTGGTAGTAATTTAATCCTATAAATACTACCTAAATTTATGTGCGCCATCTATGGTTCAATAGCCACACTTTTAAAACGATTTTTTCGAACGGGAAAATGAGGCTTATTAATTTAAGTAACTAATCATAGATGGCGAAATTTATAGTTAATTTTTAAACCTTAATAACTAATTAACGGTGAATTCAATTTTATTGAAATTTACTTATCTTCTCCAAAACTATAATATTCATCATAATATTTAAAACACGAGATAAAAATGTTAATGGTATTTGTGAAAATGACCTCAAGAGTAATTTATTCGCTAATTCTTATTTTTAATTATTTATTTGTTTTAAATGCAGGACAAATCAAGAAACCGTAACGAAATTTAAAGAAGATGGTCTGAAATTTTTGAAAGAACTACACTCTGAAATTATATTCCGGCTACAAAAAGTTGATTTCTCAATGATGGAAAGTTTGAAAGTGATGGATGCCAATCTCAAACAAGAAATTAAATTAGTGGACAATATGCTCATTAAAGAAGAATAATAAAATGTAAATATAACTTACTATTCAAAATAAAATTTAACTAATTTAAAAAAAAAAAAAATTTAAAAGAAAATTAAACCAAAAAAAAAATCGAAATTTTTTAAAAAGCAACATTTTTTATTCATAATAATAGCTATTTATGCAACCAGTTAGGAAATGCATTTTTTTGTGTAACGAGCGGATTTCTGCGGGACGAGCGCAGCGAGTTCTGCAAAATAACGCGAGTTACACAAAATAGCATTTCCTAACATGTTGCATACAAGATTTTTTCTAATTTTTACAAAAACCTTCTCAAAAAAGAGTTTTCTAAACTTATGATATTAATAATTTAGTGAATTTTATCAAAACAAGTAGGCTTTATTCGGAACTTTTCATCACCAGTTGTGAAATATTTTTCATTACATCACCAGTTGCGTAAAATGTGCCGTTTGCCAACTACAATCGATTTTGAAAAGTCACATTTTACATGCCAAAATTAGAAAAAAATATTTTTCTAATTTTGGCATGTAAAATGTGACTTTTCAAAATCGATTGTAGTTGGCAAACGGCACATTTTACGCAACTGGTGATGTAATGAAAAATATTTCACAACTGGTGATGAAAAGTTCCGAATAAAGCCTACTTGTTTTGATAAAATTCACTAAATTATTAATATCATAAGTTTAGAAAACTCTTTTTTGAGAAGGTTTTTGTAAAAATTAGAAAAAATCTTGTATGCAACATGTTAGGAAATGCTATTTTGTGTAACTCGCGTTATTTTGCAGAACTCGCTGCGCTCGTCCCGCAGAAATCCGCTCGTTACACAAAAAAATGCATTTCCTAACTGGTTGCATAAATAGCTATAATTTCAACCACAGATACGGTTTTACAGATATGCCGTGCTATCTGAAATTATGTTCCGCAGGGACAACGCTCAATAAGAGATGGCTTTTTTAGTTCCAACGCCCACCACGTGGATCGCTATTCCAGTAAAATTACGAAGTATGGAATGTCTATCGTATGGTAGATGGCGTTGCAAAATAATAGAATACTCTAATAATTTAATATGAAATTCATCGTCGAATGGCCCAAACCACACACAATCAACCATAATTCACATTTTAAGCATGCCCTTGAGCACGCATTGGCCGTATGGGTCGCGGTAATTTATATAATTTAATTATAGCAATTATAGTTTTGTTGCATTTTAAATTAAAAAACAGCTGCCAGACCACGCCCAGACACAATTTCGAAATCCATCCGTTAAATTATAGTGTGATTACATTTTTCTTTCACAACCACAGTTTTCTTTCTTTAAACAAATGATTTACCACGTTTTATTCCTAGATGTATGCAATTTACAATACATGCGGGATAGGTAGCGAAACAAATAAACTGGTAGCACGGCCTATCTGTGATTTCAACGAAATCAAATATTTTTCCACTGCAGCTGCGCGACCTCGACGCGTCACCAGCCAGTAAAGCTAACCTGTGTTTGTAGATCATAAGTGCCACAAAATCATTAAATTAGTTTAGATCGCTATTATTATTATTTATATCTGCCGAACATATTTTCACATTTTATTTCGAAAATGGAGTGCTTCAACTTGAAAATAGTGCACGACAACTTCGAGGAATCCTTGTACGAGGACGACGACGTCCAGTTACAATTCTACTTAAACAGCTACTACGAATTGGACAAGTAAGCAAATTCTGCGAAACCCGCATACAAATCTACAGCGCTTTGTTGCAGATTTTTCAGCTTAATGGGCACAATTTTCAGCTTCGTGAGCACCGATCTGCGAGCGAAAGTCGACATTCTACAAGACTTCCTTAAAAGCACCGAAACGGCGGTCGAGTTCAACACGGTGAAACAAATGATTCTCTACGAAAAGGAGCAGAAACTATTGCACAAACCGGGCTACGTTTCCGGCAGTCGAACTTTGCTGCGATTGCATCGCGGTTTGGATTTTATCAAGCTGTTCTTAAAGAAGTTGGGCGATCTTAAAGATGAGGACAACACGTCTGCGTCTTGTCGCGAGGCGTACGAACAAACGCTCGCCCATCATCACACGTTTTTTATTCGGAATGGAGCTAAATTGGCGATGTATACCATGCCGACGCGGGAGCAGCTGCTGAAGCGAGTATGGGTGTATCTCTGGTTGCCTACTTTGAGGGTGTTAATGTTGGATTTTTTGGTTTTAGGTGTGTAAGGATGGTGATAACATTCAAACTGCTTTGGATCACTTGCCGAAAGCGTTAGAGGTGACTGGTGAGGTTTATGACCGGATTGAGAAATTGTATACGGAGTTTGATTTGCATGGGCTTCCTTAAGTTGGGGAAATTACTAAATCAATTTGCAATCATGATACTTCAATATTAATTGTGGGTATTTCTTAATTTTAATTTTTTTATACAGTATGTCTACTGGTCGACTTTATAATGAGAAATATTTTTTTTATGGCGGGAAGACGTTTTTGAATTAGGCTGTCCGTTCTGGTCGATGCCACTCAAAAGTGAACGATATTTTTTAACTAATTATTTTTTTATTTTAAGAATTTTTTAAAATATTGATTTAAATATTGATTTTTGAAGAAATCGTCTATTAAAGGGTTTTTTAATAACTTGAAACAAAAATAAAACTAGTTCAAAAATAAATTAAAAAACGGTTGAACAAAAAAAAATTAAATAAAAAAAAACCAGAAAGACCAAAGTCCATAGCCGATTGTTTTTGTGACAATAAACTATAAAGATTTAATATATTTAAAAAAATGGTTACATATATAGTCAAATCGTTTTCGTTCTGAGCTGTGTATTCCCAGCTGATTGCGCCTGCACCAAATCAATTGAAGGCCATGTAAAAATTTTACCAATAGCGTAGCATATCTTCCAAGCAGCAGCGATACGCCAATACAAAAATAAAAGATTATATTCATACGACGGCACTGAACGACAACAAGACGAAAGACATACGTGCATGTAACTTCTTTGTCATTCATATTGATTGTATTCATGAAATCTGTGAAGTCATGTCGCAGCGCTGGCAGACATACGTTCCTGTTATTGTTGCCATATACTGTAATGCGCTGGCACAGCGTAGCAATAAAAAAGTACGTCTAGCGCATTCGATACCAGGGACCAGAACGTAAGCAAGTTGACTATAAAGAACGTGTTTTATAAGTCAAATTATTGCACTCGTTCTTTAAAACGCTCCTTTTCTGGTCGCGTTTTAAAGTTGAACGTGCTATAAAATTGGTCTTACGCAACATGTTCTTTAATATACTATTGTAAACTCGATTCGTAGACAAACTGTATATTGAGGCTCAAATTATTTAAAATTGAATTTTTCAATACTTTTTTTTTTAATTGCTTCGTACTAAAGCAATTCGAATTTAGCGTTTCCTATTAATTATTGAATCTATTATTTATTAAGTGAATTAATCGTACTTATAATAATTGGAATTGCCAGTGAATTTACCTTTGAATTTATTAATACTTTAATTATATTCGTACATTATGAATATTGTGATACTGTAACCATTCCTTGTACAATCAGATTGTTATAAACAAAAGCAAAGTGCATTTAAATTGGATGGAAATATTCTTGAATTTTTATGTAAAGTAGCGCTATCTAGATTATTGAATTATTTTATGTCGATTTGTGTATTTTAGTCGTGTGTATTTTTTGTTATCTCTATTTACGTGTAAATGCAATTCGGTTACCTTGTAATTGTGAATTTGTTTTGCAAAATTATTTTTATTGATAGTATAGTATTGTTATATTTTGCATTTAATTTATCCAATAAAAAATTATTACATATTATACTACTACATTTAATTGTAATTGGTTTTTTTGTTATGCTTCGATAATTATGCAATTCAATCAATAAGTTATTTTAATTAGTGGATTTAAATTTGCCTATTAGGTCATTGTAAAAATAAATTATCGTGCGACAACGAATTAAAAAAAAATCGAGGCAAATAATAGTTATTTATGTATCAAGGGAATTATAAGGATGATAATGACCGAGGGAAAAATTTATCATCCCGAGGGCCTCTGGCCCGAGGGATAGTAAATTTCCCGAGGTTATTATCATCTGTTAATTCCTGTGGTACATACATAATTTTATTCCTTACTAAATCACGTTTTTTATTGCAATAAAAAAGTAATTTTAACCGAATGTTGCTATGCATTTAAAATTGATCAAGTTACTTGTTCATGGTTACCACGGAAAAAACTTTCGTTTCTAGTGGTACTGAAAATAGCTTTAGTGGCAAATTCGAAAACTGTCACTTTTTTATTTATAAACCTGAGCAAAACAATGCTAAAGAATGAAATATTGTTATTGTTAGTTAAAATTAAAAAAAAATTGTTTTGATTTCTTTTGTTTTTCTCTAAAATTGATTTTAAATAAACAAAAAAGAGGGCTATTATGAGGTTATAATAGCCCTCTCATAATTCCCTTGGGAGTTATGACTATCATTATAGCTCCCGTAACTAAGGTATTATTCGTTTCTAATATACTAGTAGGGAATAAAAATATTTTTTTCCCAAAACACACTATAAATTAAAAATATTTTATATAAGCGTAGTAGAGTGGTTTTAGTATATCCGGCTGGGTCCTTCTCCGGCTGGCTTCAACTTGTCTGCAACCAGCATTGCATCATAGAGAAAAAAGCGCGAATGATTGGCGAGAGCTTAGGAGAGAGTGAGAAAGATATATAATAAACACGCGTATTTATAATTAGTGTATTTCAGTTATGCGTGGATGGTTTTTGATGAAAATCATGTCAAAATATTCAGAAAAAAATTCTCTAGGGCAAGAAACTCACTAAATTTGAATAATTTTAATTAATCATTGGTAATTATGTTGATTTAATTTTTATTGTCAAATATGTCTTTAATTATTCACTATTTTAAAAAAAAAAGTTTTAGGAAACAGATTAATCTTTTCAGAATATTTTGACAAGATTTTCATCAAAAACCATCAACGCATAACCGAAATCGCCAATCATTCGCGCTCTTTTCTCTATGATGCAATGCTGGTTGCAGACAACTTTGAGGCAGCCGGTGAAGGACCCTTAATAATTCTGCGCGGACCGTAATGCAGAAATAGGCAGTCCGAACGAGTGCGCAGCATGGGCGGAGACACAGCGGCAACAAGTGCTTGCTTTCTGGTAAGTTGTACAAGCTCTACTATATTAATTCAACATAATAAAAGGTTAATCTATTATTTTTTCAAAATGTTGTTAACATTTATTGTTTAAAAAGAAAAACAAAATTAATTTTATAAGCAAGGACTTGCTTTATTATGTGTTAATCAATAAATTATTCCATATTTTTTTTCATTTTATTTATTTTTATTTTATAAATTCTTTTGTTGCATAATCTTTTATATTTTACTATGATGCAAAAATATTGATTTAATCAAAAATGATTCAAAGTTTCAAGAAATAAATTTCAAACGTTTCAACAATAAAGGAAGATTTGGCTTCAAAGTGTTGATCTTGAACTTTGCGGTTATTTTTTCAGATTCCAGTTTCGATCACTTTATGAATGAATTACCTTTATCTTTAATTTAATAATTGTACAATACATTAAATTAAGCAGAAAACATTAAAACAATATCCGCATTGTTTATCAATAATAATAATAATGACTCTGTTAATTTTTCCCAATGACTCACTGATAGTAAAAATAAGAAATTATTATTATTGAAAATGAAACTACCTTTAAAGTAGATTTTAATTTTTTAATTTATTCATATTAAATTAAATACATATTTTGTTTATTAAATTTATTTACGTTTTTCAGAATTCTGATTATTTAGCATTAATTAATTCCTGTTTCTTCATCGATGTATTGTAATCGTTATAAATAAATTATTACAGATTTTAGTATCGAAAACATTTTTTTATTAAATCGATTTTTATTAATCGAAATTAATGTTTATTTTAAACTATCTTTTTTTCAGCATTGACATAAATATTTGCTGAAAGTCATGAAATAATAAATCTTTTTCAAACTTTCATTTTATTTGAATATTTAATATTTTAAAATTTCAGAAATTAAAATTTAATTTAAATTGCAAAATTTTTAATTTTAATATTTTAATTTAAGGGTTTTTCATCGGCTGTCTTGAAGTTGTCTGCAACCAGCATTGCATCATAGAGAAAAGAGCGCGAATGATTGGCGCGAGTTTAGGAGAGAGTGAGAAAAATATATAATAAACACACGTATATTTATAATTACTGTATTTCGGTTATGCGTTGATGGTTTTTGATGGAAATCATGTCAAAATATTCAGAAAAAAATTCTCTAGGGCACGAAGCTCACTAAATTTGAATAATTTTAATTAATCATTGTTAATTATGTTAATTTATTTTTAATTGATAAATATGTCTTTAATTATCCACTATTTAAAAAAAAAGCTTTGGGAAACAGATTAATCTTTTCAGAATATTTTGACATGATTTTAATCAAAAACCATCAACGCATAACCGAAATACACTAATTATAAAAACGCGTGTTTATTATATATTTTTCTCACTTTCTCCTAAGCTCTCGACAGGCATTCGCGTTCTTTTCTCTATGATGCAATGCTGGTTGCAGACAACATCGAGACAGCCATTGGGCAACATAATTTTTTACAATTTTTCAAAATAAAACTAGATATAAATAATTAAATTTTCACTATACAATAAAATAAATAAAAATGTATTTCATAAATATTTTTAAAGTTCAAACAATTCTCATGCGATGAAAAACAATGCAAATTTGACAGGCTTTTAAATAAAATTTATAGCTGTTCTTCTACATATTTCAATAAATATAAACAAAATATCTCAAACAGCTATTTTATGTTCCTTTTGTATTCGTAATTAAAAAAAAAGAAAAATAAAAAAATTAGCAATTTAAATCCAGTGATGTTCAAAAGCTATTTTTTTACAATAAACTTCTTGTCGTAAAGCATAGAAACGTTAATTACAGTAATAACAAATTGAAGGTTGTAAAGATGTGTACTTGTATTCAGTTTCAATGCCGTTCAGTACATCTTCAATCCTTTAATATTCATAGCTGTAATTATAATCGAGTGATTATTAAATTGCAATTTAAGTCCTGGTTCAATAAAACGAAAAACGCGCACCATGCGCGAGGCGCCCAATTAATTGATCACTAAATAATTACAGGAACAGCACGATTAATAGCCAAAGCAACAACAACAAATAATAATAAAAAATGTAATTTGTTTTGACGTAGCAGAAACATTTTTCAAACTTCTGGATACTGGATGTAAAACCGGTGCGGTGTGCTCTGTGCTCATCTTCGATTTCTGCATCTGGAGAGGGAAGAAAACGGATTTACCTTGTATAAATACCAACTTGGTTAAATCTTCTTTAATTTGCATTAATTTACGAAACGAAGTGTTGAACAATCGATTAAATTTTGAATTCAAATTTGGATTAAGTATTTTAAATAAAAGTTTTGATACTGCAGCGAAATGAGAGGGTTATTTTTAGCGGTAAGTGATCAATAGTTTAGTTAGTTTTGGCTAGTTTTTGAAATTTTTTTTGGGAAAATTTTTGTGGTTTAAAATTTTAATTTTTAAAATGTAGTTTATTTAACAAAATGTGAAAAAATTAACAAAATTTTAATTAATTAAGAAAATTTTAGATAATTAAAAAAAATAATTTATTTTATTTTTAAAAATAAAGTTGTCTGCAACCAGCATTGCATCATAGAGAAAAGAGCGCGAATGATTGGCGAGAGCTTAGGAGAGAGTGAGAAAAATATAGAATAAACACGCATATTTATAATTACTGTAGTTCGGTTATGCGTTGATGGTTTTTGATGAAAATTATGTCAAAATATTCTCAAAAGATTAATCTGTTTCCCAAAGCTTTTTGTTTTTTAAAATAGTGGATAATTAAAGACATATTTAACAATCAAAAATAAATTAACATAATTAACAATGATTAATATTAATTATTTATATTTAGTGAGCTTCTTGCCCTAGAGAATTTTTTTCTAATTATTTTGACATGATTTTCATCAAAAACCATCAACGCATAACCGAAATACACTAATTATAAATACGCGTGTTTATTATATATTTTTCTCACTCTTTCCTAAGCTCTCGCCTATCATTCGCGCTCTTTTCTCTATGATGCAATGCTGGTTGCAGACAACTTTGAGACAGCCGGTGATGAACCCTTAATTTTTAGATTTTCAATAGATTTTTAACAAAATCGTGCCATTTATATTTTTTTATATTTTTTGTTTATATTTTTTAATTTTAACTAATAAATTTAAAATTTAAAATAATTATATTTTTTAAATAAATATTTAATTAGTAATTTACCTAATAAATTATTAATATTTTAACAAATAATTCTTTTACAATATCAAATTAAGCAAGAAAAATAATATTTGCCTAATCCTAAAATCTAATCCCGTCACAAATCTTACATCACAGAACACACGGATGTTTTCGCATCTCCATCTAAAAAATAAAAACAGGTTCCAATTTGCATCTTCTACCGCCTGACCTTTCAACTTCTCTCAATCATCATCCAACACAATACTAATTTATCGACTTATCTTTCAAGGTTGCGATCGTGTGTACTATACAATCCTTCCACTGCGAAGATGTTCGCCTATTAGACTTGGAACCCACCGACGCACAACAATTAATCGAGAAGCAAGACACCACCTTAAAATACGCACCGAAAGTAGAATCCAACGTCCCTGCCGTCCGATTCATTGGTAACGAACAACAAAACGTAGTGGAAGACATCTATTTGGCCAATCAGTACCACGGCCAAGATGGTCTTGGTGGCTATCTGTACGGATACGCGGTACCCGACATCGCGAAGACTGAGAAGAAAGTCGCTGGTGGGGACTTACGAGGCTCCTACAACTACATTGCGGGTGATGGTCAAGAAATTAAAGTGGAGTACTGGGATGATGGTCATGGGTTCCATCAAATCGATAACGTGCCAAAAATTTTGCCAAAGCAAATCGACGACTTGCCGGAAGTTGCCGCCGCTAAAGCTGAACATTTGAGGTTGTGGCATGAGCAAGCTGAGCGTAACTCCCATCCTATTGCGTAAGTACCACTATTTTAGTTTCTGAGTTTTTGAGTTTAAATTTGGTGTCTTTAGGTCTCCGTTCAATGCTGCCGGCGAATACGCGACGGGACCTTTAAGCAAACAAGGTCAACTTGAAAGCAAGCAACTTTTGGCGCAGCAACCACAACAGCACTATCAGCAACAGGCGTCTAATCCGAACGTGCAACGATTTAGTCAAGAGAATCAGTACCAACCGCAACAGCAGAAAGCGTTTGCGCAACAAACAAATCAGTACCAACAGCAAAAACCATTTGGACAGCAAGCGGGTTCTTTTGCGCAAGCACCAAAACCACAAGGTCAGTACCAAGGACATCAGGCGGCGGTTGTGCAAGATTTTGGACAATCAAACCCATATGCTCAACAACAACAACAAGCAACTCAACAATTTGGTCAACAAGTGCCAAACCAGCAACATGTTGGAGTTACCCAACAATTTGGTCAACAGGTACCAAGCCAGCAATTTGGTCACCAACAAACTGCTCAAGCTCCAAATCAACAACACGCCCCAGGAACCCAACAATTTGGCCAATCACAAACTAGTCATCAATTTGGTCAACAAGGTCAAAATACTCAACAAGTAGCCCAACAAACTTTTGTCCAACCGAAACCAAATGCTTACCAACCCCCCCAAAACAAGTTCCAAGGTTCCTTTGCTGCCGCCAATCAAATTGATAAGTACAGCGGTCAACATAGTGAGAACCAAAACTCGTACCAAACTCAGAAAGATGATGATAATGATGATGGTTCCTACAAAGGAACGGAGGAAGAAGATGGCGCGTACAAGCCAGACGAGGAGGAAGAGAAAGGGCCGCCACGTGGGTTCTTCTACAACTTTGATTATCCTGTAGGAATTATTGTGCAGAAACAGGGCGCGTTACAGAAGCGGGAGTTGCAAGATGTTTATTCGACTAATAAAGCGGCGTTTGAACAGCAGTTGCAAGCGGGGGGAACTGGTGGTAAACCTGGGAGTTATTTGGTGGTTTAAGTACTAATTTGATAGTCTTTCATTGTAAATTATTTTATTTATATTTTGTTTTTTTAATAATAAATTATTTGAAACCATTTGGTTTTTAATTATTTTATTAGTCAACTAAAATTGTGCGAAAAGGTGGTGGTCATTTTTGGGAGTACCAAGAAAATTTTTATTTTGTTTTTTCAAGATTCTGATAAATATTTATGTTTTGGAGAAGATAAGTAAATTTGGATACAATAGAAGAAACCGTTAACTAGTTATTATGGTTTAAAAATTTACTATTACCCATTTATGGTATTGTAGCGAACAATTTGATTTTAAAAGTGTGGCTACTGAACCATAGATAGCGCTCATAAATGTTGGTACTACCAACAACGCATACTGGTACTGCCATCTATCGTCCAGTAGAAAATACATTCATTTTCAGCGCAACCTACATCTAAGATCTCACGGCCAACTTATTTTGAACATGTGTAATATTTTTTGGCAGTAAAATTATCTACCAATTTTTTCTAATTTTACTAATTTTTTTAAATAATTTATTTGAAGCACTATTAAATAGATAAAATTAATATTATAAACATAAGTAGTAAAAATATAAAACAATTATAATTTTGGGTACCATTTGGACAAAATTTTCCATTTCCTAATTTTTAAAATTTGAACAACCCCAAAATTTTTACACAACAATCCAAAATTGCAAAATATGCTATAAATAAAAAATGTGCGCAACCCTCAGCTTTTCCTCGGAGTTATACTTCACAAGCGCCGCATTATACCTATTATCACTTTTGTTCATCCGATATAAGGTAAAACTAATCATTTTGAACATTTGGAACATCCTCTGTTGTTCAACAACATTGAGGATTTGACTAAAATAATTCGACCTGTTATTGTAAACTTTGCACAAGGCAAAATTTACGGCCGCTGCTGAAATGATCGAGATTTCAGTACTGGAAAATTCAGGCAAAAGCGTTAAACTGACTAGGATAAAGTGGGCGCCATTCATCACCATCTGAAATTCAAGATCATCATCATTAATTGAACTTATTGGTCAAAATTAAAATCTTACCGGGTTTTGGTGCTCCTTCAATCGGAACAGATAATAATTGACGAAAAAAGTCGGTTCGATATTTGTGACTTGGTAGTTGATGATCTTCAAAACTCGCATCTCCATTTTGACCAATTGGTCTTCAAAATATTTGCCACCACACAACTGCATCAATTTGGCCAACTAGAAATATCTAAATAAGTTATTTGAGCAGTTTTTTTATTTGGTCTAATACTGTAAGTGGTTTGGTGTTATTAAACTTGTCGCTAATCCATAAACTAGCGACCATCAGCAATTGGTACGTCGTTAAAGGTACTGCCACGGAAGCTAGCGTCCGATCGAAAATTCGGATCGCCATGTAGTAGTCGCTTTCACTGAAGTGGAGAAGATTCTGGAACTCATAAAATTACCGAATTTGTTCTAAGATTTGTGATGAGACTTACTTGAGCTTGGACCAACCAATTAACGATCGCCGCTCTTGCGTTCACGTGGGGATTGAACTTCTGGAAGTAGTTGGGTGCCAGCACCAGACTTATTTCCTTATTTTTGCAAATAGCGTACATCGTCTAGAAGTTGAAAGATTAGATCAAAAATTACACCAAATAGTAGTAGCACTACCTCAAGATACTCCAAATTGTAGATATCGCACGCGACGTTTGCTTCCTCTTGGCCTAAAATTTAGACCATTCAATAAAAAATTGTAAACCACACAAATTTTATTGCTTACGTTTTTTGGCAACTCTTCGAACCTTCGGCTGCCTTTTGGCCATACAATTTTCCCGAATCAAATCATGGTACTTATGGTGCTGCTTGATCGGACTAAAAACTGTAGATATGCTGCTGTTGGTTTCAATCGGAGATATTGGCTCACTAAAAACAAACCCATCACTTATTTTTCCTAATATGAAAAATATTTTTACCATTGAAAGCCGCTGGGACCATTATACGAAGACGCTCTCGGTCTCGCGTGGTTCGCAACACCAAGATAATTGGATCGTGGTGCAGGTGCAGGTGCCGCCACACTTCCCTGCAGATTTGAAGCCGCTGGTTCATAAGACGATCGAACTCGTCGACGCGGTTCCGCAAGCACTTCATTATTGAATGACGAATATCTGGTGCTTACTAATTGCACGTTGACGATGTTGTTCAGACGTAATCGTTGCAAGCTGGCTGACGTTTTTCCGTTAACGGTTTTTTTGATTTGGGGTGGATAGTTTTCTTTATTGGCGCCCGGTTGTGGTTTGGTGGAGTAGTGCGACATTTTTGTGTTGGACGACGCGAACAATGACTGAGATATTTATTCTGTTGGATTCTTAGCTTAACAGTTTTTTTTGTAAATTTTTTTTGGTAAAACAAAAACTATAGGTATTTATTTGAATGAATTGTAAATATTTTGGGTACTATTCAAAGTATTTATTAGAGAAAAAAAATTCAAACCAATATTGATTTCTAGACGTTAAAAGTTTCTAGTGAAAGTTTTTCTCCAATCGCTTTGAATAGAAACAAGTTCAAGTAACACGTCCTTTATTCAATAAATAAATACAAAAAATAAATTAATATAAACAATTAGGTACCATCACAAAAAAAAACCTCACGGAAACTCAAAATGCTCCAAATCCGCATCCAATCGATTGAACGCATCTCTAACTTTATCCTTATTATTTTGCACCGGCATTAGCACCACATACTTAACCCCCGCACTCGGTCTATTAAAGTTCAACCCATTTTGCGTAATGTTTCTTATAAAACCATTGCCAAAATTTTGGGCAAAATTATTGAAACCACTTCCGACGTTTTGGGTGAAAGTATTGAAACCATTACCCACGTTGGTGGCAAAACTACCCACATTTGAACCCCACGAGGAAAGAGTGTCCGGGATGTTGACCTCGATGGGGAACCATTCGGAAGATTGGATCCAGTTGCCGATGAAGTCGAAAGGACCCCGCGCTGACGGATATGGAGATGAAGGATTGTTGTTATTAAAATAAACAGGAACATATCTGAAACAAATTTTTAGCAATTTTTTTGGTTGTGGTACCACTAAATAGCAAACCTTGTGGATGGTACTAAAACTATCTCTTTGGGATCTCGAGGTGCTGGAGCACTGGAGACCAATCCGATGATATTGAAAGCGAAGAAGAGTAAAACAGTCATAACTAAACTTTTGAAGGAAATTCTTCCCGGTGGTACTGATGGTGATATTGTAATAACTGGTAGTACTATGAAAGTTTTGTCTTCTTCTCTTTCACTTATATTATATTGATTGGTGGGAACATTTAGGCGAAACTGCACGCTGACATTTTATCGATAATGTTAATGACAAATATTCATATTGGTTTTGTATTTAGTACCGTCGCTGCATTCATTTTCGCTTTTTTCCCACCTTATGTAAATTTGGTTAACGTATTAGCAATTAATTATTAATTTTTTTCTATTTGAGTTGCATGTGGGACGAAATGTGGTACAAATGTTCTGCTAAAGAAGTATCATTAGAACATGATGGAAATTAATGAAATGGGTCATAGGCGGAGGTCAGAAAAATTAAAAAGGGGTTTAAAAAAAAATAATTCTTCTTCTGAAGGAGCGAAATTTGGTTTTAGTTGATTGAATCATTTTTTGAAATTTAGTGGTTTAAAAAAATAACGGACCGACAGATGCACCAACGGACTGACGGATTGACAGACCGACAGACTAACGGACCGACGGACCGACAGACTAACGCACAGACTGTCTGCGCAAGTCAAATTTATCACTAATTGTATAATAGTACCTTTTCGAAATAAAGTTAAAGATAAAAAAAATTGTCGCCGCCACTGTCGTTTATTTATTTATTTTTGCCATACGAAAGAAATTATACATTCAACACGAACAGCCTATAAATGTAATTTTCCTATATGCATACACTTTTAAACACACACGTGAGGTCAGAGCTAATTGATTTGAAATTTAACGGTACTCATCGGCCGACTTTTTCATCTGCCGCTAAATTTCATTATCAATAATGATTAATTCATCTTACATTTGCACCAAAACAATTAACAACAAGTGTCCTAATTAATAAAAAAACTTACATATTCAACTTTCATTGGCCAGTTCAAAAAATTTCTCCGTAGTGTCCTCGAGCTCTTCGTACTCGAAATTATCACCAACGGTACTGCTCGTCGGGGGCGGTAGAGTATTATAAGCCGTCGCTTGTTCCGCCGGCGACAAGGTGTAAACCGGAACATCCCAAGTTGGCGGTCGACTTAAATCCTCGTGCACATAGTTTGAATAATACGCTTGGATGCGTTGCACGAAAAACTCGATGACTGGTGGAAATTTGTCCACGGTGATCGAGGGTTGGAACAGGTTGTTCAGATTGGTCCCGTTGAAGGGACGTAGGAGCACTATACGAAAACTGGCGATTTGTTGGGTGGATATGAGGAGGATTAGTACTAGATATGTTAAAGTGGACATGATTGGTGTTTTGATAAAGACTGAAGCGCGAACAGTAAACAAATGAGAGATTTTGTGGTTTTATGGAAGAAGTATGTTAAACGGCGGAAAAGTGGAACAGCATTGCTGATTATATCAATTTATTGCTCTGATGTTTAATTCGGATGATTATAAATACTTTTCTTTTTTTGCGTATTTTTTAACTTTCATATTAATGACTATCTTAACTCATCAATAAAGTCAAAAATTTTGACCTAGTCATAAAAATGACACAGAAGCTTAAAATAAGAATCCGCGATACTTTTCTTATTATTTTGTTAATTTTTTGGATGACATCTGACATTTATTTTTGACACCTGTAAATTTTTTCGACATTTTTGACATTATTTTTGACATATGACACTTCTGATTGTCATCTGTCAGAGCTGCTGTTAGTTGTTGACCAGTAAAGGACATTATATAATGGATTTTTGACCAAAAAATTTTATTGGGTAATTTGGGTAAATAGGGTAAACTTAAAGGGATGCTCCTTCAATGTGACGTTCTTTATTGGATTCTTAATAGGTGTGCAAAATTTGAGTTAAATGTCTTCTCACGTGTTGAAGATATATCTCTGACAAGTTATTCAGTTTGGTCCAATTTTGATTCTTCATTCCTTAATAAAAATTAACCCTATCAAAAATATTCAGTTTTTTTTTCGGCGTTTGCGTTTTGGGAGTAAACAGAATATTTGTGCAAAATTTGGATACGATTGGTATGTTGGTTTAGATTTTGAAGATTACTCCAATGCACCAAACACTCCAGTTTTCGTATTTTTGATCTTGTGCGCAGGTTTTTGAAGATTTTATAAAAAATCTTTCGGTAGCATCGTGGTTACGTGGCAACGAAAAATTGTTCCAAATTTGGAATTGATCCGTGTAGTAATTTTCGTGCAGTAACGAGAATAAAAAACAACCAAAAAATTCGTCAATCTTCAAAGTTCCTAAAAATTTAGAAAATTTCAACAATCTCAAACTTTCACGGAGTTCTTGATAGAAATTCATTATAAACACGAAAAACAAAAGCAAGCTACTTTCATCAACGTCATCCAATAAATCTCACGTCACATCAAATAGTCTACATAAAAAAATGGACGAACCACGCAGCAAGACCAAAAACTCGGTAACCTTTTCAGAAAACGATGAATTGAACTCCGAGTCGACCAGCGAATTGGACTCATTGAACATGACCATTGGCGACACCTCAAAATCAGATTCCACGTTGAGTCTGGAAGAAAACCACAAAATCACCAAAGCGAAATATGCGAAAATGGAGAAGCGTTGCAAAAGTTTGGAGCAGCAACATGAGAAACTGATGGCAGAGTAGGTAAACGTTTTCTAATATTTTAAATACAGATTGTGATTTTGTAGATTGAACTTGGAGCACAAGAAAAATGGCAAACTGGAAAATAAAATTAAATTCGTTAAGGATAATCAAGAGGTTTTCATCCGTTTGAAGGAAGCGTATGTTAACATGAAGTACAATGAAGCTGCCGGTCGGAAAATGGTGGAGATCCGGGAAAAATCCATCCAAACCTGGGATGGAATCCTTTGCAAAGCTTGCTTGGACACGGAACAGACTCGAATCGAAATGGAAAAAATCAAAAAGCAATACGCGGAGTCTTTTCTAATTTCCTGGTAAGACAATTTCTACTCGAACCAAAACCCAATAGTTGACCAAAACCGTTTTAGTGACCAAATCGAACAAATGGACACGACCATCAAATACATGAAGGATTTAGTTGTTCGAAGAGAACAAGCGTGGTCGGTGAACCTGGAGCGTGAAATAGCGCTGCAGTCCAAAGTTAATGCTTTGACCGACGAAAATAAAAAGTTGAAAGGATTCATTTCCAGTCCCAATATGGAGCATTGGAACTCGGAAATTGAGACGCATGCATTGAAGAAAATTATCGTTAAATACGAGAAGCGGATTCAAGACATGGTGGATCGAAAATTGATTCACAAATTTGCGTCTCCTTTGAATGAAACGGAGGAGAAAATTGTCGAGTCACTTATGACTAAGTTACATTTTGATTGTTTTTTAGTTGTAGATTATTAATAGGGGTGTTGTAGGTATTCGGGGAGCCTAAAATTGAAGAACAAGAGCAAGACCAAGAAAGGAATTAAAAGTCGTACGGTTTCGCTGGATCGCAAAAGTCTTCCGCGTTATTCCAGTGGGGAAAGCGTTTTTGTGAAAACCAAAAAAAGCGAAGCGAAAAGTCTGAATTGCAATGAAAATGCTATTTTGATGATGGATTCGATCTTCGGCTCAGAATCTAATATACTTTTCTAAATAAATGCATCGAATCAAATTTGTTTTTTTTTTAATTTTTGAAAAGTTTTTTTTGAAGGGCGCGAAATCACTCTGCCCGTTTATGCGTGAAACGTTGCAGCAGCTCAGGGAATTTAACGCGGAAAAACAGTTTCAGACACTATTAATTATCCTAGAAAATATCTAATGGTAGATTTAGAGAGAGAATAGATGTTGCAATAAATGGACAGAAACTTTTTTTTTATCTTTTTCCGCTAATTAGCAAGCGAGTGGTTAATATTTGATCAAAATTTTTTATTCATATTTTACTTAATTAATGGCTATTCGAACAAATGTTTCGTCCAAATATAAGTATTTTTTTTCTCTAATTTTCGGTAGCTTTGGAAATTTTCTAGGGGTTATAACAAAGCCGCAAACTGCTTTACCAGTTTTTGAGAATTTTCCACACCTCTCGATCTTTCCTAATGTTCTCGGCTAAAGCACGTGGCAAATAAGTCAGATCTTCGTCCATCAATTCTTTATCAGATGTCGCGAAATTTGCAGTGAATTTAGATAAGCAAAACTATGAAGATTTGCTAGCAACCAGAGCGGCTGTATATGTAGCGGTTTCGCCCCCTTAAAGTTGTCGTACTAATTTAAATAAAATATTAACCAAAAATAAGATTTCTGCGGGCCAAATTTAATTCTAACAAATAATATAGCATCTAAAAAATTGATATACGCGATTGCTTATATTAATTTGTAAAGAATAAGAGTGTAAACCGAAAACAAAATATCAAAAAAATATTCAAACCGTTGTGATTGCCAAGAGGCGACTCGAATGCAGTATCAACAGCTGAGCACTCGCATGCGCAACTCACTCACAAAATATTAGCAGATGATACAGCTTGCGCCATCTCCGATTATACTCATAAATTACGTACAGAAACGAAATTTATTATTTAACTTTGCGTTGTTGCCATATATAAATAATAATCTTGGTAATTTATTTCTAAAAAAAAATAGATTGCACACAATCGCAAAACTGCATACATTTAAAATATTTTATTACATTTGTTAAGGAAAGTCTATTATAAATAAATTGTTAATCTATTTCCAAATCTGTAGGCCACGTGGTGTAAAAACTGGTATGGCAACATTGCCTTTTTATGGATTATTTTATAACTCCACATTGCACTGCGTTGAACAGTTCACGTTTGAAAAGTTTAAAGACGTATGGCACAATTTATTGACTAAAAAGTATAAATAGCAACAATTTTAGTTAAAAGTGACTATTTAGTGAATAAAATCGTTTAGATAAAAAGTAGGTAAGGTTAATTACGATTTGTTTCAATCAAATGAAATTATTTAATTTAAATAAAAATAATAATAGTAATAAAATTGCAATATTTTTTAAAATTATTATTTTTTAAATTTGTTAAAGAGCGTGACGTTTAGTACAAAAAGTGTCAAGCGTTTAAATTTTTAAAATTTAAATTTGCTGATGCAATAATGCATTTTATGTATCGATGTTTACACAGATTGCCGGTGCACTTTATTTATTAAAAGAATTTTATTTTAGGCGCAAAATGTGTGGAATTTGGTTATTATTTGGTTTCGACAATATTTATGATAATTGTTCAAAAGGATTTAACAAAATAACTCATCGTGGTCCAGATGCTTGGCGAGTGGAATACGACAATAAATTAAAGGTAATTATAATGAAAAAAATCTAGTATTCTTAATAGAAATGTTAAATGAACCGGTTTTTCCTTTTTCCAATTAAAGATGAGCGAAATTAAAGATGAGCGGTTTTTTAATGATATTCTATTTAAATTTCAAAGTGCTCATCAATAATTCTTATCTTGTAGACATGCGAAGAGAATGTTGTTTTATCGCTGAATTAGCAACTAATTTACGATAAAATTATTATTTTTATAAATTACAGTGAACCCGCGTCGAAAATTGACGCACACTTAAATTGGAAATTTTTTTCAAATATTTATAAAATGATAAAAAAATTCACATTTTATGACAAAAAATATTTTGTAACAAAAAATATTTTATATATATTCATAATTATTTTATTTTTTAAATATGTTTAAATATATAGATTGAGCCGTATAAAAGAAATTTAATTTTATTTATAGAACTGCTGTATCGGTTTTCACAGATTAGCAATCATAGATGGGATCTACGGCATGCAACCGATGAAACTTCATCAATATCCGAATTCAACATTGGTCTGCAACGGCGAACTCTACAATTTTGCACAGGTAACTAATTAACTAAACTATTCGAGCGCTAGATGTCGCAGTAAATTTTAAGAATCACAAAAAAAGTTTGGGATTTCCCCCGAATGATGTTTAATGCCTTCTTCTCATTACATTTACTCGGAGTATTTTTTAAAATTAACAGCTTTATAAAAACTAAATAAAAATTATTTATTAATTATTTAATTAAAAACAAATCTTTAAAAAAATTTGTTAGCTTCACATTTTTTTTATAAATTTTGATAAAAATAATATTATTTATTAGTTTATAATAATTTTTATTTATCTAATCTAAAATTGCTTCCGTGAGAGCTTTGGAGTTACATACTTGAGTTGCAAATCTTAGTCCAAAATACGTTATTCTTATCGTTATATTTATAATAAAATATCTATTTAAAACAGATACAGTGTGTCCCATAATTATCGCACTTTTTCGGACTTTCTTTTTATTGCTGAGGAATTTTTGAAAATTAACACTTCAATTTTAGAAAAACAAATGAATATCTATATTCTAATGGTTTTTTATTATTATGTAATAGTTTTCCAAAATTTTCAAAATAAATTTAATTTTCTTCAGTAATAAAATTAATTGAGTATTTTTGTAACATTTTTCTGACACTCCGATTGTATTAATATGCCAACAAATATTAAATATCGTATCTTCAAAAAATATCTACGGAACACCCTGTATAAGAGAAGAATTTACGCATTGTTTTTTTATGGATAGATAAACATTCCTTACAAAACAACTTGTAAAATGATTAAATCTTGTAAACAGATTCCACTTGAGATTACTATTATTTTTAATACCACTTTAAAATAAATTCAAATAACACTTCAAATAACAAAGAAAAATATTATCAATAATAAAAAATACAAACAATTTATTTTATTTAAAAAAACTTACATAATATATTTATACAATAATAATTAACAAAAAAAAATTTTCTACTTACCAACAACCCTTAATTGAAGAAAAAAATATTTTCTAGCTTGGCAAAGAACACTCCTTCAACTACGAAACACTATGCGACGTCGAATGCATCCAACACTTATACGAAAAGTTCGGCATTGAAAAATGCGTAAACAGCCTAGATGGAGTTTTTGCGTTTTGCATCGTAGACTCTCTGAAAAAAAAAGTATTTCTTGGTCGAGATCCGTATGGAGTGCGACCCTTGTTCCGATTGCTAACCGTCAATGGTTCGCTTGGAGTTTGTTCGGAAGCTAAAGGACTGACGGCAATTGCTGCAGATTTGAATGGTGGGGGTAAATGTTTGGAACCGTTTCCGCCCGGTACTTTTGAAGAGTACGATTTGTTGGAGGATGGCAAAGTGAAGCTGGTTAGAAGTCAGCGGTATTTCAGTCCGGGAGATCGGCCCGATTTCAAGCCGTTTGTCTCATATGATGGTAATTTTGTTTTATATGGTTTTATTCAAAATATTTGCAAAATTAGATGAAAAACCTACTTTTTTCTCAAAAAGTGGAATTTTTATTTTTCTTAAAAAAAATTGTTTTATAGAATTTTAAAATGAAATTTATGAAATTGAATATTAGTTTATAACATAACAAAAGTACATTATTTTAGAAATTTTGAGAATTTTCAATTTTTTTTTTCTTTTACCGGCTGTCTCGAAGTTGTCTACAACCAGCATTGCATCATAAATAAAAGAGCGCGAATGATTAGCGATAGCTTAGGAAAGAGTGAGAAACATATATAATAAACACGCGTATTTATAATTAGTGTATTTCGGTTATGCGTTGATGGTTTTTGATGAAAATTATGTCAAAATATTCAGTAAAAAATTCTCTAGTGCAAGACGTCCACTAAATTTGAATAATTTTAATTAATCATTGTTAATTATGTTAATTTATTTTTGTTTGTCAATAATGTCTTTAATTATCCACTATTTTTCAAAAAAAAAGCTTTAGGAAACAGATTCATCTTTTCAGAATAATTTGATATGATTTTCATCAAAAACCATCAACGGATAACCGAAATACATTAATTATAAATACACGTGTTTATTATATATTTTTCTCACTCTCTCCTAAGCTCTCGCCAATCATTCGCGCTCTTTTCTCTATAATGCAATGCTGGTTGCAGACAACTTGAAGACAGCCGGTGAAGGACCCTTAAAATAAATAATTTTAGCCAATTTTAAAAATTATATTTTTTTTTAAATATATTTTGAAATTAATAAAAGTGGATTTTCCAAAAATTTAAAAAGATAAAAATTTATAAATTTTGAAAAAATATTTTCATTAAAAATTAAAATTTTATTATAAAATTTATGAATTTTAGTTTCAAATAATGTTTTGAAAAATGCATTTAAAGAAATATTAATATTTTTGAAAAAATATTTTTTTTTATAATTTTTTAAATTTAATAAAAATTATACCAAATAATTTCCAATCAACTTACAGAACTGGTCGTCGGAAAACACACCGAAAACATCCGCAAACTCCTAATCTCCGCCGTAAAAAAACGCCTAATGGCCGACCGAAGAATCGGTTGCTTACTCTCCGGCGGCTTAGACTCCTCATTAATCGCCTCAATTTTAGTCAGCGAATCGAAAAAAGCCAACCTACCCTACAAAATCCAATCATTCGCCATCGGCATGGGCGACAGTCCCGATATTCGTGCCGCCCGCAAAGTCGCCGAATACATCGGCACCGAACATTACGAATTCATCTTCAGCGAACAGGATGTGGCCGACGTACTAGACGATGTCATTTACACCTTAGAAACGCCTGATATCACCACAGTCCGTGCTTCAATTGCGATGTACTTGATCTCCAGATATATTAAGGAAAACACAAATACGACTGTTTTGTTTAGCGGCGAAGGCGCCGATGAAATCGCGCAAGGCTACATTTATTATCGGGACGCACCGGACGCCAATGCGGCGCATGAAGACAGTTTGCGGCTTCTAAGGGAGATATATTTGTTTGATGGTTTGAGGGCCGACCGCACGATGGCAGCACAAAGGTATTTAGAAAAAAATTAAACAGCGCCATCTATCTTTTAATTTTTATTGCAGTTTGGAGCTTAGAGTGCCCTTCCTCGACCTCCAATTCACAGACTATTACCTAAACGTCGAGAAGGAATTAAAACAACCGAAAGATGGCGCGGAAAAGCATCTGTTGCGCTCCGCATTTGCAAACGCGGACGTGCTGCCCGACGAGATTCTGTGGCGACACAAAGAAGCTTTCAGTGACGGGGTGGCGTCGAAAAAGAAGTCGCTGTTCAATGTGTTGCAGGAGATTGTTGAGAAGCGCATGCCCGAAGTGTTCGATGCGGAGGAGGCGGCGAGAAAGTATCCGCATTGTACGCCCAAAACGAAAGAAGCGTTTTATTATCGCACGATTTTTGAAAAGAGTTATCCGAATATGGCTGAGAAGGTGGTGCCCTATTTTTGGATGCCTAGGTGGATTGAAGGTATCACGGATCCTTCGGCGAGGTTTATTAAGCATTATGCTGCTGTGCAGAAATAATGGTATTGGTACTAATATGTAATTTTGTTTTTATTATTTATATAGTTAATATAAATATATATGTATAAAAAAATATTGCCAGCAAACAAGGATCTATGGGTGGGGGCGGGATTATTAAGTGGGGGAAGGGGTGGTTCATTATTTGCAGCTAGAAAGATAATATTAAATTAATATAGCAAATATTTAATTCTTAGGTTAATAAAAGTGCACACTTTTTAACTAAAATTTGTATTATTACATCATTTGAAGTCATTTTAACGAATACCATTAACATTTTTATTTTGTCTTTTAAAGAGTCTGATGACTATTTCTGTTTTGGAGAAGATAACTGAATTTCAATATAATCGAGAACACCGGTAATTAGTTATTAAGGTTTAAAGATTAACTACAACTTTGTAGCCATCTATGGTCAGATAATTAAATTTCCAAACTTTAATTTTCCAAGTTTTTATAGAAAAAGTTTTGTCTTTGAAAGTATGGCTACTGAACAATAGGGGGCGCCTCTAAATTTTATTAGTATTTCTAGTAAATTTGCCACGCGACTTAAATTACTACCGACAACATACTAGTACTGCCATCTATCAGGTAGTAGAAACTAATTTAGTTATTATTATATGAAGTTTTTATTTGAAAAAAAAAAGTTAAATTTTAACCGAGTTTTCGTTATTTTTTTGAATTTTTCTACAACAATTTTACACAACTTGCAGGCCGCTTTACGCAATGACCAAATTAAAAGTTTTAATTACATTTTAATATTAATAAATGCTCTAATATTGTTATCCGCCCCACTCTGTTATGAAACGCAACATTATGCTATCAAAAATTTAGAGAATTAAAAAACTTTTTATTGATATGCAAATTTATTAATCAACTCGTTTTTTTTTTCTCTAAATTAATTACTTTTACAATCTCCCTAAAGACAAAAGCAGCGTCGACACTATACAATCTACATAATGCCCACAGCAGAGAGTTGCCATATTATTACTAATTCATTTTTAATATTAATTAATTTTTTTAAAACAATAAACTCGATTTTCGCAACACGACGACAATCGTCTTCGTCGACTCGCGTAGTACGCTAAAGTAAAGCAACTTCAACTTTTAAGACTGCGAGCAACACTGGCTAGGTCTATAACTCTGTAATTAATCCTGCATTAATAACGTCCTTAAAATTTTGACGACCACCTTCCGCATTTTGCTAAATTAAAGACGAAACTTTAGTTCGCTTCATTTGTTCCATACATCTCAATTGTACAGAGAGGCCCAAAAAAATTTAAATACAAAATTTTTGAAGTCATTTTTGCGAATATCACCACGATTTTTGTTTCGTTTTTTAAAGATTCTGATAAATAATTTTGTTTTGTAGAAGATAAGTAAATTTTAATACAATCGAAAACACCGTTCATTAGTTATTAAGGTTTAAAAATTAACTATATTTTTTCTGCCATCTATGGTCAGATACTTTTGTTTTTGAAAGTGTGGCTACTAAAGAATAGGTGGCGCCTATAACAACGCATACTGGTACTATGCTGGTACTGCCACCTATTAGGTAGTAGAAAATACATTCATTTTCATCAAAAACCTACATCAATTATTAATAATATTTTTTTTTAAATTTAAAATTAATTAATTAAAATTTTTATTTTAAATATTACTTTCACTTTTACTATCACTTTCAAAATACCTTGTAAAATAATTCCAAGGAGTAATAAGGCCTACCTAAATTTAATTTGGAACTTTTATGATGATTTGGAAAGTGAGAACAATGCAATTTCGAAATTAACTATCGCAAAGATTGACGACATGACGATCCTTCAAGGCCGCCGAAATTAAATCGGGACCACGTTTGCAAAAGTTACTACCAGAACAGGAGAGACGAAATTTGTAGCAACAGCAGCAGCAGGAGCAGAGCAGGAATTGCTTGATTCCCCTTTTGCCAGATTGGCCTCCTACACTTTACTTTCTCTCTGGCTCTGCTAGTCTTGATGATGCTGATACTTTCCGTCCAAAAATATCGGCCCCTCTGCCTCGCTCCTGTGTGTGTGTGTGAGTGTGTGTATGGCAGCAGACTGTACTAGGGCCTAAATTGGTTTGTGTGTTTTTATGACTGTGTTTTAGTGCCGGCCCCGCGCGCGCCTTGGATTGCCATTGGGTTAACAGGACGAAAAAGGACGGTGTTATACAGTAATGCTTGCCGCAGGATAATTTAACCATTTTATAAATTTTTGAAAATAAAAGCGGCAAAAATAAATTTTGAAATTTTGGTTTCGATATTTTAGAAAGGTAGAAATATCCACTACAAATAGTACTAATATTTATGGGCCCCATCTATTGTTCAGTAGCCATACTTTCAAAAACAAATTTATTGCTTCAATAACTGGGAAAAATGCATTCATAAGTTAATTTTTAAACCTGAATAACTAATTAACGGCGTCATTAATGTTATTGATATTTACTTATCTTCTCCAAAACAATAATGTTTATCAGAATCATTAAAAAACAAAATAAAAATGTTGAAGGTATTCGTGAAAATGACTTCAAGAAAATGACTCTTCGCTAAGCTTTATTTTAAGAGCGCCGTGAATTTTCTTGAACCAACAGATGTCTCACCAGTCAGATTGTAAGGTTAATTTTCTGGACATAAGACAACGGTTTTACGTAAAATTTTGCCCAAAACTTAATACAATTTTAAAGATAAATGTTCAACTTAGGTATTACAACAATTTTGGTATAAAAGGATGTCAAAAATATAAGCTAATAAAATAACCAATTTTTCAAAAATAAATTGAACAAAATGCTCCGAAACATTTACCTGACGGTAAATTTAAACAATTCTAAATAATGAAAATAATTGGTATTTGTTCATAACGCTTTTCTTATGGTTTTTTGTTTTTAATTATTAAACAACCAAAACAGCTGATACACCAAAATATTGAGTTTAGTTTGCCTACTAAGATATAGATGTCACTACTACACGACACTTTTTAGGGTCACTGTATTATAACGGATTCGAGAATAGTCCGCAAATATTTAAAAAAATTTGCCTGCCACGCATTTTAGGACAATTTTTGACTATTAGGGGCGGCACAAAATTTTAGTCAATGGGCGACCAAACTATATATCCGTCTTTGTCGGTGGATCCATCTCTTATCCAAAAGATTTACTCTATTTGTCAATATCAATATTGAAAACAGAAATGAAAATATTGTGCTTAGAGCCATCTTTTGACAAGTCATGTAAATTATTTATTAGTAATGTAAAATATGATTTGACCAGAATCCCCCCACTACATCACGGCGCTCTTAACACACTTTTATTTGTATTTGTTTATACTTGTACCACAGATAAGGTTATAGTATACAGATGTGCCATCGTATAGGGCAAAGTGTTTCGCATTTTTGATATTGCCAACGCCCGACCAGAGAGGGCTTTTTTTAGTATAACGCCGGCCACGGAGAGACGCTGTTCCTGTTGAATGGCATGTCTATCCTATGGTAGATGGCGTTGCAAAATAATATAATACTCTAATAACGTAATATGAAATCATCGTCATATGGCCCAAACCACACCCAACCAACAATTACAACAGTTGCAACCCCACGTCGAGACAATTTAGCAGTTACAATTTAACAGTTGCAACCCCACGTCCAGACACAGTTTCTAAAACCATCCGTTAAATTATTATGTGATTACAGTTTTCTTTAAAAAAAAAATTAAATAAACTATGATGTAGGCAATATAACAGGCATACTCCTAGATGTAGGCAATATAAAATACACGCGGGTTAAGGGGAACTGAATAGGTAGCGAAACAAATATTAACGTTGAAAAGCCTATCTGTATACTTATCTGTGCTTGTACACATTTATTTTATAGGGATATATGACACCCCACCACAAAATAAAATTTTGGCGCAAACCATTCAAAATGCAAAACATAAAAATTGTAGAAGTGGGCAAAACCATTGAGCATAACACCATCCCTCTTAGCTAGGTGTGTAATGCGGGTTGGAGCGGGGCGCACGCGGCAAGGGTGTAA
Source organism: Cryptophagus acutangulus (assembly GCA_963556235.1). Taxonomy (NCBI): domain Eukaryota; kingdom Metazoa; phylum Arthropoda; class Insecta; order Coleoptera; family Cryptophagidae; genus Cryptophagus; species Cryptophagus acutangulus. Next base: position 3,283,946 of record OY744569.1, read on the forward strand.
AAATAAAATAAGAAAATTCAATCTAGTAGCCCCTACGCAACGTTTAGCGTGCATTCGGGGAGGTTTGAGTGTCTACCGGGATTCGGAAACTAACTTCTTATAGGGCAGTCCTTGAAAAGGTCCTTGAAAGTCTTGAAATTTATATTTATATTTATGTCTAGATTATCAGTAACGTCGCATTCTCTTGCTCTATTATTTATTAATAAGTTTCCAGGCTCAATAAGTAAAACATTTATTTCAGTAAAAGCTGCCGCGGCCTGCTGGGCTGCTGAAAGATGGTGAAGAAAAAAAATGTGATATTTTTGCGTATATACCAGCATCAAAGTTTTATGTCAAAGTATAAAATTTTAAGATGAATTGCGCCGTGAGTTTAGGGCTTTAAAGAGGAGAACAAGGCCCAAATTACTGCGGTTAAAAAATATTGCAGGATTAATTTTTATCCGCAAAGCAACCCTATTTTTTTCATATTTTTTAAGAATAGTTTGCAAACTTTTATTTTACGCAACGCACAAGATAGATGATATCTGTATAGGGTGGTTTATTTGTGATATTTAACTGGACGTAGGTTAATTTGTTATGTAAAAATACTTAAGGGTGCATTAAAATGGGGGTTAGCGAAGAGTGAGGCCTTGAAGTCATTTTCGCGAATATCATTAAAAATTTTGTTTTGTTTTTTAAAAATTTTGATAAATAATATTGTTTTAGCGAAGATAAGTAAATTTCGATATGATAGAAAATACCGTTAATTAGTTATTAAGGTTTAAAAATTAACTATAACTTTGTAGCCATCTATGGTCAGAGACATTAATAAGCTTTACTTTTTCAAGTTCTTAAAAAAAATGTTGAAAGTATGGCTACTCAACAATAGGTGGCGCTCATAAATTTGGTAGTTATTATAGCTTAAGAGGAGCGTTTCACAAAGTACATAACTCATATTAAAATTATATTTTGTAATATTCAGCTGCAATTAGTAAAAAGTTATTAATCCAATATTATTTTCCAAAAAACAATGGACAAGGCAAGAACGGGATGTATTTTGTTTGTGAAATTGGATAATGGTTACTTAATTATTGATTTCTGAAGTTTAAAAGTTATTTATCACAAATCATATTTCTAAGCTACATAAGAACTTAAACAAGCATGTTAGAATATACCACTAAATTTTGAAACCATACTTTGCACTAATTAAAACAAAAATTACAAAACAAGTTTGCAATTATGCTTATAGATTGGTTAGTAACAACAATAGATGGCGCTAAAAAATATTTCAATTTTATTATTTTAAGTTTATTTATTTTCCGGGCACCTATTTACATCTCCCAATTAGCATCAAATTATCACCTAGCATGTCTAAACAAGTATTTTTCACAATCTTGATTTTGTTTAAGTGGACCGTTAGAGTTCTTTGCGTATGAAATATTTGTTTTTGCTTTTGTCCAACAGAAGACGCTCTTCTAAAATGATACCTGTAATGTGGGTCATCTATTTTATGAGACGCCCGTCTTAATAATTTTTTTTCATAGTTTATTTAATTATTTTAAGTTATATTATTACTTATAAAATATTATCTAATATATAAATATAAAATATTATCCAATTAAACGTGTCTTAACCGAAACTATCCACCTATATCATTATCTAGAAATGAATGAAACCATCATCATTTTTCATTATTACGGTAGTCGATGGATTACAGCGATATACTGAGAATAGAGTGATATTAATTCATTTTTTTTTTGTGACATTTATCTAAAATCTGTAACAACCTCAATAAAAAAAGTATCAATTTATCAAATTCTTATTTGTTTTTCCAAATCTACTTACCAAATTTTAGAATTTTTTTTCCGATATTATTTTTATTTCCATTTTTGGACAAGAAAAAACGGTTTTTCAAAATTTTTTCTCGAACCATTTATTTTTAAGATACCGCAATAAAATCTAAAAATCAATGGATAATACCAGAAATAGACGGATTTATTGGATCATTATTTCCTGCCGATTTTTATAGCCCAAAACTGTTTTGGACGTTTTTCTCATGCAATTCAAATGCTCCTTGTTATTCGTAGACCGATCTCCATACAACATTGAATAGAGAACAATATCAGTAAATTGAATATCTCAAGAGCGATAAACTAGAACTAAAGTTGGGGGCCAAGACCAAGAGCGAGTAGGGCCTGAAGATGAGTTAACGGTTAATAGTTTAATTGGGCAGAGTGGATGGGACCACGTAGGCCCGTCCGTCATGACAAGACTGGAGGCTCTCTGGCTCTGCCGATATCGGGCCAAGCAGGGCGAACAACTCGCCCTTAAACGGTGATACCCTCGGGGATTATACGTTATATCGTTTCAGACCAGCACACCACACCAAAGCCCACACCGCTCACAGTTTCACTTTGCAGTATATCGTCTTAATAGGTTAACGGGATCACAGGACCAATATGGGATAGATGGCACTTTTGACAGCCATATTTTTCGACTATAAGATCACTTACATGACGATGAGAGAGACTATGGAGCGGCGACGTTCGAAAGTTAATATTGACTTTATTTAAAAATTCGATATGCAATTGAGTTGCACGAATGGCGAAGAAATTGGAAAAAAATCTGTAAATAAATTTACATAAAACTTCTCTCAAAAGCACTCGTTTTTTTTGGCGGCTGTCAATTTTTTTTGGTCGAGAAGTTTTTTTTATTCTACAAATTTACAAATTTAAGATTTTTATACGACCTGGCGCATTCGCCAATTATTTTTATTGAACATTTTTTTAAAACCAACTTCTAGTAATTTTCTTTAAATTTTTTGAGCCGTAATTTGTAAAACTATATTCAACTTAGGTATTACAACAATTTTGGTATAAATTGACTAAAAGATGTCGAAAATATAAACTAATGAAATAACCCATTTTCAAAAATAAATTTAACAAAATGTTCTGAAACATTTACCTGACCTATATACGATAAATTTAAACAATTCTGAATAATTAAAATAATTGGTATTTGTTCATAACGCTTTTCTTATGGTTTTTTGTTTTAATTATTTAACAACCAAAGCAGCTGATCCACCAAAATATTGAGTTTAGTTTGCCTACTAAGATACAGATGTCACTGCTACATGACACTTCTTAGGGTCACTGTATTAAAGGGAATTCGAAAATAGTCCGCAAAAATTTAAAAAAATTTGCCTGCCACGCAATTTTAGGACAATTTTTGACTACTAGGGACGGCAAAAATTTTTAGTGTCTATAGGCGGCCAAACTATAAATCTGCCTTTGACGGTGGATCCATCTCTTATCCAAAAGATTTACTCTATTTGTCAATATCAATATCGAAAATATAAAAGAAAATATTGTGCCTAGATCCATCTTATGACAAGTCATGTAATTTATTTAAAAGTAATGTAGAATATGATTAGACCAGAATCCCCCCACTCCATCCACGACACTCTTAATGTATATCTTGTATATCTTTTAGTAATCAAACAATTATTTCTTATTGACTTGTTTAGAGTGGAACATTTTGTAAATAAAAATTTGCATTAATAATCAAAAGCACCAAAAAGTTTTGACGCTCCAACTGAAATGGAACCCTTCTCTTCAATTAGCCTATTTAAATTGTTAATAGCATTTACATTCTGTTAGATATCTTTTGCAATAAAAATATACATAGATGTTAGGTACTTAATATTTTTTAGCAACAAATATCAATAAATAAATAAATATTTAGAAAAAAATTCCTATTGATTTCCAAACGCGATCACCATTAGCGCAATATTTAAATGGCTTTTATAAATGCATTAATTATGAATTTTGGCGATACATCAGGCATCGAGGCAGTTTGGCAATAAAAATAAATTTTTCACGTATCAGAATTGACATGCATACTAGTGGAATATAATTCAAAAAGGAAGCGTCCATTGCCTATTAAATAATTCAGACGGCTCTCTAAATATTAAATAACGCATCGGACGTATACGCATTTAAATTTCAGAATTTTCGTACGAAAAAAAGAAAAGAGAGGACTTTTATTCAAATTAATAAACAGGGCAGATTTGGCAAGACGTTATGGCGAGTAAAGACATTAATCCATGTAGGATCATTGGCAATAACCCCTCTATAACCTCCATTCAAACCTCTATTATCCTTGTAACGAGTTCGCGTAACTTTGACCCAGATATTCATTCGGGAAAGAAATGAGATAAAAATCACCGTCTGGCCTTTAACTTTCCCTTCTCGGAAAATATCATCATTCATTCAGACATATCCCTTTTCCTTGTGCAACAGTAGAGAATATACACTTTTCTGTTGATTTTTCACGTCTTCAAGGTGCTTTCTCCCGCCGTAATCCGCCGCCAACATCTTTCCAATAGAATTAATTAAATCCAATTCGATCTAATATGGGGAAAATTCGTGACCGAATTTCCGAATTTTGGTTTACAGAACAAATTATAAGTCAAGTCAAGTCAAGTCGTCTCAAGTCAAGTTTCAAGATTCAAGTCGCAAGTTTTAAGGGTCCTTCACCGACTGTCTCGAAGTTGTCTGCAACCAGCATTGCATCATAGAGAAAAGAGCGCGAATGATTGGCCAGAGCTTAGGAGGGAGTGAGAAAAATATATAATAAACACGCGTATTTATAATTAGTGTATTTCGGTTATGCGTTGATGGTTTTTGATCAAAATCATGTCAAAATATTCAGAAAAAAATTCTCTAAGGCAAGAAGCCAACTAAATTTGAATAATTTTAATTAATCATTGTTAATTATATTAATTTATTTTTGATGATCAAATATGTCTTTAATTATCCACTATTTTTTAAAAAAAAGCTTTGGGAAATAGATTACTCTTTTCAGAATATTTTGACATGATTTTCATCAAAAACCATCAATGCGTAACCCAAATACAGGAATTATAAATACGCGTGTTTATTATATATTTTTCTCACTCTCTCCTAAGCTCTCGCCAATTATTTGCGCTCTTTTCTCAATCATGCAATGCTGGTTGCAGACAATTTTGAGACAGCCGGTGAAGGACCCTTAAGATTCAATTTTCAAGTCTTAAAATTCAAGTCAAGTTTTAAGTCAAGTTTCAAGTCAAGTCAAGTTTATTTTTGAAGGAAAAAAAATAATACCAATTTACTCTTTGATCGAAATTCGCATATGTCGTCAAGTCTGACCCCTCTAACACCCCCTTGAACAAAACCCACCCTCGCAAAGAAAATCCCTGCAGTCCAGTTGATGCATCACAAACTTGATCAAAAAATGTTTTCCTTGTTCCTTTAACTCGAATACAAATTCATATTTTGCAAACAATTTTTCGTGGAATTTCTCCACATCTTGATAGAAGCTATAAAATATCCGTAGATTCTAATTTTGAAATTTCGTATTTCTTACAACATCAAAAACAAAAGATTTTAATAATCTATGGAAGTTGTTCCATTCTAGAGTTCCTTTTTTCGTCTTATTTCTGACAAAGAGCCTAATGCAGCCGTCCATCACAAACAATTTAAATCAAGTAGAAGAAGATAAATATTTGTGAAGGAGAGAGGCAGTGTGCAGAATGTAGTTGAAACTTCAAAAGACATGTGACCCACGCACAGCTTATCAAGCGACGGTCGTCCAGCGCTACGAATTCAATTTCAATACACGCTCTCAATCATGCATGGAGTTTTCCAGGGGGGTGAGAGAGTGGCAGGTAGGATGAAAATCAGGACCGAACTTGTGCCATTTTCATTATTATCGGCTAAATCCCGCTTTTTATCCACATTTCAATTCTTATGGAGAAAAGTTCGGATTTGAAATGTTTGAGGCAAATTTCTTGCGGTTTCCTTCAGGACAGTTGGGAGACAAGTTTAGCCACCCCGGAATGAAACTGGTGCTTGACAATTCATTCAGTTTACATTTTGTTTGAAGCAAGTCGAATTTTTTACGACGCGTTTAGACGAGTGCGCATCACAATTCTACGATTCTTCCCAAAGTGATTTCTTCAAAGTGTGGCTACTAAACGATAGATGGCGCTCATAAGTTTTACTTTTACAAATATTTTTGCTTTTCAAATTATTCGAGCGTCACATTAAATCATACCTTAAGCTTTCCTGAACTGTGGCTTATACGTTTTAATCAGATAAATGTTATTCGTTAATCTTGGTTTAGAGGACAAAACCCAGACTGTCCGAAATATTTGTCCGAACACACAAAACAAAGTAACAAAAGTTCCCCATCCTCACTAAAACCATCCACATTCTTTTATTTCAACAGCTCTTTTCCAGATTTGAAATGATGATAAGAGCAGCACAGCAGTCCCATCCATGGAGATTTCCTTAAGAAGGATGAGTTACTTTGAGCTGATGCCGGTGCTGTAGGAGCGGAGTGATGAGGGACCAAACTGGCGGAGCAGATGGAGCCAGGGGGGGAGGCGAGTGAACATCAAAGTCCTGCAGGCTCTCGCGTCCAAGACATAGCATTTTCCCCGAATCACCCCTTGGATTGACGCGCCTGCCACGCATATACTCAGCTCACGCATAATTTAGACGCGCGGTTGCGAGAATGGACATCGCCCAAGCTCAATCAATACCTCAGATCCAGGACTGACTATATATACACTGACTACATTACTGCCTCAAGCTCTCCTCCATTGCCATCCTCACAATATTCAAACCAAATTTCAATCTACCTTACTAGTTTTTTTTTTCGTTCGACTGGAGTTGATGGTGTAGGGTTGCGATATTTTTGGGGAAGGGCCAACTTTCCGTATATTGTTTGAGTGTTAAACGCACTCTCTCATAATGGAGCGTTAATTTTTTAACACCTGATGGTTTTTGGTAGAAGTTCCGAAAGTGATATCATCTGTCTGCTGTTTCAACTTCCAGCTCCGATATGGAAAAACAGTGTCGGGGGGTTGGCAAAATGTCAATCATCAGGCTGTTCACGCAAATTGGTCACTATTAAAAATGCATCGCGTCTAAATAAATCACCATCTAATTGTCGACGGTAATTTTCTAATATTGATTTGGGTTGGGAGCCAAATAAATATTTGAAAGTCCTGCCCGAAAAATCTTACAGCCAGCAACTCCTTTTGCATATGAATATACAATTGGGCAGTAATGTCCGTTACATGTCCGAAAATGGAGAAGAGGGGGGTTGTTATAAGACTACATGAGGGATGCGGGGTGGCAAAGGATCGATAGAGCGTCCCCCTCCCCCCTCTACGTCCCGCACACTTTACACTTCCCGCAGGACTTTCACTCTCCGTCCGGACTATGGACTTTCTCCTGTTCCCTCTGCACACGTTTTGGTGGCACAGCGGCGTGTCACAATGCATATTCAGGTACTAGGATCACAGAATCCGAAAATCCATGCCGAGATGCAGCAGCACTCTTTTTCCTGCATGCAGGATTTTAATTCGCAATTAAAGAGACACACACACTTTGGATGGCATGGCGTATTGTCAACTTGGTTTTTCAGCTCGAATCAACTACACCACCGATTACAGGCACATTGCGTGCTTTATACAGGGTGCTTGCTTTGATATCTCCTTTGTTCCTATGACAATTGAATGGCATGATTTATTTAAAAGCCCATCAGTAGTTTACAAAAGATTAATGAGGATTTGTAGTTCTTGCTAATCATCCTGTATTTTTCGGGTGGATTGTGTTGCAGGAAACGCAACTTTTTGGAGCTATTTTGGTATTTTTGAAATTTTTGGTTGAAAATGTGTGTTTTTGGCAAAATTTTGCAAAAAGTTAGAGATTCTCGAAAAAGCTCTATAAGACTCACAAATTTAACAAAAGTATTATTACGCCAAAATCACAGCGTTCAAAAGATTTTGATTGGACCCGGCGCCTTCACCAATTTTAAGTAAAAATTAATTTAATTTTGGATTATCTCAAAAACTAATCAGCCGATCTAAACCAAATTTTAAACCTTTCTATATTTTTACAACTAAATTATTTTTAAACTTGTTTCAATACAATGGCTATTAAATAAATATTTTTTATGACCGCCGCCTTCGCCAAAATTTAAAATTTATCTTGTATTGAAATTATAAGCTTAACCACGCTTACCAAAGCTTAGCCCAATGAAAATACACTCGTAATGACAAATTTCTAAGCCCCACACGTCAAAATATAAATACACGGAAAAATGTCCTGATAATAGAAATCGCGCCTACACGGACCGTATAAAGGGTGCAACCGCAACCTCTTTCCTTACAACCACATGCGACATTTTCGCATCTGCATTTCAATTAGAAACTTTTTAATTGAACCAAATTTCGTGAGAGCTGTAAGTGAAATTGCGTTTTTCAGGTAAATAATATTCTATGCAAAAGACATTGACGAGTCAACCCTGTGCTAAAATGACCAGCGGCCGTAGGCTTGTAAACTTCGCAGTGGGCGCTCTATAATGCCTGCTGGGGGGTTGGAGGAATGGGAGACGGAAGGGAATACGAAGGGGCTGTAAACTTTCCCTTCTCAAAGATCAATACCTACTACTAGACCGGCGTCCAGCGAACAGTAGCTTATACACTTGGACTTTTGCTATAATACGTTCATCTCATCTCAGTCAAAAATTTAAAAAATCTTATATATTCAAATCCGTTTTTCCCGCGCAAATAAAATGAAAAATGCGCGCAAACTGAACACGAACACGGATCAGATAAATCTTCTCAGCTCCATCCAGAAGAAAGACAGATTGTGATAAGTATTAGATGAACCTTTTCGGTTATCGTCAAGTTCCTGAAGGATTGCCTCGAAGACTAAGTCCAGGCAGACAGGACCTTTGGCAGGATTGCGGTAGCAGGACGGCAGGAGTTCGGTGCGATGGTGGATTTGGAATCCTTGTCGACTGTGCATGTATAATAGATGCACGCAGAACCACTAGAGGGTTGGTCTCGATGCCAAGAGGATGAAATTGGCATTAATGCTAATGCTGAAATTATGTTAGTCATTTACATGTTTAATTATTGATGGAGAGGCTTTGTTTTATATTGATTTTGCAATTATTTTACTCTTTGTGAAATCTATTATTGAGTTTGGTTGATGAGGAATTTTTGGATGAGCGGAAATTTTGTTCGGAAAATGTTAAAATTTTTCATCGTTTTAGGCTTTCAAAATTGAATTAATAGATTTATAACTAATATAGAGGTGGACAGACATACTAAAACATTTTTGAAAGCAAAATAATAATGGTAACTATTTTTTAAAGCACGTTCTTCATTGTTTTTAAAATTTTGGCGGAGGAGCCGGGGTGCTACAAATGCTTCAATTACACATAATTTATTGGACATTTTAATTTGGGATTTTTTTTACAAAATAATACATTAAATATTACACCAAAAATGTGTAACATTTTTTTTTAAACTATAAGCAATCAATTAAAAAAAAATATTTTGCAAAATATTTTTTAAATTTATGGCGGAGGAGCCGGGGTGCTACAAATGTTTTGCTTCAATTACACATAATTTATTGACATTTTAATTTTGAATTTTTTCATAAAATAATACATTAAATACTACACCAAAAATTTGTAAAAAAAAAATTTCAAACTTTTAAACAATAATTTAAAAAAAATATTTTGCAAAATATTGTAGACAATCTAAAACCACAATTTATTCTTCGATCTAGATTTCTATCTAAGTAGTTTATTAGGTTAAAATAAAGTTGCTCGCTCGAATCATATTTCTCCGTGGAGTTGGAAAACTTTTTAAGGGTATAAATATGTGGGGAAGGTCAGTAGTTTTGACAAATACATGAAAGTTGTACAAAAGAAGAGGGAAAGTTCGTCTCTTTGTTGACTGCATAAATAAATGATGGTAATCGATCACTTATAATATCTAAATAAATTTGATTGGATGGATAATTAATTGTTAAAATGTAGAAAAATAAATAAGTCTAAAAGCCTAACACCGGTTGGTACTACAATAATAACTACATAAAACGTTAATCTGTACAATTAGCGTTTTAGACATCTAATTTGCCAGTTATTTTCAAATTGCTCGCGGTCTACTTTTTGCTGCCAGCTTTCCTAATAACAGACATAAACTGCAATCTAAAAGCTTTAAATGTGTCATAGAGCAAAAGTTATATTTAGCCAATTTTTTGCAAATTGATCAGAAATTTATATTTAGGTAAATAAATATGAAAGAAAGGTGCCAGTGAGTGAAAGTTACTTTTTTATTTTATCTAATGTTTGCTACTCTTATAATTTACGAGTAGGTTGGTTATAAAGCTTGGGAAGTTTAGCATGTGCTTTTCTTTGATACGACCAATAGCTATTATCTTGTAAAAAGGCCGCAAATTATGAGTCGAAAAATGCCTCATACAAATTTATTTAAATCAATGTAAATTGATTTTCAAAAATATTTTTTTATTAAAATAATAAAGTCCGTAGACAATTTTTTTTGTGACAATAAAGATTTAATATATATTATAAATGTATAAATATTTTTGTTAATTAAAAGTAACTTAGCAAAATATCGATAAGTTGAAAAAACAATTATTATTCCCAGCGCATCCACCAAATTTTAAAGACATTTACAAAATATGTTTTAAAATTGCTCCCATTAAATAAATTAGTAAATTAATTAATAAATAATTGAATAAGCAAATAAATAAATATGAAAATAAATAATTGATTAAATAAATAAATATTTTCAACGGAAATTTCTGCTGAATTCTTTGCACATTGTTTTGATTGTACTTTACTAAGAAAAAGTAAGAGTATGTTGTAGAATGTGCATTTTCTTCCCATATACTGTTATCTTGTTTTATAATAACTTAATTACTTACTTTAATATCTGCTCTAGTACGGACTAATTTATTATTTTTGTTATAAATAATGCTATTAAGGGTCCTCCACCGGCTGCCTCAAAGTTGTCTGCAACCAGCATTGCATCATAGAGAAAAGAGCGCGAATGATTGGCGAGAGCTTAGGAGAGAGTGAGAAAAATATATAATAAACACGCGTATTTATAATTAGTGTATTTCGGTTATGCGTTGATGGTTTTTGATGAAAATCATGTCAAAATATTCAGAAAAGATTAATCTGTTTCCTAAAGCTTTTTTAATTTTTAAATAAAGGATAATTAAAGATATATTTGACAGTCAAAAATAAATTAACATAATTAACAATGATTAATTAAAATTATTCAAATTTAGTGAGCTTCGTGCCCTCGAGAATTTTTTTCTGAATATTTTGACATGATTTTCATCAAAAACCATCAACGCATAACCGAAATACACTAATTGTAAATACGCGTATTTATTATATATTTTTCTCACTCTCTTCTAAGCTCTCGACAATCATTCGCGCACTTTTCTCTCTGAAGCAATGCTGGTTGCAGACAAATTTGACACAGTCGGTGAAAAACCCTTAATATAATAATTTAATATAATTTATTATTATTATTAATCTATTTTATTGTAATTTTTTTAAAAGCTATAATGCGAACTTTTTCAATTTGACTAAAATTTATGTATCTATAAATATATAAACACTATAAAAAGCATTATAGTTTTTTGGCACACCATTATTGATTGAGTGAATGTTTAGCAAATTATAAAAAAATGTAAGGTTTCTAAAAAACAAAAAATTTTTTTTAATCATATTCCATTTTTATATTAAAATATTATTATTATTATACCGAACCGCAAAAATGATTCTTGTCGCATTTCCTTAAAATATTGCCCTGCATTTTGCATTATACTCTTGCTAATAATAAATAAAAAGAAAACATTGACCGGAAATTAATGAAACTTTATTTAGAAAACAAAATGCTGCTATTCGTGTGCAATATTTTACCCGAAATGCATCATGTTTTGTTTTAAAGTAGCATTATTATTTATTATGTTGATATGCAATGCATCCATTCATAAGGTTTTTGCATTTGCAACCCATATTTCCGTTCAACACTCAACCTAAATAATATATCTAATGAACAAAACAGCACAAAGAAAAGTAATCCTATTATTAGAGGAGAAACTGGCACCTTCGCCATTTTTTAAAAAATTGTAAAAAAAATTATAATAAGCGTATTATTTGCGACTTTGATAGGCAGGCGGTCAGATGGGCAGACGGACAACCATCCAGGCGGACAGGCGGACAGGGTGGGAGAACGGACTGACGGACGTACCTCTTACCAACTTCTACTCTATCTCGGAAACTACTGGACCGATTAAAACCAAACTTGGTACTTAATTTTCTGGTCAACCAAAAATAATATTTTCAAACATTTTAAATAAAAATTTAAGAAAATAATTTGCATACATTTTACTTTTTGTTCTCACTAATTAGCAATTATCTAAATTCAAATGGCCACATTGTTATCAATTAAATTGTAACCCAGTATCCGCCAATTAATTAATGCAGTATTAATAGGCAGGAAGTAAACTAATCACGTGCGCATTTTGTGTTAATGTGATTTTTCGATCACGCAACCACCCCGAAGTCGATCAAATTTCTTGTGTGGCACACATTTTTAGTGGCAACTCGCAAGCTTTTGATGTCGGTTTGCTTGCGTGCTCAGTAATAAGCAAACGCTTCGACTATTTGAAACAAACCGAAAACTATCCGAGAATCGCTCTTCAAAAGCGAAACCTGGTCTGACTTTTAATTTTTACGCAAATTCGAATCAAAGTAAGTAAGTTGGCACATTATTTGAGTAATTGCATTTTTGGTTGCATTGCAGATTTTTCTCACAATAATAAGCTGCTTGTTGCAAATGCGAATAATAGAAAGGAAACCATATAGGTAGAAGAATAAAATGCATCAAGTGTAAAAAAGCAACTATAAGGGATGTTTATGTGAATTAGGACAGCTATTCATTGGAAAATTTCAAAGGTGACAATGGGGTGACGTTTCTTTTATATGGCGTATTGTGGGTGGGTGGAACGCAACACATAGAAATGTTATTTATTTTTCTTTCTCCAATTTCGAATAAATAAATCCCTGGGAATATCGAATGAACGAACGAACGAACTTTCTTGCTATTGAAATTAAAAGCCTATCTACATTATGACTAATCACCATGAAATGCTCATCAATAACTCTAACTCAACGCCATGATTACAAGCGAAAACCACCAGAAGCTACCCCGTATAGCAATAATGCAAATTATGCTAATCACAATCAGTACGTAAAGTTTGAAATAAAATAGTTTATCCGAAATCGGCACTAAAGTAAGGCAGATCGGTCACTAAAGTGCGATTTTATTGACTGACTTGTAAAAAGTGTATTGCTGGTTGCCTATCATTTTAAGGCTCATAAGAGAAAATGCAACCAAACATACACAACACTTTTTTTTTAAACCATTTTTCTCAGTTATTATTGGGCGCATTTGTAAAATAAAAATGTCAGTAGATTCAGAAAAAAAATCTTTTTGGGGTGACGTAGCCAAAATTTGAAAAAGTGCCAAATTAATTAATATAAAAAAATAATAAATCGCAATTTTTTAAATTTTGACAACGCCATCCCAAAGATTTTTTTTTCTGAATCTGCTGATACTTTTAGATTGCAAATGCGCACAATAATAACTGAGAAAAAGTGAGAAAAAAAATTACTTCTTCACAAAAAATTGCAGGTACAATAACAACTTACTGAACAGATCGACAACAGCTGCCAATTTATCGATAACCAATCTCAGCCTGCCCGAAAATGTTAACTCATTCAACACTGGTTCATCACTCGAGAAATGGTCGAAGAAAAAAGCGCGATTAAAATCCGGAAAAGCAAATCCAATTGAATCCCATAATAAGTACGATGATTTGTTCTTCAGCGACTATGATATCATTTTCGATGTGAACACACTGCTCGAAAATTTGGACAAAGACGTGGTCGATGACGATAATTACTCGATGAGTAATATGGAGTATGAGCTGCATTCCGATATTGAAGAGTTGTTGTTAAAGAGCCAAAGGAACGCTGATGGGGATGAATGCGAATTAAAAGTGAAAGTAAAGAAGCGCAAAAAGCAGAGTGGCGATCGCAAATCGAAAAAAACGATAAAGTTCTCTTTATCGAAGCCGGCTAGTCCTGAAACGGAACAAGTGATAAGAGTGGATGTTACATCGAGTGTGGCGGTGGATGTGCTCGAAATTAAACCAAATGCTAGTTTGAAGAAAGTGAGGAATATTGATGATTGCAGTAAAGGACATGGACGCGATATAGAGGATGCAAAAAACGCAATTAAATTTAGTAGGACAATTCGATATGATTGCGTGGAGGACGATGATGAGTTTATTATTCGGTGCAAGCAACTTGCACTGAGCCCAAAGGAATTATTTAGCGTGAATGTCAACGCGGATAGTTGTTAAAATTAATTAGAGCGTGATAGAGAAATATTTAATAATTAAATTATTTGTGCATTTTTTTTATTAAAATTGTTATTAATTATTGTTAATTTTGAGAAAATTAAATTTATATTTATTTTGTAAATAATAAATGTATATATTTAAAATTAAAACTATGCCAAATATTATCTGACATTTTATTACTTAGTTAGAAAAATAATTAAGGGTCCTTCACCGGCTGTCTCGAAGTTGTCTGCAATCAGCATTGCATCATAGAGAAAAGAGCGCAAATAATTGGCGAGAACTTAGGAGAGAGTGAGAAAAACATATAATAAACACGCGTATTTATAATTAGTGTATTTCGGTTATGCGTTGATGGTTTTTGATGAAAATTATGTCAAAATATTCTTAAAAGATTAATTTGTTTCCCAAAGTTTTTTTTTTTCAAAAAATAATAGATAATTAAAGACATATTTGACAATCAAAAATAAATTAACATAATTAACAATGATTAATTAATATTATTCAAATTTAGTGAGCTTCGTGCCCTAGAGAATTTTTTTCGGAATATTTTGACATAATTTTCATCAAAAACCATCAACGTATAACCGAAATACACTAATTATAAATACGCGTGTTTATTATATATTTTTCTCACTCTCTCCTAAGCTCTTGCCAACAATTCGCACTCTTTTCTCTATGATGCTGCAGACAATTTCGAGACAGCCGGTGAAGGACCCTTAAAATTTGAATTGCGCGCGCTTAAATGAGAGCCGAATATAATCAACTCGCAATGACGCGCAGAGCCGGAGTCAAACGAGAAGGGTAAGGAAAAAAATGGCGACCACTAGTATTTTATGAAACTGTGATTTTTATTTTTGAAAAAAAAAAATATATTTAAAAATATTTTTATAAATAATTATAAAAATTATTTTTTAATTAAAAAAAAGAGAAAATATTTTTTTTTGTTTCTTCATAATTGCAAATAAATCAATTGCCTAAAACCGATGACGAGCTCAATTATTAGAATTCGATATGAATGAACCCATCATCAAAAAAATTACCATCTATGAATCAGCATGATTTACTTGTAATTTATCAACATTTATTAAACAAGCGCTGTGGCTGTGTGAGAATGTCCTTGGCACCGCTCCTCGTTTATATCAAAGAATGTGTAACGGAAATCAATTTTTGCTTTCGGTTTTTTACTCTCCGGAAATGCCTGACTTATTTCGTTTCTGGAAGCAACCTGCACAAAATTGGCCAATTGCTATCAGGTGGCACAATAATTAACCTATATATTTTGGCTCGACTGGTCTTAGATAATAATAATGCGTTCTGTGAAATTATGAGATTTTTTTTGTTTTTTGGGGAAAGGGTTATTTTGTCAATTTTTAATTCAAAAAAAATATTTCAAAAAAATTATTACTTTTTTTTTTTAAAAGAAAGAAATAGTTCTTACGAATTATTTTTTTATATATTATGTATATTAATAATAAAAAAATTATAAATAAAATTATTTTTCAAAAAATATAAAAAATGAGTGCATCCGTTCAAAACATCCGATTTTAAAGGTCCTTCACCGGCTGTCTCAAAGTTGTCTGCAACCAGCATTGCATGATAGAGAAAAGAACGCGATTGATTGGCGAGAGCTTAGGAGAGAGTGAGAAAAATATATAACAAACACGCGTATTTATAATTAGTGTATTTCGATTATGCGTTGATGGTTATTGATGAAAATCATGTCAAAATATTCTGAAAAGATTAATCTGTTTCCTAAAGCTTTTTTTTTTTTTAATAGTGGATAATTAAAAACATATTTAACAATCAAAAATAAATTAACATAATTAACAATGATTAATTAAAATTATTCAAATTTAGTGAGCTTCTTGACCTAGAGAATTTTTTTCTGAATATTTTGACATAGTTTTCATCAAAAACCATCAACGCATAACTGAAATACACTAATTATAAATACGCGTGTTTATTATATATTTTTCTCACTCTCTCTTAAGCTCTCGCCAATCGTTCGCGCTCTTTTCTCTATAATGCAATGCTAGTTGCAGACAACTTTGAGACAGTCGGTGACGGACCCTTAATCGCATGCTTTTTATAATTCCACAAAAATTATTTTTGTTTACTTCATTGAAAAACCCTTTGTTGCGAATCTCAACCGCATTTGTACACTTTTACATATCAATAGCAGGAAGTTGTGTTTGGGTTTGTCGGAGAATCCGCGCGACTTAAGAAAAGGGAAAGGACAGCAGGGGGATTCAAAAGGATTCAGTGTAACGGGTAAATATCAAAACCCAACAACCTGTTACTTGAAAAGCCGCCAGCCAGGCTCATCTTCTATCTTCTTAAATCGCGTCGTCGGAAATTAATGACCTTCCGATGGTGTTAAGATGTTTCGGCGATTCAATACTAATCTGGAAAGTTTGCGCTGATTAAATTAGGAATTAATTAAAAAGGGACGTCGTCGAGCGAGCTGGCGTGGAGTGTGAGAGCGCTGCGAGACGAGGGAAAAAAGGGCAAATCCTTCCTTTGCTGGGGGTAAAAAGTGGCACAGCGTAAGAGGTTTGTGGAGCAGCAGCACGCGACCGACAAGCAAGATGCACCCAGCCTTCGGAGATCCCGACCTCTCCCAAGAAAGGTAAAGGATGCGATGAATCTCACTCATTTTTATATATACAACCCACAAAAACAACTTTTGCTGCTCTCTTGAAACTTTACGAGACCTCTTCGCTCAGCCACTTTCCCCTTTAAATGCAATTCTTTTTCTACAACTCCTTCCTTCATCGTCCATTCATCAATTTCGAGTCTAATCATTTATTTGATACGGTTTTATTTTAAATCGGTTTCTTTTTTTTTCAAATCGGGTGAAGGCGGCGGGTTTCATTGATGCCGAGAGTCTCATTGCAACAAGTCCAGTTTTATTTTGATAAAAAACAACTCAATGTGTGAGAGATAATTTACGCTTCCATTTGTTTGTTTTTCGTGTTAAATTGATTGTGTGAATATTTCATTATTTTTTTTTTCTTTTAATGTTACATGAGCATTAATTTTTTTTTGGCTTTTAGAAATTAATTTTTATTTCTTTATTTATAGGGAAGATGCGTACGATTTTTATTTATTTATTTGCATCTATCATGAAAATATATAGTTTATTTTATTGATGAGTGAAAGTTTTTTTGCAAAAAGTGCAGTAGATTTTCTAATAATGATTTTAGAAATTTGCGATATTTTAAATGTCTAAAAACGCTTTTTAGCGCAATATCAATAGTGACGTCACAAATAGCCTCCGAGCAAGGTGCGCCTTTATCCCCTCTTTTTATCTTGTTAGTTAAAAAGAGAAGTGGGCTAAAGACATTCCTTGTTAGGAGTCTATATGTGACGTCACTACTCGTGTTGCGCCAAAAAGCGTTTATAGAAATATAAAATATCGCAAATTTCTAAAATCATTGTTACAAAATCTACTGCATTTTTTTCAAAAAAACTTTCACACGTTAATTAAACTAAATATAAACTTTTGCATTATAAATTAAAAAAAAATTGTATACAACTACCCCATTATAATATATTATTTCCCTCGTAGAAGAAGTATTCTAATAGCGAAAAATTTTACATTCCCAAATTTCTATTTTTTTGACATTTTAGAATTGCGTACATCACATAAATCGTATTCACTAACTTCCGTCGTTCGGTTGATTTTGATTTTATTACTTTACTCGAAAACTACTGCGCCGATCAAAACCAAATTTTGATCCTTTTTGTCTCGTCACGCAAGCACGCTAATATCAAACAAACATGTTTAGAACTCTTTAAGACTTGCGCACTACGAGTCAAAAACACATAAAAAATGGCAAAATCGGGGAATCCCCTTAATCTTCTAAAGTTATAGACCGATCTCAACGAAATTTTGTACACTTGCGAGATTTACCCCCAAGACGTGAACGCTGCAAAAAAAAACTAAACATTTGAAAGAGGGTTAATTTTTATTAAGGGATGAAAGGTCAAAATTGGACAAATCTTGATAATTTGTAGAGCATATTTCTCAGACACTGATTAAAATATTTGATCCAAATTTTGCACCCATATTGTGAATATATTGGAGAACATTATACTGAAAGCGCATCCCTTAAAAGTTATCCTTTTTATCGCAGTTGTTTTTTGAGTTTTTGGTTAAAAATCAGTAAATGTCGGTTATTGGTCAACAATTAAAAGTGACAGATTTCAACTAAATGTGACAGATGTCGAATTAAAATGTCTGAGGTTAACCAAAAATGTCGTCAGATGTCAACAAAATTACAACTGTCAAAAAGTAAAAAATGTTAATAAGTACAAAAACTGAAAAATATTAATAAGTAAAAACCTATAATTGGATAGTTTACTCAAAAGCAAAAAAAAATTAGCTAATTTTTATTTGTAGTTCTAATGTTTTTAGGTTTCCCAAAAGTTCCATAATTGTTTGCTTAACCAAATTTCATTCCCATCATAAATCTAACTTTAAAAGTGCGATAAATTAGATAAATTTGTTTGTAGATTTGCGGGTACGCAGATATATATTAAATATAATATAAGGCAAAATGTACCACATGGATCGGTGAGAGGAGAGGGTGTCTATATAAAGTGACCGCGGTCCGAAAAGCCCTCTTGAGGTTTTGCTGATAATTATAAGTAAGGTGTAAATGAGGTTACAAGCCTTACAGAGACGCACCACCTTTCATAATTATACCCTTGTGATTAATATTTCCTCCCTTCTTACAAATAAATTAAATGCAATAATTTATCATCAATTAAAATAAATTTATTTGGAAATTATGAAATTTCTTTGCTCTCTAGTAACAAAGAGAAAAATAGTTTGTCATGATGTCAAATAGGAAATCGTACCTGTACCAGCGATAAAGAATTATGGGTACAGACGAGTGAAATATTCGACAAAGCTTCTAAAGGAATAATATTGGCGGTGCTTTGCTTTTATCAGTTAGCATGTCGAAATAAGATTAATTATCAGGCATTTCTTCTTACATCATTGAACAACTGAAAAATTTTTGTCCGAAATATTTTTTTCAAAACTATTATAGCAAATAAAAAGATAAAGTGTCCACGTGTTTGGATTTCTCACGGATTTTCAGTTTCAAATTTCGTGTCGATTTTTCGGGGGGGTATCGATGAGTGGTGCAAATACGTTCCATCTAGTATTATTATTGACTTAATTACAAAAAAAAATGTTATATTTTTTGACCAAATTTTCCACAAAAGAATTTTCTGGGGAACATAAATTAAGGCCAATAAAAAACTTTTTGCAGTTTACCATAATAAGAAAAAAAAGTGCACGCGCTCCAATTTCTCACGGATTTTTTTTTATCCAGTTTTCAATATATTTTTTTTGATCTATTTATTTTTTTTTGGTCCCCTAAATACCAATGACATTAAATTATAGACTTCAAATGACCACAACTATTGACTTTATTATAGAAAAACCACCCTATTATATTTAAATATTTTGCCCTAGTTCCGAAAAGCTTACCTGTCATTAAATGCGACGTGAAGATTTTTAAGTATAGTTTTTTATTTGGTATAAAAGAGCACATTTTTTTTATTTGGATACCGATACTTTATATGGTGAAATTAAAACCAAGATTTATTAGATTCTGAATTTTTTGCTTTGAATTGAAGATTTTGGATGCGGACATTTTTTTTTTTTTGGATTCTATTCTTATTGTCATAATGAAGAAAATTAATTTTTTTGGTAGTTTTTATTATCATTTTTCACTTTTTGTTCAAATCTGTCATATTTTCGACATCTGTCATTTTTTTGACATCTGGCATTTTTGGTTAACTTAAGACATTTTAATTCGACATCTGTCACTTTTAGTTGAAATCTGTCACCTTTAATTCTTGACAAAAACAGACATTTACCTAACTGATTTTTAACAAAAAACTCAAAAAACAACTGGGATAAAACGGATAAGTTTTAAGGGATGCGCTTTCAGTATAATATTCTCCAATATATTCACAATACGTGTGCAAAATTTGAATCAAATATCTTAATCAGTGTCTGAGAAATATGCTCCACAAATTATCAAGATTTGTCCAATTATGACCCTTCATCCCTTAATAAAAATTAACCCTCTTTCAAATGTTTAGTTTTTTTTGCAGCGTTTACGTCTTGGGGGTAATTCTCGTAAGTATACAAAATTTCGTTGAGAACGGTATGTAACTTTAGAAGATTAAGGGGATTCCCCGATTTTGCCATTTTTGGTATGTTTTTGACTCATACTGCGCAAGTCTTAAGGAAGTCTAAACATGTTTGTTTGATATTAGCGTGCTTTCGTGACGAGACAAACAGGATCAAAACTTGGTTCCGATCTGCGCAGTAGTTTTCGAGTAAAGTAATAAAATCAAAACCAACAGAGCGACGAAAATTAGTGAATACGATTTTTGTGATGTACGGCATTCCAAAATATTAAAAAACATTGAAATCTGGGTATGTCAAATTTTCCTCTATTACAACACTTCCTCTACGAGAGAACTAAAAATCATTGGAAGACCGAAAAAGTCTCATCATCCACGTGTTCAAATTTCTCACGGATTACAAGTTTCTAATATCAGTTTCTTTTTACACATATATTAAAATTCCTTCCCCAACAACAATTCCCCACATAAATTCAATGAGACGATATTAATGGCCTTAAAAATGGCCACAACTATTGACTTTATCACAAAAGTCAAAAATATCTACCCTACATTTAAATATTGGCCCTAATTTAAAGATCTACCTATTATTAAGTGTGGATTTATAAGTTAAGTATAGGTTTTTCCATTTTTTTTCTCCATCTATAGAAAAAGCCACATTTGCTGGGTTACGTTACGATTTTTTATGGTGGCTTTTTATTTTTACAACTTGCACACACGTTCCATCGTCATCTATTCAATTCGGGCCCCACATTAATTTGCATAATATGGATAACGAAAAGTGAGGCGGATTCATTCAGTTTCGCATTTTGGTCAGTCAATTTCCACATCCAAGAAGGCGAGCAGCTGCAATTATCGAAGCACATAATGCAATATAATATAACGCTCAAAAGTTGAATGTGAAGACATCGAGATTTATTGGATTTTAAAACGCGACCAGAAACTTTTCTAAAGTGTGTTTTATGTAACGGATTTTATGGTTTTTTATTTCCTTTTTGGCGGAAATTTATATGCGCATACATTTCGCATACTGCCTTACTTTTGTATCTTATTTATAAAGCCACCCCATAAGTTCCTTAGCTCATACTCCGAAACACTAAAAAATCTTCATTTATATTAAAGAAACTTGATGTATAATTTTTATAGAGCAACAGGTTCTTTTTTTCTGCTGGCGCTTGTTTGACGTGACGTCACGGCTGAGGGTTGATGAGGGTGGCGGGGTGGCAAGGTGCTGCAGGGGGGGAGGCGGAGATGCAGCACACCTTAGAGTCTTTATATAACAACAACAACACAACTGCACAAAAACCAGCTCTTAGAATTAGAGATTTACAAAGTGTACTACTATGCGTCTAGAAAAAGAACGCCATCGGCCTCTTCGACCATCTTCAGATAGTAACTCAACTAAAATTAATAACTCAACCAAAATAGTCCAATATCAATCGACTAAGATCAAAAAATTTGATCCAAAATCAATTTTCCAAAATACTTCTTCAGATGAGCTTCTTCGCCAATTTGCTCCAAGCACCATTTTTTGGCACTCATCAAAAATGTGGTGTCGAGCCGAGATGTGTCAAGACGCATAGTACACAGCTACCCCCAATGAACGACCTTGTGGCAAGATGTTCCTCAGGGTTGCAACAGCGACTTGTCGATGTGCAACAGACAAGGACCACTCCAACCCGCACAAGAATGGATGGAGAAGGATGGCAGACGTAATTTTGGAATTTTTCACGGTGAACCTTGAATACGTTTAGTTTTATATCGTTTTGTGGGCCCTTGAAACTTTAAAACTTTATTTATTTCAGAAATTTCGTTATTGTTCGTGATATATTTGTTTTGATAAAAACGACGACGAACAGTCAGCAGTTTTTTTTTTGTTTGAGGGTTGAGGGGATGGGAAGGGGTTTGGATAAAATGTAGAATTGTAGAGAAATAGTTGTTTATTAGATAATTTGGTTTGGAATGTTTGTTGTGGAGGAATGAGAAAAAAGTTTTGTTAGTTGGATGTAGACAAGTACCGTGTGGATATAGCCAATTAAGAGATAGGCGTTTACACGAGAGAAATAATCTCAATTATTGGACTATTTTTGGATAAATGAAAGAAATTTTAGGATTTTTTTTGGTAGTTTGATAGAAGATTTGTTGGTTTAATACAAAAATATGCAAAATTTTGCTTTTTTGGCCAACACCAAAACGACCAATATCTATTTGGTACAGTTACGAAAAAACAAGATAATTGAAATTTTTTAGGAATTATTTGAAGAAACTGTATTTTTCCATGAAATGGCTATTTATCATTTGACCTTGGTCACTTGGTATGTGGAGCTTCTTCAGAACTAGAAAACAAGCATGTAAAGGGTTCAGATACAAAAGTACAAAGCGATTGTATTGCGTGGTAGGTTTCTTATCACGGATGCTAGTCATTATTTGACCTCGCTTTATTTCGAAATTAATTACTAGATGCAAAATTAATTTGGTCCAATATTTCAAAACAAAAAATGTAAATTTGGACTTTTTTCCAAAAATGTTAACAAAGAAGACTAATGCTGAAAAATATAATTAATACCTTGATGCTTTTGCTGTATTAATTTTAGTTTCACCTGTTTTTGAGTCTATGCAGCTTTGAAATAGAGATCTTTTATAATGCATACCTACCTGGAATTTCCTAAAGTCGAACAACATTGGCGAAATAGTTTTGTTTTAAAACGAAAAATGTTTTCTACTGAAATACTATCGGAAAATGTTTTTAATAAAATTCGGAACTTTGTAGTTTGGAATAAATTGGAATTAATGAATTTGGCACTTTTTAATTAACGTGACCAAAAAATTTTGTTTCCGCCTTTTTATTCGTCTTTTAGTCCGTCCGTCTTTTTTTTTTCAGTCCTTGGATCAATTTTTTCGTCCGTCCGTCAGTCCTTCTTCCGCCCGTCCTTCCGTCCGTCCATGCGCATTAAAATTAATTGTGGAGGAGAAAATCTAGTTAGTCCAACAAAATCACATTTAGGACAAATTTGCCGGTTGCTTAGTTTTCGACCTAAAACAGTTCCGAATCAAAGACTCCTCGAAATTTACGCGCTTCCAGACTGACCCTCCTCGCAAAATGGGTGCATTAATGCTTGGCCGCACGCAAACATTTCGCAGCGCTGCTGAGCTGATGTTCATCACCGATGATGGCAGACATTATTACTTTTACAGTGTAATTTGGCCCTTAAAAAAAAAAACTGAAGAAAAGAAAACGAACAGCACGTATATGTAATTGTAATGTCGGAATGCGAATGTTTGATGTTGATTATGAATGAAGTGAGCGCCATATAATTAAATTCTGCGGCATTTCGCCGAATTTTGTATCAGTGACCGCTTAACCTTCTACGCCCGCTATGTCCGGCCGGCCGACCGGCACGGGCAATGCTGATTTATTTTTCGACATGTTTTATTTTACACGATTTTTTTTCTTCTTTTTGGCCAATCGCGATTTAAAAGATATTAGTCGGCCTTAACGCCTCGTTATCTTCACGATTTTTTTAAAAGTCGAAAAAAATTAGTGGATAGGTGTATATAGTAATTTTCGTACACGCCAAACATGAACGTTTCCGAAATGTGTTTTTAATGCAATTTGCTAAAGCCACTTTGAAAATTATAAAAAAAAAATCTAAATTTTTGGAATAGTTTTATTAAAGTCAAGTCAACTACGTTCTGACCTGTGGTATTGAATGCGCTAGACGCACTTTTTTATTGCTACGCTGTGCCAGTGCATTACAGTATATGCTAACAATAACAGGAACGTACGTCTGCCAGCGCTGCGACATGACTTCCCAGATTTTATGAATACAATCAATGTGAATGACAAAGAAGTTACATGCACGTTTGTCTTTCGTCTTGTTGTCGTTCAGTGCCGTCGTATGAATATAATCTTTTATTTTTGTATTGGCGTGTCGCTGCTGCTTGGAAGATATTCTACGCTACTGGTAAAATTTTTACATGGCCTTCAATTGATTTGGTGCAGGCGGAATCAGCTGAGAGCCCACAGGTCAGAACAGAATAGGTATCACTATAGATTCTCTCGTAGAGGAAAATCGTGAAGAGGGGACGAAAACACGGAAGGACGGAAAGAAGTACGGACGGACGGACGGAAGAACGGACGAACGGTAAGACAGCGAAAAAGATACAAATTTTCCAAAACTCCAAAACAAAACGTATCATTCAACTTTTCTAATTAATTTTGATTTTTAAATATTTTATCAAAAAAAGAAATTATGATGCCAAAGTGAAACTGGTTTAATTAGCGCTTATTTAAACTGATTGTACCAAAAAGCAGAAAAGAATAAATTGGGGTTAGTTGCACGGTCTGCACCCCATACACACATATCAAAAGATATATAGTCTGATTTATCACCGGAAGTTGAGGTAATGAACTAAAACAGGTGGCGTTCGATGCGTTCTTCGTTTCATCTTCTTTCATCATGCATCTATCCATGGGAACAATGCAGTTTGAAAGCTTATAAAAGTAACGAATCTGAAAAGCCAATCATTTTTATGTGCACTTTAAAAAAAAATATGAAATTTTCGTATTTCAACGCGCCCGTATATTGCAATGCATTATTATTGCATCTTCTTCATATCTCACGCTCTTCTCGAGGAGGAAAAAAACTATAATCTTGTTTAATTAAAATTGGGGCACAGAGAAAAATGACTGATGCATTTCACCTTTCTTTTGAAGATCCACGATGTGTGTACAGCGAGAGGGTTGCAGCTGTTGATGATGGTATGTTTACGCAGACATCGGAGTGAAGATCTCGTACCCCTTGCAGTTCCCACGTTCAACCCTTGTGCATGCTGCTTATCTTCCTGCATATATGTCCCACTTTACCGGAATTATTCCGCAACTATCTGCACTTCCTTCCTGGTTCTTTATGTCTCTCTTTATTTTTTTTTTGTCGTCGTCTACACCTTTAACACACACTTTTTTATTGTTTGCGTTTCGTGCTTTTTTATTTATTTGACGGAAAAAGGGGAGAGTTATTTTAACCAATTTTCGGGTAATTCTTCGTTTTGAAAGTGTATCGAGTTTGAGGCATTTTCTCAGGGTTTTCGAATGTGGGACGTTAAAGGGGCGAATTTTTTTTTTGAGAGTAGCAATTTATATGGAAAATTGTGAAAGTAACGTATTTTGTAAACAAGTGAAATTTTAGTTTAGACGTATTTAAAAAAATTTGGGTTTTTTTAGAGCAAGTGTCCTCTTAAAATAGGAACGGGAGCTGTATTAAATAAATCTAGCAAAAAATTAACCTGTGACTTTGTAATGGTCAATTTATTTTGGTCGAATGGTCAATCAATGGGTTTTTAGGGTAGGTAAAAATTTATTCAATTAAATTGTGTAAAGTAAAAAATAAGTGCATTTTTTTGACAAACTGAAAAAAAAATATTTGTGCATATATTTTGTTTTTTAAGGGGGCGAAACCGCTACATATATAGCCGCTCTGGTAGCTAGCGAATTTACATAGTTTTGCTTATCTAAATTTACTGCAAATTTCGCGACATCTGATAAAGAATTGATGGACCAAGATCTGACTTATTTGTCACGTGCTTTAGCCGAAATTATTAGGAAAGATCGAGAGGTGTGGAAAATTCTCAAAAACTGGTAAAGCAGTTTGCGGCCTTGTTATGACCCCTAGAAAATTTCCAAAGCTACCGAAAATTGGAGAAAAAAAATACTTATATTTTGACGAAAGATTTGTTCGAATAGCCATTAATTAAGTAAAATATAAATAAAAAAAACCTCGATCAAATATTAACCACTCGCTTGCTAATTAGCGGAAAAAGACAAAAAAAAAAACTTTCTGTCCATTTATTGCTACATTTGTTCTCTCTATAAATCTACCATTAGATATTTTCTAGGATAATTAATAGTGTCTAAAACTGTTTTTCCGCGTTAAATTCCCTGAGCTGCTACGCAACGTTTCACGCATTAATTTGAAAATTTCAGCGTAAAATCTTGGTTCATCTATTCTTTATCAGATGTCGTGAAATTTGCAGTGAATTTAGATAAGCAAAACTATGTAGATTCGCTAGCGGCCAAAGCGGCTATATATGTAGCGGTTTCGCCCCTTAAATTTTTTTATGAAAAAAAAGTTGCAGACTATTATAACTACACTTTGTAATCCGAAAACAATTAGCATTGTTAGAACAATTGTAACCCAAAACTAAAAGTTCCTTTTAATCTAATCAGGATTTAAAGTACCGACCTTAAATACTTACCCAGAATAGACATTCTTTGATGTTGGAAATGTGCCGATTTTACAATCTTTCTGCTATTATTTTGTAAATTTTGTAATTTTATTTATTATTTACTATTTTATTAAATTATTGATCATATAAAAATAAAATATTTATGTAGGTATTTAAATTATATTATCTACCAAAAAAAAAAATCAAATATAAAAACGTTAAATAAATTTGTCATTTATTGAATTCATAAAATAACAAAAAAAAAAAAAAAATTTATAATAAATAAATATATTATTATTTTTGCCTAACAAATCAACAAATTTTTTCTCCAAATATCCACAGACATAAAAAATAAATAATACCACATAAAATTAGCTATAAAATTTATCATCAAAAATAAATAAGTAATTAAATTTTGACTGTTTGATAGCAGCAGCAGCAGCATCTTTTGTTTATTTAAGCCTCCTCAGCCTAGAAGTATACAAAATAAAATTGCATTGTTGTTCTGCAATGCAGCGAGCTGCATCAGTCCTCCAAGAGTGGATTCTTTGTTTTAGAAACTGGTAATGTTATTTTTTTGAAGGTCACTTTTGGCCCACTGCCTCAGGCGGCGATGATGTTCTTCTTCGGCTGCTGCTGCAAGCCAGTCGCCTCCATTCCTTGTTTTTCCCATCCAATACTTAGTTCGTTGTGTATGCACGATGATGATGATGATGAGCCTGATGATTCACTCTTCGTCGTCGCCGTAAACCTGATCAATGGAATCCAGTTCATATATAGTTAGCTCCTCTATAGTTTTTTTTTTGTTTTACAATAATAGGTGATTATTTGGGATGTTGAGAAATGAGACAAATAATAATCAATTTGTAGTCAAATCATTTGTTTCGGGTGATTTGGAAATTATGGACATAAATGGTTTGGATATTGGGGTTTTGATAAATAAGTACATGTGACTTAAGATAAGTTAGTTTAGCTTAAGTATTTTTAGTTAATTAAATTTTAATTTAATTGGTTCGGTAAATTAAAAAAATGGTATTTTACAAAATTTAGCTAAAAAAATAATATTATTTTATTTATAATATTTAAACAGCTACATATAAAGTCAAGACGACTACGTTCTGACCTGTTGTATCGAATGCTCTAGACGTACTTTTTTATTGCTACGCTGTGCCAGCGCATTACAGTATATGCTAACAATAACAGGAACGTACGTCTGCCAGCGCTGCGACATGACTCCCAAGATTTTATGAATACAATCAATGTGAATGACAAAGAAGTTACATGCACGTATGTCTTTCATCTTGTTGTCGTTCAGTGCCGTCGTATGAATATAATCTTTTATTTTTGTATTGGCGTGTCGCTGCTGCTTGGACGATATTCTACGCTAGTGGTAAAAATTTTACATGGCCTTCAATTGATTTGGTGCAGGCGGAATCAGCTGAGAGCCCACAGGTCAGAACAGAATAGAAACCACTATAGCAATATTAATAATAAAAAATATTATAATTAATTTTGAAAAATATTTCCTAATTAATTATTTTGAACAAAACACCTCCAGCTATCATACAAATTTAAAATAATAAATTCAGTGGCCCCCATTCACATAAAAATTAATATTCCAAAATACCCCGTCAACTGCCTGTAAAATTTATTACCACAAAAATAAATAAGCACTTAAATTTGATTCATAAGTATTTTTTATTAGCATCTATAATAAAATAAAATCGATGCCGTTAAAAAGGCGAATTAAATCCGAAATCCATGTGATGATGTACCAAAAACAAAACAATCCAGGGGATAAATTTAACAAACAATCTACCTATAAGCGCACTCGCTTTAAACAACCTGTTGCTGATTTTGTGTATGTGTGTGTGTGTGGTGGGTATTTGCGAATAAAAAAAATATAAGTGCGATACTAGTATATACTTTTTTGCGACGACCCTGTGGTGCGCTTCGAAATCACCACCCACCGCGTGCGGTTTTCCACCCTTAGAGGAACAACCGCAACCCTTTTTGCCAGACAGTTTTAATGCGAGATTTTCGAATTATACGACGCGCTGGGTGCTAAAAGTTAACAAACACATACTACATGCTGCATTCAATAAAGAAATGAATGCATTGCTCTGATTTATATTATGCAGTTCAGGTGCTGTTGTAACGATTTTTTCTTCGGTTATTTTTATGATTCATTACAATGATTGATGATGAATGCGAGAGAAAGAAAATATTCCTTCTTAGAAATTGGTTTTAATTTTCTAATTGATGATAATCTAGTTTTTAAATTGATGATTAAATGTTGCTTTGTTACGATTTATTTTTACGTTTAAATAATAATATTTGTCTCATTAATTCAATTAGTGCACTTTAAAAAAATTATTTTTGCCTAATTCACCGGATGGTTTTTGATGAAAATTGTGTCAAAATATTTAGAAAAGAATAATCTGTTTCCCAAAGCTTTTTGTTTTTTAAAATAGTGGATAATTAAAGACATATTTGACAAACAAAAATAAATTAACATAATTAACAATGATTAATCAGATTTATTCAAATTTAGTGAGCTTCGTGCCCTACAGAATTTTTTTCTGAATATTTTGACATAATTTTCATCAAAAACCATCAACGCATAATCGAAATACACTAATTATAAATACGCGTGTTTGTTATATATTTTTCTCACTCTCTCCTAAGCTCTCGCCAATCATTCGCGCTCTTTTCTCTATGATGCAATGCTGGTTGCAGACAACTTTGAGACAGCCGGTGAAGGACCTTTAAAAATACGATTTCGGAGTAAGTTTAAAGATAAACTTTTTTATTAGAAAATTGTTTCATTGAGTCGTCGAAGGGAAGAAGATCGATTAAATGCCAAACTTTTTAAATCCTGGAAATGATTAAAATCCAAGTAAGTTGTTCAGGAATTTTTATTGAAAAGACTAAACAAAACGATTTTCTAAAAACTATGTTTTATTTACTTTACAGCCAAATGTTCGACTGACGGACCGACGGACCGACAGACCGACAAATTGACCGACAAGCGAAACAAAAATTACATTACAATTTGTAATTGAATTTGTGCATTTAATTTTAATTGAATGTTGGCTCAGGTGTGGAATAAATGGTGAAAATTCACCTCCCGACGAAGATAATCCCATTTCCTGGACAATAATTCACGTGTATAGGCTACATAAAAGAAACTCACTCAAAAAAATTCCAATTTGAAAAATCCGAAATCGTTTCCTTTCGCTCTACTACTACTATTATTATTATTATTATCATCGGTGTGCCTTATGAACTCTTTTATGCTGACGCATATACGCATATTTCTTTCTCTACTCTACTAAATACATGGCCAACTGTGCATACGCACCTGGAAGCTGTGTATATTCAAGATGTGTTGACAATACTTCTTATATATTATTTATTCTGCTCTCTTTCTTTCTTTCGGGTCCTTTTGTCATTCGGGCCGCTCCTTTTCTACTTTTCTACTATAATAGATTTTCGAATTCGCTCTCTCGTTTTGGATTTAATTGCTTTTTTGGCGAAAAAAAATTTATGCTACTTCTTCAATATCATAAAAGGATTAATGAACCTGACAAATGTTTTTCGTTTTTTTTGAGCTAAAGCGGAAGTTCTTTTACCAAATGTACAATGCACTTGTAGTGCAGTCTTGAATTTCGGTTTCCGGTTCAAGTTCGCTCACGGAAACTATTATCCTTTTTTCGGGATGGTGTATAATTTAGAAAAATAAAATAAAATATAAGAAAATTTTATTTTTGGAGAAAATATTTAAAAAATAAAAAATAGAAATACTTAATTATAAATATATTTAAGGGGGCGAAACCGCTACATATATAGCCGCTCTGGTCGCTAGCAAATCTACATAGTTTTGCTTATCTAAATTTACTGCAAATTTCGCGACATCTGATAAAGAATAGATGGACCAAGATCTGACTTATTTGCCACGTGCTTTAGCCGAAAACATTAAAAAAGATCGAGAGGTGTGGAAAATTCTCAAAAACTGGTAAAGCAGTTTGCGGCTTTGTTATAACTCCTAGAAAATTTCCAAAGCTACCGAAAATTAGAGAAAAAAATGACTTATATTTTGACGAAAGATTTGTTCGAATAGCCATTAATTAAGTAAAATATGAATAAAAAACCTCGATTAAATATTAACCACTCGCTTGCTAATTAGCGGAAAAAGATAAAAAAAAAACTTTCTGTTCATTTATTGCTACATCTGTTCTCTCTCTAAATCTACCCTTAGATATTTTCTAGGAAAATTAATAGTGTCTGAAACTGTTTTTCCGCGTTAAATTCCCCGAGCTACTAAGCAACGTTTCACGCATAAATTTGCAAATTTATATGTAAAATCTTGGTCCATCTATTCTTTATCAGATGAACTATGTGATTCGCTAGCAAACAAAGCGGCTATATATGTAGCGGTTTCGCCCCCTTAAAGTAATTAAATTAATAAAATAATAATTATAAAAAAAATTCACAAAAATAATTTTCTTCACCTTGATTCCGCTCCAAATCATTTATTTCTTCAAAATCCGAAAACAACATCAATCAAAGGAAATTGATGAGTTGAAGCCACAACAACAGAAAAAGTAAGCAGAAAAAAAAGTAAATAAGCACAAGCATGATTCGTTTGTTCGACTGTTAAAACCTGCAATATATAAAAGCATCATGGGAACCTCATAATGCTGTCTTCTTATTTTAGCTCTCGCATATACAGATGCAGTGAAGAGTGAATCGAAGATATAGAAGGTACCCACCTGGAGTCTTCTGTCTATAACAATACCCTTGTAATTCCATACTATGTACCATTCAATGGAGGAATCACTACACATGAAATTAATCTCAAGTCTTAATCGTTTCGCTTTTCTGCTGTATTATGAACAATATTTTGTTAATTTTCTTTGGAAATTTTGATTTAATGCTATTTTATATTTTGGATGTATTTTAAAAAGATTTGAAAGAAAAGATTAAGTTAACACAATTGGATTTAAAAAAAAAAAAAATACTAATTTCCATCTAGCTATAAAATAACAAAATTTAAAAAAAAAATATTAAGGGGGCGAAACCACTACATATATAGCCACTCTGTTCGCTAGCGAATCACATAGTTTTGCTTATCTAAATAACTGCAAATTTCGCGATATCTGATAAAGAATAGATGGACCAAGATTTCCCGTATTAATTTGCAAATTTATGCGTGAAACGTTGCTTAGCAGCTCAGGGAATTTAACGCGGAAAGACAGTTTCAGACACTATTAATTATTCTAGAAAATATCTAATGGTAGATTTAGAGAGAGAATAGATGTAGCAATAAATGGACAGAAACTTTTTTTTTATCTTTTTCCGCTAATTAGCAAGCGAATGGTTAATATTTGATCGAGGTTTTTTTTATACATATTTTACTTAATTAATGGTTATTCGGACAAATCTTCGTCAAAATATAAGTATTTTTTTTCTCTAATTTTCGGTAGCTTTGGAAATTTTCTAGGGGTTATAACAAAGCCGGAAACTGCTTTACCAGTTTTTGAGAATTTTCCACACCTCTCGATCTTTCCTAATGTTTTCGGCTAAAGCACGTGGCAAATAAGTCAGATCTTGGTTCATCTATTCTTTATAAGATGTCGCGATATTTGCAGTAAATTTAGATAAGCAAAACTATGTAGATGCGCTAGCGCTCAGAGCGGCTATATATGTAGCGGTTTCGCCCCCTTGATTTCGTAAAATTAATAGAAAAATTGCACTTAAAAGTCGGTAAAGCCAATTGAAGAAATTTCGGCATTTAATATTCACATTTATTAGAAGAAAGGCTAATATAACAACAATTGTAAAATTAGGTACTTGGCGACAAATGTGCATTCGATAATAAAATAAAGCTTTATTTTTATTACTGGAAATTATGGTTTTTCATAAAACTGGTGCCATAAAATCGAATAAATGGCTTTTAACAATTTTAAGTAGACAAATATTTAAGGGGTTGTAGAATATGTTAAAAGTTAAAATTATTTCACAAAATATTAAAACAAAAATCAATATTTTAAATAATTTTTCGATTTATTTTAAAAATTTGTAACAAAAAAAAACAATTTAAAAAAAAATAAGTTGAAAATTTAAAATTCGCGCCAAAAAATCAATCCAATGCTGCGCAATCGCATAATTTAACTTCAGCGCGCAACTTAATTCTACTTTTACTATAATTTAAAAAAAAATAATCCAAAACAAATTACGCTCCATCCCAAAACTCGTGCCAAATCCAAATAAATTACCCTTTAATAGCCCCACGCGTTAACAACTCTACAAGAAAAAAATATTCAAGGGGTTGTCCACCAGCCAGCCACATGTCCACTGCACTGACCTCCGCACGCGTTCACCAAAAGGGGTCAGTCATTGGAATAAGAATGGTCAGTTTTTTTTGTGGCAGGTCAAGGGTCATCAGGTGTAATAGGGGGCAGGTTGTTGCTTAATCCAAAAAAACCGGAAGTTTTGATTTCCACTTCCAAGTTCGAAATGGCCACTTTTCCGCCACGACCACCACTTCTTGTGTGGCATTCATTTTCGACTTATTGCAAGTCATCTTTGCATTCAAGGCAGATGTCTTCTCGGTGTTGTTTGTTTTGAGTTAAAATAAAACAACTGCATCCCCTATACCGAGAGAAAAAAAATATCGTTATTTTATTAATTGATTTTCGAACATTGTGTCAGGTTCGGGTTACCGAAATCAAATTACACCCCTTCGCACACCGTAATTGTACTATAAGAGAAAAACCGCACTGTAATTTCGGAGAAAATCAAAAAATTATGGTGCTATAATTATGATTTGCACCCCTTCGTTGACTTGCAACTGTATTTTTTCTTATTATTCAATTTGAAAGGCATTATATAAGTTAAGTTTGTACGCCCAGCATCTGTGTTTATTGGTTAATAAAGTTTTTTATTTATTTTCTCCATCGACACATGTTGCATTTTTCTCAAAAGGGTTGAATAGAATTCGTTCGCCAAATG
Organism: Cryptophagus acutangulus; assembly: GCA_963556235.1. Classification (NCBI taxonomy): domain Eukaryota; kingdom Metazoa; phylum Arthropoda; class Insecta; order Coleoptera; family Cryptophagidae; genus Cryptophagus; species Cryptophagus acutangulus. The sequence continues at coordinate 3,317,662 of OY744569.1, forward strand.
CAAGCGTGTCTAATGCAACCATTTACGGATTTTCGGGGCTATTCAGACGAGTGCAGAAGAATCAAATCCGAAAGTTCAATAGCTGGCTAACCGAATTTTAAAACCAATTTCAAAAAATGTCTTTCAAAAATAGTCGAAAAAAATTATAAAAAAATAAATATTTCTGTCTAGATTCTTTCTCTAAGCAAATTAGAGTGCTGCAAGATTTGGGTTTTTCTCCTCGATAATTTCCTCGCCAAAAAAAAAACTCTAAACTAAGCACATTCTACATAATGGCATAAGAGAAAGCTATTGGCCCCTAAGTCCATCTGATTAGCTACAAGTCGTTATCCATCAGCAGGGGGTTTGGTAACACTGTTCAAACGTCACATGAGATGCTTCATCTCACCCTGGACATTCCAATCGACCCCCATACTTAGTCCCCGTGATCCTTTTGTAATAAGTTGGAAATCTCTCGAGTACTATGTTGACCAGATGCACCAGCCCAGCATGATGGCTCTAAGCCGCTGCATCTCGGAGAAACTATTGTGCTTGTCAATTTCTATTCTGAATTATTGCAGAATATGCAGTTTTTCTGGAATTTTTCGTGCTTATTTACGAGTTTCTCTATAGGCAGGCCGAAGCCGTTTTTCATTTCGAAGACTAATTTAAAAATAGACGAAATAAAATATCGTAAGTTTGAAAAAAATATGAAATATTAGTAAATTTGATTTTTATTTTTCTAAAAATATTTTTTTTCGGCTTTTAATTGCAATTTTGTTTCCAATTTATTTTTTTTGTCTTTGATAATTGAAAGGGTTTTTCCCTCATGTATCTTAAGGGGGCGAAACCGCTACATATATAGCCGTTCTGGTCGCTAGCGAATCTACATGATTTTGCTTATCTAAATTCACTGCAAATTTCGCGACATCTGATAAAGAATAGATGAACCAAGATCTGACTTATTTGCTACGTGCTTTAGCCGAGAACATTAGGAAATATCGAGAGGTGTAGAAAATTCTCAAAAACTGGTAAAGCAGTTTACGGCTTTGTTACAACCCCTAGAAAATTTCCAAAGCTACCAAAAATTAGAGAAAAAAAATACTTATATTTTGACGAAAGATTTGTTCGAATAGCCATTAATTAAGTAAAATATTAATAAAAATTCTCGATCAAATATTAACCACTCGCTTGCTAATTAGCGGAAAAAAAAAAAAACTTTCTGTCCATTTATTGCTACATCTGTTCTCTCTCTAAATCTACCATTAGATATTTTCTAGGATAATTAATAGTGTCTGAAACTGTTTTTTCGCGTTAAATTCCCTGAGCTGCTAAGCAACGTTTCAAGCATAAATTTGCAAATTTATACGTGAAATCTTGGTCCATCTATTCTTTAACAGATGTCGCGAAATTTGCAGTGAATATAGATAAGCAAAACTATGTGATTCGCTAGCGACCAGAGCGGCTATATGTAGCGGTTTCGCCCCCTTAATTTAATTTGTAAAAAAACATAATAATTAAAAAATAATAAAAAAATATGTTCTCAATGATATTTAATACTATTAAATGAATCGCATCTGCTTGAAAACAAACATGTTGTTCAAATTGACTGAAATAAACAATAATTATGAAACTTAAATAATCACTTACCTCATTCAAAATTCACCATCAAAATATTATTGTTTTCAAAAAAATCTGAAATTAAAAATGGAAATAAAACCAAATCCTAATAATTAATTAGATTTATTTGTTCATTGGTAAAATTGGCAATAATAACTAATATAATAATAATAACATTTATTTAAAACTTAAAATCTAGCTGTAACATATCAATCAGGACAAAATATACAAAGAATGACAAAGAGAAAAAAATTACATACAATCAGTCTTAACAAATAATACACAATACTGCATATTTTCCGACTATATGTATAATAGATAAATATTATGCGCCAAACAAAAAAAATACTCGAAAATCAAAAAATCCACATTTTTTTCGACAAATTTCCAAATCAAAAGAACAATTCTACAAACAGTATATTTTGGTAACTTTTGTCTCGTCTTCACATCATCATCATAATAATTACATAATTTGGCGCACAGTTTACTTTTTAAAATTGCACTAAGAATAATAATTAATAATAATAATAGTAGTAATAACGACAAAAATTTTGGCACAACAAAACCCGCCAAAATGCGTGGTAAAAAAGTCACACGTTTTTTACCGCATTTCACACACACAAAAATCAACTAAACAATAATTGGCACAGAAATTCAATAAACATAGTAGTAGTAGTATTGTGTTTTAACTGAGGTAGATTCGTCTTGAGAATAATATTTACCTAAATAACGAAAATATAATATGTACACCAACGATTACAATCTTATTTCGAAAATAAACAATTATCAAAACACTTGCGTTGTAACATTTTATTATTGCAATATTAATCATTATTACTGGAAATGTTTCAGCAGCAATAAACCGAAATTTAGTTTTTTTGACTTTGAAAAAACGTGAAAAAAATTAAATCGAATTTGTTTATTATTGCTATTAGTTATTTATACAACATTTTTTGTACGACATTATTATTTTCATTTAATAATATAATAATCTGATATAAATATTTAAATCTATATTCATAACTGAGATTCTGAGGTATTGCTGTTTTTTTTTTGAGTATTGTTTTATTATTATTTTTTTTGTTTGTTATTTCCATCGGACACAACTATTTATATTATTTATTATACAAAACATAAAACACGTTGAGCAATTCATGTACTAGTATTTTTATCAAATGTAATACTCTGTTGTCCTTTTATTAACAAATCAAATCAACAAGAGAGAATTTCGTCACAAAACTAATAAAATCATATATATACAAAATACAAGGTGCCGGAGAACGAAACGAACAAGAAGGAATTGCTAAAAATACGTACGTACACAATCAACGAATCGCCTGAGCCTTCGCGTGCGTTTTGCGCGCATGCGTCTCGCAATGCTTCAACATATGATCCTTCCGGATGAATCCCTTGCCACACGTATCACACGCATACGGCTTCTGCCCGGTATGCAAACACATATGTCTCCGCAAATCCGTCTTGTGATTGAACTGCTTGGGACACAGATCGCACTTGTGCGGCTTCTCGCCCGCATGCTTCGGCGCATGCTCCTGATACGACGTCTCGGACGAGAACCGTTTGCCGCATCGCGTGCATTTGAACGGCTTGTCGCCGCTATGGAACGTCTTGTTGTGCTGCGTCAAGTAGCAAGCCTTATTGAACACCTTGTCGCAATCGAAGCATTTATGAATGCCCGGCTTCGTAACGACCGTTGACGTGATCAACGGACTCCCGGTGCTCTCCTCGTAATCGCGCTTGATGCGCGCCTTCTCCGGCGAAGCCGGCTGCACCTCCAGCCGCAACTTGATCTCGTCCAACGCATGCATCTTATTCTCCACATCGCTGGTCGCCATCGTCAACAAATCATTATTATTGTTGTTGTTATTGTAGACCATCATGTTATCACATTGCAAAGACGTTGGTTCAGCTGCCGTGAGCACCGTCAATTTATAATCGTCATCGTTGTTCGTACGATAAGTCGTGTCGTACGCTTCAGTGTAGTAGGTCGTATAAGGGGCCGTTGCCAGTCCCTCACCCCCCACGTTCGCATTACCATAGCCGACTAACACGCCGTAGCGATGCGCTTGGAATTGCGCAAAGCTCGGCAGCGGCTGATTGTCCGGAGTTATGCCTTGGTTCTCGTACTGCTGATGATGGTACTCACCAGTAGTATTGAGGTTGTTGATAGCCATAACCTGCGTAACGTGGGGGGCCGACCCGTTTGGGTACATCTGAAATTGTTGGTTCTCCATTGTGGCCATCATAGCCGACACTGGGGGCACCATGGTGGTGGTGTTGTACCCCCCATGCGGGGTATTGCTGGCCGTATTGTGCTGGTGGGTACTGAGCGACAGCAGGCCCCTCGAATCTATGTTGTTGGTGGAGGGGCCTGCATCCCCGTTTGGGGGACTCCCGTTACTTAAATTTGTTATACTAGGATTAGGATTGTGCATGGGCGAATGGAGCGGCGGCGTATGATGGATATTAGGCGCGGGTTGCCGGTCGTACGGCCCATTCGGCGGCTGTTGCAGCAAACCGGGCGGCATTGCGTTCAAGCGCTCGAACTGCGACGAGGGCATACTGTTCGTATCCTCGCCGCGAGACTCCTCACCAGGACTACCCGACAAGTCCTGCTCTTTGTTCGAAGAGGACTCGCGAGCCGGATGGTGATGCGCGCTGATGGGCAACGATGCGGGATCGGGCTGCCCGCTCGTCTTCACCGCGTTCTTATGCAACGTCGTGTTGTAATGTCGCTTCAAATGCCCCGAACTGGTGAACCACTTATTGCACGCCGTGCAATTGTACGTCTTCGGTCGTCGCGCTTCGTTCGACTTCCAATTCGCCGCTTTCGTAGTGGGCGCCACCGGACTTTGCGTCTGCTGTTGCGGATTCGTAGGAACTTGCGTGCTCGAGATGACCGGCGGAGATGGCAGATGCTCGAACGGCCGGAACGCTTGCGAGCTCTCGACCGCATCTTGCGTCGTGGTAGTCACACCATTCCCCAAAAACTCTTGACTCCCATGCATCTGATGGGGTTGGAACAACTTCTGGTCCGGTTGGTACATTTTGGGCTCGGCCGCAATGTACTGTTGCTGTTGGAACATCTTTTGTTGCGGCGGCGACCAAGAATTGAGCATCGCAGACACCGAATGCGGGTTGTGGTCGCCATTCTCGCGCTTCACCTCTTCCTGGTAGACTTGATGGACTTTATGCGAGTCGAGATCGAGGATCTCGCTTTGCGGGTCTTCTTCGGTCTTGATCTGCGGCTCGTTGCCGAACATGAAATGTTGGTTAGATTGGTACGCGGATAGATGTGGCGCGGGTGTTGGCGGATGGGCCATGTTGAGATGGTCGATGAGCTGCGAGGCCGATTCGCACACGTAGCCACACTTGTCGCATTGCTTGGGACTGGGCGATGGGGTGGGTTGCGGCGGGTAGGCCGGACTGGACGAGGACACCTGTGCGGGTTGCTCGTACGGACTGTGTTGCGGCTGTTGATACGGATGGTAGCGATACGACGGGGCCGCTTTGTGCATCGCGTACTCTTGTTGTGCGTACGGCTGCTGCGTTTGGTTGTTCGCGTCCAGCGGGAAAAATTGCTGTTGCTCCTGATAACTATAATTGTTTTGGTAATGCGGGGAGTTCGCCTCGGTCTTGATCTGCTGCTGGTAGCCTTGAAAGTTGGGCGAGAAAGCGGAATTGTCTGGTTGCTGGTTCTGGTAGGGCGATGCAGCGCTTTGGTAGCTCTGCGGTGTCGGCGGATGCCCGAAAGCCGTCTCGGGTGTCGCTCTACTATAGTCCGGACTTTTCTTGTGCATCGCGTCCGAACTATCCGCAGCCGCTACAGTATTATTTTGAATAAACTCACGTTTGACGACGGCTTTGGTGGTCGTGGTGTTGTTGTTGGTCTCCTCGGCCGACGAATGCGACGAGGCGGCGGCCGCTTGGATCGCCCAATGTTTCAGCAGATTCTCCTTGTGGTATTGCAGATGCACCTCCAACGATTTGGCCGAGTTCAAGTACAGGCCGCATTCCTTGCAATGGTGCGGACTCGAATTCGCGGCTTGTTGGAATTGTTGTTGCGCGGCGGCCGGTTGTTGCACGCCACTGTTACTTGCCATTATACTGCACTTTGAAAAAGTTTTTGCGTGTTGATTTCGAACGAAAAAATTATAAAAAAGTTTTTGCAAAAAAAATAAAAACACAACAGTCACTTTTTGAATATCATAACATGTCCTTAATCGTTCTTAAATCGGGTGGTAGTTGGATTGAAACCGAAACGAGAAAAAAAGCGCATTTGCTTCGCGTACTTTGCATATCAGCACGAAAATTAAAAAGATGATTGGAAAATAAATATAAAAGTTGCGAACTTGTTGGTTTAGCCCATCGTTGTGGATTACGTTCTGGATGCAATTCGCCGACTATAAAACTCTAGCACCGAAACGTCATAATAATAATAGTGCAAAGATAACCAACAAATAATAATTCGTTCGCACTAAATTTTCTCGAACGACACAATTTCATACAACGACTTTCAACAAACTCACTGCTCTCTCTCTTGCCGGACAAACACCGACTGCTGGGCGATATACTCTGTTAGCCTTGCCGGTTCCTCTCGAATTTGGTGGTCCAACGTGGTGCGGTGCGTGTTTCGCGAGTTCGCATAGGCCGCCCGTTCCACACTCGACCAATCACAGTCGCCCGCTTAATGCGTTTCGGGGTGGTAGGGGGTAAGATGCTGCATTTTTCAACACATACACACTCACTCACTAAGGAATCATAATCGTGATGCGATGCGTACTAGTCGTACATTTCGACCATACGCATTTAAAACAACCCCCCACTAATCATAATAGCCAAACCACCCCATCACCCCGATTTCGAAATTCGAAAAAGCGCGCGAATTTGACGAAAAAGTTTGGCGAGCGAGCGCGCGGGGGGGTTACGTGTACGTCTTACATTTTGGGACCTTGAAAGATGCAGCAGCCGAATTTCAGAATGCCCGCAAGGATGCAATTAATGCATGCAGACGGAGTCTGGCCAAAATAAAAATAACGAAAATAAGTTCATCAGAGTTTATTCCGACGCCGAAAAAAAAACCGCCGAACATTCTCACCTTGACTTTGCACATAATCATTATTTGAATTTGTCTCTCCTTAGACAAGCTAATTTTTTCGTTTCAGCTTAGCATTATTAATCAATTCGCATTAGCTAATTAAAAATTAATTTTTATTATTTACTCTGGTGGAATTGAAACAAAAACGATTTTGGGAATTTTTTTTTGGTAAATCAAAATACCGGGATGACGTAAGCCGAATTCATCACATCAGATTTGAATGTGTGCAACATGCAATTTACGATTTGCAAGGACAAAGGTACATTTACCTTTTCGGATAGACGTTTATAATTAATAATAAGCGCATTTATTATATGGGTATAAGGCGCTCTGAGAGCCATAACATACAAATAATACGTTTTCGGTTTTTATTTCCTCACTTTTTACCATCACATATTAAATTACTTGTTAAAAATTAATTTAAATTAACATGCAATATGATAATTTATTTTTTTCAGTGTTCGGCAATTTGCATTATTGATATTGATTAATTCACATCAAGCAAGATATCGAATCGAAACTAATTTTGTAAGTAATTTTGAAATGTCAAATTTTTTAAAAAATATTTTATCTATTTTACGTCTTTAATGAATGCTATAACAGCACCAAAAGTAGGGTTATTTATTTTTGTAATGTTGGTAGTGAGTATACAATTATTCAATCTGTCAAAAAACTAAAAGTGTTTTCGGAAACTTATAATAATCTGCCACTTGGTTCATCAATGTTACCAACCAACATAAAATTCCCTAAATTTTAAAATTGCAATTTTTGCATTAAAATAAGACTAAAAAGCGTAAAATAGATAAAATAGTATAAAGAACGTGGTTCATAAGTCAAATTATTGCACTCGTTCTTTAAAACGCTCCTTTTCGGGTCGCGTTTGAACTTGAACTCGTGCAATAAAATTAGTCTTATAAAACATGTTCTTTAATATAATATTATAAATTTTTAAATTTAGAAAAATATTTAATTTATTCAAAATCAATGTTAGTTTTAGCATTAAAAAATTATTTCCAATAAATATTTCATTGCAATTCAAACTAAATGTCGAAATGATAATCCGACTTTATTTTATCGCATTAAAATTCGTACACTTAAAATCTATTTACTATTTCTAAACTGTTATATCCATATACTCATAAAACTTTACGACTATAATTCGAATAATAATTTTTCCTGGAATTTCCAAATTTTATTAGTACTATGACAATATAAACGATTTTCACCCCCAGGTGTTAAAAATAGCCACCCTAATTGATTTTAAATTGTTCGACTAAAAATTATTTACAATATTATTTTAATCTAAATACATTACACCTAAATAATATAAATTAATTTTTTTTAAAATTTAAATTAAATTAAAAAAATCAAAAAATTTCTCATACTATATATTATATATAGGTCATTAATTATCCATCACGTGCAACTCTTAATTAGCCGATCGAAATTCGTATATATTATATTAGAAACTCTATAATAAGGTAATTAAATGCATTGGGGCAATTTTGGAAACGGAAAAAAATCTGAGATGAATCTAAATGGCCTTCTAAAAAGATAACTCTATCTATCTTCACAGACTGGCGCATCCATGGATTTCTTTTGTCAAGGGCCGTTATTCAATGCAACCCCCTTGCACCTCTCTCTCGTATACTGATGGCCCTTCGGCAATCTTTGGCAATAGTTTGAATTTCGAAAATCTCAGCCGAGCGGCACATAATTATTTTTAAAGAAAATTTTTAGTTTAAAATATTATTTAATTAATTATTTAAATAATATTATTAAATATTGAGAATTTATTATTTATAGTAGTATTTTCGATTTATTAATAAATAATATTTATTAAAATTATTTAAAATTCTTCTATGACGTAGTTTCAAATTTTCGATTCCCATGTTCAGTTTTTACAGAACACTAAAAAAAAAGTTGGGGCAAAACTAACTTTGAGCATCAAAATTAGTTACTTACTATTACTAATATTATAATTAATAATAATAATAATAATAATAATAATAATAATAATAATAATAATAATAATAATAATAATAATAATAATAATAATAATAATAATAATAATAATAATAATAATAATAATAATAATAATAATAATAATAATAATAATAATAATAATAATAATAATAATTTAAAAAATTGCTAAATCATAAACAAAACAATTAAATTGGTGCCGTTCACGAATTTCGTCAGTGTGCCGCTAGGCTGAGATGCCGGTATCCGAGATTCGTACAGCATCCAACACTTAGCCATCATCAAGGGATTCTTTTATCTCTTTTTGCCACATTAATTCCGTCTCTGTTCACGCAGCTCTCAACGAAAAACTTTATGCGTAGGTCATGGATAAGAATTCGTGCTATTCTCTTCTAAAAGATCGACCATTAACAGTTAGATTGAATTCTAAGACACACGAGAAAATATTAGGCCCGTTTTATTTACAGCACACAATAATATTTTCTGGTTTATATCTTTGTGGATCTATGTGAATGCGGGATAGGTCCGTCGTCGTATACAAATGTTTGTAAATGAATTTTTTTATTTGAAGGAATTTATTTCAATTTGCGTTGTTTTTTTGGCTAGTGAGGCAAAAATGTATTGGAATTTATGGGAAAAAGTTTAGTAGTTACGAATTGTTTATTTTATTTTATTGAATAAAATTCGAATGTTGCATTAATTTACTATAATTATATATTTTAAATTTAAATAAGTGTACTAATTGTTAAAATTAATTATTAAAAAAAAAATAAAAAACTGTTTCCGCCCGGGATCGAACCGGGGACCTTGTGCGTGTGAAGCACACGTGATAACCACTACACTACGAAAACCACTTGCTTAAACAAGAATTATTGCAGTTACATGAACATAATCACAATATGATAAGATTGTTTACTTATAATAAGACTGAGGAAGCTAGAAAGACAAAGCATGCACTCTCATATAATGTACACATTTAGACGGGGTCCCGAATGCGAAACTCTTAGAGGGCGCTGACTGTTGTTAAGGGTCCTTCATCGGCTGTCTCGAAATTGTGTGCAACCAGCATTGCAACATAAAGAAAAGAGCGCGAATGATTGGCGAGAGCTTAGGAGACAGTGAGAAAAATATATAAACACGCATATTTATAATTACTGTATTTCGGTTATGCGTTGATGGTTTTTGATGAAATTCATGTCAAAATATTCTGAAAAGATTAATCTGTTTCCCAAAGGTTTTTTTTTAAAAAAATAGTGGATAATTAAAGACATATTTGACAATCAAAAATAAATTAACATAATTAACAATGATTAATTGAAATTATTCAAATTTAGTGAGCTTCTTGCCCTAGAGAATTTTTTTCTGAATATTTTGACATAATTTTCATCAAAAACCATCAACGCATGACCGAAATACACTAATTATAAATAAGCGTATTTATTATATATTTTTCTCACTCTCTCCTAAGCTCTCGCCAATCCTTCGCGCTCTTTTCCCTATGGTGCAAAAAAATGAGTTAGAATATTTTTGCGAATATTCGAATAATCATGTATTAAAAATTGTGAGAAAAAAATTTCGGAATTAAATCAAATACGTTAAAATTGAAAAGAAAAAGTGAAGCAAACCAATGAATCTTCCCAAATAAAGGGCAGGACTAAAATCTGATGCAAAGTCAACATTATAATCCAAGATACGAAATTCTAGACACTCGCAAAATAAATAAAAATAGGTATCTAGGAGATTTTTTGTCTAAACATTGTGTGTTATCGGTATTCAAAGATTGTTATGTATAAGCTTAGCATTAAAAAGGACATGTGAAAAAGGCACACACACACACACACATACGCATTGAAGGCCTATATGTCGAAGAAGGGATTGGTTGTCACATGCACACACGACTGGTCTTCTGGAACTAAAAGAAAAGACTACTGACTAGAATATTCAATCAAATCAACTTATCCTGCTTCTTTTATATAATCAAAGTAGACACAAAATTCCAAATATGTGACCTCTTTACCGATCACACTCCTTTTGTTATTTCTCCCCGAAGCCTATCAAAGCATAATTGCTCAACTAAAGCACAAACAAAAAGGACAATTGAGATTCGCCGATGGAGAAGACATATTGATAGCATTTTCGGAAAAGAAGCTCGCCTTGCATAATAAATGGTGATGCATTAAATTGGACAGGTAAAGTGTACTACCTATTGGAAAATATTGTATATGGACCCATGTGAATAAGATGTCCATCGTTATAAAGATGATACAATATATCCATTATCAGTCCCTTGTTGTGAAGCCCCATGCAAAATTTTTGGGGGTGTGGGTGGTGGTGCGAAAGAGGTGGGGTGGCAGGATGAAATTCGCAAATGTGCACCCTGGGCATCTTACACGTTTCACATACTAAACAGACTCTTGCGATTACTGTATGCCATGCTTGGCCACCATTGCCGCCTCCACCACCTCTTGCTATATAAACTCGGCCTTCTTCTTGTCTCTCTTAGCTTGACACTCGACTGTTTTATGCCTTTCGCTTAATGCCAAATTAATGCCTTCCTTGTAAGCTAAATAGGGTGGCCACTATTTATTATACATGTACCCAACAGCCTCAGACCATTACAGGACTACCAATTACTTTCATAATATACCTACAAGTATCAGCAAATTTTGTCCGCACAAGCAACAGATTTATCTGCAACTCGAAAATTACTGAATCAAAAATGATATTTCGGAGAAATATTAATTGTGCTTCAAAAATGATGATTCTAAAGCAACTTTATTGGTCACAATTTTTTTTCTAAGTGTTCTAGATCAATGAAACTTGGAACATATGTAAAAAAGATCAGTAAATAACGGCATATTGAATTTCAAGGCTGTATCTTCATTAAAACTATTCTTAAGTAGGTGTAATAAATTTTGCAAATTAGCTCAATAAAAGATGTCAAATTTTTGACAGTTGTAATTGACAAGGAATGTTCCAATTTTGAACTATTGTTTATTTCCTAAATGTATACGTATCTTCCAAATTTCAAGATTCTAACCCTATTTTTAACCAATTTATGAGTCGTCCTTTTATTTTCCGATTGGGTCACAAAAATATCCTTTCAATTGTCCTAGATCAATGAATTTTGGAACATATGTAAAATTCGCTGGAAATGAGATTCCACAGTACTTCTCTCGTTGCTATATTAAAATTTGTTATTCAAATTATTAGAATTTTGAGGCACCTTTTACTGAAAAAAATTTATCGGGTTATTTAAAAATGCTTTTTAAATTTTAACTAGGAACCAAATTTTAAACAAATTTAAGCGATAGAGTTGAAACGTGTGTATGAGAAGATTGAAAAGTGAAAAATTTGTTGTAGGTACTCTAATTTAATGAAACTATTTGAAGCTAGATTTAAAATTAATAATATAAATCAATGTTTGAAGTAAATCCTAGCACTATCAGTGTAAGGGGTGTGTTAAGGGTTAAAAACACGAATTGAGGTTTCTAGTACATTTTTGATTAAACTAGTTTAAATTATATTTCAATTTATTATTAGAAAACAAATTTAAAAGAAATCTGACAAATCAAACTGTAAGGGGGTGCATTAGGGGTTACAATTGTAATATGTAGGTCCTACCCTAATTTGAATTTAATTAACTAAATAATGATAAGTTAAGTAAGTTAAATTACTACTAGGATCCAAATTTGAAAGAAATCCGAGCATTTTGACTGTACATGGTATGTTAAGGGTTGAAATTGCAAAATAAGGGTCGCATACTATTTTAAATTATATTATTCGTAAATATGTTTAAAATGTATAGTAGAAATCGAATATGAAGAAAATCCAAACCATATGACTCAAACTCTATATTGGAGGGGTGGGGGTGTGTGGTAAGGGTCGAAATTTATTTTTACTCACTCTTTATGTAAATATTACTAAAATAACTGATGGAAAAGTGTGGGTAATGCTGCCATATAAGAATCACAACAACGGCAATTTTTGTACAATTAACTTAAATGGCAAATGGGTCGTAGGGGCTTATTTTTAGGGGATGAAACTTTTACCAGCATTTTCTTCAATGTATCCTTAATACGTATACCAAATTTGGTCCAAATCAAATATTCCTCCTGGCAGGTATTCCCGTTACAACTTATTCATTTTTACAACTTTTTGACCCTTCAACCCTTAATAAAAATTCAACCCTATATTAAACTCCAGATTTTTTGAAAGCATTCACCACTTGGGGTATACACGAAACATATGTTGAATATTTGGTTAAAATCGGTCAGCAACTTTAGAAGATTAAGTGGATCTACCGATTTTGCCATTTTTAGCATGTTTTTGGCCTATAACGCGCAGGTCTTTGAGAATTTTATAAACTTTTTTTCTTCGATATCATCTATGGGCAGGTAGAAAAAAAGGACGCAAATTTTACTTAAATCGGGTTAGTAGATTCCGAAATATAGTGGTTTAAAGAAATGCACAGACCGACAGACCGACAGACCGACAGACCGACAGACGGAAATTAGTGACTATGATTTTCGTAATCTACGCATTCTATAATGTAGAAAAAGTGAAATTTGGAGAAATTTTTTTTTTCATGAATACAATACTTCCTCTACGAGAGAAGTAAAACGTCATTTAATCCCATTATATAAAATTTCAAAGCTCTATCTTCATGAAAACTATTCTTAAATTGGTGTGGTAAATTTTGCAAATTAGCCCAATAAAAAATGTCCCATTTTTGACAGTTGTAATTGACGCAGAATGCTCAAATTTTGAACTATTGCTTAGTTGCTGAATAAGCACCTATATTCTAAATTTCAAGATTCTACCACCATTTTTAACAATTTTTTTGAGCTTCATGAAGTGGACCACAAAAAATACTTCCAATTGTCTTAAATGAATGAAACTTGGAACATGTCTAAAAAAGGTGATTTGGTTGCGGTTTATTAATTTTCAAGAGTATATCATCTTAAAAACTGGAGTAATAAGCTCTGGGAAATAGCCCATTAAAAGGAATCAAAATTCTAAGAGTTGTAATGGACATAGAATGCTAAAATTTTGTATAATTGTACTAAACTAATAGGTATACGTTAAATTTCAAGATGCTGCACCATTTTTCGCACGATTTCCTCATTAAATAAAAAAGTCGAAATAAACGTAAAACTACAAAAGTGGAACAGATCCTTAAGTTCCGTTAGTGATTCCGGAGTTATTCCCAGCTGGCCATTTAGCACAGCGTGCGAGAGAGTGTATACACTAAAACATATATTCCTGCTGGTTCTGCAGGTCCTCTTTGCCTCTTCCTTCTCAACGTGTGCACCTCAGTATAAGTCCGCTCCTGTACTTAGTCCTGGAGCTTAGCAAGTCCAAGAGAGAGTGTGTGTGTGTATGTAAACGGAATACGCTTCTCCTGGCTGGCAAGAAGGAAGAAGGGACGCAAAGGGAAAGGAAATGTAAAGTAGGCTGGTGGACCTGGGTCCAGCGAGGCTGCCCTGAGGTATTGATCTAGAAGGCCTAGGAGGGTGTGTGTGAGTGTGTGTGCTGACACGCATTCATCCCCCTGCTAACCCCTCAGGTCTTACAGCACCGCTGCTTTGGCTGCTGCTGGACCCCCCGAACACTATCTCATTGTCTTAATATCAACATGCAATATTAATCTATATCCTTCGTTCTTGGAGCTTCCCATGCAGATGTACTGGACTATTTGACAAAGCATTATTCAAAATAATTTAATATTTGATGGCGTTTTTATTTAGTTTGTCTTCCACTAGTTTAGTGTTTTATTTACTCAATCAATTGGACTTGTCGAATTAGGGGTGGTTTTGTTGTCTACTTCAATTAATGTTGTTGGAACAGGTTTATTTCAGTCTGTTTGGCAATATTTTATTGAAATCATGTAATTGGTCAAATATTTTGCTCACTCAATTAAATTGGACTTAAGTTTTATGATTGACCACTACCAAACAAATTACCACCCAACAACTTTTAAAAACAAAATTGCATCAAGAACACATTTTTTCCTCTCGTCAAGTCCTCAAGTTGAACTTATAAAGACTATAATTTATATAATACATTACAACTTATTTTGCAATTGAAATTCTAACAAAGCCATCCATCATCATCTGCGCAAACTAATCATTTATCTTACATATTTTGCCAGCTTTTTCGTCTACAATAAAAATTTAAATAAGATCAACAACTACCTACACATTTCACTCAATCGTAATATCGAACAAAAAAAAGTTTCAGTTAATTACGTTGCTCCATGTATAAATAATAAATTAAGCTCTTTGATATGGTCGCGTTTGTAGAGATACTCAATATTTAGGCGAACTTTTAATCTAATCAAAGTTGGAGTGTGAGCTTCTGTTAATTTCATTAAAGAGTATTTAAAATTCAGGAGCATAATTGTGGTCATGGAGGTTGATACAAATTTTTGAACCAATTTGTCAAAAGTAGATTTAATGTCAAGATCAACTAGACCACTTTCCTTAGATTTTTAATTAATTGGTCAGATGCTCTAAGGGCTGAGGAATTAATGTTGTCCATGACGTCAATAATTATTGGACTGAAGATCTTTAGTTTGACGTATCAGAAAAATTGAAGAAGATAAAGAGATCTGACAAAGACTAAAAAGTCCTAAGTCTCCATGAGGTCCAATCCAAAATCTAAAATTTCCAATAAATAGTAAACTCTTTGTTCCTGGAGATTCCGAGTTAAAGCATCTGACCAAATAATTGAAAACTTCTACTTTTGATATTAAGACTTGAACCAAAATGTGTGTCCTTCAAGATATTCCAATTTTCTTAGATAAAATAAGAAAAAGAATGAGGATCCTGTAAAGTTATGCAACGAAAATCAATAGATTTTGTTTGAATCAGTATAGATGTAAATTTGCAACGTTCCGGTCCTGGTCTAGTTAATCTAGTGCTGCTCTGGTGGTGTATACGGGGACGTCCAGCTCGTAGCGCACGTGTTATTCCAAGTCACCCTCATACCACCTTCACCCCATTTATACATAGCAACCCCATCCACATCCTTCCACTGTTCTAAGTTGCCTATCTGCGTTCTCCGCTATTTTGGAGAGTGCACTAGTGGACATTCTGACCGCTATATTTATTACACTCAAATACATATCTCCGTACGACAGGAATTCCTGCGACGCATTTCTGCGAATGTGCGTTTAAAGCGGCGGCGGTGGCGGGGGCGGATAAGAAATTTTAATAAATAGTGAACTGCTGGTCAGAAAGTGGGGCTGGAAATGGCAGCAGCAGGAACTGGCCTCAGTCATCTGTAAGACGTGACAATGCAGTGCGGGGAACATAAATTAAACTTTAGCACTTGCTACAGTAGCCGGCAGGGGTGGACAGAACAGATAAGGCCGCGCTATATATCAGTGGAGGAGATAGAGGGCGATGCAAATTCTAACTATTCTTCAAGCGTTGTAGCCACTGGTCTTCATTTGGGCGTTCACTTTACATGCTCAAGATAGAAGGGGTGGATAAAATATATTATGGTATAGCCCCGGACGGCGGACTAGATTTGCATCAGTTTCTAACGAGTTGGATGATAGTACAAACGACGACGACTTACACGTCCATATAAACTGGATGGTTAAAGTATTAGAGATGATGCTAAAGTCATCTCTTCCCCGATCCAATGCGTTGGGGTTGATTCTCTCCTCTATCACTTATACATTCAAAGAATTGCAACGTCGACGTTTACGGCCAAGGCCCGGATTCTAAATGGATTGTATACATGCGGATTTGCTGAGCGAAATAAATCCCAACTTGAAAGCCGAGGCTACTTTTAATAAACATTTTTCAAATGCAGCTTGCAGTTTTGGATTTACATAGTCCGGCGCTGGTCGAACCAAAACTCATTTAAATTCACATCTAAATTAAATCTTCTACTTAATCTGAGCTTCTACTGTCTAATACGAGTATACTAACTTATATTCATATCACATATTCTATTTACCCTCAAAGCACACATGCTGCAAAAGGAACTGAAGATTTTAAATAAAGTTGATTTTTTTAAGATATGAAGGGTAAAATTTTTACAGTTGTAAATGATGTAGAAGGCTGAAATTTTACAATATTGTTTATTGGCTAAATTGATATGTTTGTTCCAAATTTCAAGAGTCTAGCTCTATTTTTAACAATTTTATTGAGTTGTCCTTGATTTGCCAGTTGAGTCCAACCAACCCCCTTCCACCTATCCTAGATCAATGAAACTTGGAACATATGTAAAAGAAGTGATTTGATGGAGGTATGGTGAATTTCAAGACTGTATCTTTATTAGAAGTATCTTTAAATCGGAGGCGCAAAGTTTGCAAATTGGCCAATTGAATGGTGTCAAATTTCTGACAGTTCTAATTGACGTAGAATGCTCAAATTTTTTGATAATGTTTATTTACTAACTTAATACGTTTGTTCCAAATTTGAAAACTGTCCGACTGTTAATTAACAAAAAATGGCGCTTGATGAGCTCAATCTTCCATCGCCTGGATGGGTCCCTAAAAATGGTCCTAGATCATTGAAATTTGGAACGTATACAAAATAGGCCATTTGATGATAGTGTTTAAGATTCCAAGACTGTATCTTCATTAAAACCAATTTTAAAAATTAATTACCCAAAATTTTGAATCAATTTTCTCAAAGATTACTGCTGTATTAAAAATGATAAAATGTTGTGGCATGTGAAACGATAATTTGATGTCGATTGTCTGATAAAGCGACGCGCAATAAATCAGGATAAAAAGGCGAGCGCTGCTGCTTTCCAGTATTTTGCTCGCAGTCTACTAAACAAATAGGCTTCATTAGATGGCGTGTAGTCTCTCACTAGAAAACTATATAGTACCTAAAAGTAATGGAGAACACTGTTTCTCGTAGATCACCCTCACTAAACGCATCTTCACTCGTTGGATTTAACAGCGATAATACTAATCGCTATTTTCCCATCAATACATTTACGTATATTTTATCTCGCCAAAACGCAATTTATACGCCAAGCGCTTATTTTGCATTGTTCCATCCGCAACAAGCGCGAAATATAAAAAGCTTGGTGTCTTAGATCTTCTTTGGCTACGAGGGCGGAGGGAATGCTGTTATCCTTCAATCGTGCGGTAATTCTAGTCGAATCCTAGCCAAAGGCGTTCAGGTAGTGTCAGATTACTTTGGTCAGAAGTTGGAGAATTCTCCAACTATTACGAATTTCCCATTTAACTACTTAATTATATTATGGCAACTCTATATACTATAATAATATTTTAGGCCAGAATTTTGATTGAAATCAATAACGATCTGCATATATTCTCGGCTCCACCATCAGTGGCTATACTACATGTTCTCCCTAATTCTGGAGGTCTAAGAAGGGAAACTTCAAAGATATAAATAGAGAGATAATATCGATATTTGATAACACACGACGAGCAAAACCTAATTACGTTCGCAGCATAAAGGACCATTTCAATCAGTTGAACATCAACATGTGAGGACTCCTTCCCAAAAAAAACTATCAGTTTTTGATGGATAATGAAGGAACTATGGAACCTCCTCATAAAAGATTTCTTAGATCTAGTATCACGAGTTTTAATATCGACATACTTTTGATGGTCATAAAATATAATTTGATATGCAAATTTCGATAATAAAAAAATGCATATTCACAAAAAACATCAAAGGAAAAATACTTGCTCACAAAGTATAGGACGCACATAAACCAACAACTAAATTATGCACGAAATAAAGCGCTTTTGTTCCAAATATGTTCGGAGAGCAAAAAAGAAAACGAACTAGAAGAATGAACCACGTCATGTGTAACATTTAAAGTTATGATGTCATAACTTAGAATATGTATAGCAAAGTGATTTAATTAAATGTAAAGTTTACAAAACATGGTCGAGGTACGTAAATAAGAGTACTGGGTACATCAACAACGTCCCGTACGCACCTTTATTAACATCAACAAGCAACAACAACACGAAAACAAAAAATGTATTATTCAAGCGCATGTTATACGATGTAATAAAAACGTATTTTATAGCGGTCAACTGGTCTTGCTGCAATGTAGCCCAGAGAGCATTAATCAAAAAAGGTCAGCACGACACTTTATTGACGAGTGTGTGTCTTTAAACATGAAGGGTAACATTAGGGACCCATATCTTCAAGATCTAATAAAAGTGTGACTCTTTTAAAAAATTACCTACGAGTATGCAAATTTGGTATTTGGAAGGATCCCAATGGTCACCAGATTTTGCACCAAATAAACTTCCCTGGCGCTCCCGCCAATTTTAACGAAGATGTCATGTATTAATCACTCAACTACCAAATGATGGATTTATTGGACCTTCCAAAAATGAAGAAGCCCTCAATTGATTTTGGACGAAACTTTTATCGTCAAGAATCATAAGTGTCCACACCGAGCTTCCAACACCTCGAGGATTAATTATTGATTGGATATGCAAATGATGTGGATGAGTGTAAAATATAATACAAGATCGTCGGAGCCGAGAAGAGGTGGAGGAGAAGAGGATGAAACTAAGCGAGTATAGCATAGTAGGCACACACAGCAGGGGAGTTGAGATAAGGGGGTAATTACGCGCTGGACCACGGCCGTCTTTAATCAATAGCACGAGCCAAGTCGTGTGTGCGTCCTGGCCTCCTTTACACCCCCGTCCTGGCAAAGAGTCCCTCTGTGTTCATCCCCCCGGCGACACTAACTTCATTTGCATGCCTAGAGCGCTCGCCCACCAGAGTGGAATATTGGATAACCTAATGTATGACTCGCCTCTGACGCCTCGCACCCTCCCGCTAGTTAGTCCGCATTCCTGCTAAATCTCCTTCCTCTTGCTCTTGCTTGCGACTACAACAGGAGCTGGAGAGCGCCTTCCAGAGACGAACAAAAAAAAAGCTCCAACCACTCCACTAGTATATACTGCTTGCTAGTGCTGACCGAGGGCTATTTAGACAGGCGCTGCTGAATACGCGATTAACGGACCTATTTACATGCTGTTTCTCTTTTCCGTACAATTCTGCATGCCTAGTTTCATTTATCTTATTAATTTTGAAACCATTGCACAATGGACTTGTTTTGGACATCTATTTAGACTAACTTAATGGACCAATTTTTTTCTTCAAATTGTTATACTGATGATGAGATAAGACCAAACATATAAGAATGATGAAACTTTAGATAAACATCCATTGGTCAGTTTTTTTCAAACTTCTCGTTTGGACTTTTTGATGACCAAATGAAGACCATTCATAAAACCGCTCCCAAAACTTCAATCCAACGACCATTGCTCACCAAAAAATCTTAACATAACTAAGAAATGTCCACCAAATGCTTCTTCCAAGCTCCAAGAACCCCAGTATGGATTTTCCGAATTTCCGCTTTAATGGAATCGATTCCGCAGGTTTTGCTTTTTAATGTTGTGGATCGGCAAGGCAATGTCATTATACGTTATTTGCCTTTTCGTCCCGCAACGGAGCGTGCCCTTGCCGTTTATATCCACGAAAGCAAAATGTACGGAAAAACTACCCCTTGAAACACAGAACAGCAGATAAACTTTTATCTCCTTAACACTGGACG
The DNA here is from genome assembly GCA_963556235.1 of Cryptophagus acutangulus. Taxonomy (NCBI): domain Eukaryota; kingdom Metazoa; phylum Arthropoda; class Insecta; order Coleoptera; family Cryptophagidae; genus Cryptophagus; species Cryptophagus acutangulus. The sequence goes on from OY744569.1 coordinate 3,337,949, forward strand.
CTTGTACTTTCATTATTTATGTGCCGCTTTATTTCGCTTTTATGTGGACCAATTAATTTTGATACATTATTTTACTGGAAAAATAAAATATTGTCCAAAAACAAGTTGAGAGATTAGAAATCGAGATGCATTATCAAGTATTGTTCATGATCTGGGGTGCGGAGCGGAGTGTCCCCACCAAGACAGGTAGCAGATTCTTTGAAAAATTGACAATACAAGAATTATGAGTGGAGTGCAAAAATGTATTAATGGAAATTGAATGGTTCGTAAATTTGTCGCAAAAGAAACAATCCGAACCAGAAGCATTCTTCTGGTCCTTTGTTGACGTATTTATTTTATTATTAAGTTTATATCGAGGAGGACGGGGATAAATGCTCCTCAACGCTATAAATCATTTGGAGAATTCCAAAAAATAAATAAACAAAACGTAAAATTTTTGTAACAATAGTCCGTTAAATCTGAAAGAAATTTTCTTAGTTTCTCACAGGAGACGAAGAGACAATGCAATAACATTTTTATACATTCATACTAGTCTGAGGCTTTTTTCTTGGCCGTAACGTCACAACTTTAGACAGTGGCGTATCAAGGGGTTTTTATTTTAGGGTTATTTTTGGGAAAAGTTCTAATTTTTTACGATATATTAAAAAAACATTACGTGACGTCAGCTCGTGACATAAATCCAAAGCCTATAGTTTATTTTTTAGCAAAAAAAATGTTTGAAAAAAATTTTCAGAATTTTTTTTTGCCGTTAAATCCAAACGTTTTCTAGTTTTTGGCATCCAAAATTTCCCTAAAAGTCAAATTGAATCCATTCATACTATTTTATCTAAAATCAATCTCCAGAAAACCGACTAAACTAGCAAATTTATTGCAGACTTTAAGTAGCACCCGATAAATCCGCGATAAATTACATTAAAAAAAGGTCTTGTTGTGCAACATTAATTTGCATATACGCCATATAGGCCGAAATTTATTTCTGTTAGCATTTAATTACATGTGCAAATTTTCTTGAGCCGCTATTATAAGTGCGCGGCGACCGTTAGGACCAAGCAAAAAATAAGGATTTAATTCCTTCAAGGCGCATATAATTGGATTTTCATTAGGATGAAGTGACCCATCAGATATCCAACCTTTTTCGGCCGTTCGAACTTCCAAAAGCAACCCCTTCAAACAGCTACGTTTTTGAGCACGCACAATTTCTAAAGACGGTCATACGGACACACACACGTACGACTATGTACGTTGGGATTTGAACCGATCTCGTCGTCGTCGCATTTTTCGAAATTTAATTGGCCGTCCGAAAATTTGGATTACGATGATGTTTGTTTGTTGATAAGATTGCTTTGCAGATTTTAATTTAATAAAGATGCGATTTTTATTGAGCGTCTAATCTGTAACGGTCGAACTCTGGAACACTTTGGTCTTTCGAATGTAATCTCTCCAGCTCTTTGCACTAAAGAAGATTAATATCCCAAACTAATTACATGACAACAAACGCTTACATAAAGGGCAACTACATATGTGCAACGTCTTTTGAGCATTTTTTTTGTTATATGCATTATTTTTTGGTTTATGTTCATCATAGAGATTAACCCTTTTCCTTTAGTCTTTGCTTAGATTTCGGGCCAGTCAAGCTCAACTAATTGTTTTGTATCTTGTAAGAGTTTGGGCTGGGGTGTCGTTTGTTTTTCTATAGACGAATCATCTCGCTATTCACAGATGAACGTTAGACTTTTATTATTTAGGTTTAGGGTGCCATCATACCTTTAAATGGCAAGCAGACGATTCCGTTGAAAAGTATAGGATTTCATGTTCATTTTTGAGAACTATTGAATTACAATATTTATTTAAAATAATTACGAAAAAAATTTGTTTACTTTTGTTGTAATTTTAAGCAAAATTGCTTTTTAAATATTAAATTTTTCGGTCTCCATCAACGCTCCGCTTTCATATCGAGCGCATGTGACGTATATAATTTGTAAACAAATACTGCGCCGTGCATGCAAAGCTCTCAACTGCGCACAAGTCATACGGACGACGACAGATTGAAGCCACTGCGTAACTGGGCGGTTACCAACAATCTACGTCATCAATATTTTTAAGCGGGAAATTCAAATTGAAGAATAATCATTTCTTGCCGCTCGGACAATTTCCTCCAACTCTCGCCCATAAATAAAAACTTATTCCGTCCAGTTTACAAGTAGTAACTTCAAATTCAATACGTTCTCTCTTTTAAAAATAAATAGTTTCTTTGCGCTCGTAAATTCCCATGTAACGGACTTTGGTGGAGGAAAAACTAGCCGGACAATAAGTTTGGAAATTTATGCGATAGATAGTATATTGTTACAAACAGACAAACACAATCCTTTTACAACTTATACATGAATATGCGTGTATTCGAAAAAAGGTCGCCCGGCAAATCGGAAATGTCCACTATAAGTTTGATACAGGTCACATTAGTGACACATAAAAGATTACGTTTCAATTCGCGATCGACCGTTAAGCGAGAAACGGAATTATTGAAACAACACACGACGGCGTAATATTAAAAGATGTGCAATTAATAATAAGCCGCCGTGATAAATCACGGCGCGTGTGATATATGAAAGTGGCAAAAGGCGACGACGACAGTCAAGGGAATATAAAAGCAGAGCACCGCCGCGAGAACATAGGGTGACCGGTATAACACTCGCACTGACCAGTGGTCATTTGACCTATGCACTCGGCACGAGACCTTTTTATGAAAAGGATTACACAACTTCAACACTCATTAAATATATTTTTCGGGCGGGATAAAAAATGGACATTATTGCCGTTTATGTCTTTCTTGACGCGGCGCATTCGCCATAATTGAAGCTAGAAATATTATTTTGTTAATTATAATTAACGGGATAATTTTATTTGAATTTATTTAGAAGAAGCTGTGATGCGCATGTGACGTAGATAGTTGGTAACCGCCCAGTGGCCTTGATCTGCGCAGTTGAGCGCGTCAGATCCACAGCGCACCAAACTATCTACGTCACGCTACTACGTTTTATGGCGCGCAATTCAAATTCTATTCGCTTAATAATAAAAAAAAATAAACAATCGTGCTTTAGAATGGAGCGAAGTGAATCCAATAATTCACAAAGGAGAATAATTAATTAGTACGTCAGATGTGTAGTTTTTCTCGTAGAGATGGAGAGAAGAGGATTTCCGTATTCTGCATAGCAGTCTGATAAATGCGAAATAGCAGACATAATCTAACAATAAATCTACAATCATAGAAGTTCGTTAACAGGAATTGTCCTGTTCGCTCATAATTAATTTATAGCACCGAGGAGGAGCGGATTTGCATGCACAAAACTTAACCTACTCGGACAACAGCGAAATTAAATTTTGTAGCAGCAGCACGCTTGCCTAATGGGCATTTGCCTAACAAATAAAACCGCACGAACGCGATGCAGCAGGACTACCCAAGCTCGGTGTATCCTTACTACTTGCTCCTTGCCGCCTGCAGGATGTGCGGTGCAACGGCAAAGGATAAGGATACAAGTCTCTGGAGAGACGAAGGAGGACGACGAGGCTCCACTGTGTGTGCAGCCAAGTGGAATAACAGGTACACAAGTGCCATGCAGTTGCAGTTTAATTTATTCACAAACTATTGTGCATTGCATTTATCTTCAACTAAAAGCTGTTCATCGTTGACAATTCGCCCACTCGTAAATCTATTTCGCCCCGAGGCCAAAACTTTGATATAACGCACGGCTTATTTGAATTTCAATCGGTATACCGACTGGCTAAAATAATCAAAATTAATTTTTAAAAATATAGGTAGAGTGCTTTTGAAATAAAATGATGCGTGGCTTGATGCGCAGTCGTTCGTGCGCAACTGGTATGCGCAAGTCGCGTATCACGTTATATCGAAGGTACTCTACATTCTAATATTTTCCAAATCGCTTATTTTGCAATTTAAAAAAATCTCTAAAAAAAAACGGCTAATTTGTAATAAATTTCCTCGCGTTTCGCTAATCAAAATAATTAAATGCAGTGTCAATATTAAAAGTCGGAACCATTTATACTGATTGCATCGCGTTTGTTTGATATCGGCTTGATGAATATTCAACTCACTTTCGCAGGATGTAAAGTCTTTCGAAAAATTATCGCTACCTGTCGCTGGGTGACACTTTTGCAAAGGTGCACTTAATCAGTTGATAAAAGATAGGTCAGTCGCGTGCGCTCCGACCCACTTTGCCCCCAAAAATAGGTAAATTTGCCTTTTTTCGTACCAAAAAAAATATACTCGTTTTCTATCGAAGTAATTTATTTAAAGTGACCGTTTTGTTAGCCCGATTTTAATTCATACGAATTTGATGGTACTACCTGGATTTTTTTCGTCACTATTGTGCGAAAATATAGTAAAATAAATTTTGAATGGTCATCATCGAATTGCATTTAATTTCGACATAATAATAGTTCGCTGATGATGAATATTCATTTTTTGGCGCGATTCATTTCGTGCCGTCTCAAGGTTTTTTCGCATGCATATTATTTTATTTATTTTTATTCGATTTTTTTCCCTGTGCTCTGCACTTTTTTATTTTTGTTATTTTGTTGTTTAGGTCAAGTTTTAAAGATTGTTTGGAATTTTAACGAGTTTTTGGTTTATTACTTTTTTTGGCGATCGTTTTTTTTTTGGAGATTGATGTATAACGTTTCTAGATGTGTATGATTTCTTTGTTAGAAGTAGTTGTAGTATATCATTAATTAAACGAATCGATCGTTTAAATAACAAAATAAAATGTTTTCGGGGAACTTATAAGGTCATCAGGCTAAAAATTTAGGAGAAACGCAAAATCAAGTGGAACTCAATAAAAAAATAAGAAGAATTTTAAATTAATGCAGCAGTTGGAATAGTATATTCTGCAACGAGTGCGGAATGAGAATATTCAGCCCGAGTGAAAATTTGTCACACGAGCCGTAGGCGAGTTTGACGGTTTTCACGAGGGCTGAATATTCATTCCGACGAGTTTCAGACTATACTTTTTCTAATACTATCGTCAATTAAAATATGTCAGTTTGAGTCGCTGTCTAGTACCTATCGCTTTTAGGCAATTAGTTCACAGATGTCGCTGCTATAATATATGTATTAATAAACAAAATTAGTTATAAAATGTCATAAAGAATGTTCTAAATATGAATGATTTAGTTAATTGACTTATAATATTACTAATATCAACAATTAATAAGTTAAATGAATAATTCATTCATCAAAATACAATAGCTTAATGTTGCGTCAACTTCCATGAGATGGCGCCACATGTGGTCATTCTATCACTTGTGTAAGAATGAATATTCTCGCACTTGTTGCAGAATGAGTACATTCTCAAATTAAAATTAGTTCAAGAATGTTATTATTCTAAAATAGTATTAGAAAAAAAAAGTACCAAGTTTCATTTTTCTCGGCTTTTTTCAATATCAAGTTTCATTTTTCTCGGTTTTTTGCTATTTATTTATTTATTTATTATTTAAATTAATTAATTTACTTTTTCAATTTATTTTATTTCCTAACTTCTATATTTTTTATTTATTACCCCAATTAGAAATATATCCTCACAAATTAATTAAATTTGTTGATCATTAAAATATGAACCAGATTTATGCCGATCCGAATAAAATAATCGATCGGCCAACCGAACGAATTAAAATCTATGTGAGATTTATCCCATAAAGTTTCTCCCAGCAATATATTTCCAATAGTTGCGATCGATCATTCATAATAAACAATATAAATTATACTAGGGGTGATAGTACGCAATGGCAAATAAATCAAATGCAAAGCGCAAACACAATAGCACATCCATATATTATATTTTCTAGTCTACTTTTAACTGCCCTCTAACCCCATTCTGATTATAAATCTTAAGTAGCAAAAAGGGTAATCTTCAATTTAACCCTTACTCATTGTTAAGGAAATATCCGTTATCCTATACGTCTTCTATCTATTGGAATCAAATTTAGCGCACCGAGTAACGTACGAATAAATTTCCAGTTCAGGTACCAACATGCATTTTTTCCATTCCTCTTCTAATTGAACGTTATCTGTCAATCTAAATATTTTCGTATTCAAATTTCGTGTAATGCTATATTTGCCACAAAATTTGATAGTCTTGAGAGCTGGGCGAGAGAGCTTATCGTCGTGGATGGGAAAGGGTGAGAGGGTGGTTTTTGGTAAATTAATGATGGTGTCCGAGAATGCCGTGACATGTGGTCACGTGATGTATGACCCCTGACGCAGGATTAGCGATGACAATTTAATTATACGAAGGTTTACTTAAGAGTGGACCTCGTCCAGAATATTCCCTAAGCTTATTTCCAAATTAAACAGCAACTGAGTGCTGTTCCAAAACTATTTTAATGGCAAAGATGTTTAACGAAAAAATAACTAAATCTTAGTTTGTTGGTTGGATGGGGGAAGATGGAAGATGATAGATAATAAAAGAAGATGCAAAATGGAAGAAGGAAGATGATAAAAGATAGAAGAAAATGAAAGATAAAAGATGAAGATAAAAAATGGAAGTTGGACGCAAATTAAAAATAAATAAAAAGCTAGATGGAAGATGAAAAATGAAAGATGGAAGAAGATACAAGGTGGAAGATGGAAAAAAAATGCAAAATTTAAGATGAAGATAGAAGATGGAAGATGAAAAATGGAAGAAAATAGAAGGTAAAAAAGATGATGGAATATGAAAGATAAAGAAGGAAGAAGGAAGAAGGAAGAAGGAAGAAGGAAGAAGGAAGAAGGAAGGAGGAAGAAGGAAGAAGGAAGAAGGAAGAAGGAAGAAGGAAGAAGGAAGAAGGAAGAAGGAAGAAGGAAGAAGGAGGAAGGAAGAAGGAAGAAGGAAGAAGGAAGAAGGAAGAAGGAAGAAGGAAGAAGGAAGAAGGAAGAAGGAAGAAGGAAGAAGGAAGAAGGAAGAAGAAGATTAAAAATGAAAAAAGATGCAAGATAGAAGATGAAAGATGGAAAAAAATAGAAGATGGAGGAAGAAGCAAGATGGAAGATGGAGCATGGAAGATGGAAGAAGATAGAAGATGGAAGAAGATGAAAAAAGATGGAAGATGTCGGTAGACGTCTTCATCGATCCAAACCGTCACAACTATACCAAAAATTCTATAATTACTTAAATCTTGAAGATAAAAAAATTCTAAGAAACTAAATGATCAATTCGGATGTAAACCAATAAGCATATCTTGCATTGAACATCGATTCCGCATTCTTCGCAATAAAAAGGAACTCGGAAATTATTGGCAGGTGGATGTCGATGCAGGTCCAGCAAGGTTCCAGATGGGGAAGGAAGCTGCAAAAATCTCCCCTTATAGATATAATATATAGGTTATAGAATGTGTACTTTGTGCTAGGGGTGCACCGATGATAGATAGTCGCACTAAGGGGATGTTTTTGATGCTAACATGAGAAAATCCATGAGATTCTCACTGATTTCGTCAATGATACAATTCATGGGGAGCAAAGACGACGACTTTCTTTATTGTTGTGTTATTTCTTTAGACAAGAATTCCTATTTGTTTTTAGTTTAATTGAAAATACTTCCCACAGTATGAAGAAGCAAATCATTTTCCTATAAAAAGATATTGTTTCCAATTTAATTAAAATGAAGAAACATTCCCACAGTATGAAGCAATCACAACCAGGAAAAAGGAAAAAGGAAGTATATAATGAAGGAATTGTGGCAAGTGGTTAAAGGTGGACTTCCTTATACCTGATGGACGGTGGTCAACCTTAAGGGGTGGTCCCGCAATATACATTTCTATAAACCACCCCTTTTTCTTTTGCCGGACAGTTACATGATTTAAAAGCTTGCTAAAATGTGTTACATGCATTTTAAATTACAATTTGAATGGTAGATTGACCTTTTGAGAACCCGACCCACTAAATTTGTTCCATTTGTTAGTTTTGTAATTTGAATACTACTCCTCGCACGTTAAAAAAATTATAAAAATAGATACTATTATAATATGTTGTATAGTAAATTTATTTTCGTTTAAGGGTTTCAATTAAACGGTCAATCTTTTTTCTATTTGTCAGACTGACAGTTTTTCGCTTTGAATTTTGCATTTGTAACGTATTTAGGAGGAAATGGTCGAATGTATTGTATTAAGGGACAATTATATTGTAATCATTCAGTGAATCTTAACAGTATTCTTTAGTACTAAAAATGTAGGTCTTAGCCATCGAGGTTGTTTGATCTAAAAAAAAAATAGTAGCAGTTTGAGTTGACCAAAGAGTTATGGGACTAAAAATTATTGTCAAATTTTGTTAGGAAAAATGTTAAGAACAAGACATAAGTAGTGGATATAATATTAATTATACAAAACGATGCCAGATGGAAGAAGATGAAAGAAGATGGAAAAAGATAGAAGATGGAAGAAGGAAGCTGGATGAAGAAGATAAGAGATGGAAGAAAGAAGTTGAAAGAAGATAGAAAAAGAGGAAAGATAGAAGAAGATGGAAGATAAAAGATGGAAGATGAAGATGGAAAATGGGAGATAGAAGATGGAAGTTGATGGAAGATAGAAGATGTTGGAAGATGATCAAAGATGGAATATGAAAGAAGATGGAAGATGAAGGAAGATACAAGATGGAAAATGGAAGAAAATGAAAAATGAAAGATGGAAGAAGATCGAAGATGAAAGAGGATAGAAGAAGATAAAAGATAGGAAAAGATGGAAAATGGAAGAATATGGAAGATGGAAAATAAAAATAAAAGATGGAAGAAGATAGAAGATGAAGGAAGATAGAAGATGGAAAATGGAAAAAAATTAAAGATGGAAGAAGATCGAAGATGAAAGAGGATAGAAGATGGAAAATAGAAGAATATGGAAGATGAAAAAAGAAAATGGAAGATGGAAGAAGATAGAAAATGAAGGAAGATAGAAGATGAAAAATGGAAGAAGATGGAACATGAAAAATTCGATCTTCTTCAAAAAGATGGAAAAAGATCGAAAATGAAAGAAGATAGAAGATAAAAAATGGAAAAAGATGGAAAATTGAAGATGGTGGTTTTTTATTGGTCATTTTTGTAGAAAAAATTTTTAAGATATATAAGCACTAAATAAAATATTAATTATTCATAATTTTAAACATAAATAATTTCAAAAATTATTATTTTTTTATTTTGTCCAATCTTTAGACCTCGAATAAAAAACTCCGTTAAAACTCGTTAAAACCAAATAAAATTAAATAGCACTTTAATACTACTACTGCCAAATGGCTATAATAATATCAAATTCAAAAATTCGGGGTGGTCTTTTGAAATCGCCGGCTTAAAAGTATAACATGTCAAAAAAGGTGTAACGAATTTATTTATAGATCCAATTATTTCTCAAATAATCGTAACGACAATTTAATATAGACCAGTCAAGTATGTTTTAGTATTCATAGAATGGAAAAGGATTAGCACCAAAGGCCCCCCTGGCTGGCGTTTCGGTTATATGGATATAAGGCACAAAACTTGCCTTGTTGATAAATGACCTCTGGTCAGCGGATTTAAATGGAATGACAACACGTAATAAGCATGGAAACGTGTATATGCTCAAGTGGTTGTGTTATTTTTGGCCAAAAGGAAAAATCCACCGAGCGACCTATATTAAGTGTGTACATGCCATCAGAGGTCATTTCCTGTTTTTGGAGTACTCCAACTTGTTTGGTTTCACTTTTTTTCGAAAGAGGTAGTTTCGGTGTCGTTATTTTTGCTTAACAATTGCCGGGATTGACGTTTGTTTTTGGTTGTAATTTTGCTTTACAACTTGTTTAGATATCTGGCAGTTGAGTTGAGTTATTTTAATCTAGGGTTCATTATTCTGCCATAATTTTTCTACATAAGGACATTTTTAAATTTTCTTTATTTTTTGATGTTATTTTACTTTTCTTCCAATTTAGAAATATTTTGAAGGATAAAATCAATTTTATCACAAAGAAAAAGTTGGTTGTTCTTCTTGGTACTGATGACATAGATTCCGAATAAAATATGCGGTTGTCTAAAATGTGATTTATTACTAAATCTATTTTAGAAATTAATTAACGAAGAAATATCAAGGATTAAAACTAGACTATAAAGTATGATTTTTTTATTGATAAAACTAGTACAAAATTTCATCCTTTGTGTCTGTAAAGTTCAAGTTGAAATCAAGATTCCAGGAATAAAAAATAGTGGACCAGGAAGATCCAAAAATATATAAAAATTTGAGATCTACCGGTCGGCAAGAGAGAAACGTTGCATAGACAATTCAGTGCGTGTGACAAAGAGAGCATGCTTTTTACTGTTGTCAGACAGAGACGGTGCTTCACCCCCACCAACTGAGAAACGCTCGCGCATGCCGAGTCGGGGATGTTATGCAACGCTATTTATCTGCCGACCTGTATAATAATTTCATAAATTCAAAAGATCTCTAAAACATTTTTACAAAGTTTAAAAAAAAATTAATGAAGGTCAATTTCAATGTCATAATAAATTTCATTATAGGATCGAGTACTATAATGAGTCTATTATAGTACCACAATGAAATTCTATAAAAACCTCCCAATATTTCGCCAACATTGTCATAAACAAACAAATTAAAAGAATGCTGGCTCAGTCCCATCCACATCACTCCTTAGTCCTCTTACATAATGGACAATTGTTTTTCCTCAAAAAAGGGGCGAAAATAATGTGTGTGCATGTAATCGGATGCGGGCGCGTTTGTGGACGAAAAAAATATTAAAAAGTACACCGGGATTTATATATCGCGTGAGAAAATTGAACGAAGCTGAATGCAATGCAAAGTCGCGAATTTTTGGACCTGCGACCTTGGCACTGAGAGAACCGAACACAACATCCACCAAACACTGTGCAGTGCATCAAATAATACACGTTTTGGCCTTGGCCTTCACCGAGATGCAAGCAAGCAGCAGCAGCAACCACCACACTCGTCTGCTGCCTCCTTTTATTTTTCTTTATGTTTATTTTCGTTTTTCGAATCTCATTCGGCAAGCGCGGCGCGCTTTTTATTTGTTTATATTATGCTAGCGCGATTTTTTTTATATTCATCGATACCACCTTCGCTAATGACTTGCTTAATAGGTTTTTTACACCCCGACAAAATTTAAATATAGCATTTCAAACTTGTTTGCATAATTCATTCCAAATCGAAATCGAGAAGGATTTCGTTTCGGTGGAAATCCTTCTGGGGCGCTTTGTGTTTCGGTGAAGGTTAGTTAAAGTTGCATTTCAAAAACGCAATTCCTACTTTTTAGTTGTAGAATAAGAAAACAAAAAAAAAAGTTGTTTAGTTTAAAAAAAAAAAAAAAAATACGCAAAATTTTTCTTTATGCATTCTTTTTCAAACTTTGTGCCTTAAGGGTCCTTCACCGGCTGTCTCAAAGTTGTCTGCAACTAGCATTGCATCATAGAGAAAAGAGTGCGAATGAGTGGCGAGAGCTTAGGAGAGAGTGAGAAAAATATATAATAAACACGCGTATTTATAATTAGTGTATTTCAGTTATGCGTTGATGGTTTTTGATAAAAATCATGTCAAAATATTCTGAAAAGAATAATCTGTTTCCCAAAGCTTTTTTTTTAAATAGTGGATAATTAAAAACATATTTGACAAACAAAAATAAATTAACATAATTAACAATGATTAATTAAAATTATTCAAATTTAGTAAGCTTCGTGCCCTAGAGAATTTTTTTCTGAATATTTTGACATAATTTTCATCAAAAACCATCAACGCATAACTGAAATACACTAATTATAAAAATGCGTGTTTATTATATATTTTTCTCACTCTCTCCTAAGCTCTCGCCAATCATTCGCGCTCTGTTCTCTATGATGCAATGTTAGTTGCAGACAACTTCGAGACAGCCGGTGAAAGACCCTTAATGTTTTCTCTACCAGCTGATAGATAGCAGTATTAGTGGGCGTTGTTGGTAATAATTTAAATCATCTTCAATTACATCAAAATTTACTTATCTTCTCCAAAACTAAAATATTCATCAGAATCTTTGAAAAAATAAATAAAAATTCTAATGGTATTCGTGAAAATGACATCAAGCATTAGCGCTTTGCTAAGTCCTATTTTAACGCATGCTTAAAAATACAACTGCTAAAATATTAAATACAAACAACAACAAAAATATAATTAATATTTGTACTTTCAACTTCTATAATTACTTATAAACAACTAATTAACTGTTTTCTATTTAAACAAATTTGCGTGTTAATTAATTTGGAAAATTTTAATAATATTTTTTCGTCTTTAAAAAAAAGTCTTTATTAGACTGTAACATAAATTATTCTCACAGCAAAAAAAAGACAATAAACGACCAGAAAAAAAGCGAAACTGCTGTAGAAGAGTCCTGTGGGAAGATCCCAATTTACACTAGTGGACGCGTTTTATTTATTCCGTTTTCGTTCGGACCTAGATGGACAATACACTTTTGAATTAAGTAAACTAGAACGGCGAACGAGAATCAAAGGGTCGCATTTAAAACAGTAACAATTGGCAATTTTACTATAGCGGCCTTTTCTTCGAGCGCCTTTTCTTATCCCGTACGTGGACGATATTATTATAATAGGACCCTAATCAAAAAGAGCGCCCCTTTTACTGGACACTTCCGATTGACCAGGTAACAATTAAATTACATTTTATTGGATTATTTGTGGCACACTGAACAATCAGTTTTCGAAAACGTATTCGATTCTCTGCTCCGTTATTCCGGGGCTTTTGTCCAGTGGTGATGATGATGATGTCAGGGCATTCATTTTTGACTATGCTCGTAATTTATATTTGTGAGAGATGAAAGAGTCGACGCGACGCGCGGTGGTCATGGTCAAATTAAACGAATTCAAATTAATGATGGAAACAAAGAAATTTAATGAACAAAAGTGGTTTTTTTATTTCGCCGCTTTTTCGTTCGGTTCGCGCGCTGTTAAAAGATCTTGTAACTACAAAACCGATTGCCATTCGCTAATTATGTAATTTTTTTTTGCTTTTAGATTTGAAATGAAATAAAATACGATATTGGTAAATTTATACCGGGGGTCCAAAATAATTTTTGAAAAATAAAATAATTTGAAATTTGGCAACGCTGTAAAAATATAAATAACAGGAATTTAACAATCTTTTAAAAAAATCTAATTATTAAATGGTGAACAATATGGTAAACAATAATATTATTATAAAATTTACTTAAAAAAAAATAAGATTTTTTTTTTTTTTTTTAATTTCATTGATTTTGAATTTATAATGATAAAATAAAATAAACAAATAAATAAAAAAATATTTATTTATTTAAGAACAATAAAATTGATTAACAAAAATAAATTAATATAAAATATTTTAAATAAATAATTTAAAATATTAAAAAACATTAAAAATATTAAAAATTGTTTATAAACCAAACCAAATATTTTATAAACAAAATACACAAATCTAAATAACTTTCTGTTCGACCAAATCCAATTTCAACTAAATCTATAAAAAATATCATCAACATCACTACTTACGGTAGGCAACCAAACATACACCACGTGCTTGCAACTTTTTTGTATTTTTAATTTTTATTCCAACTAAGCCAACTGCGAGCAATCTGCAATTGGGTAGTCGAATTTAATTTTCAATCGAACAACACGCAACTTGTCAACAAAACTTCTTTTATGTAAAAATGTATTGCATTTTTTAGATTTTTTATCAGAATCCCAGAAACGCGAGAAGTGATCCACTGCGCAAGCAATGCATTAATAATAAAAAACATGTATTGCTGGCTGCCTACACCATAACACATTCCGTTCAATATATTTCTACCATATATAGGCAACCGATAAAGCTGTTTTTTTTTTGGTGACACCTTCTCGGTATTGTGCGCTTCTAATACAAAATATGGAAACTTTTCGATTCAACTTTAATCAAACAAAATTTCGATAAAAATGTTCTCAACATTTTTTTAATGTTGTATTGGGGTTACAGAATGTGGAGGAAGTAGGCAGGGAATATTCAGTTTGGACCCTCCAATTATTTGTAAAACGTTTTATTGCGCATGTGTTCTCACAAACCTTGAGATCATCGATGCAGGTTTGCGCTAGAAGGGTACGTATTTTCTACTGGGTGATAGATGGCAGTACCAGCGTGGTTGGTAGTCATTTAAACAGTGGCGTGACACTAGATAATTATTATTCAATTAATAAATTTATTTGGATATTATATTTGTCTTCAAATATTTTTTTTTTAGGGAAAGGGTAATTTTAAATAAATATATTTTTAAATAGATTTATTATGATATTACTATGTGTAACAGTTAGTATATCAGTATATATAATTGGTAGACGGTATACAGTGGTTTATTCATAAATAAGCACCTCGAAATATATACTTGAATTATTTCAACATAGGTGCAATAATTATATATAATACACAATTCATTTAATTTAATTATTTATTACCTTTTTGTCCGTTTCTTTTTCTTCAAAAATTTCATTAGATAAAATTGCATACTTACATAATATTTATAATAATTTAAAATTCAAATAAATTTGCCTAAAATTGATTTGTTTATAAATAGATTTTTGTTCTTGTATATTTTTCCTTACGCATTAAATATATAAATATATATATATACTGGGTCTACAATTAAGTCTAACATTATAGAAATATTAAGTTAGTATTAGTAGTATAAAACATACAAAATGTATGACAATGGCATATGGTAGAGATCCGACACGACACGATTATATAAAAATTCATATAGTACACCATATTACTATTTACAAAATTCAAATTCAAATCCAGTAAAAAAGTAACAAAATAAAAATCAAAAAAATAAACAACATCGAGTAGCCCCCCCCTCTTCCGAAAAAAAAACCCTGTTTAATAGCGGGGGGCCACACAAATTTGATCTTATAAAATTTATAAAAACACACAAATTTCGCTACAAACCTACTCAAAAATTTGTATATACCTATAAGCACCATTAATGTTTGACATTATCTCATTTCATATAATTTACTAGAAGTATGTACATTTTAATAGAAAAACTATAAACGAAAAAATTAATTTCTCTAATTTAAATTAATATTAATTATTATTATTATTAGTCCAGTAAATATATACATTTAATTATAAAAAATTCCAACAAAATGAGCCAAATATAAATTTACAGCCGGCTCGGGTGGCGCAGCGGGTCAAGTTCCCACCGCGCTCTATGAGCCGTGCGCCTAATATATGTACTGGACAATAATTCTTGAAAATAAAAATAAAAACCGGAAATGCTTCAATTACAACAATTACTCATCTTGCAACAATTAAATGGCACATTTAACTTTAAATCACATCATAATATACAATATAAAAAACCCGCCCGGAATTTGTGGCAGTAATTAATGCGCATGCGCACCTAACAAACGCGACAGCATCAGTGCGCTTTGGGCGTGGAACTCAAATGCGTGGTCTCACTGCGCTTGGGCGGCGGCGGTGGCGGCCTTCGCGACTTACTATCGCCCATACTATTCCGATGGATCGGACTGCTCGCATACTCCGTAATCTCCTCACTACTCGCCACACTATCCCGATACACGTTCTCGTACAAATTATTCAGTCCATAATGCTCCTGCACCCAATTCGACACGTTGTGCTCTTTGTAGTCGGGCAGCAAAACGGGCGGATCGCGAAATCCAAGCACTTCGTGCGGTGTCGTCGTCGGCTCGGAGATGCACTTCTGCGCCACCTGCCACTTTTTCCGCATCACGCGTTGCAAGTCTTTCAGAAAATCCGTCGGCGGCTCGGCCAACTTTTTCGGACTCGACAACTTCGTGGACTCGGATCGTTTTGGCGGGGGCGGCTTTTTCGGCAACGGCGGTAATTCCTGCGGTGTCAAATTGAAACTAATTTTCTTGCTCGATTTCTTCGGACTGCTCGGCACGTCTTGAAAGTTGACTTTGCGCGTGCTGCTAATCGAGCCGGAACTGTTCGTCGATGCGATACTGTTCGAGGAGATCTGACGCGGCAGCGACGATTGCCGAAGTGACGAGCGCAGCCCGTTAGCGCCACCTGGTAGCGTGCTACTGCGACTGTATGGCGGCGGATTGACGTAAGATGGCGCCACCGGGTTTCTGTCATGATTCTGCGCATAGATATCTCTACTAGGACTATGGAAGCCGATCGGCGAGTTGGTTTGCGTTGGCGTGCTGCAATTCGACGGGCTGTCGCACGGCGTGTTCAGTCGAGAGTGGGTGGGCGTCAAGTCGGGCGACATTCCCTGAGTGGGCGTGCGATCGGGGCTTAAGAGATTGGTCGGTGTGACGCTACCTTTACACCGACGGATGGTGCCGGTTTCTTCGCCCGGTGGTGGGGGCAGTGACATGAGCGAGAGTTGGCTGCCGGTCAGTTCGGAGCCGGTGATCGGGGGCAGTTCGTTTAGGTTCGGCGGTGGCGGTAGACTGTCGAGGGATAAGTTGGAGTTGTAGATTTCGGGAGGGGGTGGGGGTAGTTGGTAGTTGGGCGAGTCGGTGAGGATTAAGTCGTCGCAGTTTTCGGGCGGTGGGGGTAGCGATGTGATGGAGTCAGTCTGGAAAATTAATTGAGCGTTAATAATTTTTTTTACTAGAGTTGTAGTGTGAATTATTATAAGTCGTTTTTGGGCAAAAAAAAGCAAATGTGTTGAAGTCATTTTAACGAATACCAGTAACATTTTCAATTCGTTTTTTAAATTTTTTGATAAATGTCTTAGTTTTGGAGAAGATAAGTAAATTTTGATATGATCGAAAACATCGTTAATTAGTAATTAAAGTTTAAAAATTAACTCCAACTTTTTAGCCATCTATGGTCAAATAATTAAACTAAAAAGCACTTTAAAAGTGTGGTTACTAATTCATAGATGGCGCTCATACGTTTTGGTAGTATAATATACTGTCTGTTCACGGCGCCATCTATGTGCCATTTTACCAACTTCGCCCAAAAACGTCTTTAGTACAACAAACCGAAAAGCACAATTTAAAAAAGCAATAAACGAAAGAAAAAAATAAAGTTACCATGCATTAAGAAGAAGAAGAAGAAGGAGTTTTATGTTTTAGTAGTAAGAAATGAGCGTTAATAATAGCCGCAGTTTTGGCAAAATTTTCGCTTGCGGCACGCTTAAAAAACCAAATAAAAAAATGTTAGTAAACCAACAAACATAACAAACCACTCACCATTGAAGCAGGCAGTTCCGCCATATTCTTCCCAATCGGACTAGTAGGACTACGTAAAGATTGCACACTAGGCGGTCGCTCGCCGAACGGACTAGTGCGGTCACCGAAAGGTGACGCGCGTTCCCGCACAGGCGTACCAACCGGAGTTGAAGTACTACTCCGAATAGTACCATTCCCCATCGATTCGATCGACCCGCGCGTTTTGTACGAGTTATGTCGTTTCAATGTACCGGAACTCGACGAGTCATCGGTCGAACTCGATTTCCTTCGGCTATGTCGTCGGGTGAGCGTTCCGGTGTTCGTGTACAGAACCGGACTGGTTGCATCGCACTCGTCTCGAGTTTCCCCCACTTCTTTTAATTGTCTGGTGATGTTCGTCAAAGGCAGACTTGGTTTCATCGATGGCTTACGCTTGATGGTACCCATTGGGAATTCGGAATCGAATGCGTTTTCGCAGCTGGATGGAGCGCCATCTGACATGCAACCGCTCGAACTTGAACTGGATGCGCGGCTGTGGCGACCGGAGCTGACTTCGCTCGGAGCGGAGTAGGTCTCGCTTTGGGTGCCGTAGCCAGCTTCACTGTTCTGGTAGCTGGAAATATGTTTAGTTAACTATTATTATTATTATTTTGGAGGTGGGAGGGGGATTTAAAGAGTAAATTTTTTTTAATTTTGTTTATAAAAGTCGCATATGCTTTAAGAAAGCAAATTTTGAATTTTTTTTCGACGGTTGGTCAGTCTGTCCCGTTTTTTGTAAACACAATATCTCGCAAATTGATTGACCGATTTATATGAAATTTGGTACATAAATCCGATTCTATAAGGGGAAGAACCCCACCACAGGTGAAAGCAATCATACAATACACAAAATAGTTATTAACAATTAAAAACAACAAAAATTATTTTTTTGCACAAATATTTCAATTTTTCTAAAAAAATATTTACCTCTGAGTTGGAGTAGTAACATTGGATTGGACTGCAATTGAGCTGACCGAACAACTTCGAGCATGTGCCAAAAGATCTAAATCCTCTTGCGCCAAATCGTCCATTAAACTGCGATAATTATCCATCAATTGTCTGCCGAATTTGGCAATTCGCATTCCAACGACCCATTTCTCTAACGTCGCCTGATCTTCAGCGCACAAATATTTAATGTATTTGGTCGATTTTGGTTCTTGCAGGCGGGGATGCTTAATGGCAAAGCAGAAGTCAGTCGGCGCTTTGTACTTCTTCTTCCAGCCTAATCCGTAATAAACCTGAGAATTTTCAAAAATATTGTAAAAAAATTAAAAAATTTCTAAATTTCAAAAAATTTACAAAATTTCAAAAAAACGTTCAAAAAATCACAAAAAAAACTTACATGATTATTCTCGAAAGTCGCCAAACAAATCAAATCCTTCGCAGATTTAACCTTCTCCTTCGGGAAATAATAGAGTCCCGAAGCGCGCAGCACGAAATTATATTTTTTCCAGCCCTTCTTCGAGTCAGCCTTCAAATATAATGGTCCCTCAATTTCCGGTATACTATTTGAGGTGGTGGCGAAAAAGTCTTCAAGTAGCATATTGCGTGAATGCTCATCGAAATCGAGATGCGCATTCTTATTATCACTAGGTGGCAGTAGAAATTTTTCGGGTTGCATAAAAAGTTTGATGCGGTCTTGGCGTTCGACGAAATAGATTTTGTTCTTCGAGTCTCTGGTCCAGAGTAGCAGATTGTCGACAAGGAGTTCGTGGTCTTCGTAACAACGTTCTAAAAAAAATAATGCAAAATTGAACTTGTGCGCATGGTTGTGCGCAGCACACTTACCCATATACAAATCGGGCAAATGCTCCACAATCGCCCATTTCGGGTCCATTTTCACGTGATTCTTATCAGCCAATAGCGTTGTGACATAAGAGCATAACATTTTTTCATCAACCAGCAAAGATTTGGCCGAACCATCGATGGTAAAAACTTTGAGGAATAATTTTTGTATATTGGCTTCCTTAATTTTCTCCATTGCCATTCGGATTTTTTCCGCCTTAATTCTCGACGCTTCATCCTAAATAAGAGAACAAAAGATTGTAATGTAATCGATTCGAACATATATTAGGCGGCGGTCTTGTCAAATAACAAGGGGTTGATTAATGAAAGCCGACACTTTGTTTGCCGAAACATTTGTGCATGGCTTACGTTACTTGTAGAGAAACTTTCGCAGTTTCATTTCCACCCTTTTAAGACGCTTAAAGCTCGCCAGAGGCCTATGTTCGTGTCTGTCACTCATTTGTGGCATGCGGAGTGATGGACAGAAAGTGGGAGGGGTGGAAAAAATTAGTATTGAGTTTCGGAGAAGGGGAAGAAATGTTTTTTAAATTTTAAATAAATTCGGAAATTTCACAGAACATTATCAGAATTTTGAAAAATGTGCAAAATTATTGAATTTGAAAATTTTCAAATATTTAGTAAATTTCAAAAAAAAAATTTTTTTAAAAAAAGCATAAATTAGTGAGTAGCAAAAAAATTAACAAAATTTCAAAATATTTTCTGATTTCAAAAAATTACAAAATTTTTGAATCGCAAAAAATTTACAAAATTTTAAAAAATTAATAAAATTCAAAAAATATAAAAATTTTCCAAAAAATAATTTAGAAAATTATTGAATTTCAAAATATTTACTAATTTGCAAAAAAAAAAACATACCTGAATATTTTGCAGAAGTAAAGTTTGCGGCTTGGCCCCACTGCCGCCACTACTCGCCGAAGATTCACTCGAAAGCATCGAAACTGTGTCACTGAAGGCGGAATCATTATCGGGCGACTCGGTGCGAACTGAATCACTTTTTATCATCAGATCAGTTTCGCCCGCTTCAATGCGAGGTCCTTCCGATAATGAGCGGCAATGCGTCCTGGATTGATGCAACGATATTTTATCTGCATCTAACGAGAATCGAAAATGAAAATTAGATTTTTTTTCATCAGAAAAAACTTCCTCAATTTAAATAATACGTACCAGACAATCGTTTGCTGTTCCTGGCACTGTCGATCTCGCGATCGTATTCGGAGCCCAAAGCGCACAGTTCGCCCAGGATCGCATCCAAATCAACGTCTTGCGAGTCCTCCAGATTGGCCATGGAAAATCTATAACTGTCGATTCTAGGGGCAGTGATTTCGGAATTTAAAGGCCTCAGATGTGCAGTGGAATTGAGTGGGTCCAGACCCTGCAAGACAAATAATGGAATGTTAGATATTTTCAACTATTTCGAAGGGGAGAATTTTGCAGATGCAAAAGTTCGACGGATAATTTAATTTTCGGTTCAAAGTTGAGAAAATATTATTTTCAATTCGTTAAGGCGCCAGAAAATTTGATTGGGGAGCAAAATCAATATTTGATTGTTTGATAAAAAAATTCGTTAATGGGATTATGATGCAATATTAATTAGTGGGAAAGTTATTTTAAGTACAATCATTCAACTTTAAAAAAAAAATAATCCAAAAATGTATTTTTTAAGGGTTCTACACCGGCTGTCTCGAAGTTGTCTGCAACCAGCATTGCATCATAGAGAAAAGAGCGCGAATAATTGGCGAGAGCTTAGGAGAGAGTGAGAAAAATATATAATAAACATGCGTATTTATAATTAGTGTATTTCGGTTATGCGTTGATGGTTTTTGATGAAAATCATGTCAAAATATTCTGAAATGATTAATCTGTTTCCTAAAGCTTTTTTTTTTAAAAAATAGTAGACAATTAAAGACATATTTGACAATCAAAAATAAATTAACATAATTAACAATGACTAATTAAAATTATTCAAATTTAGTGAGCTTCTTGCCCTAGAGTTTTTTTTTCTGAATATTTTGATATGATTTTCATCAAAAACCATCAACGTATAACCGAAATACACTAATTATAAATACGCGTGTTTATTATATATTTTTCTCACTCTCTCCTAAGCTCTCGCCAATCATTCGCGCTCTTTCCTCTATGATGCAATGTTGGTTGCAGACAACTTCGAGACAGCCGGTGAAAGACCCTTAATATTTTTCTTCGTCAAAATAATTATAATAATAATAATATAATTTATTTCAATTTTTTTTTTCGTTCTTTTCAAACAAATTTTCTATTTTTGATTAAAAATAAATAATAGATGAGCACATGTCCCTTTGAAACGCAGCACGTTGCACCTAAAACTGCGCATCTTATGATGTCCGTTACCGTAAACATAGAACTGGCAGTTTTAAAAATAGCACAAATTGAAATTTTAAAATTTCATTAAACTTATTATTATGTTAAACAGGAAATAAAAACGGATGCGGAAGTCATGAATTTCGGAGTTCGTCCACTCCAGCTGTGCATTCATACACAAATTTTCTCAACAACAAGAACTTATCTCGATAAATCATAAAATATAGGTCGTGTATCTTTTCGCAACCCATCTTTGCGTGACATAAAAAAATAGTTAATGTACCCTATCGTGCTGTTTAGTGAACAAATAAACCATAATAAGCGAATGCTTATGTATGATGGAAATTTTTTTTGCAGGCAAATTGCGTGGAAATTGAGGGTGTGAAAATTCCGTTCCATGTAGAAGTTTTACCCCTCTTGTCTGCATTGACCTACTTTTTACTCCAAATACGCAGTGTAATTACTACATGTCCATAATTTACAATTTTTCTATAAGATAAAAGTAATAGCGCCGTGGATAACGCTAACTCGGAAGCTATAGCCGCAATAAATACGACCTGACGAAAAGTTTAATAAAATATATATTATTATTATAATAATATGCGAGATGTGAAATAATATCGTTTCGAAAATTTACGATCAGTAAATTTTCGCCGTGTTCCTAGTAGTCGTACGATTATTTATTTGCCGTATAATAAGTTACGTATACACTCGTGCGGTAGTCATGACGACTCGAAAGAAGTATAGTAGTAGCTTTTCACGACGAAACTTAACTCAAGTTAGCACAAAATAAAAGTTTTATTGAATTTTCACGAATTGTCGTTTAAATCCGCAATTTTCCCTGTCAGATTCTAACATGCGGAAAACGTCCAAACGGAGTGACACCGCAAATGTGAATTTTTTCCCACACGAAATAATTTGGAACTAAAAATTTTGTACAAACTTTTTTTTTAGGTTTGGAAAATGCATTTGTTTGCAGTAAAATTTAAAATATTTGGGTCCTTCACCGGCTGTCTCGAAGTTGTCTGCAACCAGCATTGCATCATATAGGAAAGAGCGCGAATGATTGGCGAGAGCTTAGGAGAGAGTGAGAAAAATATATAATAAACTCGCGTATTTATAATTAGTGTATTTCGGTTATGCGTTGATGGTTTTTGATGAAAATCATGTCAAAATATTCTGAAAAAAATTCTCTAGGGCAAGAAGCTCACTAAATTTGAATAATTTTAATTAATCATTGTTAATTATGTTAATCTATTTTTGATTGTCAAATATGTCTTTAATTATCAACTATTTTTTAAAAAAAAAGCTTTGGGAAACAGATTAATCTTTTCAGAATATTTTGAAATGATTTTCATCACAAACCATTAACGCATAACCGAAATACACTAATTATAAATACGCGTGTTTATTATATATTTTTCTCACTCTCTCCTAAGCTCTCGCCAATCATTCGCGCTCTTTTCTCTATGATGCAATGCTGGTTGCAGACAACTGCGGGACAGCCGGTGAAGGACCCTTAAGTCGCAAACTTTTAATGTTTCAAGAATCTACAAATATTTGAAAATATTGCACCAAAGAGCAAAACGCAAAAAAGTTCGCAATCAATAAACCCCATCATTTCAACATATGAATAGAAACGTCTTCTACAAAAATCAATATTTAAACTCGTACACGGAAGTCGTCAAACACAGAAAAGCGATGTAGTAAAAAAATGTAAGACGAACTAGAACAGTTTTATCGTCCAAAAAAATTGTCGCTAAAATCGCTGAATTTTACGAAGTAACTAACAAACATCCCAGATCCAAATTGCATTCTTCCAACAAAGAATCAAGATTAATTGGCCTGAAATTAAATTGCTCGTAAATGATGTTTTATGAGCGGAGATAAATTTTTGCTAATGCAAGAATACATTTTTAAAAAACATTCCACTCTGAAACTCCGGCAATTAATGGCTGAAATATCTGAATTCGTTCCGTGAAAAATTCGATTTTTATTTACTCTACCTATTTTTCTGTACAAAATAAAAAAGGCAAGCAAACCATTGCGTTTTTTTTCTCGTTTTCTTTATTGAAATTCAAATGAAATGAATAATACAAACTGGATGGTAATTCTTCTACGCCCGCTACCATATACAAATGGGAGCGGTCCTATACATAGCAAGTAAAGTAATCACCTGAACCGTATGGAAAAAGACCCACGGTGACACGTTTCTTTATACGAGGTGGTACAAATCCATCAACATTAGGTCGGTTTCAATAAAAAATGAGCTTAAGCTAGATTTATGGGCGCAATCGTTTATGTGTCAATTTAATTCGAATTTGATGTTTTCTAATTGCTTCATTTCAGCCGTCCGATAAAAATGTCAAACTCTTTTAGTTAATAATTAATTATTGTTGAGTTTCGTATAAATTAAGATTTAAGAGGTCCTTCACCGGCTGTCTCAAAGTTGTCTGCAACCAGTATTGCATCACACAGAAAAGAGCACGAACGATTGGCGAAAACTTAGGAGAGAGTGAGAAAAATATATAATAAACACGCGAATTTATAATTAGCGTATTTCGGTTATGCGTTGATGGTTTTTGATGAAAATCATGTCAAAATATTCTCAAAATATTAATCTGTTTCCCAAAGCTTTTTTTTTTTAAAATAGTGAATAATTCAAGACATATTTGACAAACAAAAATAAATTAACATAATTAACAATGATTAATTAAAATTATTCAAATTTACTGGGCTTCTTGCCCTAGAGAATTTTTTTCTCAATATTTTGACATGGTTTTTATCAAAAACCATCAACGCATAACCGATATACACTAATTATAAATACGCGTGTTTATTATATATTTTCCTCACTATCTCCTAAGCTCTCGCCAATCATTCGCGCTCTTTTCTCGATGATGCAATACTGGTTGCAGACAACTTCGAGACAGCCGGTGAAGGACCCTTAAATTTAAATTTTCATACAAATCCTTCAAGTGCCAAAATTTTGCGAAAGTAGTTACCATTAATTAATTATGAGACGACGAACGAAAACGATAAAAAGCTCCTTAATTATACAAGCAATCGTTCCTCACATTAATTCCAATTTTCCAACTCCTAACAAAATGATAAAATGCCTTTTGAATAATTTACCCCCCCCATTTCCGAATCACCCTGTATATTTCTAACCCACTCGAACATTACGAGTCCAAACAAGACGAATTTCAATGGTTCCCAAAACTAGTCATTTTCAGTTTAAATGATGCATTTGACAGTTCATTAAGCCTATTCAAACCATTCTGGGTAAACTGGATCTACACAAACCATCATCATCAAAGTCATCATAAATGTTTGTTGTTATTTAATAGAATCTAAAACGCTTCCTCATCCAAAAAAGTTTTTTCCAAAAATTCTTCTAAATGGAAATGCATGATGATGAGATAGACGTTGTGGTTAATTAGCGCTCGTCTCCTCCGCTAATAAATTAAAGTAGATGGCAAGGCTAAAGTGTCACTTTGTGCTTCAAACAATTGTTTGAGTAATTATAGTTTCACTTAGAATTAGCACAAAGCGACGAGAAACGCGAGTGATACTAATACTACAACAGCGACAACTCCAGCTTCCGGATAAAGTTGTTGCTCCTTTAAATTCTGCTGCTTGTATCCTTTTAATCTCTGCTCCCTTTGCAAAAATTAATCCTTTTGGCAAAATTGCAAATTTTAATTCGTCCAACCAAAAAAACTAGCTTCTCATAATTGGAGACCAAAATCATCAAATCCATCCACCAAAGGAGGAAAGCAAAGCAAAGTGCAGAAAAGGTATCAATAAATAATGCATACCTTTCCAAACTTCCAACCTTTAAACATCATCAAATTTTCAACTCGTAATCACATTGGAACGAAAAAGTGCACTAAACCGCCGGCATCCAAGAAGACGAAAAAAAAAGTCAACAAGAACAAATCAATAATTCAAATCCACACTTTTAATTTATTGAACATTGGCGTTTAGGTAGGAAATTAACCCGATCGCCGGCAAAACGACGGCATGGACGGGAACACGACGAGATCGGTTGAGAAGCTTCCGTAAGTGACGTCATACTGCCCGGGATCCTTCCGCAGCCGCCTGTGAATTCTGTTTACGCGCAAGGACTCTACTACATCGGGATCACTCGCCCCCTCTCCATACACATGTTACACGGACGACGTCTTTTTTTTTCCCGACCACTTATCAAACTTTACGGGATGATTTGATTTTGACCTGTATGTGAGATCGTCTTTTTGTCAGCAACAAAAAATTGCAGAATATTGGGATTGGTAAAGTTTTTTGGAGCGGAAGGAAGGGGTTTCTCCAACGGGAAGATCTCGATTTGGATGAATTATGAGTTTGTGGACGAAGAGCTTTCTTCTGAGAGTCTATGGAATCTAAATTTATAAGCTCTTCCTGAAGATATCTGAGATTTAGATGGATTCACAAATTTTACACGGTTTTTTGGAGTTAATGGACCGGAAATCTTCCTGGTAAGATCTAGTTTTAGATGCATTTTGAGTTTAGGGACGAAGATCTTTCTTCCAAGAGCTTATGGAATCTCCTTCCACAAGCCTTCCATAGCTTAGAGCCTCATGGGACCACCAGAAATCTACCAAATGAGATCTCTCCCAATTTATCAATACTTTATTAGATTCCATCTAAAAGCTTGACCTTTCTAGTCAATCATAGACTCCATATGGAGATTTATTCGCCAGATTTTCATGCGGTGAACCCTTGAAACTGACCCAAATCCCATCGAGTTGAGTGTCCAAAATCCACTTAATAGAAGCGCATTCAATGTTTTGCATCGATGGTTTGCATCTTTTCCCGCAGATTCTATTATGCTAAAGAGTTATTTTATCAGTTGCCCTTATTTTGTATTCATGTCCTGGAGCTGCCACTTTTGCGAAATGAATTACGACAAGGATTTATTACGCAAATTAAATGGAATAAATTTAAATTTGATTTGAAAACGTAGAAAAAGAGAAACAATTGTGGATATGAAATTAAATATTCTATATCTGGAACAGTTAATCTTTGGACATAGATAAGTTTTGACGGCTAGCACCGGGTTATGTTATATATCCTCCCGTCTATATAAACCTTCGTTGCTCCTCCAGAATACTAAATTTAGCTTTAGGGTTAATACACTGCATCTGAAAGACGGCTCGGAAAGACCGTTAGAATCCAAAGAAAATGCCTTAAAACTGGTTAATATCACTGAAAGCGCGGCGTTAAGATCTTACGTACTACATGCTGCATACACAACAACAATCTCATTCGTTTTTTCTCCAGAAAATTGTAGCATTATATAAGTGGTCCTCATTTGCATTTGAATGCGCTCCGTTTCTCCAATGTTAAAATTACGTTGTGTATTTCTGTTTAATATTCTTTTAAGAGGACGACGACTAAAGGATCTGCTTATTTCCGGTGATGTGACAGGGTTGGAGCAATAACCGTTATTTCCGGGGACTAGTCTCATTCATATACAGAATGTGTTGTCAAAATGAGGCATACGAACAGATTTACAACGAACCGCAATGACTGTAATTACGTGTTCCTTATCAGGGTTGGCTCAGTTTGCAAATGGAGGTGACAAAAGCTTGAACATCTTAATACCAAATTAAAATATGATGCTTTTAGATAAGTTTCTTGAAGATTTTAACGTTTTTCGTATAGGGGGCTTGTAATATTACGAGAAAAAGTAAAAAAAAAATGTCAAAAATGAAATAGAGTCCTTACAAGATCTCTGTATTATTGGCCAATATCTTGCGAATATTGGACGAATTGATGGAATCACATATCTTCTAAACTAAGCAACGGGTCTTAACCAAATTTTGTACACATAATTTGCTCACTTTTAAGTCGTAAACGCTGCAAAAAAATCTAAAAAAAGTTGATAGGGTTACTTCTTATTAAGGGATGAAGAATTAAAATTGGATTTTTTGTAGGAGACATATCTTTGGCACGGATGAAGATATTTCATTCAATTTTTGCACACTTCTTAAGAACACCACGAAGAACAATATATTGAAGGAACAACCCTTAAGTTTCATCCCTTATATCCTATATGCCATTTTAAATTTTTGGTCAAAAATCAACAATGTAATTTCTCTTATTTGTCAACAACTAACGATGACAGATGTCAAATAAAAATGTCAGATGTCATCTAAACATGACAGATGACAAAAAAGTGACAGCTGTCAATAAAAATCTTCATAAAATCAACTAAATTTGATAGATGTTGACTGTAAAGTCCCCCTAAACAAATTCATTGCTATGTAATTGAATTGAAGAAGGGTCAAAAGACATGGTGTACAACCACACCTAATTAAAGGGCTCGAGAGCGAGTGGACACGTGGTGATATGACGTAATATTGTTTTGAAACAGGGTGTAACATTTGGCTGCAAGGTCTAATAGGAATAATGACCCTCCTGCCTGCACACTATGTCTATTAATAATGATCACAATTATTGTTTGTTCGTTAATTTATATCAGCGATGATAAAGAACGGTTTTCGTGGTAAAGCCAATAATAACAATTAGCAAAGAGAGATAACACAAAAAACGAGGCACTTTTGCACAGCATTAAGGCAATGTACCATGACGAAACACAATCGTGTTAAAACCCATGCCCTCTTCTGCTGTTGTTGTTGTACTTTGCAAATGAACTCGATTTAATGGTTCAAAGAGTTCAATGGTGTACATTCGCAGCCAGCAATCTAGGCAGTTTTGTAAAATGATAATGTGTGTGTATACAGTTGCATGTTAAACAAATTGCATTATGCACGCCTAATCAGTTTTTGCAATTTTTGGAACCAGCGCACAGCAAAAATACTCTCCGCTATTGTGTGGGGGATACAGGTGGTTTTTTTGCAGCTATTGTGCGAAAAGTTTTGCATACAACAAATGCTCTTTGCATGAAATGCAGTCAACCAGATGGTTCTGGGCTGTTTGTTGAATGTTTCTTTTATTCGGACAATTAGTCAAAAAAGACTGATTTTTGACTCAAATATTAATTAATTTAATGCAAAATTTTCTGTTTGACTTTGTTAAATTTGTATGATGTATATTATAATTTAATTTAAAACTCATTAAAATAATTTTATAAAATTTAAATGAGGACCTAAATAAACAAACTTGTTCGCTGCCATAATTCCTATTGATCTGTTTTTAATTTGGATTTACGATTTTGCTCTGTGTTGTTTTTATTCCAATTAGGAGTAAATAAGAGTTAATTGCACTCGGAAAATTAATTTGCTTCATAATATTAAAGTATGTTTAATTTAAGTCCTTTGACGCAACTATATTAATAAAAACAGTAATCCGAGAGAGGTCAGGCAGCGAAATGCTGGATCAGTCGTAATTACTTTATTTTCGATATTTATATGACTTTTAGCCGTTTTCTCGAAGTTGTCTGCAACCAGCATTGCATCATAGATGAAAGAGCGCGAATGGTTGGCGAGAGCTTAGGAGAGAGTGAGAAAATTATATAACAAACACGCGTATTTATAATTAATGTATTTCGGTTATGCGTTGATGGTTTTTCATGAAAATAATGTCAAAATATTCTGAAAAGATTAATCTGTTTCCCAAAGCTTTTTTTTTTCAAAAAATAGTGGATAATTAAAGACATATTTGACAATCAAAAATAAATTAACATAATTAACAATGATTAATTAAAATTATTCAAATTTCGTGGGCTTCTTGCCCTAGAGAATTTTTTTCTGAATATTTTGACGTGATTTTCATGAAAAACCATCAACGAATAACCGAAATACAGTAATTATAAATACGCGTGTTTATCATATATTTTTCTCACTCTCTCCTAAGCTCTCGCCAATCATTCGCGCTCTTTTCTCTATGATGCAATGCTCGTTGCAGACAACTATGAGACAGCTAAAACGAACAAAAAATAAAATAAAAAATAAAACCAAAAAAATCATAACTGAACATGAAAATATAAAATAATTTCTCAGACTATTATCTCATTAATTAATTTTATTTATACAGATTAAAATATTTTTTTCATTTAAATCACCGTCTATTAATTAGTGAAACGGTACTCCTGAATTAGCAGCCAGCAACAACGACAGTTACAAATCCATTACCTAAGTAAATCTGAATATGATAATTTGCATTGCAATGGTACTTTAGTAGATAAATAAATCATCGGTGGTGCAAACATGGCAAAAACCGGTATCTATAAGCTACTCTATAATTATGCAATATGTCAACAATGTTCTTATTTGTATATCAGTGTGGACACAATTTCCGCAATCAGGTCATTGCATTCAAAATAACGAATGCATTTCGAATTCGATGGCGTCCAAACTCAAAATAATGAAAACTGTCCAACCGGATGCTCCTTAACTTAACTTAAGCATTTCCGGCATCTACACCTATTATTATTATTAGAAACATCTGTTTGCTTGAAATTTAAATGGTTCGATCGATGATGACGATGATTGCATTTTGCACCGTGATCATTCAAGATGCACTTGGCCTGATTTTATTGTGTCATTATTCACGGCTTTTAAAAAAGGAGCTTCAATGCGATTCGCTTCAAGGCAAACGTAAAAAATAAATTCAATACACAAAGCAGACAGAGCCTGAGATCCGTCGAAATTAAATATTGTGAGGCAAATGTTTTGTGTCCAAGTGTAATTTGCTACCGAATCTTGAACAAGCCGGAAGCAAATTACGGAACGTGACCTCTATTCACATGCTTGCTTCATTTTTATATCTTTTGTGGCGTGTACGTTGTTATTGCTAATGATGCGCAAAAGGATGCGCAAATGACCAAAAATAAATTTGACAATTTTATTTTCACAAATTCACAAAATTTCACAATTTTTTTTAAATTTTGATTCGAATAAGATTTAAAACATATACACATTTTTGAAAATAAAATTAAAAATTTACAATTTTTTGTAAATAAAATAAAAAAATAATAAACTTCGCTTTCTGACTTAAAAAAAAAATAAAACAAAAAATTTTTTGTAAATTTTTTTATCTTCAAAATTTTGAATTGTTTTTTTTACTCCAAAATATTAAAAATAATTCAAATTAACTCGAAATATTTCGCTAAAAATATCAAAATAAACTTTCCTTCTCGTAAATAATTTGTCACCAAAAATCCATAAATTTAATTTTTCCCGCGCAATTCCTCGAATCCAACTTGATCGAAACAAAAGCAAAAACCCATAAAATTTTGATGATTCAAAGAATGGCGATAGTTGTGTGATGTATAGTATGCAGAGAATGTACAATGGACGACGGATTGCGGCCAAAGTGCTATCGACCGATTTTACACACTGCGCGTTGTAATTTTGACCCTGAGTACCTAATGCGGCTTTTAATCCGCACTCATTCATATCACAGACTCCGCTTCATCTCCATTGTGACGCCACAGTACAACATGCAGATAGCTTATATTGTCATGTGCAGTCACAAGATATGGCTCGAAATTATTCCTCACAGTTGGCTCCTATTTTCGAATAGTAATACGTGAACTTCGTTATTCGTTTGTACACATGGTGATAACTGAATGTTGAAAATCAACATCTATTAATCACAGCAGTAGGTTTTAATTAACTGTAATTTGGCTATTAGGCAAATTATTTGATTAAATTAACGGAAATATTTTGGCGTTTGGATCTTGAGCTCTACGTCACGAACGTAATAAGACTTAAGGGTCCCTCACCGGCTGTCTCAGAGTTGTCTGCAACCAGCATTGCTTCATAGAGAAAAGAACGCGAATGATTGGCGAAAGCTTAGGAGAAAGTGAGAAAAATATATAATAAACACGCGTATTTATAATTAATGTATTTCGGTTATGCGTTGATGGTTTTTAATGAAAATTATGTCAAAATATTCTGAAAAAAATTCTCTAGGGCATGCTCACTAAATTTGAATAATTTTAATTAATCATTGTTAATTATGTTAATTTATTTTTGATTGTAAAATATGTCTTTAATTATCCACTATTTTAAAAAACAAAAAGCTTTGGGAAACAGATTAATCTTTTCAGAATATTTTGAGACGATTTTCATCAAAAACCATCCACGCATAACCGAAATACAGTAATTATAAATACGCGTGTTTATTATATATTTTTCTCACTCTCTCCTAAGCTCTCGCCTCGGCTCTCGCCAATGGTTTGCGCTCTTTTCTCTATGATGCGATGCTGGTTGCAGATAACTTTGAGACAGCCGGTGGAGGACCCTTAATTATTTAAATTAAATAATTTTTTATAAAGTTTTTTTTTTATATAAATTAATTTATAGTATGAATGAGATAAACTCAACTATAAGAAAATCAGTTTGTCAAACAGCATCTGACTTTATTATGCCGCAAACGGTACTTTAATTAATATACGTCTCGGAGATACCATAACATAACATTAAATTTGTGTAACGATAGTTCAATGATACTTTCAGCAGTTTCTGATAGAATAGTTTCGAACATTATTGACCGAAACCCAAATTTGTTTTATGTCAAATGTTGAGATGTATACCATTTAGTTAGACAGTTTTCAATTTATGTAGTATGTTTTTGGTCGATGAATTTTGCTATGGAATAACAAAGATGAATGAGCTTGTGGATCGCAAATTTTATTGAAAATTTATTTTCTATCAAATTGCACCAGATCGTGATTGGAATGAGTTCGGATTTTTAAAATTAAATAAAAAAAAATTTAAAAATAAAAAATATTTTTTTTTAAATTTTTCAGAAAATTTATTTTTAAAAAATATTTTTTAATTTTTAGTATTTTTTTTTGAATAATAAACTTTAATTAATTTCAATCAAATTTTCCAACTTCCTTACACAAGTCGCATAGATGCAATTAATTATCTTCCTAGATGACAAGTCATGTTTTGAAATAAAGATTAATGTTGAGGTCGATGCAGTCACGAATCATAACTATATGCATTACATTTTTCATTTATAAACATATTTTCATTGTCTTGAAGATTAACATCATTCGGAGCTTAAAAGTTAAAAACCCCGTACACACAAGAAAACGGAATTAATTTCTAGATGGTTTTTTTTTCAAGATTCTGCAGATGCTCTCTATGGTGGCCTGCAGTTATTTCAAATATCTATATTTATCTATCCTATCTAAACCAAAACAACGATTCATTGCGCTACAGACAAACACAGCTGATGAAGAATCAAGCAAAAACAACATATAAATATAGAATCTATTTCGATTTCACATAACTAATCCATCAAAACAAAGCGATACGACTTGGTATCAAAAAAGAAAGAAAAATGTGTGAAACATAGCTTAGCTGCGCAGTGAGACCAAATTTCAAAAGGACAAATTTTGATCATTAAGCCCTGCGCAAAATATCTTATGGCACTTTTGGGAAGAGGACACATCAGACTATAATTCGACAGAAGGATTTTCGTTTATATGTTCTCATTAATTAGTAAAAAAACAATTAGTAAAAGTTTTATTTTTTTCATTTAATAATTCAATAAAAAGACATAAACAAAAAATCTTGCGTCAAATTACAGCTTAATATATCCCCTATCCAAAAGTACCATAAGATATTGTGCGCACCCCTTACAAAAAAATATTTGTGCATTTTAAAAACGACCTCGCAGCGCATTTAAGCAATTTTTCACGGGTATATATAGCGCCCCCTTAACGTAACCTAACCCAACCCATTTCGTATTCAAGAGCCTAAATATAACCTCCCCTACAAACTTTCAGAAAGAAAAAGCGAAAGTGTGATTTAATTTTACACATCATCAAGTATAAGTCTACGACGATGGTTTTTTTCGTCAATCTTTCTTTTGTAACCAGATTTATGCATATTGTAAGTTAAATTTAGTTCGGATGGCAACGACGGGCCAGTGGCGTCACAAAAAACAATTCTCGCTTCGTTCTGCATTTATGCGGCACTGGGTGTTAATGTTAATAGTGTAATATTTGAGTCGATTAAACACGCTTTATAACCAGTTCTATTTCTGTTCTGGTTTGTGAGATGGTGGAGTAGTCGACGATGATCGTCTTTGCAAGCCCCAGTGGCGACGACCTAAGACATTGCAACTTTTCCTCAAATTTATTTTTGCGGTTCAACTACTAGTACTATCGTATTTATTTCGCAAACGAATTCTTCGCTGGAATTGGATACGAGTTGATGAAGTGCGCTTTCAAATTACACACAAAGTAATAAATAAATGCAATGCGATGAAGAAGATGGGGAAAAAAATGTTTATTGACCTCGCATTCCCGGCGTGTGTGGGTTGGTTTAGATTAGCTGCTTTAATAGTATCAAACAATACAGAAAAATGCTTCGGAGCGAACTGCATTAGTTGGGTATACCGTATGGTCATAACTAAGATTTAACAAAATTTACAGGGTGTCCCAAAAATTTTCTAGAGCTTTTGGCGAAAGCTTAGGAGAGAGTGAGAAAAATATATAATAAACACGCGTATTTATAATTAGTGTATTTCGGTTATGCGTTGATGGTTTTTGATGAAAATCATGTCAAAATATTCTGAAAAGATTAATCTGTTTCCCAAAGCTTTTTTATTTTTAAAATAGTGGATAGTTAAAGACATATTTGACAATCAAAAATAAATTAACATAATTAACAATGATTAATTAAAATTATTTAAATTTAGTGAGCTTCGTGCCTTAGAGAAATTTTTTTTGAATATTTTGACATGATTTTCATCAAAAACCATCAACACATAACCGAAATACACTAATTATAAATACGCGTGTTTATTATATATTTTCTCACTCTCTCCTAAGCTCTCGCCAATCATTCGGCTCTTTTCTCTATGATGCAATGCTGGTTGCAGACAACTTCTAGAGACCCTGTGAAAAACCCTTGATTCTAAATTTTGAAAAATTTTCAAAAATTAGCTACAAAAGTTCCGTTTCTACGCCCCTGACAAAAATCAATTTCCTGGTCGCTAATTATTAAATCCCGACACAACACGCAACATCTTTTATACTTATATTGCATTTTAATGGCTCTTCCGAAATAAATTACCGAGTAAATTACAGATAACAAATAAAATAGCATGCAGTAAGAAAATTCTCCTCGCAATCATAAATCATGGCCAGGAAAGAAATCCCCAACATTGTTGACAGTTGGAAGTAAATTAAGACTGCGCCTAAATGTAAAATGTGTAAAATTGCCTCTTTAAGTCTTTAGGGGTTTTCTTCTACGAATAATAATAATAAGAATATACGAAAGGAATACAAAAGAAAAGCAAGCGAGCGACCTCATAAGTTATACGACGAGGCTCCTTCAAAATTCACTCGAATGCACACAACATTTTTTTCCCTGCTTATTTCTTATCCTTATCTGAAATAGATTCATGTGACAGTTATTTCAGGTCGACACATCACACAAACTTCATGTTTTTCCATTTTCTTATCGGTCTATGTTCTGTTTGTTTTCGATTTGGAAATAATTCGTCTTCGTTTTTTAAGTTCAAACCGGGTAAATAGCTTCAGAGGTATCCAGTCACAAATCAATTTTTGTATACGGGGAGTGTCACTTAGTCGTAAATTTTTTTGTAGGTACTTAAAAAAATATTTGTGGGAAAGTATATGAAAGGACGACGAAATTCTTCAATTTTGAACAATTTTTTTATTTATTTAAGTAAGAATTACGATTTCATAAATTAAAGTTTGAAATTTAACAAAACAAAATATTTTTCATGTTCAGTTTTAAAATAAGACAAAAATAAAAAAAGAGAAAAATTTAAATAAATATTTTTAAAAAATTAGAATAATTTATTGTTTCTCAAAAAAGAAAAAAAAAATCAAAAAAAAAGTTGAAGACCATTTTGAAAAAAATATATAGTGGTTCCTATTCTGTTCTGACCTGTGGGCTCTCAGCTGATTCCGCCTGCACCAAATCAATTGAAGGCCATGTAAAAAATTTACCAGTAGCGTAGAATATATTCCAAGCAGCACCGACACGCCAATACAAAAATACAATATTATATTCATACGACGGCACTAAACGGCAACAAGACGAAAGACATACGTGCATTTAACTTCTTTGTCATTCACATTGATTGTATTCATAAAATCTGGGAAGTCATGTCGCAGCGCTGGCAGACGTACGTTCCTGTTATTGTTAGCATATACTGTAATGCGCTGGCACAGCGTAGTAATAAAAAAGTACGTCTAGCGCATTCGATACAACAGGTCAGAACGTAGTCGACTTGACTTTAGAACCAATTACTTCTCTCGTAGAGGAAGTATTGTATTCATGAAAAAAAAAATTTCTCCAAATTTCACTTTTTTCTACTTTATAGAATGCGTAGATTACGAAAATCATATTCACTATTTTCCGTCTGTCGGTCTGTCTGTCGGTCTGTCTGTCGGTCTGTCGGTCTGTTCGTTTCTTTAAACCGCTATATTTCGGAATCTACTGACCCGATTAAAGCAAAATTTGCGTCCTTTTTTTCTATTTGCCCATTGATTGGGTCAAAGAAAAAAAAGTTAGGAAATTCTCAAGGACCTGCGCATTATTGGCCAAAAACATGCCAAAAACAGCAAAATCGGTGCATCCACTTAATCTTCTAAAGTTGCAGACCGATTTTGACCAAATATTGAACATATGTTTCGTGTATACCCCAAGTGGTGAATGCTTTCAAAAAATATGTAGTTTTTTTAAGGGTTGACTTTTTATTAAGGGTTGAAGGGTCAAAAAGTTGCAAAAATGCATAAGTTGTAACGTAAATACCTGCCAGGAGGAATATTTTATTTGAACCAAATTTGGCATACATATTAGGAATACATTGAAGAAAATGCTGGTAAAAGTTTCATCCCCTAAAAATGAACCCTAGTGGCCTGTTGGGTCTGTAAATTAATTGTTCAAAAATTGGCGGTGTTTTTATTCTTATATGTCAGCATAACTGACCATTTTCCGTCAGTAATTTTATATATATTCACATATTGAGTGACTAAAAATAATTTACGACCCTAACTACACACCCCCCACCCCCCAAATATACAGTTTGAGTTATATGGATCGGATTTTCTTCATATTAGATTTCTACTATACATTTAAAACAGATTTACGAATAATCTAGATAAAAATAATATGCGACCCTTATTTTACAACTTCAACCCTTAACGTACCCTTTACAGTCAAAATGCTCGGATTTCTTTCAAATTTGGTAGTAGTAATTTTAACATATTTAACTTATCATTACTTAGTTAATTTAATTGAAATTAGGCTAGACCTACATTTTACAATTGTAACCCCTAATATCCCCCTCATAGTTAGAATTGTCAGATTTATTTAAATTTTAGTATATAAACGAGAGAATTTTTGTTTGTCAAATATGTCTTTAATTATCCACTATTTTAAAAAACAAAAAGCTTTGGGAAACAAATTAATCTTTTCAGAATAATTTGACATGATTTTCATCAAAAACTATCAACGCATAACCGAAATACACTAATTATAAATACGCGTGTTTATTATATATTTCTCTCACTCTCTCTTAAGCGCTCGCCAATCATTCGCGCTCTTTTCTCTATGATACAATGCTGGTTGCAGACAACATCGAGACAGCAGGTGAAAGACCCTCAATATTTTGTTTTTGCAAATCTAGATATTTTAGTATTTTTTTATTTTTGATACATTTTGATATTTTACGCGATATTTTATTATTTTTGATATTTTTAATATTTCAGTATTTTATTATTTAAAATTTTCATATTTTATTATTTTTAAAAAAAAATTTACGATTAAAATTTTAAATTATAATCTTTCAATCCCACTAAAAAAATCTATCGTGTTATGTCTTTCCACCATGGTGTCTGCTTAATATAAACAATTTTTGACATCTGGTATAGCAATATTAAATTAAATTTGAATTAATTATCGTATTACGGCCCGCATGTTTTTTTCACATCACATCGCTTACTGCTGGCATTATTAGTTTAATTTGTGTGCATGTCGAATTGTAAGTCCCTAGCAATAAAAACGTTCATCATAAATCGCGCGAAACTTCTCACAAAATTATCAACATCATCTCATTAGAACGTCCACCATTCCACATCTGCTCATCATTTGCGAAACTATTTTCATAGCTCTAATTATGGCCTTAACCTTTCAATTTATTTTTGCTCAAAATGTGTCAACACCGAGCAAAATAGAAGAGAGCCAAATATAAAAGGGTAGAAGTATTATTGTGTCGTCTGTGCAGACAGACGATGATACATCGTCTCCCCCTGATGCACAACTGCAAATAATGCGATGACTCATCGACGTCGAGACGCACCAGCACTGTAACTTAGTAACGCCGATATGTTGTATTTCTCTACTACCAAACCTCCCCCGAAAAAAAAATCCGGAAATTTCATTAGAACACCACTACTATTACGATTACTGCAACTTCCAGTCGTTCAGCTCCGAGTTACCTTAAATATTTTATGATACACTTGTCAACATCGGGACAGAAAATACTTGATCCGTATAAATTTTCATGTTCATCATTATGGTATTTGACGCCCCTATATTATATATATCCCTCCGAAAAAAAAGTAAATATCATTTGGTTAAGCCCTTAAAAACGAGGGTGGTTTTTGTGAAAGTGCATAATCATATAGCGAGTCATAAGCCACTATTGATTATGTGCTTTTACTCATTAAAATCGGACAGGAAAAGCGAAATGGTATTTTTGGGACCAAATTGACTTATTTTTATATTTCCGGTTGGAACGATGCAAAATTAAATTGGATGCTGTTCTTAAGAGTCCTTCACCGGCCGTCTCAAAGTTGTCTACAACCAGCATTGCATCATAGAGAAAAGAGCGCGAATGATTGGCGAGAGCTTAGGAAAGAGTGAGAAAAATATATAATAAACACGCGTATTTACAATCAGTGTATTTCGGTTATGCGTTGATGGTTTTTGATGAAAATTATGTCAAGATATTCAGAAAAGATTAATCTGTTTCCTAAAGCTTTTCTTTTTTTAAAAATAGTCGATAATTAAAGACATACTTGACAATCAAAAATAAATTAACATAATTAACAATGATTAATTAAAATTATTCAAATTTAGTGAGCTTCTTGCCCTAGAGAATTCTTTTCAGAATATTTTGACATAATTTTCATCAAAAACCGTCAACGCATAACCGAAATACACTAATTATAAATACGCGTGTTTATTATATATTTTTCTCACTCTCTCCTAAGCTCTCGCCAATCATTCGCGCTCTTTTCTCTATGATGCAATGCTGGTTGCAGACAATTCGTTAGACAACTTGCATGATAAATTGTCGCACGATTTATCGGACGACTAGTCGGACCAATCGTCGCACGATTTATCGGAAACATCAATTTTTCAAGAAACAATTTAATCAACCGACAAATAAACATCTCATTAATGTATTTACACATACGAGAGATTATATTCCAAACCCATCTAGGCTGGCGCCTTCTTTGTTCCCATAAATAAAACTGCGGCTGCTTGCACTACTACTATGCACGTATTTGAAAACGCATTTCAAATGCAATCCAAATTTGGTCGTCCAACATAATTATTGAAGCCATATGCAGCAACAATTTATTATTTTTCATTTTATCGCATCCTGCGAGCGTTGATAATATTCGAGTGACCCGGAGACGAAAGTACAAAAAATATACAAACGGGCCCCTTTATAATAAATATATCAGTTCCAAATCGAAATCAAGTGTTATTCGAACAATACTGTTCGTTGTGTTGAAATTTTAAGCGCTCGATGCTCACACACACATGTCGAAAAAAAGTTCGAATAACATTCCATTCAAAATGCAATCAATTTCATTTCTAAGACCATCAATTAACTAAAACAGCATCAATCGCATCTACGTACCGAATCGTCCGAATAGGTCGAATTATTTTCGTCAAACTCATCCGTTTCGAAATTAAATCCAACGAAATTCTTCGATAGTTTGATGGGTTCGGAAGAGCGACGCAACCAAGACATTATTCTTTATTTTTGTTCACACATAAAAACCAAAAAAAAAATTTCACAACAAAACAGAAGAGCACTCCGAATTGAATTTAACATTCAGCGAGCACATGGTGTGGATGCGATGACGTCGAAGGCTTTTGTGCTCTAAGTGCAACGTTCCAAAGCTAACTAAGCCCACTATAGGAGCATTAGAACAAGTAAAGCACATTGAAGAGTGACTGAATTAGTCACCAGGGCCGTCATTACTCAATTCGCAGGAAGCTTGTGGGCGGATATTTCGAAATGGAAATTTGGGAATTTATTTTCGAAAAATAAAATTCTTGTCCTTACAATTTAAGGGTCCTTCACCGGCTGCCTCAAATTTGTCTGCAACCAGCATTGCATCATAGAGAAAAAAGCGCGAATGATTGGCGAGAGCTTAGGAAAGAGTGAGAAAGACATATAATAAACACGCGTATTTATAATTACTGTATTTCGGTTATGCGTTGATGGTTTTTGATGAAAATTATGTCAAAATATTCAGAAAAAATTAATCCGTTTCCCAAAGCTCTTTTTTTTAAATTGTGGATAATTAAAAACATATTTGACAATCAAAAATAAATTAACATAATTAACAATGATTAATTAAAGTTATTCAAATTTAGTGAGCTTCTTGCCCTAGAGAATTTTTTTCTGAATATTTTGACATGATTTTCATCAAAAACCATCAACGCATAACCGAAATACACTAATTATAAATACGCGTGTTTATTATATATTTTTCTCACTCTCTCCTAAGCTCTCGCCAATCATTCGCGCTCTTTCTCTATGATGCAATGCTGGTTGCAGACAACTTTGAGACAGCCAGTGAAGGACCCTTAAATGAAAAATTGCGCGATATGAAACAGATGGAGGGTGGGACGAAGCTTCCTATCCAAGATCATGCGTTTACTATTCAACAACGGTAATATGCAAAAAATAGTTTTCTCATTTGACTAATAATGCAATTTTGCGTTTTGTTTCTATGAAATTCCATGAAACAAATGATGATTTTGTTTTGTTTTGTGTTGCATTATCATTTATCTACTTGCGGAAAAAAACAATAATGATAGTCCGGATGTTACAAATCCTAACAAAATAATATATTTAAATAATTGATAGCGCGTTATATTATTTTTTTTTGTTCTATTATTTATTTAATGTAACATTCAAGGTTGTGTTTTCATTTAATCACATCAACATGATAATTAGCAACAACAACAGAAAAAGTGTATTGATTAAGGTTATCTAATGGAACCTTGAGTAGAATGCATTTTTTATTATTTAATGCACTTCGATACAAATAGACCTCGTAGTTGTGCTGTTATTGAAATGG
Source organism: Cryptophagus acutangulus (assembly GCA_963556235.1). Classification (NCBI taxonomy): domain Eukaryota; kingdom Metazoa; phylum Arthropoda; class Insecta; order Coleoptera; family Cryptophagidae; genus Cryptophagus; species Cryptophagus acutangulus. Next base: position 3,378,650 of record OY744569.1, read on the forward strand.
ATCAAAACGCATTCAGATTAGATTATTTTGGATTTAGATCTAAAAATAATTATAAAATTAAAAAAAAAAAATTTAAAAAACTTTTTAAAATTTTTTTGAAAAAATTTGTCTGCAACAAAATCTTGTGGACGCCATAACTTAAAAACAAAGAGTCCAAATACGTTAAAATTTTCAGGAAAATTCAATTATGGTCTGAAGAAGACCCAAACTAATTTTTAACAAAATCGTACAACAAACAACCCTTCCATAAAGGATAAAACCCCCAAATTTGAATATTATACAGAATGTGAAACAATTTTCCAATTATTGCGCAAATGCGCTATTGCGCAGACGCCAACATACTAAAGGGCACCTACACATTCAATATTGAAGCATTTTATCAAGTACGGCCCTGTCATGATGCACTTTGAGGGTGCGGGTGGGCCAAATGCAAAGGGGGAACAAACTTCGGATATTTTCAGTTCGGAAAAAGTAGGGGGAGTTCAGCAGTAGCAGCGCATTTAATAATATAGAAACTCATCCATAATTTCCGTCGTTTTTCATCATCCCAGTCATTTTGTGACAGTGTTGAAAAAGTCGAAGAAGCCAGTTGCGACGTTCCCATCACTATTATGAAGAAGATAAACGCGTAGAGCAAATATAGATAGGATTCCTCGAACTCTGTGCACACAGACAGACTTTATACAAATAATCAGCAGCGTCGTTTGACCGGCGGAGAATTTGTAATACGACATCAAAAACACAAGTGCATTGGTTTGATTTTTTTCCCATGGAAAATAAAATCGTAAACCACCACCTACAACCGCGCGCCATGAATTATCGGCATCCATCGAACCACACACATAGTTTGACAAGTTTTATAGTTTATGGCCACTTCAATACTATATACCTTTTTGGAGCGGGGTCGCTCTCCTAATGGAAAACTTTGCCCCGACAAAGTTATGACACTCCATAAAACATTTTTCACTTATTCATTGCCGCTTGAACCGTAATTCTAAGATCTCATCCTAATCGCTCTTTTGCTAACAACACGCTCGCTCATCATAAAAAAACTAGAAAATCTTACGAAAGTTACGATGATGTTTTAGTAAAAGTAAAGTAAACTTATATAACATTTGTTTTATGAGACTAAATATCATAAAAACTAGGAAGTTTGAACGCTAGACGACTTTCGGCACTCTTCAACAAGTAATGTGACTGAAAGTTAGTTTTTGAACTTTTGATTATTTTTTTTCAACAAGATAAAATTTTACAAATTTTATTAATTTAACAATATATCATCGTGGTTTTGTTAATAAAAAATATATTTTTTTTTTTTTTAAAAAACGCATATTAACATTTTAAATTTCGCGCCAAAACGCTGCACCGAATGCGGCGGCGCGTGTGACGTAGACTATTTGTAAACAGTGCGCAATGGCTCTTAATTTGTATATTTAATTCACTATAATAGAAGTATTGTAATATTTAGTGAAAAAAATAATTAAAATGCGTATATTACGAAAATCATATCCGTCCCTCTGTCGGTCCTTTTTCGGGGGTGAAACCGCTACATAAATAGCCGCTCTGGTCGCTAGCAAATCTACATAGTTTTGCTTATCTAAATTCACTGCAAATTTCGCGGCATCTGATAAAGAATAGATGGACCAAGATTTCACGCATAAATTTGCAAATTTATGCGTGAAACGTTGCTTAGCAGCTCAGGGAATTTAACGCGAAAAAACAGTTTCAGACACTATTAATTATCCTAGAAAATATCTAATGGTAGATTTAGAGAGAGAACAGATGTAGCAATAAATGGACAGAAAGTTTTATTTTTAACTTTTTCCGCTAATTAGCAAGTAAGTGGTTAATATTTGATCGAGGTTTTTTATTCATATTTTACTTACTTAATGGCTGTTCGAACAAATCTTTCGTCAAAATATAAGTATTTTTTTTCTCTAATTTTCGGTAACTTTGGAAATTTTCTAGGGGTTATAACAAAACCGCAAACTGCTTTACCAGTTTTTGAGAATTTTCCACACCTCTCGATCTTTCCTAATGTTCTCGGCTAAAGCACGTGGCCAATCCGTCAGATCTTGGTCCATCTATTCTTTATCAAATGTCGCGAAATTTGCAATGAATTTAGATAAGCAAAACTATGTGATTCGCTAGCGACCAGAGCCGCTATATATGTAGCGGTTTCGCCCCCTTAAAGCACTATATCTAAAAAACTATTGGACCGATTACAACGAAATTTGGTACATTTTTTGCTCGTGACATAAGGATCCTAGTACCACAGAAAAAATTTATAATTTTTAAAGACCTGCGCACTCCGCATCAAAAACATAAAAATTACATATCGCGATGAATATCATCTAATAAATTTAATTAACATCTTCAATTAATATTAACGACTTTTTTAATCGACTTAATAATAATGCAGGCTAATAAACTATTAATAACAAAAATAAGATTTATATCACAAACTGCATAATTACACTAATTAGCAATTTATTTAATTTTACCTACAAAAACAAACAAACGAAATAAAATTACCTTATGCAAAACTTTTAAATCCCGCGGAAGTTTTGGCGGCAGAACAAAAATTTTGCGACCACCACCATCGCGATCCGCCTTGCTCAAACTAACGGACCTCAAAATTTTGACTTGTCTATTATTGAAATTCACTATTCGATACTCGTCATTTTCCTCAACTAGCTTACTGCGAAAACTACCGCCACAAAACATCATCGCACATAATTTCTGATAGACGAACGAGTATTCTTCGCGCAGCTGCTGCTGTTCGACTAGTAGTAACTAAACTGAAATCTCTTGACCATGTGCTGCGGTGGGTTACCTCCGTCGAGGAGAGAAAAACACACCTTGTATACCTGGTTAGCGTGCGAGATAGAGGCAAGAGACGGTAAGCGGCGCGATGAACGGAGATGACGAATAATGCATCAAAAACGCCTTCGTTCTTTATTTCATTGTAGTACGTGAAGAGGAAGTTATCACAGAAAGGACTGCACCACACAGGTATCAAGGAATCGCTTCTTTGCTTTAGTTTTTACTTTACGAATGCGACCATCTATTAGAGAGGAGATGCAGTTCGCTCTGTAATATAGCTGCATACGTGCATAAATTGAAATTGAATACAATGAAATGGGGCTTAAGTACAGTCTTGAAGTAAAGCATATTACTTAGCGTGAATTGAAAATAAAACAAAAAAGTTTTTGAGCTACTTGTATGGTAGATGTTTATGTAATTTTCAATTTCCTTGTAGCAATATTTATTCTGGTTGGATGCTGCTTGAATTATTTTGTGATGGAAGTTTATAAGTTGGTACCGTGTGGTTGGAGTTAGTGAAGACATCACTTTTAAATGTATTCAAGTTAAATATTTTATATTTATTTATTTAAATTTGGATTTTCCGACAAACTTTATTTGGAAAAAAAAATTAAGGGGGCGAAACCGCTACATATATAGCCGCTCTGGTCGCTAACGAATCTACATAGTTTTGCTTATAAAAATTCACTGAAAATTTAGCGGCATCTGTTAAAAAATAGATGGACCAAGATATGACTTATTTGCCACGTGCTTTAGCCGAAAACATTAGGAAAGATCGAGAGGTGTAGAAAATTCTCAAAAACTGGTAAAGCAGTTTGCGGCTTTGTTATAACCCCTAGAAAATTTACAAAGCTACCGAAAATTAGAGAAAAAAAATACTTATATCTTGACGAAAGATTTGTTCGAATAGCCATTAATTAAGTAAAATATGAATAAAAAACCTCGATCAAATATTAACCACTCGCTTGCTAATTAGCGGAAAAAGATAAAAAAAACTTTCTGTCCATTTATTGCTACATCTGTTCTCTCTCTAAATCTACCATTAGATATTTTCTAGGATAATTAATAGTGTCTGAAACTGTTTTTCCGCGTTAAATTCCTCGAGCGGCTAAGCAACGTTTCACGCATAAATTAGCAAATTTAAGCGTGACATCTTGGTCCATCTATTCTTTAACAGATGTCGCGAAATTTGCAGTAAATTTCGATAAGCAAAACTAGGTGGCTATATATGTAGCGGTTTCGCTCCCTTAAACATCAAAAAGCGCATGTCCCAGTTGCCACTGGCCATACGGTAGGCAGATCATTACTACCACTAGAACATTAGAAGTGTGGGCAAAATGAATGAAAAACGTAATAATTGCTCACTTTCCGTTTACGTAAACGCAAGTTGCCACAATATATCATTAGACAGGAAATGTAATAAGTATGTAATAACAATTATTACTTAATTAGTGCTTTGAAAGTATATAGACCGCATTAAATCATAAATAAATGTTTGTCCCCTCAAAGTGACTTGAAAGCAAAAATTTCAAAAAAAAGAATAATCAATGCTACTATGAGGTTTTGCATAAATAGAAATATATATTATTGTATTTGACAAGGGGGCAAAACTGGAAAAATGGTGCTGTAAAATTCGACCATAATTAAGGATTAGATGTAGGTAGTCGGCTATTGTAGTTTTTTGTATCCACTAAACTGTAAATTTCAGTTTATAAAAATGTAATCTTTTGAAACGATATGTTTATTGTGTTTTTACTACCAACACAAATTCAAGTATTATTGCTTATAAATTTATAAAAATTGTTTCACATTCTGTAGAATTTTTTTATGATTTTTTTGGTGAACATTTTAAATAATTAGAATTTTTTAATTTATAATGAAAGTATATATTTTATTTAATTGATGTGTGAAAGTTTTTTTGAAAAAAATGCAGTAGATTTTGTAACAATGATTTTAGAAATTTGCGATATTTTGTATTTCTAAAAACGCTTTTTAGCGCAACGCGTGTAGTGACGTCACATATAGCCTCCTAACAAGGAGTGTTTTTAACCCACTCCTCTTTTTACTAACAAGATAAAAAAAGGGGTGGAAGCGCACCTTGCTCGGAGGCTATTTGTGACGTCACTATTCATATTGCGCTAAGAAGCGTTTTTAGACATTTAAAATATCGCAAATTTCTAAAATCATTATTAGAAAATCTACTGCACTTTTTTCAAAAAAACTTTCACCCATCAATAAAATAAACTAGATATTTTCATTATAGATGCAAATAAATAAAAAAAAAATCTTATGCATTTTTTCTATTGTTATTTTACAAAAAAAATATTTTTGTTGCATTTAAAAATATAAATAAATATTTATTTTTTTTTAAATTGTTTCTAGTCATCTTCTTCCAACCAAAAATAATAATTTAAGAAATGCAACTTAAATCTTTCATTGTCAGACAAATTAAACTGGCACTCCAATCAAACATTTTATCGCGCCCATAAACCCAGATAACTATTGCATTATTGATGCTGCATTGTGCAACGCCCGGTATACGGCCATAAATTACCAAATCCAAATCATAAAATTAGCCGTATACAACAAAACAGTTATTATAGTCTAATTCACCAATATACTCCATTGCGTCATTGATGAACACACATGACTATTTGTCGCTGTCTTCTTTCACATTTCACTTACATAATTCTCTCTTTCTAAAGACCGATGCGTTAGTAAGGCGCTGCAGTCGCTTTTCTAGTTATGACGTATTTTATGCCGACGTGTGCTCTTTTAACGTGTGCTAGACAAGGATGTAAATAATGTGCGGAACTATGTTTCACAACGACTTTAACCTAAAAACCATCAGCGTCTCTCTGGGTTTTTATAAGTTTTAAAGTTTTCGTTTATTTGTTTTTGCTTCGTTCTTGTGTTTATAAGTGATTTTATAAGTGATTACTGGTGATTACTGGTGTGCTATTAGCGACAATTGTACTGTGATTGTTGTTGTATTCGCAAAATGCCGCGAAAACGATTAGATTTGTCTCAATTTGTGGTGAATCTTATTGAGTACTTCCAAAGAGAACTTGCAAATGGGGGTCCTCTTCTTAATCTGAACTGTGTCCAAGAGGTAAGTGTAAGTTGCTTTTAATGTCTCTAAAAAAAACTTTGTTGACTATAATTTATACTTTTTGGTTCCAGCGAGTGGCAAATGGCTTAGGCATTTCAGTGAAAACTGTTAGTGTATATGCTAAAAAAGCCAAGGAAGCAGACGAGGCTGAATCAACTGAAGCAGCAGATGAGGCCTCATCTAGTTCGGGCAAAATTAGTAAGAAAAATCCTTACAAGCCACGATCAAAACCGAAAACCTCCGATTTACCGCAACATCTTAAGATAGAAACGAGAAATGTTATATACGACTTGTATCAAAAAGGTTTGTTTACTAAATAATTAATTTTAATAAACAATTTAATTGTGTTTTAATTATTAGGAAGGCACGTGACATCAATCTCGAAGACGACAGTTCTGATGATGAAGTTTTCTTTGATGACGACATTAATGATGAAAATAACTAATAATAATACCAATTGTTATTAGTTAAATATCCAAAATGCCTCATTTGTTGAAGCATTTGGCAACATAAGACATTGTAATAACGCCTGATATTAGGCAACTCACAATACAAGTGAGACCCCTAAAAAACGAACCGCCCATGGCAACTATTTTAGTACCGGTTTGATTCAGATGGTTTCGTCAATGACGCAATGGAGTATATTGGTGAATTAGACTATAGTTTTGTTTTGATTCCGAATTAGCTACAGAGTCGCTATCTTTTTAGTGTTTAGCTTGAAACGTTAACGACTTTACGAAACAAACTATTGTTTATAAGCACACAAAAATATCACGTTACAAACGTTGGAAACTTGAACCTAATCAAGCCACTCTAAACTAACTTTGCAGTTATGTGTGCAAAGTTTGAAATAAATAAATTCACAATGTTACCGAGAAAAGTGGATTTTTAAATTTAAATCTTGGCGCGTAAATGTAAATAAATTAAATAATTATTTTTTTATTTTATAATATTAATAATAATAGTAATTAGCATCAATAAATTAAACATAAGTCAGTCAGGCACACGTTTCGAATTTATATACATAAAGTAAGACATCTGCCAGGTCGTGTAAACTAGAAGTTAATATTTAAGACCTCAAGAGAAGGGGAGCGCACCTTGTCTTCCTATCCTTATATCCTAAGATAAAAATGTATACTTTACAGGTAAACTCTCTTTTATAGTAGCACCTGCTCTATATTGTGCTTTAATTGAAAATTATTAAGTAATCTGGTTTTTCTGATTTAATTTTGCATTTTTTTGTCTAGACACGATTAACTCTTTTTTTTTTCAGAAGTAAAAGTGAAAGGTCCACTTTATTCGGGGAGTTTCATACGGGGTCATGTTTTTATTCTTAGTCGCAATTTTAGCAAAAATTATTTATTATTATTTTTATTTTAAAATTTTTATTAATTAAAAATTATTTTTTTTTTATTAATTTATTTACTATTAAGGGGGCGAAGCCCCTACATATATAGCCGCTCTGGTCGCTAGCGAATCTACAGTTTCGCTTTTCTAAATTCACTGCAAATTTCGCGACATCTGTTAAAGAATAGATGGACCAAGATTTCACGCATAAATTTGCAAATTTATGCGTGAAACGTTGCTTAGCAGCTCAGGGAGTTTAACGCGGAAAAACAGTTTCAGACACTATTAATTATCCTAGAAAATATCTAATGGTAGATTTAGAGAGAGAACACATGTAGCAATAAATGGACAGAAAGTTTTTTTTTATCTTTTTTCGCTAAGTAGGAAGCGAGTGGTTAATATTTGATCGAGGCTTTTTTATTCATATTTTACTTAGTTAATGGCTATTCGAACAAATCTTTCGTCAAAATATAAATATTTTTTTTCTCTAATTTTCGGTAGCTTTGGAAATTTTCTAGGGGTTATAACAAAGCCGCAAACTGCTTTACCAGTTTTTGAGAATTTTCCACACCTTTCAATCTTTCCTAATGTTTTCGGCTAAAGCACGTGGCAAATAAGTCAGATCTTGGTACATCTATTCTTTATCAGATGTCGCGAAACTTGCAGTGAATTTAGATAAGCAAAACTATGTAGATTCGCTAGCGACCAGAGCGGCTATATATGTAGCGATTTCGCCCCCTTAAATAAAATTATAAATATTGATTTTTTTTTGATATTTTTGACTTTTTAAATTCAAAAAATGTTTAAATTACATTTTTTTGCATTATATTTTTTTTTTGTTGAATTACAATATTCAGCATTGACCCGCCAATCCGCACCTTGGCTCCAGACCGATTTTAAACACCCATTGATCGAATTTTTCGAAAACAAGTGTGATTCGTGCCAATTGACTGGGTTTTTCTCATGCACAGTCACATTTATTTGTATAATTTTTCGGTCTAGTAGCCGTAAAGAAACACGCGCCAGAAACTAAATACACTTCAACTGTATAATGTTGTTCTGGTTCACATGGTTTGACTCACGATAAAATCATTATTACTAACTCGATTAGTGCTATCGCAAAAATCCACCCTGATTTTTGTTTGTTTGTAGTAATTGAAAAACCACACTTTTTCTTCGAGATTTATGATTATTTTATTACGCGTTATTAAAGCGCTAATTATAGACCGAGTTCAAAGCACCGATAAATTCTCGAAAATAGTAGCTAGCTCCATTCAAAATTTGTCAGGTGGGTATCAGTTAAGGGTGACCGAGGAATTGATAGCGCTTAAGAGAAAACTCAATTAGATATAATTTATTGCTAATAGGGCGAAGACGCAGCGATAATGGATTTTTTTCATTAAAGGTATTGGTTTCTAAAACAAGCACTTTTTCGAATTTAGTTAATTTTCTCGGTAAATGATGCATAGCACACTTTTCAAGATTCCTCATCATACTTTACCATTTCCTGGTGTCGATAACATTTTAGTTACGAATAAATTACTAGTTATGTAAAGCTGCAACTGCAACGTCTATAAATAATGCAGAAACAGAATATTAATGACTGCAACTTTTCGAATTTGTGTAGAAAATTGAATGCAAATTCATAATGTTGTTTGGAAAATGTAATTATTTTACTGGCTTATACAACAAGATATGGGATCTCGTCAATCAGTTACCGGAAGTCCAATTAGTGCGTTTCTTATCAAATATTTGGAAGAAATTCGTTTCAAATAAACGGTTTGATAAGAAATGCTATCAGTAATATTTATAAGCCATAAAATGCGTGAAAACAAAATATTATCAAAGAAAGTTTTTTTTTTATTATAAACTACACTCATTTTTAATTTATGACAAAAAAAACATTTTTAAAAAATGTAGAAAAAGTCAAATCCAATTTACTAGTTTCGTTGATTTTTAAGAAACTAAAAAAATTGTAAAAATGTCATTTTTTTGACACCTGTCAATTTTTTTTGACAGATGGGTTAAACTTTAAAGGACCCTCTTTTAATATTATGTTCTTTATTGTATTTCTAAAACGTGTACAAAATTTGGATGAAATATCTTCACGCGTCTCCGAGATATTTGAGTTTCAAGTAACGGACCGACAGACTGACGGCCGGACCGGCGGCAACTACGCGCGCTGTTTGAATTATTTTTAAATTTAAATTTTGAATAATTTTTCATTATTACAATACTTTCTCTACGAGAAAACCAAAAACGCACCCTTGACTAAATTATACTAAAAATAGTGTTGTTTCCTTACTATACAAATTAAGAGCAAAAAAAATACTATCGCCTGGAACAGCGAAAACTAATTAACTCTAGCTTAATTAGTCACCCGGTGTTTAGAGCTTTCGCGATAACTTTATCGTCTTGACTCTTTACGATATTAATCTACCAAGCCATTTGAAATCCGATATTGCATAATAAGTACCTGCACCAAGGAACATAATTAAAAAGTAAACCTAATAAAATGTAACACAAGCACTCCAAGTGAGAGTCCAAATACTACTCAATTCCAACGAAAAAAAACTTTCTCCGCACCGAAACCTAATTATCCTTATAAATATTAGAAAAGCGAGTGTTAATTCTAACACCCTTGGCCCATCATCAGCTACCGATAATCACCGCCCCCCAGTCCTGCAATCGGATACTTCCGCTGCGTCGTTTCTCTTTTTGATGTAACTGTACAAAATCGGCCAGAAGAGCACGAGCCCTAAAAACGTGTGCCACCTGTCGGCGGCCCCCCGCCGCAACCCCCCCACACAATCACTACGCAACAGCAGCTGCCGGGCCATATGGACACCGCACTGCAAATAGGGCCCACCTCTTCTTTTCAAATATACTACCCTCTTAAGATCCGTACATTGTAATTTTTTTTCGGTTGATTACATATCTTTTGTATTTGTATAGCAATTTAATTTTATGGCTCTGATATGCGATTAAGAAGAATTAATTTTGTTTGTGTAGGTGGTTTATGGAATTGGTGTTTTCGATATGGTACTTGGAAACTTGTTTTTTTATTTACTTTTTGTTAGGTTAATTTTTTAAAAAAAAAAATAAAATAAAATAAAGATAATTTAAAATTAATTAAAAATCTCGATTATACGATTTTTGGAAATAAAATTTTTGTAACAAATATTGCGTTAATAAACAATTTTTTAAAAAATCGTTAAAGTCGTCCGTCCGTCAGCACATCCGTCCGTCCATCCGTCCGCCTGTCTGTCAGTCCGCCAGCTCGTGCGCCTGTGCGTTATTCCCACCACTCGTGCACCTGTACGTTGGTCTGCCCGTCCGTCCGCTTGCTGCCCGTAAAGCTTTCCGTCCGTCTGTCCGCCTACCCGCTTCTCTGTCTGTTTGTCCGTCCGTAATTTTTTTATGCAAGATTTAGTATAAATTTATTAAATTTTCTCTCAAAAATTAATAGAAATTCAATTTTAACGCAATAATAATTTTCTACTAAAATTTTATTAAAGACCCCTTTATCCACCCACATCAATTTCGTTTAATGGATTTGCCGCGATTAGAAGATCGTTTATCCGCATTTCGTTGTAGGTGGTTTATGAAAATGGAATCTCTGAAATTGTTTCGAAATTTATGAATGGTTGGATGTTTATGTACGCGATTTATGGGTTCTAACACACAAGAGCACTGGTGTGTTGATGTTACAAATATTTGAAGTGCATGCCATTGAATATTCAATTTTACGGTATTTAATGTGTTTGTGGCTGGAAGGACATGCAATTTGTACAGAGTGTTTGTAAACATCTCGTTTTATTGTGAGCACAGCATAAAGCGTTGCGCTTTGTATGAGTGAGTGACTTCCTCCTCTTGAGGCGGAATGTGGAGTCAATTTTGTTAGGAAAAAAATTGTGTGTGTGTGTGGTGTGATATGGAGTCGATTATGCATAAGTGCATTTTTGAAATATTAATAGAAGCATCTCTTTGTTATTTATGAACTATATCCGGATTAAAAAGTAAAAGGTTTTTATACAGGGTGTCAAAAAACATTTTTTTAAATATTTTTAAAAAATTTAAAAATGTTTATTTTTTTTTAAAATTTAAGATTTTTTGTCTTTAAATAAATAATTTAGATATAGAAAGCTACATAAAGCCAAAATCCACTACAAATACCACTCAAATTTATCGCGCCATCTATTGCCTAGTAGCCAAACTTTTAAAAAAAGCTACTAGGGAAAATAAAACTTTTTAATTTAAATATCTGATCATAGATGGCTAAAAAGTTATAAGTAATTTTTAAACCTAAATAACTAATTAACGGCGTCCTCGATCACATCAAAACTTACTCATCTTCTCCAAGACATAAATATTCATCAAAATATTTAAAAATCAAAACAAAAACGTTGACAGTTTTTGTGAAAATGACTTCAAGCTTCATTTCCTCGCTAACCCCGTCGATTAAAAAGTCTATTAATTTTTCACTACGTGACTTCCTCGATACATTATGCTATTCCGATGGTGAGATAAACAACAACAAATAACATAAATCACTTCCTTCAATTGTTCTATTAGAATTACTAATTGAAATAAACGCTGCAGCAAGATTTCTACATCGAGATTTCTATAGTAATTCTTTCTGTTTGATTGATGTGCATGTGTTTCTACCTTCCTATCCTAATCCAGTTGACGTAATCTTTGCGTGCAGCAATGAGATAAACTTGCAGCATCATGCAATATTGTACCGAGCCGCACACTTCATCTTCAAGTCAAGCAGGGGAAACGGAGAGAGACTTGCGGACAGGAAATTGTACATGAAACGGACGTTGAATATCAAAATATTAAATCTAAAAGGCACATGCTCGGCGTCAACTTCGTGATTATCATTTGTTCGTCTTGTTTTTGTTTGTCGTTTGTAGAGGAGAAATATAAAAAGCTTTTACACATTTGTCAGTCAGTCAGGTGTGTTTCGTTTCGTTTTGGTTTTGCTTCTTCGCTTTTTTTTTTTTATTATGCCAGTTGACGACTTGACTATGTAATATAAATGGAAATGAAGAGGAAACATTAAAGTTGGAATTATTATAATCAACGTTTTAACGCTGAATTGATAATATGATGAATGAATGGGTAATGAGTTTGCGAAATAGGAAAAGTGCGTGATGGCGCATCCGCCAAAATTATTTCACAATACTTTTTAATGAGCGCACAATATATTCTATGCGCACACTCGTATTAATTACTATACGAGTACATTATAATTGAAATTTCGTTGCGAATAATAAAAATACAGTTAATTAAATTTGATTTATCGCGTTTGATTCATTTTGGCCGATAATTAAATAATTAATTAATTGGTATTGTAATTTTATCAGCAGGTGGCGGGATTTCCGCAACGAAATAGTTAAATCGTCCTATCGGACTTTTACATGTGTATTTTGGTATGTATTGATTTTTTGCTCAATAATGAAATCGGACTTTTTTATTTTTATGTTCAATTATTTATTAATATAAATAATATGTAATTAAATATTTAATAAACTATTTTTTTTTTTAGAATATTTAATAATGATATGATTTATTTTTTATTGAGACTTTGTCTAGTGGGAGCAAGGCAAAAAACATTTTTCAATTTCGCTTAGAAATGACAGAAAAACCTTGTTTTTTCAGCGGAAATTAAACCTGTAACCTTCGGCTGCTAGGCAGTGCTAGCTACCGCTCGCCCACCAGGGTCGGCCGTTGGATATATTAACATATTAAGGGTCCTTCACCGGCTGTCTCGAAGTTGTCTGCAACCAGCATAGCATCACAGAGAAAAGAGCGCGAATGATTGGCGAGAGCTTAGGAGAGAGTGAGAAAAATATATAATAAACACGCGTATTTATAATTACTGTATTTCGGTTATGTGTTAATGGTTTTTGATAAAAATCATGTCAAAATATTCTGAAAAAAATTCTCTAGGGCACGAAGCTCACTAAATTTGAATAATTTTAATTTTTCATTGTTAATTTTGCTAATTTATTTTTGATTGTCAAATATGTTTTTAATTATCGACTATTTTAAAAAAAAATAGCTTTAGGAAACAGATTGATCTTTTCAGAATATTTTGACATGGTTTTCATCAAAAACAATCAACGCATAACCGAAATACAGTAATTATAAATAAGCGTGTTGATTATATATTTTTCTCACTCTCTCCTAAGCTCTCGCCAATCATTCGCGCTCTTTTCTCTATGATGCAATGCTGGTTGCAGACAACTTCGAGCTAGCCTTAAATTTTTTCGCAATTTTTTTTAAATTTATAGTCTTATATCTTATATAATATTAAAAATTACCTTTAATTTTAAAACTTAGTCAACGAGTCAAGTTTGCATGCTTACCTGCAACAAAAAAGCAAAAATTAATCATACATTTTCAGCAAGGTTAAAGTTGATACATATAAAAAACGACGACCACAGGCGCCCATGTAACTGCTTACATACATACACATGTGCACTATATTTAATATTTATGTTTGTATAAACTTGTAACATTTCATATACCGAGTGTTTTAAATCGCATATCCACCATAATTTTATACGAGATGGAAAATCGGCAAAATGCACACCCGGTATATAAGAGGAATATTTATAGACCCTCCAGAGTCATTTTATATTATATTATTAGATTTACATATGTGGCCAAATAATATGTTGGTTTTTTCATTTTTTCGCAGGCAGCCGAGCGACAGATGGAAAACTCATCATATCTAGTACTACTTGGAACTGAATTTTAATTTTGCATATGATGAACTTGAAAATTAGTAATACGAATACTAGTTAATTATTTGTAAATGCATATGCACAATTAATTTATCAAATAATTTATGGCACCCAGAAAAAAAAACTACGAAATTTATTAAACAGCTTCTTCGTCGTCTCTCGAAGATCCATAACGTTGTCTACTTTTTCATTTGTAGCAGTCATTTAGGAGAGCGTGTTTTATGTTTCTCATCTCATAAGAAATAAAAATTGGAGTGCTTGACAGGCTCCATTTTTTTCTCAGTAAATCCAGTCATTAATTCCACAAAAAAAAGTTGAAACAAATCAAATAGAGCTGCTGTATAAAAATGGGGGGAAAATAAGCGCAAAAAATATAAAGTATTGATTTAAATTAGAAATACTTTTGAAAAATTTTTTTTTTACTTTTTTGAATCGATTAATTTATTTACTCGATTTTTTTGTCCATCCGAATTATTGGTCCGATTTATCAGCACGACTTTATCGGCCCGATTTATCCGATCTATCCGTTCAATTTATTTAAGGGTCCTTCACCGGCTGTCTCGAAGTTGTCTGCAACCAGCATTGCATCATAGAGAAAAAAGCGCAAATGATTGACGAGAGCTTAAGAGAGAGTGAGAAAAATATATAATAAACACGCGTATTTATAATTAGTGTATTTCGGTTATGCGTTGATGGTTTTTGATGAAAATCATGTCAAAATATTCTGAAAAGAATAATCTGTTTCCCAAAGCTTTTTTTTTCTAAAAAACAGTGGATAGTTAAAGACGTATTTGACAACCAAAAACAAATTAATATAATTAACAATGATTAATTAAAATTATTCAAATTTAGTGAGCTTCTTGCCCTAGAGAATTTTTTTCTGAATATTTTGACATGATTTTCATCAAAAACCATCAACGCATAACCGAAATACACTAATTATAAATACGCGTCTTTATTATATATTTTTCTCCCTCTCTCCTAAGGTCTCGCCAATCATTCGCGCTCTTTTCTCGATGATGCAATGCTGGTTGCAAACAACTTCGAGACAGCCGGTAAAAGACCCTTAACCTATCGGCAAATAATCGGGTCTTTCTATTGACAAAATCTAATTCTGCTAAAGTAAAAAATTAATTTCTTAATCCAACTCAGACAAATTAAGTCCCACATATGTGACCATGTGGTTTTGTTTGTGAATCCTTCAAGAAATTCCATTTCATTATGTCGTTCCAATAAACCTAATTGTTTATTTATTAAAAACAAACACAAATAACACACACACATACATACAAGATAAATGCGGTATGATTAAATTCTATAACAATCATTATATTCTGTGTGACCCACATTTCAGGATCCCTCCCACACATCCTCCTCCTTCCTTCACCATATTTATGGTAGAAAAGCATGTTTTTTGAGAAATATATACATACGTAAACAGAGATAATTATTTATATAGCCGTTTTTCTCCGCCAGTGTCCTTTTGTATGCTGGCTGGCTATTTAAAGTACCTAATGTAAATAGCGTATATTTTATTGTTATTAACATTAAATGGCTCCAAGTTGGATGGGGTGACGCCAGTATAGGCATTTGTTTTTGTTGTTCTCATGTTTTATTTATACTGGTTTATGTAAATCTATGTAGGTATACAACTACTGCAAGTAACATTACATTGCATTCAACAAAAATAAATTATTATTATTATTATTTCAAATGCCTCTTAGAATTTGGAAAAAAATCCGAAATGCTTTGTTCAATTATATTTATGTTGGTAATAATACGGTGTGATCATAAAAGTTTCTCCTTGATATTTATTAACAATTTTTTAAATTGAATAAATAAATTTATTTTACACTTTCATGAGAAAAAATAGAATTTTATATTTGTCTACGGATTTTTAATTTCGTTACTAAGCTCCCCCACCGTCCGCTCGTGCTTTTCTATGTCTGCCTGTCCGTCAGTCCGCTTCCCACCCGACCGACTCCCACCCATCCGTCCGTCCGTACGCCTGTCAGTCCACGCGCCCGCGCGTCCATACATCCCATAATCATTTATAATTAATTTCCCAGCTATATTACCACCCCGTATGCCACAACTAACAAAAATAAAACACTATTGCAACAAATGCCTCTCAGAATCTCAAAATAAAAATCAAAAATGCTGTCAGGTTTGTTCAATAACAATAATAAGAATATTATAATAATGCAATTGTTTATTAGCGGAACTTATTATAAGCCGGCGGGCGCGTACCAACAATTTCTTCCGTTATAAATCGTGAACTTTGATTCGAAAAAAAATCGTAAAATTATAACTGCATCGCATTATGATCGGGTGATTTAATTAAAATGATTGCAAGATACAATTGTCGAATTGGGGTCATGTTACGTATTTTTTTTTTCGCGTTCAATCGTAAAAAATCAACCAACAAATCCATGTTTTATATGTCTTGGCAGGTTTTAAGTTACACCTGTCGCCAGGTGTACTATCAACCACATACTACTATCTTTTGCACTCGTTTGGCAACTTTTTCATTAATTTTCCTCAGGATCCATCCATAAGAAGTGACTGTTTTATTTCTAAATAAGTAATTAGCCGAATGGCTAGTGCATTTGAAATTTTTGGGCAGCCGGTATATTTTATTGGTTGGCGTCCACGCGGTGCAACGGCTAATTTGAATTTAAATTATTAGGAAATTGAGTCAAGACACAAAAATATTTGCACCTGCGATTTTAATTTATGTTAATTGTATTTCTACTTTATCAATCTACATAGCTAATAGTAGCTTGAATTTGTAGAATGCAATAAGAACTTGTCGTAGTTTATTTAGTTATTATTTATTGCACTATTATTAAATTGTTGCGATAGATTAGCATATTAAAATACTTCAAATAAATTAAATTGTTGAAGTCATTTTCAGGCAGGCGCTTAACAATTTTATTGAATTTTTTAAATATTTTAATATAAAAATTTGTTTTGGATAAGATAAGTAAATTTCGAGTTAATCGAGAACACCGTTAATTAGTAATTAAAGTTTAAAAATTAACTATATTTTTTTAGCCATCTATCGTCACATACTTAAATAACTTAATTTTTCCCAGTACTTTAAACTAAAATTTTGTTTCAAAAAGTGTGGCTATTAAACAATAGGTGGCGCCTATAAATTTTGGTATTTAATTTATCTACCTTTTTATTTATAATTTTTTAGAAATCGTAAAAATACCATTCGTAAAAAATACCATTCAAATTTTTTTTCAAAATTGTTTGTACAAATTTTCTATATTTATTTCAATAAATGTTAAAAAACTTTCTATCCAATGAAAAAAATCCCAAATTAAATTAATCAACACTAACATCAATATTTATATACATCCAGTTGAACCAAAACACCCTATATTCCGTATCCTCCCGTCACTAAATTGCTACATTTACAATAATCCGATAAACGAACCTAATTTCGTTCACATCAGCTATTTTGATTGGCTTAGAAAGGATAATATTTATAGGTGAATGTGGTTTTAAGTCGCATTAAATTAAATCCATTTGGAAGATATAGTAAAACAAGAGCGCTTCGAGAAAATCAATCCGGAATAAAGCTATCTAAAGCGCCATCTGCTGAAATATTCTCAAAACAGTCATGCAACCCAACAGTAGTGCAGTAGTGTCATCTAGGGGACGATAGCTAAACAAGCTAACTTCCTGCAAGGAAACCGGTCGCTCAATAGTAAGTTCTCCGCTGGAAAGATGACGCTTCATAAGAATATTTAAATAATTATTTATTAAAAATCAAAACAATAATAAATAATACTGCACGTATGTTGTGAGCAATATCACATACAGATGAGTAGTTATTCTGATAATGGAAACATATTTCAAAGTCCAATAGTTAATCAATGCACGTGCAAATTACTATTTTTATGCAACGATAATGAAATTTATTTATTAGCTAATTATTTAATATTAATTAATTTTGTGAAATTTGACTAGCAATTCGTGTAAAGGTTCGGTATTTGGACTTTGAATGCTTATTAGTATTTAATTTAAAAATAATGTTTACTAATAATAATTATGTTTGTAAATATTGAATCAAAACAAATACCGTGTGTTTAGTGCAAATGGAAAAATATTGAATTTACTAGACAAAATATTAGTTTTTCAATTAATTTTTGATAATTTATTAATGTACAATTAAATTAGTTTTTAAGAGCGCCGTAGATGTAGTGGGGGGATTCTGGTCTAATCATATTTTACATTACTATTAAATAAATTAAATGACTTGTCAAAAGATGGCTCCAGGCACAATATTTTAATTTATGTTTTCAATATTGATATTGACAAATAGAGTAAATCTGTTGGATAAGAGATAGATCCACCGACAAAGGCGGATTTATAGTTTGGCCGCCCATAGACTAAATTTTTTTGCCGCCCCTAGTACTCGAAAATTGTCCTAAAATTGCGTGGCAGGCATTTTTTTAAAAAAAATTGCGGACTATTCTCGAATTTCCTTATAAAACAGTGACCCTAAGAAGTGTCATGTGGCAGTGACATCCATATCTTAGTAGGCAAACTAAACTCAATATTTTGGTGGATCAGATGTTTTGGTTGTTCAATAATTAAAAACAAAAAACCATAAGAAAAGCGTTAAGAACAAATACCAATTATTTTAATTATTCAGAATTGTTTAAATTTATCGTATAAAGGTCAGGTAAATGTTTCGGAGCATTTTGGTAAATTTATTTTTGAAAAAAGGAGTATTTCATTAGCTTATATTTTCAACATCCTTTAGTTAATTTATACCAAATTTGTTGTAATACCTAAGTTGGACATTTATCTTTAAACTCGTATTAAGTTTTAGGCAAAATTTTACGTAAAACCGCTGTCTTATGTCCACAAAATTAACCCTACAATCTGACCGGTGAGACATCTGTTGGTTCAAAAAAATCCACGCCGCCCTTAAAGTAATTTGGTTTTTATTTTTGGCGCCAATACTTTGGATAAAATATTTCTACAAAAAAATATAAAAAAATAGTTTTGCGGCAGAAACAAATTTTTTTTCCCGATCATCAAAGAACACCCTATATAAAGACCAAGAAACGAAACCTCATTGAAAATTCGAAAAAGCGTAAGCGAGGGTGCCGCAGACAAAGATAAGTTCGAGCGTAATCCTTCCTAATATTCGCACACTAATTACGTAAAATCCAAAGATTTATATCTACGCTGAGTGAAGATCGAAACTTAATTGGAGCTGCTACTCTCTCTCACTCCAGGGAAATATCGCTAATGGCAAAAGAAAGCCATTCTTTCTTAATAATAAAAAGCGCGCCTCTCGCCCGCCAATCCGGAAAACCCCTTTTGTTATTTATTTTCTTTAATACTACATAGTAGTAGTACAACAAATCTTTAATTTAAAAATTGCGAACTTTGAAAGAAGGAAAAAGTTTCTATGTGAATATAAATTGCACTTGGCTGATTTTCTATCTATCGTTCGTCGTCGCGTCTTCTTGGAAGATTTGTAAGAAGGATGGCTGGCTGGCTTGTCAAGGACTGCTGTTTGATGGAGTTGTGGTTCACGATGGTATCAGTGTAATTTTGCCTTAAAAAGCAACCGCAAAGTGTGTAGGAGAGAATAAACAGTTCGATTTCGATGTAATTGAATTGAAAAAGCTTGTGTACTTGACAGCTTTTGATAGATAAAGGTACGGTGTGGGGGCGGGCTCCGATAGGGTAGGGGGTGATAAGTAAATAGAAAAAACATACGAAAATAAATACAACTAACCCTCGGAGGTATTTTTAGTCGCTTGTTTCTATGTTTTTCATTCAAAAAAACATTTACTATTATTATAATTTAAGGGCGCCGTGGATTTTCTTGGACCGACAGATGTCTCACGAGTCAGATTGTAGAGTTAATTTTGGGGACATAAGACAGCGGTTTTACGTAAAATTTTGCCCAAAATTTAATACAATTTTAAAGATAAATGTTCAACTTAGGTATTACAACAATTTTGGTATAAATTAACAAAAGGATGTCGAAAATATAAGGTAATGAAATAACTCTTTTTTCACAAATAAATTGAACAAAATGCTCCGAAACATTTACCTGACCTATGTACAATAAATTTAAACAATTCTGAATAATTAAAATAGTTGGTATTTGTTAGTAACGCTTTTCATATGGTTTTTTGTTTTTAATTATTGTACAACCAAAACAGCTGACCCCCCAAAATATTGAGTTTAGTTTGCCTACTAAGATATAGATGTCACTGCCACATGGCACTTCTTAGGGCCACTGTATTATAGGGGAATTCGAGAATAGTTCGCAAAAATTTAAAGAAAAATTGCCTGAGACGCATTTTAGGACAATTTTCGACTACTAGGAGCGGACAAAAATTTTAGTCTATGGGCGGACAAACTATAAATCCGCCTTTGGCGGTGGATCCATCTCTTATCCAAAAGATTTACTCTATTTGTCAATATCAATATTGAAAACATAAATGACAATATTGTGCCTGGAGCCATCTTTTGACAAGTCATGTAATCTATTTAATCGTAATGTAAAATATGATTAGACCAGAATCCCCCACTACATCCATGGCGCTCTTAATGTAGATATGAAAAAAGTCTACCGTTAATTAGTAATTTATAATCCCATAAAAATACACCGTTTTAATATATATATATTTTTGCAATTTGCGATTAAAATGACATCTTTTTAGTTGCCATTTTTGATGTTGAAACAGCCTACTTTTTTTTATTGTTCTAAAAAAAGCGTGAAAAAAAGACTTTTTTTCACTCTTTTTCTACTTTTTTTCACTCTTTTTACTTTTTTTCATTATTTTAAAAATTGCTAAAAACGTGGCAAAAAGTTATAAAACCGCAATGTTTTATTTATTAACAATATTAATTGTACAATTAGTAAGAATATTTAACTAAACAGAAACATATAAGCAACATTTCCATTAAATTTGAGTTAGTGAACACTTCTGTTCGATTTGAATTATGTGAAGGAAGCTGTTTGATTTTTCGTTCCTAGGGGCGATTTCAATTGTTTTATCAATGCTTGCTCTAATTAATAACAAATTAAGCTTGAATCAAGCAACCGATTGTCATCTGATTATTAACTAATATTTAATATTTATTATTTTAATTAAAAATTGCAAAAAATATTGTATACAACACGAGCAAAATTAGTTATTTTTTCACTTCTCGTATTGTCCAACTCGGCTGACGCCTCGTTGGACAAATTTACGACTCGTGAAAAAATAACTTACATTTTGCTACTTGTTGTATAAATAACTATTTTCTAATTACTTTAAAAATATTTTTTCTAATTTTGGCATGTAAAATGTGACTTTTCAAAATCGATTGTAGTTGGCAAACGGCACATTTTACGCAACTGGTGATGTAATGAAAAATATTTCACAACTGGTGATGAAAAGTTCCGAATAAAGCCTACTTGTTTTGATAAAATTCACTAAATTATTAATATCATAAGTTTAAAAAACTCTTTTTTGAGAAGGTTCTTGTAAAAATTAGAAAAAATCTTGTATGCAACATGTTAGGAAATGCTATTTTGTGTAACTCGCGTTATTTTGCAGAACTCGCTGCGCTCGTCCCGCAGAAATCCGCTCGTTACACAAAAAAATGCATTTCCTAACTGGTTGCATAAATAGCTATTATTATTATCACATAATACAAAATATTTGATTTTTGAACCCGAGCTCGTGCAAGTCACATTTTTGTGGCACTTTATAACAACGATTTTGATTAAATCCATAAACGGAATATGGAAACCGAACCGAATCGCTCGAATGGACATAATAATTAATCGAGTGAGAGTTATGTTCATTTAATGTAACGGTTTATTCAATTCAATCATAATCCAATAAATAATATAGCGACGTGTTTAAATCCATACGAACATGCAAAATAAAAATCGCAACTAATTGCATAATAAAATAATGAAAGTGCACTTTGTATCGTTGTGTGTAAATGAGAAAAATAAAGCAATGCGAAAAAAATAAAAGCAACAAAGTACTAGTGGCGCCTATAGAGAAGCATATGTGTTTCCGAGCTTATCTTGATCCATGTTTTAAACGCCCACTTTGAAAATTCTCTCATATAGTAATTTTTTCGAAAAAAATCTTATTGGCAAAAAAAAGAGAGAGGATTGTCTGGCAAGCGAAGCAGCGCTTACATAGAAGAGGATTTGTAACTCGTATAGGTACAGCAAAATGCAGCTAATGTTGTCTGATAAAATAAACACTGTATCAGACAATAATCAAACACAATGGGCTTTAGTAATGTCATTGCAGTGTATTAGGTACCGTACGGCCGAGGAATCGACAGACATCTGTGTTTATATTGAAAGATATATAAAATAAAATAAAGTACACTTTAATTTAAAATTAAGCATCTAAAAATTGTTTAACTATTATAAAAATAAAGTCAAAATTGAATTCAAAATTTTACAAAAATTAAAAAAAAAATTGAAATTTTTAATAGCGGAATAAATTCGAGTTAAGAGGAGTAGGTACTTCGGCTGAGCTCCCATTTCAGCGCGTCTAACTGGAACGCATGCTATTCTTATGGAAAAATCACTGCCACTCGGTGTAAGGCCCACTACTGAATCAATTTTAAATATTTAAAGTGATATACATTCTACAAATATTAATCTATACTTTTGATGGACCAAATTTTTATAGTTCATTGTAAAAAAAATATACAGCTACTCAAAGTTGATATAGTTTATATTTCAAATACAAAATAACATAAATGACACTTTGTCCATTGCAATCGCAGATAAATCACTTCAGATTATATATCAGTTTAAATATTGAAAATTGATTCTTTAGTTTTTAAGATTGCCCTACACCCGATTTTTTTATCATATTTTGAACGAGAATCATCGTTAGAGTGCCTGTTCTAGTGCTCGGTAGATGGCTATACGGACGCTCAAACGCAAGATAGTTTCGAAGATGACTGGTTGCGTATCATTTCAACACATGCAAATATACTCGAATTCTAGTCTCATGCTAATATTTGTGTCCTAACTCTAATAAAAGAGATGAAGGGTATCGTTTGTCGCATCCACAATTTGCGTTTGCCGTTAGCTTTAAAAAGTCCTCCTCTTAAACATTGAAGAAAATGCCGATATCTCAGCAGATCCGGGCCGTACGGTATCAAAAAGTGTTTGTCGATTTTATCGAAACGCTTTTACGTTGTGTACTTTTTCAATTTTTACTTTGTTCAATTAAACAACGCTACATTGTACGATCTTTGTTTGTTTGCCACAAATAGTTATTAGGTACACAAGTTGCAGTTATTGATTCCCATTATTCTATCAATCATATTTGTTTTTAATTTTATTTATTTATTTTTGTTCAAGTTACATGTTGTTTTAAATGGCACTCCCTTTTCAATTTTTATGTCGAGGCTTTGTTTATTTTGTGTTCGATTAACATGAGGGTGAAATTGCATTATAGCGATTAAAATAAAGTCGATTTTTTTTATATTAAATGGAAATGGTAATTGGCGCTTAATAAATGTGAATCTCTAAGTCAGTTTTGAAATTTTGAAAAAATTGAGTTTAATTTTTTGAATTTTATTTTCATTTGTTTAAGAGCGCCGTGGATATAGTGGGAATCCACGCACAATATTTTTATTCATGTTTTCAATATTGATATTGACAAATAGAGTAAATCTTTTGGATAAGAGATGGATTCACCGACAAAGTCGGATTTATAGTTTGGCCGCTCATGGACTAAAAATTTTTGCAGCCCCTAGTAGTCAAAAATTGTCCCAAAATTGCGTGGCAGGCAATTTTTTTAAAATTTTTGCGGAGTATTCTCGAATTCTTTTATAATACAGTGAACCTAAGAAGTGTCGTGTGGCAGTGACATCTATATCTTAGTAGGCAAACTAAACTCAATATTTTGGTGGATCAGCTGTTATGGTTGTTCAATAATTAAAACCAAAAAACCATAAGAAAAGCGTTATGAACAAATATCAATTATTTTAATTATTCAGAATTGTTTAAATCTATCATATATGGGTCAGGTAAATGTTTCGGAGCATTTTGTTAAATTTATTTAAAAAAAAAAGGTTATTTCATTAGCTTATATTTTCGACATCTTTTAGTTAATTTATACCAAAATTGTTGTAATACCTAAGTTGAACAATTATCTTTAAAATTGTATTGAGTTTTGGGCCAAATTTTGCGTAAAACCACTGTCTTATGTCCACAAAATTAACCTTAATCTGACTCGTGAGATATCTGTTGGTTCAAAAAAATCCACGGCGCCCTTAAATTTTGAAATAAAAAATTAAGCTCGAAAACAAAAATCCCATAGTTTAAATTAATCTACTAATTCAACTTAAAATTCACGACTGATACCCAACCGACAAAATCCAATCGGATCATTAACGCTGAAAAGGACATTTTACCCATTCAATCCGTTATAGGAAAGCGCAAATAATTACTAATGTAATTTAATGGTGCCCGGCGTGTGTATCTGATTAATATTCGGTGCACCTTTAAACTTTGCCAGTTAATTTGAAGTAGGTTGTTCGTGCTGAAAAGACGGAAACTTTAAACTCAGTTGAGCAAAAGCCATTCAGCAGTATTTTACGCCAAAGACCCACCAGTAGTAGTAGTACATCATTCTATTTGCTCAATTCATCGCGAATCGGTTCATTTAACAAAACATGAAGACGACACATTTTGAAGATCAAGCAAACTTTTGTCCCCGCCGGTTTTCATTCAATACGCTCCGATATTTTATGGGGGCTTACAAATTGTGCCAAACGAATCTAAACGAACTAAATAATACATTTATTGCACTTTATTGATTTCCTTACTTAGACAGTTCGAGAGATAAGATAGCTCAATCTTTCAATGCATTGACAAATTCACCCTCTTTGTATCAGTGGAAGTGTAATGGCCATTGAAAGTTGAAACTTTTATTGTAGTCATTGTAAGAGCCGTACGATCAAGAAATATATCTGGTAATTAATTATTAAGAGGAGGACTTTTTAAAGCTAACGGTAAACGCAAATTGTGAAAGCGACAAACGATACCCTTCATCTCTTTTATTAGAGTTAAGACACAAATATTAGCATGAGACTAGAATTCGAGTATATTTGCATGTGTTGAAATGAGACGCAACCAGCCATCTTCGAAGCTATCTTGCGTTTGAGCGTCCGTATAGCCATCTACCGAGCACTAGAACAGGTACTCGAACGATGATTCTCGTTCAAAATATGATAAAAAAATTCAAATCGGGTGTAGGGCAATCTTAAATACTAAAGAATCAATTTTCAATATTTAAACTGATATATAATCTGAATTGGTTTATCTGCGATTGCAATGGACAAAGTGTCATTTATGTTGTTTTGTATTTGAAATATCAACTATATTAACTTTGAGTAGCTGTATCTTTTTTCTACAATGAACTATAAAACTTTGTTCCATCAAAAACATAGATTAATATTTCTAGAATGTATATCACTTTAAATATTTAAAATTGAATCAGTAGTTTTCCTGTGGGCCTTACACCGAGTGGCAGTGATTTTTCCATACGAATAGCATGCATTGCAGTTGGACGCGCTGAAATGGAAGCTCAGCCGAAGTACTCCTCTTAATTTCTTTATGAGCGACTAGGAAATAGTCGATCGGCTAAGCCAATAGTAAAAAAAAATCTCTAGTGCTATTACCGCCGAAACTATGCAAAGAACCAATTTAGATCGAAATTTGTGTCCCCTAAACATGTCCTTATCTCCCCGTACTAAATTTAAGCCTACGCTACACTTGCTCTAGCCCGGAATAATGGCTTTATTGACGTGTCAAATTATTATCAGATTTTTTTCTCCACCCTCCGCACAGCGAAACAATGTTTCCACTCAATAATAATAATAGAATAATAATTTACTAGGAAAACTAATAAGATTCGTCACGACATATCAAAATCGCGACCATAAAATACTGAACGGTGATTAAGTCTAAATAAATATTTATTATTTTAGTGGTTTTCCAATAGTAATAGCTTTTGCTGGAATTTTATGGCACTTTTCCATTTACTGCTAAACACATTAACAGGATACAGAAACAGGTGATAAGTACATTAAAAATATAGTAAAAGCGTGAGCTTTATTTCATGTAGCAGGCGTCGACTTATTTTCGTTGGTGTTGTGCAGCTCGGTAACATAAAAATGAATGAATAAAATAGATGTTGAAGCGGAAATATGATGGAAAAGTAAATAAATAAAAATAAAAAAAAAAAAATTGTTTGATTTTCTGATAAATTTACGAGGAACATTTTTTGATGCTGGAAAATATTTCTTTTTAAATTTATTTATTTTAAAGCTCCTCAAACAATTTATAAATAAGGGTCCTCCACCGGCTGTCTCGAAGTTGTCTGCAACCAGCATTGCATCATAGAGAAAAGAGCGAGAATGATTGGCGAGAGCTTAGGAGAGAGTGAGAAAAATACGAGGGGCTAACCACGTAACATATGAAATCCCGAGAAATCTTTTGAAATCTCAAGAAATCTTATGAAATCCCGAGAAATCTTATGAAATCCCGAGAAATCTTATGAAATCTCAAGAAATGGTTCCTGCATTTGGTCCCCGATACACAAAGTTCACATTGTCTCTCTTGAAGCGGTTCAGCGCCGATTCTTAAAATTTTTGTATTTTCGCTCCTCTGGTGTTTATCCAGATAGAGCTATTCCTAATACCGAGCTTAGACAGCGTTTTGAGTTTGACAGTCTTGAAAGCCGTCGACAGTTTTATCTAGTCATACTTCTCTATAACACCGTCAACAATCTAGTCGACTGTCCTGAACTTACCGGCAGAATCACACTTCAGGTACCAAGGCTAGCTAGCAGATCTCACAATAGTTTTTATCATGCTATTCCCAAATCGAATCTACTTAACGCATCTCCAATATTTCAAATGTACCAAGCTTATTTATTTATTTATTCGTGATCGTAAATAAATAAATAAATAAATAAATAAATAAATAAATAAATAAATAAATAAATAAATAAATAAATAAATAAATAAATAAATAAATAAATAAATAAATAAATAAATAAATAAATAAATAAATAAATAAATAAATAAATAAATAAATAAATAAATAAATAAATAAATAAATAAATAAATAAATAAATAAATAAATAAATAAATAAATAAATAAATAAATAAATAAATAAATAAATAAATAAATAAATAAATAAATAAATAAATAAATAAATAAATAAATAAATAAATAAATAAATAAATAAATAAATAAATAAATAAATAAATAAATAAATAAATAAATAAATAAATAAATAAATAAATAAATAAATAAATAAATAAATAAATAAATAAATAAATAAATAAATAAATAAATAAATAAATAAATAAATAAATAAATAAATAAATAAATAAATAAATAAATAAATAAATAAATAAATAAATAAATAAATAAATAAATAAATAAATAAATAAATAAATAAATAAATAAATAAATAAATAAATAAATAAATAAATAAATAAATAAATAAATAAATAAATAAATAAATAAATAAATAAATAAATAAATAAATAAATAAATAAATAAATAAATAAATAAATAAATAAATAAATAAATAAATAAATAAATAAATAAATAAATAAATAAATAAATAAATAAATAAATAAATAAATAAATAAATAAATAAATAAATAAATAAATAAATAAATAAATAAATAAATAAATAAATAAATAAATAAATAAATAAATAAATAAATAAATAAATAAATAAATAAATAAATAAATAAATAAATAAATAAATAAATAAATAAATAAATAAATAAATAAATAAATAAATAAATAAATAAATAAATAAATAAATAAATAAATAAATAAATAAATAAATAAATAAATAAATAAATAAATAAATAAATAAATAAATAAATAAATAAATAAATAAATAAATAAATAAATAAATAAATAAATAAATAAATAAATAAATAAATAAATAAATAAATAAATAAATAAATAAATAAATAAATAAATAAATAAATAAATAAATAAATAAATAAATAAATAAATAAATAAATAAATAAATAAATAAATAAATAAATAAATAAATAAATAAATAAATAAATAAATAAATAAATAAATAAATAAATAAATAAATAAATAAATAAATAAATAAATAAATAAATAAATAAATAAATAAATAAATAAATAAATAAATAAATAAATAAATAAATAAATAAATAAATAAATAAATAAATAAATAAATAAATAAATAAATAAATAAATAAATAAATAAATAAATAAATAAATAAATAAATAAATAAATAAATAAATAAATAAATAAATAAATAAATAAATAAATAAATAAATAAATAAATAAATAAATAAATAAATAAATAAATAAATAAATAAATAAATAAATAAATAAATAAATAAATAAATAAATAAGAAATCTTATGAAATCCCAAGAAATCTTATGAAATCCCGAGAAATCTTATGAAATCTCAAGAAATCTTATGAAATCTCAAGAAATCTTATGAAATCCCGAGAAATCTTTCAAGAAATCTTTCAAGAAATCTTTTGAAATCTCAAGAAATCTTATAAAATCTCAAGAAATCTTTTGAAATCTCAAGAAATCTTATGAAATCTCGAGAAATCTTATGAAATCTCAAGAAATCTCAAGAAATCTCAAGAAATCTTATGAAATCTTATGAAATCTCAAGAAATCTTTTGAAATCTCAAGAAATCTTATGAAATCCGGAGAAATCTTTTGAAATCTCAAGAAATCTTATGAAATCCCGAGAAATCTTATGAAATCTCAAGAAATCTCAAGAAATCTTATGAAATCCCGAGAAATCTTATGAAATCTCAAGAAATCTCACGAAATCTTATGAAATCTCAAGAAATCTCAAGAAATCTCAAGAAATCTTATGAAATCTCGAGAAATCTTATGAAATCTCAAGAAATCTTTTGAAATCCCAAGAAATCTTATGAAATCCCGAGAAATCTTTTGAAATCTCAAGAAATCTTATGAAATCCCGAGAAAACTTATGAAATCCCGAGAAATCTTATGAAATCTCAAGAAATCTTATGAAATCTCAAGAAATCTTATAAAATCTCTTATGAAATCTTATGAAATCTCAAGAAATCTTATGAAATCTCTTATAAAATCTCAAGAAATCTTATGAAATTTTATGAAATCTTATAAAATCTTATGAAATCTCATGAAATCTCTTATGAAATCTCTTATGAAATCTCAAGAAATCTTATGAAATCTCAAGAAATCTTATGAAATCTCAAGAAATCTTATGAAAATCGCGTCGGATTGATAAGTAAATTCCTTATTCCTTAAAGTAAAAATTAATTTTACCAAATCCATGTTAATTTATTACAAATTTACAGATTAAACTGTTTCCCAAAGCTTTTTTTTTTTAAATAGTGGATAAATAAAGACATTTGGCAAAGAAAAATAAATTAACATAATTAACAATGATTAATTAAAGTTATTCAAATTTAGTGAGCTTCTTGCCCTAGAGAATTTTTTTCTGAATATTTTGACATGATTTTTATCAAAAACCATTAACGCATAACCGAAATACACTAATTATAAATACGCGTGTTTATTATATATTTTTCTCACTCTCTCCTAAGCTCTCGCCAATCATTCGCACTGTTTTCTCTATGATGCAATGCTGTTAGCAGACAACTTCGAGACAGCCGGTGAAGGACCCTTATGGTACAGCTTGTACACCTTATCCAAAAGCATGGCACTGCTGTCTGAGTTTTTCCCCCCATGCTGCGCACTCGTTCACACGTCTTCTCCCACCCGCCCTGCATTAGCGTTCGCACACGGTCATGCTTTTTGATAGAGCGGAATGCGTCGTCTAACTATTTTAATTTTTTTTTCAGTCAAGCAATATAAATGTAATCCTATTTTTATTTCTATAAGTGCCAGTATAAGTCTGAATAAAGTCTTGTTTCAAAGTTGTACGAATCTCATAAAGTGTGAAAAATTCATTTAAGCTTCTCCGAAGCATTATAAAGTCTTTTTGATATCTAGAAAGGCAATATTAAATTTAATAAATTGGTCTATCATAAGGTTTATCAAAACGTCTCACATGTCTCACGCAAAGTCTAAAAAATTGTCTGCAAAGTAATAGTATATTTCTTTGAAGTTACCTCTCAGACGTCCAGTGAAACAAAATCTATTAAAAAAAAATACTGAGAACGAATCAAAAATTAATTAAGAAAAATAATACGAAGTAAAATTTCCCGCACGAAAACCATTACGAAAATATATTTGTTTTCAATATTAGCACAAGTGTGCACACAAAATAAGCGGTATTTAAATACCCATTAATTCGAAAATAAAATTTTTATTTGCAATATAAGCTATTGAAAATTTTATACCATCATTCAAATCCATTTCCGCTTAGCGAATATTAAATATTTGCAGCTTTTCAAATCCGGAACGAATAAAAACAATATGGAAATTGTAAAACATCGAATGCGTGTGTTTTTGAAAGGTTAAATTAAATTTTATTGCCATTCAAACGGCAAGAAATCTAAATCTATTGCAATCAATTCGGATTAGATATAGTACACACATGGCATAATGCGCCCCAAGTTTGAAATAAATGTGCAAACTTTGCAGATTTATAACGTGCAAGTCAAGCTTTTATGCATCTCATGGGTAATAACGCAGCAATGGACACAGCCACTTCTATTCCGGTTAAAATTTGTTGTTATACTTATACCGACCGACAGATGCGAAGCGCTGCCTTGACAGCTCTGTGGGCGTAAAAATTAGTGGGGGAGCGGACGCCGTCTCTCTCTGGCTGCAGTAAAAAGCATGCTCTCTCCGTCACACGCACTGAATTGCTAAGCAACGCTTCTCACTTGTCGAGCGGTATAATACGTTTTGAGGGTAAAAGCGCACTTTCGGGGTAAATACATAATACAGCAAACTAACATATCAATAGATTGGAAGAGGGTTGATGGTTGTATTGTTAATGAAAATTGCTTATATAGACTGAATGACTCATCGTCTTTGATTTTCAATCAGAGTGCATTTATTGCAACAGTGATGCGTTTTTAATTTCAAAGGCAATTGTGCTCGGCGGAAATGCATTTTATCTCGGCAGCAGCCCCTTCACTCCAATAACTCTCTATGATGATGATTAAATGATGGCAAAAAGGAGCGCAAGTGCAAAATTACAGAACACTACTCATACTATACTACTATCAGTATGGAATAAATGGATGCAATGCCGAATCACTACACTTCAATGCTAATTTAATCAATTGTGTTATTAGTGATCCGAGTCTATATGTTTATAGCGTTCCCACAATAATTGATTCAAAGGGATCACAACCTCATCTCTCATCAAGAACTTTATCGTAGATAATCTTGATTTCGATCTCGTAGAGAAGCAAAGCCCAACTTAACTATTGCTACCCTATTAGAAACAATTTAACAAGACGGTGACGAATCCGTTTGAGATGTATCGGACCAACTGATCGCTTAATTAGCTCGAAATATTCACATTGATTAAATATTTGAGTAATTCTAGGAGCTTGAATAAATCAAAAGAACAAGATAAATTAATATTAATTTTTTGGAACGTTGGTTCAGTGTGTCGATTGGATCTTGAGCGCTACGTCACAGCGACTTCGCTGCTTGTTTTCACCCATTTAAGGGGGCGAAACCGCTACATATATACTAACATAGTTTTGCTTATCTAAATTCACTGCAAATTTCACGACATCTGATAAAGAATAGATGGACCAAGATTTGCTTAGCAGCTCAGAAACGTTGCTTAGCAGCTCAGGGAATTTAACGCGGAAAAGCAGTTTCAGACACTATTAATTATCCTAGAAAATATCTAATGGTAGATTTAGAGAGAGAACAGATGTAGCAATAAATGGACAGAAAGTTTTTTTTTAATCTTTTTCCGCTAATTAGCAAGCGAGTGGTTAATATTTGATCGAAGTTTTTTTATTCATATTTTACATAATTAATGGCTATTCGAACAAATCTTCCGTCAAAATATAAGTATTTTTTTTCTCTAATTTTCGGTAGCTTTGGAAATTTTCTAGGGGTTATAACAAAGCCACAAACTGCTTTACCAGTTTTTGAGATATTTCCACACCTCTCGATCTTTCCTAATGTTCTCGGCTAAAGCACGTGGCAAATAAGTCAGATCTTGGTCCATCTATTCTTTATCAGATGTCGCGAAATTTGCAGTGAATTTCGATAAGCAAAACTATGTAGATTCGCTAGCGACCAGAGCGGCTATATATGTAGCGGTTTCGCCCCCTTAAGTAAAACTAATTCTAAAAATGTAGCGTGTTTTAAAAATGTGCAATCCGATAATACGACTAAGCATGTTGTTAGATTATCGATTCGATCATCATCCGCTACTACGCTTTTCCGCCACATTTCATCTCATTTGGCGTTCCAGCTACATTTTCCCATTCAATAATAAAATGTGTGGTTTATATTTTCCGGGCGGACCACATGTGTCATGTGCTGGCTATTAAAGGACGCCCGGATTTTCTAATTTAAACGCACTTAGACTTTTCGTTCACTTTGTAAATTGAATCCGTTTCACATTTCAATCAAATATGTACATCGACACTTTGTTAATGGATTAAATTTCGTTTCAAGGGCATGATAGTGCGGTTTGATTGGGTATTAAATAATTGAGACTATATCCGATCGATTATATCCCGTCTATCCACAAGTGCAATTTAAACAAAAAAAAAACCGATACGTTTCATATTTATTCATCGAAAAATATTATGTACACATTTTACGAGAACTCGAGTGATTTTGAAAAGTTGTTTACTTATTTACATAAAAGTAGTTTGCATGTATTATCCTGGTGGATTTAAGGGCGCCGTAGATTTTTTTGAACCAACAGATGTCACACGAGTCAGATTGTAGGGTTAATTTTGTGGATATAAGACAGCGGTTTTACGCAAAATTTTGCCCAAAACTTAATACAATTTTAAAGATAAATGTTCAACTTAGGCATTACAACAAATTTGGTATAAATTAACTAAAAGATGTCGAAAATATAAGCTAATGAAATAACCCTTTTTTCAGAAATTAATTTACCAAAATGCTCCGAAACATTTACCTGGTTATATACGATAAATTTAAACAATTCTGAATAATTAACATAATTGGTATTTGTTCATAACGCTTTTCTTATGGTTTTTTATTTTTAATTATTAAACAACCAAAACAGCTGATCCACCAAAATATTGAGTTTAATTTACCTACTAAGATATAGATGTCACTGTTACATGATACTTTTTAGAGTCACTGTATTATAAAGGAATTCGAGAATAGTCCGCAAAAATTTAAAAAATTTGGTTGCCACGCAATTTTAGGGCAATTCTTGACTACTAGGGGCGGCAAAAATGTTTACTCTATGGGTGGCCAAACTATAAATCCGCCTTTGTCGGTGGATCCATCTCTTATCCAAAAAATTTACTCTGTTTGTCAATATCAATATTGAAACATAAATGAAAATATTGTGCCTGGAGCCATCTTTTTGACAAGTCATGTAATTTATTTAATCGCAATGTAAAATATGATTAGACTAGAATCCCCCCACTACATCCACGGCGCTCTTAAATAAGTAGGTATATACGAGTAACAAAATTTGAAACTTTAGATAAAAAAAAAATTACGCTGAAAACTCATCAATCGCAACACAACTTTTTAATTAATTCTATTTAACCAGGAATCACAAGAATTCCAAACGACTCGTAAAAAACCGTTCAAACATAAATATCAGCAGGAGTAAGAAAATGTGCGTCTAATTAATCCATCTGCGTGTTTTTTTTATATTCTTTAATGTGCAGCGCGCAGAAATGCGCTATTTTTCATCGAGACTTTTCATTACACTCGCTCTTAATGAAGTACTTTTTACTGCAACTTGCCAAGAAGTTACATAATTGCGATAAATGGACTCATTTTCCGACTGAAATTTGCTAGTTTTCCTGTTAGTCTTTCTCAGCGGAATGGTGTTGCATTTAATTTATATTCATTTGGCATTTAAGTCATTTGTATTTATTAAAAAGAATCTAGAAATGTATCATTTTTTTATGGTTGTGCTTACAACAAGACAGATCTACTACAAAAAGGGGAACCGTAGACTTTTCTTGCGCATCTAAAGCGTTCAATGTCCAGTCTACAAACATTCGACTGAATTGGCTCCTCCCCATTGCACAAGTTTTAAGGGGGCGAAACCGCTACATATATAGCCGCTCTGGTCGCTAGCAAATCTAATAGTTTTGCTCATCTAAATTCACTGCAAATTTCGCGACATCTGATAAAGAATTGATGGACCAAGATTTCACGTATAAATTTACAAATTTATGCATGAAACGTTACTTGGCAGATCAGGGAATTTAACGCGTAAAAACAGTTTCAGACGCTATTAATTATCCTAGAAAATATATAATGGTAGATTTAGAGAGAGAACAGATGTAGCAATAATTGGACAGAAAGTTTTTTTTATCTTTTTCCGCTAATTAGCAAGCGAGTGGTTAATATTTGATCGAGGTTTTTTATTCATATTTTACTTAATTAATGGCTATTCGAACAAATCTTTCGTCAAAATATAAGTATTTTTTTTCTCTAATTTTCGGTAGCTTTGGAAATTTTCTAGGGGTTAGAACAGAGCCGCAAACTGCTTTACCAGTTTTTGAGAATTTTCCACACCTCTCCATCTTTCGTAATGTTCTCGGCTAAAGCACGTGGCAAATAAGTCAGATCTTGGTCGATCTATTCTTTATCAGATGTCGCGAAATTTGCAGTGAATTTAGATAAGCAAAACTATGTAAATTCGCTAGCGACTAGAGCGGCTATATATGTAGCGGTTTCGCCCCCTTAAACGGCAGAACTCTAATTTTTATGTAACAATAAATTAATCCGTTAAATGTGATCCCCGTTACGTCAAACACCTAAATCGCTTGTCGCCAGTTACATTTAAAAACGAAACCCATTTAATCTGATTAGCTAAAGACGTGACAATATTTGATTTTAAATTTGAATCCACGCCGACACCTCTCACATTAACATAAAAGACAGATTTGTAATAAAAGTTGAAAATAATCGGTTTACGAAAGAAACTGAAATTTCCCTATTTCCAAAGCTTCCACATATTTTTCCCGATGATTGCGCTTTTATGGTGAAAATTAATTATTTCTGCAGCTCGAATATTTCAATTTGGCATTTCTCTTGCGATGATGGCCTAAATCCAGCTTTTAATGTTGGCACATAAGTTTTGCGACTGCACGTAATTGTAAATGCGCTAAAGAGACAACAAAAGGTGTTGTGGCAAAGTTGAGATTGAATCTGCATTGTGAGTTGCTTGCATAATGCACACATATTCCCTACATGCACATGCATTCCATCAGAAAATTAATTTATTGAACGATGCACTTATTAAAAATTAATCGCTTTCTTTGAGATTCAAATGTTGTTGTCGTATTTAAAAATGTAAAGTGTGTTGTTGGTGAAACATGACACAAATATATGCATCAATCCTCTTGAAGAGGAAATTTGAATAAAAATGCAATCGATGTTGATATGTAAAGATGCATTTTCTGTATTTCGGTGGAAACTCGGTGACGCATACTAGTTTCCATAAAGCGCAATATATTTCGAGGATGAGCAACAGCGACTGGAAAGCGGTTAGAAAAACAAGACGGGGTTGTTATTCATAACCATTGAGAAAAAGGAGAAAAACTACCCCTAGTCACATTAAAAGATAGAGAAAAGAAAAGCGGAGAAAAGTGCATTTCGCTATTTTTCCGAGTTGTTTTTGTCTTTGTACCCTCTGGCAATATGTCGTTCGGAATGAAGTCGTTTAATGGAGTTACGGTGAAAATATTTTTGAAAATTTATGTTTTTACAAAATGATACAAAATTTCTTACCAAAAATACTTTTCAAATAAAATTTTCTTAAGATATACTTAGTGCGCACTAGTGTAACCTATTGAAAATCTCCATTATAGTTTATCGCGTGCAGGAGTGGGGAATTTTTATTTCGCTAGAAATTCATCTGATTTGCTCCTATTTCACTTTTATTTTGTATCCGATTTTGATGTGTGATACATCAATGGGTTCGGAAAACATGTGCCTTTCAAAATACAATAAGAAAAAGTCCTTTAAAATAATACTTATTTAATAAGAAATAGTTGAAGTTTAATAGATGAAGTGCATTATGTTATTAAAAGTTCAACAATTTCTTATTAAATATATATTATGTTAAAGGACTTTTTCGTTCTCTAGTCTTAAAGGCACATGTTTTCCGAACCCATTCACGTATCACACATCAAAATCGGATAAAAAATAAAAGTGAAATTGAAGCAAAACTGATGAATTTCTAGCGAAATGAAAATTCCCCACTCCTGCATGCGATAAACTAAAATGGAGATTTTAAATAGGTCGCACTAGTGCGCACTAAGTATATCTTTATTTTTTTCAATATGTTTTGATAACAAAAGATCTACAAACGCAATTTGCAATTTTTTGGTGCATTACTGGTTGCCAACACTTTTAACTTTTTTCTATAAAATGATTCACGCAATTTTCCATACAAAACAAATAAAAGCGCTTACCAAAACAAGTGTGGGTTGTTATTCATATCCATTGAACAGAAGAAAAAAGAAAAACCACCCCAGTCCCATTAAAAGATACAGAAAAGCAGGCAAATGTGCATTTAGACCATTTTTCTCTTTGCCCCTTTAAGAAAACGTCCCGTCCTCGTGATTTACTCTATTCGATTTATTTTTAATGCTTTCCCTTTTACTCACATTCTCAAACCAAGTTTATCTCGATGATTTGCTTATAATAAGGTTTCTCGGACGCACAAGATGTGAATTAAAAAGAAGAGGAATTGCAAATTGCAGATTAAAACCGTCGAGGATTTTTTAAATAGAAGCCCATTATCGTCGTGTTTTATATTCGAAATAAAAAATAAGTGCAATGCAAAGAAATAATTTCATTACATGCCATAATACGAAACGCCCGTTTGTTGCTCATAAAAATGAGACGAAAATAAAATGCAGATAGTACTATACAATTTTAATGTCGAGGCTGGTTTTATGCATCATGTATTCTACTTCACTCGTTCTAATAAAACTAATTTGCGGAAAATTGTAATAACTTTGAATCTGCTCGCTATTTATAATAGAAAGAACAATATAGGAAGAACGACTATTTCAAATCGCTTTTAATTAGTTACACATGTAAATGTTGGTAATTCGTTTTTTAGACTATGAGCGGAGCAAAGTTTACATTGAACACGTCATGAATAGAATTCACGGTTTTTTGTTAAAATGTTAAAAATAAATATATTTTTTTTAAATTATAACCAAATATTAAAATATTTATTTCGTATTAAGGACGCCGTGGATTTTTTTGAACCAACAGATGTCACACGAGTCAGATTGTAGGGTTAATTTTGTGGATATAAGACAGCGGTTTTACGTAAAATTTTGCCCAAAACTTAATACAATTGTAAAGATAAATGTTCAACTAAGGTATTACAACAATTTTGGTATAAATTAACTAAAGGATGTCGAAAATATAAGCTAATGAAATAACCCTTTTTTTCAAAAATAAAATTAACAAAATGCTCCGAAACATTTACTTGACCTATATACGATAAATTGAAACAATTCTGAATAATTAAAATAATTGGTATTTGTTCATAACGCTTTTCTTATGGTTTTTTGTTATTAATTATTGAATAACCAAAACAGCTGATCCACCAAAATATTGAGTTTAGTTTGCCTACTAAGATATAGATGTCACTGCTACATGACATTTCTTAGAGTCACTGTATTATAAGAGAATTCTAGAATAGTCCGCAAAAAATTAAAAAAAAATTGCCTGCCACGCAATTTTAGGACAATTTTTGACTACTAGGGGCGGCAAAAAATTTTTGTCTATGGGCGGCCAAACTATAAATCCGCCTTTGTCGGTGGGTCCATCTCTTATCCAAAAGATTTACTCTATTGGTCAATATCAATATTGAAAACATAAATGAAAATATTGTGTTTGGAGCCATCTTTTGACAAGTCATGTAATTTATTTAATAGTAATGTAAAATATGATCAGAACAGAACCCCCCTACTACATCCACGGCGCTCTTAAAATAAATAAATAAAAAAATATTTTCTAAACTAACTATTACCATCCTCCGAAGAAATACAATCTAACTTGCTTACACATGCAAAATTTGTTAATTAGTTTTTCCGACTGCAATTATCTGAAGTTAGCTTGCAGAGCGAAAATAGTTATACAATCTATTCGCACAACTTTTCCTCGTTTTATTACCTCTTGAAAGACTGACAAGAAAATTGCTATTTTACACTAATATACATCCTTGTAGAGAAATAATTTAAAAGCTCCGAAAATTATTCACACATTCGCAAATTATAAACATGTACAGATGGAGGGAAGTGCGAGCGATGGGATAAAGGGCCAGATTTATCGCAGTATGTGGCGTAAACGGAGAACAAAATAATCCTCATATGAAATAAAATTGGAAAAGCATTCCGAGAGTTCACATACAAGGATCACAACACAATCCATGAGAAAATGTCAAAACAAGGGTGTTTTCCCTATACGCTCATACAATCTTTTATATACGCTCTGGCATCATCCCCCCTCAGAAAAACGCATCTAGTTTCCTCTTAAAGAGCACGTTTCGGGTATTTGGTGCCGAGAAGCAAAAGACAAAGCTGAGATTTAATTTATCTGGAGCTAAGTAAACAAGATTTCCATTTACATCGGAAAAACGTTCAAATTTATGCGTGTTGTTACATTTCAAGGAGTTTCAGTAGGTATATTGAGAAATTTAATTTTATAGTAAGAAATTTCTTCAAATTTGATTTTTAGTAATATTTTTGAAAGTTTTTTTTACCAAAAAATTCATTTTTTCAAATCGGATTGAAATTAAATTTAAATTAAATTAAATTTTTTATTGATTAAAAAAATTGTAAAATTAAAAAAAAAATTCACCGCAAATTTCGCAACATCTGATAAAAAATAGATGGACCAAGATTTCACGCATAAATTTGCAAATTTATGCGTGAAACGTTGCTTAGCAGCTCAGGGAATTTAACGCGGGAAAACAGTTTCAGACACTATTAATTATCCTAAAAAATATCTAATGGTAGATTTAGAGAGAGAACAGATGTAGCAATAAATAGACAGAAAGTTTTTTTTTATCTTTTTCCGCTAATTAGCAAGCGAGTGGTTAATATTTGATCGAGGTTTTTTATTCATATTTTACTTAATTAATGTCTATTTGAACAAATCTTTTGTCAAAATATAAGTATTTTTTTTCTCTAATTTTCGGTAGCTTTGGAAATTTTCTAGGAGTTATAACAAAGCCGCAAACTGCTTTACCAGTTTTTGAGAATTTTCCACACCTCTCGATGTTTCCCAATGTTTTCGGCTAAAGCACGTGACAAATAAGTCAGATCTTGGTACATCTATTCTTTACCAGATGTCGCGAAATTTGCAGTGAATTTCGATAAGCAAAACTATGTAGATTCGCTAGCGACCAGAGCGGCTATATATGTAGCGGTTTCGCCCCCTTAATATTTTTTTTCCAGTTTTTCTTACTGTTTATAAAACTGGATAAAAACTGTGAAAAATCATTATCGAGCCGCGCAACTACCACAACGAGAGAAAAAAAGCATCGATGGTGATTTATCAATGTTTTATCGAGTGAGGAACAGATTTACATAAAATGTCATTAAAAAGCTTCTACGTAACGGACACATTTTACAACATTGATGCCTCCACACTAGACCGTCCATACTAAAAACACACACAAAGTTGATGCTGCTCGTTTGTCTTGCTTCCATCCTGATGGTATTTTATGTGACAAAGTCGAGTGAGTGCTTTATGGATATACTTGAAGAATTCTAATATAAAACTGGTACGAGCCTTGTATCAATTAGATGTACAGTGTCGCATGCAGACATCGGCGCCGATTTAATAGAATTTGCATTTTGCCCGCTTTGATCAACACAATATTAGCTTTTTTCTTATAAAACTATTTTTGGCGGGAAAATAATATTTTGTATATGAGAGATTTAATTTTGTTAATTAGGGTCGTAAAACAATATCGGTACGTCCGTTCGTGTGTCTGTCCGTCCGTCCGTCCGTCTGTCTGTCTGCCTGTCCATCCGTCCGTCCGTCCGCCACCGTAAGTTTTTTGTAATCTCGCATATGGAGCAAATATTTAATTTTTTATTAAATATTTTCCTACTTTACTATCCGCATAAAAATAACTTGATACAGAATGTGAAACATTTTTTTTAATGGCGTAACGGGAAAACGGAGCCCATATGGCCTGTTTATATTTATTCCAAAGATGACAAACATAATTAATAAAGCCCTTTCGGAATTTAATCTCGATCGGACAATCGCAGCTTTAAGCTGGTTCTCACATATTATTATTAAACATATACATAAATGGTCTCTATTCTAATCTCTGTAGCATTTTACTAATGTAGAACTGTCACTCATCAGTCCCTTTGCATGAAAACCATATTAATATTGGATAATGGCTTTCTATACGTTCGAGAAACATTTAATAAATAAATGTTGAGGCTTTCACTCGGTTAGATGGATGGAGTCTAATATGC
The DNA here is from genome assembly GCA_963556235.1 of Cryptophagus acutangulus. NCBI lineage: Eukaryota > Metazoa > Arthropoda > Insecta > Coleoptera > Cryptophagidae > Cryptophagus > Cryptophagus acutangulus. The sequence continues at coordinate 3,419,394 of OY744569.1, forward strand.
AACCCTATAAATGGCACTGAATATTTATTATGCACGTCCAAAGGCTATCAATAAAATCGGAGGATTTTTAAATTTTTGAAAAAATAAACTGAAAGTTGCAGTTTCAGAATTTCTAACATTTCTAATTATTTATTTGATTATCCAAGCTCTTAGTGGGAACTGAACGCACGGCTCAGATCGCCAGTCGGCCACTTGACCCACCGCGCCACCTGAGCCGGCCCTCTCTTTATTTCTGCGTTTATTCTCGTATTTTATCAAATTTAACGTTCCAAAAAATTCCCAAAAAATAATGTTTATAAAGCTCGGTAAAAATCATGGGTAATTTTTATTCATAACTGACTTTAGTTGTACACATCCGATTTTATTACCTAGCGGACGCATTCGTTGCCGCATAAAAACATCCAAGCAATTCATCATTTCGGATGTTTTGTTTGACGATAAATCTTTTTGTGTGTGAAGGTGGTGGAAGTTGTATTTCCATAGTAGAAACGACGAAAAGAGGCAAGTGCGTATAGTATCTATATTGTAAAATGCACAATGGATGCTAAGTCATTCTTTTCACGCCTTTTCTGCCGTCTAGAATAAAGTACACAGAACGAACGGGCCCAACACTCTATTCTTGTGTTTTATTATTTAAAACCCTAATGACCTGTTATTAGTTATGCGGCTGTTTATACTTTGAACCAGGAACTTTGTCACTGATTCTTTTTTCGTCTCGTTTACATAACACATGGAATTTAATGTTAATAATTAATTAATAAAAGCAGCATGTGTGGTGCCTGTCTGAAAGCCACTCTGGTTACTGTATATTGAATTTAGCACACACTTTTCCGCTTTGGTATAATGCAGATTTACGCTGTTGCGTTCTAAAGTAGATGGAAAGTCTTCGTCTTCTGCAGCCGTTGCTGGGCGCTTGTCATAAAGTTTGCATGATACCGCAAAGTAGTTTGCGACATTTTAATATCCGCAAACTTTTTATGGAAAATTGTACAATACTGCAGGAGTTTTGAAATAAACATTTTCATGGTTTCAAATTTGTTAAAAGTTGGTCAAATTAATTAATTATTTGATAAACTAAAAAGTATTAAATATTTTTTTTAAAAAAAATCAAAAATATTAAAAAAAATAATATAAAAACCTTCAACTCTAAGGGTCCTTCAGCGGCTGTCTCGAAGTTGTCTGCAACCAGCATTGCATCATAGAGAAAAAAGCGCGAATGATTGGCGAGAGCTTAGGAGTGAGAAAAATATATAATAAACACGCGTATTTATAATTACTGTATTTCGGTTATGCGTTGATGGTTTTTGATGAAAATGATGTCAAAATATTCTGAAAAGATTAATCTGTTTCCCAAAGCTTATTTTTTTTAAAAATAGTGGATAATTAAAGACATATTTGACAAACAAAAATAAATTAACATAATTAACAATGATGAATTAAAATTAATCAAATTTAGTAAGCTTCTTGCCCTAGAGAATTTATTTCTGAATATTTTGACATAATTTTCATCAAAAACCATCAACGCATAACCGAAATACGCGAGTTATAAATACGCATGTTTATTATATATTTTTCTCACTCTCTCCTAAGCACTCGACAATCATTCGGGCTCTTTTTTCAAGATGCAATGCTGGTTGCAGACAACTTCGAGACAGCCGGTGAAGGACCCTTAAGGTAATTTAATGAATTTTTTTTTTTTTAATTAAATTAAAAATTATTAATTTATCTTATTTTTTTTTTCAATTAAAATTAATATATTTTTAGTCGTAGAAAATTGGAAACAATACCTAGCAATGTCAATACTGCGTGATAAAGCTGTGTGGATAAATCAATAGCTGTGGAATTACCAGATTAATACATTTTTCCGGTTATTCGACATGATTGTAAACATTATTCACATGACTTTTACAATTTATCTGTTTAAAATTCTTTAAATTATTTCAATGTATTTCAAACATGTGTTCCTGTTCCATGCATACAACTTTGATACAATTACGTTGATAAACAAACAGCATTTCTAAAAGTGTAATGAAATGTTCATGGAGCTCCGTAGATTCTGCTACAAAATTCCTGAGTCGATAGAAATTTTCAAGTAAATGAAAACTAATTGAGCTCTTATTAGAAAATAAATTTTGCAGTAGGAAATTAATTTAATTTAATTTTATAATAAAGTATAAAAAGTTATATACGAATATAATTATTTGCGTTTTTTTTAGACTCAAAAAGAGTTGAAATATCAAATTTAAAGTGACATGACGTCACAATTTTAGAACGCCTTGCGTCCCAGTCGACCTACATATCTAACGTTGCATAAATAAACTCATGCAGCGGTTAAAGAAGGGGAAAATGGGCGGAGCGTAATTTGAAATGCGCTACTAACCTGACTGCTATGACGTAGTTGTCTCACTAAATTGCTTCTAATTTCAATTCTATAAAAGTTGCTAAAATAATTTTCAAAAAAAATAATAAATTTTTAATTTTCAAAAAATATTAACTACTTAATTTTTAATTTATTTATTTGCCGTCAAATAATGGGCCAACGTCCGATAAGCTCCGTTCAAAATACAATTGTGATTTACAATTATTTGAGAAAAATTGAATAGATATCGTGTCGCGCTGTCGCATCCAGTGATTTAGTACTAACGTGAATAAAAAAAAGTTTTATATTTTACCTGACTGAAATATACATTCATACGCGGTGCCCGATAAATAATCCTAAGCACGTTCAAAATTCTATACGTCGTATATGTACACGTTTTTTCCCATCCTCCCATCCCTTGTATGAAGGAGGACTTGTGTAGAAATGTGAAAACTTATGGGCTCAACATGTATACTAGTACAGTAGAGTAGTGGCGACAGAATAAAGGGTCGTTTTCCCTTTGAATGTGTAAACACTTGGAACACGACGAGTGGGTGCGAGCGCAAAAAAAGAAACAAAAATACCGAAGAGCTAAAGAAAAGGCAGAAAGATTACGATCTTAATGAAGGGTCGTTTTCGCACTTTGAAATTGTTTCCACTCTGCCACCTCGTAACACCGAGTATGAATTATTGATGGTATTGTAATTTCGAATACATCACACTGTGCTTTTGGATTTCATGTAAATTTATTAACATGTTATTATCATAATGCATAAAGCTACTGCATCAGCTATTTTCTACCAATTTATTATGATAATAAAGGAAATTTTAAACGCATTCGAATATTATGATAATGGGATTAAATGCGTTGTTTGTATAGTCTAGCTGATTCAAATTCAATTCCGATTCAATCTGCAAACTATCAGTTTCGGATAAACCATAAAAAAAAAATTGAAAAAAAAAATCACCGGATCTGGCACCAATAGGAAAGATGCCTAATTTTTATCTATAATGAAAATATAAGTTCATTTTATTGATGAGTGAAAGTTTTTTTGAAAAAAGTGTAATAGATTTTCTAATAATGATTTTACAAATTTGCGATATTTTAAATGTCTAAAAACGCTCTTTAACGCATTATGAATAGTGACGTCACAAATAGCCTCCGAGCAAGGTGCGCTCCCACCCCTCTTTTTATCTTGTTAGTAAAAAGAGCAGTGGGGTAAAAACACTCCGTGTTAGGCGGCTATATGTGACGTCCCTACTCGTGTTGCGCTAAATTGCGTTTCGAGAAATATAAAATATTGCAAATTTCTAAAATCAATGTTACAAAATCTACGGCATTTTTTTCAAAAAAACTTTCACACATCAATTAAATAAAATATATACTTCCATTATAAATAATAAAAAATATTGTATGCAAGTACCCTATTCACAATTTTTTTTAGAAAATATATTTAGTAGAAAAATATTTATTAGATGACCAACCAAATGATGAACAAAACTGCAATCCGATAAATGCAGTGCGCCGGCAAATTAAAATCATTTCAATTCGCAACCAATCGCATTTTGGTTGGATGGAAACATCCGGGAAATATTGTTCCTCTGATGTTATGGCCGATGATGGAGCTTGCATACTAATAATCCGGCTCCATCGCATATTGTGTGCAAGCCATATACAACATCTTAATCAAATTTATCCCGCATAACAAAAGCCCGATCGCATAATGCACCATGGAACAAACACAGGTGCGACCCAACATACTACTACTATATCAAATTGTTTATAAATTGTTGATTAAATTCGACGCATCATAATGGACATGAAATATTGAGGGGGACGTTTTGAAGTGGCTATTGTGTGACTGTGTGCATAGCCTCTTCGAAGTCGCTACTTTGCAACCGATTAAGTTGATTATGTTGGAATCAGAATCCGCTAAGCTTCAGTGACAAAGCAAAGACGATTTTGCTTGAATTCACTTCGGCTATGGACCATCAACTTTTCCCATACTATGGGGGATAACGCGCGAAGGATGATATTGATCTTGGGCATTTTACGCCAAATCATGGACGAATGTAAATCCGACTACTACTCGGCGGATTATAAGTAGATTCATGAAGGAAATGCTATTTCTAGTCTTTAAAGCTAACACAAAGAAATAATTGCAATCTCCTTCTAGCTTCTAATTATTATATTCTCTAAATTTGCAAAGGCTTTTTAGTTCGCTCGTAGAGGAAGCGGTGGAGTTGCACGCCGGGCGAACACGGCGTGTGGAGTGGCACGTCGATGCGTGCGTGCCTGGAAGAGGTGGCGCGTGGAGTGGGGCGTAGAGTAGCGGGTGGGGTAGAGCGTGGAGTGGCGCATAGAGTAGAGCGTGGAGTGGCTCGTAAAGCGGCGCATGCAATACCAAATTTTGAGCGTAATTTTAAAAATTAAATAATAATAATTATTGATTGCAAATAATAATTCAATAAATGCTCTATTATATTGACTGGCTATAAAAATTATACAGCAATCGGAAGAACCTCGACACCAGAACAAAATATGCGTATAAAAACAAATCGCTATAAATAAAATAACTACTTAATTTGGTATGAATTCCCTAAGGCAAGGTAGATCAGTTTGTTAATTCCATTACCCTAAATGGAAAGTCAATTTGACTTGTCTAAATCAACAAATACGCATTACAAATCTTGAAACCGTTAATATTTAAATTGTATATTACGGTAAATGATTAAAGATGCAGCGCAGCAGCTCAAAAACTGCAATAACATGATTTAACAAGTTTTATAATTTTTTTTTTTTGGTTTGTTCCATTTTAATTGCTTTGGATTTTGTTGCATGGCGGATATGATGATGACTAAGTGCCAATGTAAATTTAAATGTGTTTCTTTCAGCGTTTAGAAAAGCAAAGCTTGATTTCTATCATATTAGTAGTTTCCGGTGCCAAGTGCAACGACTAATTAAAATATCGTTAATTAAAAACGACCTTGTCATTCCAAGCCAACAATTAGCGAAACAATTTGATGTAAGAACGACGCGCCTATTCATCCAACAAGAATTCCAATTATTATCGGAAACGAAGGAAAAAATTAATATAAAGCAAAATCTCTTGTGTATTTAGAAAGCCAATTTTCGGATGATTAATATATTTTTCGAGGTGTTTCGCGTATTGGATTTTTGCCACGTAATGTTGTCTGCATTCGATGCGAAAAAATACACTTTTATTGTGTTGTTCGCGAAACGGTTAATTAAGGACTGTTGCTAAAAAAAGTCGACGAAAAACTTACCCCGGATAGATTGTTGAGTTCACCCAACCATTCATTAAGTAGCTGTTCGGGATCCTCGGGATCGGATTCAGCATCTCCGCCAGTCTCATTGTTTTCACTTAATTTATTCATCTGAAACAAAAGTATCGCAATGAAGACTACGGAAATTCAAACTTCTGATGTTAACAAATTTAAAAAAAAATACTAAAAATTAATTATGAGAATAAGGCAAAATGAGTCAAAATAATTTGTTAAAATGGCAATAAGAATATTAATTAACATGAAATAATTATATTTTAATTTTACGTCAAATAATAATTAATAAAAAAATAAAAAAAGTCGATACAAAAATTATTTGGGGCGACTGGGATTCGAACCCAAACCCCTTCAACTGCCGGTTGAGCGCCTCACGTTCAACCGACCATTGAAAGGTCCTGGGCTCGAATCTTAGTCGCAGAAAATTATTTTTTCAATTTTTTTTTATTAAAAAATGTATTTGTATTTACAAATAAAATATTTAATTAATTGAAATTAAATGTTAACTTCAAAAAATCTGACAAAATATTAAATAATTTGATAAAATTTCTATACACCATCAAAGCATATTAACGAACAAAGAACTTGTAAAAATTGCCTTTATTTATTTTTTACTCTCAGACACGAACTTTAATACCCATTTTTAATGCTGCATAGAACGGATTAAAAGTGTTAATTAAAATTGCTACAAAAAAAAAAACTTTATAATTGAAACAATGCGGTCTATAGATTTTTCCCTGGTAAATGATGATGAGCAAAACTGGACGTCTATTAGAAGAATGTTTCAACAATACAATCAATCATTTTATATTTACTAGTAGCCAGACGGACAATATTGTCTGACCTATGCTTATCTGTTTGTTAAATATAGCCCTATTAAAGTGTGAAATATATTTATTATTGTAAATTATACTGAACGTTTTATAGGTTTAATAAAATACGGGACTATAATGATTCCTTTTATACGTCGAGAAAAGCAAAATACCTTTTATTGATTGAATAAATAAATACAACTTCGATATAGGGGAGAATGTTTATGTTTAGCTAAGAAACTTTGTGTAATGAGATTGTCTAGTAAATTTTTAATATTTAATTTTATGATGGAGTATAAAAATCACAAACGAATATAATTTTTTGCGATATTTTTGAGGCTTGGAAAGGGTTGAGATTTCAAATTTAAAGTGACATGACGTCACAATTTGAGAACGCCTTGCGCCCTCCCCACCTATATTTGACCTTGCATAAATAAACGCAGTAAAAGAAGAGGCGAAATGGGCGGAGTGTAATTTGCACTGCGCTAACCTGACCGCTTCTAATTGTGACGTAATTTTCTCACTAAATTGCTTCTAATTTAAATTCTCTTAAAGGCTGCTAATTTTTTTAAAATGTTTTTTCAATCATTTTTACTACCTTATCTGCCTCCATTAATCGTTTATCGACTAGTGAAAAAATCGTATGGAAATTTCTTGGAAAAACATCCTTGCCTCGCATTTGTGCGATAAGCAAAAACTGTCTCAGACAAAAATAAACCGCAACACTTCATTCATTGAAAGAGCAACAGCAGTTTCCCCCTACGCACGATTTCTTGTAGGTTTCTGTTATGCGTAAAAATACACATTCAAGTAGGATGTGTGTTATATTTTCATAGTGGGCGCGAGAAGTAAAGGAAAATACGGTAGTATTTCATGAACAGCAAGGGCGGTGCACTCTCTTGAAAAAAAATCGGCCATATGGTGTTTCTGCACTGCGACACTTTTCATTTTTAACTTTCATTTCTGCATAGTGCATTAAATTATTAAATATAGCAAAATTAATCATAAAAACTCATTTGAGCGTAGCGCAATGTCTAGATAAGTAAACTAAGTTTGTTTGCAAAATATCTTTTTTCGTTTCAATTTTTCGAAAAAATGTTTAGGATCAATCTTGTAGAGCATAAAATTTCTATTTTATTTTCTACAACTTTCATTCAAGACTTTTTACTGTAGCACTAATATTGCAAAAGTTATAAATGGTCAAAGATTCAGATTTTACCAATAATTGGCAACGCCTCCCACTACCTATCGCACTTGCTAAAATTTTTAACTTTGACAACAAATAACTTTTGCGGTATCGGTGCTACAATAAAAACTCTTAAATAAAAGTTGTAGAAAATTTTATGGTCTACAAGATCGGTCTTGAACATTTTTTCCGAAAATTGCTACGAAAAAGATTATTTTTGTTTTTTGTAAAAACTCAATTAAACATAGCGCGATGTTAAGATAAGTAAAATAAGTTTGTTTGCAAAATATCTTTTTTCGTATCAATTTTTGGAAAAAATGTTTAAAATCAATCTTGTAGAGCATAAAATTTTCTACAACTTTTATTCAAGACTTTTTATTGCAGCGCTAATATTGCAAAAGTTATAGGTGGTCAAAGATTCAGATTTTAGCAATACTTGCAAGGCCTCCCACTCCCTATCGCACTTGCTAAAATTTTTAACTTTGACAACAAATAACTTTTGCAGTATCGGTGCTACAATAAAAAGTCTTGGATAAAAGTTGTAGACAATTTTATGCTCTACAAGATTGGTCTTGAACATTTTTTCCGAAAATTGCTACGAAAAAAGTTATTTTAAATTATTGTTTGCAAAAATAATAATTTGTACGCCATATCAATTAAAGCGACGTTAATTAATTCCTTGATGACCTCATTGAGATAAATTTTTTACGAGCCCACTTCAATCAAATTTATCAATTTGTTTTCCATTTTCCAATTACACATATCAATTTCGAAACAATAAAAAATTAATATCTAAAAATTCACCGAATCAATTTAATCGTATTAAATTCGCCGAACTGATTTTCGAATCAGCCTCGCCTTTTGTATGTAAATTAACTAAAACGATATAATTTTAATAATAATCACAATTCGGCTATTCAAAAGAGCCATTGTTCATTCATCGTTTCTTAAGTGCAATGTTTTGCCGGAGCGATTAATTAATTAATTAAAAACACCGGATTTGCCTCGTCTTTTTTCCACAAACATCCTGACGGGTAGTTCTTCGTCAGTTCTGGCGCTTTCATGATGCAAATTCTATTTTTAATGCAACCAGTACCAGACTTTTGTCCAGACACCGTTGTTCGTCTTATGCATTTGAATAATGAATATTTTATTATTTTATTATCTATGTATGGGTCCACACAAACTTTTGTCACTCAAGTCAATGGCTTTTTCGTCTGCCGAATGCAGAATGCCGTTACTTATTCAAGGAAGTTTAACTATTTTTTTTTGGCAACGTTTCCTTCCTATGTCAATGTCGAATTAAAGATGCATATGTCACTGCCAGCCCGTTAAAAGTGCCATTGATGCTTTTTAGATATTTCTAGAAAGGTGAATATTTATTTTTAGATTTAAATTTATTTTGTGAAAAATGGTTTTTTATATAAAATTGTTACAATTTAAATACAATTTTATAAAAAAAATAAAAAATGTAAAAAAAATAAACAAAAAAAAAATTAGACACAACCGGTTATCTCAAAGTTGTCTGCAACCAGCATTGCATCATAGAGAAAAGAGCGCAAATAATTGGCGAGAGCTTAGGAGAGAGTGAGAAAAATATATAATAAACACATGTATTTTTAATTAGTGTATTTCGGTTATGCGTTGATGGTTTTTGATGAAAATCATGTCAAAATATTCTGAAAAGATTACTCTGTTTCCCAAAGCTTTCTTTTTAAAAAAATAGTGGATAATTAAAGACATATTTGACAATCAAAAATAAATAACATAATTAACAATGATTAATTAAAATTATTCAATTTAGTGAGCTTCATGCCCTAGAGAATGTTTTTATGAATATTTTGACATGATTTTCATCAAAAACCATCAACGCATAACCGAAATACAGTAGTTAGAAATACGCGTGTTTATTATATATTTTTCTCACTCCCTCCTAAGCTCTCGTCAATCACTCGCGCTCTTTTCTCTACGATGCAATGCTGGTTGCAGACAACTTCGAGACAGCCGGTGAAAGACCCTTAAATAAATATAAGCAACTTAAAAATTCAAGTCAATTAAAGTCAAAAATAAATTTCAGTACAAATACATTCATAATAAATCAAGAAAAAAAAATTGGCGCCAATATAATTATTTAAAATTTCAATTACTCGTCATTACCATTATCCATTCATAACCATACAATCACGCAAGCTGGAAAACGAACCATAAATTATTCATAAAATAGGAGCATTTTCATAGCCTTTTAAGAGGATAATATACCAGAAGACGAAGACAATTTTATTTTATCCTTGGCCTCGAATTTTATGAGCGACTAAGAACAACGGCAGCTTGTAAAAATTGGAGCAGCTCCAGGGATTTTTTGACGATTAAATATTTTGTCGAGAAGAAATTTCCAATTATTTCAGCTATTCAGAACAGTCCCGGTCTCATTTTTCAAGCAATTGCACAAGTCATGGATGGCATTGTGGAAAACCAGGTCGACAATTTTGAATTCCTTCCTTTCCACTATGTATTCCCCAACCAATATTTTATTATGCATTATTTATAGAAGCCCAACTTTAATCGATACATTGTTATTAATTATAGTTTTACTTTATAATTTATGATGTATTGTTTGTTTTCGTCGAATGCACTTGTGATAGACAGGTCAAATTTATCACAGTTGCTTTTTAGTGCAACAACTATCCATGTTTCGAAGGTCTATTTTCAGTTTCAGCGTGTAGGAAAAGGGTGCTGAGTTATAAATAATGACTTTGTTTTGGGTGTGGTGCTTTAAATCAAATTTTTTCCCACGTTAAATGTATTCGAAAAAAATTATATTGTACCCACATCACATTGGCACAATGAAAAATTGGGATTTCAGCGTACAATTTCTGAAAGCTTAATGCGATACGAGAGGCTACGCGGCGGATCGTGCACGAACATGCATGAAATTACTGATAGAATTTCATCAAGTTCCAAATTATACGAGAGCTTCAATTTTCAGCACTTTTTCAGGATTTTGATTAATTTTCTACAAAAAAACTTTTTGGTTTCTTCAAAAATATTCTATTTTCAAAACAAATCCGAAATAAAATCAAAAATCGCGGTTGGTCTTGAGTACCTTGGTCTAGAACCCCCCGATTTTAAAAAGCACTTACGTCTAGAATCCCCACACACACAAAAAATAATAATTCTTTTAGATGACTTTATTGCAAAAACACGTTTATCTAGTAAGTATAATCTTCGGATGGTGGTTCCGGCGGTGGTGTTCGCATAGCGTTCATACCTTTATTAACTCCAACATTAATACCCATATTGACCAAACTGCCGGAATTTTCGCTCAAGAAACCACCCACGGCATTTGCGCCCTTTTTCAGCATACCTGGCTTATTGTTTTGCTGATTTTTATTGCGGTTACCACCTTTTCGACCACCACCACCCTTTCGACCACCACCCTTTCGGCCACCACCCTTTCTACCACCACCTCGTCGACCACCGCCACCCCTTCTGCCGCCACCTCCTCGAGCGCCTCGACCACCGCCACCACGACCTCTTCGGTCTTCAAATGCTAAGAGGAGATCAGCTTCGGAGTTTGGGATTGAGATTGCGGTGGCAACTTCTGTTTGCAAAATTTTAATGAAGAATGAGAGCACTTATTTAAAAAATGTAAGTTTGTTTTATGAACTCACCAGCATTTTCTAAGATGGAAAAAGTCCAGATAAATAATAGGGTGATACTGAAGGAACTTAGAATTTTCATTTTGCTGTTTATTTGACTTTAAAAAATGTATATGTGGATATTTAGTAGAATATTTTTATGTATTTATATAATGCATCATTAGTATAGTTGATAGTCTTTTGATTGCCGATTTTATAGACATAAATACAACACAAATTGTAATATATTAGTTATTAATTTTTTTTTTGCATTTTGAATTTTTTATCAACAAATAGTCTGTGCATTTTATATTTAAGGGTCCTTCACCGGCTGTCTCAAAGTTATCTGCAACCAGCATTGCATCACATAGAAAAAAGCGCGAATGATTGGCGAGAGCTTAGGAGAGAGTGAGAAAAATATATAATAAACACGCGTATTTATAATTACTGTATTTCGGTTATGCGTTGATGGTTTTTGATGAAAATCACGTCAAAATATTCTGAAAAAATTAATCTGTTTCCCAAAGCTTTTATTTTTTAAAATAGTGGATAACTAAAGATATATTTGACAATCAAAAATAAATTAACATAATTAACAATGATTAATTAAAATTATTCAAATTTAGTGAGCTTCTTGCCTTAGAGAATTTTTTTCTGAATATTTTGACATAATTTTCATCGAAAACCATCAACGCATAACCGAAATACACTAATTATAAATACGCGTGTTTATTATATATTTTTCTCACTCTCTCCTAAGCTCTCGCCAATCATTCGCGCTCTTTTCTCTATGATGCAATGCTGGTTGCTGACAACTTCGAGACAGCCGGTGAAGGACCCTTAATACAAAATTTTAAAAAAATATCACTTGCTCAAAAATAAAAAATAAATTAATCTAATTTTTATCGTTTCTAAAATATAGCATTAAATTCGCAGACGTGCCTTATTGACTTATTTCCAAATATTTATCACAAACCCAAACAAAAACTACAGCCTCAAGTTCGAAGATATGAGAAATTGCAAAATTCCCGTACAATTCCTGATAGCTTTAATACGGCCAGATTGTGCCGGATTATGTATGAAATGTAGTCGTTGCGAGTAAGTTTCATGGTTTAATTGGATGGGTTTTAGGCAGAAGGGTACATAACTAGAGTGCGGTTTACCGTTTACCACGTTCCGAGTCATGATGTACGATTTTCTGTTTGGTAAATAATCCGAAATCATGAATTTTTTTTTCCTACCTACTACTACGTACCTGCATTCGCCAGATCGATACGAATGCCACAAACAAGATAAATTAAGCTCCATTTCGATTAAGCTGCAGCTTACAGAGATTTGTTTACTAAGTCTGTGACCACATTTTAATTTTTTAATTAAGAATAGAAATTATTGTGGTAATAATGGCTATTACTCACAAGGATAAAGTTTGCGGCCTATGCGCAGGCGCGTAACTAGTCGAGTAATGAAATATTACTGAACACCCGTGGGTAATGAACAGCAATAAAAAATTACAATAATTATCAATCAAAAGTGTTTTTTATACCAAAATAGAATATTGTATCCAATCTATTGATTAGTAACGACTTATCTTATCATTCGACAACACTGCAGACTAAAAATTGCCCTCAAAATTCAAGTATTTCTGAATATAATGCACTATTTGAAATTTATGTACGCTTATACTACTATATGAGCGAAATGCTGGAATATCAAAGATACCCTTGTTGAATTTTCGTAAGCACGTATACCGGATGCAAGTGAAATGAAGCACTATTCCGGAAAGACTACTACCATATCTTATCTGACGTTTTTGCTTCTGCTGCTCCGATTAGGACCTTATAACTTTATATATCCAATTTGAGTGAGTCGACATGCTACCCAACTGTACAATTTCCTTATTGATTCCAGTCCACACACACACACTTTGCTTTGCTCCTCGAAAAACGAGAACTAGTTGATTTTCAAGTTGCATGATGTTTTGTTTTCAAAATTTACATCAATCTGCAATCAAACTAATGAAGTCTGCCTACATTTATATTTTTTTGTTCAGTCTCGAAACTGCTTGACATATTTATTATGTCGATTAAATAAATGGATCCGAATAATTCAACTCTAATCTTGACACTATTATCAAATAGTTTTGGAAATATTATTATGCAAACATAATTACGGCATATCATGGCATCGTTTAGCGGTGCGCTTCCATCATTTCAGCGAGCGCTGAAAATTTACTGCAAAGCTGTCCATTTTTAATGCGCATGTTTTTTGTTGTGTTTTCTCATTTGTTGTTGCGCATGTTTTTTGTTGTGTTTTCTGTTTTTCTCATTTATCTACGTTAATTTGCTTGCATTTTTCTGAAAAACGTCTAGATATAAAATTTGTAGAGAAATAAATTCTCTACAAGTTTGTAAGAAAGGATTTTTTTCGAATTTGGCTTATTTAACAAGTTACAGTCGATTAATGCAAGAACGTCGGGCCGTAAGCTAGAAAAACGAGTGAAGTATTGCGGGTTGCTGGTATGCAAGGCGCTCTGCGCAACATGACACTGCGCAGCACATCAAACAATAAACTTTTGTAAGAACAATTTTTTGATTTTTTTTTAACATAAAAAGTAAATATTTCTGAAAAATTATTCGAATGATAAAATCCGCGGATGCGCTTGAAAAGGACTCGGAAAAGGATTAATAACTGAATGTATAACTTTCGTCTAACTCTTTCCCATCCATATAAATGCAAAAACAAAAGAACAATGTTCCGAGTGGTGCTTCAAATGAGAATCCGCTGGAAAAAGTAGTTTTGGCATATAGGGCGCTTTAATTAAATGGCTTTTGGTATGGAAGGGCTGGCGCAACTTAGAATGCGGTTTACCACATTTTTGAATAATGACGCGCGCTTTATAATAAATAATCCGAAACGTAAAAATAACGTAAAAGTCATGTTAATAAAGCTATCTCGAATATTGCCGATGGTGACAATAAAGCTTGTCTTCCCAACTTCCAAACAAGTTTATTATTAAAAGTGATAAGATTTAATGACCATTGGCTCAGCAAGGGATTCTACATAGAAATCGATTACAATATATAGAAATGTTTGCTGGTGCATAACTATTTTATGTCTATGGTGTATAAATATATTGTGCTATAGAGCTGTTTAAATGCACTCTGTCTGTAGCGCTCTTTTGCCTTCAAAACCTCCCAGCGCATATAAATACTGTAATAAAATTTATAGATCCTAACTGGCTATAATTCAAATAATGTGTTTTAATTTTGTAAGCGAGAATCTCCGACCGCTATACCGCGTGTTTCGCTCTTCCTCTTTCCAAAAAAAAATCGACTTCGCAAATTTGCTTTACAACCTCGCCATCACTGAATTATTGACAATATTCGTCACACTGACTCTCACGACTAGCAAAGGTGTTTGAACTGCTTGATATACCGATCGGCAGGTGAGAAGCGTTGCATAGACATCCCAGTGCGGGTGAAACATGCGGTGGGGAAAAGAGCGCTGTCTCTGTCTAGCTACAGTAAAAAGCAGGTTCTCTCTGTCGCACGCACTGAATTGTCTAGCCAACGCTTCACACTTGCCGATCGGTATAAACCAGAATTTTGCTTCTAAGGGATCGAAAACATAATTCATTAGCATCAGATGTTGTGTGCTTGTTTTTACGTTGAAACTTTTGCCCTACTCCATTTCAGCGCAAAAACGGCGCATTATTTGCATATCGATTTGCCGTAAATTTTCAGGTGTATCCTGAAAGTTTCCGTAAATACGCTGAGCGCTGGGTAGTTTGTGCGATATTGTGAATTTAAGATTTTTGTTCTTATGAAATAAAATCGAGAATAAAATTGATAACTTCAGCTTACAAATCGAAAGGCATTTTACTACCTGCTAAATCGACCGGATTTGATTCGCGAAAATATGTGCGAACGAATTTTTCCCACACGAAAATCGCACCGGGTCAAAATGCCCTCGAAAAAAAAAATAAACGCGTTTAAATTCGCGCAGAGTGTTGTTGTCCATAAATGGCCATATATCAGATGTTCACTTTCGCAAAAGTAGCGCATAGTATAATCTCTTATACAAGTCTAAGCTTCTTGTGACTTTTGAAACGATATAAAATATATTAAACGCCACGTTTTGAAATTGATTTATGGTCAAGACGATAATATAAAGCCTCTCCTGCTCCGTGAAATTACACGCGACTCATTCCATCATTTTGCACACCACTGCCGTAGCGAGAGGTTTATGAATTGAGGTTTATAATTAAACCTGCATGAGATATGGACGAAACGAGATCGAATGGAAATAATAAACATGCACGTGCATGCATTTACACAATGTACCGCAATTAATGATCTACCTGCTGAATTCAGTTTGACTAATTTACCAGCGAATTCGCCAATATCTTGTCATTTAGTTCGCTTTTGTCAAATTTAGTTAATTTTATTAACTTTTTGAAGAAATTCGCCATTTTTTTGTCATTTTAGACAAAAGAAATGTCATTTTAGACTTTTAATGCGCAGGTCTTCCAAGATTCTATGCGCTGCGCAGTGCAAAAGTTGCGCGAAACGCCTTCAATTCAAGCAACCAACAATGCAGCTGTGTATTGTTGGTTGCCTGAATTCAAGGCGCTTTGCGCTCTTTAATCTACTGTAATTTGTTAAATATGCAAAATTCGGAAAAATCACCCCCTTATAAACTTATAGAGAATTTATTTCTCTACAAACTTGATATCTACAATTTTTTTGGTAAAACATAAATTAACGTATTTATATCGAAAAAAACAAATTTACCTCTGAGAATTAAAACTGGTTTCAATCAAATATAATTACTCGGCGAATATAATTTCCAATCGCAACAATATTGTATTTCCGTCCAATTAGAGACTTCCCATTTCATGCTCACCTGGCAAACAGGCAATAATGTAAACGTTTTCTCGTGCATTGCCATCATCATTTATCCCGAAAGCGCACGTAGTATCTTGTGAAGCTGCAGAGCAGATTATAAAAAGATGGTAAAAGAATGTGTGTATCGGCTCCCAAAAATAGCCACCACGTTGTTCTTTAGGTTAGCAATGTATGCGACGAGGCTCTTCAGACCACAAAGTGCCATTAGTATGCAAGTCGAGTGCCTCTCTACGTATATATTTTTAATCTAGTAGTATCTTATATTTAGGGACTTATAAGGCAACTTGGCAAACTGCGGCAACAACATTGTCCGCCCCGCACAAAGACATACATTTATTGTTCCATCGCGGCGGGAAAAAAATGCAGAGAAATTTTAGATGTTTTATAAGGCAGTGCATTATTTGCCAAGCGGTTTTTCAGTCGCCAAATCGCAAATCCAGGTGCAATTAGTCCGGAGCAGACGATATGGCATTTTCAAAATTGGGCAACTTGTTCGTATGGCGCCCCACAATTTTATAGATGCGTGTTTTTCGAGTCGAAAACTTTTTATCGCTTTTCGTTACGTGATGGTGTTGCAACTGCACTGTTTTATATATCGGCGGTGAGCCATTGTAAATTACAGTAGTCAAATGTGCAATTTCATGGCTTGTGAAGTGAAGAAAACTTTTTCCACTCGGGTTTCAGGCTAGCATGTTTCACGAACTCTTGGAAATGAAATAAAAGCGCGCTTTTTTTTTGTACGGGTTAATTGCAACGAATGCCATGAATTAATTTATGTGGTTGTTCCTGACGAATGTAGTAGACGTTTCGTATGGTAAGCTGATACTTTAATTTTCATCGGGAGAATTAATTGCGAAAAAAATGAAAGTTTGTTGGATGTGTAAAGAAAAAAATAATGTGGAAGTAATTTTAAATATCAATTAGTTGTTTTCCGTCCAGTCGTTAGCTCGTCTAGCTACTTGTCAGTCCGCCGGTCTGTCCGTCCGTAAGCGCGCCCCCTTCCGTACGTCCGGATGCGCGCCCCCTTCCGTACGTCCGGATGCGCGCTCACCCGTCTGTCTATCAATCTGCCCACCCGGCCGCGGTGTAGTAATAAAATATTACTCAACGCTCGTGAGTAATAAATAGCAATATATATCAGAAAACGTGATTTTCCAAATTTAAACCACAAATTTTTCCACTCACATTTTTAACTCGCTTTTAAATGCTTGCAAACGTAAACGATAACGACTAATAAATAGTGTCGAAAATGTGTTGTTGATGTAAACAACTCGATAAACATTAAGAATCACATTAAGATAAACACGTGTATAATAAAAGTGTTAAATTATATAATTTGAATTTTTCAATATTTGTCCTCGCGCTCCCACCAAATATTGCGATGATAAATTTCATATCGCCAATATTTGTTTATATGCTTTTTCTAATTTATTTGCATCTTATCATATTTTATTTACCGAAGAATGTAGATAAAATAAAATCAATGTAGCGATATTTGTAACAGTTATCGAGACTTATATTTAATATTTTAATTTTATTAAATTAAATATTTTTTTAAAACAAATATACAACAAAATTTTGTGCAGAAAAATATTTACATTTCGCATAAATGGATGCAATTAGTCGCACCGAGATTCCGCTATTTTTCAACAATAAAAGTTACATAAAATTGCGTCAACTCGGAAAATCATTAAAAATTGAACTTTTTGCGAAAAAACTTTTGCGCTAAAAAAAATTCCTAACAACTGCAACTGAAAGTAAACAACTTTACAATAATTATTAAAATCCAATTCCGTTAAGAGAACATTAATTCGAAATTCAATTCGAGCAATTAGAACCACCAGAAGGAGGAGGAAATTTGAAGAAAGCCACTTCTATACTATGTATATAGTATATTTCTGTTTACATTAGTTACATAGCAAATTTAACTATGGCAAGCCGCCCTTTATTTGCGTAAAGGGATGTAAACCAAAGAGATGCAATTTGTTAGCACAGTGCCTTGCGGCGGCCAGTTTCACTCAGGCCCATATAATGTAGATTATGTAATGAAATCCCCCACGAAAACTTTTTATATTATTTTATTTCCATTCATTTCATCAAACAAAACTTTCGTTATTGTAATAATATAATTGCTTGCCGAAAAAAATCAATGCGCTAGTATAAAGTTCAAGAAAACTTTCGTGGGCGGCTGCCTCATGAATAATCATCAGTTTCATTGAACATTTCTTAAATTAGCAAAGTGACTAAAATTCGTTTTGCGTGTAAACTTCGCGGAACGTACATAAGCGAATGGAAACGTAAATAAATAATTAAAATCATCGTTAAAATTATACTATAAATTAAATAAAAAATTCATTCATCTCTAAAATTTGCAAAAAAGTTTCTTATGACCGTTTTTATTAAGAAAAAAAAAAGTATTTTGTGTTAAGTTAAGGGTCCTTCACCGGCTGTCTCGAAGTTGTATGCAACCAGCATTGCATCATAGAAAAAAGAGCGCGAATGATTAGCGAGAGCTTAGGAGAGAGTGAGAAAAATATATAATAAACACGAGTATTTATAATTACTGTATTTCGGTTATGCGTCGATGGTTTTTGATGAAAATCATGTCAAAATATTCAGAAAAAAATTCTCTGAGGAAAGGAGCTCACAAAATTTGAATAATTTCAATTAATCATTGTTAATTAAGTTAATTTGTTTTTTATTGTCAAATATGTCTTTAATTATCCACTATTTTAAAAAAAAAAAACTTTCGGAAACAGATTAATCTTTTTAGAATATTTTAACATGATTTTCATCAAAAACCATCAACGCATTACTGAAATACAGTAATTATAAATACGCGTGTTTATTATATATTTTTCTCCCCGTTTTTCTCACTCTCTCCTAAGTTCCAAAAGCATTTTGTCCCAATTCAATCCAATAAACTTCCTCAATCAAATCGCTCCGAAACCTAACTTATTGATATTCAAAGTTCTGAACCCCGAATTAACGATGCTATTAATATATAAATTATAAATGAATTAGTTTAGCGAGTGTTAGCAGCGCGTCATGCTCGAACAATTTTGAAAGTGCATTAAAGATTGTTTATCTGACTTTTATGTTTAATTCATTCTACCAAGAATCTGATAATAAAAAAAGTGTGACAATTATAAATTTTTCAGTTTAACATTTACATCAGCTTGCAAAGATTAATAAGTTGTAAAACAAGTTTTTTGTGTAAATAAAGTGTCATATTGTTTAATGTTGTAATATTTTTGCAGTTAATCACGGTAGACTCAAAACTAACCCACATCTAAATAAATGAGTAATAATGTAATTAATTTTTTGCAATAGAAATTTGGCGCAAATTAAATCAAATCAAATATTTGAAAATTAAATTAAAATTCAAAGAAGTTGTTTTTTTTTTAATTTTTCAAAAAATTAATCAATTTTGAGATTTTTGGGACCTAATTTTTATTTTTAGTTTATTTTATGTATTATTAGTTTTCTAAGAAAAAAAAACAAAAATAGTACAAAATTATTTTAAAAAAATCCACTTAAAAAAAAATCAAAATGTTGAATATCGATAATTTCCGAGATGATTTCCGCATTTTAATTTAATTAAACCCGATTTAATCCTTTCGTAAATTCGGCAAGATAAATCTAACCGTTTAGTATTTAAGAATAGATCGGTATATGCACGGTGCTTAATTTTATGGCCTCATGATTGTGTCGCCCAAATTACTCACGCACGTCTTGTTTGAAATTAATTAGAGAGACACACGAGTGTGTGCATCGTAGTGGAAACCGAAAAACCCTGCAGGGCTTTAATTTTAATGTATTTATCTAACCCGAAAGTTGTTTGACTTTTGAACGACAAAAACAGTCGTCTTTGACGGATCCAATTGAACTTCGGGGTAAACACCACTATGCCAAGCCATATATTCGAGTGAAGTGAAATTATATTTCAATTTTCATAAAAATAAATCAAATTTACTCTAAAAGTCATTATTAGAATTTTATTAAGGGTCTTTCACCGGCTGTCTCAAAGTTGTCTGCAACCAGCATTGCGTTATAGAAAAAAGAGCGGGACTGATTGGCGAAAGCATAGGAGAGAGTGAGAAAAATATATAATAAACACGCGTATTTATAATTAGTGTATTTCGGTTATGCGTTGATGGTTTTTGATGAAAATTATGTCAAAATATTCTGAAAAAATTAATCTGTTTCCCAAAGCTTTTTCTTTAAAAAAATAGTGGATAATTAAAGACATATTTGACAATCAAAAATAAATTAACATAATTAACAATGATTAATTAAAATTATTTAAATTTAGTGAGTTTCTTGCCCTAGAGAATTTTTTTCTGAATATTTTGGCATGATTTTCATCAAAAACCATTAACGCATAACTGAAATACAATAATTATAAATATGCGTGTTTATTATATATTTTTCTCACTCTCTCCTAAGCTCTCGCCAATCATTCGTGCTCTTTTCTCTATGATGCAATGCTGGTTACAGACAACTTCGAGACAGCCGGTTAAGGACCCTTAAGTTTGGTAATTGTAAATCAACGTCAAAATGCCAAAAAAATTACAAATAGTCACTTAATTATTTTAGAAAATTATTTTTTTCAAAAAACCTAATTAGCGTCCTAATGAAGAAAAACCTTCAATTTATTTTCTATGAAAGGCAAACTTATTTAAATAATTATTTTACTTTTAATAAGTAATCAGCGAGGCTAAAATAAATCTATAGAGAAACGCACAAGCATAAAGCTTTTTGTATATTCGGCTTTAGAAATAAACGCAAACAATGCACAATAATAACAAACGCAGTAATGATGTATGTGTACTTTTCATAAAAATTACAATTTATTCACTCTAAGCTTAACTTATCTTTTGAATTTGATTTGAGTAGTAGTAGTACATTGCATTTTCGTTTCGCTTGGGAAAAGTATAGTACGGTTATGCAATTATTGATTTATTCTTAATTGTCCGTCTTTATGATTACTACTATTGCTTATTATTTAATCAAACGCATTCACCTTGTGGCTATAGTACCTAATAAAGCAACAAAAATATAATCACAATCAGAATTGTGATATATTTATCAATGATATTGTTATTCGAGACGCGATAGGCCGAGCGAGATACAGTTATTATTGATTAGTATAAACAAATTAAAAAAGCCAGAAATTATTATAAGAACAGATTTGAATAAATCACAGCTCGGAATGATACATAGTACGCCCCAGAAATATTTTTTAGAAAGTTTCAACTGCATCGCACTATAAATGCATCACCATGTAAATTTTAATAATATAATAATATATAAATGCACACCCAAATTTTACAAATCTAATAAATAAAATCGAAACGATAATTTTTTATGAAATTTGATTGGTTGGTGAATGACGTCACGTTTAATAAACTGTGCAAATTTTAGATTAAATTGGATTTTTAATATCTTTGTTGATTATTGAACGATTGCCTCGACGATTGCTTTCGCAAACATTAAGAGTTTTTATGGAATTCGAATCTCGAGTTAATTACCAAATTGCAAATCATTTGGTTTTTTTGATTCGCAAGATTTCGCGATATGTACAAAAAACGGACAAACTAAAATAGACGGACAAAAGCGAGGACAAAAGTTTAAGATTCGCTCATTATCGCAATGCAAAGAAATATTCTCGACTCACCAAAATTGAACGTAACATAACCTCACTTTTTAGCGTACCCCATTTTTTAATTATTATTTATTATTTTTATAACTTATTTATATAATTATTAAATTTAACACTAAACAATCATAAAAATAACAATAACATCATTATTTAAAGCGTCCTTCACTATAAAGTGCATTAAAACCGCAAAATAAATTTAAAACCCACCCGCCCTAACCTCACTTTTTCGTAACAACATACAATCTGTCAAGAAAATTTGAAAAATCGAACCAAAATATTTCGATTTTCCACTATTTGAAAAGCGTAATTAACTCACCTTATTATAAGTGTTGGATCTGTGCACACAATGCATACGGAATTAATTTGATATCCAATTAAAAAGGCATTTAAAAAACGAACGAATATAAAACACACTAATACACTACTACAAGGTTGAAGAACGCGACTCTAACGACCTCGCTCCGAACACATACCGAGACAAACTGAAATGCAAACTGCAGTGTGGAGTCGGCGGTCCGGTGTGTGTGTATTTCCTGGTGGAGAATGTGCGCATGCGGTGGAGGTATGTACTATACTACTGTGTTCTCGCATGATGATAATGGGAAATTCGATTTAAATGCATTTCCATTTCTCCGGGAAATTTCATCTGCATCTGCACCACCAACTTTCTCGTTATGTCGCGTTTCAACTTGGCCTCTACACTCATTTTAAAAATTCAATATTGATCAAGTCAAGATGGTAATTTATTCTGCGATTAAATTCGCGAAGGGTAAGTAAGTACATTTATTGAAAGAAGGTTCGCATTAAAATTTTTGTGGGTTTTTAAGGAATTTGCGAGGAATTGCGGATATTTCTGGATGGATGAAAAGAAATTGTAAAGTTTTTCGGAAATTTTACGAGGATTTTTCGAACGAATTGAAGATTTCGAAATTTTTTGAATATTTTTAACAAAAAATTAGAAATTTTTGAAGATTGTGATTTTTTAAGAAAAAATTCGTCTATTGGGTAAGATTTTTAAGCAAATTTTGTAGATTATTACCCAAAAAAATTCAAAATTTTCCCAAAAAAAATTTCTTACCAAACTTTTAATTTTTTTTGTGGAAAATTTGAAACTTTTTTGAATAAAAGCCATTAAAAATAATATTTATAATAATATAATAATTTTTTTAAAAAAATTCCGAAAATGGTGAAAACAATTTTTAGATTTTTTATTTTTTTTTTCAAAATTTCAAAAATAATTTTAACGGCTTTAGAAAATAAAATTTTCGAAGACATCCATTTTTAACTGCTAACTAATAGCTATCTTCGATTTACATTTTTTATTTTTTGACTCATCCAATCTAAATTGCACACTTCAAAATTGTCACTTTAAAAAATTAACTAATTTATTAAAAAAAAAACTTTAAAATCCCTTGTGTAAAATGAGTAAACGTATGCGACGTGAACAAGATGAGGCAAAAAATTTCACAGTAGAACTAGATGAGATCGATAAATTAGAACTATTTAGAGAACGTATTACGGCACCATTAATTTGGCGCCGACTAAGCAGCGGTATCAAAATCCAAGATCTACAGCCCAATTATTACAATACCGTTTTGGAATTGCTTGAAGTATATCCTTATCCATTCCTAATCATTTTAATCAAATCCATCTCATAGGCGCATTATTTAAATGTCGAACTACTGTACAGCAATGCACATATTTTGGACGATCCCGAATCAAAAGCATCGTTCAACCAACGGATTACGTTCATTATGAAGGATTCCTCATCTATCATTGCGCTTGATGAAACTAAAGTTTGTATTGACAAAAAATTGTGTTTGATGAAATTCACTGGTTTGGATAAAAAATTTCTGTCGTAACGAAAAAAAATCTGGTCAATAATTTGAGTTGGTCAGGGTAAAGCACATTTTTGTACTAGTAATCCAAAAAGTGTGCAACAAAAAAATTAGTATTTTTTTGCGCAAGCGCGCAAAACGCGTAGATGCTACATGCGCACTGAATAAACGCGTTGATATGTCATGCGCATTGACACATCAGCGCAATTGTGAAACCGCAATATATCGCCATCCTTCCAACATCAAACACTTCGAACTAAACGCAGAAATTACTTTAGCATAATAATATTTTGTTTAAACCGGTGAATCTCACCAATACCCAATTTGTTTTGCTTAGATTCAGTTTATATAATTAAATTTCACCAGGAAGACGCTTTAGCCGGATGTCTTATATTCAAAGCGATCGCTCGGAGCGACTTCGGCAGAATCTTCAGTCGCGTTCAGTTGATTGAAGGTGAGGCGCACAAAAAAGTTGTCAAGTTTACAAGTTGCCTGAATCGCAAAGTCGATATTTACGACATATTTAAGTGCGACACGTTTTTGCGATACTATTTACTTTGCATCCATCCGGATTACAGGAAAATCGGTTTGGACCTTTCCAATAAATTATAAGGTGCGATGCAATAAATTCGTCGTTTTTTAGGACTTGGCTTCCAATTAATGCGCACCGGTTTGGAAATCGCAAGAACGCTGAAAATTCCGGTCGTTATGGGCATTTTTGGCAACCATTCGACGCAAACTTTAGCGAAAAGGTTGGGAATGACGGTATTTAAGGTAGGCAACCAGCGATACATTTTAGTTCAAATTAATTAATTGCAGGTTATTGAAGAAGTTAATTATACCACTTGGCTTGATGATATGGGGCGGATGATTTTCTGCAATCCAGGTGCTGGTAATTATACGTGCGCGGTTATGGCGGGGGAAGTACCACCGCCGCCGGAAATTGAATTGCCGCCCCCGCTGGCCAAAACCAGTACTTTTCAGAAATTGACCCGATTGGAGAAGCGCAAAGCCAAATCGAAACAGAAGCAGAAAATGGAAAGGATGGGAAAATAAGTATTGTACAATTTTCCAATGACGTCAACTGCGCAAAGGGTTGGAAATTTGGTCGGGTCGGCGCACGCAAGTATTAAAGCTCTCTTAATAAAAAATCAAAAAACCTTTAAATTTAAAAAACATTTTTTGAAATCTTTTTGAACATAAATTTTTCGAAAAAAAATATTTTGCCTTTAGATTGATAAGAAATCAATATTTATGAAAGTTACTACGCAATTTCTGAACGGGAAAAAAATAATAATAATGTATTCATGGTTTTTTCCGGAACAGTCGGCTTATGATTTACTTTTTAATTAAATAACACTCAGCTGAATTAATTTACATAAAAATTAGATGGTCTTTTAACGATTTTAAAATTCATCGTTAATTTTCCTTTTTTCGTGTGGATCTACGTTTATTGCTCGCCAAAATTCGATTCGATCCATGTAAAGGCCTGTTCGCATTTCCGTATCTTTTGTACCGATGAAATAATATTCCATATTTTTTGCGCTCTGGACTGGCTCCCATTTATTTGGAATTAATTCGTTCACTTCTGGTGTGGGGTCACTTGAAATAAAAATTAAAAAGTATTAAAAAGTAATATAAACAAATAAATTAAATTAATATTAATATTAACATTAAAATTATTATTTTTTTTATTTATTATTTCATGCTTTAATTTTACAATAAAATAAACTTTTTTTATCAATTTAAATAAATGCAACAAAAAAAAATATTAATAAAAACGCAATAAATTTTAATAAAAAGTCTAATAAATAATAAATAAAATAAATAATATAATTTGATCAAATTTTATTAAAAAAAAATCGTTTAAATATTTGAACGATTTTTTTTTAAAATATTGCATATGCGATAAAAAAAATGCGTATTGAAACGTTTCTCACCCAGTTTTGGCAAAGTTGACCCACAAATTCGTGAGCACTTCAGCAACATGTTTATCATCCGAATCCGGTTTCTTATCGGGGAAAAGGCCATCGCCTACCGGGAATAAGTATTGTAAATCATCGGCGTGACATACGCCATAATCATGACTTGGATCACCGAAAATTTCCGTAAAGCTGGAAGTGCCTCGATGGCCGAATAGATACAGATAAACCGGACTTTTTGCATATTTTTTATGCAATCGCACCGTTTTATCGGAGCAATGCAGGAACCAACCATCAGTATACAACTAAAAAAAATACTGATTTTTGCAATTTTGCAACATATTTAATGCTTACATCAACTAGTTCCTTTTGGCTGTTCTTCGTCAACTTCTTATCGTCAAAATAAAAGTGTTTAATTTTCTTCGTAATTGCTGAGACGTTTTTAGCCGTTTTGTCATAAATTAACGAAATCGGAATCACTCGATCGAAGTCGTTATTAATATCGTCGATTAGATGCGGATTGCCGAAAATGCCCGCCGCTCTTAAAGCGCCATCGTCAGTGTTCAGACCGACCACCAGAGGGACATCGGCACTTCTTCCGCCAGCAATCGCATCTTGCGGATGTTCCACTAAAAAGGCGCCATTGGCGTCCTTCTCGATTACAGGTTTGAATGGAATCATTGGATCCAAATCCCAGTCCTGAGAATTTTCATACTGAAAAAATTAATTTGCATTTTTTGCTCAATTTAATTTACCATGAAGATTTTATCTTGTTTAATTATATCATACGCGTCGACTTTGCGCAAACAATCCACCATGGCCTTGGTGTCCTCGGTCGGGCAATTTAAGGCCTTTGCCAGTTTGTGCGCATGCGCAACGCCCTCGTTTTCGGGCGCTAAGGCCCACGTGCACATTGCGGTTCCGCTTTGCGCTATTGCTTTGTGAAAGAGACCTAAAAATGTTGCAATGTTGTATTAAAATGAGTTTCTCATATTTTTAAATGCATATTAATTCCACTTAATTTATTGTTAGCAATTTTCTGAAGTAGAAATTGACATAAATAACACGGTTGCTGTATCGAATTAATGTTTCTTCCTTTATTAACCCAATCAGTGATTCGTGTAGCAAATCAACCTTCAATTCTTATTACTACTTTCAATTTAAATATTAGTGCTTTATGCTTTTTCAATGAGAATCTGGGTGTAATGTTTTGTATTTAATTACTGCACTAACGCTTGAATTACAAAACTAACTGACATATGTATCCTCGATTAAAATGCCGAGGAAAAGAATGCAGTTAAATGATTATTTTATTGATTTTCAAATTTAAATACCTTTGCTTAATGGCGAAATCATGTGAAATTGCGCACTGGCGCCACCTGCCGATTCGCCAAAAATGGTAACGCTGTTTGGATCACCTCCGAATTGTTTAATGTTGGTTTGTACCCATTTTAGTGCTAGACTTTGGTCCTTCATTCCATTGTTTCCTGGGACTTCTTCGTCACCGGTGCTTAAGAAACCCAGAGCACCTGAAAAAAAATTGAAGTCGAAAAATAATTTTATTAATAATAATTTAAAAAAAAAAAGCGTTTTAAGAGGAGTACTTCGGCTGAGCTCTCATTTCAGCGCGTCTAACTCGAACGCATGCTATTCTTATAGAAAATCACTGCCACTCGGTGTAAGGCCCACAGGAAAACTACTGAATCAATTTTAAATATTTAAAGTGATATACATTCTAGAAACATTAATCTACTCTTTTAATAGAACAAAGTTTTTATAGTTCATTGTAAAAAAAAAGGTACAGCTACTCAAAGTTAATATAGTTGATATTTCAAATACAAAATAACAGAAATGACACTTTGTCCATTGCAATCGCAGATAAATCAATTCAGATTATATATCAGTTTAAATATTGAAAATTGATTCTTTAGTTTTTAAGATTGCCCTTCACCCGATTTGAATTTTTTTATCATATTTTGAACGAGAATCATCGTTAGAGTGCCTGTTCTAGTGCTCGGTAGATGGCTATACGGACGCTCAAACGCAAGATAGCTTCGAAGATGGCTGGTTGCGTCTCATTTCAACACATGCAAATATACTCGAATTGTCTCATGCTAATATTTGTGTCCTAACTCTAATAAAAGGGATGAAGGGTATCGTTTGTCGCTTCCACAATTTGCGTTTACCGTTGGCTTGGCTTTAAAAAGTTTTGAATGTAAATTTTTCAAAATATATTTTAATATAAGAAAAATTTAAAAAGATTTATGCACCATAAAACATATTTAAATTAATTATTTTAATTAAGTATTCTATTACTTTTATTAATTACAAAATATGGTTGAATATTTGAATATATAATATTTTTCTAGAATAATAATATCATTAAAATGAGCAATAAGAATTTTTCTGTTTTTTAATGATATTATTATTAAAATTAAATATTCAAGTTATTTTAAAAAAATGATTTCAATTTATTTTAATTTTTTATATTTTATATATTTTTTTAAAATTTAATTTAAAAAAAAATAACTGATATAGGTATTTACAGGTATTATGATAGAGTTTGGGTTTTACCTATAATTCAATTGCAATTAAAATAGACAAATTAAATAGAAATATACTAGTGAGGTAATCAATTCATTTTCTGTTACAAGAATAGCCAGCCCACTTCAAATGAAATTACTATAAATAAATCTGCGAGTATGTTTAAATAAATAAATATATAAACTAATAAATAGTGAAAAAACAAGGTCGCCGAAGAAATAGCACAATTTGCCATGAATTATTTATACCACTTTATTATTTAAATTTAATTGAATCATATTTTTTATCTCAAATACTCTAGTTTCAAAAAGACTGGGGATTAAAAAAACTATTATTTAGTTATTAAAAAAATACGTAGTAAAAAAAATAGGGACAACTTAAATTTACATAAAAAAAAATAATTTGATCAACATTTCTCTCAAGATACCTAGACAAGAACAAATGTCCAATACGTCTTACCTAATCTGTAATTCGTTACGACAAGGACTACGTCTCTGTCAAGTAAAATGCCTGGACCGTACCAAAGGGAATTGCCACCCCCACATAGGAAGCCGCCCCCATGGAAAAAGACCATGACTGGCAGAGGGTCGCTTCCGGAACTCGGCAACTAGATAAATGATTGCAAATAATAATGATTATGGTGTGCGGTTTTTCTTTTCCTTCTTGAGTGACTGCGATTTGTACGACTTCAAAAATGAATAATATTTACTTGTGGGGTGTAGACGTTGAGATATAGACAATCTTCATCTCCTTCGATAATTTCGGATCTTCGGTAGATGTCGCGCTGCGGACAAATGTTGTGGACCTCGGTGCTGTTGCGCGTGCCTTGCCATGGGTCAAACGGAACTGGCGCCTATTGAAAGTAAATAATAAATTAAAATAATAAATATTCTTTTATTATAAAAAAAAATTGTAAAAAAAAATTAATAAATAATTATTATTATTATTTAATTATGAATATTCTTTAATAATAATTTATTACTGAACTTATTTTTTATTTAACACAAGAAAAAGATTTTTAAAAAATTAAAATATAATAATATATTCAATATAATATTATTAATAAAAATATTATTATATTATAATATTATTTAGTTTAATATTTACTTTATTTTAACTTTTCTTAAAAAAAAATTCTTATGAAATTTCTCATCAAATATATAATATTAATAAAAAATACAATTAAAATATTATATATATAATAAATATTTATTGCCGATTGTTCTTGTGACAATAAATATGTAATTTACCGACTAATATATAATTATAATTAATAATATATAATTCAATATATTTTATATTGAATTAAAAATATAAAATAATTATATTATGAAAAATACTTTATAAATAATATATTTTTTTTAATATAAAAAAAATATATTTTTTTATTTCTGAACATAAGGGGGCGAAACCGCTACATATATGGCCGCTCTGGTCGGTAGCGAATCTACATAGTTTTGCTTATCTAAATTCACTGCAAATTTCTCGACATCTGATAAAGAATAGATGGACCAAGATTTCACGCATAAATTTGCAAATTTATGCGTGAAACGTTGCTTAGCAGCTCAGGGAATTTAACGCGGAAAAACAGTTTCAGACACTATTAATTATCCTAGAAAATATCTAATGGTAGATTTAGAGAGAGAACAGATGTAGCAATAAATGGACAGAAGGTTTTTTTTTTATCTTTTTCCACTAATTAGCAAGCGAGTGGTTAATATTTGAACGAGGTTTTTTATTCATATTTTACTTAATTAATGGCTATTCGAACAAATCTTTCGTCAAAATATAAGTATTTTTTTTTTCACTAATTTTCGGTAGCTTTGGAAATTTTCTAGGGGTTATAACAAAGCCGCAAACTGCTTTACCAGTTTTTGAGAATTTTTCACACCTCTCGATCTTTCCTAATGTTTTCGGCTAAAGCACATGGCAAATAAGTCAGATCTTGGTCCATCTATTCTTTATCAGATGTCGCAAAATTTGCAGTAAATTTAGATAAGCGATAAAAAAAAATTTTTTTAAATATATAAATATAAATAAATATTACAATATTATATTTATCAAAAATAAATTTAAGAATTAAAAAAATATATATAACTAGACCTAAATTAGCTCCACTAGTCCACAAACAAATATTTCGGAATTTCCGCATATTAGCGAACAATATTCATATTCTCGTCCATGAGTTAGTTCAATTTGTCGAAGAATTTCAACATCTAGTGAAAGTCCAAACATAACGTTTTAATTTAAATAATAATAATAATAAACAATTTCTTTATAAAGTTCAAAATTTTTCACCGACGACCATACCTTGAAGCGTAGCTCCCCGATGGGCGGTTTGGCAAAAGGGATGCTTTTGAAGGCGCTAAATTTGCGCCCGTTTCGAGTGAACATGTATTCGCCCAAAAGAGTACCATCGTTCATTTTCACTTTCGGTCCAGCGCTCGAAACTGATCGAAACGCAATCGAGCAGAGCAGAACTAGACCAAATTTGAACAACATTGCACTATTTGAGGAAAAGTGGCGCATAGGTGAAGCACTAGACGATCAAAACTGACGGATTGTTTGGGTTAGACGTTTTATAATTTTCTCATTGATAGAGGAGGAATAGTGGGGCTCCTTTCTATTTTGTTGTGGGTATTAGCTAGAATTATATCGGCATAAAAAAAATCGTTTACAACTTCATTAAGATTGCGAGTCGAGTAGCTTGAACAACGTTCTGTTCTGTTTGTCCAAAAAAAATAAGAGAGCGTTTAAATTCAAATTATATTTATTTTAACAGTAATGTGTTATTTGTGTAAATTAATTAAATATGATGTTTTCATATTTTTAAGTAAACGTTAATTGTTTCTACTTAATTTAATTACATGATAATTTAAACAAATAGACTAAAATAATTTTAAAGTTGGAGAAAATATGTAAATTTTTAAATGAAAAATGAATATTTCTAAATTATAATTTTTTGATGATTTTTTTTTAAAATTTTATTTTTTATATTTTTTTTTTTTTAATTTTCTACTGGTTGATGGGTGGAAGTACACGTTGTTGGTGGTAATTTAAATTATTATCAAAATATATGGCGCCACCTATTGTTTAGTAGCCACATTAATGAAGTGAGTTTTTCTTACCTGAACTGGCAAAACTGACGTTTTTAATTTAAGTATCTGACCATAGATGGCTAAAACTTCTGGTTAATTTTTAAACCTTAAAGACGCCGTGGATTTTCTTGAACCAACAGATGTCTCTCGAGTCAGATTGTAGGGTTAATTTTGTGGACATAAGAGAGCGGTTTTACGTAAAATTTTGCCCAAAATTTAATACAATTTTAAAGCTAATTGTTCAACTTAGGTATTACAACAATTTTGGTATAAATTAACTAAAGAATGTAGAAAATATAAGCTAATGAAATAACTCTTTTTTCAAAAATAAATTTAACAAAATGCTCCGAAACATTTACCTGACCTATATACGATAAATTTAAACAATTCTGAATAATTAAAATAATTGGTATTTATTCATAACGCTTTTCTTATGGTTTTTTGTTTTTAATTACTGAACAACCAAAACAGCTGATCCACCAAAATATTGAGTTTAGTTTGCCTACAAGATATAGATGTCACTGCTACACGATACTTTTTAGGGTCACTGTATTATAAAGAAAATCGAAAATAGTCCGCAAAAGTTAAAAATAAATTGCCTGCCACGCATATTTAGGACAAGTTTTGACTACTAGGGGCGGTAAAAAATTTTGGTCTATGATGATAAATCCGTCTTTGTCGGTAGATCCATCTCTTATCCAAAAGATTTACTCTATTTGTCAATATCCATATTGAAAACATAAATGAAAATATTGAGCCTGGAGCCATCTTTTGACAAGTGATGTAATTTATTTAATAGTAATGTAAAATATGATTAGACCAGAATCCCCCCACTACAACCAGGCACTCATAATAACTGGCAACAAACTTTGCTTTTCCCTACTTTAAAAGTTGCGGACTCGTGCAACTTCAATTTTTTTTCTTCAATATTTAATTTTGTTTTATTTTATAAATAATAAATATTCACTTTAAAAATATAAGAAATATTTTATATCATACGGTAGCAACGAATAAATTGCTACACCAATTAAAAAATTCTCACCTAACCACTATGATAAATATCGGATAAATATATAATGATATTTTATAAATATTATTATATAATAAGTACAACGTTTAATATTGTTAGTATAATTTTTGATTGTATTTATTTTTGCACATGCCATAAAATTTCAAACAACCTTCAATTATTTTATTTAATTATGTACTACTGTTAATTTAAAAAAAATCCCATTTTTTTTCTCCCTCTTCTCAAACGCCGTTGATTGATTACTGATTGGTAAATAATTGTGTCAATAGTAAAAGTTTTTTTTTTATATTTCGGTTTTCGCGTGACCAAATTAACTACTACTTATGTATTGGTTTTACCGAAACTCGCAAATGCTAATTAACTTTATAAATAATGTTTTCCAAATTAATTCGGGATGTGCATGATGCTATACGGACAATGCAATTATTTATTTAGCGCACAGGAAATTAAATAAATGTTAAACACAATTTTAAAGCATTTGTAAAGTTAGGTATCAGTCATATAAAGTTAGAAAATTGATTTTAAAATTATTACTATTGTTGATTATAATTAATTTATGAAAAAAATTTTTTTTTTCAAAATTTGTCTTTAAAAAAAATTTAAATTTGAAAAAATATATTTTTTAAATTTATGTCCTTCACCGGCTGTCTTGAAGTTGTCTGCAACCAGCATTGCATCATAGAGAAAAGAGCGCGAATGATTGGCGACAGCTTAAGAGAGAGTGAGAAAAATATATAATAAACACGCGTATTTACAATTAGTGTATTTCGGTTATGCGTTGATGGTTTTTGATGAAAATCATGTCAAACTAGTCAGAAAAAAATTCTCTAGGGCAAGAAGCTAACTAAATTTGAATAATTTTAATTAATCATTGTTAATTATTTTAATTTATTTTTGTTTGTCAAATATGTTTTTAATTATCCACTACTTTTAAAAAAATAAAGCTTTGGTAAACAGATTAATCTTTTCAGAATATTTTGACATGATTTTCATCAAAAACCATCAACGCATAACCGAAATACACTAATTATAAATACGCATGTTTTTTATATATTTTTCTCACTCTCTCCTAAGATTTCTCCATACATTCGCGCTCTTTTCTCTATGATGCAATGCTGGTTGCAGATAACTAAATAAATAAATATTTTTCCAAAAATTCTAAACGTGTCGCAAAATCTGCCCAAAAATGTACTTTTGATCGCATTACTAAACTAATTTCCCTACCTGACAAATTAAGCCGCAAACCAATTAATTAAAATCAGGTATGCAGATTTCCCTTCATTGTGTAGTAATAATTCTAAATTCAGCTGGACAATTACGCTTCACACATCCATAAAAGTGTGGATAGCTTTATTACATCTCAATTAATCGACATTGCATAATAAAAAAAAAATATTCATTTGACGACGACAATTAATGCACCTGTCCCGTAAAAAGCAAATCTTATTTATTAATAATACTAATAGTGGGAGACAATCAACAAAACAAACTCTGCAAATCCAACTAGAGAAAGTCGCCGTCGAGCTATCAAACAAATATGTTGTTCGCATTTCACCTCGGCAAACAATAATATCAATATTGTTGTGTGAACCAAATATTTTTTTAATTGTGCGCTATAGTGATAAACGGAATAATTGCTGTTGCTTCATTATCGTTCGTAACAATAGGTATAAGACGCTCGAATAATATGACTGTTTTCTTATCGCAACCTCGCGGATGGAAAATAATGACTGACTAAAGAAGAGATTAACAATAATTGAAAGTGGATCATTAACCTGATATTGTCAACAAACATTTAATTCAATAAGAACAAGTGTTAACAATAATTGTTAGTCAGTTGCGAGCCATGGCTGTTAACAGGTAATTATTCTCATTTTTGAAAAGTGCGTCTCCTTGAACGCCAAGATCTTCGGAAAGAATGCCATCAGCAACAAGGTCAACTAATTTTTCAATTAAAATCGTGATAATCTAAATTTAATTGTGTTTACAGCAATAATGATCAAACTGCGAGCGCGGAAAAGTCGTCGTCTTCGCTGCGCCAAGCGCTACCGCAAATTTTGGCGGTATGCGTGAAGAACGTGCTACTTTTGGGCTTCGGCATGACGCTGGGATTTCCCACAATTTTAATTCCGAGCTTATCGGGTGATAATCCGGAGGAAATGTCGTTGGGCCAGGAAGCGATTTCTTGGATAGGTAAACGTTCAAACTTCTTTGCAAAAATTTTCCCAAAATTTTGACATTTTGCAGGTTCAATTAATTTAATCTGCGTGCCAGTCGGATGCCTGTTTTCCGGCATTATAACGCAACCGTTGGGCAGGAAACGAGCGATGCAATTGGTCAATATACCATTTCTGCTCGCTTGGCTATTGTTCCACTTTTCGACTGAAGTTTGGCATATTTTTTTGGCGTTGGCGATCACCGGACTAGCTGGAGGGCTGCTCGAGGCTCCGGTAAGTATTTGGCGATTTGCTACTGAAAGTTATTCTGGAGTGGAAAAAAGTTCTTCGCATTTCTTGACCTTCACGCTTTACCTAAATTTCTATTCTACTTTATCTCATGCACTTTACTCATTTATTCCGCACATATTTGTTTAACAATACAACTCCTTGAAATTTTAATGGTACTAGAGTAGTTAAATTTAAGTACGATTTATCTTAAATGACGTTGCAAGGTATTTTTTATTTGACTAATAAAAACCCAAACAATACCCAATTAAAATAATCGCCGCCAGAAATTTTCAGTAACTTTTCTCACAATCTTCCTCCTTCCTCTACATTCTACTCAATCTTTACAGGTGCTAACCTACGTGGCCGAAATCACTCAGCCGCATTTACGTGGAATGCTTTCCTCAACTAGCACTATGTCTGTCTACTTTGGCGTACTCTGCCAGTTCCTCTTAGGCAGCTTCCTCACGTGGCGCTCCGTGGTGCTCGTAAACTGTGCCATCCCCCTTCTCTCCGTCATCCTCCTCATTTTCGTCCCGGAAACGCCAACGTGGCTGATCACCAAAAACCGCTACTTGGACGCGCGCAAAAGTCTCGCTTGGTTGCGTGGCTGGTGCGACATCAAGGACATCGAGTCGGAGTTCCAGGAACTTTGCACGCAGCTGCAGAAAACGGTGATTTCCTCACCGACGGAGAAACATCCGATTTTGGCGAAACCATCATCGCGTTTGGAGAACTTGAAGCTGTTCACCAAGCGCAACTTCCTGTGGCCGTATTTCATCGTGGCGTTCGTCTTCTTTTTGGGCCATTTCAATGGAAGCACTCCGCTACAAACTTTTGCGATCAAGCTGTTCAAAACCACCAAAGCGCCAATCGACCAACATTTGGCGACGATTATTTTGGGAGTCGTGCAGTTCATTGGTTGCATTATTTGCATAGCGTTCGTCAATTTGCTGGGCAAACGTGTGCTGAACTTCATCTCACTCATCGGATCTGGACTCGCTTTCGTAATTGTCGCAACGTACGCGTATATGATTGACGTCAAATATTTGGATAGCTCTAACGAACCCTTAAACGAATTCCATTGGGTTCCCGCCAGTTTTCTGATCTTGGCCGCGTTCTTCTCCTACATCGGAATCAAACTCCTACCGTGGATCCTAACGGGGGAAGTGTACTCGACGGAAACGCGCGCGACTGCTTCCGGCCTTTCGGGCGGAATTGGTTACATCTTCGGCTTTCTGTCCAATAAGATTTTTCTCAATTTAATTACGACCTTTACGTTACCGGGGGTTTTCTGGTTCTACGGTTGCGTGAGTTTCGTTGGCGTAGTCGTTTTATATTTCGTCCTACCGGAAACTGAAGGGAAGAGTTTGTTTGACATCACGGAGCATTTTGCGGGGAGGACCCCAATTGATAATCGAGTTGGGAGACGGAGGAAGGACGTGGTGGGGATCCGGAATCCCGCTTTCGAGCGGGAGGAAAGCAAATTGTAGCTTCCTCATTTAACTCTTCTTCTAAGTTTAACAAAACCTTCACGCTTCCGCTTTCTTCGCAACCCTAATCATGACGATATATTTCAGACATTAACCTACGTGGCCGAAATAACCACTCCAACCCTCCGAGGCACTCTCGCATCGACCAGCACCGTCGCAGTCATCTCGGGAATTTTGACGCAATTCATCCTAGGCGCCTTCTGCAACTGGAGAACGGTAGCACTCATCTCCTGCATCGTGCCAATCATTTCCTTCATGCTGCTATTTTGCGTGCCGGAGTCTCCGTACTGGCTCATCTCCAAAGAGCGCTTCCCAGACGCCAAAAAAAGTCTCGCTTGGTTACGAGGATTTTTGAAGGAAGTCGACGTTGAGCAGGAGTTTAACGAAATTTGCAAGCAGAACGAGGAGACGAAGGTCGATAAAAGTGTGTCGCAACACATGGAGTTGTACACCAAGAAGAACTTCCTGTGGCCGTTTGCGATCGTGTCTTTGGCGTTCTTCCTGGGA
This sequence comes from Cryptophagus acutangulus, assembly GCA_963556235.1. Classification (NCBI taxonomy): domain Eukaryota; kingdom Metazoa; phylum Arthropoda; class Insecta; order Coleoptera; family Cryptophagidae; genus Cryptophagus; species Cryptophagus acutangulus. The sequence continues at coordinate 3,456,140 of OY744569.1, forward strand.
CACTTCTCGGGGATGACGACACTCCAGACGTATGCCGTCAAAATTTTTTCCGCACTCAACACGCCAATCGATAAGTTCTACGCGACGATATTTCTCGGAGTGGCCGAAGTTGCTGGTTGCATCCTGAGCGCTTGTTTGGTCCATTATGTTGGGAAGCGGAAGATGAACTTCTTCTCGTTGATTGGTTGTTGCGTTTCCTTCCTAATTGTGGCCACCTACGCTCATCTAATAGACGTCCAATATTTTACGAATAGTCCTCCAGTTCAGGAGTCCAATAATTGGATTCCAATCACGTTTCTCATCGCGGCCGCGTTCTTCACACATGCGGGAATCCGAATCTTGCCATGGATGCTGATTGGGGAAGTGTATCATAGCGAGATCCGAGCGACCGCGTCTGGGTTTTCGGGAGCGGCCAGCTACATCTTCAGTTTCTTGTCGAACAAACTTTTTTTGACGATGGTCGCACATATGACGTTACCCGGTACGTTTTGGTTCTACAGTGCCGTTTGTTTCGTTGGTGTTGTGTTGTTGTACAAATTTCTGCCGGAGACTGAACGGAGGACTTTGTATGAGATTACCGAACATTTTAATGGCGGACAAACGCTGGATAATCGAGTGATTGAGAAGACGAAACATGTGCCAAGGGGGAGTGTTAATCGAGCTTACTGTGATGATAATAATGTGGAGAGTAAATTGTAGATATTTTTATAGGAACAAATATACCGAGATTATTACTTGTTTTGATATTTTACATTGAAATGTAATAAAAAAAAATTAAATTTTTGTTTTTTTTGTTTTCTTTGATTTTTAAATTAATAAATTTGGAAAATTAAAAAAATTCTTTTACAGTTCAGTGAGAAAGTTGATTACAAATAATTCTTGTAGAGGTACTTTTTTCAAAAAAATCGAAAATAACCGCGTTTTATAGCAAAACATTCACAGAAATCTAATTGTGGTATAGTAGTGGTAAACACTCTACAATACCACAATGAGATTACAGCGAAATTTAATCGGCTCATACCGGCTGCCGCGAAGTTGTCTGCAACCAGCATTGCATCATAGAGAAAAAAGCGCGAATGATTGGCGAGAGCTTAGGAAAGAGTGAGAAAAATATATACTAAACACGCGTATTTATAACTAGTGTATTTCGGCTATGCGTTGATGGTTTTTGATGAAAATCATGTCAAAATATCCAGAAAAAAATTCCCCAGGGCAAGAAGCTCACTAAATTTGAATAAATTTAATTAATCATTGTTAATTATGTTAATTTATTTTTGATTGTCAAATATGTCTTTAATTATCCACTATTAAAAAAAAACAAAAAGCTTTGGGAAACAGATTAATCTTTTCAGAATATTTTGACATGATTTTCATCAAAAACCAACAACGCATAACCGAAATACACTAATTATAAATACGCGTGTTTATTATATATTTTGCTCACTCTCTCCTAAGCTCTCGCCAATCATTCGCCCTCTTTTCTCTATGCTGCAATGCTGGTTGCAGACAACTTTGAGACAGCCAAGGACCTTTAAAGATATTTTTCTGGTTCGATTTTTCTGGGCAGCTCAGATTAGGACAGGTAAAACAATAAATCAAGTTTCTAAAAATATATTAAAACCTCTAAACTCTAAACACAAAACGCAAACAAAATATAACTTCTCTGATTAACAATAAACAAACATTACTTAAGAATATAGGACGCCCCATTTTTATTAGTATTGACGAACGCACTGAAAGCAAGACTCGACTCAACCACATTGCAGTCAATCTTCTTGATATCATCCTTCCTATCATCAAAATTAATAAGATCGATAAAATTGTCAATATGCTTCAAATTGAACGAGTTCATCTGAAACTGACTGATATTTTGCTTCAGCAGCGTGCGACAAACTTCTTGCATCCCATTGACGAAGTGTAAAAAATCAGCGGCTACTGGAAGTGGCTTATAGAGCGTCGCCTTCTTCTTCTTCGAAAACTTCTCACGATCCAAAACGGGGGGAGCTTTCCGAATAGTAGCTGTCGCATTCCGGTGCACCGGTATTTGATACGGATTCTTAAACGGCGCCGACCCTTCCATCTTGAACTCCAATGTTTGGATCGCTTCGATCGAATCCTCCCACGTCTTGCAACACTGCAACACGTGTTTCGGGATGACCGCTTCAATATCGAACAGGCGGAAGATGGTGCGGAACATGTCGACGAACATGATGGTGCTCTTCAAGTTCTTATTGTCCGTCTCGATCTCGGCAAAGTCCAGCAAAGCTGCGACCATGCCAGACGTGAAAATGTGCCGTCTGTAGCTCGTTTTGGCGTTCCTGTCCGATGGCTTGCGTTCATCATACCCCATGCAGGAGAAGTAGATGGATGACGCAACGTGAAGCTGTCCATCGTAGACGAACTTCGTCGAGTGCGTTTTGAACACTTCCAACATGTCCGAGATGATCGTGTTCATATCGTACATATGGATGATTCTCAGGTCGCCGACAGTGTACACCATTGCGCCTGCCACTTCGTTTGGAGGAACCTTTTCAAAACTATTAGTAAGTCAAATTTAAGGGGGCGAAACCGCTACATATATAGCCGATCAGGTCGCTAGCGAATCTACATAGTTTAGCTTATTATCTTAATTCACTGGAAATTTCGTGACATCTGATAAAGAATAGATGGACCAAGATCTGACTTATTTGCCACGTGCTTTAGCCGAGAACATTAGGAAAGATCGAGAGGTGTGGAAAATGCTCAAAAACTGGTAAAGCAGTTTGCGGCTTTGTTATAACCCCTAGAAAATTTCCAAAGCTACCAAAAATTAGAGAAAAAAAATACTTATATTTTGACGAAAGATTTGTTCGAATAGCCATTAATTAAGTAAAATATGAATAAAAAACCTCGATCAAATAATAACCACTCGCTTGCTAATTAGCGGAAAAAGATAGAAAAAAAACTTTCTGTCCATTTATAGCTACATCTGTTCTCTTTCTAAATCTACCATTAGATATTTTCTAGGATAATTAATAATGTCTGAAACTGCTTTTCCGCGTTAAATTCCCTTAGCTGCTAAGCAACGTTTCACTCATAAATTTGCAAATTTATGCGTGAAATCTTGATCCATCTATTCTTTATCAAATGTTGCGAAATTTGCAGTGAATTTAGATAAGAAAAACTATATATGTAGCGGTGGCTTTATATGTAGCGCTTTCGCCCCCTTAAAACAAAATTCACTTACAAGCTCACAGTGGCTCAGAATCGTCTTGAACAAATATGAAGATGGCGAAAGCGATGCGATCACATACAGACCCATTTTCGTTAAAGTCATGACGTAGGTTTTGATAAATTCGGACAACGTTTTGTACTGATCGGCGACTAGATTGGTCTCGGCAAAACAAACCGTGCCAATCGGTTGAAAGATTCCGGTTCGCACAAACCGAACGCAAAATACAATCACGCGTGTCGGCTTCTGCTTCATCCTTCGCTTCTGTACGTAAACGTCACTGTACGCGTAGTCTTTCATCGTGAGGAAGACGCGACGATCTTGCGGCATTAATTGACGCGAGTACAAAGACATCGCTTTGTAGATTTTCTTGCATATTATGTAAGGAATGGATTTCAGTTCTTCCGCTAGAATGTGGAAAAATGGGGTTTTACAACTGATTCTACAGAAATTTTTTAAGAAATAATTACAGCGCCATCTACGCAAGGGTAAATAGGTAGTGTTCAAGGTCACGCATTTGTGCTTGTAGAATTAAGGGCCCTTCACCGACTGTCTCGAAGTTGTTTGCAACCAGCATTGCATCATAGAGAAAAGAGCGCGAACGATTGGCGAGAGCTTAAGAGAGAGTGAGAAAAATATATAATAAACACGCGTATTTATAATTACTGTATTTCGGTTATGCGTTGATGGTTTTTGATGAAAATCATGTCAAAATATTCAGATAATAATTCTCTAGGGCAAGATGCTCACTAAATTTGAATAATTTTAATTAATCATTGCTAATTATGTTAATTTATTTTTGTTTGTCAAATATGTCTTTAATTATCCACTATTAAAAAAAAAAGCTTTAGGAAACAGATTAATCTTTTCAGAATATTTTGACATGATTTTCATTAAAAACCATCAACGCATAACCGAAATACACTAATTATAAATACGCGTGTTTATTATATATTTTTCTCACTCTCTCCTAAGCTCTCGCCAATGGTTCGCGCTCTTTTCTCTATGATGCAATGCTGGTTGCAGACAACTTCGAGACCGCCGGTGAAGGACCCTTAAGATGGATACACTTGGAGGGAACACCCTAAAATACACAATTAAAAATACTCAACTAAAAAATTATCTGGGAATGAGATTTCACGGTACTTCACCCGTTATGTAAAAATTTCGAATTTAAATTTTCACATTTTTTAACAGCTAAAACTTTTCGTTGATATATCTGTCACTTTTAGTTGACAAATTGTCACTTTTATAAACATCTATCAAAGATTTCATTGCTGCGTCCCCCCTCCAACCGCCTCCTTCTTAAATTGACTAACTTCTACCATTACTTTTTTTGCTATAACTTCAGTCGCACGCTTGATATGTGGAATTATTCCCATACAATCTCTAAAGTCCGATACAAGAAACATACTTTTTGTTTAGATTGATAGTGATATTGTTTATATATAACGCACGTATACAATTGATTAGGAATTCGAACAAAGGAAACAAACGAAATGCTCATATTAGCTGAGCTAGTCGCTGTTGCTTGTGGACGCCAGACACAGACACTCTGGCGCCTACAACTTGTGGTCAATTTAATGTGAACACGTGTCGCGTTTTACTTAACCTAACTTTTGCACAAATATCTAACAATTTGCCTAAATCATTTTGCACAATAGTAAACAACGACATGCACAATTACAACTTGAGCAAAATCACAATTTAGGCAAATTCAAAATAGCGAAGTTGAAGAAATCGACTTACCAGGAAAATGCGACTTCTCCTCCTCTACCGTGTAAATGAATTTAATTTTCTGCTTGCTTGGATCATTATAGTTAAATTGAATTTGAGTCATTGTGATAGATTTCAATAAGAGTTTTTAGAACTTCTTTTAGAAAGACACAAGTTTCAGTACCACTTCTAATAATTGCAATCCAACAACGTTCAACATCACGCAGAAACTAAAAGAAAGATGGCCATCACCACTAGCGCACTAGCAGGCGCTAACTTCACAGTGGTGTCAAAGATGCACGATGATTGGCCGAAAAGTTAAATCAAGTCAATTTAAGAGGGTAATTGCATAATTATTTGAAATTTATTTTTTATTTATATTTTTATATTTTATAAATAAAGATAAAAAAAAATAAAGAATTAAAGACAATAAAGAAAAACAAATTTATTAAATTAGTTATTGCGGTTATATTTTTAAAATTAAAACAAGTACAACTTAACAAATAATTTCAATTTTATTAGAATATATTCAATCAAATTATCAATCGAATTAAATAAAATAATTTAATTTACATAGCAAAACATTTTTAATTTTCCGTGGAGTAATAAACATTAACACAAGTTTCTTAGCCATTGTATTGCTGGTTGCCTGTGTCGGTTCATTTAGAAATAGCTCTATTGATTATTTGAATACAATAGATTTAAATATGAAAATGTATTAATTAATAATTGTATACTAAAATTATAATTATAAATAAAATGCATTTGTTAATAACTATCGCAAAACAGAAAACTGTACGAAAATTATAACAAATCCGCCAGATGGCGATAGTGTACTACAACTTTACCAATCACATGATTTTTGACGACTTGTTTGCAATTTGACAGTAAAAAAACCGTTGAAGTTGTTCAATTTACAAAAACTACTTTAAATTAGTGCTCTGTGATTAAGACTGATTTCAATCTACAATGGGCGATTATAGCAGTAAGCAGTTCATTAATAAACATTATTTATACTTACTTTGTTTCGTTCAGGTGCCAGCAAGAAGCGTTTACCATCAACAGACATCGCTGATGGTATTTCTATAAATTCTTCAATGAAATCATGCCTCAAACAAACTAATACCTACCTTTGTAGATTTGGATTCGTCTCGCGTCTACAAATTGCGAAAGTTGGACCGGATCAAATTAAAGGAAAACTCAACGGCGAATAAGCCGGTGCCTTATGTGTTCGAACCATTGGACGATGCCGTGCGAAAGGCGTTATTTGGAAATGCGACTTTTGTAAGCTATTGAACGTTTCTAAGGTACTCAATTCTATATCGATTTTATGTAGGCCCCCAAAAAGACACCGAACAAAACGTCCGATGAGAGGCAAAAGGGGGCGCTAGCATTGATGGGCATTAATCCCACGATCACACCTTTAGACCCGAAAGTGCGGAAATATCTGTTTTCAGACACCAAATTTAAATCGCCACTGGTACGTATTAGTTTGATGTTTCTTTTACCTGAAAGTTCACTTAGCAACAGCACGAAAGCGAACTGCAGTGAAAAATCGAGCGGGCGTTCGCACGAACGATTTGTCACATCTAGTTGGCCATGTATTGTTGGTTACGTTCACTTTTTCGAAGCGCGTTTATCGTTTGCACGAAAAACTAAATACTTCGTGTTTCAGGTACCAGTTGCATCGAAAAGCAGCCAGAAAAAGACGCCGTCCGAGTTGAGAGCCAAATCCACGAAAGAATCGAAAGCAAAACACCATCTTCGTGTAAGTTTTACTTGTCTGTTTTACGTCTTAAATGAAGCTTGGTTGGAATTCAGGTTCCGTCGGCCAGGTCTCTATTTCAATCGCCAATCGCTCGACCGACGACTCCTTTGAAACCATCCAAACTCCCCGAGGCTAATAATTTGTCTAACGAATTATTAGAATTCGTCAAGCTTGAGTCGAATTGCGACTCATTGCGCGAAGAATCCGCTTCGCCCGTTTCTTCGATGTGCAGCCTGCTCGAAAACACCAAATTGGCCATGTCGAATAAAAAGCAGTCAACTTTGACGAACCAGATCAACAACATATTGAATGCCCAGAACAATGAAATGGAACAATATAAACTGGAGCGTCAAAAGCGATCTGCCAAAATTTCGGCTCTGCTAGAGTCAGAACGAAACGCTTTCGAGCTGTTTCAGCTGCAATCGCAAGACCGAAGCAAGCAAATCAGAGCGCTAATGTCCGATATGCAGAAACAAGGCAACTCCAGCGCTAATAAGGAGAACACTCCTCGCAGACGGTCGATGAGATTGGCCGAAAAAAACAATGCAGTTTACGCTTCGCCGACTAATTCGAAGCGTACGGATCTGCGCAAAACCGCATTGACTAGAAGCCTGTCGGCTTTTAAAGGCAATTTTACACCGGAGCGAAAGAAGGATTTGTATACGTCGATGCGTCAGGATGTTTGTTCGGTTTTGATGACGCCGAAAGCGGAAATTGCCGATTCGCCCAAATCGAATGTGATCGACTATCGGCGCAATTTGACGCAGATTGTGCACAAGCAATGTCTGCTGTTGCAGGATACGCCAGCCAAAAAGTAGGCTTCTAGATGTTAAGGTTTGCTTTTTATTTATGTGGTATGTTAAGAATTTCTTTTTTGTTTATTATAAATACTGACTTCATTTTATGTTGTTTGACTTTTTATTTTATTACAAAATATTTTTTGTAATTTCGTAATTTTTATTTTTTTACTTGAAAGTAAAGCTTACTTACTGTTCTAGAAGAGTAACTACATTTTCTAGGCGTATCAAACTTAAGGGTCTACCGGCTGTCTCGAAGTTGTCTGCAACCAGCATTGCATCATAGAGAAAAGAGCACGAATGATTGAGGAGAGCTTAGGAGAGAGTAAGAAAAATATATAATAAACACGCGTATTTATAATTACTGTATTTCGGTTATGCGTTGATGGTTGTTGATGAAAATCATGTCAAAATATTCAGAAAAAAATTCTCTAGAGCAAGAAGCCCACTAGATTTGAATAATTTTAATTAATTATGTTAATTTATTTTTGTTTGCCAAATATGTCTTTAATTATCCACTATTTTAAAACAAAAGTTTTGGGAAACATATTAATCTTTTCAGAATATTTTGACATGATTTTCATCAAAATCCATCAACGCATAACCGAAATACACTAATTATAAATACGCGTGTTTGTTATATATTTGTCTCACTCTCTCTTAAGCTCTCGCCAATCATTCACGCTCTTTTCTCGATGATGCAATGCTGGTTGCATACAACTTCGAGACAGGCGGTGAACCACCCTTAAAATCAACATACCGTCAAGTAGCCTTAGTAAAAAAAAATAATCGCGGAAAAAAATTAGGAGGCCATGCCTATACTTGTCAAACACTCAATTGCATTGATTCATTCATCTGACAAATTCTGAATCAAGACATTCGAATTAATTGCAATAATAAAGATGTCTGATAAGATCAAGCTGGTAAAAGATCCCCAACACCATTTTGAATCGTTACAAAAAGTCTCGTCGCTATTAAATACCGGCGTAGATGGTGAAGCGCTGGCGATTTGTGTCCGACTTTGTGAAGCCGGTGTAAAGCCCGAGGTGGTCGCATCTATTGTTGCGATGTTATCGAAAGAGGGAAACAAGGCGGCCCAAGCGAAAGTGGAATCTTTGGACGTAGATTCTTCGGCGGAATTTCAGCAAATCAATCAGCGCCTACCGAAAGTCGAATCGTTGAACGACTTTCAGAGTTTGAAAGCTAAAGTGCCGAAAGATGGTTCGCTGAAAGGTGTGAAGGGGAAAGTAGTACCTCTGAAAAATACTCGGGCGACACTTAAGTTCCTGAATTATACGGGATCGAATTTGGAAACGCTGATGGAGGCGGAAAAGGAGAATCTAGAATCTGATTAAGGCTTTTTTGTACTTTTTTGCGCATAAAACCGCAACTTCAATAAAAACATGTTTTTAATAAATATTTTACAAAATTTTATTTGAACAAAAAAATGTATATACATTTTAGCTTAAAAAAATTAATATTGCTTTTAATTACACTTCAATTTTATCGCGTCTTGGTGCACCAAGATAATCTAAAATGAAACGTCGTCCAAAATTCTGCTGATCTTCATCTAGAATAGTGTATTGTTGGTTGCCTATTCAAAATCATAAATGGGTGTTTTAAGTAATGATTTTGGTAATTAGGCTTTGAGTATTCGTTTTTTCATTCAGTGATTACAGAAAAAACTTCAACAAACTCAAAATAGTAGTCGGTTTTTCTGTAAGTATTATATTTTTTGAAATATAATAAAAAAACCAAAATTAATGTTAGTCAATTAAATCTAATTTTTCGATTGAACAGTATTTTGGCGTAGATTATTATTTAATGATGCTTAATCACCAATTTCATAAAGATCGGAAAAAAAATATTTTTTGGGTCGAAAATTTATCAAAGAGATACATTTTTCGCCCAAAATTCTTGATCTCGCACATTTTTATGAAATTTGGCATGGTGATTAAGCATGACGATATTAAAAAATTCAGCAAGTTTCAGGTCAATCGATCAATTACTTTGTAATTAAAAAAATAATTAAGACCAATTTTTAATAATTTTTGTTTTTTTTATATTTCAAAAAGTATAACACTTACAGCAAAACGGACTGCATTTTTGAGTATGGGGCCATCTATTCTATACATATAATATTTTAAAACCATAATCAGTGCGTAATTAAGCGCAGTAAATAAGAAAACCCAATAATAATTGTGCATAGGCAACTTACAATACATCTTTTAAAATAAAATCAATTTTTTTTGTAGTAATAAAGCAGTATAAATTGGTTTATTTAATTTATGTGATAGAATAAGTTGTAATAAACTTAAAAATAAAGTCTATTTTACTTTAGCATTAATCTTTTTTGAATCATAAACAAAATTAAAAAAAGTGCTAATTATTTAAAAACTAATATCTACCGAATATATTATAATAAACTTAATTTAACAGTTTAGTTTGCTATACTTACTCTAGTTTGGTAAAAAAACAAAATTTACAGAAAATTGTATTGTTGGTTGCCTAAACAGAGTCATAAATGGGTCTTTTAATTAGTGATTTTGGTAATTAAGCTTTAAATATTAGTACTCAATTATTATAGAATAAATTCTTACAAACTCAAAATGATGTTTGGCTTTGCTTTAAGTAATATATTTTTTGAAATATAAGCAAAAATCAAAAATTACTGGTAATTAATTAAAAACGAAATTTTTGATTGAGCTGAATTTTGGCGTAAATCTGTATGTAATGACGCTTAATCACCGTGTCAAATCTCATAACACAAATCATAACACAAATCGTCAGAAAAAAATCGTTTTTTGTGCCTAAAAATTATCAAAGAGATAATTTTTTGTCGCTTTGATAATTTTTTGTCCAAAAATCTTCATCTTTTAGATTTATATGAAATTTGACATGGTGATTAAGCATAACCATCATAAGCAATTCAGCAAGTTTCAGGTCAATCGAGTGATTACTTTATAATTTAAAAAAATATTAAAGTCAATTTTTAGCAGATTTGGTTTTTTCTTTATATTTCAAAAAGTATAATACTTACAGCAACACCGACTGTATTTTTGAGTTTGAGGCCATGTATTCTATATATAGAATTCTTGAAAACTATAATCATTAACAAAACCAATTTATACAGCTTAATTACTACAAAAAAAATGGATTTTATTTTAAGAGGTGTATTGTAAGTTGCCTATGCACAATTATTATTGGGTTTTGTTAATTAACCGCATAATTAAGCATTGATTATGACTTTCAAAGATTATATGTATAGAATACATGGCCCCAAACTCAAAAATGCAGTCGGCTTTGCTGTAAGTGTTACACTTTTTGAAATATAAAGAAAAAACACAAATTATTAAAAATTAATCTTAATTATTTTTTTAATTACAAAGTAATCACTCGATTGACCTGAAACTTGCTGAATTTTTTAATATTGTGATGCTTGATCACCATGCTAGATTTCATAAAAATCTGAGAGATCAAGATTTTTGGGCGAAAAAACAATTTTTTTCCGATCATTATAAAATTTGGCATGGTGATTAAGGATTATTAAATAATGATCTACGCCAAAATACAGCTCAATCAATAATTATATTTTAATTAATTAACACTTTTTGCTTATATTTCAAAAAATATAATACTTACAGCAAAAGTCCCGAAACCAAACGTGAAAAAACCGCAAAAAAACCAGTAAAGTGTCTAATAATTAATCAGTAAAGATTAGTACAATTATACGAAGTATTGCAGATGTTAATGACAATTAAAAAAAATCCTTTTATTACACATTAAAAACAAACATCTTTTTATTCAATTTATTACAAAAATAACACTTCAAAAAATATCCTAAATAATTAATTACAAACTTTAAGAACACTATTATCCAGAGTTTTAGATAAATACATTTTTAAAAGAAATCACAAATAACTTTGCAAGTTCTTTTAAAAGTACAATTAATTTAACACAATTTAAAAAAAAACAAATACAAATGTACCTATTGAATTCAGAACTTATTCTAGCTGATTGGTCGTACCGTAGGGCGAGACTCTTTCATCTTCATCTTTTCATCAACCTAAAAATAAATAAAGAAATCTAACGTTATACTCACCGACGGCACCAACAAACCATCTTACCCTCCAGTTCCTCGATGTCCAGTTCATTCTGAAAATCCAAAGTTACTGTAAACAAAATAGGAGCTGACATGTAACCTAAGCCAGGCATTAAAGAAATCTAAATAAAAAAATATTACTGCTATCGGTTCATCAGCTTCAATCTAAAAAAAATATTTAATATATATCCATTTTTTTTTTTTTTTTTGTAAGGAGGGGAAATCCTCATGGACACCCAACGCTTTGATGATCTAGCGCGTTGGGTAGTGCCGGACTCCTACCGGCTAAAACCCCTCCTGGCTCTTCTTAACAGCAGCGGTACGGCTTCTGAGCATTTCTTCGCAAGTCTTCAGCAATGACCTTGGAAGAGTTGAAAGGTCATTGCCGAAGAGATATTGGTGGATGTTGGCCAATGACCAGAAGGTTTTTTCTTCAAGATCATTGCTGAAGACTGGTGGATCTTGGTCAATGACCAGAAAGTTTTGAAGACAGCATAAGTCTTCAGCAAAAAAAAATGACCTTAGAATATTTTGACGCAATTGTTGAAAAAAAAATTTTGACGTCATCATCATCAGTACAAGAAGAAGATGAGAAAGATAGAGAAAGAAAGAGAGACAGAGAGGAGACTCGTCGTTGTGATAAATGTGATTTAGAGAGAGAGAGAGAAAGAGAGAGGAGAGAGAGAGGGGAGACAAAGAGAGAGGAGACAGAGAGAGGAGAGAGAGAGAGAGATGATACTAAACAAAACTAATTTTTAAAAAATGTAGAAAATAAAAAAATGTTGCTAGGCTAGGCTAGGCTATTTTAATTTGAAACAAATTGTTATTTAGGGAAAGAAAAAAAATACATGATTTAGGATTAAGTAAACATGTTTTTGTAATACGATAAAATGTAGAAAAGTTGTATAAATTAAACCAAATTTTCAAAATATTTATTAGTATTGATTTATCGTTGAATACTATAAATCTATAAATATATATATTTAAAAAAAATGGTAGAAATAAGTATTTTTTTTGTATATAAATTTACTTTAACAATATTTTTAAAAAAATCATCACATTGAAAATACGGAAGGTTCAGTCCACAATCGAATGGATTTTCAAGATCCCGATCAGTGGATGATCGAATGTTTTGAGGAATCTCAGCCAGGCGTTCAGATATTTTATATTTTTATATATTTTATATATTTTTTATAATTTATATATTTTATATTATTTTATATGTTATATATTTTTTATTAAAAATATATATATATTTAAAAAAATGGTAGAAATAATGTAAGTATTTTTTTTTGTATGTAAATTTACTTTAACAATATATTTTAAAAAACAAATATAGTCATCACATTGAAGAGACGGAAGGTTCAGTCCACAATCGAATAGATTTCCAAGATCCCGATCAGTGGATGATAGAATTTTTTGAAGAATCTCAGCCAGAGGAATTTGATGTGTGGATATTCGATCGCTGGTTCAATGACATGTTATATATTTTTTATTAAAAATATATATATTTATAAATCTATAAATATATATATTTAAAAAAATGGTAGAAATAATGTAAGTATTTTTTTTGTATATAAATTTACTTTAACAAAATTTACTTTCACAAATCTGTATTTGAAAATATAGCAAAAAATGGAGTTTTGGGGTAAAGTGTTTAAAAAAATGAGTGTTTTGAATCAAATTGTTCGCTTACAAGAAATAATACAAGAACATAACATTGCGTATTCGGATTTAAAGATGTTTTACGTAAACAATACATTTTACGGTAAGTTGTGTACATCTCTGAATTTGCAAATTAATAATACCAATGTCAAGTACTTAATTAATGTAATTAAAATGCACGGAATTAAAAATTTTGGACAAGAAAGTAGCAGTAATTTATTGAACGAAGTTGAATCTTTGGTTGAATGTAATCAAATTAAATGTATTGATGAAATATCGATAATGATAAGTAAATCTGGTGATGAGAACCAAGTGAAAAGTCTTTCTTTTAAAACTACTAAAGGTTGTGATGATAAAGAAATTAATTTTGAAAGCGTGATTGACAACAGCGCTATTAAAAAAAATATATTTTCATCCACACCTGTGTGTTTAAATTCAGAAATGATTTCAAGCTTAGAAATTTCAAATAGTTTTCAATCAAATTTGCCATTTGTTAGTTTTGAGGCATCTAAAAGTGCAAATCTGTTGTTGGGTAGTAGCATTGCAGGTTCATGTTATACAAATATTAATAAAAACATTAAATTATTACCTTCTGGTTGCATAAATGAAAAGAATTTTGTAAAAGTTTGACCCAATTTCTACAAAAATTGTAAATTTTTTGAAGGAACGGTGGTTGTTTCACCAAATCTTATAACTAATTTAAAAGATTCAAAATATTTGAAACTTGTTGTTAAACGGAAATTAATTCCGATGATTAATAATGTTTGCGATTTTTATTTTAAAAATGTCAATCGTGTGAAAAATACAATAACCATATATGGATATTGTTTGCATCCACAATGCAAATTGTTTAAAATTCAATTAATTGTGATATTGGAGCGCTTAATTTGTTTAGTTCCAATTTGAACTATAATCACTTAGGAAAACTAACTAGGCAGCTCCGGTGTTTAGAACGCGATGTGGTTAAGCGCGACTTGAAAGGAAAAAAGCGAATTAAAGTTCGCATTGACCACACAAACAAGCTTGATCGAGAATTAGTTATAACTGGTAAAAATCTTCAAATTCTTAAATCAGATTGTGTTTACCGAAAAGCTCGGCAAGAAGTACAAGCTATGCACGACCGTGATAAAAATGATTATATTGATATGTATTTGTTGTCATGCAAGCCCGAGAAAGACTATATACAAGAATGTACATCAAAAAAATTTGGAGTGTATTTACATAATGCACAACAAATTGAATTGATAAAATGCGAAAGTACTATCTCAACCCCATAATAAAAAAATAACTCCCCAACGATTGTTTTCAACTAAAAAAAAAACACAATATTCCAAATCTACACCAGTTTGCAAACCAACCCAACAAGAAAAAGATGAAATGGCTTGCTCATTAATACTCACAAACAGTAAATATGTTAATATTCTATTATTTTTCTAAGTACTTAGGTATATGCTTTTTTTCAGATGGATCCGATTAAGATATATATTTGTTGAAAGCAGCCTCGATAAAATCTATAACAATACCTGCGGTTCAACATAATAACTTAACTTTTAATATATAGCTTAGTGAATAAAGTAATATTATAGTAATAAAGTTTATTTCATACTAGAGTGTTTATTTCATCCTAAAACACAATCTGTTACAGTTAATACCAGTGCACTATAGCAAGTGTACAGTTCAAATAGTCCCGGGTAAGCGACTCGCTGCCCATTGGCCGGAACCAACTTACCATTCGCAACTTCTATCCGCTTGTAGTACCCCCGGCACTGCGCATCAGTTTGCTTGGCGCTGTCGACGGAGTACGTTCGTCACAATGGTACTTGTTTACCTTAATTAACGGTGGTTAATTACCAAATTGCTGAGCAAGTACTCGGATAACGTGGTTTATGGTTTCGATACGGTTTAAGAGAATTCGTCTCAATACCAACGCGACAATCAACAACATTAAATTCAATAGTACAGCGGAAATTCAACCATATGTGCCACCATATAACATAGCAGAAAATCAACAATCAGTGCAATAGTAAAATGGATGTAAATGTATTACTATTAACGGTAGCCAACATCAATAGCAATGTGGACTCAACAACGGTCAATAAAATGATCAGCAATGGGCAAACAACAGCGGTCAATAATAAAAATGTGAAGTCAAAACGGTAATTATCAAATTAATATCAATGTGAAATCAAACGGTATATAACAAATTAATAGCAATGTGAAATCAAAACGGTCCCTGCTCGGGTGCCACTTGTGACGCTGTATTTTTTTCTGCTGATGGAAAATGCATGGATTAATTACTCGGGCGCCAGATTTTAAAGAGTTTACTCTCAAGGGGGGTAGTTCCACAGCCGAAGTTATCGACAGGTTTCGAAAGGAATATACACCAAGTACAAATTAGAGATTACGGTGACTATTTATTAAACAAATCAAATGAAGTTAACATAGCAGCAAGGATAACCAAATAGTAAATCTAAGTGCATTTAATGAAGAAAGTGAGTCTAGCTGGTAATGTTGCAATTATTGTTGTGAAACGGAAAGCGGGCTTACGTCATTGTTTAGCTGGTGGGAGGCTTCGTGTTTGACGCATTCCTGTCAATAAGAAATATTAAATAGTATCTCTATATGAAAAATTAAATATAAAAAAATATACTTACATGATGGGTGGTACGCTTTTTAGTTTACTTTTTAAAATGACCCTATTTATGAAAACCACGTCTCTTATACTACTCGAATACGACCCGTTAAGGGTAGGGTGAATTATTTTTTATTGTTTAGATATATTTTGCTTTTGCACTGTACGATTACCAGGGCCAAAGAAAAAAACAAAGCGTACCACACAAGCTGCAGGGGGTTGCAGTTACATAATGTGACTCTTAACTGGCGAGGATCTAAAAGCAGTAGCGTAACTAGGGTGGGTTTAGTGGGTTTCAAAACCCACTAACTGGAGTTTTGATCCCAATGGCGCCTTTTTAGCATTTTACTGCTTATTATTGTAATAAAATTTAATTTAGTTTTGTTTTCGATAATTTTTAAAAAACGCTTTTCTGAAATTGCGTACCGTTTTTATTAATCTTAGGACTCGCATGCTAGTGCAGTGTGTAGGGTACAGTCCAAGCGCTCCTTACCAATGTCACTGATCATGCGTACTGCGCCTTGATTTTCGAATTATTTTGCATGCGAGATTGTAATTGTATGGTGTCAGTGTCTCATTCTATGGTTTCATTGTTGCATGGTCCTGAATACAGCTAACGCACTCGCGCCCAATACTCTACAGTCGACACTTTTTAATCTTCGAACAGTTCCTCAAAAAAATTTATTTTTTAATTATTTATTAATTTTATTATAACAAATAAATATTACTTTTATTATACAATACAACAATTTAGTTTTATCAGTTTTTTATTTTAAAATTTGACTAGAATTTAACAAATGTAAGAGTGAATTTTTTGAAAATATGTTATAACTGAAACAAATTAATATTATAATTTACAGTAATCTTTTTTATAAATAAGTGTTATAAATAGTTATCTACCGCGCTATTATTTGAAGTATTTTTAGTAGTTTATATCGAGTCACTCATATGCAACCAACAATACTCTGTAATATACTCCCTACCTTACCGATCAAGTATAACGTTGATTATCGATCTTTTATGTATTATCTACTTCATTTTGTTTCGCTGTTCTGATATGTTGTGCTTATGCTAACTTTGTCGAATACTATTGTAAATTGTTGCTTGTGGTTAAATAAATAACAGGTTATGGGCCCAGCACGCTTCCACTGCGCCAAATAAAAGTATAGTACAACGTGAAGTGTTGGCAAGTTGTGTGTTTTTCGTTTTTCTTGTAAGCTTGCTTTGTAACAATGGGGGAGAGTCGCATTGAAATGCCGCATCTGGAAAAATTGTCTGGGGACAACTACATGCTTTGGAAACTGGCTATGGTACAGTACTTTAAAGTGTATGGCTTGGGAAAGTACGTTGATGGCAGTGAAAGCAGACCAGAAAGGACAGATAAAAATGCGGCGTCGATTGAAGCATGGGACAAGGCGGACGGTCGTGCACAGCTAGCAATTTTGTCAGTCATAGATTCGACTCAATTGATGTTTGTATCGGCAAGTGAGACTGCGGCGCAGATGTGGTCGAATTTGCGGGGTGTCTATGAACGAACTGATGAAGCAAGTAAGTTAGAAGCTAATCGTGCTTATCATAATTATAGCTATGTTGGAGACTCGATGGCAAAGCATATCGCGACGGTCGAGAACTTAGCTATGAAGTGTAAGCGATGTGGTGATGCGAAGACCGATTCAGATGTTATGACTAAGATGCTGGATCGTATTCCACCAGAGTTCAGTACAGTTCATGCAGCGTTAACATTAGCTGCAGATGACAGGCAAACAATAGAAAACGTTAAGAAGTTGCTATTAAGCGAAGAAGCTCGACTAGGTGTGACGTCAACAAACGAGGCACTATATGCGAAGTTCCGTCAGCGCCCTCTCACGGAAAAATCAGGTAACAAAACTGTTAATACGCAGAAGAAAATTGCTGCTACTAACAAATGGAAATGTTACGCGTGTGGTGAGACGGGCCATTTCAAACGCGATTGCCCCAAGCGCAAAGATGGAAGTGGTGGGAGTGGAAACCACAAACGAAGCGGTAATGCTGGTCACATGTGCCTCAACGCTGAGGAAGAGGCTATGTCAGGCGAAAAAGGAGCAACAGTGTTGGCAGATAGTGGTGCATCGTGCCACATGTTCAATGATCGTCGGTGGTTTACGAGCGTCAGCGGCAGCACTGAGAAAATGAAGTTGGCAGGCAAGTACGATTTGGATTCAGTTGGCCGTGGTACAGTTGAAGCTGAAGCCTTGGTTGATGGCATGTGGAAAAAGGTTACGTTCAAGAACGCCATGTATTTGCCTGGTTTGAGGAAGAACTTGATCAGTGTAGGATTAGCAGAAAAAGCAGGCGTAACCGTACGTATTGAAAATGGAAAAATGCTTTTTATTTGGAATGGTGGTGTTAATATGGAGGCGCTTCGTATGGACAACAATTTGTACGATATTTGTTTGAGACCTGTGACAAATGAAGAAGCATGCGCAGCAGAGAATGTACTTAAGACTTGGCATGCCAGACTTGGACACATTAGTCTGAACAAAATGAAAGATATGGCTAAGTCGGGGCAAATTGATATCAAAATACCCCAGGATGCTGAACTTTTCTGCGAGGCGTGTCAATATGGGAAAATGACGAGAAAACCATTCAAAAGTGCTGAAAGATATAATTATCTGCCTGGTGAGTTTTTGCACTCTGACGTAAACGGGCCACAACCAATAAGCAGTTATGGAGACATGCGCTGGTTTGTCACTTTCATTGACGATGCCACAGGCATGTGCTATATCGATTTCATGCGGTCAAAAGATGAGGTGTACGAGAAGTTTGTCGCGTTGACAAAGTTGATACAAACTCAGCTAGGACGACCAGTAAAAGTTTTCCGATCGGACAACGGACGTGGTGAGTTTGTCAATCAGCGAATGAAGAATTTCATGGAACAAAATGGAATAATTCACCAGACAACTGCACCTTATACACCTGAACAAAACGGGAAGGCGGAACGCATGAATCGTACATTAGTGGAGTCAGCCGAGTCCATGTTGCTAGAAAAGGGGTTGCCACAACAATTATGGGCTGAAGCTACGTCGACTGCAGTGTACATCATTAACCGAATGCCATCTGCTAGGACGCCTGGAAAGTCTCCCTATGAACTGTGGTATGGTCGCGCACCAAATTTAGGACATTTGAGAACTTTTGGCTCGATTGCCTATGAGCATGTTCCGGCGATCTTAAGAAAGAAATGGCAGCCAAAAGCAAAGAAAAGGTTGATGGTTGGATACGATAAACAGAGCTCAAATTATCGTTTAATGGATCCAGCGACCAAGAAAATTACAGTCTCTCGAAATGTAACATTCAACGAAACAGGAAATGACGAAATCAGACCGCAGTCAAAGATTTCGTTGCCCGTATTGGATATACCCAATGATGCCGAAGAGAATGTGGAAGCAGCGCATAGAAATCAAGAAGAGGAGGAAAATCAAGAAGAAGAGGAAACATTGAACAATCGTGAACTTCGCGACAGATCCCTACTGCGACGTCCAAGCAGATTCGAGATTTTCTCAGTTGAGTTAGATGAGCCAAGTACTATCGAGGAGGCCTTGGCTGGACCCGAAGCAGACAAGTGGAAGCAAGCAATCAACGATGAGATGTCTGCCATGGAAACAAATCGGACGTGGGAACCGGTGATTGAAGTTCCAAAATATCGTAAAGCAGTATCGTCCAGGATGGTGTTCAAACGCAAACTCAACAGTGCGGGCAATGTTGATCGTTATAAAGCTAGGTTAGTAGCACGTGGCTACTCACAGCGGCCGGGAATAGACTTTACCGAAACTTTTGCGCCGGTTGTGCGGTACGAATCAGTTCGGGTACTACTTGCTCTAGCTGCCAAAGAAGATTGGGAGATTTCCCAATTTGACATTCAGACTGCCTTCTTGAACGGGGTGTTGGATGAAGAAACGTACATGGAGCTACCAGCGGGTTTAGTGAAAAATGATCAACGTTTCGTGCGGTTGAAGAAATCACTTTACGGACTCAAACAATCACCTAGACAATGGAACAAGTGCTTCGATGGGTTTCTTAAACAATTTAATTTCGTTGCAAGTGAAGCGGACAGGTGCGTGTACGTCGGTAAAGTTGAAAAACACAAAGTAATTTTGGCTCTCTATGTAGACGACGGGCTGTTAATGTCGTCTAATCGTGATGTGCTCGGAACGATTCTTGCGGTGCTCAAGCAAAAATTCGCGGTAACGGAGAGTGACGGACAGTATTTTGTGGGGTTAGAAATTAGACGGAATCGCACAAAAAAGGAAATTTTTGTGAGTCAGCGTAACTATCTCAAGCGTGTTGTTGAGAAGTTTAAGATGCAAGATTCAAAAGCTGTTGCAACTCCAGCAGAAAAAAACTTGGATTCTGCTGCAGACAATTGCAACGAACCGGAAGACATGGTAAAAGTACTCTACCAACAAGCTGTGGGTTCATTGATGTTTGCTGCCTGTATGACTCGTCCAGATATAATGTTTGCAGTGTCTTTTGTTAGCAGATTCTTGGCCAAGCCTACTCAAAATCACTGGATGGCTGTAAAGCGAATTCTTCGATACATAAATGGTACTATCGGGTATGGTATTGTATACAATGGATCCAATAGTGAAGGTGCTAGTCTTATTGGGTTCACAGACTCAGACTACGCCGGTGACCTTGATACACGTAGGTCTACAAGTGGCTATGTGTTTACATTGTGTGGAGGACCAGTGACATGGATGTCTCAACGACAGAAAATTGTAACTATGTCAACGACCGAGGCTGAATATGTGGCAGCAAGCGAGGCTACCAAAGAAATGATTTGGTTGAGCTGACTGCTCAAATCGGTAGGCGCAGCACAGGATGCAACTCCGATCTTAAATGTCGACAATCAGGGCGCCATCAAATTAGTGAAAAACCCTGAATTTCACAAAAGAACCAAACACATAGAGGTTCGGTACCACTTCATTCGTGAGAAGTACGAAGCTGGTGAACTTGATGTACAGTATGTACAATCGTCAAATCAGTTGGCCGATATCTTCACGAAAGCTCTACCCAAGGAGATTTTTAATCATTTGCGCAGTAAACTACAGATTGAAAATGTATAGACAATACTCAAATGGTGGGAGTGTTATAAATAGTTATCTACCGCGCTATTATTTGAAGTATTTTTAGTAGTTTATATCGAGTCACTCATATGCAACCAACAATACTCTGTAATATACTCCCTACCTTACCGATCAAGTATAACGTTGATTATCGATCTTTTATGTATTATCTACTTCATTTTGTTTCGCTGTTCTGATATGTTGTGCTTATGCTAACTTTGTCGAATACTATTGTAAATTGTTGCTTGTGGTTAAATAAATAACAATAAGTATGGACAAAAAGAAAAAAATGTCAGGAGGTCAAAGAGTAAAGCTAAATAAATTTAAGAGAGCAGCTTGGGACAAAAAGGCGAATCTTCCACTAGCACGTCGAAAGATTTGAACGTTACTGAATCAATAGAAGAATCAATAGTGCCACAAACAGATATTGCTGATAATGCAGTCGAACCCAAAATTAATTCAGAGCTAGACTGCATATCATCAACCTCTTCATCAGCCGATGACAGTGATGATGATGAAAACGAAAACCTAGATCTGGATAATAATGAAATACCAACGAATTTGCAAGAATATACAGTATTAGACTCGCAAATAGCTTATCCCACGGATCCAGCTCTGTTCTTAAATAAAATCATTTCGCCAGAAATTATTCGGGCAATTATTGAACACGGGCCATGTCAGCCAGGAATTAATGGTGATTATGAATTTCCTATTTACTCTTTTGTAAGGTTAGGAAAAACCCAACAAACAAAATTCAATGTAGGCTGGTATCAAAAATATCCTTGGCTTCAATTCTCACATGTCAACAAGAAAATGTATTGTTTCTATTGTTTTTTGTTCAGCAAGAGAAATAATTTTTGGGGAGATCCAGACAAAGGTGTTAAAAATGTAAGAAAAGGGTTGGAAAAATTAAAAAACCATGATCAAAATATTGTACATAAAATCGCCGAGCGAACCTACCTGACGACAAAATTTAGGCTAGGTACGCATACTACTGTGATACAGCAACAGCTCAATGCGAAAAAATTAGACGAAGAAAAAAATAAAAAGGCACTTTCCACTATCTTAGACTGTGTTTTGTTCCTCTCGAAACAGGGATTGCCATTTAGGGGTCATCGGGAAAGTGGTGGTCAGGGTGGTTCGGACACAAATGAGGGAAATTTTTTAGAATTAATAAAATTTCTCTCAAAGTACGACGCTCCTTTAGCCTTGCATTTGTCACAAGCCAACAAAAATCAAACTTATCTAAGTGCAAAAATTCAAAACGATTTTATATTTGCATTAGGACAACATTGCACAACCCAGATTGTCAACGAAATAAGAGAGGCTAAATTATTCTCAATTATTGTAGATTCAACTATTGATATAAGCAAAATTGACCAATTTTCACTCTCATTTCGATATGTTAAAGATGGATATCCGGTTGAAATTTTTTTATTGTTGGATGCTTTGCCTGGTTCCACAGCAGATGATTTTTTTAATTTGTTAGTAAAACATTTAAATTCACTAGAACTTGAATTAAAACATTGCCGTGGACAATCATATGATGGTGGTGCTAATATGTCAGGTAAAATCACTGGCCTGCAAAAACGTGTCAAAGACGTACAACCTAGAGCATATTACATCCACTGTACCGCACATTGTTTGAATTTAGTTTTAGTGGATGCTATTTCATCTAACTTAGTGACAAAATGTTTTTTTGGAACTTTAGAAGCAGTTTATGTGTTTCTTTCAGGAAGTCTTCCTAGACTCGAATTGTTAAAAAAAGAACAATCTAAATAGAAATAATGTAAGTATTTTTTTTTGTATGTAAATTTACTTTAACAATATATTTAAAAAAAAATTCTAGTCATCACATTGAAGAGACGGAAGGTTCAGTCCACAATCGAATAGATTTCCAAGATCCCGATCAGTGGATGATCGAATTTTTTGAAGAACCTCAGCCAGAGGAATTTGAAGTGTGGGTATTCGATCGCTGGTTCAATGACATGTTATATATTTTTTATTAAAAATATATATAATTATAAATCTATAAATATATATATTTAAAAAAATGGTAGAAATAATGTAAGTATTTTTTTTGTATATAAATTTACTTTAACAAAATTTACTTTAACAAATCTGTATTTGAAAATATAGCAAAAAATGGAGTTTTGGGGTAAAGTGTTTAAAAAAATGAGTGTTTTGAATCAAATTGTTCGCTTACAAGAAATAATACAAGAACATAACATTGCGTATTCGGATTTAAAGATGTTTTCCGTAAACAATACATTTTATGGTAAGTTGTGTACATCTCTGAATTTGCAAATTAATAATACCAATGTCAAGTACTTAATTAATGTAATTAAAAGGCACGGAATTAAAATTTTTGCACAAGAAAGTAGCAGTAATTTATTGAATGAAGTTGAATCTTTGGTTGAATGTAATCAAATTAAATGTATTGATGAAATATCGATAATGATAAGTAAATCTGGTAATGAGAACCAAGTGAAAAGTCTTTCTTTTAAAACTACTAAAGGTTGTAATGATAAAGAAATTAATTTTGAAAGCGTGATTGACAACAGCGCTATTAAAAAAAATATATTTTCATCAACACCTGTGTGTTTAAATTCAGAAATGATTTCAAGCTTAGAAATTTCAAATAGTTTTCAATCAAATTTGCCATTTGTTAGTTTTGAGGCATCTAAAAGTGCAAATCTGTTGTTGGGTAGTAGCATTGCAGGTTCATGTTATACAAATATTAATAAAAACATTAAATTATTACCTTCTGGTTGCATAAATGAAAAGAATTTTGTAAAAGTTTGACCCAATTCCTACAAAAATTGTAAATTTTTTGAAGGAACAGTGGTTGTTTCACCAGATCTTATAACTAATTTAAAAGATTCAAAATATTTGAAACTTGTTGTTAAACGGAAATTAATTCCGATGATTAATAATGTTTGCGATTTTTATTTTAAAAATGTCAATCGTGTGAAAAATACAATAACAATATATGGATATTGTTTGCATCCACAATGCAAATTGTTTAAAATTCGTATTAATTGTGATATTGGAGCGCTTAATTTGTTTAGTTCCAATTTGAACTATAATCACTTAGGAAAACTAACTAGGCAGCTCCGGTGTTTAGAACGCGATGTGGTTAAGCGCGACTTGAAAGGAAAAAAGCGAATTAAAGTTCGCATTGACCACACAAACAAGCTTGATCGAGAATTAGTTATAACTGGTAAAAATCTTCAAATTCTTAAATCAGATTGTGTTTACCGAAAAGCTCGGCAAGAAGTACAAGCTATGCACGACCGTGATAAAAATGATTATATTGATATGTATTTGTTGTCATGCAAGCCCGAGAAAGACTATATACAAGAATGTACATCAAAAAAATTTGGAGTGTATTTACATAATGCACAGCAAATTGAATTGATAAAATGCGAAAGTACTATCTCAACCCCATAATAAAAAAATAACTCCCCAACGATTGTTTTCAACTAAAAAAAAAACACAATATTCCAAATCTACACGAGTTTGCAAACCAACCCAACAAGAAAAAGATGAAATGGCTTGCTCATTAATACTCACAAACGGTAAATATGTTAATATTTTATTATTTTTCTAAGTACTTAGGTATATGCTTTTTTCAGATGGATCCGATTAAGATATATATTTGTTGATAGCAGCCTCGATAAAATCTATAACAATACCTGCGGTTCAACATAATAACTTAACTTTTAATATATAGCTTAGTGAATAAAGTAATATTATAGTAATAAATTTTATTTCATACTAGAGTGTTTATTTCATCCTAAAACACAATCTGTTACAGTTAATACCACTGCACTATAGCAAGTGTACAGTTCAAATAGTCCCGGGTAAGCGACTCGCTGCCCATTGGCCGGATCCAACTTACCATTCGCAACTTCTATCCGCTTGTAGTACCCCCGGCACTGGCATCAGTTTGCTTGGCGCTGTCGACGGAGTACGATCGTCACAATGGTACTTGTTTACATTAATTAACGGTGGTTAATTACCAAATTGCTGGGCAAGTACTCGGATAACGTGGTTTATGGTTTCGATACGGTTAAAGAGAATTCGTCTCAATACCAACGCGACAATCAACAACATTAAATTCAATAGTACAGCGGAAATTCAACCATATGTGCCACCATATAACATAGCAGGAAATCAACAATCAGTGCAATAGTAAAATGGATGTAAATGTGTTACTATTAACGGTAGCCAACATCAATAGCAATGTGGATTCAACAACGATCAATAAAATGATCAGCAATGGGCAAACAACAGCGGTCAATAATAAAATTGTGAAATCAAAATGGTATATAACAAATTAATAACAATGTGAAATCAACAACGGTCAATAAAATGAATAGCAATGGGCAAACAACAGCGGTCAATAATAAAAATGTGAAGTTTTGACTTCACATTACCATGCCCCATTTATTGAAAAGATAGATACAATACAGGGCTATTTCGACGAAAGATTGTTCCCCGCCGTAGGGATAAAATATAGTGGGTACAAATATACAGTTAGATAGGAAATACAAAGGGAGCTCGGGCACCTCGGGGTTGCTAGGCCCGTGCCACTAGATTGTGGCCCCTGAGGAAATATAAATAAATAAAGTAAGATAAAATATGCACACGTAATATAAAACAATGGTTCAGGTAAGTGTTACTAAGGTATTGTAGCTAGAGTTATTCAGCTATATAAATATAAAAAGTATAAAATATAAAAAATATAAAAAATATATAAAAAATATCAAAAATATAAACAATATGACAAATAAATAAAAAAAAAGTATAGATAGATAGAGACAGTGTATACAACATTAGACTGCATAGTATGTTTAATATGATATATCCCGTAGAGTATTTTTTTTTATTGATTTCAATTTTAGAATGCTATTTTCTTTTCTTTAGATCCGGTTATCCCGCCTTTAACGGTAATTCATATTGTCAAAAGTGGGACAGCAAGGATTGGTGGCTTATTGGGCTTGCTTCACCATAGGTTTCAAGATTGGGAACACACGTTAATAATCTAACTCTTAATAACCCGCACCATTTGGGGACCACCTAGTCGAATGGTCGTCGGCTGATAACTAAGTTTCTATCTGTATATCCGGATTATACTTTGCTCGCCCAGGTGTCCGGGGCAGTGTATGGGGCCCAGTATCACGAGGGCCACATTGTTGTGGTGAGTTTCTGGAGGGACCCGAGCACTAAACAACAGTATTGCCCTAATTTGTTGGACAACGTGTTCTGCTTGGAGGGTGTTCGCTATCTCAGATCACATTTGGCGGGATCTCGATACTACCGATGGATTGACATTGTGGCCGGAGGAAACGAACATCAGAATGAGTGCTATTACTACAGCATTTTGTACTTGTCACAAGTTCTGGATGGAGACCGTATCAAATTAATATCAATGTGAAATCAAACGGTATATAACAAATTAATAGCAATGTGAAATCAAAACGGTCCCTGCTCGGGCGCCACTTGTGACGATGTTTTTTTTTCCGCTGATGGAAAATGCATGAATTAATTAGTCGAGCGCCAGATTTTAAAGAGTTTACTCTCAAGTGGGGTAGTTCCACAGCCGAAGTTATCGACAGGGTTCGAAAGGAATATACACCAAGTACAAATTAGAGATTACGGTGACTATTTATTAAACAAATCAAATGAAGTTAACATAGCAGCAAGGATAACCAGTAAAATATTTAAATCAAATACTTACACATTTTGCCATATAATGGCTTGTACTCGGGGTGCTTTCCGAGCTACTCGACGCACCGGTCGCATCGACAGCCCCGCATGCCGTCGTGGCGGTTGCTGTGCTCTTCCTTGAGCCTGGCCAGCAGACCCGAGCAAACCAGGTTCTTACCCCAAGTTTTCTTTCGTGTCTACGGATGGCGGTGCTGGTGTGTTCGTGTTTGACGCGTTCCTGTCAATAAGAAATATTCAATAGTATATCTATATGAAAAATTAAATATAAAAAAATATACTTACATGATGGGTGGTACGCATTTTAGTTTGCTTTTTAAAATGAGCCTATTTATGAAAACCACGTCTCTTATACTACTCGAATACGACCCGTTAAGGGTGGGGTGAATTATTTTTTATTGTTTAGATATATTTTGCTTTTGCACTGTACGATTACCTGGGCCAAAGAAAAAAACAAAGCGTACCACAAAGCTGCAGGGGGTTGCAGTTACATAATGTGACTCTTAACTGGCGAGGATCTAAAAGACACCCAAACGTTATCATGTGTAATTACGACCCCAAACAACAATTCAGTATCATCAGGGGGTAGTATTTTCAGGTGCAGAAAAAATTAACATCCTAAGTGATACAGGTAGTCTTTTAATTGAAAAAGGGCATAACGATATTCTGTCAGAGAATTGTACAGATTTCCTAACACAAGGTGTGTGTTAGGTCGTCGTGTTTAAGCTAAACATGTGGTAACAAGTCTATGCATTGGATCTGTGCAGATTTCCCATACGATGAGTCTGGTCCCAACGTTTATGCTGAGACTTTTTACATGTAGCCCAAACGATGGATACATGACACAAAATAGATAGCAGATTTTTTAACCCTAAAATACATAAAATTTATGTATTCACGATAGGGATATTGCTATCACCAACCTCCGATTCAGCGTATATAAGAAAGTATTTTCTATAAATTCGGTCTTTTTTTTATAAAGTTAGAGTTAACACCCCAACGACATTTATCATGTCCCAATTAAAACAGCTTTATTCGAACTATTCAATTCACGATCTTTTGATAAAGTATCTTTGCGGCGGTTTCAGTAGTGACCAGTTAGTTACTATAAAATATATTATTGATGAAAAAATTGTGTTTAAAGATGGTATAATACCATTGAACTACAGAAAAGTGTTTAACCGTTTACGCGACCGAGTGGCATTAATTGAAAATAACATTACCGTAAAACAGTTCTGCACGCCTTTGTACACTCAATATGTTTATACACAGGCTCAATTTGTGTGTTGCCCAACATTTTTGCTATCAATGTGTTAAACAAAATGACAACATTCTAAATGTTAAGCCTTGCTGTAGTTTAAGACAGCATGTTTTCAGAACAAACCCTGTGCTTGAGCTCTTAAAATATATTAGCGATCTGGCGAAGACATTTAATGTATACGGTTTAGCACACAATATGAAGGGGTATGACGGGTGTTTTACTTTAAAAGAACTTATGGCAAACTCTAATAGGTGGAGTCCAAAAATCATCTCTACAGGCCTGAAATTAATCTCCATAACTTGTCATAAAATAAAATTTTTAGATTTACTGAATTTTATGCCTACGGCCCTCTCAAAGCTACCCAAGACTTTTAATTTTGAAGTCATTAAAGGGTATTTCCCCCATCTATTTAACACCGATGAAAATAAAAGTTATGTTGGGCCTCTACCGCCACGTATCAAATATATGTTTGACCAAATGTCTGTGTCTGACGCGTTTAAATTTAAAAAAAAAAAAATAGTGGATGGCTTTTGCCCTGAAGCTAACACTGTTTACCAATTTCACGGTTGTTACTATTGTCACGAAGACTCAGCTATTGACCTCATCAATAGCTGAGATAGTACCAATAACGCGGATCAGCATCGCCGGGCAATTCAACCGCGCTCGGGGCAATTGAACCGCGAGCGGAAGTCGACGCAGCGATTGATCGATGGGTCAATCGCCACGCTGACTTAGCGATTTCGGAATTCTAATTAGTTTTCAAACAAATTGGAGTTAGTTCGTTTTGCGACAAGTACAGGGACAGACCTGTACGGAAGATTCAAGGGAGAAAAAGTGACAGGAAAAGACGATGCGAGCCTCCTCCGAACGACCGCTGTCCCTAGGATTATGGTGTACAACCATGTAAGTAAATAAAATAAATATTATTTAATTCGAATCCTTATCGTTTTATTAAAATTGTAATATCAACCCGTCGCGCCCGGCTACGTCCCGTGAATTATACCCCAGGGCGTGACATATGGTGGAGACGCCTAAAATCTCTGGCAGGTTCTCCGCAACCTGCAGGAAAGGCATTAATTTCATGTTCAATTTTTAATTGTGTTTTTGTTTTGTTTTGTTTTTGTTTGTTTTTCTGACCTTTTGTGAAAACCGCTAAGTCTCAAAGCCAACTTGTAGAATGTTGAGGCTGGCATTCAACTTAGCGGAAAAATATTAATCAGGGCTCAAAGCCAACTTGCACGGACGTTGAGGCTGGTTTTGAGAATCGAGCTAGAAAGATCAATTAAAAAATCATTGAGTGGAGAAAGGAAGTTTTTTGTGCGAGTAACTTCAAAGAAATGGACTGTGCCTCCTCATCGCTGCCGCCCGGACGAATCATGTAAGTGAAATCATGTAGGATAGAAATACAGAGTGAGTACGAAATACCCCTTATTTTATTTACCAACTACCCCGCTACGACCCCAGTCACCCGAGTCGTGACACTATCATGGTTGTAAAAAATGTTATCCCCATAGAGTTGACGGTAATGAAGTTGAAAATGTAGACACAACAATGACAATGAAATTCGAAAAAACTGTGCGAGTTTCGCAGCGCATTACATCCGCTGGTTACACATTTGTAGAGATATGGGAGTGTGAATTCAATAAAATTAAACAGGAAAATAATCAACTTCGGCTCTTTATAGAAAACTACAACAATGGTAAATTTACACCTTTAAACCCACGAGATAGCTTTTTTGGTGGTCGGACAAACGCCGTTAAGTTATATCATAAAGCGGATTTAAACAATGAAAAAATTATGTATTTAGATGTTTGTTCGCTCTACCCTTTTGTAAACAAATATGGGCCGTACCTTCTAGGCCACCCGACAATTCACATAGGTACAGAAGAGTGTGCTAAAGTTAACCTTACGACGATCGACGGTTTAATTAAATGTACCGTTTTACCAATAAGTAAGTTTAGTTTGAAAGTGTCAAAGCAAAAACTATAAGAAAATGAACAATTTTGAAATCGATGAGTTGATCCCGTAAGTACAACACATCAATAATTAATTAATTTATTTATGTAACATTTTTTTATTTAAACAGGGTAGATGACAATGCAGTCATTTTTGTTGGCGAGTATCGCATTGGAGAAGATGATGCAACCATTCGGTTGGAAGCCAGTGCCGAAGACCACATGAGCGACGTCGAAACAGTGATAAACGAAGACTCATGGGCGGATCAAGACCTGAAGGACACCGGTGACGACAGCGAAAAAAAAGGGGCTATTATTACAATTCATTTTTTATATTTAATTTTTCTTATTGACAGGAACACATCAAATACGCCAGCACCAGCACCGCCATCCGAAGAGACGGAAGAAAACTGGGGGGAGGACCTGATTTGCACGGATCTGCTGGCCCAGCTGAAGGAAGAGCACGGCAACTGCCACGACGGCGTACGGAGCTGTCGGTGCGACCGGTGCGTCGAATGGCTCGGGAGGCACCCCGACTTCAAGCCATTATATGGCAAAATGTGTAAGTATTTGATTTAAATATTTTACTTGTAAATTTTAATTAGTATTATTTCAGGAGGGCGACAGCGAACTGCAGTGAAAAATCGAGCGTGCATAAATCCTGTAAAGCTCAGGGGTTGTTTGTTTAAGATCAAATAATAGATAACCGTGTGGTTTATCAGTCGCATCTTTGTAGGCTTCTTGAATAAATTTTGTATTTTCAGGATATATTAGTCGTGCGAGGTGCATTATTTGTGCACGGTCCGGGGGGTTTTTAAAATATATAATATAGTTTGCATTTAGTGAAATGTCTCGCTGTCCCTTGCCTTTATGGAATAAATTTTGCGTGATATAAAACACACTCAAGTTTCGGTGGTGACTGCCTTTTGTAAATATATCAACCACGGTGCTATCGGCCTCGCTCATTAAATCATCAATTATAATCAACAAGGACAAGGAAAATAAAACGACCAACTTTACTAATTTTTTTAGATGCTTTCAATTTTAACAGATGCTTTCCCTGTTACGCTGTATTCTTCTAATATAGTGATTTTACCGATAATTTATCAATATGTCGTACCGTGGACGTGGTCATGGCCGTAACTCGAACTATAATAGTGAGAACGTGCAACGTGATTATGTTCAAGACTACTCAAGACCTAATGCTTCAAACAATGATAACGTAAGTGTTAGTGCTACTGCCCAGAAGCAGCAGCAGCCTCAATCCTCCAGAGGTGGTCGAAGGAATAGAGCCCAGCAGTGGCGAGAAAAGGCAAATGAGAAGACTCTTTCGGAATTTGCAACAGCCAATTTGGACGCGCTTAAAACAAATTTGTTTAGTGAGTTTTCTAGTTTAGCAGACGCTTTAAAAAGCGCGCATGTGGAACCCCAGCAACAAGACATTCGGTTATCTTTTACCGTGCGTGGTATTGGACTAACATTATTTGAGACCTCTCAGAGAGTGATGTTTCAGATCCCAGATTTAGACCTACCAATTAATTCTATCTATCGAGTCAGTTTATTACAGCTTGCAGCAAAGCATGACCTAGCGTTGATTGATGGACAGGTTGGATTTTCAACCCCTCTTGCA
The DNA here is from genome assembly GCA_963556235.1 of Cryptophagus acutangulus. Lineage (NCBI taxonomy): Eukaryota > Metazoa > Arthropoda > Insecta > Coleoptera > Cryptophagidae > Cryptophagus > Cryptophagus acutangulus. The sequence goes on from OY744569.1 coordinate 3,487,712, forward strand.
AGTGCGTGTGACCTAATTTTAGACTCTGACATGAGAACCCTGGTTACAATAAACCCCCAAAACTTTTCTACTGTCTGTGGTATAGTTAATTGTTATGGTAGATTTACACATGAGGAGGTTAAATAATTTCCCTCGTTTATAAAGACTGTATCACCATTTTGTTTTACAATTAAGCAGTTGTGCGAAAACGTGTGCTCGCGTGGCGCATTTGTATTACTGGCCAGGAATGTTTCGCGACATAGCTAGCTACGTGCGTAAATGTGTAAATGTCTTGGATTAATTTAATACATGATTTATACAGAGTGTTTATTATTTTTTCAATTTTATAAAAGTTATGAATTTTTTATTGCTAACATTGCATGGGTCTGAAATGTTGGTTAGGTATCATCTGATTAAAGCGAATCCATTCAAGTAAATTTTTAAAAACGAAAGAAAAATTTGTCATAGTAAAATGCCATTGCTTACAATTGTGTTGAAATATCTCAAAGATAATGTTCATCATTATGGTGTAATGTCCATCACCAACACAATTACGATATGAATCATTTTTACGTTTTATATTTTTCTTTCATTTTATTAATTAAGTTGTATTATTTTTTGTTTTCAATTGTTTTATTTAGATTTAGATTCGGATGGTCAAACAAACCAAATTGGACTCTAGTTCTATCATTATCAAATGCACTATTTTATATTTACAATTCTCATCGATAACAATATTCGCCCATACTATCATTGGGAAAATGTTATTATTGTTTTGACCACTGTTTGTTTGTATTCTTATAATCATCTTAAATAGCCAAATCGGTTTGTCGGACTTTAGTATTTTATATAGATTATAGTTTAGTATATAAGCCTTCAGAATTTGGACAAAGTAACCAGTGAAAAATCAGTTGTAAATCATTTATGGTTATACATCAATTGTAAAATCAATTATAGTCATAAACCAATTAATAGTCGTTTAGTATCGATTCGAGCAAAAGATATTCTTTTGCAAATCTTCATCTTCAGTTTTGGATCAACTTTATTATAATTCGGTCAACATTTTTGTATTCGTTTATAAACATTTTCTATCGTGTAAAATAAAAACTCAAAATAAACCACCTAAAGTGAATTAAATAACCACACCGAAAAGTCAAGTGTCCTTATCCTGTATCGGGAACTTGCGACGTCCAGCAAATACATACAACAACTCTTCAACGAACCTCAACCATTACAATGGCAATGTTGCATGGAACTGAACAAACAGTCAATGTTATTCCGTAAATTTGAAAATATGATGACTTGGAACAAACAGTATAAAGTCGTGTTAGTGAACACCGTTTAAATATTCGATGTTTGTATTTGAAGTAAGTTATTGTAAAGTGTAAATTAATTGTTCTTGCAACAAATAACCTTACTTTTTGTAGGGGGATACAAATAAATATAAAACCAGAATCTACATTGCAATCGAAGAGCTTTAGTCTCAACAAGAAAGGGCCACTTGTTATTTCATATCTCTGTTGAAACAAATATTTGAAAGACTTAAGAAATATAATTAAATTATCGGTCGAAAGCAACAATTCTTTAACCTAAGCTATATGATTGTATTTTTGTGAATCATTGTAACGTGTGACATTTTCCTGAAGTTAATTTTAATAAAAACTAAATTGCAACACTGTCGTGAATTAATTGAACTTTCCTCTTACATCAATTGTTCATCAAAACTGCCCAGAAGAATCGAACCAGAAGGAAGTTAATGGTCCAACTATCATTCCAGAAAAGAAAAGTAAAGTATTGTTCAAATTCTTTAGAATTGACTAAATTATTATAGCAATAAACACAGCGGGTGGTTTATGGCATTCCCATTACAGGGCGGTTAGAGCAGGTAAGGACCGTATTAATCAAATTTGTCGATCCTCTATTCCTGAGAATTACAAAATAAAAAAAATTCACCATCAAATGCATCAATTGATCAACACAATTGTGGGACTATTATTTTACAAATTGCGCAAAAATTGATGAAGGGCGATGATAATCTTTTGAAGACAGAAAATCCACAAATATTTAGAAGGGCTATATTAGAATTGCTTTTAAATAATAGCACAAAACTAGATACAAATATTTGCTTTAAATGCAATTTGAAAAGTCCCCCTTTTGAAAATTTAGAACAAGTTTTGTGGGTGCAATGTGAATTTTGCACTCGATGGCATCATACAGCTTGCGCGCATAAATCAAAAAGTACCCCTAAAAATGAATTAACCAAAAAGGAAATACTTGAAATTCAAGAGCAACAAAAAGAATATGAAACGTCCAAAGTGCATACAATTGACAGTTCAAACGTAAACAAATCGGGGCAGTTAAGTGCAGTGAAAAGTGCAACAAAATAGTGTGGACATCGCCTAACACTTGCAGGAGACATCGTCAAATGGGATAAATATAAAAATCAATATATATTTTTAAAATATTCAAGTATTAAATGGATAAGAATTAAACTGGAAAACGAAGCCGATCTTGCAATTTTTGAAAAAGCACTAAAAAGATTCAATTTTTGCTTGGCTCATGATGAAGATGAAAGTGCCATATCTGCACTGATTGCGGAGATTGATCAAAATAATGGGCCTTTTCCATTAGTACTCACTACCACACCACGAAAAAGAAAATCCACTGATGGAAATCCAAAAAAACTTAACAAAAAAAAACTAACATCTTGATCTGTTTGATGATGGTGCGTGTGATATTCTATGTACCAGTGATGATAATATGCTGCTGTTAGATGACACGGGTATTAAAGAAGAAATTGCAAAACTACCACGTCGTAGAGGTTTTAGAGGAATTGATTTTCAATGATCTTTGAAACTCTTCTAAAGTTCAGTGTTTGGAATTAAACAGTGAAAATAAGGTTCAGTTAAAGAAAAACCATTACTACTACCAAATTCAAGGACAATTAGCCATAATGCAGAATTAGGCAGAATGCATAAGGAAACCACGACAAAACGACGACGACAAATATTTACACACGGAAAAGCAAAACAAAAAACATTAAAAATTGTATATAAAGACAGACAAGGTAGACTCAAATTAAGTAACCAACTGAGCTACAACATGGACGAGCTAATCCAGTGCGAATTCAACCCAAACCATAAAGTGCTACCACACAGGATGGCTCAACACAGACGAAAGTGCAAAAGCCGCCCAGAAGTACCAGAAGCAAAACCGGACCAGTATATGGAGAACATCATGGCGCAGCTTCACTGGATCCAGCTTAACGACGGTCAAGTCAATACACCACCAAAGGTCCACTGCGACGAAGATTGTGTTGCGTTTTCTTAAATTGTGTGTTGTTTTTGCATTTGATGTTTTTCCTCCATTTTGTGTTTTTAGATATGAATTTCGTAATGGATAAATCGACTATACGTGATCCGTGAAAATTTATTTGATTCAACTTTCCTCGCGCATTAAATTGTTTCATCTAAACTGCCCAGAAGATACAAACCCGAAGGATGATGCCCATACAATAAATTACTACGTAAAGTATATTTAACAAAATAAACAGTACATAATCAACCCATAAATTAGTGCCACTAAAGTCCCTCGAAAAGGGGAAAAAATATAAGATTAAAAAATTAAGATCCATCGCAACAAGATATGGGCGAACCGTGATTGCGGATCAAGAAGAGGGCTACAAACGGCGTGGAGGAATTTATTTATTTATTTATTTATTTATTTATTACGGGATAAACCCAATAGCCAAGAGTAACAATGAACTACATATAAAGAATAAGTGTATGAGTTATGTATATAATAAGACAGAACGAATTAAAGTAACAATGAATAACGATAACAAGGTATAAATAAAAAGTATATGTATATAAACCTAACACAACAACACATTAAAATAACATAACAGAAACTACACTATAGCATAAAACGTTTTAGTTGAGCAAGTGAACAATTAAATAAATCTATGTCAGTCGCATTCGCATTTTTTAAAATTCGAGTAATAGCATTATGTGCCCCAAAGTTTGTCCTATGAGGTTCAATAAAAAAGGTATGAGTCGATCTTAAGGATCTTGACGGTACATGAAATTTTACAAGTCTAAGTAAGTCTGGGGAATCAACTATGTTGTTAACTATTTTGAATAAGAGCGTTAAGTCAAATTTAACTCTGCGAGCGGCTAGTGTGGTCAACTTCAATAGATTGTGCATTAATTCGTAATTGTCCAGGTCTACATGCATTTTGAAAGCCGCATACCGTAAAAATTTATGCTGAATTTGCTCAATCTTTCTATTGTGCGCCTCATAGGATGGAGACCAAACATTAGACGCATATTCAAGAATGGGTCTAACTAACGAAACATATAATTGCTTTATGGCATCGATGTCGATAAAATCGCGTGTATGTCTCTTGATGAAGCCCAGTTGCTTCAGTGATTTTTTGCAAATTGAATCTATATGTTTGACAAAAGACAAATTGCTTTCAAAAATCACACCCAAGTCACAGATACTAGTAACACCTTCAAGCAGTTGATCATCAAAATGGTATCTCACTCCTGTATACGATCTGCGTCTATTAAAGCAAATATGTTTGCATTTTTTGATGTTAAGAAACATCTTGTTAGTTTGACACCAGAGCTGAAAGTTATCTAGGTCTTCTTGAAATAATTCAACATCATTCGTTGATTCAACTGCAAAAAATAGCTTAATATCATCCGCAAACATTAGGATGTTGCAATTCTTGATAGCAAGATTAATATCATCAATGAATAAATTAAATAAAAGAGGTCCTAAGTGAGAACCCTGCGGAACACCTGATGTTACATTTATCTTATCTGATCTAAAATTTTTAATGCGAACTATTTGCTTACGCTCCGATAAATACGACTGAATCCAATTAAACAATTGACCTCCGATGCCAAATGATTCCAGTTTACTAAGGAGAATCCTGTGCGACACCTTATCAAACGCCTTCGAGAAATCTGTGTATACAGCATCAACAACTTGGCCTTTGGTTAAAGCCTGCGATATGTAATTTTCATAGATTACTAAATTCGTAACAGTAGATCGCCCTTTACAAAATCCATGTTGTGACTTGCACAAGGCCGAAGAAAGAGCATTCGACAAGGTTGTCGTCACAAGTGCTTCCAGCAATTTTGGAATAGTCGATAGAATTGAGATAGGCCTATAATTCCGAGCAGATGTTTTAATGCCAGATTTATGAATCGGCGTTATAAACGATTCCTTCCAAATTAATGGTAAGCATCCATTGTCTAACGACAAGTTAAATAATAGCCATAATGGCCTGGCAAAAGAAACAGCACATTTATTCAGAAGCAATGCGGGGATTCCGTCAGGACCTGCAAGCTTATTAGAATCCAGTTTATTCAAGGCATTAAGGATATCCGTGATTGTAAAATTTATGCTAGTGTGATTATACAAAGAGAACCGGGTATAGTCAACACCTTGGCCAACAGTTTGTCCGACAACATGAGCGTTATGATTCTCATAAACTGAGGAAAAGTATTCGCCAAACATATTTACAATATTCTGCCCATCACAAGCAGTGACACCATCAAGAGACATAGACGAAGGAATTGAGTTGTTCTTGCGCAAACTATTTACGTGCTTCCAAAAATATTTTGCATCTTTCTTTATGGATTGTTCAACACCAGAAATATACTCCGCGTAACAGTATTCGGCTTGCGATTTGCACAGGGTACGCAGTTGTTTAAAACAATTGTAGTCACAATCAAGATGAGATTTTTTATATCTTATATGGGCAGCCCGTTTCAGTTGAACATTACTTTTTAGAGCAGAGTTAAACCAAATGGGAAACTTAAAGTTATTGTTAATAATTTTCTTAGGCACAGAGTGATCAAGAATTTCAAAAATAATGCGATAAAATAGGTTAGTACATTCATCTACACTCTTTTCGAAAAATATGCTATCCCAGTGAACATGCAACAAACTATTTGAAATATATCCAAAGTCAGCGCGATTAAAATCATAACAGTATTCCTCAGTTCTTAAGGACTCCAAATGATCATCGTTTGTTATACATATCTCTAGTGGAGGGTGATGCCCGTCAATTGTAATCAATGTTTCAGTGGCTAATTTAACAACGACGTTTGTACAGTTAGAAAATACCAAGTCAAGAAGAACCCTGTTATGATTTAAAACCGCGCTATGTTGAAACAAGTTTAGAAACGAAAACGTTTCTACTAGCGACATTGCATTGCGTGATATGTATGATGGAGAGATACCAAGTAAGTCGTTGTTCCATATGACATCAGGTAAATTAAAATCACCAAAGATGTATGTGTTGCAATAGTTAAGTTTCTCAATGTTCATAAGTACCGATTCACTATGAGCAGCGTATATATTTTCTGATGATCCAGGTGGAATGTAAACAGCACAAAGAAGGTACGTCTTTGAGTAATATTTAACAACAACCCAAAGCTCCTCGATATCAGGACAGCAGTTGGTACTATCAACATCAAGAAAATTTAAATCTTTCCTAATTAGAAAAAGAACACCTCCACCACGAGATTTTCCAGTGGCGACAGGATCACGATCTTTCCTAATAATGTTGTAATTATTCAAGCCAAGTTCCATATTAGTGAAGTCACTGTTCAACCAGGTTTCAGTAAAGATAAACACATGAAAAGAGCATAAGGCGATAGCACGAGAAAGTTCAGCTAGCTTGGTACGCAGACCACGAACATTCTGGTAATAGACTTCCAAGGAATAGACTTCCAAGGACTTTCATAGGAATGAAATTGAATTAATCCTCGTAGAAAGTGGTCTATGCATAAATTTACATTTAAGTAACCAACTGAGCTACAACATGGACGAGCTAATCCAATGCGAATACAACCCAAACCATAAAGTGCTACCACACCGTATGCCACAACGCAGAAGGAAGTGCGAGAGCCGCCCGGAATCGAGACCGGAATCAAAACCAAATCAAGACATGGAGAAAATGATGGCTCAGCTCCACTGGATCCAGCTGAGCGACAACCAAACAAATCCACCAAAAGAAGTCCACTGCGACGAAGATTGGTCATTGGACCTGGACCCAAGCTGTAATAACATTGTGTTGGAGCGAAGGGCCCTCCACAGAGAAATGAGGCGATCCAAATCCTACCAACACCGGGAGCGCGGAGGTGGCAGAATGTTTAGGCAAAACTAAACAGACAATGTTGCATGAAACTGAACAAACAGTCAATGTTATTCCGTAAATTTGAAAATATGATGACTTAGAAAAAACAGTATAAAATTGTGTTAGTGAACACCGTTTAAATATTCGATGTTTATATTTGAACTAAGTTATTGTAAGGTGTAAATAAATTGTTCTTGCAACAAATAACCTTACTTTTTGTCGGGGGATACAGATAAATTTTTTTTTAATTTTTTCGTACTAATTTAAATTTTTATTAACCAAAAATACGATTTTTGCAAGCCAAATTTTCGTCTAAAAAATAATATAGCTTGCAGCAGTCCTATATTCGTGTTTGCATATGACAAATTCAAAAAAAAAAATAGCCGCAAACAGAAAAACAATCTTGCGACTTAAAATTGTCGTACTAATTGATATAAATTATTGACCAGTACATAGAAATATGGATACCACGACAGCCTCCTCCCAACAGCGACCACCCTTAAAAGAAATACAGGAATTAAGAATATTCATTGGAAATTGAATTTTAAATATCTTGAAAACAAATCCCTCGAATTTAGTGGTAGTTATGCTCGGAGATTATGGGTACTTTCCAGCTCATGTGGCGAATTTAAAAGACCATTTATACGCCGGATTATGATACACGATCGTCGTATTCTAGATCCTAACTGGATCACTACCACAGAGTCCCATGATCGAGTCATGATATCCAGATATTTTACTGATTATCCAGATGACTACCTGTTGGTGGGAATCCAACGTCTCGGCCAACTTCTACCGATCTATCCTGGATAGATAGACTCATATGGTCGTAGCCGTTATATGACGTGATGTGACCGTACGTGGAGCTTCTTGTTGGAGACGACATTCATAATGAAATCTAAATGACTTATATGTGTGTCACAAAAACATGTAAATTTTATTTTTGCTAAATCTCCAATCATCGACTAATAAAATCATGTCGAAAAATTTCTTCTCTTCAAAACGAATTCTCTTGTCAATGTAGCTAATATTTATTAGTACCTAAGGATGGTTTACTTATGAACCGAAACTATTTGTACAACATATAAATAAATGTATGCTAATGTGAGTTCAACCTTTGTTTTATTTACTTTTCTAATAACGTTGTAACATTTCCATTTAGAAACAGGACATTATTGGACTCATATTTTAAAAACAAGACCATATTGGATTAATAATTCAATAAACGTTTGATGATAATTATATTCAACATATAAAACATAAATATGTCAAAAGTTATTTAGAAGTAGATTAGCATTAGAATGCTGCGCCTTTTCCATTTTATGAACAAGAACATATTGGACTAGTATGTCAATGAACTTTTGATGACAGTTATGTTCAACGTGTGAAACATAAATATGTCAAGTCGCTTAGAAGCACTTTGGTAATAACTCTACCATTAGACAGCCATGTTCATTCAGAACCAGGACCATATTGAATTAACATTTCAATGGACTTTTGATGGGAAATGGTAAAGTGTTTAAAAAGATGAGTGTTTTGAATCCAATTGTTCGCTTACAAGAAATAATACAAGAACATAACATTGCGTATTCGGATTTAAAGATGTTTTCCGTAAACAATACATTTTACGGTAAGTTGTGTACATCTCTGATTTTGCAAATTAATAATAACAATGTCAAGTACTTAATTAATAAAATTAAAAGGCACAGAATTAAAATTTTTGCACAAGAAAGTAGCAGTAATTTATTGAATAAAGTTGAATCTTTGGTTGAATGTAATAAAATTAAATGTATTGATGAAATATCGATAATGATAAGAAAATCTGGTGAAATCCTGCAAAATGTGCACAATTGATGGTGAAATATACTTTTTGAACAAAAACAAAGTGGTGGAATTTGCTGTCTTCTAGTTCGAACGAGATTTAAAGAAATATGGGGAAATTTGAAGAAACAAAACGTAAGTACACGGACGTTTTTTGTGCACTTGTGCATGTACATGCATCGTTTTACTTGTGCATGTTTTATTATAAATAAATAACAAACTGGTCAATTACTGGTCAAATAAAACGCGTTGCAAAGCTTTGCACAGCAATGACAAAATTTAAAAATCTAATATACAAGGTGGCGCAAAAGTCATCATCCTATCGGAATATGCTCACATTTTTGCATATGGTTTTTTATTTAATTGCGACCTTGACATTTTTCTAGTAAACAGAAGTAGAATTCATGTGAAGCAACTATGAATAAGTATACTCCACAAGAACGCGGAATAATTGCGTTAATGTTTTCAAGACATAATCGGTCGGTGGTTTTGACTCAACGTGATTTTCGTCGTCGATTTCCTGGCCGTTCGGCACCAACTGGACAAACACTGCGGCATTTAATTGCTCGTCTTGCAGAGACTGGCTCAACACGGGACTCTAGCAGAAGTGGCCGGCCCCGGAGTAGCCGTTCGGTTGAAAATATCGTTGCTGTGGCTGCAGATGTTCAAGAAAATCCGCAAACATCAACTAGGCGACGTGCCACGCAATTGGGCATCAATAGGCGGTCTTTACAACGAATTTTGAGGAAAGATTTAAAGATGTTTCCTTACAAAGTTCAAACCGTGCATCAGCTATTGCATGCAGACCGCCAATTGCGTGTAACTTATAGCCAAGCCCTCCTAAACCTGGACCGCGAAGTGGATAACTTTCGATCAAAATTTATCATGAGCGACGAGGCGCATTTCCATCTGAGCGGTTACGTAAATAAGCAAAATTATCGTTTCTGGGGCACTGAAAATCCACATGTAATGCACGAAGAGCCATTACATCCTCTCAAAGTCACGGTGTGGTGCGGCGTTTGCGAAGGAAACGTAATTGGCCCATATTTTTTTGAAGACGACGTCGGCAATACTGTTGCTGTAAATGGTGAACGTTACAGAAACATGATTAACGACTTTTTGGTGCCGCAAATGGACGAATTGGGTTTGGACAACATGTGGTTCCAGCAGGACGGTGCAACCGCACACACAGCACGAGCCACTGTGCAACTTTTAAATCAAGCGTTTCCGGGACGCTTAATTTCTCGTTTTGGTGATTTGCACTGGCCCGCAAGATCTCCCGATTTTTTTCTTTGGGGTTCTTGAAGTCAAGGGTCTATGTAAATAGACCCGCGACCTTGGAGGCCTTAAAGGAAAATATTCGACAAGAAGTGGCGAATATATCGCCAGAAGTGTTGAGAAATGTTATTGAAAATGCAATAAAACGAGCCCGTCTCTGCATCAACTCTGGCGGTGGCCACTTGGCTGATATTATTTTCTCGCATTAATGAGGCAAATTCTATATGTTGCAATAAATATAATCAACAAACAAAATTATTTTTTTTTATTTACACAAAAAGTTATTGCTTCAAGAAATAGAGTGATGACTTTTGCGCCACCTGTTACAATATAATCTTTAGTAGAGTAGAAAGCATTTTCACATAGCATTGATTTAAGTTTTGTTAGGTACGTGGAATAATTACAATTTTTTATCGAATGTGGTAGCTTATTATATAAGATTGGTCCTATGTAATATGGATTTGATTTATATAATTCAAGTATATGAAGTTGTAACTGTATGTTAGTTCCATGTCTGGTGTAATAATTATGACTCTCATTTTGTAAAGTAAAAGAGCTAGCATTCAGTTTTACAAATTTCAATACTTCATATATGAATAAACATGGAAGTGTCAAAATCTGCTCACTTTTAAATATTTGTCTACATGATTCACGTGATTTTAGCTTGAAAATACATCTAACAGCTCGTTTTTGTAACAGAAACAACCTCTTAGAATTTGTTGAGTTTCCCCAAAAAAGTATTCCATATCGAAGAGCTGATTCAAGGTTTGAATAATAGAACATTTTTGTTATGGATAAATTGGTAATAATTCGTAGTCTCGATAGGGCAAAACAACAACTTGAAAGTTTTTTACATAAGTGGCTAATATGATCTTTAAAAGTGAGAGATGTATCAACAATGACACCTAGCAATCTAAAAGAAGCAACTTGATGAAGAAATCTAGATGTACTATCAATCTTAATTAGCGAACTAGCATTGTACTGATGGGACTTGGAATAGTATTGCATTGTTACTGTTTTTGAGTCATTTAGAAATAATTTATTGGTCTTAAGATAAGTCTGCAACGAGTTTATATTCTGGCTTAACTGTCTTTGTACTTCCAATTGGCTTTTGTTGAAAGTGATAAGTGTGATGTCGTCTGCATAAATGCAGTGAACACAATTCAGAGATTGACTTATGTCATTACAATACAGTACAAATAGCAAAGGCCCAAGAATACTACCTTGGGGCACTCCAACATTTGTAATAAGATTACCTGAGTTGACTCCATTATAATGAACATATTGAATTCTATTTAATAGATAACTTTTAATGACATCATAACATTTACCTCTTATACCATAATTTTCAATTTTATCTAATAGTGTCTGATGGTGTACAGTATCAAATGCTTTGGACAAATCAACGAATGCCGACATTACATTGTTACCATCATCTAATTGCTTGTATATTATATTTAATAACGATAGTATAGCTGATGTAGTTGATCTATTTTTCATAAATCCATGTTGTGCCTCCGATATCAATTTATGTTTATTTAGAAACGCAAGTAGTCTTTTTGCAATTAGTTTTTCGAAAATTTTGGAGAAAACTGATAATATGGAGATAGGTCTATAATTTTCAAATTGTTTAGGATCACCTTTTTTAAAAACTGTTATAATTTTTGAGATTTTTAGTAAATCTGGGAAACATCCTTCAATTAAGCATTGGTTTATAATGTGACACAGAGGTGAGGCTAAGAAGAATATAGAATTTTTTATAATTCTGGTTGAGAAATCGTCTGTACCACATGCATTCGTGTTCTTTAGACTGTTTGAAATGTCGATAAGTTCTAACTCATTTACCGGATCTAGAAAAATTGATTTGTTCACATGTAAATTATTATAGTTTGAAAAGTTTGTCTTAGCTGTAATTCCAGTGTCTTGTGGGGTTTGCTTGGACTGATTATGAAAGTAGTTATTGAACACATTTGCTATTTTATCGTAATCTGTAATTTCAACAGAGTTTAATAACATTTTATTATCATTGTTTTTTGGCTTATGCCAAACGCATGGAGAACATCATGGCGTAGCTCCACTGGATCCAGCTCAGCGACAGTCAAATCAATGCACCACCAGAGGTCCACTGCGACGAAGATTGTGTTGCGTTTTCTTAAATTGTGTGTTGTTTTTGCATTTGGTGTTTTTCCTCCATTTTGTGTTTTTAGATCTGAATTTCGTAATGGATAAATCGACTATACGTGATCCGTAAAAAATTATTTTATTCAACTTTCCTCGCGCATTAAATTGTTTCATCTAAACTGCCCAGAAGATACAAACCCGAAGGATGATGCACTTACAATAAATTACTACGTAAAATATATTTAACAAAATTACCAGTGCATAGTCAATCCACAAACTAGTGCCACTAAAGTCCCACGAAAAAAGGAAAAAATATAAGATTAAAAAATTAAGATCCATCGCAACAAGATATGGGCGAACCGTGATTGCGGATCAAGAAGAGGGCTACAAACGGTGTGGAGGAATGAAATTGAATTAATCCTCGTAGAAAATGGTCTATGGATAAATTTACATTTAAGTAACCAACTGAGCTACAACATGGACGAGCTAATCCAATGCGAATACAACCCAAACCATAAAGTGCTACCACACCGTATGCCACAACACAGAAGGAAGTGCGAGAGCCGCCCGGAATCGAGACCGGAATCAAAACCAAATCAACACATGGAGAAAATGATGGCTCAGCTCCACTGGATCCAGCTGAGCGACAACCAAACAAATCCACCAAAAGAAGTCCACTGCGACGAAGATTGGTCATTGGACCTGGACCCAAGCTACAACAACATTGTGTTGGAGCGAAGGGCCCTCCACAGAGAAATGAGGCGATCCAAATCCTACCAACACCGGGAGCGCGGAGGTGGCAGAATGTTTAGGCAAAACTAAACAGGCAATGTTGCATAAAACTGAACAAACAGTCAATGTTATTCCGTAAATTTGAAAATATGATGACTTAGAACAAACAGTATAAAATTGTGTTAGTAAACACCGTTTAAATATTCAATGTTTATATTTGAACTAAGTTATTCCAAAGTGTAAATAAATTGTTCTTGCAACAAATAACCTTACTTTTTGTCGGAGGATACAGATAATTTTTTTTTAATTTTTCGAAGTGAATTATCTTTTTTTTATTTTTCGAATAAATTAGGTAACTCACAATACAAGTGAGACGTGGTTAGATATCACAAATTTTAAAAAAGATGCCCACAAACCGAAAATCTTTAAAACTCTCGTACTAATTTAAATTTTTATTAACCAAAAATACGATTTTTGCAAGCCAAATATTCGTCTAAAAAATAATATAGCTTGCAGCAGTCCTATATTCGTGTTTGCATATGACAAATTTTAAAAAAAAAAATAGCCGCAAACAGAAAAACAATCTTGCGACTTAAAATTGTCGTACTAATTGATATAAATTATTGACCAGTACATAGAAATATGGATACCACGACAGCCTCCTCCCAACAGCGACCACCTTCAAGAGAAATACAGGAATTAAGAATATTCATTAGAAATGAAATTTTAAATATCTTGAAAACAAATCCCTCGAATTTAGTGGTAGTTATGCTCGGAAATTATGTGTACTTTTCAGCTCGTCGTCATGTGGCGTATTTAAAAGACCATTTATAGGGTACGCCGGATTATGATACACGATCGTCGTATTCTAGATCCCAACTGGATCACTACCACAGAGTCCCATGGTCGAGTCATGATATCCAGATATTTTACTGATTATCCAGATGACTACCTGTTGGTGGGAATCCAACCTCCCATCCAACTTCTACCGATCTATCATGGATAGACTCATATGGTCGTAGCCGTTATATGACGTGATGTGACCGTACGTGGAGCTTCTTGTTGGAGACGACATTCATAATGAAATCTAAATGACTTATATGTGTGTGTCACAAAAACATGTAAATTTTATTTTTGCTAAATCTTGACCATAATAAACTAGCAATCCAAGTATTAAGCACATATCAAGTGGCTACAAATTGCATAACAGAAATTATAATGCAATATACAAAGGTGCTTGAGTTATGTCACAACCAAGGGAGCATACTCAGCATTTTGTCACCAGCACAAATCAACGAAATAATAAATGAGGCAACGAAAAAATTACCAACAAACATCCAAATCTTAAGCACAGTAATTCAAAAAAATTCAGTAAATTACAACAACAAAAGTATTCATATATTGGGATATTTTGCAATGACAGAAATGACTGAGTACACGCTATTAAAAGTAACACCTGTACCACTTAAGATTGAAAACGGATCCTACTGGATACTTGATACTCCAAGCGACATGCTAGCCGTCGATTACAACAATCAAAGGTACTTTCAACTTAAGGCTGATGATCTTAAAGAGAGTATGAAATACGATACAACAAAATACATCTGTTCACCACTATCAGTACAGAGTATTGAAAACAATCCAAACTGCATAATTGATGAAATATACCAAAGATCATCAACTCATTGTGATATCAAGAAAATCAAAATCAATGAAAGAATCATATGGAAGCAAGTGCACATGAGAAATACTTGGCAATTTATTTCCAATGAAGAATGCAACATTGCTATTACATGCAATGGTGAACGAGAAGATGTTAGACTTAACAAAACTGGATTAATTCAAATATCACCTGATTGCGTGATAATAACCAAAGAAAATACTATCACTCCTAAACGAAACTATGACGCACCAACCATTGCTGGATTCTCCAAACATGTAAAAATTAACATCAGCACAGAAGTGAAAACATTTAAAGAAGAACGAATTCACTTAGACTCAATAAGTAAGGCAGGAGAAAATCTAAATGGGATCATAAACGAAGAACATATGATCAAAGAAGAGCTAGAAAACACACCCTGGAAAACAATCCACATTCACGCAGGGATAACAAGTGGAGTGACAGTAGGCATTATAAGTGGCATGATTGTAATCTGTTGGACATCCTACAAAATACTAAAGAAGAAATGTAAACAACACCAACAGAAAACAAATGGAGTGCAGAAAGAAAAGAATGGCGCAAGTATAGAAATGGTACCTCTGAAAAAGCCCAATGACTCTTCGGAGGCACTGGAACAATAATGGTCGTAATATTCGTCGTGAGAGGCAGGATGATTACCTAATCAAAGGCAATCAGAACCAGCCTCAAAAAGTAACTCAGCATTATAATATACCGAAACAATGCTGACTGGACACAGAACAACTAATAATATTTATTTTAACTAATAAATATAAACGGTATAAATACTAAAGGAACATGAACTATAACTCAGTAGATTCACACACCTCATCAAATCTATCAACCAACCAAACCGAGACAGTATCATGAACGAGCTAATTCAGTGCAAGTACAACCGTCTCCACTGGGTTCTGCCAAAAAAAAAATGGCAAAACATCTTCTCAAGTGCGCAAGCAGGCACTTGGAAATCTTCATACACAAGCCAGTGAAATATTCATACACAAGCCTTCATACACCGAGTGCTCCATTCCACTACCAACGTCCATGGGTCACCAAAAAGAGAACTCTCCAGAAAAGCCACCCTTACAAAAGATGCTGAAGTGGCGCCAATACGGTGCCCTGTGGGAGTGGCGCAGAATGTTTAACGAAGTTAAACAGAAAACAGTTTAAGTGAATCGAAATCAGCTTTGTGCAACGAGACACTTTGTGAAATGTAGGTTAATTAGTTATTTATCATAATATACAACAAAACATATGTTATATATGGTTTGTATAATGTTTTATTTATTAATTGTATTATGAATATACATCGATTTATTGGGATCATGTTTATGTGAGATCCCAATAAATACCCAAAACTTGTCGAATGAAAATCAGTTATAATTTACCACTACAATTGTGTTTAACTCATGACAATTCACTCCTACAAAGTGTCTTGTCATTATCCACGACCCAACCTAGCCTTACAAACTAGTTGGGAAACGTTAACCAATCATCGACTAATAAAATCATGTCGAAAAATTTCTTCTCTTCAAAACGAATTCTCTTGTCAATGTAGCTAATATTTATTAGTACCTGAAGATGGTTTACTTATGAACCGAAACTATTTGTACAACATATAAATAAATGTATGCTAATGTGAGTTCAACCTTTGTTTTATTTACTTTTCTAATAACGTTGTAACATTTCCATTTAGAAACAGGACATTATTGGACTCATATTTTAAAAACAAGACCATATTGAACTAATATGTCAATGAACTTTTGATGACAGTTATGTTCAACGTGTGAAACATAAATATGTCAAGTCACTTAGAAGCACTTTGGTAATAACTCTACCATTAGACAGCCATGTCCATTCAGAACTAGGACCATATTGAATTAACATTTCAATGGACTTTTGTCGAATTAAGTCGAACATGTAAAACATAAGTATGTCACAGCATAAGTCATTTCGAAAAGGATAAAGCACTGTTCTAATAACTTTACCTTTAAACCATCGCCATGCTGCCAATCCGCGTCCTCGTATAAGTCGCAACTCGCGACCAACGCTCTGAACACAACTTTGGTAATCAGTCGAGTCAAGTACGTGACTATTGTAGTAGTTAATATAAACAAATCTGTATTTAAAAATATAGCAAAAAATGGAGTTTTGGGGTAAAGTGTTTAAAAAGATGAGTGTTTTGAATCAAATTGTTCGCTTACAAGAAATAATACAAGAACATAACATTGCGTATTCGGATTTAAAGATGTTTTCCGTAAACAATACATTTTACGGTAAGTTGTGTACATCTCTGAATTTGCAAAATAATAATACCAATGTCAGGTACTTAATTAATATAATTAAAAGGCGCGGAATTAAAATTTTTGCACAAGAAAGTAGCAGTAATTTATTGATGAAGTTGAATCTTTGGTTGAATGTAATCAAATTAAATGTATTAATGAAACATCGATAATGATAAGTAAATCTGGTGAAATCCTGCAAAATGTGCACAATTGATGGTGAAATATACTTTTTGAACAAAAACAAAGTGGTGGAATTTGCTGTCTTCTAGTTCGAACGAGATTTAAAGAAATATGGGGAAATTTGAAGAAACAAATCGTAAGTACACGGACGTTTTTTGTGCACTTGTGCATGTACATGCATCGTTTCACTTGTGCATGTTTTATTATAAATAAATAACAAACTGGTCAATTACTGGTCAAATAAAACGCGTTGCAAAGCTTTGCACAGCAATGACAAAACTTAAAAATCTAATATATTTTATATGTTTATAAAATATATTAGTATATTCATTTATATGTTTATAAAATATATTAGTATCATAAATGTAATATAATATATATTGATTTCGTTCTTATGCCGCCACTATAATATATTATATATTAAATAAATTTCACAGTAAAAATGTTTATTTATCCCACTGAAATGGAATCGCACCTTCGGTTACAAAATATGCTGCCAGAGCATCTCGAACCATATTTGGATTTTGGGAATGATAATTGGTACCAACACGTCCAATGTTTATCAGATTATTGGTAACTTCGGTTCTCCATTGCATCTCAACCCCATAATAAAAAAATAACTCCCCAACGATTGTTTTCAACTAAAAAAAACAACACAATATTCCAAATCTACACGAGTTTGCAAACCAACCCAACAAGAAAAAGATGAAATGGCTTGCTCATTAATACTCACAAACGGAAAATATGTTAATATTTTATTATTTTTCTAAGTACTTAGGTATATGCTTTTTTCAGATGAATCCGATTAAGATATATATTTGTTGATAGCAGCCTCGATAAAATCTATAACAATACCTGCGGTTCAACTTAATAACTTAACTTTCAATATATAGCTTAGTGAATAAAGTAATATTATAGTAATAAAGTTTATTTCATACTAGAGTGTTTATTTCATCCTAAAACACAATCTGTTACAGTTAATACCACTGCACTATAGCAAGTGTACAGTTCAAATAGTCCCGGGTAAGCGACTCTATCCGCTTGTAGTACCCCCGGCACTGCGCATCAGTTTGCTTGGCGCTGTCGACGGAGTACGTTCGTCACAATGGTACTTGTTTACCTTAATTAACGGTGGTTAAT
Organism: Cryptophagus acutangulus; assembly: GCA_963556235.1. Lineage (NCBI taxonomy): Eukaryota > Metazoa > Arthropoda > Insecta > Coleoptera > Cryptophagidae > Cryptophagus > Cryptophagus acutangulus. Next base: position 3,506,085 of record OY744569.1, read on the forward strand.
TACCAAATTGCTGGGCAAGTACTCGGATAACGTGGTTTATGGTTTCGATACGGTTAAAGAGAATTCGTCTCAATACCAACGCGACAATCAACAACATTAAATTCAATAGTACAGCGGAAATTCAACCATATGTGCCACCATATAACATAGCAGGAAATCAACAATCAGTGCAATATTAAAATGGATGTAAATGTGTTACTATTAACGGTAGCCAACATCAATAGCAATGTGGATTGAACAACGATCAATAAAATGATCAGCAATGGGCAAACAACAGCGGTCAATAATAAAATTGTGAAATCAAAATGGTATATAACAAATTAATAACAATGTGAAATCAACAACGGTCAATAAAATGAATAGCAATGGGCAAACAACAGCGGTCAATAATAAAAATGTGAAGTCAAAACGGTAATTATCAAATTAATATCAATTTGAAATCAAACGGTATATAACAAATTAATATCAATGTGAAATCAAAACGGTCCCTGCTCGGGCGCCACTTGTGACGCTGTTTTTTTTCCGCTGATGGAAAATGCATGAATTAATTACTCGAGCGCCAGATTTTAAAGAGTTTACTATCAAGTGGGGTAGTTCCACAGCCGAAGTTATCGACAGGGTTCGAAAGGAATATTCACCAAGTACAAATTAGAGATTACGGTGACTATTTATTAAACAAATCAAATGAAGTTAACATAGCAGCAAGGATAACCAGTAAAATATTTAAATCAAATACTTACACATTTTGCCATATAATGGCTTGTACTCGGGGTGCTTTCCGAGCTACTCGACGCACCGGTCGCATCGACAGCCCCGCACGCCGTCGTGGCGGTTGCTGTGCTCTTCCTTGAGCCTGGCCAGCAGACCCGAGCAAACCAGGTTCTTACCCCAAGTTTTCTTTCGTGTCTACGGATGGCGGTGCTGGTGTGTTCGTGTTTGACGCGTTCCTGTCAATAAGAAATATTCAATAGTATATCTTTATGAAAAATTAAATATAAAAAAAATATACTTGATGGGTGGTAAGCTTTTTGATTTGCTTTTTAAAATGAGCCTATTTATGAAAACCACGTCTCTTATACTACTCGAATACGACCCGTTAAGGGTGGGGTGAATTATTTTCTATTGTTTAGATATATTTTGCTTTTGCACTGTACGATTACCTGGGCCAAAAAAAAAAAACAAAGCGTACCACACAAGCTGCAGGGGGTTGCAGTTACATAATGTGACTCTTAACTGGCGAGGATCTAAAAGGACACCCAAACGTTAGCATGTGTAATTACGACCCCAAACAACAATTCAGTATCATCAAGGGGGTAGTATTTTCAGGTGCAGAAAAAATGAACATCCTAAGTGATACAGGTAGTCTTTTAATTGAAAAAGGACATTTTAAAATATAAATCTTTGATGTTTGCTGAAATAAATAAGAATGTATACACAAGAACAATAAAATTCATTGTTCTTGTGTCCGTGCTAATAAATAGACGTACCCACTGATTTAGAATCAGTTTTTCGATTTAAAAAATGATTTTTTAAAAGTTCAAACTTCTAATGAAAGGTTACTACTTAATTTTTTAATCATCAATGTTTCTTACCTGATGATGATACTGCTCTAAAGTATCGAAACTAGTCGTAAATAAAAACTGATGATTAAATTTGAGAGATAAAGGACCGTTTTTCTTTTCCTACACACCTAACAATTCAACTCTCATGGATTTTCAAACATTTTCAATTAATCTTCAATTGTTTCAAATTTTTGTTTTGTTTTTAGGTCAAATCGTTGGTTAAACGCTCTTGGACTAAAAGAACAAGGCGTTATCTCATGCTATAAGAGGATATGCAAAAAACATTTTGAAAAAAACTGCTTTATTGGGGGTAAAGCTGCTTTAGGTCTTTGCCGAAACGCTGTTCCTTTAAAGTATGTTTTTCAACCAGAAGTCGAGCCAGACTCGGTTGAAGTTGAAGAATCGGTAGCTTCAATTGCTTCTACTTCAAATTCAAATGGTATTAATGTGTCAGACAAACCAAGTAATGCATCTGAAATTCATGGATCAGTCTCTTCTACTCCTTATCTAAATACAACCAAAACAGTTCTGAGTTCTTGTGAATCCTCATCAAAAATCAAGACAAAAGTTCATAATAGTTCAAGCAGAGGACGAAAGTCCCTGTTTAAAGATATATCGAATTTATGTCCTGGAGACATGACTCACAGAGAACAAAAGCTGATTGGTATTGTAAAGAGGAAACATGATAATTTGAGAAAATTGAAGAAAAAATAATGTGCAGAAAGAGGCCAAACTATCAAAAAGTTATCCAAACTTGAAGACAACAAATCGCTTCAAAACATTTTTAAAGGAATGTCACCATCGACAGCTAATTTTATGATATCTCAAATTAGATGCGCATAACGTTCTCCACACGGAAGAAGATGGACAATTGACGACAAAATTATGGCTTTAGCAATTATGAAACGCAGCCCAAAATGTTATGCTTTAATGAGACGTCTCTTCGCTTTGCCATCAATAAGCACTTTAATTTTGTTGCTACAAAAAGTTCCGTTTTCTGTAGGAATCAATGAACATATATTTCAGCATCTTGGGAAATGTCTTAATGTGTTCGAAGAAAAAGATAAGTTTTGTTCCATTGCATTTGATGAAATGTCTATTAAAGAGCACATTCACTGTAGCAGCCTTCCTGATTGTATTGAGGGAGTAGCTGATCGTGGGAATGGACAACGCATTGGTCAACTGGCTAACCATGTCCAAGTATTTTTGGCACAAGGTATTGCAAAATCATGGAAGCAACCAATTGCGTATTACTTCTCACATGGGCCAATGGAGATTTGCAGAAGTGTCTCAAAGAAGTTTTGGATGCAATGCAAAGAGCTGAAATATCAGTAGTTGCAACTATATGCGACATGGGTACGGCAAATGTTAAAGCATTAAAAGACATGGGATCTCATATTTTGGAATCTTACTTTGATTATGGTGGTCGACGCATTTATACAATATTTGACGTACCACATATATTGTCGTTTTAATATTATGGTTTCAAATGCTATAGAAGTGAATGATAGTACGGAAAGTTTGGAGGCCAGGTGGGAAGATTTGAAAACCCCATACACGACAGATAAAAATAATCCACTAATATTTAGAGGATTATATAAAATAAAATATTTTAATTTTAATGAGGATGGTTACATTCATTGAATGCCTTCCAAGTGATTTGGGCACATTTAAAAAATTTAGGATTTCATAATTTAAAGACTCGCTCTTTAAACCAAGATTCCTTAGAAAATTTGTTTGGTGCCATTCGTTCTGGATGCGGCTGCAATGAAAATCCGACTGTTACGCAATTTATAAGTTCATTGAAAACCCAAGTTATAAATAATCTTGCAAACCAGCAATGTAAGGGGACAAATTGTAAAGAAGACGATTGCCCTCTGCTGTCAAATTTGCGTTCATTTATTGAGGTTGAGGCTCCAGATAACGCAGAAATTGGACTCAGTTTAATAATCACTCCATACATGCGTTTTATTTGACCAGTAATTGACCAGTTTGTTATTTATTTGTAATAAAACATGCACAATTAAAACGATGCATGTACATGCACAAGTGCACAAAAAACGTCCGTGTACTTACGATTTGTTGCTTCAAATTTCCTCATATTTCTTTAAATCTCGTTCGAACTAGAAGACAGCAAATTCCACCACTTTGTTTTTGTTCGAAAAGTATATTTTACCATCAATTGTGCACATTTTGCAGGATTTCACTAGATTTACTTATCATTATCGATATTTCATCAATACATTTAATTTGATTACATTCAACCAAATATTTAACTTCATTCAATAAATTACTGCTACTTTCTTGTGCAAAAATTTTAATTTTTTTTATATAAAACCTAAAATCAGAAAAGGCGTGCACCTTGTAAGCTATATCGGTCATTTTGGCGCAAGATGTTCACCGAAGGTGCCAAAACCCAATTAGCATCTGATTGGTCTGTAGTTTAATTAGTATCCGCGATCGCGCCAGAGTTTTGATTTTGTTGTAAAACATGTTTGTAGTATAAAATGTATAAAATAGTATAAAATGTTGTGTTGTAGTTCGAACGAGATTTAAAGAAATATGGGGAAATTTGAAGAAACAAATCGTAAGTACACGGACGTTTTTTGTGCACTTGTGCATGTACATGCATCGTTTTAATTGTGATTATTAAACAGAGTCCAATTTCTGCGTTATCTGGAGCCTTTCAAAAAGAAAATTGTCCGGACGACCCAGACATGATTCGTCCGAATGTGGCTCAAATTGAAGAAGCGACATTTGAAGAACTTTTAATTAGTGCCGTTCAAAATGCTTCGGCATTATGGGATACCAGGATGCCTTAGTCCAGCGATCCAAAACCATAAAAGACCGGTTGTGCATGCAAATTTATAACTTATTTCGGAGTAAGAACGTTATTTTTTTTAAATGTTTGAACACACAAATGGCAAAAAGCACCTTCTATAAATAATATAAGCATGATTTTGACGGCTTTTAACATTCATTACGTCAAAAAACACTTGAACAAATACTAAATGTAAATAATAACAACCCAACCTCAAATAATGCATAATAATACTTTTGATAGATTTAATACCAATAAAAAAAATAATCCTCCAGATTATGCGATTATAATTTCGTTGTTATGAAAACGAGGTATATTTAACTTTCTGCGATATTCGGATCGCCATTTTGTTTCGCAGATAAATTGCGATATTCGCAACTGTGAAAACAAGGCTTAAGAATATATTTTTTCAAAATACGACACACTGACCCAGAATGGAGACGTTACAGTTTGCCATATAGTGGCTTGAAGTCGGGGTGCCTCCCGAGCCACTAGACGCACCGGTCGCACCGACAGCTCCGTACGCCGTCGTGGCGGTTGCCATGCTCTTCCTTGAGCAGGGCCAGCAGATCCGAGCAAACCAGGTCCTCCCCCCAATTTTCTTCCGTCTCTACGGATGGCGGTGCTGGTGTGTTCGTGTTTGACACGTTCCTGTCAATAAGAAATATTAAATAGTACGTATATCTATATGAAAAATTAAATATAAAATAGTTATTTGCGCTACTAGTAGCGGTAAGTAAACTTTTTTGTCCGAGGTAGAAGTTTGTGTACCGAGGCGGAGCCGAGGTACACAATCTTCCGAGGACAGAAAAGATACTTACCTGCGTGTTGCGCATTACGTTTTTCTCACTACCAATTTGAAAATCATTAGTAAACTCTACTAAATTAATAAACTGACATTCCATTTATATCTATCAAAAAGTCGCGGCACACTGGTTTCGTGTTTATATTTATAATATTATAAAATCTAGTCGTCTATGCTGAATGGTTGCTAAGGCAATGTATAATTTGAACAATAATTTTGCACATTCATTTGGGTGTTGTCAGTCCTGCACATTTAATTAAAAATATGAGCGATTCAGAAGATTCTGAAAGTATAACCGAAATAGAAGTAAGTGCAAATGCAGCTCGAGCGTCTCTACTGCCGGAGAAGTCGAGGGCACGGTATGAAAGAACGTACAGTACTTTTAATGATTGGTGTATTTCTAAAAAAGTCAAAGAAATTAATGAAACCGTATTCCTGGCATATTTCAATGAAAGAGCTTGTATACTTAAGTCTCCATCTAGTTTATGGAGTGAATATTCGATGCTGAAATTAACAATGTGCGTACACAATAATATCGACGTATCAAAATTTAAGCAACTTATTTCATTTCTTAAAAGAAAGAATGACGGGTACATTCCCAAAAAAGCTAACATTTTTTTAAAAGAAGAAATAGAAAAATTTCTCGAACGCGCTCCCGATGATACATGTCTTTTGATGAAAACCGCTATGGTATTGGGAATTGCTGGAGCATGTCGTACACATGAGTTATACAATTTGAATTTTGAAGACGTTGAAATGAAACCGAATGTCGCAATTGTCAAAATTTTACAATCGAAAAATAAAATTCCCCGAAGTTTTGTAGTCAGTGGTGGTAACGGCAGTATTAATTGGTTTAATATCCTTGAAAAATATATGAAATTGCGGCCTAATAATACTAAAGAACGCAGATTGTTTATGCGTTACAGCAACGGTAAATGTGTACGACAAGTAGTAGGCAAACATACTTTATCTGATATACCTTTTAAAATTGCAAAATTTTTGCATTTGGAAGATGCAAAGAATTACACGGGCCACAGTTTTAGAAGAACCTCTGCTACTTTATTAGCTAATATCGGATCAGACGTTCTGGCTTTAAAGAGACATGGAGGATGGAAATCCTCCACAGTCGCAGAAGGATATGTCGGAGAATCCATTCATAATAAAGTAGAAACGGCTAATAAAATATTATATGGAGTTCTTGAAAAAGTTGATACAAACATTGAAAAAGAAAATATTGACAAAGTAAACATCGAAGCAAACATTAATGATATTGAAATTATAAATAACGCTTATTCTATTTCAAATAATCAAGAAACGAAAAAAATTGATCAAAAAAACAATGTTCCTTCAATTACCCTTTCAAATTGTTCAAATTGTTCTGTTAGTATTAATTTTAATAAATAAATTAAATTATTTTAAATATATTCCTCATTCGTTTGGTATATTTTTAATTTTTAGACACCCTAGCGCGGAAAGTGTCCTATCGCGGAAAGTGACCTAATGCGGAAAGTGACCTGCCGCGGTAAATATTGTTTTTACATAGTTACGGCGCGTTGTTAAGGTAGCTAGGTGTTCTACTTTCCATTACATTTGATTTTTTATCAATGTAATGTCAATTTACCTATATGGTAGTGAGAAAAAAATATACTTACATGGTTGGTGTTAAGGTTTTTGTTTGCTTTTTAAAATGAGTTTATTTATGAAAACCACGTCTCTTATACTACTCGAATACGACCCATTAAGGGTGGGGTGAATTATTTTTTATTGTTTAGATATATTTTGCTTTTGCACTGTACGATTACGTGGGCCAAAGAAAAAAACAAAGCTTACCACACAAGCAGCAGGAAGTTGCAGTTACATAATGTGACTCTTAACTGGCGAGGATCTAAAAGGACACCCAAACGTTATCATCATGTGTAATTACGACCCCAAACAACAATTTAGTATCATCAGGGGGGTCGTATTTCAGGTGCAGAAAAAATTAACATCCTAAGTGATACAAGTAGTCTTTTAATTGAAAAAAGGCATAACCATATTCTGTCAGGGCTATGCGAGGGAATTGTACAGATTTCCTAACACAAGGTGTGTGACCCCCCATTGTCTATGTTGAGAATTTTACATGTTTGAAGCAAACGATGAATATACTATTATATAATAGAAAATAAATAGCAAATTTATTACCAAAATTCTTGGTGTTAAAGGTAGTCTTTTATTTGAAAAAGGTCGTCGTGTTTAAGCTAAACATGTGGTAACAAGTCTATGCATTGGATCTGTGCAAATTTCCCACACAATGTGTCTGGTCTCAACGTTTATGCTGAGACTTTTTACATGTAGCCTAAACGATGGATACATGACACAAAATAGATAGCAGATTTTTTAACCCTAAAATACATGTATTCACGATAAGGGTATTGCTATCACCAACCTCCGATTCAGCGTATATAAGAAAGTATTTTCTATAAATTCGGTCTTACTTTTAGAAAGTTAGAGTTAACACCCCAACGACATTTATCATGTCGCAATTAAAACAGCTTTATTCGAACTATTCGATTCACGATCTTTTGATAAAGTATCTTTGCGGTGGTTTCAGTAGTGACCAGTTAGTTACTATAAAATATATTATTCATGAAAAAATTGTGTTTAAAGATGATATAATACCATTGAACTACAGAAAAGTGTTTAACCGTTTACGCGACCGAGTGGCATTAATTGAAAATAACATTACCGTAAAACAGTTCTGCACGCCTTTGTACACTCAATATGTTTATACACAGGCTCAATTTGTGTGTTGCCCAACATTTTTGCTATCAATGTGTTAAACAAAATGACAACATTCTAAATGTTAAGCCTTGCTGTAGTTTAAGACAGCATGTTTTCAGAACAAACCCTGTGCTCTTAAAATATATTAGCAATCTGGCGAAGACATTTAATGTATACGGTTTAGCACACAATATGAAGGGGTATGACGGGTGTTTTACTTTAAAAGAACTTATGGCAAACTCTAATAGGTGGAGTCCAAAAATCATCTCTACATGCCTGAAATTAATCTCCATAACTTGTCATAAAATAAAATTTTTAGATTTACTGAATTTTATGCCTACGGCCCTCTCAAAGCTACCCAAGACTTTTAATTTTGAAGTCATTAAAGGGTATTTCCCCCATCTATTTAACACCGATGAAAATAAAAGTTATGTTGGGCCTCTACCGCCACGTATCAAATATATGTTTGACCAAATGTCTGTGTCTGACGCGTTTAAATTTAAAAAAAAAAATAGTGGATGGCTTTTGCCCTGAAGCTAACACTGTTTACCAATTTCACGGTTGTTACTATTGTCACGAAGACTCAGCTATTGACCTCATCAATAGCTGAGATAGTACCAATAACGCGGATCAGCATCGCCGGGCAATTGAACCGCGCTCGGGGCAATTGAACCGCGAGCGGAAGTCGACGCAGCGATTGATCGATGGGTCAATCGCCACGCTGACTTAGCGATTTCGGAATTCTAATTAGTTTTCAAACTAATTGGAGTTAGTTCGTTTTGCGACAAGTACAGGGACAGACCTGTACGGAAGATTCAAGTGAGAAAAAGTGACAGGAAAAGACGATGCGAGCCTCCTCCGAACGACCGCTGTCCCTAGGATTAAGGTGTACAACCATGTAAGTAAATAAAATAAATATTATTTAATTCGAATCCTTATCGTTTTATTAAAATTGTAATATCAACCCGTCGCGCCCGGCTACGTCCCGTGAATTATACCCCAGGGCGTGACATATGGTGGAGACGCCTAAAATCTCTGGCAGGTTCTCCGCAACCTGCAGGAAAGGCATTAATTTCATGTTCAATTTTTAATTGTGTTTTTGTTTTGTTTTGTTTTTGTTTGTTTTTCTGACCTTTTGTGAAAACCGCTAAGTCTCAAAGCCAACTTGTAGAATGTTGAGGCTGGCATTCAACTTAGCGGAAAAATATTAATCAGGGCTCAAAGCCAACTTGCACGGACGTTGAGGCTGGTTTTGAGAATCGAGCTAGAAAGATCAATTAAAAAATCATTGAGTGGAGAAAGGAAGTTTTTTGTGCGAGTAACTTCAAAGAAATGGACTGTGCCTCCTCATCGCTGCCGCCCGGACGAATCATGTAAGTGAAATCATGTAGGATAGAAATACAGAGTGAGTACGAAATACCCCTTATTTTATTTACCAACTACCCCGCTACGACCCCAGTCACCCGAGTCGTGACACTATCATGGTTGTAAAAAATGTTATCCCCATAGAGTTGACGGTAATGAAGTTGAAAATGTAGACACAACAATGACAATGAAATTCGAAAAAACTGTGCGAGTTTCGCAGCGCATTACATCCGCTGGTTACACATTTGTAGAGATATGGGAGTGTGAATTCAATAAAATTAAACAGGAAAATAATCAAATTCGGCTCTTTATAGAAAACTACAACAATAGTAAATTTACACCTTTAAACCCACGAGATAGCTTTTTTGGTGGTCGGACAAACGCCGTTAAGTTATATCATAAAGCGGATTTAAACAATGAAAAAATTATGTATTTAGATGTTTGTTCGCTCTACCCTTTTGTAAACAAATATGGGCCGTACCTTCTAGGCCACCCGACAATTCACATAGGTACAGAAGAGTGTGCTAAAGTTAACCTTACGACGATCGACGGTTTAATTAAATGTACCGTTTTACCAATAAGTAAGTTTAGTTTGAAAGTGTCAAAGCAAAAACTATAAGAAAATGAACAATTTTGAAATCGATGAGTTGATCCCGTAAGTACAACACATCAATAATTAATTAATTTATTTATGTAACATTTTTTTATTTAAACAGGGTAGATGACAATGTAGTCATTTTTGTTGGCGAGTATCGCATTGGAGAAGATGATGCAACCATTCGGTTGGAAGCCAGTGCCGAAGACCACATGAGCGACGTCGAAACAGTGATAAACGAAGACTCATGTGCGGATCAAGACCTGAAGGACACCGGTGACGACAGCGAAAAAAAAGGGGCTATTATTACAATTCATTTTTTATATTTAATTTTTCTTATTGACAGGAACACATCAAATACGCCAGCACCAGCACCGCCATCCGAAGAGACGGAAGAAAACTGGGGGGAGGACCTGATTTGCACGGATCTGCTGGCCCAGCTGAAGGAAGAGCACGGCAACTGCCACGACGGCGTACGGAGCTGTCGGTGCGACCGGTGCGTCGAATGGCTCGGGAGGCACCCCGACTTCAAGCCATTATATGGCAAAATGTGTAAGTATTTGATTTAAATATTTTACTTGTAAATTTTAATTAGTATTATTTCAGGAGGACGACAGCGAACTGCAGTGAAAAATCGAGCGTGCATAAATCCTGTAAAGCTCAGGGGTTGTTTGTTTAAGATCAAATAATAGATAACCGTGTGGTTTATCAGTCGCATCTTTGTAGGCTTCTTGAATAAATTTTGTATTCTCAGGATATATTTGTCGTGCAAGGTGCATTATTTGTGCACGGTCCCGGGGGTTTTTAAAATATATAATATAGTTTGCATTTAGTGAAATGTCTCGCTGTCCCTTGCCTTTGTGGAATAAATTTTGCGTGATATAAAACACACTCAAGTTTCGGTGGTGACTGCCTTTTGTAAATATATCAACCACGGTGCTATCGGCCTCGCTCATTAAATCATCAATTATAATCAACAAGGACAAGGAAAATAAAACGACCGACTTTACTAATTTTTTTAGATGCTTTCAATTTTAACAGATGCTTTCCCTGTTACGCTGTATTCTTCTAATATAGTGATTTTACCGATAATTTATCAATATGTCGTACCGTGGACGTGGTCGTAACTCGAACTGTAATAGTGAGAACGTGCAACGTGATTATGTAGACTCAAGACCTAAGACTCAAGACCTAATGCTTCAAACAATGATAACGTAAGTGTTAGTGCTACTGCCCAGAAGCAGCAGCAGCCTCAATCCTCCAGAGGTGGTCGAAGGAATAGAGCCCAGCAGTGGCGAGAAAAGGCAAATGAGAAGACTCTTTCGGAATTTGCAACAGCCAATTTGGACGCGCTTAAAACAAATTTGTTTAGTGAATTTTCTAGTTTAGCAGACGCTTTAAAAAGTGCGCATGTGGAACCCCAGCAGCAAGAAATTCGTTTATCTTTTACCGTGCGTGGTATTGGACTAACATTATTTGAGACCTCTCAGAGAGTGATGTTTCAGATTCCAGATTTAGACCTACCAATTAATTCTATCTATCGAGTCAGTTTATTACAGCTTGCAGCAAAGCATGACCTAGCGTTGATTGATGGACAGGTTGGATTTTCAACCCCTCTTGCAAGTGCGTGTGACCAAATTCTAGACTCTGACATGAGAACCCTGGTTACAATGAACCCCCAAAACTTTTCTACTGTCTGTGGTATAGTTAATTGTTATGGTAGATTTACACATGAGGATGTTAAATACTTTCCCTCGTTTATAAAGACTGTATCACCATTTTGTTTTACAATTAAGCAGTTGTGCGAAAACGTGTGCTCGCGTGGCGCATTTGTATTACTGGCCAGGATTGTTTCGCGACATAGCTAGCTACGTGCGTAAATGTGTAAATGTCTTGGATTAATTTAATACATGATTTATACAGAGTGTTTATTATTTTTTCAATTTTATAAAAGTTATGAATTTTTTATTGCTAACATTGAATGGGTCTGAAATGTTGGTTAGGTATCATCTGATTAAAGCGAATCCATTCAAGCAAATTTTTAAAAACGAAAGAAAAATGTGTCATAGTAAAATGCCATTGCTTACAATTGTGTTGAAATATCTCAAAGATAATGTTCATCATTATGGTGTAATGTCCATCACCAACACAATTACGATATGAATCATTTTTACGTTTTATATTTTTCTTTCATTTTATTAATTAAGTTGTATTGTTTTTTGTTTTCAATTGTTTTATTTAGATTTAGATTCGGATGGTCAAACAAACCAAATTGGACTCTAGTTCTATCATTATCAAATGCACTATTTTATATTTACAATTCTCATCGATAACAATATTCGCCCAAACTATCATTGGGAAAATGTTATTATTGTTTTGACCACTGTTTGTTTGTATTCTTATAATCATCTTAAATAGCCAAATCGGTTTGTCGGACTTTAGTATTTTATATAGATTATAGTTTAGTATATAAGCCTTCAGAATTTGGACAAAGTAACCAGTGATAAATCAGTTGTAAATCATTTATGGTTATACATCAATTGTAAAATCAATTATAGCCATAAACAAAATTTTCTTGGTTTTTATGAATTAACGAATCAATCTGCTGGAGGGATGACGAGTCTTGTTCTTCAAATCCTTGAAGATCTTAAGATTCCCATAAACAAATGCTATGGCCAAGGGTATGACGGAGCAAATGTAATGAGCGGAAATTACACTGGAGTGCAAGCAAGGATAAAAGAAATTCAACCTAATGCTGAATATGTACATTGTGCAATATGTACATTGTCACAATTTAAATTTGGTGGTAAACGATGTTGTTTCCAGTTGTAAAGAAGTGGCGGCGTTTTTCACGACAATGCAGAATATTTATACCTTCTTTGGTTTAAGCATTAAAAGATGGGACCTTCTTGCTTCGTTTACGGGAGAGTCCCAAACAACACTGAAAACTTTGAATCCGACTCGTTGGTCAGGAAGGTGCCAGTCATTGATGGCTATTAAGCTTCGTTTTTTTGACGTCCTGAAATGCTTAACCGAAATAGAGCTGACATATTCCAAAAAAGAAGACCGAATAGATGCTTCAAATTTGAAAAAAAAAATAGCTAACTTTGAATTTGTTTTCCTTATCGTTTTTATGTCCAAAATATTGAATCATGTTAATTATTCTTCAAATTTTCTTCAAAAACAAAAGTGTGATCTTAATTCAGCTACAAATTGTCTCGAAAAACTCACAAATTCAATCAATAATTTAAGAACTTCCTATAACGATATTCATAATGAAGCTAAGACTCTGGCGGCAAAATGGAATATCAATCCAGATTTTTTAGAAAAACGACAGAAAAAAACTAAAAAACAATTCGATGAGTTATCGCTTGATTTTATTTTTGATAATCGAGAAACTTACCTTAAAGTAAATGTTTTCAATTTTATCTGCGATAGAATTTTTGGTCAAATAAATTTGAGGTTTGGGGCAATGCAGAGCATACAGCAGAAATTCGACATTTTAGAACCGAAAAATTTGTTAAACATGGCCGAACAGAACATTTTACAAAAATGTGACATGCTTTCTTCGAAATATCCAGAAATACTCTCAAAGAGCTTTGGAGTACAACTTATTCAAATTTTGAACTGTATAGAAGATGTGCAAGAAAATTTGTCAGTTAGTGAGTTTTTTGAAATTATCATTTTACAGTTTGGTTTCATGGAAAGCGACCTGTCAGAAGTGTTTACTGCATTTCTACTATTTTTTACATTGCCAGTGACAGTAGCTCAGGTGGAAAGATCGTTCAGCAAACTAAAAATTCTTAAAAATTATCTAAGATCAACTGTCAGCCAAGAAAGACTACGAAACCTCGCTCTTCTGTCTATTGAGCATAATTTCGCGTCCAAATTAAATCTTAGCGAGTTAATTGAAGATTTCGCAAACAAAAAAGCCAGAAAAAGAAACTTTTGAACTCACTTTCAATTGAAAATAATTATGTTCCTGTTGTTTGAATTGTTCAAAAAGTCATTCTTTAGATGTAAGTTTTAAGTTTCTGCTAACTAACTATACTGCATCTCATATAAGAATGCAGTGCATATAAGCATAGGAGCCAAAATCCGGGTCTGTGATTGTTTAAAACCCGAGCGAACCACTGCATTCTTATATGAGATGCAGTATAAATAGTTATATTACATTTATTATTTTATATTATAATGTTGTTTTTGTGAAAAATTATAATAATAATCTTTAAAAAGGAATAAATTTCATACGTTATATCATAAAAAACGTTTTAAAAAAAAAACACTTAAAAAACTGACTGTTAGGTTAGGTCTAGACAAAAAATTTTCGCCTGCGGCGCCATTGCGCTCCGCGATTCGATGATACAGTTCACATATTTCACCCCTAACGTTTCATACCCGTAAATCCTCCGGACGAAATTTTTCTATCCACGCCTCTAACATACCGCCAAAAGTTATATATAGGTCAGATAAGCGAGGGGCCCAAAAATTTATTTTGCACAACTACCCATCGAGGTCTAGCTACGCCACTGCATAAACCAATTAATAGTCGTTTAGTATCGATTCGAGCAAAAGATATTCTTTTGCAAATCTTCATCTTCAGTTTTGGATCAACTTTATTATAATTCGGTCAACATTTTTGTATTCGTTTATAAACATTTTCTATCGTGTAAAATAAAAACTCAAAATAAACCACCTAAAGTGAATTAAATAACCACACCGAAAAGTCAAGTGTCCTTATCCTGTATCGGGAACTTGCGACGTCCAGCAAATACATACAACAACTCTTCAACGAACCTCAACCATTACAATGGCAATGTTGCATGGAACTGAACAAACAGTCAATGTTATTCCGTAAATTTGAAAATATGATGACTTGGAACAAACAGTATAAAGTCGTGTTAGTGAACACCGTTTAAATATTCGATGTTTGTATTTGAAGTAAGTTATTGTAAAGTGTAAATTAATTGTTCTTGCAACAAATAACCTTACTTTTTGTAGGGGGATACAAATAAATATAAAACCAGAATCTACATTGCAATCGAAGAGCTTTAGTCTCAACAAGAAAGGGCCACTTGTTATTTCATATCTCTGTTGAAACAAATATTTGAAAGACTTAAGAAATATAATTAAATTATCGGTCGAAAGCAACAATTCTTTAACCTAAGCTATATGATTGTATTTTTGTGAATCATTGTAACGTGTGACATTTTCCTGAAGTTAATTTTAATAAAAACTAAATTGCAACACTGTCGTGAATTAATTGAACTTTCCTCTTACATCAATTGTTCATCAAAACTGCCCAGAAGAATCGAACCAGAAGGAAGTTAATGGTCCAACTATCATTCCAGAAAAGAAAAGTAAAGTATTGTTCAAATTCTTTAGAATTGACTAAATTATTATAGCAATAAACACAGCGGGTGGTTTATGGCATTCCCATTACAGGGCGGTTAGAGCAGGTAAGGACCGTATTAATCAAATTTGTCGATCCTCTATCCTGAGAATTACAAAATAAAAAAAATTCACCATCAAATGCATCAATTGATCAACACAATTGTGGGACTATTATTTTACAAATTGCGCAAAAATTGATGAAGGGCGATGATAATCTTTTGAAGACAGAAAATCCACAAATATTTAGAAGGGCTATATTAGAATAGCTTTTAAATAATAGCACAAAACTAGATACAAATATTTGCTTTAAATGCAATTTGAAAAGTCCCCCTTTTAAAAATTTAGAACAAGTTTTGTGGGTGCAATGTGAATTTTGCACTCGATGGCATCATACAGCTTGCGTGCATAAATCAAAAAGTACCCCCAAAAATGAATTAACCAAAAAGGAAATACTTGAAATTCAAGAGCAACAAAAAGAATATGAAACGTCCAAAGTGCATACAATTGACAGTTCAAACGTAAACAAATCGGGGCAGTTAAGTGCAGTGAAAAGTGCAACAAAATAGTGTGGACATCGCCTAACACTTGCAGGAGACATCGTCAAATGGGATAAATATAAAAATCAATATATATTTTTAAAATATTCAAGTATTAAATGGATAAGAATTAAACTGGAAAACGAAACCGATCTTGCAATTTTTGAAAAAGCACTAAAAAGATTCAATTTTTGCTTGGCTCATGATGAAGATGAAAGTGCCATATCTGCACTGATTGCGGAGATTGATCAAAATAATGGGCCTTTTCCATTAGTACTCACTACCACACCACGAAAAAGAAAATCCACTGATGGAAATCCAAAAAAACTTAACAAAAAAAAAACTAACATCTTGATCTGTTTGATGATGGTGCGTGTGATATTCTATGTACCAGTGATGATAATATGCTGCTGTTAGATGACACGGGTATTAAAGAAGAAATTGCAAAACTACCACGTCGTAGAGGTTTTAGAGGAATTGATTTTCAATGATCTTTGAAACTCTTCTAAAGTTCAGTGTTTGGAATTAAACAGTGAAAATAAGGTTCAGTTAAAGAAAAACCATCACTACTACCAAATTCAAGGACAATTAGCCATAATGCAGAATTAGGCAGAATGCATAAGGAAACCACGACAAAACGACGACGACAAATATTTACACAAGGAAAAGCAAAACAAAAAACATAAAAATTGTATATAAAGACAGACAAGATAGACTCAAATTAAGTAACCAACTGAGCTACAACATGGACGAGCTAATCCAGTGCGAATTCAACCCAAACCATAAAGCGCTACCACACAGGATGGCTCAACGCAGACGAAAGTGCAAAAGCCGCGCAGAAGTACCAGAAGCAAAACCGGACCAGTATATGGAGAACATCATGGCGCAGCTCCACTGGATCCAGCTTAACGACCGTCAAGTCAATACACCACCAAAGGTTCACTGCGACGAAGATTGTGTTGCGTTTTCTTAAATTGTGTGTTGTTTTTGCATTTGGTGTTTTTCCTCCATTTTGTGTTTTTAGATATGAATTTCGTAATGAATAAATCGACTATACGTGATCCGTGAAAATTTATTTGATTCAACTTTCCTCGCGCATTAAATTGTTTCATCTAAACTGCCCAGAAGATACAAACCCGAAGGATGATGCCCATACAATAAATTACTACGTAAAGTATATTTAACAAAATAAACAGTACATAATCAACCCATAAATTAGTGCCACTAAAGTCCCTCGAAAAGGGGAAAAAATATAAGATTAAAAAATTAAGATCCATCGCAACAAGATATGGGCGAACCGTGATTGCGGATCTAGAAGAGAGCTACAAACGGTGTGGAGGAATGGAATTGAATTAATCCTCATAGAAAGTCGTCTATGGATAAATTTACATTTAAGTAACCAACTGAGCTACAACATGGACGAGGTAATCCAATGCAAATACAACCCTAACCATAAAGTGCTACCACACCGTATGCCACAACGCAGAAGGAAGTGCGAGAGCCGCCCGGAATCGAGACCGGAATCAAAACCAAATCAAGACATGGAGAAAATGATGGCTCAGCTCCACTGGATCCAGCTGAGCGACAACCAAACAAATCCACCAAAAGAAGTCCACTGCGACGAAGATTGGTCATTGGACCTGGACCCAAGCTGTAATAACATTGTGTTGGAGCGAAGGGCCCTCCACAGAGAAATGAGGCGATCCAAATCCTACCAACACCGGGAGCGCGGAGGTGGCAGAATGTTTAGGCAAAACTAAACAGGCATGTTGCATAAAACTGAACAAACAGTCAATGTTATTCCGTAAATTTGAAAATATGATGACTTAGAAAAAACAGTATAAAATTGTGTTAGTGAACACCGTTTAAATATTCGATGTTTATATTTGAACTAAGTTATTGTAAGGTGTAAATAAATTGTTCTTGCAACAAATAACCTTACTTTTTGTCGGGGGATACAGATAATTTTTTTTTTAATTTTTCGAAATGAATTATCTTTTTTTTATTTTTCGAATTTATTAGGTAACTCACAATACAAGTGAGACGTGGTTAGATATCACAAATTTTAAAAAGATGCCCACAAACCGAAAATCTTTAACTCTCGTACTGATTTAAATTTGTATTAACCAAAAATACGATTTTTGCAAGCCAAATTTTCGTCTAAAAAATAATATAGCTTGCAGCAGTCCTATATTCGTATTTGCATATGACAAATTTAAAAAAAAAATGGCCACAAACAGAAAAAAAATCTTGCGACTTAAAATTGTCGTACTAATTGATATAAATTATTGACCAGTACATAGAAATATGGATACCACGACAGCTTCCTCTCAACAGCGATTACCCTTAAAAGAAATACAGGAATTAAGAATATTCATTGGAAATTGAATTTTAAATATCTTGAAAACAAATCCCTCGAATTTAGTGGTAGTTATGCTCAGAAATTATGTGTACTTTCCAGCTCATGTGGCGTATTTAAAAGACCATTTATACGCCGGATTATGATACACGATCGTCGTATTCTAGATCCTAACTGGATCACTACCACAGAGTCCCATGATCGAGTCATGATATCCAGATATTTTACAGATTATCCAGATGCCTACCTGTTGGTGGGAATCCAACGTCTCGGCCAACTTCTACCGATCTATCATGGATAGATAGACTCATATGGTCGTAGCCGTCATATGACGTGATGACCGTACGTGGAGCTTCTTGTTGGAGACTACATTCATAATGAAATCTAAATGACTTATATGTGTGTGTGTCACAAAAACATGTAAATTTTATTTTTGCTAAATCTCCAATCATCGACTAATAAAATCATGTCGAAAAATTTCTTCTCTTCAAAACAAATTCTCTTGTCAATGTAGCTAATATTTATTAGTACCTGAAGATGGTTTACTTATGAACCGAAACTATTTGTACAACATATAAATAAATGTATGCTAATGTTAGTTCAACCTTTGTTTTATTTACTTTTCTAATAACGTTGTAACATTTCCATTTAGAAACAGGACATTATTGGACTCATATTTTAAAAACAAGACCATATTGAACTAATATGTCAATGAACTTTTGATGACAGTTATGTTCAACGTGTGAAACATAAATATGTCAAGTCACTTAGAAGCACTTTGGTAATAACTCTACCATTAGACAGCCATGTCCATTCAGAACTAGGACCATATTGAATTAACATTTCAATGGACTTTTGTCGAATTAAGTCGAACATGTAAAACATAAGTATGTCACAGCATAAGTCATTTCGAAAAGGATAAAGCACTGTTCTAATAACTTTACCTTTAAACCATCGCTATGCTGCCAATCCGCGTCCTCGTATAAGTCGCAACTCGCGACCAACGCTCTGAACGCAACTTTGGTAATCAGTCGAGTCAAGTACGTGACTATTGTAGTAGTTAATATATACAAATCTGTATTTGAAAATATAGCAAAAAATGGAGTTTTGGGGTAAAGTGTTTAAAAAGATGAGTGTTTTGAATCAAATTGTTCGCTTACAAGAAATAATACAAGAACATAACATTGCGTATTCGGATTTAAAGATGTTTTCCGTAAACAATACATTTTACGGTAAGTTGTGTACATCTCTGATTTTGCAAATTAATAATAACAATGTCAGGTACTTAATTAATATAATTAAAAGGCACGGAATTAAAATTTTTGCACAAGAAAGTAGTAGTAATTTATTGAATAAAGTTGAATGTATCTTTGGTTGAATGTAATCAAATTAAATGTATTAATAAAACATCGATAATGATAAGTAAATCTGGTGAAATCCTGCAAAATGTGCACAATTGATGGTGAAATATACTTTTTGAACAAAAACAAAGTGGTGGAATTTGCTGTCTTCTAGTTCGAACGAGATTTCAAGAAATATGGGGAAATTTGAAGAAACAAATCGTAAGTACACGGACGTTTTTTGTGCACTTGTGCATGTACATGCATCGTTTTACTTGGGCATGTTTTATTATAAATAAATAACAAACTGGTCAATTACTGCTCAAATAAAACGCACGTATGGAGTGATTATTAAGTAAATGAATTAAAGTAGGCCCATTGAACGTTTAAACCTCGGTTCACACTGACTATAAATTATTTCAATGATTGTAGCTACGACTAGTAGCTATTTATATGTTTATAAAATATATTAGTATCATAAATGTAATATAATATATATATCGATTTCGTTCTTATGCCGCCACTATAATATATTATATATTAAATAAATTTCACAATAAAAACGTTTATTTATCCCACTGAAATGGAATCGTACCTTCGGTTACAAAATATGCTGCCAGAGCATATTTTCGAACCATATTTGGATTTTGGGAATGATAATTGGTACCAACACGTCCAATGTTTATCAGATTATTGGTAACTTCGGTTCTCCATTGCATCTCAACCCCATAATAAAAAAATAACTCCCCAACGATTGTTTTCAACTAAAAAAAAAAAAACACAATATTCCAAATCTACACGAGTTTGCAAACCAACCCAACAAGAAAAAGATGAAATGGCTTGCTCATTAATACTCACAAACGGTAAATATGTTAATATTTTATTATTTTTCTAAGTACTTAGGTATATGCTTTTTTCAGATGAACCCGATTAAGATATATATTTGTTGATAGCAGCCTCGATAAAATCTATAACAATACCTGCGGTTCAACTTAATAACTTAACTTTCAATATATAGCTTAGTGAATAAAGTAATATTATAGTAATAAAGTTTATTTCAACTAGAGTGTTTATTTCATCCTAAAACACAATCTGTTGCAGTTAATACCACTGCACTATAGCAAGTGTAGAGTTCAAATAGTACCGGGTAAGCGACTCGCTGCCCATTGGCCGGAGCCAACTTACCATTCGCAACTTCTATCCGCTTGTCGTACTCCCGGCACTGCGCGTCAGTTTGCTTGGCGCTGTCGACGGAGTACGTTCGTGACAATGGTACTTGTTTACCTTAATTAACGGTGGTTAATTACCAAATTGCTGGGCAAGTACTGGGATAACGTGGCTTATGGTTTCGATACGGTTAAAGAAAATTCGTCTCAATACCAACGCGACAATCAACAATATTAAATTCAATAGTACAGCGGAAATTCAACCATATGTGCCACCGTATAACATAGCAGGAAATCAACAATCAGTTCAATAGTAAAATGGATGTAAATGTGTTACTATTAACGGTAGCCAACATCAATAGCGTAATAATGTGGATTCAACAACGGTCAATAAAATGATCAGCAATGGGCAAACAACAGCGGTCAATAATAAAATTGTAAAAACAAAATGGTATATAACAAATTAATAACAATGTGAAATCAACAACGGTCAATAAAATGAATAGCAATAGGCAAACAACAGCGGTCAATAATAAAAATGTGAAGTCAAAACGGTAATTATCAAATTAATATCAATGTGAAATCAAACGGTTGTAATGTCCATCACCAACACAATTACGATATGAATCATTTTTACGTTTTATATTTTTCTTTCATTTTATTAATTAAGTTGTATTGTTTTTTGTTTTCAATTGTTTTATTTAGATTTAGATTCGGATGGTCAAACAAACCAAATTGGACTCTAGTTCTATCATTATCAAATGCACTATTTTATATTTACAATTCTCATCGATAACAATATTCGCCCATACTATCATTGGGAAAATGTTATTATTGTTTTGACCACTGTTTGTTTGTATTCTTATAATCATCTTAAATAGCCAAATCGGTTTGTCGGACTTTAGTATTTTATATAGATTATAGTTTAGTATATAAGCCTTCAGAATTTGGACAAAGTAACCAGTGAAAAATCAGTGGTAAATCATTTATGGTTATACATCAATTGTAAAATCAATTATAGTCATAAACCAATTAATAGTCGTTTAGTATCGATTCGAGCAAAAGATATTCTTTTGCAAATCTTCATCTTCAGTTTTGGATCAACTTTATTATAATTCGGTCAACATTTTTGTATTCGTTTATAAACATTTTCTATCGTGTAAAATAAAAACTCAAAATAAACCACCTAAAGTGAATTAAATAACCACACCGAAAAGTCAAGTGTCCTTATCCTGTATCGGGAACTTGCGACGTCCAGCAAATACATACAACAACTCTTCAACGAACCTCAACCATTACACGGTATATAACAAATTAATAGCAATGTGAAATCAAAACGGTCCCTGCTCGGGCGCCACTTGTAACGTTTTTTTTTTCCGCTGATGGAAAATGCATGAATTAATTACTCGAGCGCCAGATTTTAAAGAGTTTACTCTCAAGGGGGGTAGTTCCACAGCCGAAGTTATCGACAGGTTTCGAAAGGAATATACACCAAGTACAAATTAGAGATTACGGTGACTATTTATTAAACAAATCAAATGAAGTTAACATCCCAGCAAACACATAAGCGTTGGCCGATGGTTGGGCAAATGCCGGAACGGGCGGAATTAGATTGGCAGCGGCTAACATACATTTCCGAAATGTAGTACCGACGTTGGTTAACAAACATTTGTTTAATTTAGGTTTTATGTTGGCAATAGGTTGGGCCAATATTGTTTTTCTACTTAACACCGACGTAACTTTATATAAATAATATATAATTAAATAAGCTAATAATTTTTATAATTATTTGCTTCTTTATAATTTAGATGATACATATAATTATAAACTTATATAGCTATGCGTGTCTTTCTCATTTAGTTTTATGTAAATTAAATATATTTATTAATGTTTATAAGCATGTAAACTTATATATGCAAAATTATTGGTTTAATTATTTTTTTAATAATCGCAGTAAAATTATAGAATCAAACAAGAATACATCATAATAATAAATTTTATTATTGGCGCGTCTAATCGTCTATGCCACTATCTAAGCATAATTATTTTCTTATGTTTGGTCTATTTTTGTACACTACGCATTTGTTGTGCGTCGCGAGAAAGGGAAAATATTGATTATTCTGGTGTATTATGGGAGCTTGCCGTTGGCGTTGAGGTTGAGCACGCGGGACGCCATTCTGCCATTTTTATAGTTACTTTGTGATTGTGTGCATAGTTGATTTTGCTTCGTGATGGTTTATGCCGATTTTGTCTGTACATCATTTCACAATTTACAATACATAAGTGGTAAGTAAATACAATTTTAATACGTATTATTTTATTCTAAATACACTATACGGTCATTTGTGATTTTATAACCTCATTATCTTTATCTCTGCACGTGTTTAATTTTGTTTTTTGCAAATAATACCGTTAGTTTAGTTAATTTAACTTTAAAGCAGATTCAGACGCATTTTCAGTGCATTTTCTATGCTTTTTCGCAGTTAAACAATGAAATTTTTGACAATTAATTGCTGTCGCAAATTTCACTGAGCATACGCAATATGCATAAAAATTTGTACAAATGCATTGTGTGAATCAGCTTTTATGCATATTATTTAAAACATTAACTAAAAACATTTGAATTATATTTTAGGATTTGTTTCATTCAGCGTGATTTTTTTTTGGGGGAGGCTTCAACTACTTATTGTTCGATTTATTTGCTTTGTGCAGCGGTTTTGGGTTTACAACTACAATTTCCCAATTTACAATAAATAAGTGGTAAGTAAACAAACGTAATAAGTTTATTTTTTTTATTATAAAAAGCTTTTTAATAAAACTTAAATTAGTTGGATTAATCAAACTGATATTTATCATTTAAGATTAATTAAAAAAATTAAATAATAAGTATAATTTAATTTTAAATAATACTGTACGCAAAATGTTAGTTTAATTAATTCTACTTTAAAGCAGATTTACATACAGCATCTTTTGTGCATTTTTTTATGTATTTCCAGTTATTCAATAAAATTTGTGACAATAATTGCCGCAAATTTTACTGAGCAATTACATAAATGCATGAAAAATTGTACAAAAAATGCATTGTGTGAATCATCAGCTTTTAAGCATTAATCAAAAAATTAATAAAAACATATTTCAATTATTTTCTAGAACTTATTTCATCGGCGAAACTTCATCTGATGTGCCGATTCGATTGTCTTTCAAAGTGAACACAGTTTAACAGCTAATATGAATAGGTACATATAAATTTATTATTTTAAGTTCGAGCACAAATTGAATATGAATTCAATAAAGAAACCTCAAAGAAAATTTAAAAGTAAACGTCAAGTTTACAGGGACATTAAAAAGTCAGTTCAAAACGTTTTGAATTTGTCAGAAGTAGATAATTTAGCTGCTAGTACTAGTTCCGCCTTTTGTAGTAGTAACCAAATTAGTAGAGTAGTAAACAATGAAATCGAAGATGACATTATTAATAGTGACAACAAGGATGAAATTCGAAGTTTGGCTTCTGATAATGACAATCACTCTATTTGCGATGCTGATGAATTGTTAGAAGAGTCTTACGAATCAGATTGTTCAAATCAAAGTAGATCAGAAAATAATGCAGAAATGTCATCAGAAACTTCTGAAATGGAGACTGTAAACGAGGAAGAAGACTCGCATTTATTTCTTAGAAATTGGGCGTTAAAGCACAAAATTACATCTGTGGCTTTAACAGAATTATTGGGCTGGCTTTCCAAGAATCCCACCATTAATAACTTTCCTAAAGATTCTAGGACATTTTTAAAAACTCCTCGAAATATAAATATAGAAATCATGGGTTCAGGGCACTTTTACTATTTTGGAATTGAGAAATATTTAACAAAATTAGCGGAATCAACACTATCTAATTCTAATATCGATAGTTTGAGTCTTTTATTTAACATAGATGGATTACCTTTATACAAAAGTTCGAGCATATCTTTTTGGCCTATTTTATGCAAAACGCTAGAAATAGAAAGCACACCATTTCCAGTGGCAATTTATTGTGGCGCAGAAAAACCTCCTTTATTACAATTTTTAAATACGTTTATTATTGAACTGAAAGAAATTATTAATAATGGAATAAACTTGAAAAATAAACATATACCAATAAAAATAAAGGCATTCTGTTGCGATACTCCTGCCAAATCATATTTGAAAAACGTCAAAGGGCATAATGGCTATTATGGCTGCGATAAGTGTTTGATAAAAGGTCAATATTACAATAAAAGAATGATTTTTCTTGATGGTAAATGTTCACTTAGACTCGATGCTGACTTTTCTGCAAATCTATACCAAAATCATCAAAAAGGTTACTCTCCATTAGCGGAATTAAATATCGGTTTGGTTACGAGTTTTCCATTGGACTACATGCACAGTGTGGTTTTAGGTGTAATGAGAAAATTATTATTTATTTGGCGTGACACGAGCCGTCGATACCAAATTAATACAATATTTTATAATGATAACTTAAATCATTGTAATAGCTTCTTGCCTGATGAATTTAA
Organism: Cryptophagus acutangulus; assembly: GCA_963556235.1. NCBI lineage: Eukaryota > Metazoa > Arthropoda > Insecta > Coleoptera > Cryptophagidae > Cryptophagus > Cryptophagus acutangulus. The sequence goes on from OY744569.1 coordinate 3,531,317, forward strand.
TAGAAAGTTACGACCTTTAAAGGATTTAGAGAGATGGAAAGCCACAGAACTACGAACGTTCTTACTCTATGTTGGTCCAATAATGTTATCAAAAATGTTACCATTAAAATTATATTCAAACTTTATGCTCCTTAAATTTGGAATTACTATATTATTGACAGTTAATTTAAATAATACGTATAATAATTATTCAAATGAACTATTGCATTTGTTTGTGAAACATGCGATTAAAATTTATGGAAAAGAGTTTGCGATATATAATACGCACAGTTTGTATCATTTGGCAGCGGATGCTAAAAATTTTTCGTGTTTAGAAGACTTTAGCTGTTTTGCATTTGAAAATTTTTTATTCAGTTTAAAAAGTAAATTAAGAAAATCGAACCATCCTTTGCAACAGATAGTAAATAGATTGATGGAATTAGAATCTGCTTCAGCTCTGAGTTTTCATAAAATTAATAACTTACAACCCTTTTTATTAGTAGAACCTGTTAATAACCCTGAAGGAATATACCTGTCTTTCGAAGGAGAATATTTCAATAAATTTATTCACCAACAAAAAAAAATTATGTTGAAAAATAATAAAGCCAATAGCTATGTTTTGCTAAAAAAGAATCATTTAATAAACATAAAATATTTTGTTAAAAGAGATAATCAAATATTGATATTAGGAAAGAAAATGCTAATTATAGATTCTTTTTGTAAGTATCCTACAGATAGTGCTCTTTTACATTGTTATACAGTTAATTTTGATGAAAATGCGGCTTTAATTTTATATGACATAAATGACATTATTACCAAAATGGTGGTACTTCCTTTTGATGATATTTTTGTCGCAAGTGCTCTTATTCATTCTTCCTACTAAATTGTCTATTAACATTATTTATTATTGTATAGTATTAGTTGTTTTTCATATTTTTACTACTTCAGAAACTGACGGCAATAAGAATTTTATAATTATATTTGTAAAAGTTATGTTATAGTTGAATATCCGGATGAAGCATTGGATGGTATCACTCCAATGAACCTGATCTCAAGCACTTGGATGTTTTCTCAAGAAAATCAAAGTTATTGTTATTGGTTTCCTTTCAAAACAGACCAACAACAGAGAAATGCAGTTATGAAACATTTACCTATAGATACAAAGTCTTCTCAGAAATGCCGTATCAAGATTCTATATACTTCAGGTAACTTTATTTTAAATTTTTTATTAAATTGAAATAGTATGTCAATGTAAAACAAATCTAATTGTATTAATAATTTTAGGTGATTATTCAAAAGCTGTAACAAAGTACAAATATTTTGAAACTAACAGTTCGGGTGCTTCCGCAAGTGAAGTTGATACTAGAAAAATACATCTCGTCGTTAATGATGATTTTGTTAGTTATTCATCAGATTCATCTGACTCTTTGCCTGCAGTACCAAAATGTGTTACTGACGAGGAAGTAAAAAAAAGAAGTCAAACTATGTTGAAGAAAAAACCTGTGAAAAATCTCGAGAAAAAACCGGAGCAAAAACAGAATAAAAAATCCGAGAAAAACCCATATTCTCAAACACAGAAATCGAATAATGGGGGTTTGCAACTAAATGATGATCTCAATAACAGCGATAATAATCCCACAAACAGCGATAATAATATCACAAACAGCGATAATGATTTAAGCGAGACAATAAGCGATTCCACATCTCACACGAGTAGATCATCAATGAGTCAAAAATCATTTCAGAAATTATCAAAACCGAATAGACACCGCTCACCATTAATGGATTTAGAAAAAACTTTTACCAATAAAGTAATAAGTGACGATAGCAAAACGATGAAAGGTATAACAATTTATATAAATTATTAAGTTTTCTATAACCTGTCTAATTGTTTTTTAGCATTGCTAATTCAAGTATTAGCTAAAATATCAAAACTATCTACTGATGTAAGATGCATTATGTCAATGATGAATGGGAACAATCTTTCTGATAATCCTATAATTAATACTAATGAATTCCAACAAATAAAAGAAAATGGTCGGCTTCTAAATTTTAACATGGAATTAGCCGATGACATCGTTTTTAAATCCAATGTAAGTTAAAACATTGTACAATAGGCGCAATAAAAAAAATTAATTAGGGCAGGTCTTGGAAAAAAATCATATGTCGTAGATTGATTGATTTCAATTATTTTAGTTTTGAACTAACTTCAAATAATAAAAAATTAATCAATCTACGACATTCGATTTTCTTCTATGGCCTACTCTAATTTATTTTTTTGGCTCACTTTGTATTCGATCTATAGACCACTGAATACGATGTTCCTCCAATTACATCTTATTAACATTTTATTTTCGTATTTTAGTGTGCCTTATTGCAACAAATTGGAGGCAAAGATTTGACTGATTGTATTAGAAGAATTCTAGCAACTATCATGACCAACGACTTGGCAAAATCATACAATTGGCTAGGCAGACATGACAAAAATGGTTTTGTATCTTTAACAAACATAATAAAATTGATATTAGGTGAGAAATATTTCAAATTATATTTTTTACATTTTTCTTTTTGAAAAATTGGTTTTGTTTGTTTTTAACACACGATGTTATATAAATAAAACCAAATTGAAAAGTTATTGCAAATAAGAATAAGCAAATTAAATTTAAACTTAAAGAACATATATTTATATACCGAGTTAACTTTTAATTTGTGTTTGAATTATGTCCAATTGGGAGCACAAAAATGCAAACACTTTGTTAAATCTGATTATCTTAATTCATTGTATATACAATGAATTAAAGTAACCAGATTTAGAAAATTGTTTTCATTTTTGTGCTTCCAATAGTACTTGAAAATGCCATGTACATTTTTTTATAATTTTGATTGATTTTGCGTATGTAATTTTTCAATCAATCAATATTATTTATAGATTTCATCAAACAAAACTGTTTTAGTTTTTGTTTAACTGCTTAAATTTTCCACATAATTTGAAAGTAAAAATCAATAATGATTAAAAATCAATTTTATATTTTATAAATATATACTAAAACTATACACATTTTACTGGCAGGTGTTGTAAGGAAAAACCTGAACTGCAAAGATGCTACCCTAAAAGATGTCGAAAGTGTTATTAAATCCTGGTTGCGTACTGCTTCGGATAGAGAAGGAGGGCGTTCGAGAAGAAGAACAATTGCTGCGGCGACAACTGAAAATCAGTGACTTCGTCATCAATAATAATTAACGTATTAACGTTTCATACTCAAAATGTCGGTCGTTATAAATGTTTTTTTTATATAATATGATTTATTTTAAGGGGCAAAATTCACTGTGTTATTTATAGGTGAAACAACTATAATAAATATATATAACACAATGAACTCGCCATATCTTAACGTTTTTATTTATGTATAGTTTTACTGAATATAGTTTTATTTTATGTTATAAGTAAGTAAGTAAGTAAATTTATTTGTTATAATACAATATTATATACATATGTACAATTAGGGACAGCGTGATCTAGTACAATTAGGGTAGGCTATGGAAATAAATTGAATGTAGTGGATTGATGTATTTCAATTATTTGAGTTTTGAACTGACGACAAATAATTAAAATAAATCAATATACGACATTCGATTAATTTGTATAGCCTACCCTAATTGAACCAGATCTCGCGGTCCGTAACTGTACAAATGTACGCGTTTCATATAAAAAAATGAGTGATCTTTAGTTTTCGTTTGTGTTCCTTGTTGCAATATGCTTTGTTTCCATATAGTTATATATTTTAATTTAAGTTATAGTATTTATAAATATCATAACTATATGTACATTAAATGTACAAATTTGTACCTTTTTATTTACCAAATTATGTAATATTTGTAGTATTTTTCGTTTGTGTTCCTTATTAGTGCAATATTATTCTTTGTTTTTATATGGTTATATAATTTTTTTTTAAATTATACAATAAAAACAATAGTTAACAAATTAATTATACGGGTTTTATTTAATCTGCAAATTAAAATATTATACGTTAAACTGACGTTTTTATATCATATATTATGTATAACATTTATGGCGGCGACATTAAGGCCAAACGTTGGTTTTATAATGGTCCTACATCAGCGGATGATCAAAGGCCGGTGTGACATATCAATATAGGGCCGACGCCAAAGGCCAACTAATGGCCGACTCGGCATACGTACATAAAAATTACGTCGGCCCGCTGTAATTGTGTTTGCTGGGATAGCAGCAAGGATAACCAAATAGTAAATCTAAGTGCATTTAATGAAGAAAGTGAGTCTAGCTGGTAATGTTGCAATTATTGTTGTGAAACGGAAAGCGGGCTTACGTCATTGTTTAGCTGGTGGGAGGCTTCGTGTTTGACGCATTCCTGTCAATAAGAAATATTAAATAGTATCTCTATATGAAAAATTAAATATAAAAAAATATACTTACATGATGGGTGGTACGCTTTTTAGTTTGCTTTTTAAAATGAGCCTATTTATGAAAACCACGTCTCTTATACTACTCGAATACGACCCGTTAAGGGTAGGGTAAATTATTTTTTATTGTTTAGATATATTTTGCTTTTGCACTGTACGATTACCAGGGCCAAAGAAAAAAACAAAGCGTACCACACAAGCTGCAGGGGGTTGCAGTTACATAATGTGACTCTTAACTGGCGAGGATCTAAAAGGACACCCAAACGTTATCATGTGTAATTACGACCCCAAACAACAATTCAGTATCATCAGGGGGGTAGTATTTTCAGGTGCAGAAAAAATTAATATCCTAAGTGATACAAGTAGTCTTTTAATTGAAAAAAGGCATAACCATATTCTGTCAGGGCTATGCGAGGGAAATGTACAGATTTCCTAACACAAGGTGTGTGACCCCCCCATTGTCTATGTTGAGAATTTTACATGTTTCAAGCAAACGATGAATATACTATTATATAATAGAAAATAAATAGCAAATTTATCACCAAAATTCTTGGTGTTACAGGTAGTCTTTTATTTGAAAAAGGTCGTCGTGTTTAAGCTAAACATATGGTAACAAGTCTATGCATTGGATCTGTGCAGATTTCCCACACGATGTGTCTGGTCCCAACGTTTATGCTGAGACTTTTTACATGTAGCCCAAACGATGGATACATGACACAAAATAGATAGCAGATTTTTTAACCCCAAAATACATGTATTCACGATAAGGGTATTGCTATCACCAACCTCCGATTCAGCGTATATAAGAAAATATTTTCTATAAATTCGGTCTTACTTTTAGAAAGTTAGAGTTACCATGGTCCCTGGAGATCTATCAATCTGCATTCTAAATTCTAATGACCCCGTCACCCTTGTAAAAATATTTCCCCAATATGTAACTTGGTCTAAGATAGCTTATCCAATGGAAAAGAATATTGAGAACACAATATTTTATTACTTGGGACATTATTGTTTGCAACAGAATTTTAAAGACAGATATAACATTACTTGTCCTCATCAAGAATTGTAAGTAGTAACACAACTTATATTTTTAAGCAAAACACAACACCCCAACGACATTTATCATGTCGCAATTAAAACAGCTTTATTCGAACTATTCGATTCACGATCTTTTGATAAAGTATCTTTGCGGTGGTTTCAGTAGTGACCAGTTAGTTACTATAAAATATATTATTGATGAAAAAATTGTGTTTAAAGATGATATAATACCATTGAACTACAAAAAAGTGTTTAACCGTTTACGCGACCAAGTGGCATTAATTGAAAATAACATTACCGTAAAACAGTTCTGCACGCCTTTGTACACTCAATATGTTTATACACAGGCTCAATCTGTGTGTTGCCCAACATTTTTGCTATCAATGTGTTAAACAAAATGACAACATTCTAAATGTTAAGCCTTGCTGTAGTTTAAGACAGCATGTTTTCAGAACAAACCCTGTGCTTGAGCTCTTAAAATATATTAGCGATCTGGCGAAGACATTCAATGTATACGCTTTAGCACACAATATGAAGGGGTATGATGGGTGTTTTATTTTAAAAGAACTTATGGGGAACTCTAATAGGTGGAGTCCAAAAATCATCTCTGCAGGCCTGAAATTAATCTCCATAACTTGTCATAAAATAAAAAATTTAGATTCACTGAATTTTATGCCTACGGCCCTCTCAAAGTTATGCCTACGGCCCTCTCAAAGCTACCCAAGACTTTTAATTTTGAAGGCATTAAAGGGTATTTGCCCCCATCTATTTAACACCGATGAAAATAAAAGTTATGTTGGGCCTCTACCGCCACGTATCAAATATATGTTTGACCAAATGTCTGTGTCTGACGCGTTTAAATTAAAAAAAAAAATTTAGTGGATGGCTTTTGCCCTGAAGCTAACACTGTTTACCAATTTCACGGTTGTTACTATCATGGTTGTAAAAATTTTTATCCCCATAGAGTTGACGGTAATGAAGTTGAAAATGTAGACACAACAATGACAATGAAATTCGAAAAAACTGTGCGAGTTTCGCAGCGCATTACATCTGCTGGTTACACACTTGTAGAGATATGGGAGTGTGAATTTAATAAAATTAAACACAAAATAATCAACTTCGGCTCTTTATAGAAAACTACAACAATAGTAAATTTACACCTTTAAACCCACGAGATAGCTTTTTTGGTGGTCGGACAAACGCCGTTAAGTTATATCATAAAGTGAATTTGAAAAACAATGAAAAAATTATGTATTTAGATGTTTGTTCGCTCTACCCTTTTGTAAACAAATATGGGCCGTACCCTCTAGGCCACCCGACAATTCACATAGGTACAGAAGAGTGTGCTAAAGTTAACCTTACGACGGTCGACGGTTTAATTAAATGTACCGTTTTACCAATAAGCAAGTTTTGTTTGAAAGTGTCTGCTGCCTGGCTATCAAAGCAAAAACTATAAGAAAATGAACAATTTTGAAATCGATGACTTGATCCCGTAAGTACAACACATCAATAATTAATTTATTTATTTATGTAACATTTTTTTATTTAAACAGTGTAGATGACGATGCAGTCATTATTGTTGGCGAATATCGCATTGGAGAAGATGATGCAACCATTCGGTTGGAAGCCAGTGCCGAAGACCACATGAGCGACGTCGAAACAGTGATAAACGAAGACCCATGGGCGGATCAAGACCTGAAGGACACCGGTGACGACTGCGATAAAAAAAGGGGGCTATTATTACAATTCATTTTTTATATTTAACTTTTCTTATTGACAGGAACACATCAAATACGCCAGCACCAGCACCGCCATCCGTAGAGACGGAAGAAAACTGGGGGGAGGACCTGGTGAAGGAAGAGCACGGCAACTGCCACGACGGCGTACGGAGCTGTCGGTGCGACCGGTGCGTCGAATGGCTCGGGAGGCACCCCGACTTCAAGCCATTATATGGCAAAATGTGTAAGTATTTGATTTAAATATTTTACTTGTAAATTTTAATTAGTATTATTTCAGGAGGACGACAGCGAACTGCAGTGAAAAATCGAGCGTGCATAAATCCTGTAAAGCTCAGGGGTTGTTTGTTTAAGATCAAATAATAGATAACCGTGTGGTTTATCAGTCGCATCTTTGTAGGCTTCTTGAATAAATTTTGTATTTTCAGGATATATTGGTCGTGCGAGGTGCATTATTTGTGCACGGTCCCGGGGGTTTTTAAAATATATAATATAGTTTGCATTTAGTGAAATGTCTCGCTGTCCCTTGCCTTTGTGGAATAAATTTTTCGTGATATAAAACACACTCAAGTTTCGGTGGTGACTGCCTTTTGTAAATATATCAACCACGGTGCTATCGGCCTCCCTCATTAAATCATCAATTATAATCAACGCCGATTCCGCTCCATCAAAATCGCCCATGTCTGGTAAACCTTGCTTATAAATTACATTTGTCTGATTACACATTGGCTGCCACTCGTCGTAATAGCATATTATTTTGGTGTATGATGTGTCGCTTATAATATTTAAGTTCTCAATAACATTTTTTGTAAATACACTTTTACCAAAAGCCGTCGGCCCTGCTATAATAACTGTAACTGGGTGTTTAAAGCGTAAATCCATATTGTAAAATATGTATGTATTTGGCAGACTTGTTAAATAGTGCGTCATCTATGTATCAAGTGACCAACTTCATCGCATTACAGAAGTCTACCAGTACCGACGGAATCACCCAAGCCCACTATCAAGTTGTTATATTTTTCAGTTGACACTTGGCGTTCCAAGAATACATTGTTGCTTGCTCACGTCGAATACTGGGCTCCTATTCAGCGTTGGAATATTATACAAAGTTAGTTAATTTTACTCTAATATACATATTGGGCCCGGGCCCAATATGTATATCAAAGTTTGCATTTTAGGCCCAGGCCTAAAATTTTTATCTACAATTACCAGTGTTAATTTTAGTGTTCTCTAGTTTTTCTAGTTCTCATAGTTCTTCTAGTTCACAATGGGACACGCCAAATTCGGCCGAACATTTTTCAGGGCAATGCCTCTAACGGCTATAAGAATAATTAGGGCGATGAAGTTTGCCTTCGCGGAACAGGTAACGGTGCCCCAATACAGGGCGGTGAAAAAATGGCAGTACGATGCCATTCGGGCGATGTATGTGGAGGGTTGCGATGCTGACATAGCTAGATTGAGCACCACTAACCAATCAATGAAAAACTTAGTTATGTGCTTTGAAAACACCATTTTACAGAGGTTGGAGCCTTGGAAGCTGTCGTCAATGCTGACTTTATATTATTTTGCGACAAAAAAGTAAGTTATATTCACTAATTTCCGGCGGTTCGTCTGTCTGTTGATTTCTTTAACTTTTTTAAATTTTTTTTTTTTTAGTCAATTTGACAATGACCTAGCGGGCGATTGCATTAGAAAGATGACGGATCAAAATACGCCGACAGCCCAGTCCATTAAACATATTCTTGAAACGTACATTCTTGACGATAGAGAAATGGAAAAAGACAGTGTCGAGCGGGTGAGGAAGTTGTTGCGCGAAAGAAAGTGCAGTCAGGAACTGAAGTACTTATTGGGGAAGACATCGTTATTTCACGTCTCCGAGGAAAATCGGGAAGCAATTGAACGCGACATGAAGTTCTTCTTCAAACTGTTGGAGTAAGTATTATATAATAAAAAGCTAAAATACTTACTTATAGACACATTTCAGGGTCCCTAGTTTTGATCCAATCGAAATAGATGAAAATGCCTTAATTTATCCGATTGACCAGCTTAGAAGAAGAGGCCAGGAAGATGCTGTGCCACCGGCTGTGCAACCGGATGTGCAACCGGATGTGCGACCGGATGTGCAACCGGATGTGCCACCGCCTGTGGCACACGAAGAAGTTGCAGCACCGGCGGCGCGTCTGTTGGGATTTTTGCCTGAAATTGAGGACGAGGTTGAGGTAGTTGGCGACGGGTTATACAACCTGGTCTCGGATTCGGATGCCTCATCAGATTCATCAGAGTTGAGGGAAGACCCAAGGATTAATGTAATGCGCGGAGGAGCACCAATCGGATGTCTGGTCGCAAAAGTTAAAACATCGCGGCAATGGAGACGGAACTCCCTTTTGATTAGAAATCCAGTTCCTGTCAAGGATGACGACGACGACACCCGAGAAGAAGAAGCTTATGAAAGTGATGAGGATACGGTTGAGGTTGCGGTTGAGGATGCGGTTGAGGATGCGGTTGAGGATGCGGTTGAAGGTGAGGGTGAGGCTGCTGCTGAGGATGTTCGTGCGGAAGTTGATGCGCCAAAGGTTGTGCGCAAGAGGAAAAGGGGCACGAAATTCACGAGTCGAAAAGGAATGAAACGCGTTAGAGTCGACTTCCAAGAGGGACAGGTAGTGATGGTGAAATGGGCAAAGTTCCCTTTATGGCCAGCAACCATCACAGGCAAAACATCGAATGGCCTTTACACTGTGAGGCTGCCGGAAGACGCGAGCACATATATGGTGAGCAGCAAGGCGTTGAAGGTGTTTGACAAGGCGTTATTTAAAGCCTCGGTGACAGGAACAACGTTCAAAGCTGCTGAAAAACAACGAGCTATTAGAGCAGCAGATATATTGGAGCTGGAATTTTAGATCGTATAACATATCGTGATACATATAACATATTTTTTGGCGTAATTGTATTGGTGCGTTTATTTTTTAATTAAATAATTTGTGTTGCGTTTTCTTAAATTGTGTGTTGTTTTTGGATATGAATTTCGTAATGGATAAATCGACTATACGCGATCCCTGGAATCAACTTTCTTTTATTTTTATTTTTTTATTTATAGTTTATTTGAATCAACTTTCCTCGCGCATTAAATTGTTTCATCTAAACTGCCCAGAAGATACAAACCCGAAGGATGATGCTTGGCGCGAACGCCTGTTTCCGGGCTCCGCGACGCCCCATTATTTTCTGTGGTAAGCCCTAACGGCTACGTTAATTGTATGTGATATATTATATTAGAATTATTGTTAAGTTTGATGGTTCGGAATAAGTAATTAGTAAAGTCGGTCGTTTTATTTTCCTTGTCCCTTTAAATCCCTGGGGACTTTCTCCACTAAGCTACCCTCGCAATAGTGGAAACAACCACTTTAAAACAATTTGGCGCCCGAGTGTTTTATTCCTATTGAAAACCCAAAGTGCGTCACAAATGGCGCCCGAGCAGGGACAAGGAAAATAAAACGACCGACTTTACTAATTTTTTTAGATGCTTTCAATTTTAACAGATGCTTTCCCTGTTACGCTGTATTCTTCTAATATAGTGATTTTACCAATAATTTATCAATATGTCGTACCGTGGACGTGGTCGTGGCCGTAACTCGAACTATAATAGTGAGAACGTGCAATGTAATTATGTTCAAGATTCAAGACCTAAAGCTTCAAACAATGATAACGTAAGTGTTAGTGCTACTGCCCAGAAGCAGCAGCAGCCTCAATCCTCCAGAGGTGGTCGAAGGAATAGAGCCCAGCAGTGGCGAGAAAAGGCAAACGAGAAGACTCTTTCGGAATTTGCAACAGCCAATTTGGACGCGCTTAAAAGCAATTTGTTTAGTGAATTTTCTAGTTTAGCAGACGCTTTAAAAAGTGCGCATGTGGAACCCCAGCAGCAAGACATTCGGTTATCTTTTACCGTGCGTGGTATTGGACTAACATTATTTGAGACCTCTCAGAAAGTGATGTTTCAGATACCAGATTTAGACCTACCAATTAATTCTATCTATCGAGTCAGTTTATTACAGCTTGCAGCAAAGCATGACCTAGCGTTGATTGATGGACATTAAATTGTTTCATCTAAACTGCCCAGAAGATACAAACCCGAAGAATGATGCACTTACAATAAATTACTATGTAAAATATATTTAACAAGATAAACAGTGCATAGTAAAACCAAGAACCAGTGTCTCTATAGTCCCTCGAAAAGGGCAAGAAATATAAGAATTGGGTTTTTTAATAATAATATTCATATCAATTTAATAATATTTGTGCTATTCATAATTTGTCTAATAAATAAAAGTAGTTTTCGATCTGTTTTTTTTTCCAACATCAAATTGCCAATCTTGATATGGTTTATAAGCAAACGGTGTGGAGGAATGGAATTGAATTATTCCTTAAAGAAAGTCGTCTATGGATAAATTTAATACGTGATTTATACAGAGTGTGTATTACTTTTTCAATTTTATAAAAGTTATGAATTTTTTATTGCTAACATTGCATGGGTCTGAAATGTTGGTTAGGTATCATCTGATTAAAGCGAATCCATTCAAGTAAATTTTGAAAAACGAAAGAAAAATGTGTCATAGTAAAATGCCATTGCTTACAATTGTGTTGAAATATCTCAAAGATAATGTTCATCATTATGGCAATGTTGCATGGAACTGAACAAACAGTCAATGTTATTCCGTAAATTTGAAAATATGATGACTTAGAACAAACAGTATAAAATCGTGTTAGTGAGCACCGTTTAAATATTCGATGTTTATATTTGAACTAAGTTATTGTAAAGTGTAAATAAATTGTTCTTGCAACAAATAACCTTACAGATAAATATAAAACCAGAATCTACATTGCAATCGAAGAGCTTTAGTCTCAACAAGAAAGGGCCACTTGTTATTTCATATCTCTGTTGAAACAAATATTTGAAAGACTTAAGAAATATAATTAAATTATCGGTCGAATGCAACAATTCTTTAACCTAAGCTATATGATTGTATTTTTGTGAATCATTGTAACGTGTGACATTTTCCTGAAGTTAATTTTAATAAAAACTAAATTGCAACACTGTCGTGAATTAATTGAACTTTCCTCGTACATCAATTGTTCATCAAAACTGCCCAGAAGAATCGAACCAGAAGGAAGTTAATGGTCCAACTATCATTCCAGAAAAGAAAAGTAAAGTATTGTTCAAATTCTTTAGAATTGACTAAATTATTATAGCAATAAACACAGCGGGTGGTTTATGGCATTCCCATTACAGGGCGGTTAGAGCAGGTAAGGACCGTATTAATCAAATTTGTCGATCCTCTATTCCTGAGAATTACAAAATAAAAAAATTTCACCATCAAATGCATCAATTGATCAATACAATTGTGGGACTATTATTTTACAAATTGCGCAAAAATTGATGAAGGGCGATGATAATCTTTTGAAGACAGAAAATCCACAAATATTTAGAAGGGCTATATTAGAATAGCTTTTAAATAATAGCACAAAACTAGATACAAATATTTGCTTTAAATGCAATTTGAAAAGTCCCCCTTTTAAAAATTTGGAACAAGTTTTGTGGGTGCAATGTGAATTTTGCACTCGATGGCATCATACAGCTTGCGTGCATAAATCAAAAGGTACCCCCAAAAATGAATTAACCAAAAAGGAAATACTTGAAATTCAAGAGCAACAAAAAGAATATGAAACGTCCAAAGTGCATACAATTGACAGTTCAAACGTAAACAAATCGGGGCAGTTAAGTGCAGTAAAAAGTGCAACAAAATAGTGTGGACATCGCCTAACACTTGCAGGAGACATCGTCAAATGGGGTAAATATAAAAATCAAATTATATTTTTAAAATATTCAAATATTAAATGGATAAGAACTAAACTGGAAAACGAAGCTGATCGTGCAATTTTTGAAAAAGCACTAAAAAGATTCAATTTTTGCTTGGCTGATGATGAAGATAAAAGTATCATATCTGCACTGATTGCGGAGATTGATCAAAATAATGGGCCTTTTCCATTAGTACTCACTACCACACCACAAAAAAGAAAATCCACTGATAGAAATCCAAAAAAACTTAACAAAAAAAAATCAACATCTTGATCTGTTTGATGATGGTGCGTGTGATATTCTATGTACCAGTGATGATAATATGCTGCTGTTAGATGACACGGGTATTAAAGAAGAAATTGCAAAACTACCACGTCGTAGAGGTTTTAGGGGAATTGATTTTCAATGATCTTTGAAACTCTTCTAAAGTCCAGTGTTTGGAATTAAACAGTGAAAATAAGGTTCAGTTAAAGAAAAACCATTACTACTACCAAATTCAAGGACAATTAGCCATAATGCAGAATTAGGCAGAATGCATAAGGAAACCACGACAAAACGACGACGACAAATATTTACACACGGAAAAGCAAAACAAAAAACATTAAAAATTGTATATAAAGACAGACAAGGTAGACTCAAATTAAGTAACCAACTGAGCTACAACATGGACGAGCTAATCCAGTGCGAATTCAACCCAAACCATAAAGCGCTACCACACAGGATGGCTCAACACAGACGAAAGTGCAAAAGCCGCCCAGAAGTACCAGAAGCAAAACCGGACCAGTATATGGAGAACATCATGGCGCAGCTTCACTGGATCCAGCTTAACGACGGTCAAGTCAATACACCACCAAAGGTCCACTGCGACGAAGATTGTGTTGCGTTTTCTTAAATTGTGTGTTGTTTTTGCATTTGGTGTTTTTCCTCCATTTTGTGTTTTTAGATATGAATTTCGTAATGGATAAATCGACTATACGTGATCCGTGAAAATTTATTTGATTCAACTTTCCTCGCGCATTAAATTGTTTCATCTAAACTGCCCAGAAGATACAAACCCGAAGGATGATGCCCATACAATAAATTACTACGTAAAGTATATTTAACAAAATAAACAGTACATAATCAACCCATAAATTAGTGCCACTAAAGTCCCTCGAAAAGGGGAAAAAATATAAGATTAAAAAATTAAGATCCATCGCAACAAGTTATGGGCGAACCGTGATTGCGGATCGAGAAGAAGGCTACAAACGGTGTGGAGGAATGAAATTGAATTAATCCTCATAGAAAGTCATCTATGGATAAATTTACATTTAAGTAACCAACTGAGCTACAACATGGACGAGCTAATCCAGTGCGAATACAACCCAAACCATAAAGTGCTACCACACCGTATGCCACAACACAGAAGGAAGTGCGAGAGCCGCCCGGAATCGAGACCGGAATCAAAACCAAATCAACACATGGAGAAAATGATGGCTCAGCTCCACTGGATCCAGCTGAGCGACAACCAAACAAATCCACCAAAAGAAGTCCACTGCGACGAAGATTGGTCATTGGACCTGGACCCAAGCTACAACAACATTGTGTTGGAGCGAAGGGCCCTCCACAGAGAAATGAGGCGATCCAAATCCTACCAACACCAGGAGCGCGGAGGTGGCAGAATGTTTAGGCAAAACTAAACAGGCATGTTGCATAAAACTGAACAAACAGTCAATGTTATTCCGTAAATTTGAAAATATGATGACTTAGAACAAATAGTATAAAATTGTGTTAGTGAACACCGTTTAAATATTCGATGTTTATATTTGAACTAAGTTATTGTAAGGTGTAAATAAATTGTTCTTGCAACAAATAACCTTACTTTTTGTCGGGGGATACAGATAATTTTTTTTTTTATTTTTCGAAGTGAATTATCTTTTTTTTATTTTTCGAATTAATTAGGTAACTCACAATACAAGTGAGACGTGGTTAGATATCACAAATTTTAAAAAAGATGCCCACAAACCGAAAATCTTTAAAACTCTCGTACTAATTTAAAATTTTATTAACCAAAAATACGATTTTTGCAAGCCAAATTTTCGTCTAAAAAATAATATAGCTTGCAGCAGTCCAATATTCGTGTTTGCATATGACAAATTTTAAAAAAAAATAGCCGCAAACAGAAAAACAATCTTGCGACTTAAAATTGTCGTACTAATTGATATAAATTATTGACCAGTACATAGAAATATGGATACCACGACAGCCTCCTCCCAACAGCGACCACCCTTGAAAGAAATACAGGAATTAAGAATATTCATTGAAAATTGAATTTTAAATATCTTGAAAACAAATCCCTCGAATTTAGTGGTAGTTATGCTCGGAAATTATGTGTACTTTTCAGCTCGTCGTCATGTGGCGTATTTAAAAGACCATTTATAGGGTACGCCGGATTATGATACACGATCGTCGTATTCTACATCCCAACTGGATCACTACCACAGAGTCCCATGGTCGAGTCATGATATCCAGATATTTTACTGATTATCCAGATGACTACCTGTTGGTGGGAATCCAACGTCTCGGCCAACTTCTAGCGATCTATCATGGATAGACTCATATGGTCGTAGCCGTCATATGACGTGATGTGACCGTACGTGGAGCTTCTTGTTGGAGACTACATTCATAATGAAATCTTAATGACTTATATGTGTGTGTCACAAAAACATGTAAATTTTATTTTTGCTAAATCTCCAATCATCGACTAATAAAATCATGTCGAAGAATTTCTTCTCTTCAAAGCGAATTCTCTTGTCAATGTAGCTAATATTTATTAGTACCTGAAGATGGTTTACTTATGAACCGAAACTATTTGTACAACATATAAATAAATGTATGCTAATGTGAGTTCAACCTTTATTTTATTTACTTTTCTAATAACGTTGTAACATTTCCATTTAGAAACAGGACATTATTGGACTCATATTTTAAAAACAAGACCATATTGGATTAGTATTTCAATGGACGTTTGATGACAGTTATGTTCAACGTGTGAAACATAAATATGTCAAGTCACTTAGAAGCACTTTGGTAATAACTCTACCATTAGACAGCCATGTCCATTCAGAACCAGGACCATATTGAATTAACATTTCAATGGACTTTTGATGGGAAATGGTAAAGTGTTTAAAAAGATGAGTGTTTTGAATCCAATTGTTCGCTTACAAGAAATAATACAAGAACATAACATTGCGTAATCGGATTTAAAGATGTTTTCCGTAAACAATACATTTTACGGTAAGTTGTGTACATCTCTGATTTTGCAAATTAATAATACCAATGTCAGGTACTTAATTAATATAATTAAAAGGCACGGAATTAAAATTTTTGCACAAGAAAGTAGCAGTAATTTATTGAATAAAGTTGAATCTTTGGTTGAATGTAATAAAATTAAATGTATTGATGAAATATCGATAATGATAAGAAAATCTGGTGAAATCCTGCAAAATGTGCACAATTGATGGTGAAATATACTTTTTAAACAAAAACAAAGTGGTGGAATTTGCTGTCTTCTAGTTCGAACGAGATTTAAAGAAATATGGGGAAATTTGAAGAAACAAATCGTAAGTACACGGACGTTTTTTGTGCACTTGTGCATGTACATGCATCGTTTTACTTGTGCATGTTTTATTATAAATAAATAACAAACTGGTCAATTACTGGTCAAATAAAACGCGTTGCAAAGCTTTGCCCAGCAATGACAAAACTTAAAAATCTAATATATTTTATATGTTTATAAAATATATTAGTATCATAAATGTAATATAATATATATTGATTTCGTTCTTATGCCGCCACTATAATATATTATATATTAAATAAATTTCACAGTAAAAATGTTTATTTATCCCACTGAAATGGAATTGCACTTTCGGTTACAAAATATGCTGCCAGAGCATCTCGAACCATATTTAGATTTTGGAAATGATAATTGGTACCAACACGTCCAATGTTTATCAGATTATTGGTAACTTCGATTCTCCATTGCATCTCAACCCCATAATAAAAAAATAACTCCCCAACGATTGTTTTAAACTAAAAAAAAAACACAATATTCCAAATCTACACGAGTTTGCAAACCAACCCAACAAGAAAAAGATGAAATGGCTTGCTCATTAATACTTACAAACGGAAAATATGTTAATATTTTATTATTTTTCTAAGTACTTAGGTATATGCTTTTTTCACATGAATCCGATTAAGATATATATTTGTTGATAGCAGCCTCGATAAAATCTATAACAATACCTGCGGTTCAACTTAATAACTTAACTTTCAATAGAGTGTTTATTTCATCCTAAAACACAATCTGTTGCAGTTAATACCACTGCACTATAGCAAGTGTAGAGTTCAAATAGTCCCGGGTAAGCGACTCGCTGCCCATTGGCCGGAGCCAACTTACCATTCGCAACTTCTATCCGCTTGTCGTACTCCCGGCACTGCGCGTCAGTTTGCTTGGCGCTGTCGACGGAGTACGTTCGTGACAATGGTACTTGTTTACCTTAATTAACGGTGGTTAATTACCAAATTGCTGGGCAAGTACTCGGATAACGTGGTTTATGGTTTCGATACGGCTAAAGAGAATTCGTCTCAATACCAACGCGACAATCAACAATATTAAATTCAATAGTACAGCGGAAATTCAACCATATGTGCCACCGTATAACATAGCAGGAAATCAACAATCAGTTCAATAGTAAAATGGATGTAAATGTGTTACTATTAACGGTAGCCAACATCAATAGCAATGTGGATTCAACAACGATCAATAAAATGATCAGCAATGGGCAAACAACAGCGGTCAATAATAAAATTGTAAAATCAAAATGGTATATAACAAATTAATAACAATGTGAAATCAACAACGGTCAATAAAATAAATAGCAATAGGCAAACAACAGCGGTCAATAATAAAAATGTGAAGTCAAAACGGTAATTATCAAATTAATATCAATGTGAAATCAAACGGTATATAACAAATTAATAGCAATGTGAAATCAAAACGGTCCCGGCTCGGGCGCCACATGTGACGCTGTATTTTTTTCCGCTGATGGAAAATGCATGGATTAATTACTCGGGCGCCAGATTTTAAAGAGTTTACTCTCAAGGGGGGTAGTTCCACAGCCGAAGTTATCGACAGGTTTCGAAAGGAATATACACCAAGTACAAATTAGAGATTACGGTGACTATTTATTAAACAAATCAAATGAAGTTAACATAGCAGCAAGGATAACCAAATAGTAAATCTAAGTGCATTTAATGAAGAAAGTGAGTCTAGCTGGTAATGTTGCAATTATTGTTGTGAAACGGAAAGCGGGCTTACGTCATTGTTTAGCTGGTGGGAGGCTTCGTGTTTGACGCATTCCTGTCAATAAGAAATATTAAATAGTATCTCTATATGAAAAATTAAATATAAAAAAATATACTTACATGATGGGTGGTACGCTTTTTAGTTTGCTTTTTAAAATGAGCCTATTTATGAAAACCACGTCTCTTATACTACTCGAATACGACCCGTTAAGGGTATGGTGAATTATTTTTTATTGTTTAGATATATTTTGCTTTTGCACTGTACGATTACCTGGGCCAAAGAAAAAAACAAAGCGTACCACACAAGCTGCAGGGGGTTGCAGTTACATAATGTGACTCTTAACTGGCGAGGATCTAAAAGGACACCCAAACGTTATCATGTGTAATTACGACCCCAAACAACAATTCAGTATCATCAGTGGGTAGTATTTTCAGGTGCAGAACAAAATTAACATCCTAAGTGATACAGGTAGTCTTTTAATTGAAAAAAGGCATAACCATATTCTGTCAGGGCTATGCGAGGGAATTGTACAGATTTCCTAACACAAAGTGTGTTTTATTTTAAAAGAACTTATGGCGAACTCTAATAGGTGGAGTCCAAAAATCATCTCTGCAGGCCTGAAATTAATCTCCATAACTTGTCATAAAATAAATTTTTTAGATTCACTGAATTTTATGCCTACGGCCCTCTCAAAGCTACCCAAGACTTTTAATTCTGAAAGCATTAAAACGGAATTTCCCCTATTTATTTAACACCGATGAAAATAAAAGTTATGTTGGGCCTCTACCGCAACGTATCAAATATATGTTTGACCAAATGTCTGTGTCTGACGCGTTTAAATTTAAAAAAAAAAAAATTAGTGGATGGCTTTTGCCCTGAAGCTAACACTGTTTACCAATTTCACGGTTGTTACTATCATGGTTGTAAAAAATGTTATCCCCATAGAGTTGACGGTAATGAAGTTGAAAATGTAGACACAACAATGACAATGAAATTCGAAAAAACTGTGCGAGTTTCGCAGCGCATTACATCCGCTGGTTACACACTTGTAGAGATATGGGAGTGTGAATTCAATAAAATTAAACAGGAAAATAATCAACTTCGGCTCTTTATAGAAAACTACAACAATAGTAAATTTACACCTTTAAACCCACGAGATAGCTTTTTTGGTGGTCGGACAAACGCCATTAAGTTATATCATAAAGCGGATTTGAAAAACAATGAAAAAATTATGTATTTAGATGTTTGTTCGCTCTACCCTTTTGTAAACAAATATGGGCCGTACCGTTATCTAGGCCACCCGACAATTCACATAGGTACAGAAGAGTGTGCTAAAGTTAACCTTACGACGGTCGACGGTTTAATTAAATGTACCGTTTTACCAATAAGCAAGTTTAGTTTGAAAGTGTCTGCTGCCTGTGTATCAAAGCAAAAACTATAAAAAAATGAACAATTTTGAAATCGATGAGTTGATCCCGTAAGTACAACACATCAATAAGTAATTAATTTATTTATGTAACATTTTTTTATTTAAACAGGGCAGATGACGATGCAGTCATTTTTGTTGGCGAGTATCGCATTGGAGAAGATGATGCAACCATTCGGTTGGAAGCCAGTGCCGAAGACCACATGAGCGACGTCGAAACAGTGATAAACGAAGACCCATGGGCGGATCAAGACCTGAAGAACACCGGGGACGACAGTGAAAAAAAAGGGGGCTATTATTACAACTGTGGCCCGAATATGCGCCGTCTATGCCCGCCAACGGATGACCGATCTCTGCTGATCACCGGTGCCACCACCATTGAGCCCCGATGTGGAATAATATTTATTTATAAGGTGTAATAAAAAATAATAATAAAAGCTTAATATTTATTTCGGCTGTTTTATTTATTTGTTAGTATTACAATTGTGTTTCGTATAAAATAAAACTATAAATTAAATATTTATTGAGTTTTTAAATATTTTACTGGTAAAATTTTAATTGGTGTTATTTCAGGAGGACGGCCGCGATTGATGAGGGCATTCACACAAAGAAAATGAGATTGTTTGAAAAAAAAAACAAATGAGATTGTTGTTTTAATTAAATAAATTGTGTTGCGTTTTCTTAAATTGTGTGTTGTTTTTGCATTTGGTGTTTTTGCTCCATTTTGTGTTTTTAGATATGAATTTTGTAATGGATAAATCGACTAACCGCGATCTCTGGAAATTTATTTGAATCAACATTCCTCGCGCATTAAATTGTTTCATCTAAACTGCCCAGAAGATACAAACCCGAAGAATGATGCACTTACAATAAATTACTATGTAAAATATATTTAACAAAATAAACAGTGCATAGTAAAACCGAGAACCAGTGTCTCTATAGTCCCTCGAAAAGGACAAGAAATATAAGAATTGGGTTTTTTAATAATAATATTCATATCAATTTAATAATATTTGTGCTATTCATAATTTGTCTAATAAATAAAAGTAGTTTTCGATCTGTTTTTTTTTTTCAATATCAGATTGCCAATCTTGATATGGTTTATAAGCAAACGGTGTGGAGGAATGGAATTGAATTATTCCTTAAAGAAAGTCGTCTTGGATTAATTTAATAAATGATTTATACAGAGTGTGTATTATTTTTTCAATTTTATAAAAGTTATGAATTTTTTATTGCTAACATTGCATGGGTCTGAAATGTTAGTTAAGTATCATCTGATTAAAACGAATCCATTCAAGTTAGTTTTTAAAAACGAAAGAAAAATGTGTCATAGTAAAATGCCATTGCTTACAATTGTGTTGAAATATCTCAAAGATAATGTTCATCATTATGGCAATGTTGCATGGAACTGAACAAACAGTCAATGTTATTCCGTAAATTTGAAAATATGATGACTTAGAACAAATAGTATAAAATTGTGTTAGTGAACACCGTTTAAATATTCGATGTTTATATTTGAACTAAGTTATTGTAAAGTGTAAATAAATTGTTCTTGCAACAAATAACCTTACAGATAAATATAAAACCAGAATCTACATTGCAATCGAAGAGCTTTAGTCTCAACAAGAAAGGGCCACTTGTTATTTCATATCTCTGTTGAAACAAATATTTGAAAGACTTAATAAATATAATTAAATTATCGGTCGAAAGCAACAATTCTTTAACCTAAGCTATATGATTGTATTTTTGTGAATCATTGTAACGTGTGACATTTTCCTGAAGTTAATTTTAATAAAAACTAAATTGCAACACTGTCGTGAATTAATTGAACTTTCCTCGTACATCAATTGTTCATCAAAACTGCCCAGAAGAATCGAACCAGAAGGAAGTTAATGGTCCAACTATCATTCCAGAAAAGAAAAGTAAAGTATTGTTCAAATTCTTTAGAATTGACTAAATTATTATAGCAATAAACACAGCGGGTGGTTTATGGCATTCCCATTACAGGGCGGTTAGAGCAGGTAAGGACCGTAGTAATCAAATTTGTCGATCCTCTATTCCTGAGAATTACAAAATAAAAAAATTTCACCATCAAATGCATCAATTGATCAACACAATTGTGGGACTATTATTTTACAAATTGCGCAAAAATTGATGAAGGGCGATGATAATCTTTTGAAGACAGAAAATCCACAAATATTTAGAAGGGCTATATTAGAATTGCTTTTAAATAATAGCACAAAACAAGATACAAATGTTTGCTTTAAATGCAATTTGAAAAGTCCCCCTTTTAAAAATTTGGAACAAGTTTTGTGGGTGCAATGTGAATTTTGCACTCGATGGCATCATACAGCTTGCGTGCATAAATCAAAAGGTACCCCCAAAAATGAATTAACCAAAAAGGAAATACTTGAAATTCAAGAGCAACAAAAAGAATATGAAACGTCCAAAGTGCATACAATTGACAGTTCAAACGTAAACAAATCGGGGCAGTTAAGTGCAGTAAAAAGTGCAACAAAATAGTGTGGACATCGCCTAACACTTGCAGGAGACATCGTCAAATGGGATAAATATAAAAATCAATATATATTTTTAAAATATTCAAGTATTAAATGGATAAGAACTAAACTGGAAAACGAAGCCGATCTTGCAATTTTTGAAAAAGCACTAAAAAGATTCAATTTTTGCTTGGCTCATGATGAAGATGAAAGTGCCATATCTGCACTGATTGCGGAGATTGATCAAAATAATGGGCCTTTTCCATTAGTACTCACTAACGCAATATAAAGCTTAAGCTTTATATCGACAAGTTATCAGTTCGCCTATAATTTTCGTAAGTACGATTTCAAATATGTCTATTCCTCATACATTAAGAGATTTGTGTCTTTATAAAGTTAGTGCTTGTGATTTTTTGATCGAGAAAAAAAATCGATTAATGTTAAAAAGTTATGCTGAAATACTTAAAAATATTTTATTGAACGAAACTATCGGTGAATATACTGATATAGAGTTCAATTTTAATAAAGTTGATACAGATACAAATTTTGATTTAAATGACGTGACATTTTACGACTATTTCCTTAACATAAAGTGGTATTTTGATTGGCAGAAAGTTTTAATAATGGAAGCAGTGAAAGATATCATTATTGAAGTTGCTACCAATCTCTTCGAAACGCCATGGAACTTGAAGAAAATTTTGAACGATACATGGATAGATTTGATGCTGAATGCATCACAGGATGTAATCCTGATATTGAACAAAATTCGACAAGGGATGAGAATAGTACAAGATCCGTCGACACTGGAGGAAATGGATGGAGCTATTTCAGAGGATTCCGACCAAGACGAATTAACACTAAACAATTATTGGACCAGCTGCTTGCTGCTAGAAGAAGGGGAATGCGATCAAGATGGGTTCACGACATCGTACCCATTACAGACCATGATGAGCACGCTAAAGTTGGTAAGCAGCTTAAAAAAGCAAAATACGACGGAGCCGTCCTCCTCGTTAGTTACCACCCCAAAGATGGATTCGACCACTACCACGTCGTCCATGACTGCCCCTGGAATGGCAGATCATGCAGTTGCAGGATCCTCCAAGGACTACGTGTTGTCCCTCGCGGACGAGGAGGACTCAAATGGAGCCGAGAACTCGAACCCGAATATCTCGAAAATCTATCAAGTAAGTTTTTATTGTCGAGCATTAATCTTAATTTAAATAGACTATTTCTCTCTACAGCCCCGAGAATACGACCGTGCTCTCGTCGGTGGCACCGAATTCCAAATATACAGTAATGATGAGGATTTACCCGACGGAGAAGATCATGGAAGTGGATCGGAGTCAATGGTGGAAGCTCCGTGTCAAGGAATTGGAATTCCCACTTCCATACAACCAGCAGAGGGGCCAAGCCATGCAGGTAATCCTAGAAGACGTCGCGAAATCAATCAAAACAGATCCAAACCATACCAGAACAACCAAATCGAAGTCATCCTGGAATTCTTCAGGAAGTACACGCCCTCGCCCGTACTAAACGCTCTCACTATGGATCAATGGCTGGAAAACAATCAGCTTCAATATATCAGTCGGGACGACAAAATATTACAAACTGCAATTGACATTTTTAATAGACAATGTATTAATATTAATACTTAAATATTGATTTAAATGAAGTTACATTTTATGACTATTTTTTTAATATAAAATGGTATTTTGATATGCAGAAAGTTATAATAATGGAAGCAGTGAAAAATATTATTATTGAAGTTGCTACCAATCTCTTCGATACACCATGGAATTTGAAAGCAGTTTTGAACGATACATGGATAGATTTGATGTTGAATGCATTACAGGATGTAATCCTAATGTTGAACAAGATTCGGTTGGGCATGAGAGTAGTGCAAGATCCATCCACGATAGAGGAAACGGATGGAGCTATTTCGGAGGATTCCGACCACGACGAGTTAGTACTGAACAACTATTGGACCAGTTGCTTACTGTTGGACGAAGGGGAATGCGATCAAGATGGATTCACGACGTCATACCCATTGGAGACGATGATGAACACATTAAAATTGGTAAACAACTTAAAAAAACAAAATACGACGGAGCCGTCCTCCTCGTTAGTTACCACCCCAAAGATGGATTCGACCACTACCACGTCGTCCATGACTGTCCCTGGAATGGCAGATCATGCAGTTGCAGGATCCTCCAAGGACTACGTGTTGTCCCTCGCGGACGAGGAGGACTTAAATGGAGCAGAGAACTCGAACCCGAATATCTCGAAAATTTATCAAGTTTTTATTGTCGAGCATTAATCTTAATTTAAATAGACTATTTCTCTCTACAGCCCCGAGAATACGACCGTGCTCTCGTCGGTGGCACCGAATTCCAAGTATACAGTAATGATGAGGATTTACCCGACGGAGAAGATCATGGAAGTGGATCGGAGTCAATGGTGGAAGCTCCGTGTCAAGGAATTGGAGTTCCCACTTCCATACAACCAGCAGAGGGGCCAAGCCATGCAGGTAATACTAGACGACGTCGCGAAATCAATCAAAACCAAGTAGATTAGCATTAGAATGACATGACAGTTATGTTCAACGTGTGAAACATAAATATGTCAAGTCACTTAGAAGCACTTTGGTAATAACTCTACCATTAGACAGCCATGTCCATTCAGAACCAGGACCATATTGAATTAACATTTCAATGGACTTTTGATGGGAATTAAGTCGAACATGTAAAACATAAGTATGTCACAGCATAAGTCATTTCGAAAAGGATAACGCACTGTTCTAATAATTTTACCATTAAACCATTTCCATTCAGAACCCTGACCATCGTGGATTAACATTTCATAGACGTTTGATGACAATTATGTTCAATACATAAAACATAAATATGTCACAAGTCATTTAGAAGTAGATAAAGCACTTTTCTAATAAGTTTAGCATTCGAATGCTGCGGCTCTTTCCATTTTATGAACAAGACCATCTTGGACTAATATTTCAATGAACTTTTGATGACTGTTTAGTTTAGTTTGTTGTATTTGAATTTGGCGCCTAGCGCAATGTCAGAGACAGAGGTCTCCACTTATGAGTGGTGGGGTTCATCGATCGACCCGCACTCTCGCTACTGGCGTTGTAAAACATGGCAGCATATTTTCGTCCATTCACATAAAATTGTATTAATAAAGCGAAATTTGTTAGTACATCAACGTAAAAAGTTTTGATCGTACCAGAACAAAACCTATACAGTCCATTACATTTATTCATCAACAATGACAGTTATGTTCAACATGTAAAACATAAATATGTCGCAGCACAAGTCATTTCGAAAAAGATAAAGCACTTTTCTAGTAGCTTTACTATTAGACTGATAACCCATTTCCATACAAAACCAGGACCACCATCATGGAATCACATTTCATAGACGTTTGATGACAATTATGTTCAACATGTAAAACATAAATATGTCAAGTCATTTAGAAGCAGATGAGACAGCTATGCCATTTCCATTCTGAACCAGGACCATATTGAATTAACTTTTATTGACTTTTGATAACAATTATGTTCAACATGTAAAACATAAATATGTCACAACACAAGGCATTCAAAAGTAGGTAAATCACTTTTCTAATAACTTTTGCTTTAGAACGCAAAGCCATTTGCATCTTAAACACCGGACTATCTTGGACCTGGATTGACATTTCAAAGAGGTTTGATGGCAATTAGATTCAATATGTAAAACATAAATATGTCACAAGTCATTTAGAAGTATGTAGAGGAGAAGCACTTTTCGAATAAATGCAGCATTAGAGAGCCAAGTGCTTTAGCCATTTAGAATACGGACCATATTGAATTAACATTTCAATGGACTTTTGATGACAATTATGTTTAACATGTAAAACATAAATATGTCACAACATAAATCATTTCGAAATAGATGAAGCACTTTTCTAATAAGTTTATCATTAGACAGCTAAGACAAATTTCCATCTTAAAAACCAGACCATCTTGGATTGACATTTCATAGAGATTTGATGACAATTATGTTCAACATATAAAACATAAATATGTCAGTCATTTAGAAGTACGTAAAGAAAATGCATTTTTCTAATAACTTCACTATTAGATAGCCAAGCGCCTTAGCCATTTAGAACCCGGGCCATATTGAATTAACATTTCAATGAACTGTTAACGACTATTATGTTCAACATGTAAAACATAATTATGTCACAACACATCTCATTCAAAAGTAGGTAAAGCACTTTTCTACTAACTTCACCATTAGACAGCTAAGCAAACCCGGACCATATTGGATTAACCGAGAGATTGACATTACAATGGACTTTTGATGACAATAATTATGTTCAACATGTAAAACATAAATATGTCACAAGTCACTTCGAAGTAGAGAAAACACTTTAGAGTTAGAAAGCTAACCCATTTCCGTCATAGAAACCGAATTATGTTGAATTATCATATCAATAAACTTTGGATTACATCGAGGATTAGATTCATAGACATAAGAGATACAAAGAAAGTCGAGAAGATGGATTTCGTCAATGCTTTAAACACGAGAAAATAAAGTTTTTGTGAAAAGCATTTACTTTATCACATATTTAAGATAATATGCTGAAATACAAAATTCCAGTCCAGCGAAGAACACCCCATAGTTGAATAACTTTGACAAGATATATCAAAATAATAGGTATCATTAGTATCAGACGACAAAACATTTCATGAAAATGTAAGTGCATTTCCAGGAAATTTTCTGTTTTGAAAACAGAAAATACAGGTTATTACAGGAACAGGTATAACAAAAAGAAAACCCTCGTAAAAATGAATAACTTTAATATTACTATAACTGACTAAAATCTACATGTAGAAATATTTCATGACAATTTCAAAAAACTATATATTTTATTTATACAAAGAATTTTTTTTCCTTACTTCGCCTTAAACAGGTAAGAATAACTGTATAATTTAAGTTCAGGTACTTGCTGTAATCCTGAAGGGTTACAGCAAGTACTTCAGCAGGTACACAAAGGTTCAAATGTAGTGGCCGAAAAAGCCATAAAACGTTGTTATTTTGAACCTTATTGCAATTGAAAACTCTGAAGGGTTTAAAAACTACCTGCCAGCATGCCAAGTAGTTTTTAGGGTCAGCGTTGTTAAGGTCGAGTGGTTCAATTGCAATAAGGTTCAAAATAACACCGTTTTATGGCTTTTTCGGCCACTACATTTGAACTTAGGTGCACTTGCTAAAATATACGTTTGCACCATCGTATGTATGTGTAATACCCGTCATAAAATTCAAAACAAGCTATTTTTCTTTCCCTAAGTTGTATCCGTATTTTGTTTAAATTTACATTTATCTCATTACAAATATTAATTAACTACAATTAAAAATGATTGAAGCCAATGAAAAACATGCATCAATTTTAGTTTATATTACATATAATTGAAATATATAGTTTATTTAATTGATGTGTGAAAGTTTTTTTGAAAAATTATGGTAGATTTTCTAATATTGATTTTAGAAATTTGCGATAATTTAAAATTTCGGAAAACGCTGTCTAGCGCAACATGTATTCTGACGTCACATACTAGTTTCCAAACAATGTGTTTATATCCCACATCTCTTATTAAGTAACAAGATAAAAAAGAGGTGAGATAAAAACGCACCTTGTTTAGAGGCTAAATGTGACATCACAACTCACAGGGCATGCTCCAGTAATAGCGCGTTATTCAAAAATTAAAATCATTATTGCAAAATCTACTGCACTTGTCATAGACAAATAATCAATTAATTAATCAATTTATTATTTTTAAATAAATTGTTTATTTGTCTGTCATCAATAGTCATGACGTCATCCTATTCAATTTGGCCATTCAAAATGAACCAATCAGGCAGTAAATTTCTTACGCTGAGCGATACGAAAGCGAATAACAGTTAACTATAAACGCTGAGTGTAAACAAGCCTTTGGTATAGCTGTTTTACCAGAATTTATCCGTATGCTATTCCGAACAGAAAGTTAAAATCTACGGTTACGCTTCAATTTCAACTTTGTTTTCTAAACGAGCAGTGTACTTTGTACTCGAATTTGCATATTTCGCCTATTTTTGCGATTAAACAGACCTCATGTTAAACGTACGTGAACAAACAAGTCCATGTGACGTCATGACTATTGATGACGTCACTTTCCCAAAATTCTGAATTGCGATACAAACATACATTACATATTTCTAATTATAATATTGATATTTAGATCTACATTTGTTTGCATTAATAATTCGGAATCGTTGTGCATGGGTGCAAAGTTTGCAGAGAGAAACGTATCGCAGATTGCGACCCGTTTCACCTACGTGTCGCAGATTCCACAAAAATCCAAGCATACTGATATGTGTTAAACGAAAAATGCTTTACAAAATACGCATTACTCTGTTAACGTTCGCTTATTACAAATAGGTACTTACTCGAATTGAATAGAATGGTTTCATGCTTGACTCGAACCAGAAAAAAACCCTCTAACCCAAATTCTAATTAAAATCATAAGGACTTACAATCAGTTGATTTTCTTCCAATCCAATGAACTTTACACTGCAAAAGAAACGATCACTATATGAATAATGCACACTTTGCAATGCATTTTAGATTTGAGACGCATGTTGCACTACAGGTGACGCCATTGTAAATGCATTTCATTTATGCTGATGCAACATGTCTACCTGTTACGACCCCTTCTGACTACGGCCGCTACGCATGCGAAAATAAATTCAGGGGTGCCACTCGCAACAAATTAAAAACTTGTATTAAAATACAGTATTATTTATCAATATATCGTGTTATTTTGCTTATTTATATAACGCAATTAATAGATCAGTTAATTAATTAACGAATCCCACAGCAGCAACCTCTAAACGTGCATAATAAAAAGGCAGGCAACCAGGCATACATCACTTCAAAATAAAAATAACATCCTAACCTCAAAACATGTGATAAACAGATAAAGTGTGCAAATTATAATCATGGTTCAACTGGGCCGCATATTATGGGCTAAAGTGCGTAATTCAAATCGGCGATTCCTAAAGGCTTCCTTCCGGGATTCATTGCGAGTTTATGTATCTGGCGGAGCTGGTGGAAACGGCTATCCCAAGTAAGCCGTGGTTCAACCATAATTCACTCAATATAATATAATCGATTGTAGATTTGGGGGCGTTGGTGGAAGAGGAGGCGACGTTAAAATAGTAGCGACTGATAAAATATCGTTGGACGATGTGTATCGTTCCAACAAATCGAAACGTTACATAGCGCCGAACGGCCGACACAGTTCGCACAACTTCATTCTTGGTCCACCTGGCGACGAAATTGTGTTCGAAGTGCCGATAGGTGTGAAAGTGGTCACAGAACTAGGGAAACCATTAGGTAATTAATTACAAGATTCAAGTTCGTCGAATTAAATTGTGAACATTTGCAGGTGAATTGAATAAAGAAGGCGACGAATTAATTGTGGCGAAAGGAGGCACTGGAGGACACTCGAAAAATGGTTATTTCGGTGTAAAAGGACAAGCGTATCCGATCAATTTGGACTTGCAGTTGATCGCTGACATTGGTTTAGTAGGATTTCCAAATGCAGGAAAAAGTACGCTGCTTAGAGCCATTTCGCACGCTAAACCAAAGATTGCCAGTTATCCTTGTAAGTACGAGTGTATTTAAATTATTGAGTTGACGATAACGACGATAATTTACATAACGACGATATTTTACATTTTTTTCGCCAACTGTTAGGCAACCCGTAATACATACGACCACAAGTTTTTGCATTTAATCGACTGTAATTTGTTATATAAGCGAATTTCGAAAAAAAGTTCGTCGTGCAAACTTGTAAAGAATTTATTTCCCTACAAATTTGCTATCTTCAAGATTTTCATAAAAATGCAAATTAACGTAGTTATATGAAAAATTAAATTTCAGTCACAACAGTCAAACCAAACGTGGGAATTTTAATGTACAAAGACTTGCGG
Source organism: Cryptophagus acutangulus (assembly GCA_963556235.1). Lineage (NCBI taxonomy): Eukaryota > Metazoa > Arthropoda > Insecta > Coleoptera > Cryptophagidae > Cryptophagus > Cryptophagus acutangulus. The sequence continues at coordinate 3,561,665 of OY744569.1, forward strand.
CAAATTTCAATGGCCGATTTGCCGGGTTTAATCGAAGGTGCTTATGCGAACAAAGGGATGGGACATGCATTTTTGAAGCACGTCGAACGTACGAAACTTCTGTTACTGGTGGTTGATGTGAACGGATTTCAATTGAGTCCACAATATCCGCATCGCACATGTTTGGACACGGTTTTGCTGTTAAATAAAGTATGATGCTTATTTAAGGGGCTATCAACGACTGGGAAAAGTAAACGCAACCAACAAAACATCGAATTTAATTTTCTATAAAGATTTGATGTATTGTTGGTTGCGTTCACTTTTTCCTAGCCATTAATATTGCTCGCTGAAAATTAAATTTTTTATTTTTGTAGGAACTGGAATTGTATAATGAAGACCTTCTTAACAAGCCGTCGATGATTTTAATCAATAAAATGGATTCGGAAGGAGCGCAGGACAAATTTGATGAAATTAAGGATAAATTGAAGCACTTGCAAGGTTTAATATTAGACTTTATTTATATTTGTTTATTTCTAAACTAATTTTTGTGATAGAATACAATGCCGAGGTGCCTGAGGAAATGCGGTCGAAAAAACTGCTAAAATTCATGGATATTGTCCCAATTTCCGCGAAAGAAAGTAGCACTGACATCAACACAGTTAAACTGAAGTTACGTAATCTCTTAGATGTGATGGCAGACGTCGAATCTAATACGGAAGAAGATCGAAATTTGTTTCGGGAATTTAAAGAAAAGTTGGTTGAAAGAGGGCCGAAATTAATGTAGGGTAGTATAGAAAAATAAGTAATAAATTGTTTAACTTTTTTTATTTATTACTTTAACTTACATATTTTTTTTTTATTTATAATGCACGTATATAATTTATTTAATTGATGTGTGAAAGTTTTTTTGACAAAATTGCAGGGGATTTTGTAACAATGGTTTCAGAAATTTGCGATATTTTATATTTCTGAAAACGCTTTGTAACGCAACACGAGTAGTGACGTCACATAGCCTCCTAACAAGGAGTGTTTTTAGCCCACTCTTTAACTAACACGATAAAAAGAGGGGTGGGAGCGTACCTTGCTCGAAGGCTATTTGTGACGTCACTATTCATAATGCGCTAAAAAGCATTTTTAGACATATCGCAAATTTGTAAAATCATTATTAGAAAATCTACTGCACTTTTTTCAAAAAAACTTTTACTCATCCATAAAATAAACTACATATTTTCATTATAGATGAAAATAAATAAATAAAAAAATCCTATGCATCTTCCCTATTAGAGATTAGATTTTATCAAAATTATTGGCCATAAAATTTCACGTTCAAAATTCAGATAAGCTATTGCAAATTGAATCGTGCTAAGATTATGGCGACGTAAGTAATCCACATTAATTAAATACAATCAAAATTAAATTTCTTAATTTAAGTAGTAATTCAACCAACGACCTCGAACTTTCAGAATTTATTAATTCGGAAATATTTCCTTTACATTTCCTTTCAAATCAACTCGAAAGGAATGTTTTACCGTCTGATTTCGACATCAACTCTTATGACGTAAACGATCAAACATTATTGCATTATGCAGTTAAACGAAATGATAAAAATGACGCAACGCGTTTGCTTGACCAGGGTGCCAAGTTGGACCTTAACGACGATAGAGGACAAACAGCGTTACATTACGCAGCTAAGAATGACGATGATTCCATACTGAAACTGCTAATGGAATGTGATGAATTTAAGAAGAACCCGAAAATAATCAATTTGGTCGATGAAAATGACATGACTATGTTGCACGTAGCTTGCCAGTTTGGGAAACTGGATGTTGTTAAATATCTGGTCAAAAATCATAGCAAAAGTTTAAGTTTGGATGTGGAAGATTCGGACGGATGGAATCCTTTGCATCTAGCATCTATCAATGGTTCTGTAGAAATCATCAAGTTAATGATAGACGTAGAAGATGAAGATATAAGGGAAAAAGTGGCTACGGCTATTTTAGCTAAGGATGATGCTGGAAGTACTCCTCTTAATTTAGCTGCTGAGCGTAATCATACCGAGTTGGTTAAACTTCTGCAAAGCGAAAATAAATTTTAAATTTGCAAATATATTGAATCAAGTGCTTACTATTTTTTTTAATTGATAAAAGATGTTGATTCATAAAAATATATCTAATCTATCTAATCTTATAACAATATGTTTTTTGTTTCCTTTTTCAACTTCAGATAATCCAAATCTATTTTGAGTGATTATTCACACAATTTATTTATTGCATAAATAATCAGACCGGCCGACTACGGTGGGCGAGCGCTAGGTAACACTGCCAAGCGGTTGCATATGACAAGTTTTAAAAAAGACAGCCGCAAACCGAAAGATATGTTTAAAATTCTCGTACTAATTTAAATTTTTATTAAATCTCTACACCTTCCATGAGCTTTGAGGTAAATTTAACTCGGAAAGTCGAACCCATTTGCAGCTAATATGTTCTTTAATAACATCTTCTATCAACCTCTCACCAAGCGGACACGACTTCTCAATGTCGATTCCATTGAAGTCTTCAAATATGCCGACGTTTGCTTTAAATCTAAAATTGCAAAATAAAATATGTAAATTACAATTTTTCTCCATCATACATACCTTTCCACTCCATTCCAAGCGATCATCACTCCATTATCCGTGCACAATTTTGGAGGAGGCCTCACCAGTTTATACCCCAATTCCGAGCAAACGATGCTCAATCCTTTGGCGATAAAATTGTTGCAAGCTGCTCCTCCTGAAACAACCTTCAAAAATTATTACTACTTCTACTTACAATGGCCGTTTGTTTTTCAAAACGATTTTAAAATCGAAATTGCTAATTAGCTTAATTTAATAAAATTACCAATGTTTGTTTATCGGGCGGTATTAACTTTTTAATAGCAACATATTCCATTGCACGTTGCAATCTGTGACATAAATGTCGGGTTAAAACCAATTGGAAACCGGCACACAAATTCTGGTAGCCGGGTATTACGGAGTCGGCTGGAACATCTAAAAATAACCATATGTAGCGGTTTCGCCCTCTTAATTAAAAAAAAATTAATACTTTTTTCCTTTTCTTCATTAATAATGTGACGTAACACCTTATTCTTCACCCCGGCGACGCTAAAATTGCAATCCTTATATTGCAAAAGCGGTATTCCAAAAGCGTACTGCAGCGGATCATCCGCTTTACTGGCAGCCAGCTCAATCGCCTGCCCGCCAGACAACTGCGAGAATTCTTCCAGGTTCTTTAGCTTCATTCTTCGAGCAGTCTAAACAAAATACGTTACAAATATTTTTACAATTAATAAAAATAAATAATACTTTATCGAAAGCTTCGCCCGGTGCATCATCCATACTCTCGCCCAATAACAAGAACATATCCACAGATTGTGCCACAGCTAACAAACAATGACCACCGCTAATTAGTAAAACCAAGAAGGGAAACTCGATGGTTCGATCGTGCATTCGAGCAGTTAGTGCATGTGCCTCCATATGATGGATGGGCATGAACGGTTTGTTATGCTTCTTGCATAAATATTTAGCGTATTTGGTGCCAATTTCTAGAGATTGCGGTAGGCCTGCAAGTGAAATTAAAATAGCAAAAAAATGAGTTGCGGCTCGCGCATTTCTTACCCGGTTTCACTGTTACCGCAATAGCATCCACATCCTTAAAAGTAATATTCGCATTGCCTACAGCTTCGTTCACTACGTTTTCGATGTTTTTCCGATGGAAATATTGGGCGATTGGTGGAATTATTCCACCATTACTGAAAAAAAAACCTGTATCAACTCAAATATATTCAGAAAGTAATTTGCCCTTACTTTAAATGAATTAGATGTTGAGAGATTAAAGCCTCTCCGAGAATGTTACCATCGGTATCAACAATTGCACATCCCGTATCATCACAAGAAGTTTCGATACCCAAAATTAGGCTTCGCTTGCTAAAGTCTGCTATCTGGCGGTAAATAGTGTGTCGGGAAATTAAATTATTTGTAGATGTTAATATTCGTGTACCACGTATCATTATTATAAATAAATAACATTAGAAACGATAATTTGTTCACGTTTAAACGAAACCGAAAGTTAGGTTAGATTTCGAAGTGGCGTTTTGAACTACTACCACCTACCGTGGTGCGATAGAACTAAATACAAATACCAGTGGCGGGGCATATAAATTATTTAAATGAGCAATTAGTTTTTTAATAATAAATTCTGTTAAATAATGACTAGAAAAAAAAAAGTTTAATTAATATTTTAATAACAATTAAAAATAATTGTGATATAAATTTTTACTATAATCTTAAGAGTCTTCCAACCGCTGTCTCGAAGTTCTCTGCAACCAGCATTGCATCATAGAGAAAAGAGCGCGAATGATTGGCGGGAGCTTAGGAGAGAGTGAGACAAATATATAATAAACACGCGTATTTATAATTACTGTATTTCGGTTATGCGTTGATGGTTTTTGATAAAAATTATATGAAAATATTCAGAAAAGATTAATCTGTTTCCCAAAGTTTTTTTTTTAAATAGTGGATAATTAAAGACATATTTGACAATCAAAAATAAATTAACATAATTAACAATGATTAATTAAAATTATTCAAATTTAGTGCGCTTTCGGAAAACATGCAAAAATAAATAAATAAATTTTAAATTGCACATAAAAATACAAATAAATTTGTCTCTATTTTCAGTCAATTTTGGCAAAATGGTTTGTAATAAATAATATATTCCTTGCAAATAAACAATTTAAATATCAAATTTAATTAATTAATTGACCTGTTTATTGATAAATATTTATATTAATTAACTTATTAACTATATTTATAATTTATTGTAAAAAATCAATTAAAATTCAAAACATTATCACATATCAATTTAGGAATATTACTTATAAATTACATCGAAGTTATTGCTTATTGAGTATTTAAATTCGCAATCAGCGCCGCGCGGTGACCAAAACTACCAAAATTTATGAGCGCCCTCTATTCTTTAGTAGCCATACTTTCAAAAATAATTTTTTTGCTGCAAAAACTGAGAAAAACAAAAGTTTTTAATTACTAATTAATTAAGGGCGCTGTGGATTTTCTTGAATCAACAGATGTCTCACGAGTCAGATTGTAGGGTTAATTTTGTGGACGTAAGACAGCGGTTTTACGTAAAATTTTGCCCAAAACTTAATACAATTTTAAAGATAAATGTTCAACTTAGGTATTACAACAATTTTGGTATAAATTAACTAAAGGGTGTCGAATATATAAGCTAATAAAATAACCCTTTTTCAAAAATAAATTTAACAAAATGCTCCGAAACATTTACCTGACCTATATACTATAAATTTAAACAATTCTGAATAATTAAAATAATTGGTATTTGTTCATCACGCTTTTCTTATGGGTTTTTGTTTTTAATTATTGAACCACCAAAACAGCTGATTCACCAAAATATTGAGTTTAGTTTGCCTACTAAGACATAGATGTCACTGCTCGCGACCCTTCTTAGGGTCACTGTATTATAACTATAAGGAAAGTCGAGAATAGTCCGCAAAAATTTAAGAAAATTTGCTGCCACGCAATTTTAGGACAATATTTGACTACTAGAGACGGCAACAAATTTTCGTCTACGAGCGGCCAAACCATAAATCAGCCTTTGTCGGTAGATCCATCTCTTATCCAAAAGATTTACTCTATTTGTCAATATCAATATTGAAAACCAATGAAAATATGATGCCTAGAGCCATCTTTTGACAAGTCATGTGATTTATTTAATAGTAATGTAAAATATGGTTAGATCAGAATCCCCCCACTACATCACGGCGCTCTTAACGGTGCCCTCGATTATACCACATTAACTTATCATCTCTAAAATAAAAATAATCAGAATCTTTAAAAAACGAAATAAAAAAGTTAATAATATTCGTGAAAATGACTTCAAATATTCAAATTCATTAATTTTAAAATATTAGGTAAACAAAATAACTAAAAAAGAACGTGGCAAGGTAATAAATAATGAACATTACAAATATCCGTTAGTAAGCATCGTAGACTAAGAGGAAAGGGAACAAAAAGGGCTCTGTGCAATCGAAGCTGACACAGGTCAAAAGATCAGACGACGCGTGTTATACGACAAGTTTATTATAAGCAAACGTGGTCGGTTTGTTGTTGTTTGAAAATCAATTGAAAATTTATGGCAACACATTAAAAAAAGGCAACAGTGCGCAATTTACGACTTTCCCTTTGTTTCGATCTTTAGTAATTCGAGCTGCTGTTCAAGCAAGCAGAGTCAGAGAGCGCCCCCATTCGGTTGCTTTTCGATGGATGATGATGACGATGACGAATCAATCGGGAAATCCCCTAATCACGATTTCATATTTCATCCCCCTGAATTGATCCGAATTAAATAAGGGCGTGCTTGAATGGGATTAACACGCCCGCGAACGCCATTGGAACGCAGACTCTTGGACCCATTGGTTGGCCCCTTTTTCCACTATAGTTACCTGATGCGGGAAGCTCGCTCGATAATTTTGTAAGACAACGCGAGTGATGTATATTGGGCAATGTAGGAAAGGTCATGTATTCGAATCGAATCAAATGGATTTATGAAGGATTGCCGATTGCGTACCGACTGTTTTTGTGCAGGTAGAAAAAGAAAAGTGCTAATATAAAATGTGCTGATCAAGCGACCTACTAGCCTATTCCAAGTCAGCAATATTTCAAAATCGACATACATTGGCAAAAAAAAAACGATGTTACTTAGTATAAAGAAAGAATATTTATAGATTATGACGTATTTCATTTGACTAGCATTTTATGTTGCTAATTTTTTTTTTATAAAAATAGTGAAAATATGAAGGATTTTTGAATTTTTTTAGATTTATTATGAAAGAATTTTGCTTTTTAGCCAATATTTGTCCTAAAAAGTTTTTTGTAATTTTAATTTTTAAAAAGTTAAAAAGGCGCGAAAAAATTCTGAGATAAAAGTTGAAAATAGTTTTACGAATTTAATTTTTTATCAATCTATATTGTAATCGCATGTAAAAAATGTTCAAAAACAAAACTTGTAGAGGACTCAATTCTCTATAATATTGACGTATTTACATTTTTTGTAACTAAAAAACAACTAAGATAGAGGGCGCCAAAATTGACGATGTATATAGTTAAAAAATTATTTGCGTGCAAAAAAATTGCATTTTCGTATTATATCTTTTTAAAATTTGAAATTAAAAAAAAGTTTTTCAAATAAAAGTTGTAGGAAATATCATTATGCGCAAATCAAAATAAAAATTTGCTGGAAATGAGATTCCACAGTACTTCTTTCGTTGCTATGTTAAAATTTCTGTTTCAAATTTTTAGAATTTTGAGGCATCTTTTGTGGAAAAAAATGTGTCGAGTTATTTAGAAATGCTTTGAAAGAAATCCGAGCATTTTTACTGTAAAAGGTATATTAAGGGTTGAAGTTGTAAAATAAGGGTTGCATATTATTTTTAATTAGATTATTTGTAAATCTGTTTTAAATCTATAGTGGAAATTAAATATTATGAAAATAATCGATCTATATGAGTCCAACGGTATATTACGAGGGGTGAGGGTGTGTGGTTAGGGTCTTAAATTATTTGTAATCACTTATTGTGTAAATATATATAAAATAGCTGATGGAAAATGGTGGATTATGCTGACATATAAGAGCCAAAACATGGTCAATTTTTGAAAAATTAAATTAAAGGGCAAACTGGCTACAAGGGCTTATTTTTAAGGGATGAAACTTTTACCAATATTTTCTTCAATGTATCCCTAATATGTATTCCAAATTTGGTTCAAATCAAATATTCCCCCTGGCAGATATTTACGTTACAACTTATACATTTTTACAACTTTTTGATTCTTCTTAATAAAAATTCAACCCTGTAAATATCTCCTGATTTTTTGAAAGCATTTACTACTTGGGCTATACACGATACATATGTTCAATATTTGGTTAAAATCGGTTAGCAACTTTAGAAGATTAAGGGGATCCACCGGTTTTGCCATTTTTAGCATGTTTTTGGCCTATAACGCGCAGGTCTTTGAGAATTTTATAAACTTTTTTTCTTCGATATCATCTATGGGCAGGTAGAAAAAAAGGACGCATATTTTGCTTTAATCGGGTCAGTAGATTCCGAAATATAGTGGTTTAAAGAAACGAACAGACCGATCGACAGACGGAAATTAGTGAGTATATGATTTTCGTAATCTACGCATTTCATTTAAGGTCGAAAAAAGCGAAATTTTGAATTTTCCTCTTCGCAAAGATTAATTTTATAAAAACAATTTCTTTGTCTTAAGTTTTGTATTGCATGTTGTCGAAAATGTCAGATATATTCGAACTTAATCACAAATGTCAAATATACGATAAAATATACGCCGGTAGGTATAATCACAGATAAAGTGGTATAATACATTTGTGGTATAATACAAGAAAAAAGAAATGTAGTATATCGGCGTACTACACTTTAATCAATCTGAATTTAAAATTTATGGCTTAGTTTAGATCTGTGTATGTTTCTTCTAATCAATTTGCCTCTGTTAAACTGAAAGCACCTGATAAGTAATACTAACACCTACCAATCAAATCGAGCTACCAGAATTATTTATCATACTTAGTTTATCTACGTCATACTACGATATTTGCATATTAGCATGACTATAATATTGATATTTGATACTCATACCATATATAGATTACATTTTTTTTAATGATTGAAGAAAAGATGTGTATAGGTCAAGTTTAAACTCAAAATATAAAATTCTCGTATGTCGCAAAAAATGTCCTTTCGAAAAAAATGTCCTTTTTTAACAATTTTAGAAAATTAATAAGCAACACTTTTTAACAAAAATTACAATTCTATTTTATTTTGTCATTTTAAAAAAAAAACTAGAAAAATTTACTGCAAATTTTACGACATCTGATAAAGAATATGGATGGACCAAGATTTCACGCATAACTTTGCAAATTTATGCGTGAAACGTTGCTTAGCAGCTCAGGGAATTTAACGCGGAAAAACAGTTTCAGACACTATTAATTATCCTAGAAAATATCTAAGGGTAGATTTAGAGAGAGAACAGATGTAGCAATAAATGGACAGAAAGTTTTTTTTTTATCTTTTTCCGCTAATTAGCAAGCGAGTGGTTAATATTTGATCAAGGTTTTTTATTCATATTTTACTTAATTAATGGCCATTCGAACAAATCTTTTGTCAAAACATAAGTATTTTTTCTCTCTAATTTTTGGTAGCTTTGGAAATTTTCTAGGGGTCATAACAAAGCCGCAAACTGCTTTACCAGTTTTTGAGAATTTTCCACACCTCTCGATCTTTCCTAATGTTTTTGGCTAAAGTACGTGGCAAATAAGTCAGATCTTGGTCCATCTATTCTTTATCAGATGACGCGAAATTTGCAGTGAATTTAGATAAGCAATACTATGTAGATTTGCTAGCGACCAGAGCGGCTATATATGTGGCGGTTTCGCCCCTTTAAATTGTCTTTTTATTGGTTCAATTTTATAAAATTGCATTTTTTTCGACGATTAAAAAATTCTACCTTCAAAATCGATCAATAAATTTCGTACCTACGCCAATGATTTTTTAATATAATTTAATAACTATCGCCACCTTATCATATTTGCTTCGATTTTCCAGAATGAAACAATAAACCCTACCCGATTATCATATATTACGAGCTTCGCTTCCAATATTCATTATCACATACAATTCCAGCAATAGCCATTCTTCTTTTAATTAGCGAACAAAAAAAGCAATATCCCTGATCGCTAATATCAAATATCTGCACGCCAGTCCCATCCTTCGACAACAAACACGCACCGATCAGCGCAAAAAATACGGGACACAGAGGCGGTGCTTGCGCACGGCAAGTGGGGGTTGCTGGGAAAGCCCCCGCGACAAAAGAATGTCGCCTCCCACTATGAGGATCGGAATCACGTGGCTTGGTGCTCTATTTGCATACAGAATGCGATCGGAACCACTACGGATACCGTCGGTTCACTGAGAGAGAACAAATAGTCAATTTTGAAGAAGTTATTATTGACGGTGAGTGCGCGAAAAGTGGAGAAAATGCACATCAGTGATTGTTCGCAATTGTTCGGTTAGTTATTTAAATAGTGACATTTTGATAAATTTTTTCGGCGCCAAAATGAATGAGTTACCATCCGAAGCTTTGAATTTTACTGGTCGGCCCACCACCCTGCATGCCACGCACATTTTGTCCCCATCTGTAAGTCGCTACTTTTTAATATAAAAAAAAAAATCCAAAAAGGGCAAAAGTTTTATGGCTGCTAATTGGCGATGTTGGAACGTGCAAACGAAACATAATCTCGAATCGCGATACTAATAACAAGCGCCTTTAATTCAGCGCGAGTCAGCGTATTTATTTTGAAAATAAAAATTTGAGTGTCAAACATTGGAAATATCGCGTAAAGTTATTTATCGGTTCGCGAGATGCATAAATCAATCAAACGGAAAATTAATGTCGAATCGAATTTTCTAACATGTATTAGATTCTAATTTACGATGTTCTATGCCTTGTTATTTTGTAAACAATGCGGATTTTGATTTATACGGTTTTTGAGCGCGATAAAAATTTTGGCTTTTTTTGGATTTTGATTTTTTTTATTTTAGTACTCAAAATAAGTTGATTTTCCAAAAATTTAATTATTATTTGGATGGGGGCGAAACCGCTACATATATAGCCGCTCTGGGCGGTATAGCGAATCTACATAGTTTTGCTTATCTAAATTCACTGCTAATTTCGCGACATCTGATAGAGAATAGATGGACCAAGATCTGACTTATTTGCCACGGCTTTAGCCAAAAACATTAGGAAAGATCGAGAGGTGTAGAAAATTCTCAAAAACTGGTAAAGCAGTTTGCGGCTTTGTTATAACCTCTAGAAAATTTCCAAAGCTACCGAAAATTAGAAAAAAAAAATATTTATATTTTGACAAAAGATTTGATCGAATAGCCATTAATTAAGTAAAATATGAATAAAAAACCTCGATCAAATATTAACCACTCGCTTGCTAATTAGCGGAAAAAGATAAAAAATAAACTTTCTGTCCATTTATTGCTACATCTGTTCTCTCTCTAAATCTACCATTAGATATTTTCTAGGATAATTAATAGTGTCTAAAACTGTTTTTCCGCGTTAAATTCCATGCGCTGCTAAGCAACGTTTCACGCATAAATTTGCAAATTTATGCGTGAAATCTTGGTCCATCTTGGTCCATTTATCAGATGTCGCGAAATTTGCAGTGAATTTTGATAAGCAAAACTATGTGATTTTTTACAAATGAATGAAAATCAATTTTTTTATAGCTACTAAATAAAACTACTCGTAAACATTCGCTAATTTACTACTTAACGCAATAATTTACGACTGTACGATCACTAATTCGTTTAGTCCGACTGAAACAAAACCGAATTATGTAATGTACTACTTAAATGTAAAGTTGAATGGCAAAAAGTGCAAGTCTCAATATATTCGAGTAGTATATTTATAATAATAATGTTAAAATACATTATTTCTATTTATAAATCTATAACGGAAATTGAAAACCATTAAAAAGTAGTAGGCACGGCACTGTACTTCGAAAGCCGTTTCTATACTTCTATCATAATAAATGTCACTGATGCAAAAGAGCATCATCAGAACGCCTAAATTTATAATCGAATTAACTGAAATTACATAAGTTGATAAAGGAAAAGATAACATTCATATTTATAGAATGTATTTTCTACTAAAATGTAAAGGTTAAATCGGGGGTTATGTTCAGAACTAGTTCATATGCTGAGTAACGGTTTCGGTTGTGTTTCGCTTTTTTTATTAAGGGTCCTTTACTGGCTGTCTCGAAGTCGTCTGCAACCAGCATTGCATCATAGAGAAAAGAGCGCGAATGATTGGCGAAAGCCTAGGAGAGAGTGAGAAAAATATATAATAAACACGCGTATTTATAATTAGTGTATTTCGCTTATGCGTTGATAGTTTTTGATAAAAATCATGTCAAAATATCCAGAAAAAAATTCTCTAGGGCAAGAAGCTCACTAAATTTAAATAATTTTAATTAATCATTGTGAATTATGTTAATTTATTTTTGTTTGTCAAATATGTTTTTAATTATCCAATATTTTAAAAAACAAAAAGCTTTGGGAAACAGATTAATTTTTTCAGAATATTTTGACATGAATTTCATCAAAAACCATCAACGCATAACCGAAATACACTAATTATAAATACGCATGTTTATTATATACTTTTCTCACTCTCTCCTAAGCTCTTGCCAATCAGTCGCGCTCTTTTCTCTACGATGCAATGCTGGTTGCAGACAACTTCGAGACACCCGGTGAAGGACCCTTAATTTAGAATTTTTCTAAATTTTTTAGCATAAAAATGTTTAAAAATTTCACATCTATTTATAAAATAGTAATTATTACTACAAAAATAGCTGAAAATACTAAACGCCGTCTAAATTTCTTAGCATCTCTCAAGTTTCATCAACGAGAAGCATTCCACGTAAAGTAACGTTTTTTCACTTCATTTAAATAACAGTTTGTTAGATATTTATTAGAGAAACACTAATGTCAACGATCTCGTACACTTTTTAATAATATCTAATTACGCCAAAAGATAATTAATACACTCGCAATAAAGGGCGACTTTACGAATGCCTGTTCGAATAAAAGGATTGTTCGATATAAAATTCTGTAAACAATCGATCGATCGCTGATTGGCTACGTGCATACGATTTAGCCTTCATAAAACTTCTATGAGCTGCACATTATTTCAGTCAGCTGCAGAGCGATTGAGCTGCATTATTAGTCGTTCAAATCTCCATCGCGATGGATAGTAGTACGGATTCCGACTCGAGTTCCGATTTTGTGCCCCGGCAGAAAATAATTCGCGTCATGGTAATAATAATTTTATTATTTTGATAATTTATTAAAAAAATAATTGTTATCTTGAGTGTGAGCGTCGTGATTCTATAAAAGAATCAAGAACATTTCCAAATAGAGAATACTAAATTTGATTGAGAGGTCAGCAAGAGTTGAGATGTGAAAAATTGGATTATCACGAATTTTTATTGATAATGAAGTAATCGGAGCAATATTACGATTGTGCAGTATCGTAAGAGAGTGAAAAAAGAAATGTTGAACGTAACAATAATATTATTAAATTTATTTTATTTAATTATATAAATATTTGTGTTTCGCATAGAGTAACAAAAAACAAAATATTATATATTTTGCAGTATTATTATTTTATGTAAAATTAATCATCTAGAACGTAAACAAATAAACACTTTAGCGAGGAGAGCGCTTTTCGCTCTCGCGCAAATACATTTTCATATTATTTTTCAGGCGAAATATTTCAGTTCATTAAACTTTCTTTAAGGGGGCAAAACCGCTACATATATAGCCGCTAACAAATCACATAGTTTTGCTTATCTAAATTCACTGCAAATATTGCGACATCTGATGAAGAATAGGTGGACCAAGATTTCACGCATAAATTTGCAAATTTATGCGTGAAACGTTGCTGAGCAGCTCAGGAAATTTAACGCGGAAAAGCAGTTTCAGACACTATTAATTATCCTAGAAAATATCTAATGGTAGATTTAGAGAGAGAACAGATGTCGCAATAAATGGACAGAAAGTTTTTTTATCTTTTTCCGCTAATTAGCAAGCGAGTGATTAATATTTGATCGAAGTTTTTTATTCATACTTTACTTAATTAATGGCTATTCGAACAAATCTTTCGTCGAAATATAAGTATTTTTTTTCTCTAATTTTTGGTAGCTTTGGAAATTTTCTAGGGGTTATAACAAAGCCGCAAACTGCTTTACCAGTTTTTGAGAATTTTCCACACTTCTCGATCTTTCTTAATGTTCTCGGCTAAACACGTGGCAAATAAGTCAGATCTTGGTCCATTTATTCTTTAACAGTTGTGCCGAAATTTGCAGTGAATTTAGATAAGCAAAACTATGTAGATTCGCTAGCGACCAGAGCGGCTATATATTTAGCGGTTTCGCCCCCTTAAACAGAGTTTTAATAAAACGACATTTTATTTTATTATCAGGTGGTTTTCGGTTCTTTGTTCAAACGAGAGAAAAAAATCGTATTGCAATTCGACATTTGTATCGTTTTATTTCAATTATAGCATTCTCGGAAGATGGAAATTTAGCTCGTATTACACCCAACAAGTTAATAACGCGGAAAAAAATGCACTGGATTTGCGAAATCTATATTTAAATACTAGTGGTAGTTGAAAATATTTTTGACTTTTCAGCCAGTGCTTTTTTGTATTATTTATTTCATTGCATTAATGTGTATAAGTTGTTTTGTTTGAGCTTCTAATGAATGACGTTGCAAACATTTTGATATAAATAAACAGAATAGAATATTTGTAGCGATATGCGAATAATGTTTATATTTTATAATGTAATTTATAATTAAAGCAGTAGGAAAAGCGGCGGAATGTTGTTGCGTGAGCGTTTTGAAAAGCGCGCGTTTTATAAAACTATTTTGAAAAATCGCAATAAAAATTTAGAAAATTATTAAAATTATTTGAAAATTTTTAGTCAAAATTTGCCGAACTTAAAATATATTTTTCGTATATTTTGTACCAATTCATCTAAAGAATTTATCTAAAAACTTTAGTAGAAAATTGACAAAAAAAATTTGCAAAATTTAAAAAAAAAAATTCTAATAAATATTTTTCAAAATTTTTGAAATGAATGAAAACGCGGCTTTTATAAATTATCTGTAGCACTTTGTGCCAAAAAGTCCAGTGCGCTGCCGCTGTTTAATATATAAATTATTAGTTGTTCTGTTGTTATTTTAGTTTCCAAGTATGAATAACTACGCGAATTTATCTGTGTTATTAAAAGCTTACGTACATTTGAGCAAAATTTATATTAATGATTTGTTTTTCTTCGCCCATTTATTGTTTATATAAACAATATGTTATGAACAACCGGAAAATCGAAAATATGATGAACGTTTTTGGTGAAATTATTATGAAAATATACATTGCGCTTGATATTAGTAACTTTTGAAATTCGATTTGCAATTCATATATCATATTTTCGTTGATGGTAATTTTAGAGGTGAGCCAAATCTATAGTATGGATTTTTATTTCGAAAATATGGTCAAATTTTACTCAAAAAAATAATTAGTTTTTATTATTTTTAATAAAAATAAGCATAACTTTTCTAATATTTATTATACGCCAAAAATGCATTCTTTATAAAAAGTTTTGCTTCTCTTCAGATTTCCAAAACACTTTTTGTTTTTACTCTAACAATTACAGGAATTTTTTTATTCGCGATTTTCATAAAAAAACTTGACTACTTTTTTTTTTAAAAAAAATTTACCTTATTTTATTTTTGTTTTTGATTTTATTTTTAAGATCTAATTGTCACCTTTATTTTTTTGCATTTTTTTTAGTTTGAAAAAATTTCCTGAGATTTCAAGAGTAAAAACAAATTTTTCTTTACTTTTGGAAGTTTGAAAAGACGCAAAACATTTTACAAAAATATTATTTAAACATATTATATTTAATTATTTTTTTTTGCTTATATTATGAACCCCACCCGGAGACACACTGTATACCTACACATGTAACGACAAAAATTACGAATCAGCATTTAAAAAAAAAATGAGTTTCAAATCTATAGTATGAGGAAATTTCTTCCGACTCAGCATTACATCATTTATAAACCAAATAAACAAATATAGCTCCGATTATTGTGACATTTGTGATTTGTGTTTTATAGATTGTGAATTTTAGATTCAAATCAAATCACGTTGCATTTTCAATTTTTTTTCTACAGGGTCAGATAAAAACGGAATTTTAAAATATTTAGTACTATATAATAGTACGCTTTTAGTTGTTTTAAGAATTAATTTGAAATAAAATAATAACTTTAGATTTTTTTTTAACTTAAAAAAAAAAATATTTTGAGTTATAAAAAAAAGCCATATCTAGAAAGTTCTGGTCGAATTTGCTGATCCAAGAAATACGTGACACGATATTTTTGTCTTATTAAAAAGTACCTAGTGCATGTTTCTTGCCTGTTTTATTTAAATAACAAAGTATCATTTGCGTGTATTAGTCACATTCTTATAATTAGATTAATCATTCAATATACAGAATAAGAACTAAAAAGGACTGTTACTGCGATGAAAAAAAAAAAAAAATTAAATTATTCCCCGCGATATTTTAAATTTCTTCACATTTGTTGCCGCAACTTTTTTTTTGGGGTGCCCAGCAATTTTATTTGTTTTGGGGCCATTTGAATGTTTTTAAAACTGAAAACTGTATTTTAAATTTTGAGAAATAATATTTTCGCTAATTAAAAGCTACAAAAAATACGAAACAAATTATTTTTGAACTTTTTGAATTTTTTTATAGCACCCTCTAAATTTTCACAAGACAAGATATCTTTGAATAATGCATTCACGCATAAACAAATTATTGTTTAGACACAAAACAATTAATCTGTCATAAACACTACAATATTAATGCTTGTTTGTATAATTGTAAACTACAACAATACGACTATATCAATAAACATTTTTTAACTCGCCATAAGTAATTAAACGCAAAATTGACTTTCGATTAGATGACAATATTACTATTTCTAATTATTATCAAAAAAAAAAAAATATTTTAAAATAATTCTGCGCGCGCAAAGCTTTGCGCGCTGCATCCCTTGACGTTACAGCGAACAACTATCATCCAATGAAGTGACGCATTGTTAAAAACTCCCCACTATTTGAATTTGACAGTTTTAAAAGCGCTATTTTGACAATTTTCTGTTTTCAGGACCTTCTAAATTCGGATCTCCACAAAGTGAAAACCGAACCCGACGTTAGTGTATATTCCTTATCGCTATCCACAGGATCAATACACAGTCATGGTAAGCTTTTTAATTATTTTTTTCAAAAATTCTATTATTGTTTATAGTGTGAAACTCGATACGCTAAATATTATTGAATCGCATTCAAATATTATGTTACTAGGTGGTTTGCATCGGAGGAAATTAGAGTTCGAGCGCGTATATCGCGAGTTTTATAAAATCCAAAAAAAATATATTAATTTGATTAATAAATTACTTGAGTAAATAAGGTGATGCTCATTATGCAATAGTATGAATAAAATCGAAAAATAAATTATAGTAAACAGGCCTTCGAAATTGAATTCGATATGAGAAACTTCCATACGATAACATTTATCTTCTAGTCAAATTCTAAATATAAATGAGCTCAATTACTATTTTATTTTATAGTTTTCTTGTACACTTCGAATTTGTTGACCTAATAAACAAACATGTAATTGTATTGCGAATTTTATCGCCGTTTTATAGGCGAGACAAAAAGTTATTGAGACTTGGGAGAAAAAGGTTGACAACACTATTTTCGTTATATACGAAAATCGAAATATTTAATATGTTCGGCATTTTACGCATATTTTCAGATGCCAAGAATATACGATTGTATTTTATGGATTGTTTGCTACATATAATAGCTTGGCGCACAACTAAATCGATTGCTGAATGGAAATCCTGCATCAGGAGTTATTATTATTGTTCGAAAAAGTTTTACTTAATCACTCTAAAATATAATTGCTGAAAGTTTAATGAGCGTGCCGTCTAGCACCTGAAAATATCAAATCGAGTCGCGGAATAAAAAGTGTCATGGCGCCGGGCGGTCACGGGTCGGGCATTCTAATTGACAGTCGCGTTATAGCCTTAAAATTAGTTTAAAAAATATTTAGACAAAAAAAAATTAGTAAAATATTTTTTTAGGCAAATTTTTCTAAAAATACACAAACAAAAATTCTTCGCTAAAAATTAAAAACCGCAAAAATTGCTTTTATAATTTTTTCCAACTTTTTATTCGCTGTATTTATTATACTTGTAATCGGATCAATTATTTTTAGTTTTGTTCCATACAAAAATACATAAAATGGTCTGATGTGACCCTGATGACGCTTATCGAACGGGTCACAGGTCACCAGGACAAACAAGGCAGATCTAGTGACGTTAAAGTACGTCATTTTTTTTTCTCAGCGATAAAGCACCTCTTTATTTTTTTTGTGCAAAAAAAAATTGTTTTTTCCTTGATGCGCTAAATGACGCAACCCTCGCAACATCGCAACCTTCTAAAATTACCACCCGGAAGGTATATTATACGCGGGTCGGAAAAAACTAAGAGTTCGCCCGTTCGCGCGCGTTCAAGAAGAAATAAAATGACAGGTGAAACGGTGCCCTGCAGCAATTAGCTGGGTCGAGATCGGGGGGAGGGGAGGCGTGCGCGCTCATTAGCCACCCTATTTCGTCCACCCCGAGGGTTGATATTTGATATCGTATCAGTATCGAGACTTGTTTACGTTCGGACCAAACGCCTCTTGCCTCCCGGCCATCATATACACTCAACATGCTTAGCCTCATTTGCACAAGCGATAACCTTTCAATGAGGGTTACTTCTATCTCTAAATATGACGCCGTTCGTTTGGTGGTAATCATTATTCCTCCTTTTAATAACAATTAATGATATGTTTCGATTAGTATAGACAAAAAAAAAGTCGAATTCCCGAAAACGAGGTCGTTTTTGTAATTAAATCCATTTGATGTACGTGCGGGTTTTGGCGAAGGAAAGCTACTGGCCGGTCATCGTCTAAACAGTCTAATTGTTGATAAGGCCAAAATATTTATTTTATAAGGAAAATACAATTTTTTTGAATAAAATTTTTGTTCAAATTTTTCTAAATTTTTTTTTTTAGATTTAATTTATTTTACAAAAATTGTAATTTTGCATTAAAATCAAAAAAAAATATTTATTTTACAAAATTAGGTTAAAATTTTGCATTTATTTTTTCTTAAAATATTTTTTTTTACTAAATTTGTAGATTAATTAAAGATAAAAAATTTAATTTGCAAAAAATTCATTTATTTTGTAGCAATATAATTATTATATCGAAGACGGTCTGAGCGGTCACGATACGGGCATTCTATTTGACCAGTGGCGGCGCCAGGGGGTGGGCGTGGTGACCCTCTAGTGCCGCCACTGTATTTTCTAGACACCTGAATTCGCCTGTTTATTATCGCAATGCATTTTTAATAATTTTTCGAAATTTAACTTTATAAAAAATTATTGAAACAATTTTAAAAAATATTGAGCGTTCGATATTTTTGTTCAGCAATTAGCGTTTTATTGGTGTGAAAAGCAATTTCGAGTGTTAAGTATGAACGTTGCGGTGCAGATTGAACCGTGGCGGAGGTATAGTGAAAAGTAATGGCCCGAGTAAGACACGTTCAAATGATGACGACGATGTGGCAGCTGTACGTGGGCGGCTTGCTGAGCACTTTTCACCACGTTCACTGCCCCGCCACAAAAAACATTTGAAATAAATTCAAACAGCAATTCTTAGTTTCATATGTCTACAGAAACAGACCTCGCCTATATACATTACATTATGTATTAAAAAGTTGAGCTTTGTACACTAAGTGCCTCAGATTTTGTACGACGACAGAAACGTGCTTTACACGAGGCCACCCTGGCATCGTGTTTACGTTCAGAAAAAGATCTCTAATTACATACAAATTGCGCAAACATCTAATTATAATGCCCAAGCAAATAATACGCATCCGGATGTATTTTACACAATTTTTTTGTTTGAGCGGTCACGGTGCCGGCAGGCACTTTGACAGTTGATGATATGCGCAAAGCGGGCGGCGCATCCGATATATTGACGAAATATTTTAGTAAGCTAGACCAAAGCTTAGTCCCTCGACAGCAAACCATATTAATGAAGTGATAATTTCGAGCAAAATTCTCGCATGTCATTTTGCAGAAGTAAATCATTAAATTGTGCGGCCTAACGCATCGCTTTATAAATACTTTTGCCAAGATCAAACGTTGCACGTCTTCACTATTTGCAAATAATCTTTCAAAACAGTAAATTAACATGTTAAACAATTCTAAGTATGTGGTTTGCTTTACCTACTATATGCATTTATGAGCTTTAAATGAAGATGAAGTGTTGATATGCGGCCGGTCTAAAAATACGCAAACAAAACCGTAATTTACGATGCTAAATTATTCAAATCTTTATTTTTAGCAATCGCAACGGTGTCGAACTTCAGCAACCTGACCGGAGCCAGTTCGTTGACAGGGAACGGCGGTAACAGCAACAATTCGCACCCGTCCATCGAGTCGTCCGAAGAGCCAATAACCAGAGCGACCAGCTCGAATTCGAACCATTCGCCGCAACCGCAACCCTCGTCCTCGATCGCCTCTTCGACCACCACCAGCAGCAATTCCAACAACCAGAGCAAACCGCCCTACTCGTACGTGGCGCTGATCGCGATGGCCATTCAATCGTCGCACTTGAAACGCGCCACCCTCTCCGAAATCTACGCTTACATCACGTCCAAGTTCCCGTATTTCGAGCGGAACAAGAAGGGCTGGCAGAACTCCATCCGGCACAATCTCAGTCTGAACGAGTGCTTTGTGAAGGTGCCGCGGGAAGGCGGCGGCGAACGGAAGGGCAACTATTGGACGTTGGATCCGCAATACGAGGACATGTTCGAGAACGGGAACTATCGCAGACGGCGAAGGATGAAGCGCCCTTACCGCTCGGCCCAACCGTATCCGAAGTCCTTCTTCGGGGAGACGTTGGGCCAACACGGGCTGCCGCTCGCAAGGAATATCTTCACGCCACCGTCGTATCCGCCGCCGTATTCGCGCTACGAGACCACTTGGTTGGGCCAGCCGCAACTCACCTCGTACACCAGCTGCAACTCGGCTGGTGGCTACCCCCAACAGGCCTATCCAGCACCCACGGCGTTCAGTCCGTGCAGTGTGCGGCCGGACGCGGCCGCCCGATATCCGCCGTATTGGCCACCCGATAGTGAGTACTCTTCAGGTCCCCACAACTCGCCCCCCGTTGACCAACAGATCCTTTTGCAGTGGTGACTACCGTAAAAGAGGAGCCGTCTTCGTATAGTCCGACCTACTCCAAGTGCTTCATGTAAAAATAGGCTAGTTAATTTGGCATCCGTTTTTTGAAGGAGACTGTTTCTTCGTTATGATGAACTGTAGGTGTTTAGGGTACGTTTTTTTGTTAGTAAGGGTCTTCTTGAGATCAGTATTAGGTGGCGGCGGAAAGTTTGGAAATTGGCGGGAAAAGCTGGCAAATCTAGAAAATTCGTATTTTTGGTTCCAATCGATGAACTTTGAAGAGAAGCTTCTTCTTCATCTTCAATATTTGGAGCAGTTTGTGATTCGGGTCAAAATTTTTGGCTTTTGGTTGGATTTCTTAAAAATTCGCTAAATATCTCAAAACATTAAGATCCACAAAAATGCGTTCAAAAGACTGTTTTTCCCAACATTTTCGAAAATACAAAATTGGTTGAATTGTCGGACCTTATGAAATAAATTGAAATTCAAGTATTTTTAGTAAACTGTAAATAATTTTGTATAAAATATTATTAAATGTGTTCAGAGATTTTCTTTTTGTGTTAGTAAAATAAGTATACGTTGCAATATGGCTTTTATAAGGGTTTTATTCAAGAGAAATGGCTATGTTGTGCATTTGTTCAAAATATTTAGATAATAAATAAATAATGCAAATATTAACAAATGAATCAACTTTTTTAAGGATAAGCTTTATTTATCGTTATTCGTTTATCCAAGCAACGTTTTGACTTTGTGAAATATTTTTGTTACGGCCGTAGTGAACGTACTAGTTAATTATAATACTATTCATAATATATAGCAGTGCAGTAATGAATTATGTTATAATTTTGTTTTAATTTATATTCCGTCCGTTTGTAAAGCATTATACAGCAACTCCTACAAGGAGATCTTGTTTATATGTATTTATGTATGTAACTTAAAATTCTATAAAAAAAAATAAATAAATCGATTTCAACTGTGCTTTTTGTTTATTTCGTTTTTCTTATCGCGGAGTGAAAGATCAGTTCAATACATTGGCGTTTTAATTTCGAAATAATTCAATTTTAAAATTTCTAAAAAAGTTAAAAGATCTTCTTCCATAAGCGTTTGGCGCTTGGATCTTGGCCTCTACGTCACAAATGCAATAAAGCTTAAGGGTCCTTCACCGGTTGCTTTAAAGTTGTCTGCAACCAGCATTGCATCATGGAGAAAAGAGCGCGAATTATTGGCGAGAGCTTAGGAGAGAGTGAGAAAATATATAATAAACACGCGTATTTATAATTAGTGTATTTCGGTTATGCGTTGATGGTTTTTGATGAAAATTATGTCAAAATATTCTGAAAAGATTAATCTGTTTCCTAAAGCTGTTTTTTTTTTAAAATAGTGGACAATTAAAGACATATTTGACAATCAAAAATAAATTAACATAATTAACAATGATTAATTAAAATTATTCAAATTTAGTGAGCTTCTTGGCCTAGAGAATTTTTTTCTGAATATTTTGACATGATTTTCATCAAAAACCATCAACGCATAACCGAAATACACTAATTATAAATAGGCATGTTTATTATATATTTTTCTCACTCTCTCCTAAGCTCTCGCTAATCATTCGCGCTCTTTTCTCTATGGTGCAATGCTGGTTGCAGACAACTTCGAGACAGCCGGTGAAGGACCCTTAATGTGGAAAGTACTGAATAAATATTTTCTCCAAAAATTACAACGTTTCAGCTTGTGGGATTCTAAATGAGAAGACTCTTTCGCGAACTTCTGGAGATAATCTAGAAGAAGACATAGTCGCAACAGCTGATGGTATCGGATGGATGGTACCGGATACCGAAATATACGACTTCCACCCTCACTTAACACTTGTGTCGCGCCTCTTTAGCTCCCATCCCGAAAATCATCCCCTTGAGAGCCATGTATACTAAACAGCGATTTACAAAACACGATATTTCACTCAAGACATTTGCCGACAGTAAAACTATCATTATAAATCTTGACGCCTTATTAGAGAAAATGCCGACAACAAGCTTCCTAAAAATAAATTGTGAATTTAATTCGTTTTCATTAAGATTGAAACTATAATGGAAACGGAGCACTATCCTCGCGAGCTTATAAAAATACGACGAGAACGTTATTTGGCCACGAGCCTCAAACGCCAATAAAATTTAATCGTTACAATAAACATGTCAGTCGCACGTCCATTAACGTTAGATATGATTAGTAAACGTTGAATTATCGGTTCGAAAAAGTTCGAAAAAGTTTGATCGAATCTGCGGACGAAGATTATGAGATGTTAAATAGATGTTGGTATATTTTCAAAACAAACAAGTCGTGAAATGTTTAGTGCTTATTTTGAAAAGTGTCATTTGGGATCTTTATGTTTACTAAACGAGACCAAAACGTTTCAACAAACACTCATCTATGTATTACAAACATATCATTTTATAGTAAATATAATTTTTACTTATCACCGCAACGTCGCGCAATTGCCAACAATTTCGAACAATCGAAAATACGAACATCTTTAAGGGGGCGAAACCGCTACATATATAGCCGCTCTGGTCGCTAGCGAATCTACATAGTTTTGCTTATCGAAATTCACTGCAAATTTCGCGACATCTGGTAACGAATAGATGGACCAAGATCTGAGTTATTTGCCACGTGCTTTAGCCGAAAACATTAGGAAAGATCGAGAGGTGTGGAAAATTCTCAAAAACTGGTAAAACAGTTTGCGGCTTTGTTATAACCCCTAGAAAATTTCCAAAGCTACCGAAAATTAGAGAAAAAAAATACTTATATTTTGACAAAAGATTTGTTCGAATAGCCATTAATTAAGTAAAATATTAATAAAAAATTTCGATCAAATATTAACTACTCGCTTGCAAATTAGCGGAAAAAGATAAAAAAAAAAACTTTCTGTTCATTTATTGCTTCATCTGTTCTCTCTCTAAATCTACCCTTAGATATTTTCTAGGATAATTAATAGTGTCGGAAACTGTTTTTCCGCGTTAAATTCTCTGAGCTGCTAAGCAACGTTTCACGCATAAATTTGCAAATTTATGCGTGAAATCTTGGTCCATCTATTCTTTATCAGATGTTGTGAAATTTGCAGTGAATTTAGATAAGCAAAATATGGCTTTATATGTAGCGATTTCCCCCCTTAACGCAGAGCTTTCAAATTGCTGTTAAATTTAAACAAACGTAGTAGTTTATTGATTTAAAAAGTGCCCAAAATAGTACATTTTAACACCTCATCTGAAGGAAAGAGAAAAAAGTGCCGGTGCTAGACGTCCGTCAGAGCCTAGAACTGCTGCTGCCATATACTCTCTCTTTCAGCTGTTGGCAGTACGTCTTGCGACCTACGCTGTCAACTTTCGACGCTATTTTAAAAGAATCTCGCACTTTAAACATTCCCCGGTTAATCCCTCAGGACACCCATGCTTTCACTTATTTATCTCTCCACTCTGTGACCGATTTTTCAGGTTCTAATTCTGCATACGATTTCTGGTCCAACTAATTTTCATCAAATTGCTTTTAAAGCTCCGATGCTTTTTTTAACTCGAAGACGAACAAGAACACTTTTTAAATTGTTTTGTTTCAATTTTAATGCATTCAAAATTTAAAAAAAAAATACCCGGTTTAAAAAGTATATGGCGCCGACCATGCACCTTTAATCTAATTATTAGTTGGTTGGATGGATTTTGATCGCTATTCATCAACATCTTTAAAAAACAAAATAAAAATGTCAAAGGTATTCATGAAAATGACTTTAAGCCTCAACTCTCCGCTAAGCCCTATTTTAACGCACACTTAAAAAAATATGTTTGATTATATAACACCGGGATAGCGCGTACGCAGTCCCGACTACCAAAAATTCTGCGCCCGAGTTATCCACATTAGGGATAATCGCAGGGGTCAGCCCATCCGTAGTGCAATGGTAGGGCCTCAACCCGGAGGAACCACCTTAGTGATCATAGTTGACCTCTACGCCAGGTAAGTATGCTTCAAACTGGTGTCCAATTAGTATTTATGTCAGTGCGATGTATTCAGGAAGCAACTTATAAATATGCGACATCTATTGGGGATTTATGGTAAATATGCAACATCTATTAGGAACTTAAGTACTAATTTAAAAGCAAAAAGTCAATAAATTTAGAAATATTACCTTTCTAATTATTTTTTAAAAACGTTCTAGCAAATTTTTAATCTCTAATCCTAATGTGTGAAAATTAAGAAGTTGCTCTAATAATTAAAAGTTTATTTCTTGCACATTTTCAATTCTTCTTGCATAAAGTCTAGTAATCACCACTAGATGTCAGTGTCATTTACATGCTGCTGCTTAATCCCAAATCTAAAGTATAAATATTACTGCAGACCGATGGCAAAGCATACTTACCTGGCGTAGAGGTCAACCATGATCACTAAGGTGGTTCCTCCGGGTTGAGGCCCTACCATTGCACTACGGATGGGCTGACCCCTGCGATTATCCCTAATGTGGATAACTCGGGCGCAGAATTTTTGGTAGTCGGGACTGCGTACGCGCTGTCCCGGAGTAATTATAAATAAACAAAATATTTGATTCTAAATTTGAATTTTATTTCATTCCAACGAAATATTTTGATAGCGAAAGAATACAAATTGTGCACCACCTGTCCAAATCTCTCAAAAAATACAATTTCTAGTTCAACGCGAACAAATTATACACAACAAAATGTTTATTGCCAAATAAATGACAAATTCAATTAGCGTGGACCCGAATAAATTATATCACGATGTTTATTGTTTTCAGATGTAGATGACAGATTTTAGTCCATAATGCGAAAATGTATGAATATTGGTAGAAACTTAAAACAAATAAAAATCCACGCGGTTGCAATTTGAAAAAAAAATTCAAAAAAGAATAAAAAATTCCAAAAAGTCAGCATGCATGTGCATGTAAGAGACGAAAAGTGGCGAGCTAATGACACAAGTAGCTGGTGTACATTCCGGACTATTAAAAGCGAGATTTATGGCATAAAAAAGTCGCTTTCCTAAACGTCTACAAATTGTCGAGGCGGCAAATGAGTGTCATTTATCACCAGCCTAATACAGATCCAAGAAGTTAATTTTGTCAACTCGCTCGAATAAATTCGTATTGTTGACACTTTTATTTGTTTTGGATTTTTGGGGTTTGCGCTGCGCGTGTTTTTCAATTTGCACTTCGAATATTTATAATTGCATGATGTGCAACAAGCATCTCTTCACTATTTCAGCACGCAATGTTTTCTGTCACCTCTAATTGAATTTTGTTGAATTTTTTAATGGGCAATAACAACATAAATTTGTCGCAAACGTCGTTATATGGATTACGTTTCAATTTATTGGTGTGTGTTTATGGCGTTTTATATGGGTGTCAAATACGGTTAATTACTTCACTCAATTCCAAAGAATATGAAAATACATTAAACTTTCCCTAGCCGTTAAATTATAAAATACAGGGTGAGACAATCGGTTGTGTAATAAATACACCCTTACTTTTAACCAAAAACCCTGCGAATATCCTTAGAGATACGAAAAAATTGCACATTAACAAAGTTATAGAGAATTAAATTTACTACAAAAAATTTCGAGTTGCATAAAGTTATCTATTATGGTTTAGGTTTGGGAAAAGTTTAAAGTTGCCTTTAAATAATTTTGCGCGCAAAATTGCGCGTTCAACAAAATCCCGAGCCTAAACCATAAAAGATAAATAAATGCCACCAAATACTTTTTTGTAGTAAATTAATTTCTCTACAACTTTGATAAGGTGCGATTTTTTCGTATCTTTAACGGTATTCGAATTTTGCGGCATTTTCCGCAGAGGTCACTGCGCGCTCAAATTAATTATGCGATATACGACCAAAACTAATTTCCAATTTCTTAGTTAGCATTTTTATGCCATTTTTTGTTAGACAAATAGTAACACAAAGTCGGCTCGCGTATCGTCAGCGAACGGTCAAAAGCAGTCCGCCAAACAAATCTTGACTAAACGCATATGCACGCATTTTCAAAATTTGGTCTAGGTAACCACTTATGACTGTCCGACGACAATCCCGGGGCTTTATTAGCACAGGCCTGTAAAAACTAGCCTTTCAACACATAATTTTAATTATACAAAACTAACCTAAAATTAAACAACGCCCGGCGCGATATTCCCGAACAACGCCGGGCCCGATATCAGCATCTTTATAATATATGACAAGGTAAACATTTATATTACTTCGCAAACAATTTGTTATAACAAATTACTCACCAGAACAGTGAAATCTCGATTTGAAGCACACACAATATTCAAATTCAACTTAACTTTAACGAACTGACATCTGCATTCAATATGGCCGATTCGTGCAAAATACAAGACAAGGGTAGGCAACCAAACATACACTCCCTTCAACTTTCTTAATTATTTTTGTTTTCAATAGGCAATATATACAAAAATGAGTTATTTAGACTAAATTAATAATTTATTTATTACATTGCACAATATACTACAATTATTTTAACATCTATAGCAATATAAATACATTATTTAAAAACGTGCTGCCATCTATAAATACATACAGACAACAATGACGACGTCAGCGACGCCCAGCCACCACTCGACCAACTACAGTACCGCAGTCGATTCTAACCTGAAAAAGGGCCTGTCACGTAACTGACATCACCGAAAAAGTTTGTAAACATGGCGTTCAATTTTCCTGCTTTTTCTTACATTATAGCACTAATAGTGGACGCCTTTCTCATCTTTTTCTCACTATTCCATGTGATCGCATTCGACGAATTGAAAACCGACTACAAGAACCCAATAGATCAATGCAACAGTCTCAATCCGGTAAGCACACAAATGTTCCTCCTTATCAAAAACCACTCTAAACAAACAACGAAACTGGAAATCCTGTATTAAAGTTCCACTATTAATGAATGCGAGTGGTGTGCATGCAAATGCGTACGCTCGCAATTGACCGAACATGACCTCCGGGCCAGCATTAATATTAATTAATTAACGCCTCGATTCCAGCTCGTGCTGCCCGAGTACTTATTGCACCTACTGTTCAACATTCTGTTCGCCGCATCTGGGGAATGGTTCTCGCTGTTCCTGAACGTGCCGCTAATTGCCTACCACATTAACCGCTATCGGACGAGGCCGGTCATGTCCGGCTACGGCATCTACGACCCGACCAGCATCATGAATGCGGACACGCTCACGAGATGTCAGCGAGAAGGGTGGATCAAGTTGGCGTTTTACTTATTATCGTTCTTTTATTACCTCTACGGGTATGTAATAGCTTTGGAAAGAGTCATGGAGCACACGTGATGATTTTCCATTTTATTTATTTAAATTTTGATAGCGTAGTGGGCGAGTTTGACGTAAATATTTGCATGCAGAATTTAAATTTATATTTTTCGAAACATTTTTTTTCCAATTTTTTTTTATAAAATTAAGACCATGTTTGCGTCTTTTATTGATTTTTTTCTAATAATAAACAACGCACTAAATCAATATCAATATGGTCGAAATCTTCTAATAAGAAGTGACGTCATCAATAATCCATGACGTCACTAAGATGCCGGTTGCAGTAAACTCGCCCAATGCGTTCGTTTTACATTAAGCATTTTTAATTTAGCAATATCAATAATTGATGTAAAACGAATTAATTGATAAACCGACGGCTTTGTGTGCAAGTTTAATTAATTTCTAAGTAACGATCGTATATTTTTCTATTCGTGATTAACCAATATATTATTAGGTTTATTGTTGTTAATTTTTTGGGCTGTGCTTTATTATTGAAATTCGCTAAAATAAAATAAGAAAAAAATTGTTCAGGACGATGTGAAGAACCGAAATCCCTAATGAGCTAATTATGTCTGTTACAGAATGATTTCTTGTTTAATATCGACGTAAGTTTCATCGCCATAGGCTTGTCATGAAGAACAAATCACTAGTTTCACTAAAAAGATAATTAATTAAATTGTAATATTCATTTTTGTTTATTTGTTAATAATGTTGTTCAACAAGGGATTTCGGTTCTTAGTGTAATGCATTTTGTAACAAATGGTGTGGAAATGAATGCATAGAAAGAACTGATATCCCGAAAGCAAGATGTATTTATTTTCTAGATTATTTAGTTTGTTTTTATAAAAATGTCTTAATTGTAGTTCTGTGAAAATATGTAAATATTACAATATCATTTTTAATAAATATTTTCATTGAGACTTCCGAATTTTTATTGCACAAAAAAGTCGAGAGCATATCTTGATTATCATTTATTTACTCTGCGATAAATAAATCCAATACAAAAACAGTTTACATGTGTAATATATCCATCTAAAAAAATCGTAATAGAAATATATAAAATTTGACTTAAAATTATTATACTGGATGGCAATTTTCCTATTTTTTAAACTTTTCAATAGTAATACAAAACGTTGTACTTTAGAATTCAGGAACAATTTGGTCAAAAGCAGTTTGATTTTCGAAATTTTAACAACAATGCCCGGAATGTTAATAATACAGTCTACAAATCTACATAATAGTTATAAAAATGGCAAGAGTATAAAACCATCAATTCTACAATTAGAGATCGAAACTAGTATATTAAAGAACGTGTTTCATAAGAGCAATTTTATTGCACGATCGAGTTTAAAACGCGATCCGATAGGGGGCGCTTTAAAGAACGAGTGCAATATTTGACGTATGAAACACGTTCTTTATACTGTTTTTTCTATTTTACGCCTTTTTACTTGTATTTTAATGCAAAAATTGCAATTTTAAAATCAAAGAAATTTTATGTTGGTTGGTAACATTGATGAAGCAAGTGACCGATTATTATGTTTCCGGAAACACCTTTAGATTTTTGACAGATTGAATAATTTTCTATTTCGACACTTTTGGTACTGTTATAGCTTCATTTAAGACGTAAAATAGATAAAATCCATACGAAAAGAAGAGATACAATTTTTGAGAAAAGTAAAATTCACTAAGAAAACATTGCACAGGGTGCCTCCCCGAATTGAATAAAACCCAACAATTCGCGATCACCCTGTACAACAACATCCTACTTTAATTCCCGAGTTTGCTTAGTAGCCAGTCTTCGGTTAAATCCTCGAGTTCGCGGATTTCATAAGAACGGGTCAATCCAGCTTCGGTTTGCAGCGCAATCTT
Source organism: Cryptophagus acutangulus (assembly GCA_963556235.1). Taxonomy (NCBI): domain Eukaryota; kingdom Metazoa; phylum Arthropoda; class Insecta; order Coleoptera; family Cryptophagidae; genus Cryptophagus; species Cryptophagus acutangulus. The sequence goes on from OY744569.1 coordinate 3,591,865, forward strand.
CGATCCAGCATACATCATCTGCAACTCGGCGTGACTATCGCGCGGCGTGAAAAAGATGAAACACAACGGATAGGAAATGCGGCCGTCTTTGTGTTCCTGCTTATAGGAGAGAACAATGTATCGCGGCTGATGGCTCGGCAAACCTTCCTGCAACTCTTCGATACTGATATCCTCCAACGTCACGTCGATCACGATCTGCTGCTTTTCCCTATCAACTTTTACTTGAAACGCCCAGTTTAATTATGATTCATATGTTTCGCAATTATACTTACGCACTAATGCGGCAGTGTCGACGGCTTTGCGAAAACGAAACTCTTTCATCGCCTGCTTCACCTCGTTTGTTACCTCACATATATTTACACTTCCCGACATTTTTGCTTTGCTATAATTTTCCAATTTCCGTCTGTTTTGAAAACATAACCTCTCAGCTGACCTGTCACCTCCCTTTTCAGCGCGACAACTTTACAACGCGAAAGTCACCAAGCGTTAAGGTGCGTTTGGATGAGTGCGCGTAATTCAAACAATTAATTTGCAATAAAAATAAATTAAACGTAATGGTTAAATGTTTATTAGTGTATTAAAACATTTCATATAAATTAAAAAACGCTATCTTACTTCATATAAATATAAAAAGATCGGAAACGAAAATCACAAAAATTACTTCAGACTAATACAATTTTTAAAGGACGCATATGAACCCCCTGCAATTTTAAAGGCAAATATCCCCGTTAGAATTACAACAGCATAAAGTGGAATTAAAATAGCCGAATAGACTTGGTAGCGATTCAACAGCGTCAAACACGATACCAAGAAATGGGACGCAATTACATACGCTAGATTCAGTTTGTTGTTGGTGTCGCAGGCATGGAAATAGATCACACTCCAAAACGTGTGCAACAGAATGAAACACAAACTGATCGCCGAACTGGTAATGAAGAACATCTCATTGCCCGACTTCAAGCCCATCGTTCCCGGTCCCACTGCGTCGGCGATCACGTTAATCAACGAGAACATGCCGCTAATGATACCGAATCCCAAGCCGCTAACGTAGGCGAGAATGTGTTTGTTCTCGATCAACGTCGCACTGTCGTCCGTGATCTTCTTCAGCCCGTTTTCGGCCTTGCGCAGGATTTTGTAGATGATGTAGCGAAAGATTTCCTGGAACACCACCGAGAACATCAAACCGAAGACGAGGTCCTTTCGCAGGGGCACGACAATGAACCATAGCAGTGAGGAGAGGAGCAGCGAGACGAGCCAGAAAAACGCCGCCGCTATCAGAATTATAATTCGGACCGGATCGTGAGCTATTGTCAGTAGAAACATGGCGAACGGGGGGCCGAAGGCCAAAAATGTGCAGCCGAAAAACTCCACTACAGTCATTTTATTATTGTCTTCATTTGTGTGGGTTAAATATAAAAGTCTTGTTTTGACAGTGATGTGAATCACCGACGTGAAGTATGCGCAAATGTTTCAGAGTAATTTCGACACTACTCCACCACGGAAAATCCATCAAATAGTAGATTTAATATAAATAGTGTCTACTTGTATATTTTATTACGTTTTTAATTATTTATTTTAAAAATTCATCAAATTTGAAATAATAACTTCGGCCCCCTTTTCATCCAATAATAAAACAATTTATTATCAAAACTATATTAACGTAAAAAAATATATGACACAACAATAATCTCACAAATATGGCTGCCAACCATGATACAACCGACACAAATTATCCGGATCGACAGCTTGCTGAATCAAGCTACCCACTTGATGCTCAATACTGGTTGGATTTCCGTTTTCATAACCTTGCAATTTCGTGCGCAGCCGCAACAGCGCTCGTTCCGCCGTAATGTTAACACAATTGCCATCGGAGTCCGTCTGCCGCAACTGCACATTACGTTCCACCACATCCGTCTGCCGTTTATTGGCTTCCGCCACCGACACGGTCCACGCGTACAACGGATCGTACAACAAAACCTCCAAAATCGTGATAATGGTCTGCGAATTCAGTCGCAACACTTCGATAGTCTTCTCGCAAGCTCTGCGAAAAACACCCTCCACTCCAGAAACTCCCATTCCGTCGACGATATCTCTGGTTAGCCGGAACGGGACGGTTTCCGGGGTTGGTAGTAGTTTTCCCTGCTCGAACGCAATACCGAAATCGATGTGAATCACTTCCGCGGTGATTTTGTCGATTAAAATGTTGCTGACATGGCGATCGCCAATGCCCAGAATGTAGCCGCACATGCTGCTAGTCGCCACGCTATGGATGTAAGCGCGCCTGCGCTCGTACCAAACGGTCGGATGTGGGAAGCACTCCACAAAGAATTTGTGGAAAACTGGCTTGAATTTCGAGCAGATTTTCTTGAAGATACTGAGCCGTTCTTTGCCTTTTGTCGATGAGAAGTTGTGCTATAACAAGAAATTAAAATAAGTTACAAATGTTGCGCATGCGCAAAATAGTTTCCATCTTTAGTTCAATGTTTTGTCAATAAATGTCACGAGTATTGAGTTGAGCGTACAAATTAATTTTTAGCACCTGGTGGCCAAATTCCAAATTAAATTGTGTGAATAAAAAAGGCGGGAAATCGCTAATTTGTAAAGTAAATACCTTGAATAAGCCGCGAACTTCGGAAACACTCATATCTCTCGGTCGGTATGTTGAATGAGCGCCAGAAGTTCCAAATTCGCCCGCTAGATATTCGCCAATGGGCATGCTGTTCGCCACCCATTCTAAAACGCCGCTGCGCATCGATAATGGCACAATCTGAATAAAATTCATTAAAGTACTACTCGATAAAATTAAAATATAAATTACTTTGTAAGTTCGGATTAACAGATTTCTAGTTTGCTTATTCATCGCTAGGAGATTATTCATAATAGTGAATACTTGCTGCATTACAGCATCCTGGCGCATGTCATCGTGTCCTTTTACAAGTTGCGTTCGAGGTTTGCCATCTGTGCCAATGCAAGTAATTCGTTTCGGGGCGTTCACACCATCCACATTGTTGTAAGTTTGATTGTAGGATTGGATACCTAAATAATAAGAAAATTCAAAAATATAAAATATTAAATTTTAGGGGCGCCATCTATTGTTCAGTAGCCACACTTTCAAAAACAAAATTTTCGCCACCGGACGTGATAAAAATAAAGCTTAATTCAAGTATCTGACAATAGATGGCTAAAAACCACAGTTAATTTTTAAACTTTAATAACTAATTAACGATAGGCTCGATTAAAGCGAAATTTACTTATCTTCTCCAAAACAAATATATTCGTCAAAATATTCAAAAAACGAAATAAAAATGTTAACGGTATTTGCAAAAATGACTTCAAAAAAACCTAAAATTAAAAAAACTAAAAATCACTCACCGATAATATTCTCATAGTTCTGCATCTTCCTAACGGGCAGATTAACCGTCGGCACCAACACCTTGTCGTAATTCCGTATTTTCGATATCAAGCACTCCTTCGGAATGTGCTGTTGCGCTCTTCGCTCCGACGCCCTCGGATTCACATAATACGCAAGCTCAATAAGCGCATTCGTCAGTTTCTGCAACTGTTCAATAATCTGCGTATCTGGTAAAGAATCTTTAATTAATGCGAGTAATTTATTAGCCGCTGAAATGCGCACATCGTTCGATGACGTTTTCGTTTTCGAACTGCCATACACGCGATCGCGATTCGCGTTGATCAAAGATAGCAAAAGCGGAAGCGTGTGATGCGGATGCTCAATCGCGCACTTTTTGATAATGATTCCAATATGTTTGTTGAAAGTGTCGGGATTGTCGTCGCTGATGTGCGGAATCAATTGCGGCAACATTGTGATGTATTTATACGACGGGATTTTCGGCAAATACGATTCAATTAAATCGTTAATGGCCGAATTGTTGCGGTTTTCCAGGAACAGCTTCATCGCTCGGAAGATGCGAATATCATCGTCGTCGCTGTGTTGTATGTACAGAAAATAATACCTACAAAAATTAATATTATTATTTTGCCATATAAAATAAAATTAGTCTTACTGTAAGGCAATCATTAAAAAATCGTCTTTTTCCTTTTCAGTGAACCGAATTTCCTCTTCATCAATTTTGCTTTGTTTAAGGTGATTGTGAGCCGCTTTTTTCTGATCGGGAGTCGGTGAGTAGAGGCGGTTAAATTTCGCAGCGGTCGCTTTACTTTCGCGCATGTTTTGTATTTTCAATTGGTAACTATCGGACTTCATAAGCTCCATTTTCTGCTGATACTGCTTATCGGCAAACGACGCCAACTGCAGCAACGTCTTCACCGTACTCGCATTATTCTTCTCCATCAAATCCTTATCAATCCGCAACGCCTTCATAAAATACTCATTAATGATAGTTACACTATTCTCCGACTGCGTCTCCACCTTCCACTGTCCCGCCAACTTCAACGCGTCCGACCGAATCAGCGGCTCATCAATCGCGCACAACTTACTCAAAATATACTGCGCCAGCACTTTCTCGTTGCGCGACCAGCGCAACTGCGCCTCCTGGTATTGAATCTTATTTAGAATATCGTCACTCAAATCCGTCAAATCCTGCAACGTTTTCAAACAATGCGAGGCGACGTGGTACTGGCCTTCGAAGCGCGCCAAGTCCGAAAAATCGAGGATCATTTCGACCAAGTTCTCCTTCAGCGGCTCATCGTCCGGATTTTTCGATAAGTGATCCTTTACGATTACGATGCGCTGCGAAATAATCGGCTCGATGTATTGGAAATGGTTGTTGCTGATGATTTGCTTTTGCGCCACCCATTTCGCAAATAAATCCTTGAAATCGCCCGCGTCCGCAAAATCGGACAATTCGCTCAATCCTTGGATTTGGCTTAAAATCGCGTAAAAGTTCGCACTGCTTTCCAAACTAATATGCTTCAACTTATCGACCAGACACAAAGTGGCAGCATTTTTCGCCTCGTTGAAGTGATACTTGTCGTTCAGATGGAGCGACTTCATCGCTTGGTATTGGAACTTACTGAAATTGCGCGGTAGCTCGTTTTGTATGCGATTTTCCTTATAATCCCATTGGCTCAAACGCCACATGCTTTCGTATTCGGCTTCCGTGTTCGAATTTCGCGCGAATTTTAGCGACGAATTGTAGAGGCCGCATTTCATGAGGCTGTCCATTAGGCCGCTATCGACGGTTGGGCTGGAATTGCATTGCATGTCGTAGTAGAGGGATAGTTGGTCCCATTGGCCGAGATCTTTGTAGCGCTCGATTCGGTATTTTGGTTTCAGCATGAAAGCCATTCCGCAGCCGTGAAGGGCGTCTTCGTCGCCGATCGACTTGTAAGCCTAGCAAAAAAAATAAACAATTTTATTGAAGTCATTTTCACAAATACCAATAACATTTTTAGTTCGATTTTTAAAGATTCGGATAATTAATCCTATTTTGCAGAAGATAAGTAAGTTTCAATATAATCGAGCACCCCATTAATTAGTTATTAAAGTTTAAAAATTAATTATACCTTTTTAGCCATCTATGGTCAGATATTTAATTTAAAATTCGTTTCTCGTTTAAAGTGTGGCTACCAAACCATAGATGGCGCCCATAAATTTTGATAGCCATGTAGTCGATATTTCAAAATAAAAGTATGCAACCAAACATACACCAATCGATACTCACATTCCTCAAAAGGTTGTGCAACGTCTCCCCGACCTCCTCCGCCTCCCTCTCATAAATCGCATCCAAAAACGACTTCCCATTCGCATCGCAACCCTGATCGATCTTCCCGCGACACCAAAGCTCCGCATAAAAAAGCGCTGTGAAGTGAGCGGCACTAAACTCAGCAGCTTGCGCAATTTTCAAATAATCCAACTCGAAAATAATTCTACAAAAAATCGAAAAAACTAATTTTTTAAATTACATTATCGGCAATAATATACTTTTTCGGTAGTAGAAAACTCAGTTGCAAGCGGACAAAGTTAACAACATCCAACATACAGCGCACCGCTTTTTTATTGACCGCAATCGACTTGTACGGTTTCAGATCGGGAACCGTTAAGGTCCAATGTTTCGCGAAGAAGTGGTTAATTTGTTTGGAAATTATGTTAGTGACATCGACATCGTTTTGAAATATAATTAGATAAATCAGAAGCGGTAACAGTTCTTTACACAAGCTAGCCTAGAACAACCCAATTTACAATCCATTGCAAGCCACATAGGAAGCTACTCACTTTAACTCCGCAAATTTGAACCAAGTTCGACAAATATGTACTAGGATCGAATACGCCCAGTAGAGCGATTACAAGCGATTTGATCCACTGTTCGTATGGTATTTCCGTTTCGGGTACCCACAAATTATACAAATCCATTTTACTAGTGAAAATATTCACGTCGAGTTTTAGACTAGTCTTTAGTGTTTGTTTTGTCGTTGGTAAAAATGGCAAAATGTATGATTTGTTTAAAACTCCGTAACCAAAATCAGTTGCATTTCCTAGAAGCGAAAAGTTAATTTGTGGAATTATGTTGTCCGTTACGTCACTAATTGCTATGAAGGTCGCAGATTAAGTTTCAGCGACCAGGCATACAACGTACTAGTACCGCCATCTATCATCTGGTAGAAAATACATTAACTTTCAGCGCAAGCCTACATCGATGATATCATGGCCAACTAAATTTGAACGCACCCTTATGGTTTACAAAAATAGTGACGTCACGGACAACATTAATTCCACAAACTATACTTGAAATAAGCAACATGAAAAAAAATCGCTTGCATATCAAAATAGTGTTGGTTTGACATTTTTAAAAAATATTTAAAAAATATTCAAAAAATGTCAAAAAAAATAAACTAATTTTTCAAAATAAATTCCAAATCAACCAACCTGCAACTTGCGTCCCTTCCTTGCTCGACAACACCGCATACAACGCTTTACTGGCAGCCTCAACCACTTGAATGTCCGAATCGACTATATAAGTGCAAAGCAATGAAACCAAATGACCGCTCAATAAAGTCAACGGTTTCAACTTCAAATTCGTAATTTCCTTTTCGGGTTCCAGCACCAGCGACATTAAATTCGCAGGGCCCAATTCGCCTAAGCAAGCAATCGCTTCAAAACTGACCTAAATATTTGAAAAAAAAAAAATATTAATTTTTTTGGTTCAATTTAATTAAATTAAAAAATAAGTAAAAATAATAAAAAAAGTTGTATGTAAAGTGAGAAGTGAAAAAAATAGAAAAAGTAAAAAAAAATGCGAAAAATAGTAATTTTAAAATTTAACTTTAAACTTGGAACAATTTTTATAAGAAGTTACGTCATCAAAAGTCATAACGTCACATATTAACAGTCGTGACGTAACTTCTTATACCCATTATTTTTATTATGCGCATGATTACTTATTGTTGACGTCATAAAACCACCATGACAGTAAATAACAATTTTGGCGCCAAAAGCAATCAACATCTAAAGAAGCAATTTTAGTCAATTTAACACTCACATCTCGATCCACCGAAGTGCTCATCTTCACCAACATCGAAACCAGCCGATGCAACAAACTCTCCTTACAGTCCTCGGAAAACCCGCGCAAATCGCTCAACTTATCATACATCAACTTCAACTGCCCCTTCTCCCGCGCAAGCACCACCTTCAAATGCCTCAAACTATCCATCGAACTTTCATTCTCCAAAAAATGCACAATCTCCTCTTCCAACGAACTGCAAGCGCTCCGCACAAAAACACGACGAATATTCGCGAAAATTTCCAAATCCGGGAAAACGTGCAACTTCTCGATCGCCTGCTGCAAATCGCTGGCGTTCTCCACGATTATAAATTCCAACATGTCGATGCATTGCTCGGCGATGCTCGGTTGCGCCATTGCGAGATTCTTCAGCGAGTTCACCACGAAAACGAAGAAGCTTTCCAGCGTCGATGCGAACGCGGGCAGAATGTTGCGCAGGTATTTATTCAAATATTTGCAGAAGACTTGCAAAATCGTCGAGTCGTTCAAATGATTCTGTATCAAATTGATTAGGAAATAAGTCGACTGTCGGATGAAGAAACTCTTCCAAACATCCTTCGGTTTCAATTTTGCGAGCACCATGTCGGAGAAAACCGAATACAAATAGAACGACTTCAATTTCTGATCCGTTACGCTGGACTTGTAAACTTTCTTCAAAAGGGTCAACATTATTTTTTCCAAGACGTTTAATGAGTTTTTGCTTAGGTGCTCAATGGCATTGTTGCCTTCAATGAGGAACGCTTCGACAAATTCTAAGCAGTTGTGGTATTGGGGCAGTTTCAGGTTTGTAGTGGTGAACCATACAGTTATTTGGAACTTATCACGTATATCGTTGTCGTCCGATAGAAGATTAATTAAAGCTAATATCACTTGGTCTAGGTTGTCCAGTAAAATACTTTTGAGTTGATCCACCGATGTGGATTTGATCACAGAGAGTAGGAATTCGTTGCGTAGGATGGCGCTAGTGAAGAGATTGTCTTTTTCGGAGCGGAGGGCTTGGACGAAAAGTTGCGGGCATATTATCTGAAAAATTAAAATAAAAAAAATTGCAAAAAAAATAAAGTTTAAAATAATAAAGATAAAGATAGGATAAAGATAAAGATAAGATGAAGTTAAGATAAAGATAAGATAAAGATAAAATTAAGTAAAGAAAAAAATACCTTTAAAAGATCCTTTAAGCTCAACTCCAAACTTTCAGCGACTTTCAATAAAACTTCTTGGTCATGTGCAAAAGCCAGTGCAACACATTTATGATTATCGAAATATTTGCGATAAAATGCTTCTTTCGTTTGACAATTGTATAAATCAAATGGAAATTCGTCGATTTTATAATTATTATCCGCTGTAATCCAGTTTTCCAAAATGTGTTCCAAGTAGTTATCGATAAATTCCGTTTCATTTTTGATGGCATAATGTTGGTTAATGAGATTCAGCATTTTTTCGAAAAATTCTACAAAAGTGCGGAATAAAATTAAATAATTTTTATATAAATATTAAGTAGACTTACTCAGTTTTTTACGATGAACTACATTAAACAACGCATAAAGGCCCTCCTCAATCCAAATGTTGCAGTTTACAATTACACTGCCATAAAATTGCAGAACTGTACTGGTTCGGGTTAAGTTAGCATCAATTTTTTGCACATCTGTTGAACCAGTTGGAAGCTCAAATAGGGGCTAAAATTAAGACATTTACTTTATTTATAAATTTAAATTAAATTAATAAAAAAAAAAACCTAAAAATATTTACCATATCGTTGATACCCTTTAAAATAGACTGTTGCTTATAAAATACGTCCACGTTAACATTTACACAATAATATTTAAAAAATGTAATTAATGTACGGATAGCTTCAAATCGGACTTCCACATACTCGCTGATTAAAAATGCTGGTACACTGTCAATTACATCTTCTCCAGAATGCCAACAAATATAATTAAATTCAGGATCAAGCTTAAAAAAAAAATAGTATTAAATTTAAAATTAATTCCCATCGACCAAACAAAATCAGTAAATTTCGTCTAGAAAAATATTACCTTGCAAAGTTGCCTAATACATTTGAGAATGGCGACTGTAACTTTCGGACCGTAGTTTAAATGTCTGATTATGAGCGGATTCAAAAAATTAATAAGGTCGCTCTTATCCAGATTGGAAGCGAATAAGTGTGGGTACAAATCTAAAAAAAATTGTTAAATGTATTTTAAATTAATATAAAACAATTAATTAAATTACCATAAAGCACTTCCAAAATATCTAAAATAAAATTATAAGAATTGTAACGAATTTCGTAAATACTTTGAACGCACGAAATGATTAATTGCAGAATATCGTCAGGAAAATATCCAATATGGCAATGTTTTATTTTTTTGAAAAGTTGGAACAACTAAAATAGTAGCAAATTAATAAAAAAAATTATTCAATTTATTTGAATAAATAAAAAATAATTAATTAAAGGTTCTCCACAGGCTGTCTTGAAATTGTCTGCAACCAGCACTGCATCATAGAGAAAAGAGCGCGAATGATTGGCGAGAGCTTAGGAGGGAGTGAGAAAAATATATAATAAACACTCGTATTTATAATTACTGTATTTCGGTTATGCGTTGATAGTTTTTGATGAAAATCATGTCAAAATATTCTGAAGAGATTAATCTGTTTCCCAAAGCTTTTTTTTTTAAAAAAATAGTGGATAAGTAAAGACATATTTGACAATCAAAAATAAATTAACATAATTAACAATGATTAATTAAAATTATTCAAATTTAGTGAGCTTCTTGCCCTAGAGAATTTCTTTCTGAATATTTTGACATGATTTTCATCAAAAACCATCAACGCATAACCGAAATACACTAATTATAAATACGCGTGTTTATTATATATTTTTCTCACTCTCTCCTAAGCTCTCGCCAATCATTCGCGCTCTCTTCTCTATGATGCAATGTTGGTTGCAGACAACTTCGAGACAGTCCAAAAAAAAACTTACCAAAGTGCAATCAGCATCCTTATAATAATCATACTTATTAGTTTGCGCTAAACGCGTCAAAAGAAAACTCTGATTCTCCGACATCGGATGCGAACCCGAAACACAAGCAAAATTCAACAAAACTTCCACCGTCAATTGTTTCAACATAAAACCCGAATCTATTTCATTCTCTATCCATTCTGTAATAAAATATAATATACAGACTGTCCCAAAATAAAATAAAATAAAATCTCACAAACCTGGACTATTAAATTTATCAACTAAATTATCGTACACATTCTTCAACAAAACTGACGACACAAAATCTCGAATTTCCTTCGTCAGAATCGAATCATCCACCGCAAAAATAGCACTAAAAATTTGCAAATATTCCTTAAGATTTGCACATTTTTCCTTGGAATCCAATTTTAGCTCATCCGCCACATCAATGTGCGCCAATATTTGCTGGATCAAATTTATAACGAAATGATTCTTATTATCCAGTGTGATGACTTTGTACTTAATTAAGCATTTTGCATAATTCACTAAAAACACCAACATACTAAGTACAGCGATATTCGAAAGCGTAAAATTGTCCGCAACAAATTCATGCAGAAAATTTTGAAAAAACGTCTCAAATTCTGCATCGATCACTAACGTCTTCAAATTGCTCTTATCTTCACTTGGAAATTCCGTCCCATCCACCACTAATTTTTCGTAATTTATCGTCGCATAAATCTGAGCAAGCTCCGACGATATTTTCCTGTGATTTTTCGTGACTTCTGCGTCGTTGCTGTAGTTCTGCCGCAATAAACTACAGAAAAACGCGGCGGTGCTTGGATGCAAAAAATGGTCGTATCCATGAGTTGGGTCGCTTTTCAAAACGCACACGGTGATGTTTTTCTTACATTTAAGAGTATTTTGATTGGCTTTTAGGATTACGTGTAAAGTTTGAATGTTCGCTTGCGAGATGTTGACTAAACTGGCTCGGAAGTGTGGTTCTAGGTCGGCTATTTTTCGGTGAGTTATTAGTTTTTGTAGGAGACGCTCGGATTCGTCGATGGAGCTGTTTAATAGGAAATTTGAAATATTTAAAATAATTTTTTAAATTGTAAATAAAAATTAAAAATTACTGCATTTTTTTGACGTCATTTTCACGAATACCATTAACAGTTTTATTTCTTTTTTTAAATATTCGGACAAATAGTCTTGTTCTGGAGAAGATAAGTAAATTTCAATTTAATCGAAGGTCCCGTTAATTAGTTATTAAGGTTTAAAAATTTACTATAACTTTTTAGCCATCTATGGGCAGCTACTTAAATTAAAAGTTGTATTTTTCCTAGTTCTTATAGCTAAAATTGGTTTTGAAAGTGTGGCTACTGAAACACAGATGACGTCCTTAAAATTCATTCATTCTTGGTAAACATTTGTATACACTGGTGCTGCCATCTATCGTATAGTAGAAAATACAATAATTTACAACGCCAACCTACTTGACTAAATTTATAATAACTAATAATTCACTCACCGAATGATAGATTCCGCCACCATCTTCCACAAACCATCAATTTGCGTTTTCGCAGTCGGTTTCAATTTGTAATTACCCTCTAAATCGAGCATAGCCGAGAAACATTTATAAATGCTCACCAATGTAAGTGTTTCATTCGATTTCACTTGAATTGGTAGCAAGATTTGCAGAAGATTAATGTAGTTGTGTTCATCCAATAATTCCGGGTAACTTTCAATGATAGAGCCAACGAAAATTATCCAATTAGAATCTTTAGTGTCTTGAATGTTGTGAATGTAATCCGGCAGTGTAATTTCGAGCCTTTGTCGTTTATGCGAACCTTCCGAAATTGAGTAGCTAATCGTTAAACCGTCCTTATTTATTAAAAACAACTGCAAAAAATTTAATAGATAAAAGTATCGCAATAAAAAAATTAATTGCTCACCTGTCGACTAACTTGAACGAACAAATTGACAAACAACTTATCAAACGGCACAGAAATATTAATTTTATTCTTAAACTTCGAATGTTTTAAATCGCTCATTAAAAGCGAATGAATCGACTTTAAAGCGGAGTTCCAAGAATCCGCATTATAGGCATACGATGCGGTCTCGTCGGGATTGTGAATTTGCACTTGCAGCAGAAAGAAGTCCAGAATTTTATCCTAAAAGAATTATTTTTGCAAGGCGGGATAAATTTAAATTACTAGACTTACCGCAACTTTATTTGTGGCGGAGTGGTCGTACAATTGAAGTAGCACGTCAATGGTGTCTTCGCCAAATTTGCAGCAAGCCACGCGGTTATCGTAGCAAGTCTAGAACGCAACCAGCAATACATCAATTCATGGATAATTCAACAATGGCGTAACTTACATGTCTGCAAAACTCAATCGCCACATCAACAATATACTGCTTATACAACGCCACCGATAAATTATCTGACGACCCAACAAGATTCGTAATAAACTCAAACTGCGACCGCAACTTGCCGATCGACAACCCAAACAACGGGCCCCACTTAATCGTCAACATAAAGCAATGCAACGCATCAATCTTGGAAAGCAGCAGCGGCACAACTTTCAACATATCAAACAAATCTGCAACCAGCTTAATAAAACACTGCCAATAAATTAAAATCATCAAAAACTTACCATGCCAATTGTCCGTCCCCAACTCGGCCAAGTCCGGCGAATGCGACAAAATTGTCACGAGCGTTTTGAGGTAAACCGACTCGAAAGCCACGCGCAAATTGTGCTCATCCCATGCGTTTACGATGTTAGCAATCTCCTCGCTTATTCTAAAATTGCAGCCTTTCGTTAGCGCTTTGTAGATGACTTGGTAGTAAAGGTCGCCGCAGTTTGCGATCGCCGAGCCGGTCGCGCTGCCACTTTTGCGCTTTTTTTCCACGATTTTCGGCGCCTCCTAAAATGAATATTTGTTATAAATTTGCGATTACTTTAGACTATATTTGTAACTATAGTCATGCAATTTTGAATGGAAGCCACTAGTTTGTTCCATGTGATGGCTCCGCCGTTCAATTCGTCGATTACATCTGGATCTTTTAAACAACCGAGCAATCCGTTGCAGATTGATCGGCGTTCTGTGATTTTCTTGGATGCAAGTTGTTGGCAACAGTTTTCTAGTTTCTGCATTTTTGCGTTATTGTCGTCATATCTGTAAAGCACAATTATGGCAATCAGCGACAATCGGAGAATCTTATATAAGAATGTTAGTTTTAGGGTTAGATTAATTACTTACGCAAAATTCGCGAGGGAAAACACATAATTTTCGCGATGATAAATTCATTTGAAGTTTAACAACTGTCAGAATGTCAAAAAAATGTGCGCAAATAAACAAAACAAGTTCTCCAGTGGACAGTATGGTGGCGTTTTGTAGACAAGTTGCAAACTACGTGTGTAGATGTCACTAGCGGATATATGGTGCTGCTATATCGTAAATGGCGTATATAAATATTTCCTAGATACCGATTTGAAGCATACTTACCTGGCGTAGAGGTCAACCATGACCACTAAGGTGGTTCCTCCGGGTTGAGGCCCTACCATTGCACTACGGATGGGCTGACCCCTGCGATTATCCCTAATGTGGATAACTCGGGCGCAGAATTTTTGGTAGTCGGGACTGCGTACGCGCTGTCCCGGATTGAAGTAATAAAACATAATTTTTTTTTCTGTTATGAATTTTTGATAACTATTGTAACAATTAGTTAATTTAATTATAAAATTAATTTATCAAAAAATGAATTAGATAACATTGTTAATTAATTATAAAAAATAAACAAAAATACATAATAAAAACAAAAATTAATTAAAATATTAATTAAATTAATAATAATTAATTATTAATAACTATTTTTTTTAACCAACTTTAGCATTTTCTTTTTGTTTCAAGGAGAACTCTGTCACTATTAAAAATAATAAATAAATGTGAAAGTGAATAATATTGACTATTTAAATATCTTTTGGCCACCATTATGGAATCCTCTTCGTCCACTATATCGTGCGCAAGCTCAGTTTATATATTTATTCGTACATGTACACACGTATTCTAACCTCATATTATATTTGCCTTGATTGCTCTAAAACCATAATGGTTTATCATTGTTGGGTACCCGGTTGCCAATCAACGGCAAACTGCGGTGTTTCCATGCACCGACTTCCTCCGAATGAAACCCTCAAGCAGAAATGGATCGACAACTGTAAATTGGCCGAAGTCATTGCGAAGAAAATTCGCGGACACTCCCCAAAAATAGTCGTTTGTTCATTGCATTTTGCAAATTCGGATTTTTACCCGTCGTATTCTGCTCGACCGAATCTCAAGAGATTGAAAGCGAATGTGGTACCGTCATTGCATTTACCAGGGGAGGCTCCTGGTTCCGAAGATCATCTCAAGCAGGTACGAATAATTAATTAACATTAGAATAAAGTAGGTAGCGCCATGACCTTGAAATCCGCGTAGTAATTCCATAGGCGTACGAAATTCTTTTAAATGTGGCTTTGAATTTGAAGTATTTTAAATTAGCACCAGAAATGACTATAAAAACACTTGAGACACGCCACTGGCCGATGCCTAGAAAAAGTCAAGGTCATGTCACTGCTGTCTGTAAACATTGTGCGGTGTCGATCTAACAACGCAACGCAAGGGGGCGCATCCCATTTTACTCAAGGATTATTGATCGTTTTCAAGTTTAAGTCAGTCTCAGTTGCGTACTCAGTCATATGGCATCACTTTATCTTCTTCAAATAATGGCTTCTCGCTATTACACTCCCGAAGAGAATATGCAAATGATCGAGTGGAAAAATGCCGGCAAAAGTTACCAGCAAGTGGTCGATTTATTTTCCGTAAAGTATCCGGATCGGCCAAAGCCAGCCAAAAGTACGGTGCAACGGCTGTATACTAAGTTCATCGCAAGTGGTTCCTTCGAACATGTTCGTTGCCAGCGTCCTAAATCGCAAATTAGCGAGCAGATTAAATTGTCTGTGCTCGAGGCAAAGGAGAAAAATCCGGCCCATTCTTCGAGGCAAATTGGCGAGCAAGTAGGGATCTCGAAAGATTCGGTGATTCGAATTTTGAGGGAGAATGGCTATTCAAGGGATCCGAAAAACCGAGCAAGACTTGTTAAACATGGAAAAGCAAAGGCAGTTGATCACTTTTCGGTATGTTACACTTATTACAGTATTTTAAAAGTATCGACGAAATTAAAAATTAGTTGTAAATGTAGGCAACCCGCAATACACATACCTACATGGCGGGTTGCATATGCAATGTGTTGATATTTTTGACGTTTAGTTTCATTTTTCAAGTCTTTTACGACAGTCTTGTGCTTTTTATTCGAATTTCAATTCAATGGTTAAATATAAATAGCCTTTTTACGGCGGGAGTCGTTAGTTTGTACGGTCAATAACGAATGTTTATGTCAACTTGAACTTTCTTCGCGTGAAGTAAATTTTGAGGTTAAATTCAAATAATGAATGCCCGCTATTACACGCGCGAAGAAAACATTCAGATGATTGCTTGGAAAAATGCCGGTCACAGTTTTCAACAAGTGTGCGATTTGTTTTGCGTGAAATATCCGAACAGGCCGATTCCATCTAAAAGTACGGTGCATCGGCTTTGCAGCAAGTTTAGCGCAACGGGTTCGTTCGATTATAGTCGCAGCCGGCATCCGAAAGCGCAAATTAGCAAGGACATTAAAGTGTTGGTGTGCGCTGCGAGAGAGGACAATGTTGATATTCCACCGATAGAAATCGCCCAACAATTGGGCATTTCTACGGCTTCAGTGAGTCGGATTTTGCGGGAGAATGCCAGAAACGCGAAACACAAAGAAAAGGTGAAGGCGGACGGTGATTTTCCGGTATGTTTGTCTGTTATGTTACACTATTTACAGTAATTTAAAAAAAAAATTGTAAACAAACGAATAAGTAGGGTTAGGATTCGGTTAAGGCTCATTCACACCTCATAGTTCAAAGCGGAGCCACAGAAAATCCTTATTTTTATCCTTAAAGGACCCTTTTTAAGTAAATGATTGACTGAACTTGCATTCGGTAGATTTCCATATAATTTTCTAGTAGTTTAATTAATTTATGTTTAGTATTTAACATTCGAAAATAACTACGGCCATCTACCGGATTTAATTGAGTGCTCCACACCAATCTGCACGGTCCCTAATGCCGATATGAGGCGCTTGCGCACTTGCGCTCCTTTCACACGTTATCATTGTAAGGTTATTGTGATCATTATTGAATATGAAAACTTGTGCGGTGCCGTTTTGCAAATCGAGGGCAGGTTCTGGGGTGCGATTCCACGAGCTGCCCACGAGTGGCAAGAAAACATGTAAGCAAGTGAAAGTGAGCGTTAATGGATGCGATTATAAGATGAAAATCGCTGAAGCTTGGAAATTGAAAATAGGATTGGTGAACACTCATCGGAAGAGCATCCAGGTTTGCTCGTTGCATTTCACTGACAGCGACTACTGCTCGCCGGGTAAATGTCAACATACTTTTCGTATCAAAATAAATACTGAAATATATTTCAGAGTTGGATGTAAAAACGGGGCGAAAGCTGAAAGCTGATGCGGTGCCTTCGCTGAAGTTGCCCGAACACAAGCTAAATTGCCGAAGAGCGAGTGCGAGGCGAGCCGTCGTAAATCGAGTGGCGCATGAAGTTCATACCGATGTGGAAGTGGAAGTAGCGGAAACTGTGCTTTCGTTAATGGGACATCCGATTGGAAATAATTCTACTGAAACATTTAATCAAACAGAAGAAGAAAAAGTAGAGGCTTCAAAGATGAATTCTAACTTCAAGAGTATTGTTGTACTAGTAAGTTTTTCAACACGATATTCGCTAATGTTGCAACTGATGACGTATGTTCAGCCATGTTTTATGTATTTTGTACCGGGCACCAACAATTTATAATTTATTTCAAAACACAATTCAGTCAATCATTTATAAAACAGTTCTCAATAATTAAATTTATATTTTGTATGATAAAGATTTTGTGACGTCACAACATACGTCATTATTTATTTGTACGCCATATTGATTTTCGGTAGCCATATTTGATTTAACCATAACCTTGAAAAATCAAGACATCTCTCCTGTCAACATTTCTAGCGCTGCCAAAAAATATTTCGAATCCAAAAATGTCCGTTCATAATAAAGGATCGGGCGATTGTTGTTGCGACGCGTGCAATCTCACCACAAAACGCAAAAAACGAGAGACGTATCGAAACCCGTTAGAAAACTGGAAACAATGGATGGAAACTCGAAAAAATGAGCACAAGAAATTCTCGCAAAACATTAACCGTGAGTCGGGAAATCTTCTGATGAACAGTGCGGACGAACTGCGACGAGTTTGGGAGCAAAATCGCAGCATTGAGATGCTGAAGGTTCCGAGGAATTTTGATAAGTATCGCGGCAATCCGGCGTTTTGGGAACTGCCACCAGGACCAATCGATCGATGCAATCGCTTGATTCCGACGTACTTTTATACGCCCACCAAAATGCAATTGGGATTGACTCAAGAATTCGAACAAGTTGGCATTCCGAAGGCGATTCAAACGGAAAAAGATGTTTCGTTCCCGATTAGGAACGTCTACAAGCAATTGGAGAGTGGGAAACATCGCTTGGAAAGATTGGACAGTCTGCCGGAGGATTTGAGACGATTCCCGCCGGACTACGATCGTCTGATTATCACGGGCAAGCGAATTGAACCAACTGAGGAAATTCTATTCGAAGCCGTGCAGGAAGAAACATCGACTTGGAATTCGGCGATAAGTTTGCAACCGACCAAGGACGTTCTCAGTTTCGACGTTAACGAGTTGAAGTTTACGAAAAACCAGCGATTATTTGGGACGAGGAAAATCAGCGTAATATTGGAACACGAACTTGAGGCGAAAAGCTCGACGAATTGGATCGAGTTTAAAAACACTGGATTGAGTACGGTGCGGTTTTACTGGAAGAAGCGCGAAATCGTTAAAATGTTTGCCGAACTGACTGGAAAGGAAAATCAAGATAAATTTTATTTCGACAAAAACGAGCTCATAGTGCTACCGGGCGAGACGAAAAAGCTGCCAATTTGCTTCGCGTCGCATATTCCGGGATATTACCGCGAAGCTTGGGAAGTTTATACGGCGCCCAAACTTTGGCACGACGAGTTCGCTTTGTTGGTGAATTTTATCGGGTTTTGCCATGCGAGCAGCACGAACGTCGTTAAATGGGAGTCGATAATTAGCAAACTGGAGGAGAGCGCTAAAAATTACGCGGTAAAGCAAGTGATGAACAATTTATTGTCCAATTTGAAAATTAACGAGATAACGGAGGTGCCCGTGGAAACCTACACGGAAAAGCAGCTTTTCGAGTCGGCGAATTGCGACGGCGCGGGATGTCTTCCAAAATATTCGTACAACAAGGGGGTGGTCGAAGAATTGCAGTCGTTTTATCGGGAAGTTCGGCAAAATGAGCATCCGGAAAGTTGGAACTATTCCGTTAAAGAATTAGCGAGAATTACACGAGAGCGCGATATCATTTCGTACGCCCAATTCAAAACCGTCCAGAAAAGCGAGGCCAAACACAAATTGGACGCGCCAAAGGAAAGTGTCGTCGAAAAAGTCGCGGGAAAGAAATCCAGTTTGCCGAAATCTTCGAAGTCGACCAAAGCGAGTCATGCTGAGATACACCCTTTAGAATTTTTGGAGGAGTTGCCCAAAACGTCAAGGGACCGCTTGCAAATCATACTGGACAAGCTCGAACAACCCGGATCGGGAGTAAAGGAGAATTTGGACCGGCAAAAATATCTCGCGGTATTTTTCGCCGTCAAAACGCATTTTACGCGGATGGATTTCGATTTGTGCCATTTGGATCAGTTGATGCATGTGCACTACTTGAAGCGCTATCCTGAAAACGTCGGCGCTTTTCAAACACCTGAACGGTTGATTTATGAGACGTTTGAGGACATTTTCCCTAGTAAGCCGAAATCGTCGGAGCCGTTGTGGGATTTGAATTGTTTCCCGAAGTCCGGCAAGTTTAAGAGTATCGCTTTGGACGATAAAGGTAAGAAAGGTAGGAAAGTAGTGGAGAAGAAGGTTGAGAGGGGTTCGAAAGTGGTTACGACACCGAAAAATTTGGATATCAAGCCGGATTTTGATCCGTTTGCGGACGATGTGGTTGAAGTGGTTAAAGTTGAAGCGCCGGAGGTGGAGAAACGGGTTTCCAAGATGGATAGCTTTGACTTGAGCGATTTGCAGGAGAATTATAGGCTTAAGATGTATTTGATCGTTTATCAGAATTTGGAGGAAATGGTTGATGCTGTAACGGCCACTTTGGAGACTTGTAAAGAAGAGGCGGTTACTAATGCGGCGTTGCGCAGATTAAGAGAATGCAGAGCGTTGGAGGAAACGAAATGCATTTTCAAGGACGAGGAATTAGTTGAATCTAAAGAGGCATCAGCGTCAACTTTAAGTGTAGAAATGGATGCGGATAAATTATATTTTGAGTCCATCTTGGATGAGCAATGGACCCAAAATGAGGGAACTAAGAAGTATTATGTGGCTGGCGAATTAGCACCAAGAAGTACAATAGAAGTTGAAAAAGGAGGAGATTTACAGGATGCGGTGGAAGTTGATGAATTAGCGTTTTTGGAAATTTTACAGAAAAAGAAGCAAATGGTTTATGAGATGAAGTTTGCCGAAACTTCAGTTCAAACGGATGGTGATGAGCACATAGCCTTGGAAGATTTGCTTTAAAATTTATTGATTATTTATTATTTTTGTAATTATTTTTTTAATACGGAATAAATTTTTTCTCTATTAAAAATTCAATATTTATAATTCAAACTTCCCGCCCTTTTAAAAAAAATGTATACTGCGCACGCTCAAACAAAGAGTGGAATGTTTGTAGAATGCCTTTTCCATACCGCAAACGCCGCTTAGTGTGACGCGACCTTAACGTCAACTACCGTCAACTTGTCGGCCATCTGTCAAATATTTTTGATGCAACGCTGTTGTTTGTTATGATCTGAACATGTCGCTGAATCAATGTGTAGCGTGTGGTGCTAAACGCAGTCGAAAACGAAACATAATGCTTCATAAATTCCCATTAAAAAATAGTGTGTTTATTTCGCTGTACGATAATAATGGAGCGGTTGTGAAGCGAATCGATAAACTCGACGCATGGAAATTCAACTTGGGGCTAAAGCAAAAGGAAATGGATGCACGGCGTTTGGTCGTGTGTTCGAATCATTTCCGCGATGAAGATTATATTCAAATCCAGGGCAAAATGGGACAAATGGGTAGATAGATACACATTCTTTTACGATTGGAGCTAATGCTAATCGATTTGAATTAGGTTATCCAGAGATAAAGAAGCATTTGAAAAATAATGCTATTCCCACTGTGGATTTACCGTCAAAGAAGAATACAAAGGTATTGTGCTTGTTTCGATGAGTTCCTTGAGTTTTAATTCTTTTTAAGCATTTTTATAACCTTACATTGGTGGCGCTGCGCACTTTTGCAAAGTTTCAAGCTTCGAGTGTTTCGCTGTAGGTGTATGACCTTTAATAACCCTGCGCATCGACTGAGGACACTTAATTAACGTGGTAGAAAGACTATAGGGGCACAATAAGCTTAATTTTCACTGAACTATATCCCGTTAGGGAAAAAAAATATCCTGCGCAAGCGGTTAGGCAGGATGCGTAGAATAGGCAGTCAGAACGAGTGCGCAGCATGCTGGGAGAAACTGACTTTCCTTCGGGTCGCGTTTTAAACTTAAACTCGTGCAATACAATTGGTCTTATGAAACATGTTCTTTAATAAACTATAATTTAACTAATTTTAATTTTTGCATTTATAATTATATTGTTTTTTGTTACAGCACGCAGCCCCTACTGTCAGCCGTCCACCACCAATCCAACAAAACCAGTCGATGGAGGAGGACGTTCCGGAATTAATCACTATTGAAGATGTAAATATAAAGTATTTTTCAATAATATTAATTATTTTTAAAAAAAAATCTGGTGTTCCAGATTACAGTAAAAGAAGAACCACTTGACGAACATTTTGAAGAGGTAAAATTTATTTTAATTTATTGAATAAATTTGATAATTAATTAAATGAAAAATGCGTTTCAGATTTTCCTGAAAGAAGAATCTGTCGAAGAAATACTCTTAGAAACAGCCCGAAAATCGACCGAAGATAGACGATGCATAGCGTGTTTAAGCGAAGACTCCGCACACAACATATTCGAAACCCAATTCCAAAGTTCGTCACTTGCAAACATCTTGGAATTGTGCACTTCATACAGTGTAAGCCAATACCATTTAATTTTCGCTTCTATTTAGTATATTAATTATTTTTTCTAGATTCCCTCAACTGACGTTACGATCTTAAAATTCATCTGTGATTCATGCTACCAAGAATTAATAAACTGCTACAGCTTTCGAGAGAAATTCGTAAAGACACAACTTTTCCTTAACGTGATAAAGGGCTCCAAAAATCGATTCGACTCATTTGACAGCTCAGGTAAATTATAAATTATTTAATAATATTTTTTTCTAATTTTCGGTTTTTTTTTTCTCAAGCAGACACAATATCAGCAGTTTCGTGTAATATTCTAGAAGATGAAACAATGGATGACGATGATGACGAAGCTGCAAAAGAAGAACCAACGATAGACACTGTAATTCTCGAAATAAGTGAAGACGAAGACCCGCTCGGCGATTTGACAAAACTGTCTCGTCAACCTTACGATTGCTTTCTTCATTACATGAACGACGCCGTGGACAAAGTGGTATATTTCACCAACCTAGACATGAGACGTCAAGGCAAAGTGCAATTTTCGTCACATGAAGAATTGACCAAAGAGGAATTGTTGGCGCTTATCGGAATTCTGATCTACTCGTGCGCTAGCAAAAATACCAATCTGGACGCTTTGCAACTATTCGATTCTTCCGTGATGGGAAAATTGTATAAGTCACTCATGGACCGCGAGCGGTTCAATTACATCTTAGATTCGTTGCGATTTGACGACACGCGAACCAGATCGAACGAACTTCCACTTGATTTGTTCGCGCCGATTCGCGACGTTTGGGAATTGTTTATGGAAATCTGCAAGAAATCGTATCCCACAGATTCCACCTTTATGATGTTGGAGCAACAGTTGCCGTGTGACGGTCATTGTCGCTTTCGCCAATTTTCACCGAAGACGATACCGAAATCCTCAATTCAATTCACGACGTTGTTCGATTCGTCCAGTAACTACATCGTGAGTTCGGTTCCATGTTTAGGGGGCAGCACCCGGCCTCCAGACGGCTTTAAATGGCTCAAAGCGAAGGCACGTGATGTGGCCAGTTTCGAGCAACTGTGGTCGACGATTAATTGTTCGCGCAAGACGAAACGCTGGCCAATGGTGGTGTTTTACGATATGATTAATATCGCGTTAATTAATTCGTACGTTATGCATTTGTTGAGCATGCCTTCTTCGTCTGCAAACCAATTCACACCGTTATCGCGTGTGGTGTTTTTGAAGAGTGTGGGCGATGCGTTGATCCAGCCTTGGTCGTTGATAAAGAACGGGGGGACTTCGAAGAAAATGGAGGAGAAGAGCTAATGTTTTTTAAATACTTTGTTCTAGATGTATATTTGAAGATTTGTTTTTTTACTATATTTTATATGAAAAAAATGTGCTTTTTATTATTTTTCCCCTTCATAATTTACTATATTAATAGGTTTCAAATTAATATTGACAAATAATTATATTTCAAATGTATGCCTGGTTGCCTACCCGTTGCATCTTATTTGCTTCGGTGCATATGACAATCAAGTGTTTCTGTCGCAACCTGGCGGCCGTTCTTGAACTATCAATAATCGCACAACCCTAACCCAACAATTATTTGTTTACAGTTCGTGTTGGTGGTGTGCCATCATCATAGAATGGATTTAAAGCGTTATACGTACTGTTGCGTGCGGGGTTGTGCAACGAAATTAGCGAAAGGCTCCACTGAATCTTCACCGATCGCTTTTCACAGTTTCCCGGAATCCAATGCATACCAAATACCAATCACTAATGAATTGGGTATCGAGGAAAAAGTTGACCGAAAGGTAGCTTGGGAAAAAGCACTCGGCCAATTCAGTCAGGACGCGCCCAAGAAGTGGATGCGCGTGTGTTCGATGCATTTCAAGAAGTCTGACTACTTTATCACCCGCCAGGGTAAGTCGAATTGCTAGGGTACGTCAAACATCAAGGTCGCTGGAGGAAAACATTCGAGTGAAATCACAGTATATGTAAATGCACGAGCAGACACTCAAGCTAAATCACAGTAGAGGGCGCTTTGTAATAATTTAGCTTGAATGTCTGCCCATGTTGTTGCGATGCCCTTGGACGATTTAAATAATATCGATATAATTTCCTAGGAGAAAATTTGGTTCGGAAATATTTGAAAAGAAATGCAGTGCCATCTGTAAATTTGCCGGATGCAGCCATGTTGAAAATGGATCTGGATGAAGTGAGACGAATCGCGCAACTTCGAGTTGAACGAATGGGATACAACAGGTTAGTACGAAATGGAGGGGGGTGGCCCTGAAACGTATAGTGCATGAAACGTATGCGCACGAACGTCAACTAAAAATGACATATGTCAAAATAAACATGACAGATGTCAAAAAAAAGTGAAAAATGTTGATAAAATAAATTAAATTTGATAGATAAAGATGGCAATAGTCAATAAAAAAGCCTGTTATCAACAGCTTCGACGATCCTCTCAATGATCCTGGCATCGACGATTCCGCAGCGACAACCTCAATCGAAGGAATGATCGAAGTACCACCTGTATTGGAAATTGATGAGCAAGAAGAAAGGCATTTAGAGGAGTTCGACGACTATAAGGTAGGCGTATACAAAATTAATAAAGACGAATCTTTAAAATTATGTTTTGATTTTTACTAGTATGTCGATCTAACTTTGAATCTTGTTACGAATGAAGTCGCTCTAAAAAACAATGTACCAGCTCAAGTTACAAAAAAAAAATCACAAAAAAAAGTCCTCATGATTAGCGGACAAAAACGCATGTTCTATAATGTAGATTTAGAACAGTTGAATAAAGGTGAATCCATAAAATTAACGGCATCAGCCGAAGGGGTTTCCGAGAAAATTGTTTCTGAGCCAGAATTACGAACTTATTTTATACCATCGAGAAAACGGGCGCGCAGAAATATAATCGACAGATTGAACGAAACGGATCAAACAACGTTTCGAAGTCTGATACATTCTTGTTCAGAAGAGTCAAGTATCAGCTCATTAAGTGAGGAAGAAGAGGATCAGGAAATAGAGTGCACTCCTGATATAATACCGTTTGAACAAGTACGTTAATTTAATTTCTACTGAATTTTTTAATCATTTAATTAATATGTTTTAGGTTAATGTAAACGAAGAGGGAATATTTAATGAAGATTATCCAGGGGTAAGTTTTTACCTCTTAGTAAAATTCTTAAATTTTCGTACGATATTTCATAAAAATCGATAAATGTCTAATTATTGGTTTAAACGGTTTTGGACGGTCAGGGGCATGCGCAGGTTTAAAAACGTCATGCGCAAATGTCGATTTGTACACAACTAGAACTTTAAAAAAATGTATGCTTGGTTGCATATGCGTTGCGCTACCAAGCCAATATTTTGGTAGAAATATGATTGACAATTAAATGTCTTACCTGGTAATGTTGGTGTGACGTGGAGCTCACGATCCAAATGTCAAACTATAAATAAACAAAAAAAAAAATAATAATTATAGTAATAATTTAAAAAAATATTGCAAAACTTTATCAATTTAAATCAGTTATTAAATTAACAATCAAATTTGCATTACTCAATATTAATTTCATGTAACAGAACCTTGCAATAATAATTTGTTGTTACGCCTATGATAAATAGAATATAGAAATGACAATAGAAAGAGAGAGCATCATAAATATATGCTGCAGACAGAAACATCATGTCATCGAATTGCCCTTTAGCAATTTTTTCTTTGCCTTTAGTGATTAACCAGTGTTTTTTCAGTTTTGATCTGTACGATAGTTAGTTAGTTACCACACTCGAATTTAAACCAACTTTTTGCGACTGACAAGTGTTTTTTCGATTCGAAGACAATCCGACCAAATTTTGAGGTTAGAAATGTTTTATTTACAAAGTTGAATCTTCGAATTAATTCATGTTAATCGTAATTAATAATTACGTAGCCTCGCAGAACTTCATACTTGCTATTTCAGCACAATGCCGGTTACGTGCGTTGTTTTGGGTTGTGGAAGTCGGCACAACCGCGACGGCCCCGCAATCAAATTTTACAACTTCCCTAGAATATTAAAACGGAAATCGAATGAGGCCATAACTGCCCTATCTGCCAAACGAAGAGCACTGTGGGTTTCGGCTGTTAATCGCGATTTGACCGAAAAGCAATTGAATAGTGTTCGAATCTGCAGCAAACATTTTGTCAATGGAAAGGCCAGTTTGCAAGATAAAACAAATGTTGACTGGGTGCCGACACTACTCTTGGAAGCTACAGATCATCGTAGGCGTGTGAAAACATTGAATCAAACGAATGATGTGAAGGTCGCATATCCAAAGGTAAATAAAAATGGTCCACGTGCGTTAATTATAAATAAGCATTCTGTCCTTGTCTGTCGCATTTAATAATATGATGCTGTCTCTCTCTATTTACTATCTGTCAGTGTGCTGCATGACTAATCCAAGATGGCGCTTGGATGAAAACATTGCATTTGCGAGCTAAACGTTCGGATTGATTTCAAAGTGATTTGTGGGTGATAAATATATAAGTAAACTTGTGACGAGTGTAATTGTGCTTTGGTGTATTATTAACAATGCCAGGTTTTTGTTGTATTAAGTCATGCAAGAGCTATGCTAGAGACGGTGTTCGACTTTTCCGCATTCCCGCTGCATTATCGTTTTCCCATCAAACTGAACTAAATACATTATCCAGCGATCGGCGTGAGAAATGGTTGTCGCAAATCAATCGTTCGGATTTGGTGGGACGGCGGATAAGTCAATCAAGGGTATGTTCAAAACATTTCATATCAGGTAAGTCAAATGTCAAAACAATTCTAATATACAGGGTGTTGCATAAGTTACTCCCAGCATTTTACTTATTTATGTTGAATATTATTATTTTTTTTTTGTAGGAGAACCAGCACATATAACGGATGTCGGAAATCCAGATTGGATACCGCATTTGAGTATGAGCAATAATGCACTTGGAGAAAGCAAAACGTCAATACCGTCAGCACGATCAGTAAACTCGCTAGTCAAAAAAAATAGATTTCGAAAAAAATGGTTGCCGGATCAGGTATATAGTTTTTTAAGGGTCCTCCACCGGTTGACTCAAAGTTGTCCGCAACCAGCATTGCATCATAGAGTAAAGCTTGCTCTATGATGCAATGCTGGTTGCAAATAACTTTGAGACACCGGTTGGAGAACCCTTAAGTAAGAAAATAAAATAATAGAAATCGAATAATTGAAATGTTCTTGTATAAATTACTTATAGTTTTCGTATTTTATTAAAGTGATAATAATATTTTAATTTTTTTTTATCCATAATAGTGATTTTTGGTTTACCAAAAATACTTTTGTATATTATAGTATTCACTTTATTGGAAAAGATGTTTTTTTAATAATATTTATAAAATTACAGATCAACGGAAAAACGGAAATTTTACGAGAACTTTTGCAAGAATTACCAGTAAAGCGACCAGTACTTTCAAAACCGATACCACTACATTCAAACACGACACCAGTACCTCCAACACTCAAACCTATACCTCCAGAAGTTAGCCCAGTACCAGAACCCCGACCTGTACCTCCACAACTGACACCAATGCCTCCAGAACTGAGATCAGCACCTTCAGATTCAGAACCGGAACCAATCGAAGATGCATCACGATGTCTAGTTTGTTTATCCGATGATGGACAGTACAATATTTTCGAAACGAAACTCAATGATTCGACCATTTCGAACGTCTTAGAACTGTGCACTTCCTTCAATGTAAGCCAAAATTATTTTAATTAATTCTAAATTTAATTAAATAATATTTTAGATTTCCATAGACGACGATAAAATCTTGAAAGGCATCTGCGACGTGTGTTACCAGGAATTATTAATTTGCAACACGTTTCGGGAGAAATTCATGCAGTCGCAAAATGTTCTGAGAGCTATAGACACCAAAAACCGAATCGACGAGTCAGATAAGGAAGACACAATGTCGATTGTTTCGATCGAAATTAAACCGGAAATAGTGACGGAAGAAATTCCAAATCCCGATCCAGTTATGGTGGTTGGCGAGGATCATATTATTCTGGAAGTAATGGCAGATGAGGATCCACTTTGTGACATCACAGTCTTCCCGCATTATCCCCCTGATAATTTCCTCCACTACATGGACGACGTTGTTGACAAAATCGTCGGATTCACAAACCTGGATCGAAGTCGCTATGTGGAAAATAAGATGTACGCTTTCGCTGACTTGAGTAAGGAGGAATTATTTGCGCTTATCGGTATTTTGATCCACTCCTCCGCCACTGATAAATCGAAACTTAGTGCCATTCAACTGTTCGATTCGTCCGAAAGGGGGAAATTCAACCGATCGCTCATAAGACGCGGACGATTTGTTTACCTTCTAGATGCCTTGCGATTCGACGATATCGAAACCAGATCGAATGAGTATCCGATTGATTTGTTTGAACCGGTTCGCGGCGTGTGGGAACTCTTTATGAACAAATGTAAGGAGTCTTACGTTCCAGCTGCGTCATCAGTGATGATGATAAATCAATATGTGCCGTGCGATGCGAATTGTCGCTTCAAGCAATTTTCCGCGAAACGAATTCCAAACTTTGCCATCGAATTTCAAACGTTCTGCGATTCGGCGAGTAACTATATCGTGAGTTCAACGCCTTGTTTGGGACATAGATCGGAGATACAAGTTGGTATGGAGTGGCACAAAGCGAAGAAAGACGAGATTGCTCGGTTCGATCAGTTGTGGGGTACGATTAATTGCGCGGGCAAGGCGAAACGGTGGCCAATGGTCATTTTTTATACGATGATTAATATCGCGTTGATTAATTCGTACTCGATGCATCTATCGTCGAATGGGTCACCGTCTGAATTATTAAAGCATTTACAACCAACTGAGGTGTTTTTGAAGAGTGTCGCCGATTCGCTAGTTCAGCCGTTGATAAAGAAACGAGAAGAAGCGATGAATTTTGATCGAAAGAGTTAATGTTTTTTGAATGGGTCGTCGCAAACGACACGCCATTGGCATTTCAATTCCAACTTGCATCCGCGCCACTGGAATATGAGGTTTCGGTGGAAAACCACCAGGGGGCGCCAAAACCGGACCATTTAATGAAAGCGACATTGTAAAAACCACATGTATATTTTGTAAATATAGACTTACATTTCAATAAAGATAAAGTAAAATATTTACTACAAATATTTGACATTTGTGGGCGCCATCTATTGTTTAGTAGCCGTACTTTCAGAAATAAATTTTTCACTACAAGAAACGGGATTTAATTTAAATATATAATCATACATGGCTAAAATGTTATAATTATTTTTAAACCTTAATAAATAATTAATGGTCCCTTTGATTGTATCGAAATTTACTTATCTTTTCCAAAACCAAAATATTCATCAAAATCTTTAAAAACCGAAATCATTCGTGAAAATGACCTCAAAAACTTTCCGCAAAATTTTGAGATGTCAAAAAACAATTAAGTTTAATTATTTGAATCCGGGACAGCGCGTACGCAGTCCCGACTACCAAAAATTCTGCGCCCGAGTTATCCACATTAGGGATAATCGCAGGGGTCAGCCCATCCGTAGTGCAATGGTAGGGCCTCAACCCGGAGGAACCACCTTAGTGATCATGGTTGACCTCTACGCCAGGTAAGTATGCCTCAAATCTGTATCTAGGAAGTATTTATAATAAGGTTTTCATTTTCAGCAGCAACAAATAAATTACAGCGACATCTATCATAAGCGCGTCAAACTTTAACACTCGGATTCTAATCAATAATTGTGGTGCGCATCGTAAAATCGAGTAAAAATCAGTTTTCACGACTAGTACCATAATGAATAAAATTACCACCTTTATAAAATATATAAATATTTTTATAGAATTTTTTTTTTTATTTATATAGAAATTTTTTTAACTAATTTTTTTTTTATTTAATTTTTGTAGAAAAATTAATTAAATTTATTTTTGAAATGTTGCTTATAAATATTTCTGCAAACTTGTAACATAATGCTTGCAAGTTCAGCATTTTTTTACATCCCACATTTTCTTCATCTTATCTTATGTAGATTGTGCAAATATCAAATTCCTCACGTACATAATTTATTTTTCGCAAAAAATAATTCAACTTCAAATTAGTTAGATTATTATTCTGCATCACAATGGCTGAATTAAATAACGTTCCAGTGCTACATATTGAAGAAGAAGATGGTTCTGACAGCGATAGTGATGAAGTTGAGGTGGTAGAAGACTCCGATTACATGAGTATTGGTTCTATCTCCAGCTAAGAGGAAATCAATAATCCAAATCCAGTTTGCATTTTTTGGCATGTGAGTTAAAAATCAACAACAAAAAAACGGTTCTTTTTAGAACCACAAAATAGTTAGATAAATATTCGAGTTTTTCCGATATGTGTGCAAGACAATGGTAATGCCATTTTTTTAATTTTTTATTTTATAGAAAAATTATTTTGCATTTAAATAATAGCGCTTAGCAAAGAGTTGAACTCATTTTTACAAATAGCATTAAGATTTTTAATTTGTTTTTCAAAGATTCTGATAAATATTGTTGTTTTTGAGAAAATAAGTAAATTTTGTTATAATCGAGAACACCCTTAATTAGTTATCAAGGTTTAAAAAATAACTACAATTTATTAGCCATCTATGGTCAGATACTTAAACTAATAATGAATTGTTTCCAGTTCTTGTAGCGTTTGAAAGTGTGGCTACTAATTAATAGATGGCGCGTCCCCACTCGGTTTAAATTACTAGCATCATCGCGTACAGGTAGCGCCATCTATCACGCAGTAGAAAATACATTAATTTCCAGCGCTAACCTACTTACATCGATGATGCCGAGGTCAACTTAATTTGAACCCTCCCTTAATAATAGCGTTAAATATAAATGAAATATCACTGTCGCATTTATTCCTTGATTTAATTACAGTTTTGTCACTATTAATTGCATTAATAGCATACATACAATTAGCAACAATAATGCTGTGAATATTAACATGTGCACAGAAACTAGACCAATTAAAATTGTTAGTTATATTTCAAAAAAATAAAATAGCTTAATATTTTATCAACTTGACGTGGAATCGTCACTCTATTTCAAATTTGATTTAATAAAGTCTCAAATATAATTACTACTTCATCTAGTACAAAAATGAAAGAATTAATAATTTTAAAAAACAGTTTAAAAACATTGGGCCGAATTGGAATTTGGGCCAACGAATCCACCCTTAAAAGTTTGAAGGGCCATTTCTACATTGGCCTTATGATAATTTTGCTCAGCATGGTCATTTTGCCAGGTGGCGGTATTTCCCATTTGGTCCTCATGGTTAAAAGCAAGCTTCCTAGCTAACTTACAAAAATAACAAAAAATCCAAAATTTCTATTTTTCAGAACATATTTACGCCGAAATCGTGCTAAACCTGTCCGAAGTTTTTGGATTGGTTGCAGGCACTTACATTACGCTTTACTTTCTGCTTCGCTACCAAAAAGTTCTGGATTTTTATTACGTTTTGATGGACGACTCAAAATTCGGCAAATCTCCATACTTCGATCAAACTAATCGCAAATACAACTTTTATTCGAAAATGTACAGCACGTATCTCTATCTAGCTGTTAACATATACGGGATTATTACGATATTTTTCGGCCCGTGCAAGGAAGCGAATTTGATTCGAGACTACCAAGATATTTGCGGGGTGTTCGTCAATATTTACGTGCCTTATTTTAATTATGGCAAATATCCCTTGAAAGGGGTTATTATTGTCCTGCAAGCGTTGGGTGCAAATGTTTTGATGATTGGTTGTTTCATGGTTTGCTTTACCATCGTGGAATGTGGTCAGCTAATTAAAGCAAAATTTTTGCATTTGGGGCAAATGATTATCGAAACGTTTGAGAGTGGGTCCGATGAGGAGAAGCGATTCAAAATGAAGCAGTGTGTCAGATACCACCACGAAATTATTCGGTAGGCGGATTTTTAGCTAATTTTTTTGCTTTAGAAATTTTTCAGTGATTTTTTTTCAATTATTTTTTTTTATATTTTTAGGCAAACTAGATTATATAACAACATTTACTCGCCGATTAATTTTATCCATTATTTACTGACAAGTTTAACTATGGGTACATTGGAATATGAATACCAAACGGTAATAATATTTTTTCAAATTAGGGGGCGTTCAAATAAAGTTGACTTTGAGATTATAGATGTCGGTTTGCAATCAAATTTAATGTATTTTCTACTACTTAATAGATGGCAGTACCAGTACGCGTCGTCGGTAATAATTTAAACCAAGTGGCGGGGTACTAGAGCAAAACTACTACGAGCGCCATCTATTATTTGCTAGCCACACTATCAAAAACAAATTTGTCGCTTTTAATTCCAGTATATGACCATAGATGACTAAAAACTTATAGTAATTTTAAAACCTTAATAACTAATTAACGATCTCTTCGATTATATCGAAAATTACTTATCTCCTCCAGAACAATATTATTCATCAGAATGTTTAAAAAACTAAATCAAACTGTCAACCGTTTTCGCAAAAATGACTTTAAGCCGCAACTCTTCGCTAAGCCCTATTTTAACGCACCCTTAAAAACCCCCCATATAATACAAACTTTATTTGATTTTCAAATTTTAAAGAGACACTCAATCCCAGTGTTATTGCACTTTGTTGCATGGGTCATCGGTTTATTTGTCGACTCATTGGCTGGACAAAGTTTAACAAATGCATCAGTATGGCGACTTTTGAAATATTGCAGCGATAATAAATATAATAAATATTATTTCTAGTGTGATGATTTATGTGCCGATATTCAGAAATCAAATTGGTACAATGCCCCTTTAGATGTTCAATTCGATTTAAAATTGGTCTTACAAAGAGCGCAGCGGCCGATTAATTTGAAAGCTGGTCCTATAGGAACGTTGAGTCTCGAATTGTTTTTAAAAGTAAGTTATAAAAGTTTAGTTTAATTATTATTAATATTAATTATATTTTTAAGGTCATTAAAACTGGATTCTCTTATTTTACTTTGATAAATAATTTGCAATAAATACGAATGCTAATGTTTCATTATAATAATGCACTTTAGAAATGTTTGTTAGAAAATGCACAATATTTACAAATAGAGCACAATGAATTGAAATTAATTTTTTTGAATTTCCTAAGCGTTCGCACCGTAAGTTTGAGATTTAAATATATAGATGGCGTAAATATATAGATGGCGCTTATGACTATCAAAGTGCGGGCCCATAAAAGCCACCTTAAGACAAAATACAAATATTCTTTGATAATAGAGTGGACTGGATAGCTTATACAACTTTGTAACCATGAGATAAACAGAGATACCCCTGTCGCCCCAAAGAAAGTGAATCGAGTACGGGACCTAACCAATAGAATTACTAGAAAATCATAGCTCCTCCTAGTTCCGTGTGTCAAAATCTTAGTCAGTTTCTTACGTTATGATAGTCGCTTTCTTATGTCTAACGGTTAGACATTTTTTAACTAATGTGACGTCATAAGCCACGTGACATTGATATATTAAAAAATTATGTAGTAAAGTCCATTATAATTAATTTGATTAACAAATTAATAATATATTAAGTTAATTTAACTATAATTTACATTTATTATACGGTTCTTTATTATATGTTATGCAGTATGCTCCCAGTGTCAATTTTATCTGAGCGCCCTCTCGGGAAGGGGGAACACACTCGGATTCTCAAACCGCAATTCAAAGTAATATACACTGCGATTGCTACATATAAAAATTACCGGATTATATTAATTATTGTGCAAAACAAATAAAAGTATTTCAAAACATTGTAAAATTGATTTAATAGTTCAATATTTGATCAATTTACCACTAATTAGATTTGAAATTTAAATTTAATTGCCGCCAGGAAGTGGATGGTAGCAGAGGACGGAGCTAATGGAATATAGGAGGGGCTACATGAGGGTCCCGTGCTATGTCTCGTTCTGTTTATGGTCAACCGAGTCTCTCTCTCCTTTACAACTCCATTCTACTAGATACTCAAAGCAAATATTGGTGGTTTGACAGTTATAACCTTATTTTTTGTATTTATTTTGTTTGTGTTTAAAAATGAAATGTACAGTGCCTTTTGTAAATCAAAGGATTCTGATTATTATGTGAGATGATATAAGCTGTCCACTGTCCAGATATGATCGTAAAGTGGCATGAACTATAAAGATTCAATTCTTGTGTGTTGCATTTCCGTGAAAGTGATTTCATCGTGTTTACACATCCAGCGCCAGCCATAAATGGGAAATATTGTCTAATAATTTCAATATTGTTTACTAAATAATAGAAATTAAAAGAAAAAGCCGCTAGAGAAAAATATTAGAATTAAATCAAAATAGTATATGTAAAAACACGAGCAGACACTCAAGCTAAAAAATTTCTGAGGCCCTCTACAATTTTTTTTTTCTTACACTTTCTCTGTGGTATCATATGTAGCGCCATCTATCGCGGAGAAAATAAACCCTCGTATTAAAAGAGCGCGAAGTTTCAAAACTGTAAACACGAATATGTCGCATAAAAAGTGTATTGTTTTCAATTGTAAAGGTTCCAATGAAACTTCCAATGTGAAAACCATTAACTATCATCGCTTCCCGACCAATCTAGCGGTGCGTTTGAAATGGAAAGAGGCCTTAAACAATCATGCCGGTAAGACCGGTGCGAGTTTTATATCGCGGTGTGTAATTTGAGATTAATTTTAGATCTACACAATATAAATCGGGATTCTCGCATTTGCAGTCTTCATTTCGACAAGAAATATCATTACACTGCATGTAAACGACGAATGTTATCCAAGGGGGCTATACCTACAATATTTGATGTAAGCTCTTCAGAATGTTTTTAAAAAAAATTAATTCTTAAAAAAAAACCGAAAACAATTTAAAAGTGACATCCAAAAGTGAACGATGTAGTAATAAGGGTCCTTCACCGGCTGTCTCGAAGTTGTCTGCAACCAGCATTGCTTAATAGAGAAAAGAGCGCGAATGATTGGCGAGAGTTTAGGAGAGAGTGAGAAAAGTATATAATAAACACGCGTATTTATAATTACTGTATTTCGGTTGATGGTTTTTGATGAAAATCATGTCAAAATATTCTGAAAAAAATTCTCTAGGGCAAGAAGCTCACTAAATTTTAATAATTTTAATTAATCATTGTTAATTATGTTAATAAATTTTTGTTTGTCAAATATGTCTTAATTATTCATTATTTTTTTTAAAAAAAGTGCTTTAACAAACAGATTAATCTTTTCTGAATATTTTGACATAATTTTCATCAAAAACCAACAACGCATAACCGAAATATACTAATTATAAATACGCGTGTTTAACATATATTTTTCTCACTCTCTCCTAAGCTCTCGCCAATCATTCGCGCTCTTTTCTCTATGATGCAATGCTGGCTGCAGACAACTTCGAGACAGCCGGTAAAGGACCCTTAAATCTCAGGTAATGTTAAAATTAAAACAATTCAAAAGAAAATCTTAATTACTTTAAATTCGAATTAATTTATATATTTTAAATAAATAAATACCGATATTTTTTAGGATTCGGCGTATGAGGTTATTCCTATTAGTGACAACGCCATTACGAAAGATGTTCCGGATTTAATTACTATCAATAACGTAATGATGCGTTACAATTTTATTAACAACTTCTCACTTCTAATTTTTATTCCAGCTTTCTGTGATGGAGCCAGCAAATGACGAAAAACCCGAAGACCTATTCATCGAAATAAAGCAAGAACCCATTGACGAAATAAAGCCCGAAATAAACGAAGAACCAACCGATGAACTCAAAGAAGAACCAACCGTTGAACTCAAAGAAGAACCGATCGACATAGTGATGCAAGAGGTAATTTCTGCTTTAGCGAATTTTCGCTATTTGGTTTACTTAATTGTTGTAGTTAAACGTGAAAGAAGAAATGTTCTTAGATTCCGAACCAGAAGTTCCAATGAGTGCCAGAAGTCCCGAACCACAAGTGCCAATCAGAAGCCGAATTGCGAAACTCGAACAAAATCTTGACACTCGATGTGCGGTTTGTCTAACGAACCAATCGTCTCATAATATTTACGAAATTCAATACGAGAGTCTTACGATTCTGAAAATGTTGCAACTTGTCACTGGTTATAAGGTAGGTAAATATTTTTTTTATTTTTATATTAAATTATTCAGAAACTATTTATTTGGGTTTAGATCGCTTTAGAGGAGCGAACTCGCGTCACAGGCATTTGTGACGTATGCTACGACGAATTATGGATTTGTAACAATTATCGGGAAAAATTTCTGAAATCGCAAAAAATTTTGAAGCTCGAAAGGGTCGAAGGGAAAATAGAGGAAGTGGTTGACCATGATAACGAAATACATTCATCAGGTTTGTTTTTTAAAAAAAAATATTGAATTTTGCAAAAAAAAAAATTGTTGCCATCGAAAAGTGAACGATTTTTTTTTTGCCGTTTTTTGTTGGTTTAAATCAGGCTTTGTTCATTGGCGTACTCGGAACAATTTATTTACAAAAAATAGAAAAAAAATGTTCACTTTTGGATGGCATTGTCTGTATTTTTGACTGTAAGCAAACAATTAATTTTTCTTATTTTGTAGATGATGCTGAAATACCAGATACATACGAAGCGACTGAAACAAACGTTCCATCAGACGCAGAAATCAAAATCGAACCACCCGCAGAACCCGTCGACGACAACAAAACCGAACTCTGCCCTCTTGATTGTTTCGAGCACTTCATGGGCGATGTATTGGATCAAATCGCTGAATACACGAACGAGGAAATCCAAGAAAATATCAAAAACGCCTACAGAATCAACCGATTTGTCGAAGAGACCTGCAAGGACGAACTGCGGGCGTTTGTCGGGATGCTCGCGTTCTCCGCGTCTGTGAAACACACCAACCTGAGGGTGGACGAACTGTACGGTCGGACGTTTTTGGGCAAAATGTACAAGGCGGTGATTAGTTTTAACCGATTTAAATACCTATCGAACAACATCAAGTTCTACGATATTAAGTCGTTAGAGAAAAATGTGGATGCGATGCCGTTTGCGCGTTTTATGCGCGATTTTTGGAACTCATTGATGGACAAATGCAAGAAAGATAAGAAGCGAAACGCTTCGGTTACGCGAATTGAACATTATTTGATGTGCGAGACACATTGCCCGTTTCGCCGCTACCGACCGAACAAGTTCCCACGACATGGCATTAAAATGGTCTCGCATTTCGATTCGACCAATAAAGTGTTGCTGAATGCCTACCCTGTCACTGGAGATAGTTCGCAAGAGTCGGATGTTTTCGAGAAGTGTAGTAACGCGGCTACGATACGCAGTTTCGGAACGCTTTGGTCGGGCTTTTGCTGTGCGCAGAAAAGTAATCGGTGGTCGATGCTACTATTTTATGCGATGCTGAATATCGCGTTTATTAATGCATATGCGATGTATTGTGCGAGGTCGACATCGAAACGGAAGAAAAAAGTGTCGAAAGAAGAGTTTTTAAAGGAGTTGGCTGATCAGCTGGTACGGCCGTGGTTCGTCAAAAAGCAAGCAGGGTGCAGCACTTATAGTTGGAAGAAGAAGAGGAAGAAGAAAGAGATGGACGAAGTTGAAATTATTGAAAATTCTGTAAAAAATGGATCATAATAATGCCTATTAATCATTTGTGAATTAAGAATTAGCAGAGATTTTCCTAATTAGGGCTGCGTTTTATTTGTGTTGGCCTTGAGATGATCGTGTTAGATCTGAGTACGACAAGGCTAAGACAGCAACATACATATTGCTATTTCATATTACACAAGGTTCATGGTTCATGGCCCGTAATATTAGGTTATGTACGCCAATTGACAATTGTTCGATCTATTGTTGACCGAGTGCATTGTTATTGTTTTGTTATTTGTGTTTATTTTCATTATTTGATATGGGAAATAAAAGAACATTCAGTTTAACCCATAAAAGTAAGGGCAATTATCGGTCTAGAGCACAAAAACTGCGACAAGTAAAAAGGTATGTAAATTTTTATTAATTATTTAAATTATTCAGAATTTGCGGTCATCTACATTTACTTATCATAAACTAAAAAGATTTTGCAAAATCTTTTTTGATATCAAATTGTATATGGATGCTATTTGCAGTTTTGCACTGGTGTGAAGCATGCAATAGTTTCTGTTGCGACATTCATTGGTCATTTAGTTAATAATTGCCGGTTGATAATCAAGAATAGCCAAAAATTGTCCACACTTCAATGATGATCGCAAATTTCCTGCTGGTCCTGCTATATTTGCACTGGTAAAAAACAAAACAAGCAAAAGTTTCGGTAAAGTTGCAAGTATTTCTACGCCTATGGAATTACTGTCAAATTGAACGATCGTTTCGACGTGTTGTCAGTCAGCGCCCGGTTAATTCTCAGTGACCCACGTGCGTATTGACAATTGTTTTGGTGACAAAAGTTTGCCTTTCAATTCTGTGTATTTGATATGGGAAATAAAAATAGGCTTTCTATCACCGCTAATAAGAAGCGCAATCAAGCCGCAAAAGCACAAAATCGGAGATATGCAGAGCTTCGAATGCGGTATGTTTTTATTTAAAACGTAATAAAACATTGATCGCGGGGAACTTAGTATTTTGTGTAATTTGCTGGTTGCGCCACTGGTAATAGTAGGCTTTCGTACGGTTACCCAAATAGTGTTTGTTTACTATTTTAATTTTAATCGCTTTGATTTTGACACTACAAATCACAACCAATGGTGGCGGAAAATGCAACCAGCAATACACCAATAATATGCCCATAAGAATAGCATGCAAAAAGTTTTTTCGCTGTTTTGACGTTATTATTAGGAGTGTTTTTAGGCAAAAAATACCAAAAAATTCAGAAAAAAATTCTCTAGGATAAGAAGCCCACTAAATTTGAATAATTTTAATTAATTATGTTAATTTATTTTTGTCTGTCAAATATGTTTTTAATTATCCACTATTTTAAACAAAAATAATGGCTTTAGGAAACAGATTAATCTTTTCAGAATATCTTGACATGATTTTGATCAAAAACCATCAACGCATAACCGAAATACAGTAATTATAAATACGCGTATTTTTTTATTAATCAGAGATGGCACTGTTATCGTACATTGCACTGCCAGGTGTCACAGTTGTTGTTTTCTCTATTGTGTTGTTCCATTTCGGTCATCGATCAATTTTTATCAGTTACAAAATGGGTAATAATAAAAAAAGTAGATCTACGAAAGTATCTCGTAGGCGAATTGCATTGTATGCAAGTCGTTTTAGTGCTGCTGGTGTACGGTACGTAAATTAGTGGAAACCTAGATTCTGAACACAATCACAATCCTCGTATTGACGATCAGATCACTAGTACAAGGTTTTAAGTTTATCATTTTTGACTGCATTTTCCAAATTCTTGGTCTTGCAAAATATGCACCCCTTGTGCAATTTTCTGGCCGCGCCGCTGCTAGTACTAAATACTCGTCTGCTTAGCCAAATACTAAATAGTGCTTGTGAACTGTTTACTATTGTAATATCGCTTTGAATTTGTCGCCACAAATTGCCACCAATAACTATGGTAAACAAATCTAATAGATCCTTGGCTATGAAACAGAACAGCGACAGAAATCATGATAGAAGACGGAGTGCAGACTCGATTTGCAAAGATGTTGTAAAACTCTTGGTAATGAAAGTGACCAGAAGGGCTAACCAAATACGAAATCAAGAGGTGTAAGCCAATAAATAATAATAATTCATTAGCTTTCAGTTTGGTGTTAAACATAACCTAGCTATTATGAAATTCTAGTAAATAGAGATAAAATTTGATAAGCTAGCCTCTTATCTCTGTACAATATAAATGAATTTCTATAATTAGACTTTTTTCACTAGTTTACTAATAATTAAAGCCTTTTTCTATTAATATGGTTCGTACGCCTATGAAATTACTGTCACACGATTCCAGCGAACAGTTCAAGGTCATGTCATTGCCCCGTAGTAGGTCTGTCTTTTAATTGTTGTGATCGATTGTCAAATTACAATGGTATTTAAAACAAAAGCATCTAGAGCCGCGAAGCTTCGAGAGAACAGGTCATTGGATAAGTACAGGAGCGTGCAAGAAATTACTAGAGATATTTTAAAGGGTTTAGTGAATAATGTTGTCGATAAAGAACGACAATTAAAGTTTAGGAGAATATTTCGACTTCAAAACGAGTAAGTAGTTAGCCAAGAAGTACTAAGAGTAATTTTAATCCAGTAGACAATGCTTTAATTTTAAGAAGTGGGTTTTTGGTTGAATTTGCATAAATATCGATCGTTGGCCACTCCTGGTGAATTATATTTATTTAAATGGATCTTTAATACGTTCTACGAATCTCATATAATTAAATGAACGTATTGGACTGCAATTTGTTTTTTTGTAGCTTTAAAAATAAAAAAAGCTTAAATTTGACCAAATTTAATATTTAACTAAACCGTGGTGGAATTAATTTATGTAATGCGGCGTTAAACACAACTAACTTCAGGTTTATTTTGAAAGTTTGGTTGTAAATAAGTTTGTTGTTGTTTTTGAATCTTGTCTAATAATTGTTTGTGTTTCTGGCTAGAAGGGCGAAGATTCAGAAATTTAAGGAGCTCGAATATGCTGACAGTCTACGAAGCACCGAAGAAATATGCCAAAATGTCGTGGAGTTACTAGTGGACGATGTGGTCAATAATGAAGAACAATTTAAGAATGCCCAGATTGAAAGGAAAATCAAACTTGAAAAGAAACTCAAAAAAGAAAGGAAACCCGAAACTGAAACTAAAATCGAACCGGAACAAGCGCATTGTCAAGACTGCCGAAAACGGTGAGTGATTATTCAGTTGTTTATTAATTTTTATGTGACATTAGAATTTTTTGAAGTACGCGAGAAGAAATTTTGGGAGACATAAAGGCGCAAAACATATCCGACACGATGGCGAAAGTGAGAAAACACTTCCCGATAAGACCGAAGCTGTATTGTTGCTGTGTGACAGATTGTATGACAAGCGATGAAAATGAAGACGAATTCTTTCTGTTTCCGAAAAGAAACTCGGTATTGGTGACTGTCCTTGACGAATTCGGGCAGGTGAAACAAGTCGATCGAGTTTTGGCGTGGAAAAATGCGCTGCAAATCAAAACATTGAATCGGGACCATCAAACGCGATCGTCCAATAAATGCATGCGAGTGTGCTCGAAACATTTTCGAAAGCTTGACTACCAAAAGACGAAGTTTAAGAATCCAGGTCAGTTAAATCGCAACACAAATTTAATAAAATGTAATTGTATATTTTTTTTTCAGACGGTTCCATGCGAAAACGTCTTAAATTCAATGCAGTACCTTCACAAAATTTACCGGGAAAACGAATACCAGAAGTATAATTTCCAAATAAAATTAAATTTATTTTGTCCATAATTTTAAATAATTTTAGAGTTTGATAAAGAAAATTCAACTGGCTGGATGTTCGGAAGAAGACGCCATTATGGAGGATGTCCCGGATTTAGTTGCCATTGATAGGGTAATATTTTAAATTTTTCTTATTAGAACTCATAAATATTATTTCAGGTTTTTGTAAAAGAAGAACGATTTGACGGCGAATCGGACGAAATAATTGAGACTCAAGACCCGATTGACATCACTATGGAAGATCCAATTGCCGTAATAAAGGAAGAACCAGTAGAAGTCGTAATGGAAGAAGTAATTCAGTTCATTTTGTGCACTATTTTTCTTTACATGAGTTTTTCAGATAGATGTGAAAGAAGAAATCTTGGAACCGGTACCGCAAGAGGTACACAAAATTGACACGCGGTGTGTGGTTTGTTTAACGGGTCAATCAGCCCATTCTATTTATGATATTCAATATGGTGATATAACTATTTTAAAAATGTTGCAACTCTGCACTTCTTATGAGGTTAATTTTTATTTAATTTAAAATTTGACCGCTAACTTTACGATTTATTTCAGATTGCCATAGAGGAGCGATCGCGTCTACAAGGCATCTGCGACATCTGCTACCAAGAATTATTAGTCTGCAACAGCTATCGTGAACGGTTCCTCAAAACGCAGAAAAAATTGCGGGTGGAACGGATGCCAACATCAGTATCGCGGCCAATACACCACAATTTCCGCAAACCTTACGTACCATGTTAGTTGATTCAAAAACAACTCATATATTTTTAATGAAATCGTCTATTTTGTAGATACCATCGAATATCCTTTCTATGCTTGCGAAATCGCCGGGACATCACCAAAAATTGATGAAAACGAAAGACTGGAATATACGCCACTCAAATGTTTCGACCACTTCATGGGTGACGCGTTAAATAAAATCGCTGACTATACGAATCGAGAAATACGAGATCGCGTTTCACTCAACAACATAGAAGAGACCTGCAAGGATGAGCTGTTGGCTCTGGTCGGACTGTTAGTGTTCTCAGCGGCGCTTAAAAATGTGAATTTGAACGTGAATGAATTGTTCGGCGAAACGTTTATGGGAGTAGTGTACAGTTCGGTGATCAGTTACGAACGATTCAAATTCCTGTCGGGTGAAATGATGTTCCACGATATTGACGCCAAAGAGAACGGAGTTAAAGAGCCGTTCAAACGGTATATGGGGGGTGTTTGGCATCTATTTATGAGCAAATGTCAGGAAACTAGATCGCCAACGACTACAGTGGCTAGGATTGAGCATTATATGCTTTGTGCAGCACCTTGTCCGTTTCGACGATTTCTACCCCAACAGAAAAGTTACGGAATTAAAATGATATCGCATTATGACACGACGAATAAGTTAGTATTAAAGGCCATTCCTTGCACGTGGGACGATCAACTGGCGATCGATTTTGAAAAATGTACGGACCCGGACACGATCCGCAATTTCGGGATGCTTTGGTCCAACTTCTATTGTGCACAAGAGAGCCAACGTTGGTCGGTGATATTATTTTATGCGATGGTGAATATAGCGTTAATTAATTCGTATGCGATGCATTGTTCGAAATCGGGTAAAGTGTCGGAAGACGTGTTTTTGAAGCAATTAGCCGATTCGCTGATAATGCCTTGGGTTAGCAAAGGTAAAAGTTTGGCACTTTTGCATCAACCGGTTTCAAAATTTCGGTGCTATTTTAATAAAAAGAAGCCCGGCGAAAGTTCGAGTAAAGATGTT
Source organism: Cryptophagus acutangulus (assembly GCA_963556235.1). Lineage (NCBI taxonomy): Eukaryota > Metazoa > Arthropoda > Insecta > Coleoptera > Cryptophagidae > Cryptophagus > Cryptophagus acutangulus. The sequence continues at coordinate 3,634,845 of OY744569.1, forward strand.
GATGAGAAAGTTTGAACTTGAGATTTTTAAATATTGTAAATAATTTAATATATGAAAATATAGCTTGCTGTGCTTAGTTTAAGTGAAATTAGTTGTTTTATTTTCGTCTGTCCCCTGTAGATAAAATTACTGGTACGGCAATGAATCGCGCATAAATTCGTCCCCATAATTATCTTGAGTGTCGCAACTGGCTCTCGATGGTTGAACGGTAAACACAGCTAACTTCACGTCTATGTAAACAAACAGGTTCTTTTTAGGGTTATGAATTAAACCGTATTTTAAGCAACTTGTGAATGTAATTCCCAAAATTACGATGGCGAAGAACAAAAAGCAACATCACAGCAAATTGAAAAAACTGAGAGTAAACGCCTTGTTAAATATTACGGACAAAAAGGAAAGTACCGAACAAATTTGCGAAAGTGTCTTGCAGCACCTTGTAAACGATGTGGTCAAAAAAGAGCAACACGAGTGAGTAATATTCCAATTTCTAAGTCGTATTGACATAAATGGAAGTTTAGAATATGCAGGCTGCGATACGAGGCAGCAAAGCGCCAGAAACTGAAATCGGGTGCACAATATTGCGATGTGCAAGATTGCCCGACACGGATTCAAGAAGATAAAGTCAGTTTCCACTTTTTTCCCAAACCAAATGATTGGGTTGTCATAAAGAATGAACGTGGAGTGAGCGAGAAAATTGATAGATCAGTGGCGTGGAAGAAGGTGGTCACAATGGACACTTCGAAGGCTGAGTCAACTGATAGACGTTTGCGGGTCTGCTCTAAACATTTCGTAAAGAGTGATTACATTTTCTTTGGTAAGTTGAGCTGGAAAAGTATTCAGTTTAAACTGACTATTAAGCATTTAAATTGTTGCTTGGCGCTGCGCGGTAGCCGTTTTTGGAACCCACTAACGTCAAAAGTGGGTTCGTCGAAAACTTTTTAATTAAGGATCCTTTACCGGCTGTCTTGAAGTTGTCTGCAACCAGCATTGCATCATAGAGAAAAGAGCGCAAATGATTGGCGAGAGCTTAGGAGAGAGTGAGAAAAATATATAATAAACACGCGTATTTATAATTACTGTATTTCAGTTATGCGTTGATGGTTTTTGATGAAAATTATGTCAAAATATTCTGAAAAGATTAATCTGTTTCCCAAAGCTTTTTTCTTTTTCAAATAGTGGATAATTACCGACATATTTGACAATCAAAAATAAAATAACATAATTAACAATGATTAATTAAATTTATTCAAATTTAGTGAGCTTCGTGTCCTAGAGATTTTTTTTTCAGAATATTTTCACATGATTTTCATCAAAAACCATCAACGCATAACCGAAATACACTAATTATAAATACGCGTGTTTATTATATATTTTTCTCACTTTCTCCTAAGGTCTAGCCAATCATTCGCGCTCTTTTCTCGTATGATGCAATGCTGGTTGCAGACAACTTTGAGACAGCCGGTGAAGGACCCTTCTTAAATGATGTATTTTGTTTATAGGTACTGGTAGCCAACAACTAAAGAAACACGCAGTACCAAAACAAGCGGTTAGAAAAAAAAATGTTTACTACAAATGTTTGATTAATTAATTTTTTTGTAGGTTCCAGATGACGATGTTCCAGATTACATACAAAATGTAAAATAAGAATATTTTAATTTTTTTATATATCTAACACTCATTTTTAGGCTACGATGAAGGAAGAACCAGTTGACGAAGTCAAAGACGAACCATTACATTTAGAATTCGAAGAAGTAACTTGTTTTTTTTACCTCTTCACTATTTTTTTTATGTTCACAATAATTTCAGATAATGTTCAAGCACGAAACTATCCTAGAGCCAGAACGCCCCGCAACTCCAGAACCAGAACTCAAAATTATTCTAAGAACCGGATTACAAGAACCACTTTCAACCACAAACAAAACTCCTGACCCACTAAATTTACCCAGAACACTTTCAGAACCAGAACTCCCACTTAGAGGCAAAACCCCAGAACGACAACTTTCAATCAGAATCAAACCTTTAGAACCACAACTTTCTATCGTTGCTCGAGAACCAGAATTATCAAGCAAAAGTTTAGAACCCGAATCTCAAACCAGAAATCCAGAGGTTTCAAAAATTGACAGTCGATGTGCAGCGTGTTTATCGAACCAATCGTCTCATAATATTTATAAAACACCACATGGCAATGTTACGATTCTGAAAATGTTGGAAATGTGCACTGGATACAAGGTTCATGATTTTTTTTTATTTATTTGCATCTATAATGAAAATATATAGTTTATTTTATTGATGAGTGAAAGTTTTTTTGAAAAAAGTGCAGTAGATTTTCTAATAACGGTTTTACAAATCTGCGATATTTTAAATGTCTAAAAACGCTGTTTAGCGCATTATGAATAGTGACGTCACACATAGCCTCCGAGCAAGGTGCGCTCCCACCCCTCTTTTTATCTTGTTAGTTAAAAAGAGGAGTGGGCTAAAAACACTCCTTGTTAGGAGGCTATATGACGTCATTACTCGTGTTGCGCTAAAAAGCGTTTTCAGAAATATAAAATATCGCAAATTTCTAAAATCGGTGTTACAAAATCTAGGGCATTTTTTTCAAAAAAACTTTCACACGTTTATTAAATAAAACATATACTTCCATTATAAATTAAAAAAAAATATGCAATTTATTTTAGATGGAAATAGAGGAGCAAAATGTAACCCAAGCCATCTGTGATATTTGCTACAATGAATTACTAATTTCTAGCGACTTCCGCGAAAAGTTTCGAAAATCGCAAAATACCTTAAAAGCCGAACGGAAAAAACGAGCATGCACGAACATCAATACCTCAAAATTAACAGGTTTGTGCAAGTTTTAACACAAAATATTTTTTCCTAAACCTTGCAATTTTCTCAGATGACGAACTACCTTTAGAACCGAGCGACTCAGAACTTTTCGAGGCGAGCGAATCGGAATACACACCGTCAGTGGTTCCAGAAACCGATGAGTCAGACAACGAATCAGAATCCTCACTCAGCAACATGAGCCTTTCATCAGGCGACGAGGATCAGCCAACAGTTCAGCCATCAAATCACGTCACGGAAACTAATGTTTGTCCCACCTGGACAAACGTGTTGGTTGCGAACCCATCAACTGAAGCCACCCCCTTGGAATGTTTCGAGCACTTCATGGGCGATGTATTAAAGAAAATCACTCAATACACGAATCAATCGATACGAAAACAAGCGAAAAGTGGATCGAGCTTTCCCGTAGAGACTTGCAACGAAGAACTGTCGGCTCTAGTTGGAATGCTCGTCTTCGCCGGATCTGTTAAACGCATCAATATGTACGATGAGGCACTTTATAGCTTTTTGGGAACGATTTACCAGACAGTTATCGGTTACCAACGATTGAAATTCCTCTTGGAAGAAATGACGTTTCAGAAAATTGGAACCAAACCCGGAATATTGAAAGATGACTTTACGCAATTCATGCATGGCATTTGGAATCTATTTATGGACAAATGTATAAGAGCGGAAAACCCGGATTCGACGGTTACACGGATTGAACATTATTTGGTTTGCAATGCAATTAATTGTCCGGTCCAGTGTTACCGACTGGAAGGTATTTCCAGTTATGCGATCAAATTGGTGGCGCATTACGATTCGACAAACCGGGCTGTGGTCAAGTCGTATCCATGCACCGGAAACGATGATCAGCTGTTTGAGATGAACTGCTGCGATCCGGAATTGACGCGCAGTTTCGGCCAGGTTTGGACCAACTTCTATTGTTCGCAAAATAGCAAACGCTGGACGATCATTATGTTCTATGCAATGCTGAATATCGCGCTGATTAATTCGTATTCGCTGCATTGTGAGTGGATATCAGAGAAGTTGACCGAGGAAGTATTTTTGACGCGTTTGGCTGATGCGCTAATCAAGCCTTGGGCGGAAAAATCGAAAAATGTGATACATTTGAATGAATCGAATGCAGAGTGTGTTCGTACTAAGAATACACAGGACGTGGATCAAGCTACTAAGAGGAAGCAGAATGAAATTATTACAAGGGATGTAACCAAGCGGAAGAAAGTGGCTGAAAAAAGTGTGATTATGTTATAAATTATTTTTTTTAATAATTAAAGGAGAATTAAAATAGAAGTTGGTGAAGAGTTGAGGTTTGAAGTCATTTTCACGAATACCATTGACATTTTTATTTCGTTTTTTCAAGATTCTGATAAATATTTGTATTTTGAAGAAGAAAATGAAAAATATAATATCCAAATATAATTACCGTCACTTTGAAAAATTAGTTGAGTGTCATTACTGCTGAATATATATTCTGTGATTATTAGTAAAAATAGCTAACTTCACGTCAATATAAATGCCGGTCTTTTGAAGGTTAAGTTAAGAATCAAACTTTATTTTGTAAACAATTTCTTGTTTACAAAATATGAGAGCACACAATTAACAAATTTTCAATTAAATCGCAATTGTTTGACCGAATTTGTTGATCATAAATTGAAGAATGGATCGCAAGATAAAATATATAAAACAATGCGAAAGACAATCGGTTCGACGGGGTTTTAAAGTTTACAAAAACAACAGTACGGAACAAATTTGCAAACAGGTCTTGCAATCGCTCGTCGACGTTGTCGTGATGAGGCTAAACAGAACGAGGGCCCTATGTTGCGACGTGCAAAGTTGCCCAACAAGGGATAGCGATGAGAAAGTGAAATTTCACTATTTTCCACAAGCAGAGAACGAATGGGTGACTGTACGGAACGAACTTGGAAAGATTGAATCAATCGATAGATTAGTGGCATGGGAAAAGGCGCTACAAATGGACACATCGAAGGCTGTCAGTCCAACAGCCAGACGTTACCGCGTTTGCTACAAACATTTTCTCAAGTCCGATTACCTCACTTTAGGTAAGTTAATTTAGTTGGAAACTATCTGTATTACAGCTGAGTTGAAAATTATATCACGAAAGTATTGAGGATTTGAATTTGCGATGGTGGCCGTTTTTGGAACTATTATTTATTTTTTCGATTTCAGAACCCAAAGTACTGAAAAAAGATGCAGTGCCATTTCTTGAATGGCCGAATGACAGATTAGGCGTAAGATACAATCTGAATATATACAAAAACAAAGATTGGAGGAAAAATATTTTTTTTTAGGAATTTGCCTTTTTAGGGATTCCAAATTACTTCCAAAAGGTAATAAAAATTTTATTTTTTATTCCATTGCTAACGCTCATTTTTAGATTACGGTTAAGGAAGAACCGGAGGACGAACCAATGGACGAAATAAAAGCAGAACCATTGGACATGATAACAGAAGAATTAATTATAAAAGACGAAGTCATCCAAGATCCGGAACCCGTAATTGCACCACTACAACTTTTAAGCAAAACGCCAGAACCAGAGCTCCCGATTAGAACTAGAACACTAGCGCCCCCACAACTTTCAACCGGTACTAAAACTCCAGAACCAGTGATTTCAAAGAGCACACTATGTGCAGTTTGTTTATCGGACCTATCATCAAACAAAGTTTATAATATTCATTACGGGAACACTACGACGATTCTAAAAATGTTGGAACGGTGCACTGGATACCAGGTAAATAATCACCCATGCCCTGGCCAGAATAATTGTATCCACCCGCTGTCTCGAAGTTGTCGGCAACCAGCATTGCATCATAGAGAAAAGAGCGCGAATGATTGGCGAGAACTTAGGAGAGAGTGAGAAAAATATATAATAAACATGCGTATTTATAATTAGTGTATTTCGGTTATGCGTTGATGGTTTTTGATGAAAATCATGTGAAAATATTCTGAAAAAAATTCTCTAGGGCACGAAGCTCACTAAATTTGAATAATTTTAATTGATCATTGTTAATTATGTTAATTTATTTTTGATTGTCAAATATGTCTTTTATTATCCACTATTTAAAAAAAAAAAGCTTTAGGAAACAGATTAATCTTTTCAGAATATTTTGACATGATTTTGATCAAAAACCATCAACGCATAACCGAAATACACTAATTATAAATACGCGTGTTTATTATATATTTTTCTCACTCTCACCTAAGCTCTCGCCAATCATTCGCGCTCTTTTCTCAATGATGCAATGCTGGTTGCAGACAACTTCGAGACAGTCGTTGGAGGACCCTTAATTTCTCTTATGTAATTTTTTGACAATGTTTTTAATTTATTTCAGATGGACATCGAAGAGCAACTTCTAGTGCCAAACATCTGTCAGAGGTGCTACAAAGAATTACTGCTGTGTTATAATTATCGTCAAAAGTATCTGTTTTCGCAAACTATCTTAAAATCGAAACGGAAAAAAGAAACCTGCTTTAACACTAACGCGAATCTTGTAACAAACAATCAAATCAAAAATAAGGTATCGTCAGGAACCGATTCGGAAACCGACTCAGCAACCGAGTCAGAAACAATTGATGACATCGAAATAAATGTGTCCACCCCCTTGAAGTGTTTTGAGTATTACATGGACGACGTATTGCACAAAATCACCGAATGTACGAATCAATCCATACGAAGACAAGCTACAAATCTCGTCGACCTAAAACCGACCTGCAAAGAAGAACTGCAGGCGCTAGTTGGACTGCTAGTATTCTCCGGATCCGTTAAAAGTATTAATAAGAACGAGATGGAACTTTACAGCTGTACGATTGCGGGAACGGTGTACGAGTCGGCCATTAGTTGCGACCGATTTAAATTCCTGTTACAAGAAATCAGGTTTTACGGAGACGAAGTCGAACAGACAAACATAGAAAACGACGATTTTACGCGTTTCATGCACAGCGTTTGGAATCTATTCATGGACAAATGTATGAAGAGCAAAAGGTCGACTGCCATCGTTACACGGATCGAACATTATTTGATATGCAGCACGCAGCCAGAACCAGGACCTTCAGCCACCATACCAGAGTACGGAATTAAGGCGAATTCGTGGCCGCGCTTTTGGTTGCCCAACCCGCACGGCCCGGTTCAACCGGTCATTGTAGGGACTTTCGCAAGTCATGGGATTAAAATGCAAACGGATTTCGATTCAGTGAATAACATCCTGATCAAGTCGTATCCTTCGGTTGGGAACGGGCCACGGCATCAGGTGGCGAAATGTTACAATGCGGCAATACGGAACAGTTTCGGGCAGCTTTGGTCCAGTTTTTATTGTTCGCAGAATAGCGAACGATGGCAGATGATGCTATTTTACGCAATGCTGAATATCACGTTAATTAATTCGTATTCGATGTATAGTTTGAGGTCGGTGAAAATAGTAGAGGAAGTGTTTTTAAAGCGGTTGGCTGATTTGCTGATTATGCCTTGGGCTGAACAATCGAAAAGTGTCGAGAAAAGTGTAGATTTGGAGGAACATATTGTAAAGTATCGTTGCTATAAAGGAAAGAAAGATTTCTAAAGAAAATAAATTTGATTTGAAGAAAAACATTTTAGCTTTAGTATTTTCTCGTGATTTTACATATACCTTGGATAGGCCAGTAAATAGAGGTCATGTAAAACGTCACATTCATTTTAAGGTTATGAAACCCATTTTTGTTTTGTATGCGATTTCTTGTGGCGAAACTATTTGAATTAAAATAAACCCGTTCCGTGCAAACATTGATTGAACAATTACCAAATTCCCGATCGTAATCGCGCTGAAATTTGGAACTGTGTGATACAATCTTGTAATTATTTGATTGCAACAATGGGACAGAAGAAAATAAAAAGTCGACGTGTTGTAAGATATTATGCCAAAGCAGGCATAAAGGCCTTGACGTATTATTCTGACCGACAGAGAAGTACAGAAGATATATGCAAAAGTGTCGTGCAGAATCTGGTAAATACGGTAGTCAAAAGAAATCAAAACTCGTGAGTAAATTTCAAATCATCTTTTCAAATCATTATAATTCATTATATTATTTAGACGTACAGGACCCCAATGCAAAGCATTTTGTGACGTCGAAGAGTGCCCAAACAGGAGCAGTACGAAAAATGTGATGTTTCACTATTTTCCAAAACCACAGACTGAATGGGTGACGATCACAAATGAACATGGAGTGAGCGAAATAGTCGATAGAGCAGTGGCATGGGAAAAGGCGCTACAAATGGACACATCGAAAGCTGCCCAAGATTTCAAAGCGAGACGTTTGCGTGTATGCTTCAAGCACTTTCTTAAGACCGATTACACCCGATGGGGTATGTTAACTTGAAATATAGCTGGAATATATTGCGGTTGCTATAGCAATTAATTTCAAAAGTATTGAGCGTTCAAATTTGTGATTGACGCCGCGCGGTGGCCGTTTCTGGAACTAACTACTTCACACACGTGCGTTCGTTCGATTACAACTGTTATTTTTTTCGAGTTAAATTTAGTGAATTTTATGAAAGTTGATCAAGTTTTTTATTTTGTTTATAGGTAATCCCAGACAGGAACTGAGAAAAACTGCAATACCATTTCTTCTTTACCCGCCAAAGCCAATCATAACACAAGTAAGATAATTTACGTGAAATTATTTGATACAAATTTTTAATTATTTTTTTTTAGGATTTGGAAGAAGATGTTCCGGATTACGTAGTTATCCATAAAGTAATGATATTATTTTACATTTATGTTGTAATCTAACTTTATCGACTTTTCTACGTAGGTTAAATTAAAGAACGAACCGGAAGAAGAACCAATTAACGAAATAAACGAAGATACAAATAATGAAATAAAAGAAGAGCTAATTCACGAAATAAAAGAAGAATCATTCGATATAGAAATGGAAGAAGTAATTTGTGCTGTTATGTGTTTATGCAATTTGTTGTAAATAATGATTTCAGTTAGATGTGAAAGAAGAAGTCATCCCAGATCCAGTACGAGAACTTCCACCTGAAACCAGAACTCCAGAACCAGAACTTTCAACTAGAATTCCAGATGCAGATATTTTAATTAGGATCCCAATTCCAGAATTAGAGCCCCCAACGAGAAATATAAATCCAGAACCTGAACTTTTAATTAGAAGCGAAATTCCAGAATTAGAGCCACCTGCGAGAAATAGAACTCCAGCACAAGAAATTTCAACCAGAACCAACGTTCCAATATTAGAGCCAATATTATGGCCAACGGCAACTGAAATTCCAGAGGCACTTGGACCCAAAACCGACACTCGATGTGCCATTTGTTTATCAAATCAATCATGTCATAATATTCATGAAATTCAAAATGGTATTACGATTCTAAAAATGTTGGAACTGTGCACTGGATACAAGGTAAATAATCACTTATACCACAAACGGAATAATAAAACGAATGGGGTAGTTGCATACAATTTTTTTTAAATTTATAATGGAAGTATATATTTTATTTAATTAACGTGTGAAAGTTTTTTTGAGAAAAATGCAGTAGATTTTGTAACAATGATTTTAGAAATTTGCAATATTTTATATTTCTGAAAATGCTTATTAGCGCAATACGAGTAGTGACGTCACATATAGCCTCTTAACAAGGAGTGTTTTTAGCCCATCTCTCTTTTTAACTAACACGATAAAAAAAGGGGATAAAAACGCACCTTGCTCGGAGGCTATTTGTGACGTCACTATTCATATTGCGTTAAATAGCGTTTTTAGACATTTAAAATATAGCAAATTTCTAAAATCATTATTAGAAAATCTACTGCACTTTTTTCAAAAAAACTTTCACTCATCAATAAAATAAACTATATATTTTTATTATAGATGCAAATAAAAAAAATCTTATATCGTCCCTATTGTGTTAGTAGTTCTGAAAATTATGTTACTACATATTTTCAAAGTTAGTTTTTAATTTATTTTAGATGGAAATGCAAGAGCAAACTTTAATGCCAGGCATCTGTGACATTTGCTACAAAGAATTATTGATTAGTAATCATTTACGCGAAAAGTTTCTAAAATCGCAAAATACATTAAAGTCCGAACGGAACGTAATTGCATGTTCTAATAGCGAGAAAGCGATTTTAGCAGGTTTGTTTGCTTAAAATTAAATATATTTGATTCACTTGGACATTTATTTGTAGATACCGCAAATTATACACCTGCAGTGGTGTCTCCCAAGAGTTTCATTCAACCACGCGAAGAAATCAGAATGGAGGTGTGTTTAGAATCAGATGCTAACATCGAAAAAAACATTTGCACCCCCTTGGAATGCTTTGAAAACATCATGGGCGCCGTGTTGGATAAAATCACTGAATATACGAATCAAACAATACGAAGACAAGCTAAAAGTGCATTCAGCTTTTCAGGAACAACCTGCATAGAAGAACTACGAGCCCTAATTGGAATGCTAGTGTACTCCGGATCTGTTAAAAGGGTTAATTTGAATAAGAAGGAACTTTATAGTAGTACTTTTTCGGGAACAATGTACGAGTCAGCCATTGGCTGCCAACGATTTAACTTCCTCATGGAACAACTCACGTTTTACGGAACTCGATCCTACGGAAAAGCGAAACGGAAAATATTAGAAAGTGATGGTTTTACGCATTTCATGGATGACATTTGGAATTTTTTTATGGACAAATGCTCGCATTTATGGACAAACGCGGCTGAATACTCGACTTCGTCAGTCACAAAAATTGAACATTGTTTGGTCTGTAATTCGCAATGTCCGGTTCAACGTTTTCGATTGGAAAATTCGTCAAGTTCTGGAATTAAAATGGTAACATATTTTGATTCGACAAACAGATTCCTTATAAAGTCGTATCCCTTTACTGGGAAGGATTCGCAGCAGCTGGTGCAGAACGTTTGCAATCCTGAAATCAGGTGTAATTTCGAACAGCTTTGGTCGAATTTCAATTGTTCGCAAAATAGCACACGCTGGTCGATGATTCTATTTTATTCCATGCTGAATATCGCTTTAATTAATTCGTATTCGGTGCATTGTTCGCGGTCAGTGGATGTGAAATTATCGGAAGAAGTATTTTTAAAGCGTTTGGCCAATTCGCTAATTATGCCTTGGGCTGAAAAAATTATAAGTTTGGACCAACGAAATGGAAAGTATCGTTGCTATCAATCAGGAAAAAGAAAATGAATTTAATTTGATGAAAGTCAAACGGAAAATATATAAAGCTACCCGGGAAAGCAAAATGTAAATATTGAAATAAGCGAATTCTTTATAAATAAAAACTTTAAAACTATGGTAAGAAATGATTAATCTTCCTGTAATATTATTAATCGCAAGTACTCACTCGATTCAAACTGTTTGAATTTTTTAGGTTAGATAATTATATCTGTCATTAATGTCAAACTTAAAAACGACCTCTAGATGTCATCGTTCGAAATAGTAAATGAATGTAAATAGGAAATTAAAATTAATATCATACAAATTATCTTAAAGAGTACTTTTTCGAAATTCAAATAATTTTTAAAACACGAATTTTAAATTTACATAACGCCCTCAACAAAAAAGTTGGCAAAAAGTCACACTGCTGAATAGTAAATACAGCTAACTTCGCGTCTATGTGAAATAATTTTAGGGTTATGTTATGAAGTGCATTTTCGTTTTGTAAACAATTTCTTGTGGCGGAACTATTTTATTTTAAATAGTACACCATTTGCGATGAGAGCATATTGATTAACTTCCAATTAAAGCGTCCGTAAAATCGCAATTGTTTGACCGAATTTATCGATCATAAATTGAAGAATGGAGGAGATCAAGTTAAGAATTCGAAGACAATTTGATAGAAAGTGTTATAAAAGAGTATCCGACAAAAACAGCAGTACGGAAGAAATATGCAAACATGTCTTGCAATCACTCGTAGACCAGGTCGTGATGAAGCTAAACAAAACGAGGGTCCAGTATTGTGACGTGCCAGGTTGCCCCACAAGGGGCAGTGTCGAGAAAGTGAATTATCATTATTTTCCAAAGGCGGGTAGTGGTCAGGTGACTATAACGAACGAACTTGGAAAGACCGAATCCGTCGATAAAGTAGTGGCATGGGAAAAGGCGCTGCAAATGACTGGCGGTGGTTCAACAGATGCTGGACGTGTCAAAGTTTGCTGTAAACATTTTCTGAAGACCGATTACATGACAACTGGTACGTTAATATAGCTGGAAAGTATCTATAGTGAGATCGCAATTAGTTTCGAAAGTATTGAGGATTTAAATTTTCGATGGTGGCCGTTTTTGGAACTAACTTATTTTTTCGTTTTCAGATCGCACATTATTGAAAAAAAATACAGTGCCACTTCCTTTTTGCCCGCCAAAACCAATCAAAATAGATGTAAGATAATTTACGCTAAATTATTTGAAACAAATTTTTAATTATTCTTTTAGGATTTGGAAGCAGAAGTTCCGGACTACGTAGCTTTCCATAAAGTAATGATATTATTTTACATTTATTTTGTAATCTAACTTTATCTACTTTTCTACTATAGGTTGAATTAAAAACCGAACCGAAAGAAGAACCAATTTACGAAATAAACGATGATTCAAACAATGAAATAAAAGAAGAGCCAATTCACGAAATAAAAGAAGAATTATTCGATATCGCAATGGAAGAAGTAATTTGCGTTGTTAAGTGTTTATGCAATTTTTTGTCAATAATGATTTCAGTTAGATTTGAAAGAAGAATTCATCCTAGATCCACTACGAGAACTTCCACCTGTAACCGGATTTCCAGAACCACAAATTTCCACTATAATTCCAGATGCAGATCCTTTAATTATAAGCCCAATTCCAGAATTAGAGCCCCCAACGAGAAATATAAATCCAGAACCGGAACTTCTAATTAGAAGCGAAATTCCAGAATTAGAGCCACCTGCGAGAAATCGAACTCCAGCACAAGAACTTTCAACCAGAACCAACGTTCCAATATCACAGCCAATATTATTATGGCCAACGGCAACTGAAATTCCAGAGGCACTTGGACCCAAAACCGACACTCGATGTGCCATTTGTTTATCAAATCAAGCTAGTCATAATAATCATGAAATTCAAAATGGTATTACGATTCTAAAAATGTTGGAACTGTGCACCGGATACAAGGTAAATAATCACTCATACTACAAACGGAATATTAAAATGAATGGGGTAGTTGCATACAATTTTTTTAAAATTTATAATGGAAATATATATTTTATTTAATTAACGTGTGAAAGTTTTTTTGAGAAAAATGCAGTAGATTTTGTAACAATGATTTTAGAAATTTGCGATATTTTATATTTCTGAAAACGCTTATTAGCGTAACACGAGTAATGACGTCACATATAGCCTCCTAACAAGGAGTGTTTTTAGCCCACCTCTCTTTTTAACTAACAAGATAAAAAGAGGGGATAAACGCGCACCTTGCTCGGAGGCTATTTGTGACGTCACTATTCAGATTGCGCTAAACAGCGTTTTTAGACATTTAAAATATCGCAAATTTCTCAAATCATTATTAGAAAATCTACTGCACTTTTTTCAACAAAACTTTCACTCATCAATAAAATAATCTATATATTTTCATTATAGATGCAAATAAAAAAATCTTATGTATCTTCCCTATTGTGTCAGTAGTTCTGAAAATTATGTTACTACATATTTTTATAGTTAGTTTTTAATTTATTTTAGATGGAAATGCAAGAGCAAACTTTACTGCCAGGCATCTGTGACATTTGCTGCACAGAACTATTGATTAGTAATCATTTACGTGAAAAGTTTTGGAAATCGCAAAATATATTAAAGTCCAAACGGAACGAAATTGCATGTTTTAATAGCGAGGAAGCGATCTTCGCAGGTTTGTTTGCTTAAAATGAAATATATTTGATTCACTTGGACATTTATTTGTAGATACCTCAAATTATGCACTTGCACTGCCGTCGCCTATGAATGTAATTGCACCAAGCGACGACGTCCTAATAGAGGTGTGTTTAGAATCAGATGCTAGCATCGAAAAAAACATTTGTACCCCCTTGGAATGCTTTGAAAACTTCATGGGCGACGTGTTGGAGAAAATCACGCAATGCACAAATAAAACAATACGAGCAAGAGCTAAAAGTACAACCGGCGTTCAAAAGGAAACCTGCAAAGAGGAAATGCGAGCGCTAATTGGAATGCTAGTGTACTCCGGAACGGTTAAAAGTGTTAATAAGAATGAGGAGGAAGTTTACAATTGTACTTTTATGGGCACAAAGTACGAGTTTGTCATTAGTGGCGAACGATTTAAATACCTTCTGGAAACACTCACGTTTTACGGTGGTCGGTCCAAAGCGAAAACCGAAATGGATGAATTTACGCAATTCATGCATGGCGTTTGGAATTCATTTATGGACAAATGCAGGGTGAATGAAAACTCGACGTCTACAGTTACAAAAGTCGAACATTATTTGATCTGTGATACGCCTTGTCCGGTTCAACGTTTTCGATTGGGAAATTCGAGTTATGTGATTAAAATGCTAACACATTTTGATTCAACACACAGATTTTTTTTGAAGTCTTATCCTTTCACTGGGAACGATCCACAGCAGCTCGTGAACGACGCTTGCGATCCGGAAACAAAGAGTATGTTCGGACGGCTTTGGTACACCTTCTACAGTTCGCAGAATAGCCCACGCTGGTCGGTGGTACTATTTTATGCGATGCTGAATATCGCGTTGATTAATTCGTATTCGATGCATTGTTTGCGGTCGGTGGATGTGAAATTATCGGAAGAAGTGTTTTTGAAGCGTTTGATTGACTCGCTAGTAATGCCTTGGGTGAAAGCATCGGAAAGTGTGATATGTTTGAATAAACAGGTAGCAAAGTATCGGTGCTATCAGAATAAAAGGAAAATTGATCAAGCTACTAAGAGACTGAATCCTGAAAGTATTAAAAGTGAGGTAGTGCACGTGAGGTTGTCTAAGAAAATTTGCTGGAAATGAGAATTACAATTAATATGTTACAATTGTAATATGTGCGTTCTACCCTAATTTCAATTTAATTAAAAAATAATGATAAGTTAAATAAGTTAAAATTACTACTCGATTCCAAATTTGAATGAAATCCGAGCATTTTGACGGTAAAGCGTATATTAAGGGTTGATGTTGTAAAATAAGGGTCGCATAATATTTTTAATTAAATTATTCGTAAATCTGTTTTGAATCTATAGTAGAAATCTAATATCAAAAAAAATCCTATCCATATGATTCAAACTGTATATTTGGGGGGTGGGGGTGTGTAGTTAAGTTAAAAAAAAGCTTTTTAATTAAAGTATTTGACGGCAGATAGCCAAAAAGTTATAATTAATTTTTAAACCTTAATAACAAATTAAAAGTGTCCTCAATTATTATCGAAAATACGGGCAATCTAACATCAAAGAAAATGTTTGAGTGTCACCACTGAGCACATTATATACTATGCGCCACTCAGCTAACTTCGCTTATTATTATTCGCTAACTCCCTCTATTATCTCTGCTTAAATTTAAATCTCGGAAGTGAGGTTAAAGATGCACTTTCTGATCGAACCGTTGTAAACAATTTTATTTTGAAAATTCGTTTGTTTTGTGTTGCAATTAATTAATTCATCGAGTCTGACATATAGTGCGCTGAAATCTGAAGTAAATGAACATTTCGTAATTATCGACTAAACTTGGGGAAAGCCGCAAAATGGGGAAGAAAAGAAAGAAAAGCCGCAACAACTTGTTGAAGAACTCCAGCATGTACCATTCAGCCCAACATAAATTTTGTGACAGTAGGAAAAGTACAGAAGAAATAGTCGAAAGTGTTGTGAAGAGACTGATAGATAACGTTTTAATAATGCGTCACTATAGGATAGAAAAAGTAGTAATGAATACTGAGAAAGGGTAAATAGTTTACAAATTTTTTGTCAAATTGCAATTAACGATATATCTGCGTCTAGACACGTAATTCCCGTACCAAAGCCGCGGGTCCAACAAGCAGTACCGAGAAAGTATTACAAACCTATCGCTAAGAAGTTCTATTGTTGTGTGGAAGGTTGTCCGACTAGGGATAGTACTGAAAAAGTGAAATACCACACCTTTCCTAGCTCAAATTACTATAATAAGATGACTGTAACGAATAAATTTGGATGGAATATAAGAATTGGTCGATTGGAGGTATGGGAAACTGCGCTACAAACCAAGCGATCATTTAGAAACAAACGTGTGTGCTACCGGCATTTTCTCGACACCGACTACTATTATAGTGGTAAATTACAAATTTACTTCATATCATCTGATAACTAAAATTGAACGATACACGGCCGCCTGGATTTTCTTAAACAAAATTAATATTTATAATTAATTATTTTTTTAATTGTTTCCGCGGTGGAATGATAAATATTAGTTAGTCTAGTAATCCTAGATGGCATCAGGAACACAATTTGATTAATGCGCGTAATACTAGAGGGCGCCAAAAACAGTCTTAATCATTTTTCGTTCAATTACTTCTCTCGTAGAGGAAGTATTGTATTCATGAAAAAAAAATTTTCTCCAAATTTCACTTTTTTCTACATTATAGAATGCGTAGATTACGAAAATCATAGTCACTAATTTCCGTCTGTCGGTCTGTCGGTCTGTCGGTCTGTCGGTCTGTGCATTTCTTTAAACCACTATATTTCGGAATCTACTAACCCGATTAAAGTAAAATTTGCGTCCTTTTTTTCTACCTGCCCATAGATGATATCGAAGAAAAAAAGTTTATAAAATTCTCAAAGACCTGCGCGTTATAGGCCAAAAACATGCTAAAAATGGCAAAATCGGTAGATCCACTTAATCTTCTAAAGTTGCTGACCGATTTTAACCAAATATTGAACATATGTTTCGTGTATACCCCAAGTGGTGAATGCTTTAAAAAAATCTGGAGTTTATTATAGGGTTGAATTTTTATTAAGGGTTGAAGGGTCAAAAAGTTGTAAAAATGAATAAGTTTTAACGTAAATACCTGCCAGGAGGAATATTTGATTTGGACCAAATTTGGTATACATATTAGGGATACATTGAAGAAAATGCTGGTAAAAGTTTCATCCCCTAAAAACAAGCCCCTAGGACCCATTTGCCATTTAAGTTAATTGTACAAAAAATGCCGGTGTTGTGATTCTTATATGGCAGCATTACCCACACTTTTCCATCAGTTATTTTAGTAATATTTACATAAAGAGTGAATAAAAATAAATTTCGACCCTTACCACACACCCCCACCCCTCCAATATAGAGTTTGAGTCATATGGTTCGGATTTTCTTCATATTCGATTTCTACTATACATTTTAAACATATTTACGAATAATATAATTTAAAATAGTATGCGACCCTTATTTTGCAATTTCAACCCTTAACATACCATGTACAGTCAAAATGCTCGGATTTCTTTCAAATTTGGATCCTAGTAGTAATTTAACTTACTTAACTTATCATTATTTAGTTAATTAAATTAAAATTAGGGTAGGACCTACATATTACAATTGTAACCCCTAATGCACCCCTTACAGTTTGATTTGTCAGATTTCTTTTAAATTTGTTTTCTAATAATAAATTGAAATATAATTTAAACTAGTTTAATCAAAAATATCCTAGAATTCTTAATTTATGTTTTTAACCCTTAACACACCCCTTACACTGATAGTGCTAGGATTTACTTCAAACATTGATTTATATTATTAATTTTAAATCTAGCTTCAAATAGTTTCATTAAATTAGAGTACCTACAACAAATTTTTCACTTTTCAATCTTCTCATACACACGTTTCAACTCTATCGCTTAAATTTGTTTAAATTTTGGTTCCTAGTTAAAAATTTTAAATAACCCGATAAATTTTTTTCAGTAAAAGGTGCCTCAAAATTCTAAAAATTTGAATAACAAATTTTAATATAGTAACGAGAGAAGTACTGTGGAATCTCATTTCCAGCGAATTTTAATTGGCTAATGGAACAAATATTCATGTTGCTCTTCAAAAAATTGATAAAAGTCTAAGAATTTGTGTTTTGTTTGCAGCTCGTAGAAAACAATATTTATTGAGAAGAACTGCAGTGCCGTTTCGATTTTCACCGCCAGATAAAAAAAAGGTAAGAAATTTTGTTCAATTTAAAAATTAGAAACCATCACCACTATCGTATAAACAGAATTATTAATTATTTCAGATGGTTCCAGTTGTGAAAGAAGAAGTCATTGTGAAACCAGACCTTCCAATAATCGACTCACGATGTGTAGTTTGTTTATCGGACGTATCATTCCATAATATTTACGAATTTTATAATAATATTACTATTTTAAAAATGCTGGAACTATGCACTGGATACGAGGTAAATAATCACCCATATGAACGCAATAATTCTTCGAATGTATCAAGTGGAATCGAGGCCATCCAAAAGTGAACGAACTTTAATATTAAAATAGAAAAATTTGTCGTTCACTTTTGGGTGCCAACTAACTAAATATTTTTGAAAATGTAATTAATTTGTTTTAGATCGATGAACAAGAGCAACTTCTAGTACCAGGCATTTGTGATATATGCTACGAAGAAGTATTGCGTTCTTATAAGTATCGCGAAAAATTAATAGAATCGCAAAACACCCTAATATTCGAAAAGAAACAAGAAAAATCCAGAAAAAAAGATCCATTTAACTGTTTTGATTATTTCATGGGCGAAGTATTGGATAACATCACTGACTATACGAATAAAAAAATACGAAAACTAAATAATGAGGCTACGAATGTGGAGACATGCAAAGAAGAAATTATGGCTCTAGTTGGACTGCTAGTACTCGCAGCTGGTTCCAAAAAAATTGATGTGAAAGAGAAGGAACTGGTTAATTGGTGTTCGGGGTTACCGAATGGTTTGGTAATGAATTACGCTCGAATTACCTATCTTACGGACCAAATCACGTTTTATGATATTGAAACCAATAGCAAACATACAGAAAAACTATTATTTACGCTTTTTAAGGGTGTTGTTTGGGATAAGTTTCTGGACAAATGCAAACAATGTGAAAGACCGAATTCTACGGTGTCGCGGATTGATTTATATTTGCAAAGTCAAACACCTTACCCATTTCGACATTATGTGGAGCCACAAGAAAATTATATAATTAAAATAATATCGCATTTTGACTACACAAACAAAACATTATTAAAGGTCTACCCTTGGTTTGGCCAGGATCCGTACCAGGTAGAATATATGAGCAATTGTGAAGACAATACAATCATCCGGGGCTTCGAACACCTTTGGTCCAGTTTTATGTTTATTTCGCAAAAAAGCAATACTTGGTCGATGATTCTATTCTATACGATGCTAAATATTGCTATAATTAATTCGTATGCGATGCATTGTTTGAACGCAACAGTTGTTTCGGAAGAAGTGTTTTTGAAAAAATTGGTTGAATCATTAGTAAGGCCTTGGATTAATAAAAATAAATCTGCGATGGATTTGTTTGGACAGAACTCGGCGCCAAATATTGCAGACACAATAAAAAAAATTCGGTTTGAGTTACTCAGTGAGAAAGAAGAATGAAATAATTTTAAAGTATTTTTGTAATTTTTGTTACGTTCTAAATATAAGAAAATATTTAAAAGAATATTCTTTGTGGTTGTGTTTGAAGGTTTAAAAATAAACTATAAGTTTTTTAGCCACCTATCGTCACATAAATAAACTAAAAGCTCCATTTTTCTTTGGTGGAATAATGCGACAGCAAAGACTGAATAACGCTATCTTCACGTTTATATACAGGAATCGAAAATCCAATTATTTGTGTAGCTGTCAAATCCGTATATTTTCGAGAAACTCAAATCAATATAATTTATTAATTAATTGGTCATTGAGACCATAATACAGTGCGCTGAAAACTGAAGAAATTGCACTGACCAAACTCGTGAAAATGGTGAAGAGAAAACGCATATTGAAAAGAGCGTACATGTTCCATACACCCTTACATAAATATCATGACAGTAGGAAAACGACAGAAGAAATAGTCAAAAGTGTCGTGAAGGTACTGGTAGACAATGTTGTAATAATGCAACGCAACAAGATAGATATGGTAGAAATAAATCGTGAGAAAAAGTAAGCAATCTGCAATTTATTATGAATTTTTGTGTACACTATTTGAGTTTAGAGGTAATGTTCCCGAGGTAATACCCGTCCGAAAGAAACCACTTATAAAGAAGCTTAAATCTAACGCTAAGATCTTTTGCTGTGTGGAAGGTTGTCCGACTAGGAATCGTATTAAAAGAGTGCCATACTACAACTTTCCAACCACAAATCAGTATAAGATCACTGTAATGAATGAATTTGGATGGGGTACAAAAATTGGTCAATTGGAGGCATGGGAAAATGCGCTGCAAACGAAGAGATCATCTAGAAACAAACGTGTGTGTTACCGGCATTTTCTTGAGACTGACTACTTTTTTCATGGTATGGTATAATTATAATTATTAATTACTTATTATTAATGCAAGGCAAATTTAATTGTTCTGACAGCCGGATAAGTTTTAGTTAGCCTAGTAATCCTAGATGGCATTACCACACAATTTATTTAATGCCTGGTAGTAATACTAGGGGGCGCCAAAACAGTCATAATAATTTTCGTTCAGTTTTAATTGACCAATGAAATGAATGTTCAAGTAAATTTGCCTTATAAACAAATATTCAACTACATTTTATAAATGGAAGTATAAATAATTGATGAAAATCTAAGAATTTCTGTTTTGTTTAGATTATTTCCAACAATATAGATTGAAAAAAGATGCAGTGCCATTTCGTGTTTCGCCGCCAGAGAGAACAAACGTAAGAAATTTTTTTCAATTATAAAATTTCAAATTAATTGAATTAAAACTTAATTTTTAATTGTTGTAGAAGATTTCAGTTTTAAACAATATTTATCACTCGATTTATCATCTTGGAATATTTTCGACTTTTTCATAATAGTTTTATTTTTAGTTTACTGTAACGGAAGACCCAATAATTAACCAAGAAGCCGAAGAAAAGGACCCATTAGACACACCAATCGATGAAGTAATTTACTGTTTTTCCCACTATTTTATAAAAATAAGTATTAATTATTTCAGATAGTTCATGTTGTGAAAGAAGAAGTCATTGATGAATCAGAACTACCAAAAATCGACTCACGATGTGCAGTTTGTTTATCGTACTCAGCATCCTACAATATTTTCGAAGTTCATAATAATATTACTATTCTAAAAATGCTGGAACTATGCACTGGATACCAGGTAAATAATCACCCATACGAATGCAATAATTCTTCGATTGCACTTCGAGGCATCGAAAAGTGAACGAACGTTAATATTAAAATAGAAAAATTTGTCGTTGTTCAGTTTTGGGTGCCAACTCACTAAATATTTTTGAAATTAATGTTAATCTATTTTTGAGTTGTAGTAATTAATTTATTTTAGATCGATAAACAGGAGCAACTTCGGGTACCAGGCATCTGTGATACGTGCCGCGACGAAGTATGGCTTTCTTATCAGTATCGCGAAAAATTTATCGAATCGCAAAATATCTTAATGTACGAAAAGGAAGAAGAAATATCCATAAAAAAACGTCCATTTCAATGTTTTGATTATTTCATGGGCGAAGTATTGAATAACATCACGGACTATACGAATCAAAAAATACGAAAACTAAATAATGAGGCTACAAATGTGGAGACATGCAAAGAAGAAATTATGGCTCTTGTTGGACTGCTAGTACTCGCAGCTGGTTCCAAAAAAATTGGTGTGAAAGAGAAGGAACTGGCTAATTGGTGTTCGGGGTTACCGAATTGTTTGTTAATGAATTACGCTCGAATTATCTATCTTACAGACGTAATCACGTTTTATGATATTGAAACCAATGGCAAACCTTCGGAAAAAATGTTATTTACGCAATTCAAAGGTGTTGTTTGGGATACATTTCTGGATAAATGCAAACATTGCAATAGACAAAATTCTACGGTATCGAGGATTGATTTCTATTTGCAAAGTCAAACACCTTACCCATTTCGACATTATGTGGAGCCACAAGAAAACTATATAATTAAAATAATATCGTATTTTGACTTCACAAACAAAACATTATTAAATGTTTACCCTTGGTTTGGCCAGGGTCCGTACGAGGTAGAATATATGAGCAAATGTGAAAACAGTACAATCACCCGTGGCTTCGAACACCTTTGGTCCAGTTTTATGTTTATTTCGAAAAAAAGCAATGGTTGGTCGATGATTCTATTCTATACGATGCTGAATATTGCTTTAATTAATTCGTATGCAATGCATCGTTTGAATGCAACAATTATTTCGGAAGAAGTGTTTTTGAAAAATTTGGCTGACTCATTAATAACGCCCTGGATTAAGAAAAGTAAATCTACGGCGAATTGGTTCGGACCGAACCCGACGCAAAACATTGCTGACATAATCAAAAAAATTCGGTTGAGATACTGAATGAGAAAATAGAATGAAATTATTTCTAAGTACTTTTGTTAAGTTATAAATATAAGAAAATCATTTTCATGAATGCCGTTAAGTTTTTATTATATTTTTTAAAGATTTGTCTAAATATTTTTGTTTTAATTCATTAAGATTTGAAAATAAACTAATTTTTTAGCCATCTATAGTCAGATACTTAAATTAAAAACAAGTGAAAGTCTGAATTGCTTTGGTGGAATAATGCCAACACCCTACTAAATAACACTAGCTTCACGTTTATGTATATGTCAAACCCAAAACTTCAAAAGAAGTGCGGTTATATATATCGAACGTTTCTGTCAGTAGTTTTATTTAAAAATTCTTTGTTTTGAAAATCAATGTTTATTAGCCGCAGTTAATTGGGCTCTGTAATGTCTAATATGGGAACTACCGACGAAATGTGCAGACTGGTCTTGGACTCGATAGTGGGCAATGTGGACCAAACAGAAGAACCCCCGAAAATAATCGAACCTTCACCAAGCACTCAGAAACTTGACCATCCATGGAAACAGTATGAGCACAACTTTAAGTTAACAGATATACAGACAGTACATACAGATAACATTCCGAGTAACACTCCGACGACACATACATATTCAGATTTAAATATCGTTGACGATATCGAATGTTGTGTGAGGGGGTGTTCATCAACGGGAATCACTACCGATACGGACTTTTTCTTCTTTCCGAAGCCAAAGTCTCGCATGGTGACTGTAATAAATGAACATGGAGTGGCCGAAGAAATGAGTCGATTAGCGGCCTGGAGGAAGGCGATAAAATATAGAAAAATTGATAAAAGGCACCCCAAAAAATCGTCCGTCATAAATTTGCGCGTGTGCTCCAAACATTTTTGCCAGTCCGACTTTAAGAACACAAAATATAGTGAGTCACAACATATAAACGAATGTTTTTGGAAAGTAAACGATTATTTGTTTGCAGGTGTTCCTATTTTGAAAACCACAGCAGTGCCATCTCTTTTCTTGGGGGCAACATCCAAATCAAAAGTCAAACATTTTAAATTATTGCGTATTTTAAATAAATCTTATCTTATTTTTTAGCTTTTAGCACCGAAAGTGGATCCGATTACTAAGCTTATTGGAGATATTAATGATGATATTATTGCGGACGTTCCAGATTTAATTAACATCGTTAATGTAAGATTTGGAATTTTTATTATTGAATATTAAAATCTCTGTTTCAGGTTTTCTCGGAAAAAATACAAGAACCACCAGCAAAAGTGAAGGAAGAACCAATGGACATTGAAATAGAAGAGGTAACTGCGATTTATCTACTTCGACTATTTTCTATAAACAATTATTTCAGATATTAATAAAAGAAGAAGACATCGTGGATGCATTACCAGCGCCAGAACTCCCAATTCGGATGAAAACTCCAGAACTTGTACCTATATCAAAGACTCCACAACCGGAACCTCCAACTATGATTCAAACTCCACAACCACAACTCTCAAATAATATTAAAACTACAGCACCCGAACCCACAAAAATCTATACTCGATGTGCCGTTTGTTTATCGAATGAATGGGAGAATCATTTGTTTCATAATATTTATGACTTTGAATTTCAATATAATGGCATGAGCATTTTGGAGATGTTGGAACTATGCACTGGATATAAGGTACTAGTGAAGAAAAATGTACCAAACAGTGCTAATAGTTTACTTATTTCAGATGGATAGACAACGACCTCTGGCACAATGCATTTGTGACATCTGCTACCAAGAATTATTGGTTCGGAATATTTATCGCGAAAAGTTCATAAAGTCGCAAAACATTTTAAAATCAGAACGTAAACAATAATTTAGTATTAGCTTAATATGTGTTAGTCGCCATGGCGCGAAATTTTAAAAATAAAAATATGCAACTTCAATAAAGTTTAAATTAATTCCTTAGACTTAAACAAAACGAAAAGATTTCCCAATATACCAATAAAGAATTCAAAAACAAAAATATCAATGCAGAAGATTGCATAAAATTCCAAAAAATGTATAATTCAAACATTGTACCGAACACGAACGAGTTTCAACGATGAAGTCGCATTTTGCAATGGCGTCCGAAATGACACAAAATGCTTGTCAATTACGAATAGGGTTAAAAAGGTCGCGAATATTAAATTGATGTAAAATCCTACCTTATCATATCCTCCTGAATGGTAAATCCGTTTGTCTAGTTAATCCTAGATATGTAATCCTCAAAGAATGCACTTCACTTATCACTTAAATGCACAACACAATTTTTTAAATAATTGGCACGAAATATTTAATTTCACTTCACATCATTTAATAGCACTTTCAAACTTCCCGTAATCAACAATTTATTTACTCAAACTAATTATTTGAGTTACAATTTTTAAACGAGAGCGATGCGATTCACGGCGCGGAAAAAATAAGACTAAAAATGGCGAAATTGCGCACCTCTATTTATAACCTTCGCTAAAAATCAGTGCGACCAGCAGTGACAAACCGTAGAAAAATAAAATAACCATTTAGTTTATTGCTAATTTTAACGTTATTTAATTATAGATTTGCAAAATACCTTCACGTACCTTTAACTATAAGTACCCGCTACCTGTCTGAAAGTTTATTTCAAATTTATATAGCGCGGTTCAATTTTTTAAAAAAAGTAGGGTTATAATTTGCTAATTTAAACGTTTAATTAATATTTTATCCAGAAACATGCTTATATAAGCCTAAATTAATGTCCTTAATGCTTTACTTTATGTTTCGTAGCATTTGGTGCAAAAATTTTGCTCCCAAAAACCTAACCTTTACATTATGCCAATTTTTTCAAAATTTACAACAATTCTCGCTAATCCAATGCTAGATTACTGTATCTTAAGCTCGTTTAAGCTGTTTAACATATTGGTTAAACAGGTCCTGTTGAAATAATTGAGAAATTTGCTACCGGTCTTTTGGTGGTTTTTGCGGGCCCCTTTGAATTCTGCTACAATTCTACTTAATCCTGCTATATGAGCCTCTTTAGTTGCCTGAAAGGCATTAGTTTATGCATATTTTACTACAATCAAGACAGTTTCAAAGCTAATCGATACAAAAATCGATAGCGGGCCGAATCGCTAAAATCACTGGCTCCCGCTGGCGAATTAAAAGAGTGTCAGGCTACAAAATTCAGTTCAGATTTATCGCATTGTGTTGTAGATCGATTATGCTAGCTTTTGAATGATTAAAATCGGTTCAGGATTAGTAGAGATCTATTTTTTTGAAATAAAAAACATTTCCTGACTTTGGAATGAAAGTGTGGTAATTTAGGGGGCTCCAAAGTGGTGGAAACTTTGGCAGGTTAGAAATTGAGTTTTTTTTTATGGTTGGGAAGCAAATTTTATTCGATTGAGTTTTGCAATTTTGTGGGGCCCAAAAACCAAAGTTGAAAACCCAAAAATGTATTTTTGACATGAGTATGCAACCAGACATACATGTTTTCCAAAAAGTTTGAATATTTACTATTTATATATTTGGTTTTATTTAGGGTTGTGCTAATAAATTTGAACAATATGGTAATGCAATATACTTATTTGCAAAGCTTTTATTAAATTTATTAACATTTTATTAATTAAATAGTTTCAAATAAATGCGTGGCACCACTCAACAGCTAACTTCACTCTATTCCTGAAAATGAGGTTATACACTAAGTTTTTTGTTTTGATTGCTTGTTTTTAAAAAACAGATTTTATTTTAAAAATGTGGATGTTTTGTGTGTACAATGTATTAATTGATTGATTCCCGAATACAGCGCGCTGAAAGCTGAAGAAGTAATTCGCATAATTCTGTGGTCATTGACCAAACCTCCGTAAAATGGGGCGGAGAAAAAGATCGTCAGTTTATGCCACAAAAACTGAACTCTTGATGGAATCCGAATATACTGACGCAAAGGAAAGTACAGCCACATATACAGAAGACGAAGAAATAGTCCGAGATGTCTTGCAGATGATGATAGATAACGTAGTATTAACATCCGGAAACGAGTAAGTGATCTTCAATTATTTCGTCGAATTCAAATGATAAATGCGATTGTAGACGAGTGAAGTCCTTACGAGTACGAAATCAGCGGTCCGGGAGCAAAGCACCGAAGTCAATCACTAAAAAGAGCAAGTACAATTGTTGCGTTCAAGGTTGTCCAAATAGCAAAACTACGGAAAAAGTGAAGTTTCATCATTTACCGAAAGAAAATTCGGGTGACATAGAGTTTGTGAATCAATTCGGAAGGCTTGTACAAATGGATCGATTGCTGGCATGGGAGAAGGCGCTAAGTCTGACGAAATCCAATACGTGCAATCGGGTGTGCTACAAGCATTTTTTGGACAGTGACTACATTTATTATGGTATGTTACAATTATTATTTTTTCAAATAATTTATAAGCCAAAATTATTTGAATTGGGGGCAAGTAAAATTGAACGATAAGTATTAGTTAGCGTAGTAATCCTAGATGGCGCTAACAAAACAATTTGTTTGATGACAGTAATCCTAGATGGCGCTCACAAAATATTTTTTTGGAGGAGGGGGATGATATTTAACTTAGTGGTACTAAATTTTATAAATAATTGATTTTTTACAGAAAATTGCAAAACACCAGCATTGAAAAAAAATGCCGTTCCGTTTCTATTTTTGCTATCAGACCTAAATATTACGAAAAAGAGGACGAAAGTGCAAAAACCAATCGAGAAAATAAAAGTAGAACCAATGGAACAAGTAATTTGACCATTTTTCCGTTTCAACTAATTTAATTATTTAATTAACGGTTTCAGATCGTTGTGAAACAAGAAGTTACCGTACAATCCGACCCGCTAAAAATCGACTCGCGATGTGCGGTTTGTTTGGGGGAGCCAGCGTTTCATAATATTTATGAAATTCAAGATAATATGACTATTTTGAAAATGTTGGAACTGTGCACTGGATACGAGGTAAAAAAAATACCCATTATCTACGAATACAACAATTTTTACTTAATTTCAGATTGAAATCCCGGAGCAAACTCTAGTACCCGGCATCTGCGACTGTTGCTACAAAGAATTATTGGCGGGAAATAGTTACCGCAAAAAATATATAAAATCGCAAACTACCTTAGAGTCCGAAAGGAGCGAACCTTTCGTAACCAATAAACCGACCGTCTCGGGTTTGTCTACATCAACGTAAATAATTTCTTTACAATAATCGAAGCTTTTCAGCTAAAAAAGACCAACCAGTCAAAATCCGCCCGGAACTCATCGGCGAAATCAACGCATTCTTTTTATTAGCGGCCGAAGACAACGAACGGAGCGCTTGCACCCCTTTAAAATGCTTCGAGCACTTCATGGGCGTAATAATGGAAAAAATGACGGACTATACCAACGAAGCGATACAGGAACAAGCGAAAGGTGCCGCCGATTTTCCAGAAGAGACGTGCAAAGACGAACTGCTGGCGTTCGTTGGACTGTTCGTGTTCGCCGGATCGGCCAAACGCATCAACATGGATGAGGAGGAGCTGTATAATATAACTTTTGCGGGGACGATGTACGAGTTGATCATCGATAGCGAACGATTTAAATTCCTGCTAGACCACATCATGTTTTACGGAACGAAAAACCATAAAAATATTTTAGAGTTCGACGGATTTACGCATTTCATGCACGGCGTGTGGAACTTATTTATGGACCGATGCATTGAAACCGCTTTGCCGACCGTTAACTGGTCGTCGGTGACTTGGATCGAGCATTATTTGCTCTGCAACACGCATTGCCCGGTCCAGCGATTTAAAACGGAAAGCACGTCGTGGCGTTACGGGATTAAAATGGTGACGCATTTCGATTCGAACAATAACGTCCTGTTAAAGTCCTATCCGTGTACGGGGAACGATTCGTCGCAAGTGGTGGACGAATGCTGCGATCCGGAAACCCGGAATTGTTTCCGGCAACTTTGGTCGCAATTCTATTGTTCGCAGAATAGCCAACGGTGGCCGATGATTTTATTTTACGCGATGGTGACTATCGCGTCAATTAATTCGTATTCGATGTATTGCGGGAAACTCGGGAAGTTGCCGGAGGACGTATTTTTGAGGCGGTTGAGTAATGCGCTGTTACTGCCGCTGGCGAAAAAGAAATTATGTGTGGGCGAACGGAAAGCGCACCCTATATTGCTGCAGTTATTAGCATAAATGTATTGTTATAAGTAAGTGTATGAAAGTATTTAAAAATAAAGTAGCAATTTTTATAAACCAGACTTTTGATTTTTGAATTTCGCGGGTTAAATAAGGGACCGCCACTGGGCGCTAGCAGCTGACAGCTAACTTCACTGTCGAAAATGAGGTTAGACACATTTGAAATGAGTGTTGTGTCCAGGGGGGTGCAGGCGAGATGCCAGAAGTGCTTTAAATATCTTCGATATTTAATAAAATCCAAAAATAGTATTAAATTATCAAATTTATTCGAAAATTATAGGTGTACAAAAATAGTTTCACATTTCCAAAAATTACTCGTCGTATTCGAATCCTGTTATTGAGTTTGAAGTACTAGTATGCCTATCAACCACCAAGACCATCGTGATGTAGTCCAATTCCTTTGGAATACTAAGGAAATTTTGTACTCGCTTTAGATGTGGGACAATATCAATATTACTGCGGACTTTCCGCTCAAATCCCAGTTGAAACGTTGCGCCATCACATTCCATGACGCCGCTTTGGTTGTATACTTCTCGTTCAGTATCCTCCAATGTCACCGCATTATCTTTATCAGTGCCTACGTTTCTTTGTTCTGGTTCAAACATCTGGCGAAAAGTTCTTGAGGGAGCCCCAGTGGTTTGAACACCACTAGTACTGTAAGTCGCCGTCGTACTAGTTTGTGTCACAGCAGTGGGAACCTTGGCTTGAGACCCTTTCGAAAACCGGAATTCTGACTCACTAATTTGGGTTCCAATATGCGCCACGTGGCGCCCCCAAAATTTTTCATATGCACAGTAAGGTCGTCGCGTGTTCGGTTTTGCTCTCTGCTGCTTCGGTTTGGAGCCCAATTTGCCGGCCGAAGGTCCAAGATTACACGTTAACGTTACACTCGTACTTTCCAGGTTCGTCTTTTCAAGTTTGTCTTGAGAAATCATGCTCTCCGATCCCATTTTCTTTGGTCCGCGTAATGCTGGTGCAGTCGAACATCTGTTCTTGGTTAGTGCGGGTCGCACAGGGTCCTTAGTTGGGATTTTCTGTGCCATTACTTGAAATTTTGCAAAAGTTGACGGTTTCTCCAAAAACAAAAGCGCCAACTGATTTTTAATTTTGTTTTCGATTGGCCTGCTGGAGAAAATTAGAGAACCAGGCATCTGCGATGTATACTACAAAGAATTGTTGGAGAACAAAAGCTATCACAAATTGCTTTTCAACACAAATCTCTTCTCTAACTAGAAGCGGATTAATTTTCTCTCGTTTAACGAAATGAATTCTGATCAGAAATTCTACCTTTGCCAATTCACTCACTAAACTTGTTGGAAGAGTTAGTAATTTTCCTGTTCTTTATATCCAATCCCACGGCTGCCGCAGATTCCTTTGTCCACCCATTAATAACATTTTTTCCTACAGCTATATTGTCGTACCAGGGAGAATTGGGTAGTTCTACCTTCCAGAGGCGATTTGGTCTCAGGAAGACGTTCTTTATCGGAACATCTCTGCCTCGTTTTATCATTAATTTAAGGAATAATCGGACCGCACATAAGTTGATATCACTGTTTCGAACCAACCATTTACTTTTAATGCCGTTAGTGGAGCCTTCCTGATTTGTTTCGCTAAATGTAGGATTATATTCGATACGACTAACTGACGAATTTATCGTATTTCTTTCGATTTTAAAAAAGTCAATCAAACAAGCATCAGCCTCAGTACTTTTCCATGCTAATTCTACTGCAGCAATATGATAAAACTTTCGTTGAAGCCCTTCGGGCGTGTTTTCATCCCAAAAATTATTAATTTTAGTAGAGTCTTCTAATTTTGATGCAGTGGTGCTTATTTTACGTTTCGATCGATAAGTTTGTAATATTTTCCGTGGATCTAGAGCATCCCGCGCTAGTTTAAATACGGCACCCTTCATCGGATCAATTTCGATATTGTAATCGTCGTGATACTTTTCTTGTAGCATTCTGCTTGAAACCCTCCACATGGTTTTAAACGTTGTTTCTTTAAACTCTCTACGATCCAATTTCTTTATGTTTACAGCCCAGTCTTTAAGTATGAATGCCAGTTCTTGCGGAGTTCGGCGTTCATTTAATACATAGTTTCTGTCAGCACAGAAGTCCATAAATAATTTCCAAATGTGTTTCTTACTATTTAAAGTACTTTTTGGAGTGTTATTATTTTCTTTAATAAGTTCGTTAATTGATTCGTTATTTTCTCGTCCAAACCGCGACTCTGACATTTCTATGAAATTGCAATTAAATTATGTAACTGAAAAGTTAGTTTAAATACTTTGAAATATTTTTATTGCTAATCACGTGACTTAAAATGACCAATCAAATAACTAGACAGTTATGGCTACTGAAAACATCCCATGGATAGTTTCCAGTGTTCTGATTGATCTATTTAGCACACATGACTACAAATAAAAATATTTGATTGGATTTCAATTTAATAAAAAATATTTTCTAATATTTACCATTTTCCGTCTCGATTTTGATGAGAACTTCAGGTGGATTTTTCAAAATATTCTGAGATTTCTCAAATTGTTTCCGGAAGTTGTTACAATGCATTAATTGTTCCGCACATAATTTACAAATAAATTGCGGAATATTAGCTACTTGTACGATCTGAAAAAGTTTATCGTGAATACAAAATGTTTATTGAGTTTGTTAATAAAATACCTTTATTGAAGTGCACATTTCCAAAATATGGCAAACAGAATTTTGATCAATTTGTGTTTGAAAAACATCAACATCAGCGCCATCTGCTAAACAAACTTGACACAACGATGCATTTTTTGGTGATTCCGTTGAACTTGTTTCTGTTAAACTGGAAGGTTCTCCGATTTCGTAAATGTTTGGTTTTTCCTCTTTTATGATAATCTAAACAAAAAACTGAATTATTATACTATATAATTATGGCAGCTATTTTTACCTCTTCGCCTATAGATGTCATGTCAGGTAAATCCGGCATAGCTACATCAACCTCATCTAGCGGTTCTTCTTTGAACTGAAAAATAGTGATTAAAATGTGAGCTATTAAAGTTTTGTGATTTTTAAGCTTGGATTCAATAAAAAAAAAACTCACCGTAAATTTTGTCTCCAACTCGGGCATCGCAGTCGCTGAATATTCTTCAGAAAACGAATTAATATTATTTTCTTGAACCAAACCATTTCCCAATTCCATCATTGATTCTGCAGCCAACAACATTGAACTTGAAGCATTTTCTTCAGTAGATTGCTGTAAAAAAAAATTTAAATTTGTACAAAAAATTTAAATTTGAAATTACCTTGGCAATCTCAGGCATGTTCAATGATGGAATGGATGTCGGTTTTAAGTACCTTCTTGTCGATTCAGTCTGTCCTGAAACATTTAAAAAAATATTTTATATTTTTTTGCTTGCGGAAAACAAAAAAGGGAAATATTGTCTTTGTTATATTTTCCTTCGCACTGCGCGACACAACATTTAAGCACCATTAATAATGCGATATTAATTCACTAATATTAACTAATTAACAAAATAATAAACACGTTAGTAAATAATAAACATAACCTTGCTTTTAGTTGTCAAAACAATTTGAACGTAGAGCGCGTTCGTTTTGTAATCAAAACTGAGACATCCGGAAGACACAATTATTTTTTTGCTTCAATTAAATAATTCGTTCCTTAAATAAGCAATTTCTAATACATATTACTATTCATTACACACTAGTGTTGAAAAATATTTCAATAATATACAAATTAAATATTTTTACCACGGAAATATATGCATGCGCAGAAGGCCTTGAAATTTGTAAACAAATTATGCAATTTACCTTTTCCCTTTTTTGACGGGCGAAAATCAGTGTCCAAAAAGTGTAAAGAACAAACCAATAAATGTTTGTTTATCTTCTTACTACCGACGTTAATTCTTTTAAACCACTTTTCCCTAACACTGTGCAATTTAGGAAAGCTATGAAATGACACACCAGTGGTGTGTTTTAACACCCCTCTGGATTTGCAGCCTCGCACACTGCATACTTCCATTGCAATTACTTTTTAATACACTTGAAACTAATAAAAATGTAAACAATACTATTCCCAGGTGACTGACCTGCTCTGGGCAAACTGGAAAATATTTCCAATGCGCACGCTCTTGCTCCAGGAATAATATAGCTCACAATATAGGCAACCAGTTATACATAGACAAATAGCTACTAGTTCAGATTTATTAGACTTACCCATAGTAGATTCGCAAAAATAGGGCCCCCCAGATGTATTTGTACAAACACTTAAAATTTCACTTTTATATCGTTTAATAGTACTCTTTATTAGTAAAATATTTTTCTTGTTAATTTCCAGTTTTAATCCATTGCACAATTTTTGTAAGTGCTCATTTTTATTGGAATATCCTGCCAGATCATTTTCGGATATATGTTCGGCTTTTATAATGCTTTTGATCAGATCAACTCGATCACGCACATGCTGTAGCGATTTAAACATTTTAATAAACCCTTTGTTTATCAAAAGACGAATGCAGAACCTTAGGACTTTTTTACGTACGGCACGGTACACGTTAAACAGTATGAACAGAGACCACAGACTCGTAATTTCGAATAAACAATTACTTTGTTTTGTTCAGATGAAGTTTTTTCTGTTATGTCATTTTGAAAGTACATAAATGTGAAGTTAGCTGTATTTAGTGCCGAACCACTATTCCATCACCGCAATTTTGGAGAAACTTATAAAATAATTGATGCAGTAGACGTCAGGAAAATGTTTTTGTAGTCTAAATAATTCATAAATAAATTCTATACCATAGTGACTTTGTTAAAAAATTATATAATTCTTTTTGTTGGTAAAAATATTGCCCCGGTGGAAATCACATGTCAAGTGGTGGCAGCCATTGTTGTTGTGTTTTGTTTTGTGATAAATAATTAATAATCAATTGTGACTGAATTTTCGTAAATATAATGTCTAAAACGTATCATTGGTGTATCGTGCCACAGTGCACGAACACTAGTTCGAACAATAAAGGCAAAGTGTTCATTCAAGTGCCGATTCAAATCGAGCGAAGAAAGCAGTGGTTCGATTCGATTGGACGCGATTTTAACAAAATGCAATCGAAAACGGGGAGCTTGTTTATGTGTGAAGACCATTTCGATGTAAGTTTTATATTATACGAAGAAGTTTTTAATAATTTACAACAAAATATTAAGTTAGGTTAGGGTTGAAATAATTGTTGATTCAAAATTGTGATTGCAGCTCGAAAAAGATATGGAAAACTATATGGAATGGAAGTACACGAAATGTAAAAAGATTATGCGAAAAGATGTGGTTCCGCACAAATTCGAATGTCAACAAACCGACGAAATAGAGCGAACGTGCGACGAAGTCCCAACGACTAGAAAACGTCAGAAACTTACGAACTTGAACGAAGCATTAGATGAGCCGGAAAATGTGTCAACAAAAAACGAACCAACAACAACAGACAATTCGGAGGAAAGTGAGAGTTATGAAGACTACAATGCTGCATACTCGGAAGAAGGCGTTTCCAATTTGGTAGATACTAAATCTTTAGGGATAGTTGTAAGAGTAAAACCGAAATTTTGCCGTGAAAGAATGAACTAATACATAAATTATAATATTTTAGTTCAAAGAAGAACCGCTAGATGACGTTGATGCTGCCATGTTGGATGTACCTGACTTGGTATCTATAGACGAAGAGGTAAAAATTGCTGCCATAATTATCTAGTATAATAATTCAGTTCGCTGTTTAGATTATTATAAAAGAGGAAAAATCAAACATTTATGAAATCGGAGAACCTTCCAATTTAACAAAAACAAGTTCAACGGATACGCCAAAAAATGCACCGTTGTGTCAAGTTTGTTTAGCAGATGGCGCTGATGTTGATATTTTTCAAACGCAATTCGATCACATTTCTGTTTGCATTATCTTGGAACTGTGCACTGCAATTAAGGTATTTTATTAACAAAGTCAACAAACATTTTGTATTCACGGTAAGCTTTTTCAGATCGTACAAGTAGCTAATATTCCGCAATTTATTTGTAAATTATGCGCGGAACAATTAATGCATTGTAACAACTTTCGGAAACAATTTGAGAAATCGCAGAATATTTTGAAACTTACACCTGAAGTTTCCATAAAAACCGAGACAGAAAATGGTAAGTATTAGAAAATAATTTTTATTAAATAGAAATCCAATCAAATATTTTTATTAAAGTCACGTGTGCTAGATGGATCAATCAGAACACTGGAAACAATTCATGGGATGTTTTCAATACTAATAACTATCCAGTTATTTGATTGGTCATCTTAAATCACGTGATTAGAAATAGAAATATTTCAAAGTATTTAAACTAACTTTTCAGTTACATAATTTAATACCAATTTTTTAAAATGTTAGCGTCGCGGTTTGGACAAGAAACCAACGAATCAATTAACGAACTTATTGAAGAAAATAGGAAAACTCCAAATAATACTGTAAATAACAAGAAGTACATTTGGAAAATATTCATGGACTTCTGTGCAGACAGAAACTATGAATTAAACGAACACCGAACTCCGCAAGAACTCGCATTGATACTCAAAGACTGGGCTGTAAACATGAAAAAGTTGGATGGTACAGAGTTTAAAGAGACAACGGTTAAAACAATGTGGGGTGTTTCAAGCAAAATGTTACAAGAAAAGTATCACGACGATTACAATATCGCAATTGATCCGATGAAGGGTGCCGTATTTAAAGAAGCGCGGGACGCTCGAGATGCCACACGGAAAATATTACAAACGGATCCATCGAAACGTAAAATGAGCGCCACTGCATTACGATTAGAA
This sequence comes from Cryptophagus acutangulus, assembly GCA_963556235.1. NCBI lineage: Eukaryota > Metazoa > Arthropoda > Insecta > Coleoptera > Cryptophagidae > Cryptophagus > Cryptophagus acutangulus. The sequence goes on from OY744569.1 coordinate 3,670,233, forward strand.
GACTTAACTAAGATTATTAATTTTTGGGACGAAAACACACCCGAAGGGCTTCAACGGAAGTTCTATCATATTGCTGCGGTAGAATTGGCGTGGAGAAGTATTGAGGCTGTTGGATGTTTGATTGACTATTTTGCAATGGAACGAACTTATATAGATTCTCCAGTCAATCGTATTAAATATAATCCCCCGTTTATCAAAACTAGCCTGGGAGGCTCGAAGAACTGCGGCGAAAGTAAATGGTTGATTCGAAACAGTGATAGCAACTTATGTGCGGTCCGATTATTCCTTAAATTAATGTCGAAACGGGGCCCAAATATTAAGATTAAGAGATTATTCTTAAGACCGAATCGCAAGTGGAAGTCGGAAGTGGATAACTGGTACGATAATATGCCGGTAGGGAGAAATGTGATTAATGGGTGGACCAAGGCGTCTGCGGCGGCTGTGGGGTTGGATATAAAGAACAGGAAAATTACGAATTATTCCAACAGGTGCAGTCTGTGAATCGGCAAAGTGGAATTTGTGGATTTTATTTTAAATATGGTTGAATTGCCAAAAAATTGCTGCTTGCTCGAAAATCGTTCAGCTTTAAGTTAAGGGAGATGCCGATTGCAGAAAAAAAAATATGTTTTTTTTTAAGAAACAGTTGTATGTATTAAAAAGCGATTTGTGATAGCTTTTGATTTCTTAGTGATAAGAAATAAATTATAAACATTTTTCAATTTTTTTTCACTCCAAAACTTTATATAAATTTGCGCGATTACCTATTTAAATTATTGGACCAATCAGAACTCACCCGCAAAAGTCGTTATGTGTGAATCCACCTTAACGCAATGTGTTGTTGAAAACTTAAATCACTAACCTTTTTCCGTGGTGGAAACGTTCGGGTTATTGACCGAATAGAGGTCGCTACAGTGCGAAAACAATAACGTCATTCATTCGTTTACAATTTGACGTCGTCTACAAAATTTTGCTCATGTTGCTAAAGAAAACATAAACAAACCTATTAGTAATAATGTCTGATAGACGGCCGTCTTCCTCATCGGCTACCGATGACCCACCAAACTCCAGATTGTTTATCGTTGGCAGTCGATCTTTATGTGAAGATGATTATCGACAAGCGTTCGCTCCATTTGGAAACATTGAGGAGCTGTGGATGGTGAAGGATCGTGGCTCAGGCGAATATAAAGGTAATTAAACAGTCACAAAATAATTGCAAATATTTATGAAACCAAACGAAATGTTTTAGGTGTAACTTATATCAAATATGGGAAAACGTCGGAAGCGGCCAAAGCGCTGGAAGCGATGAATGGAAAAAATATCGGCGGTGTTAATCGCAGTATTAAAGTCATGATTGCAGCGAGGTAAGCGTAATAGTTGTTTTTGTCTGGCGGGCCGAAAGAGAAAGTTTGCGCCCGCGGCCCGGCAAGGATTTTTGCTCGCCCACGGGTTGCACTTTCTTGCGGCTCGAAGTGCATGCAAGGTTTTACGCACAACCGAATGAAAGTGTTTATTTAAAAGTGCGAATGTTTATTTGTTTTGTAGTAAATGTCTTGACCTTTCAATATGGGACGCCATCTATTATTTAGTAGCAATATTTTTTGATTTAAAATTTTGACCATAGATGGCTAATAAATTAATGGTTATTTTTAAACTTTAATAACTAATTAACCGTTTTTTCGATCGCATTGAAATTTACTCATCTTCTCCAAAACGAAAATAATTATCAGAATCTTTATAAATCGAAATAAAAATGTTAATACTTTTCGCAAAAATGACGTCAAACTAAGCCCAATTTTGACATAAATATTTAAATTGTTCCAGTCGTGATCAGGGTTCGAAAAGGGACTCAATCTCAAACGAAGAGGAGAAAACTCAGCGTCTATTCGTTATGGTTCCCAAAACAATGACGGATACCGAGCTCTACGATAACTTCAAAGCGTTCGGCGATATCGACTACGCTACTCTGATCCGTGATCGCGATACCAGAGAAAATAAAGGATTTGCCTACGTTAAATACTTCAAGTAAGAACTCTATTTACTCAACTATTTACAACAACTAATTTTTGTTCAGATTTTCGCACGCAGCCGCCGCTTTCGAACAATGCGACCGAAAGTTCCGACCAGTATTTGCAGAGCCTCGAAAATCGCAGCGCCACCTAGAGGACAAATACTTCAGTAATTCGAATAATTCTTATGATTCGTTTATGAAGCCGAGTGGGGCGCAGCATACGCCGCCGCCAAGCAACCACAACAATAGCAACAACGAGAATTATACCAAGTTGATTGTGATTGGCAGTCCGCTCGTCAATCAGGATCAATTGTGGCGACTTTTCGATATTGTGCCTGGTAAAATTTATTTTCTAAAAATATTTTTAAATAATTATTTACAAATATTTGTAGGTATGGATTACTGCCAATTGCGCTACGAAGGCGAGAGCCATCGCCCACCAGTGCGGTTCGTCGCCGAAGTGGTCTACACCGAACCGCAATGGGCGATTCACGCCAAAGAAAAATTGCACGGATTTGAGTACCCGCCCGGATTTCGTCTAATCGTCAAACCCGATTACGATTCGATGAGTCACAATACGAATAAGAAGAGTGGCGGCAAAAATGATATTCTTCAGCTGGCTGAGACCATTGTGCAGGCCACTTCGCTTATACAAGCCGCGGGAATCTCACCAGGTAAAAAAATATTTTTTTAAAAAAAAAATTGTTAATTAATTTTGTTTTAGAAGTTTTGCAATCGAAGTTGAGCAATAAAGACATGAATTCCTACAATTCTATTTTACCGGATGTGCAGCCGTTGGCTAATGTGGACACCGAAACTGCAGCACGGTAAAAAAAAATAATTTCCGGGAAAATTTAAATTAATTTTTTTAATTTTAGCTGTTTCATTGTGTGCACCCCACATCCACCACCGAACTCCGTACTGAAAGACATGTTCTGTCGTTTCGGTAATTTAATTGACGTCTACATGTTACCGAACCGGAACTGCGGCTACGCCAAGTTTGCAACCCAAGAATCGGCCGATGATGCCCGAAAGGTTTTATTACAATTTTAGTTTTATAAAATCGGGAAATAATTTTTGCTTTTCAGGTGTTACACGGTTTTGAGGTTGTAGGTGTGCGAATGAAAGTGTTGAAAGCGGAAGAAAAGCCGGATTATCAACGGAAACGCCAGCGAGTGGACGAGTAAACCTCGTAAGTATTATTAGATGTTTGTGATATTTAACTGTGCTGTGATTAACGACTTTCTGTGGGAATTGTACGATACTTAACCGAGTTCTATTCACTAAGACGCTTTCTGACTTAGTTTTTTTCTCTTACTACTTTTTCTACTACGCACACAAACGTCACGTGTTTAATTGATTTTAATGGTTTTCTAGAGTTTTGGACTATTATAGACATAATATGGACAGACTGAGAATTATGTTTTTAAATACGTAACGTAATTTTTGGGACATGCTGACAATGAATTTTTTTTACGATACGGTACCTACTTAAACGTTTTTGTTTGTTTGTTTTTTTTTTAATTAACACTACACTAAAGGTTTTCTATCGTAGCATAATATGTTCTTTCTAGATTGTAAAAGTATAATTTAAACAAATAAAATATTATGATATATAATTTTCACAATTGTGAGTGGTTTTTGTTTTTCCGAAGGTAATAATATGTTGTGTTATTAGGATTAAAAGTGTCACTTTGTTTGATGAGCAATATTTTGCGCGTTCGCAAAATATTTAACGCGCGCGCATGGTGCGGAGCCGAAATCAATGCGCATGCGCAGCACGTATTGCGCAAAACCATATTCAATTTATATACAATTTATTAATATTAACTTAATGTAGAAATTAGAAATGATATAGTAGTATAATTTTACAATCTTAAATAGCATGTAATCAAGAACGAATTGAATTCAAGGTCTCTGGTAGAATCGCACTACAAAAGTAGCGAAATATCAATACCGTCTTGATTGCACTTAAAACGTAACATTCATTAAAAATTTAGAATAATTAGTGCCCCATAAGAAACAACAGTTCAATGACAACATTATTGAAGCACTGTATTGGTTAAAAAAAATGCGTACAAACAGTCAATTGGAAGGAGAATCGTCGTCACAAAAGCGTTTTTCTCAATATGAGAAACACCTCGTTTATGTACACACGTACTGGGCGGCTCAGCAGAGATTGATTCGGGTGTTCACCACGTACAAGTATACGAAGAACTAAACTTTGTTTTAACGTTATGATTTGATTAAAATGAAATAGAAAAAAAATATACAATTCTAAACAACTAGGCTAGCCCTCAATTTTGTCATTTCTTTTTCAATCGGCTGACTATCCATTCCAACCCTTGGTACAACCTGCAACAAAATATAATAATTAATTGGTTGTAATGAATTGAATTGATGGTGGTTATTACCCTTCGCCGGTTAGAGCGCAGCACGACTGTATATGCCACTGTTGTTGCTTAATTGCAGTTAGATCTAATTCTTTTGATATTTCCGAGGCAGTCATTGACCCTTTCACGTCTTGTTTATTTGCGTACACTAAAACACCGGCTTTCGACAGTTCCTCATTAGCCAACATTTTACACAATTCTTCTCGGATTACCGTCAATCGTTCGCGGTCGGTTGAATCCACCACCACTATTACGAACTGGAAAATAATTAGTATAGTTAATTAAAAATATTTTATATTATTTTAGAATTTTAAACAAGTGTGCATATTTTTGATAACCTTCCTTGAACGTCATCGACATCGATTACGATGTTTTAAATGTGAAATTGTAAACATCAAACAGTGACGACTGATAAATTACAAAAATATTCCTTCAGTTCAAGGAACTAAATTAAATGCAAGGAGAATTAGCGTTTCGTTGAATGAAATTAGAAAGTTAGAAAATTGTAGCATTACATTATTTTAATCAAATTTTAAATTCGTTATTTTTACAGCGAGATAATGCTACTACGTATTAAATGTTTGCATATAAAAATAATGTATACAGTGAGTTACACAAAAACTCTTTTTTTTTATAAACAAATTAAGTCTTTGTTTACTTTCACGCTTGACAATGTGTACTTAACTATCAAGCAATAATTTCATAAGTTGATAATAAAGTGCAGTGCAGCTGCAGTGCCAGTTTAACTAACTGTAAGAAAATTCAATATTGGGCATTTAAATTAATTTTAGTTCAAATTTTAGACACCCGACAAGAATTAATTAAATTATATTTTGAAACAAAAATTCTAATTAAATTATTAATAAAAATTCAAGTTCAAGGTCAGGTATTATGACAACTACGCGCAAGTTCACAAAACAATGCAACATGAAGTTAGCTACAAATCAAATTGTGCTATTATTAAAACCGCGGAAAATTCTGAACCCACTATTTATACATTCCCCAGAATAGAATAATGTAAAAATACAAGTTACTGCAGCAAAACATAAATAAAAATGAGCAAAGACAAGACGCCACAACAACTTAATGCATTTTTAACTGACACTTAATTAAACACTCGACAGAACAAATAATAGAACGGAATTGAAAGTTCGAACTAGAACCATTCAATTCAATGCTGCAATGATGTAATTAACGAGCTAATTGCCACTTTAATTAAATCAAACAATAGAACATAAAAATGTCAAATCTAATTTAAATGACCATAACATAAGGAAACGCAATAATTACCTCCGTGTTAGTATAATAAGTGCTCCAAGCAGCCCTAAGCGATTGTTGTCCACCCAAATCCCACATGATGAAGTGGATATTCCTCCAAACGACTTCCTCAACATTGGACCCAATCGTTGGACTGGTATGAACCACTTCGTTCATCAGGAACTGGTACAATATCGTCGTTTTCCCAGCATTGTCCAGTCCAACAATAACAATCTTATGCTCTAAATAAACAACAATACAATATTGAGTGGAATGTCGGACATAACCTAAAAGCTCACCTTCGTTCCCGAAAAGGTTCCACAGTTTGGCGAATAGTAATCCCATTGCGTACTCGTGGTTTACAACAGTATATAATTATTTAAATAAAATATCACAACACTTGATTTTGTTTTCTTCTTTGAATTTGTTCGATTACAGTAAAGTTCTCTTCAACATTATTCGCGATGCTGCTACGAAAAGACGCTGTCGTTATCACAATCGCGCGAAGATGTGCTCGAATTAGATCATTGAGAACGCGATGTTTGTCATAACTGTCTGTTGGAATCGTTGTCTTTCTTGTGAAAGCTCATAATTTAATAAGAATCAGAAAATCATATGGAATGACGCGCCTCGAATGACGTCACACTAGTTACTTTCACGTCAAATTTCGTACAGGAACGGATTAACCTCATTTTTGTGAACTGTAACAGTAATACTGGTGCAGTGTATTACTGGTTGCGTACAATTAAATAAATTACATATTTATACGTTTAAAAACGTTATTTTTGATTAATTGCAATTAACTATTATATTAAAACATAATATTTAAAATGGTTTAAAACTTATGCAACCAAACATACACTAAAAAGGTTTTCAGTAGTAAGTGAAACCAGTGCGCTTAAATATAAAGTGGGACTTATGAATATTTTATTTTGCTATTTTCACTAAATAAAAAACAATATTTTAAACTAATACCTATAAATATTTAAAATTGTTGTCACTTTATTCGCGTGAACAAGGTAAAATAGTGCAGCATGATTCAATAAACATAAGGTTGGCTCGATCGAGGGCCCAAATTCGTCATTTATGCGCAATGATCCCACATATCGAACATGCACGATCTTTCTCGATTTGCGTTTAAAATTTAACATTTACAGCTTAGGCGGTATTTACATTTAACGATTTACTTGAAGCAAAATAATTAAACTTAATCACATTAATGATGTTGATAAATGTAAATAATCTTTAAATTGTTTCATTAGTCAGTTAAAACAACTTTAGAGTGAGTTTTTTTATTTACATTGGGTTTTAAATAAACTTGCTTTAAATAAAGTTATGAATGCAGACGCTGCTTAAGATTTTACACGACAATTGAAATAAATTCGAGGTTATACTTGTATTTACATTGTTATATTCACGGTGAAAATATATTCAAAAGTGATATTGCCTAGTTGTGCAGTGAGAGTTTGTAAAAACAACAATAAGAAAACCAAGGGCCGTAATATTCGTTATCATCGATTTCCCAAGAAGAAGTTAGAAATGGACTCGTAGTTGTGGACAATCGAAAGTAAACAATCCAACACAGCGACACGTGTTTACATTCAAACATCTTAGAATTCGCGGGTAAATGTTCGGTAGGTGCTCGGTTAAGTTCGTAATGTGTGAGACAAATTTCAAATGGCATTAAATTCCCGCGTGCGTAGAATCGGGTTTCGAGCCAACCTATCTTTATTGAATCATGTAGTGCAGCACAATTTGCGCCAGTGGAAAGCGCCATCCTTTTAAACAACATGGTTCCGATAATTGCCGACGATGGCGCGTTTATTGTTATTGACAGTTTGCTAATTGACATGTTTGTAGTTTTAAAGAAGTTAAAATGCAGAGAAAATGCCCAATTGTGTAGGAATATCTTGCAAAAATTATCCAACGCGTACAAGAGCGTGAAAGACAAATCGTGAAAAGAAAAGTGGCTGAAAGTTTGCAAGAATTAACCTCAAACACGGTATTTTTATTTAATGCGCATTGTTGTAAGTGCTAATTGTATATTTCGTTTAAGGGTTCGAGGCCTTTTGGACTTGATTGATACATTAAGGCACCAATCATGACCAGTGAATCGGCTCCGCTCCATGATGTAACAATACAAGACTTGTTGGAGGCCGTTCCCGCTGCGGAAGCCATGGAAGTTGAAGCCTGTGATCTTAGAATTGTTAAGTATGTTAAGTTATTGAGTAGTAGTGCTATGAACGTAGGAAAACGTAAAAAATTAGATCAGTACTCGTAAATTCATAAACAAGTTCACGGCAGTAGAACTTTACGTTCATTCCACCACCGAAAAATTTATTGCGAGATTATAATTCATAAAATCAAATAGGCGAATGAACTGATAGATGGCGCTGTTCATACTGAACGGAGATAGTTTATAGAACCACCACCAGATGTCTCAGTTTTAATCTTACGTTTAATATTTCAGAAAATCGGAACCGGAATCGGATACCGAACTCGACCTCGAGATAAAACCAAAAACCGAAATCGACGTGGTGGAAGAAGAACTCTTCTACAAAGTAAGCGACGAATCGCAGCGGATCGTCGAACTGGAGCGACAGCTGCGGGACAAAACCACCAAATGCAACACACTCGAAACCGAAATCACAAAACTACAAGCCCGCGTTACACAACTAGAAGACTCCCTTAGTACAATCAACCAAAACCTCGGTAAAATATTTACCCCTCTCCAACTAAAATTAATCGAAAACCCAAACACCAAAGACTGCAAATGGACGGACGAGGACATCGTCCGTGCGATTTCCTTCCGAAGGATAAGCGCCAAAGCGTACACCTTCGTGAAAGACAAACTAAATGTACCTCTACCGATGGAACACACGCTGCAAATTTGGGCGTCCAATTTGCCGCTCAAACCGGGAATCCTGTCGGACATCATGCCGATTATGAGCAACGCCGGCAAGTATTGGTCGGATCTGGATAGACTGACGGTGCTCAGTTTTCATTCGGTAAATTTTCCCGATACGAAGCCGAAATCTTGCCAAATCGCTTTAGCGCGCGGCTTGTCCCGCAAGTGGATGCAGCCCGTTTTCTACGAATTCGCTCACCGTGTGACCAAACCCGTGCTGCTCGCGATCATTTCGCAGTTGTACGATAGCGGTTACACCGTCGTCGCTATCGTCACCGATATCAACACGTCGTTGTGGTCTAGTCTGAACATTGGCAGCGAAGTCGGTGAGAACTGCTACTTTCTGCATCCCAACAACGAGAAAGTGAAAGTATTCACCTTTGTTGATGTGCCGCAACTCTTAAAATTGGCGCGGAATTATATGCTGACCGAAGGGTTCCACTTCGATGACGTTTTTGTCGATATCGGCTGTCTTAAAGAATTAGTGCTGAATTCCAAAGGTTTGGAGGCGAAGCTGAACATAACGCCGTACCATCTGACGCGCAACGGGTTCGAGCGGGAAGAAGTCCGCTATGCTGCGCAGATCTTCTCGAATACGAATGCGCGCATGATTCAATGGTGCGGCGAGCATGGGCGGATGGACGAGCTCCCATGGCACGAAGCTGCGTGGGTCCTGAAATTATTCAACGATTGGTTCGATATTTTTAACAGCAGCGACATCGACAAGCATCCGTATGGGGACGACATCGGCGGGCAGAATTTCGTGTTGAATGCGATGACGATATTTTGTAACAAGTTAAGGGTGGCGAAACGTGAGTCTCTGCTACCGTTTCAAACGGCGATTATTGTCAACAATAATGCGCTGCAATATTTGCTGCCGTTCTTGCGGCATCAAGCTTACGGTAAGCGGAAAATTCGGCATTTGTTTACGGAGCGATTGAATAAAGAGCCGCTGGAAAGTCTGTGTACGTATCTTAAAGATATGGCGTTGGGAATTAAGGAGTTGTCGGCGAATGAGTTTCGGCAGCGGTTGCGGTATTACATATTGGGACAGCGGTTTCGCTTTTTAATTGAGCTGAAAATTAATAATATTGAGCCGTTGATGACGCAATGTTTGGAGGCCTATCAGGTGGAAGAGAGCGTACCGGATGATGAGCCGGAAATTATAACGATTGATGAATAATTGCATGATTTGAGGTATTTTGATTTTTGCTACATAATTTTTTTTTCGTCTTTTAAAAATTTTGTACAAATCGTATTATTGTGTAGGATTCTGTTTTTGAGTTTTTAATTCTATAGATTTTAATACTCTCTATAATATGTATCCGTTAAATAAGCAATTAACGCAGGAAGGTCAATATTTGTGTTCTTAGTCGTGAATTAGTTTTTCCTAATTTTCTACGTTAATTTACATTTTTCCGAAAAATGTGCAGATATCAAATTTGTAGAGCATTAAATTATCTACAGATTTATAAGACGGTAATTCTTCCAAATTTTGCTTGATAAACTTGAATTTGGACTGAATTATATAACTACTTTACTGAACTAATTAATTTTAAAATTAGTAATTTAATTTAGTTATTAGTTAAATTAAGGTTTTATGCTGAATCCTGTGATAAAGATCATTTAATAAAACCTAATTACCATTTTTTAATATATCAATTTTTTTTTTCTAATTTAAAACTCAATAAAAATTAATTTAATAATGTATACCCTTCTCACTTCTACACACTAATATTCCCTATATCTATCTCACTCCTTTTGAAAAGTTTCTGCTATGAATTTTGTACTTCGTACATTAGACGCTAGATGGCGCACTTGGTTTATATGCTGCTGCTTCGAAAATAATTTAGAGTATAAATACTACTGCAGACTGATGGCAAAGCATACTTACCTGGCGTAGAGGTCAACCATGATCACTAAGGTGGTTCCTCCGGGTTGAGGCCCTACCATTGCACTACGGATGGGCTGACCCCTGCGATTATCCCTAATGTGGATAACTCGGGCGCAGAATTTTTGGTAGTCGGGACTGCGTACGCGCTGTCCCGGATTCAAATAATTAAACATAATTTTTTTTGCATTAATTATTTTGTTTAATATAGTAATTTAATTAATTAATATTAATTGATTTTATATATTTATTTATATTAATATTTAATACAAATATATTAATATAATATTTTATTAATAATATAATTAATTATTAAAATATTTTTAAAAATATATTTGTAATTGAGATATTTGTTTTTTGTACTATATTTTTTAAAATCAATAAATAAGAAATTATTTAATAATATATATATTTTTTTTAGATTTTGCATGAGAATTTCAGAAGATGATGGGGTTTTTCATACTTGATGCTTCTAAAAAAATCCCAAAAATTATGTAAGTATTTTTTTTACACTTAAAATACCATTTTAATACAACAATTATCTTAATTAATGTTACCGAAATATTGCTTAAGTTTCAATTTGAGTATGCAACTAAACATACTTCTTGTACAACCAAATGTGCTGCTAGTAGTGGACTCTAGATGTCGATCAATAAAAGTACTTTGAAATATATGTATCGCTGGTTGTATAATAATTAAAAGAAAAATGAACAAAACATTTAATTAATGATATGGAGTAGTAATTTGAAATAAGAAAATTTAAATTAGTATTGTTAAATAACTACATGGTATATATTTCATGCAGTCTTTAACAATACGAAAATAAATTCATAAAATGCGTATGAGATTTTAATTGTTTAGAAATAAAAACATAACATCATCATTTAGCATTTAGGTCACTAAAGTTGAGTTTAATTATTTGTTAATACGAATGTTTGCTTAATAATATAAAATATAAATCATTTCACTCAACAATTGAATTGAATTGAAATTAAAATGATTATAATGATGAGAAAAAAAGATATATAATGTTTACGCCTAATTAAAACTTGACCAAAAATATATATTATATTATGTAAATTTTTGTGAATGGAGCAGTTTTTATTTATATTTATTAATACGAATGAATCGAAATCCAGGTCACTAAATAATAAAACGATTACATTGAGCAGCAGCATTTCAAAAAGTGCGAATTTTAAACGAGTCTCAAAGTTGTTCGGTTCTTTTCTTATATAACTTTTTATTGCACAGATTAATATATTTAATTTTATAATTATTAATTAAGTTTATCCTTGTACTTTTGCAACGATAAAATTTCCGCATATTAATTATACATTTGTGAATCCAATTGTTATTATTTTTTTGTGACTGTTTTTTTTATCTAACAACGTTAACTTGCATTTTTTGAAAAAAACCGCAAAGCACAAATTTGTCGAGAAAATAATTCTCTACAAGTTACTAAGTTAGTAATTTTTTCGAATTTTATTTATTTAACAAATTACAGTCGACCGAATAAAAAAAACGGGAGGAAAATGCATTTTTCCCACACAACTTTTTTTTAAAAGTTGCAATAAAAATTTTGTTCATACGAAAGTTGTAGAGTGTGCAATTACCTACATTTTGATATATCAATTGTATTATTTCTGTCCCTATTAGATGCGCTGCGCGTGTCAAAGTTGCGCGCAGCGCCTTGTATTCAAGCAACCAGCAATACTTGGCTTACGTCCCGACAATTTTGCAATTAATCGACTGTAATTTGTTAAATAAGCAAAATTCGAAAAAATTACACTATTATAAACTTGTAGATAATTTATTGCTCTATAAATTTGATATCTGCATATTTTTTTGTAAAATGCAAATTAACGAAGATATATTGAAAAAACGAATTCACAGTATTTTTTAAAATTTACAAAATCAGTCAAAATTTTGTCACACTTTTTAATCAATCTGTCATTCAATTAATGCACTTGAACCGCATTTAATGAATTAAAGACTTAGTTAACTGATACTTTCTGAATATATTCGAATCTTAACGATCGTTCCACCCTATTAAATACGACAAATGTTATATATTTGTAATTAATAGCTTTCTACCATTCAATACCAATTTAAATGATGATGCTAAATTTAATTATATAAATATAACAAGAGAAATTAAATTTCACCACTACTATTACACGGATACTGTTCTAGTAAATAGTAAGTAAATTATAAATCAATAGTAGGTACGTGCTTTCCTATAGATATTGTGCTATCAGCTTTTCTACATATGTTTTATTAATCTAAATAATATAATATTATTATTAATATGCGTGTATAAATAAATATAAATTATGAATAATTTCCTTAATGATTTATGCAAAAGTGAGTGATTTCTTTTTGTGCCATGCAAACTGCTGGAAAATGAAACTTTGAAAATTATAATTTATATTTATTTTCTTTTCTAATAATTTAATTTTTAAACACTTGCTTAGCAAACAAGCGAAAGAATGCTCAAACACTTGTAGCCAAAATAAATTTTGTCTCCTTATGATGATGATGATGGCATAACCGTTACGCGATATCTTCAGGCGAAATTCTTTAATGTAAACAGTGCACCGAACTTTCAAGCAGCTTTAAGTCTTACTCTCTTCCATCTGTATCTTTTTTTATTTAGTATTTTGCGAAAAAAAATTATAAAGTGCAAAAATTATTTTTTTTTCAATTTATTCGCACTCAATTCGTTTTACTTTTAGACATGCTTAAACTTAAGCAAGACATTACGCTATTTCCTATTTCGAATTGGATGGCAAAAAACGTCGAAATTTGGTAACAAAGTGCGACATGCAATATACAGATTAACAGTTTTTGCATCTTGAATAGAAATAGTACCGATAGCACTCTAAGCAAAATATAAAGAAATCCATTATCGACAGAGAAGAATAGAAAAAAGTAGCAACAGCTTCAATGAACACGAATAGGTAGAATAATTCCATTCGCATTTTATTTTTGCTGTTACGCGAAAGAATTCAAAACGGAAAATATTGATACTGATTTTTAATGTAATCGGCGCTTATGTACCAAATTTCTGTAAAATCGGGCACATATTTAAAAAATCGATTATACGTTTAATTTATACAAAGATGAGATTATGAATTTTTTTTAACATATTTCGATAATTCGACTGGCACTGAATTTCAACAAAATCGGCATTTTGCAAAAGAAAATTGTTACTTTACAAAATTTTTAAAATTATTTTTGATAATTTTGTTTCAGAATTTTGTCTGGAAACAACAAATTATTTCAAAATAATTTAAAATAAATATCAAATTTCATTAAAATCGGACCTATATTCAAAAAAAGATATAAAAAGTTATTAGAGATGTTACATTTATACGAAAATGAGATTTTTTATAAATTTTAACATATTTTGAAACAAAGAATAAAATTTTAATTGCACTAAATTTCAACAAAATCGGCACTTTTTGTAAAATTGTCATTACAGAGTTATTAAAACTTCGAATTGTATCAAAATTTGTGTCCAAATTTTGCCTACACACTTTAATCATACAAAAAACCTCTTTAAAATAATTACCAAATTTCAACAAAATCGGCCCTTTATTCCAAAAACCGAATTATCTACTAAATCTCAGTAAATCCGATCCATTATAATAAAATAGCATAATCTTTTCATAAAATCCTATAATAATAGAAATAAAACTGGCAGCAATAGCTTGAATGAACACGAAGAACGAAGAACCCGATTCCCATTCCATCAAGTCCAATTTAATTTCCTCTTTGCTGTTCTGTTATGTTAGACCGAAAGACTGAAGTACAAGGTTGATCAGTGTTTAAGCATGGTAGAAAAGCTAGCTTAAGGCAGTCAGTCTCCTTCTGACTGCGCCGTGTGTAGTCGAGTCTGTCTTTCTTGCTCGGATCGGAGCTGCTTAGCACCCAGCTCAGCTGTTTGGCCTTTCCACGTCTTAAGCCGGGTCCGGTCGCTTACTTAATCTTCTCGTGCCGTGTGGCTCTGTTTTATTTTTCGTTTTTTGTTATCACCATCATTTACCGTTGTAGTTGTTCGTTTTCGAAAACTATGCAGGATTATTATTTTTGTTTTATCGGATTTTATGCTGTGATCTAACTTTTTCGATTGATTTTGGATTGAACAGATTTTATGAAAGGTAAACAAATTTTAAATAAATATTAAACCGTTCTTTTGCTGGAAGATGTTGTACGGTAATATTTTTTATTGCGTTTTGTTAATGACGCTCGTTAATTGCAAATATTTAATGCATTAATAGTTTATTAGTTGGTTTAGTTTTTTTTAGATAAAAAATTTCTTGGATAGAGGAAGGTTAAATTCCTGTTTCACAGCAAACGAAACAAACAAAATGTAAACATTCCTGTTGCGCTATTTATTGAAGGAAAGGCACTTAACCCTTCAGTCGCTTGCTTAATCAATTATTTAGGAATTTTATTGCTTTCGATCGTTTCGGGTTTTGAACCTTTGACCTAAATTGGGGGGATTTGTGAAGGATTTAATTTTTGAAATATTTTTTTAACAAAAAAAATTTAAATAATTGTTTTAATTATTTTATTGATTTTTTTTTATTTTAAATATATTTTTTTATTATTTTATTTTTTATGTTTATTAATAATTTAATTAAAATTATTTTTAAATTTTGTAAAAAAAAATTTTTTTTTAATTTTTTTGTTATTTTTATTAACTATTTTTTTAAAAATTAAAATTTTCAATTTTTTTGAAAAAATTAAATTTTCAATTTTTTTTTTTTTGATAATAATAAACAATTATTTATTTTTTTTAATTTAAACTAATTAAAATTTACTTAATTTATTACACTAAATGCAATGTTTTATTGCTTCTTATTGTTAATTAAATTAGCAATTAATTTTGTAACCCAACCTAATTTAATCTGATCTTCCAAACTAAATGGTGAAAGAAAAGAACTTTCAACAGTAGATAGAAAATACTACAACAATTAAATTAATTTTACTTCAAATATTAAATTTTCTTCCAGTAGGTCACATATAACAGAAAATCCTCCATGATTTACTTTTAATGTCTTATTTAGTCAAAACGAGGAAAAAATGATATAAAATAAGAGGTCGTTAAATTTAAAAAGACGAGCGGTGTTTTCTTTTTCTTCCTGCTACAGCTAGCTAGATATTTTATAGTAGTCGTTATATAAAGAAATCTCTCTCATGAGGTATTGTAATAACATACAAATATAATACACTGCAATTTTTATGTTTTAATTGTGCTAAGTATATAATACGATATACGTTAGAAGTATAATGAAACTTGATATTAATGAAAACAATAACTGCATTTAAGGTCGTTTCGCTCGGCTGCATTGAGAAATGTGACGTATGTATGCATTCAATTGGAGTTTCTTCAAAAATATAAATAGTATAAATGATAATGCACTCAATCGTATAAATATGTGGGTAGGTTTTTGAAAATTAAGAAATCGAATTCTTTGCCTGCATATTTCCATAAATTTTTGAAAAAAATTATATTTTTGAAAAATATTTGAGAAGAATTTTGGAGAATTTCGATGATTTCTAAGGAAATTATCCTCAATATTTTCAAAATCCTCAAAGATTTTAAAGATTTTTGAAAAAGTTCTAAAATTTTGAAAAAATTTGAGCATTTTTAGGAAAAATTTTCAAAAATCTTCAAGAATTTTCAAAAATTTATTGAAAATTTTGAAGAATTTTGGAGATTTTTGAAGAAATTTATCTTCAGGATCTATAAGATCTTCAAATATCTCCAAGAATTTATAAAGATTTTTTTTTAAAAAGTAAAAATTTTGAATATTTTGAAGAAAGTAAATCCAAAGATTTTCCAAAAATTCCAAAAATCTTTCAAAGATTTTCAAAATTTATTGAAAATTTTTAAAATTTTTGGCGATTTTTAAGAATTTATTGAAAAGTTTTTCGAAAATAGTTCGAAGGAATAAATTTTCCAAGTTCTTTGAAAATTCAAAAAATCTTCAAAAATGTATAAAAAATTTCAGTTCCAAAATTTTTGAAGATTTTTAATTATTTTCATACATTTTTTTTTTGAAAAATTCTAAGAAATCCAAGAATTTTTGAAGATTTCTTGAAAATTCATAAAAAATTCTGTAGTTTTGAATTTTTTTGAAAAAATCTACCTACAAAGTTCCATCCAATTTTACGAAAAATTCCTACATCATCTTGAAATCCGCTTAGCACTGCTAAACATCTATTTTCTACGACTTCGTCTTATAAGTGTAAAATACATAAATAAGCCTATTTGTTCAATTATTACGTGTCATTGGCAATTAAGCCATGTTTGGCCTTTGACATCAATTTGTATAAGGGTATTGTTTTTCTATAAGGTTATAGTCTACTTCTACTACTTCAATCGCATACAAATTGAAATCAAAAAATACTTAATTAAACTTTAATTAGATATTCTTAAACGTGCTTAGGTATATCCAATTTTTTTATCATTTGTGTGGTCTCTAAGTTATGTAATTGCGGTAGTGCTTGGAGGTTTTATAAGCGGCGAGAAGAAAAAAATATATACTACTAGTATGTTGTATACACTTCACAACATCTGCAACTTTCATTTACAATTTTTTTATTTCGGTTTACAGTTCGTTGTTGTTAATGTCTGTTTTATTGCATGCTGAGCGTGTGGTGCTCATTAATAAAGCGAATTTGAATAAAAACTCGCGGAATTCTTCAACTTTTTTTTATTGGAACATATTTTACATATTTGAAATTAATTAATCGTTTTTAAAAAATATTGCAACAGGTGTCCGTGCGTCTCTTTCCATCCGCGCGCCTTTCCTTCCATCCGTGCGTTACCCCTTCCATCCGTGCGCTCGCCCTACCACACGTCCGTCCGCTGTCACGTCGCGTGGTTGAAGCGCTACTACGCATACTAAAAACATCCGCTTTGCTCTGAGCAGGAAAGCACAAAATAAATTTATTCAAATACTTTTACTCATGTTTTACTGGAGGCTTTCATTACCAGTACTATAAAATGAAGAATGAATGAAGCAATTGATGATTGATAAAATCGCGTTCGCTAAATTAATTGCCAGGCTAATAATATTTTTATGTTAATGCTGTTGCTGTTACAGTAAATTACATTATTCAATCTACTACTCTTCTTCCTTGAGATAAAATAGTGCACAGCATACAGTTAAGAGTGCATTGCATTGAATGCACATCCAACAAGATATTATCCGCAAAATAATTGGCTTCTATCACGAATCTTACGTTAGATTTTCTTTTATATTTATTATACTACGTTCACATCTTGTTATTATTATTGTTTATTAAATCATATGTTACTTTAATCAACTCAATTTTAATTAATTATTTAATTAGTTAATTAATTAATTTATGGAACAGAAAAAAAAATAATTTTTTGATTTTTTTGTGATTTTACTGATGATGTAAGTGCGGTTGGAAATTCATTCATTTGTAATGATGAATGTTGAATATCAAATTAGCAACTAATACTAGTAAATTATAAAGTATGAACCTTGAGTTTATGGAAATGTACAAAATTATTTTAAACTAGAAATTAATAATAGCCTTTGAATTGATATGTAGTAAAATTATCATAATGCAAAAAAGCGTGACATTTTGTATTTTGTTGTTCCATTTAAGATTTTATTGTTAAATTTATTTTTTTTTGTTCATTTATCAAGGAATTATATTTATTTGTTTATTTTTTATTTATTTATTTAGTTTTTTTTTTTATTATTTTTATTCAATCTAATTTAATTTTTTAAATGATAAAAAAATATATTTATATTTATTATAAATTATTTATATTATTTCTAGTCGATTGAATTTAAATTTCGACACATTTAAAAATTAAATCAAGTGCAACAATTTTTAATAAATCATAAATTCAATAATACTTTCTTAAATTTTATTAGGTCATATTAAATGGATTTAAATATTGTAATTTAAAAATGTGTTACATAAAAAAGGTTGATTCTATTGCATATCATTGCTGAATAACTTTTATACGAATAAATATATAAATATAATAAATACGTGGGCAAATTTAATAAAAAAAAAAAACGAAATATTTTTTTTATTTATTAAAAGGCCATCTGTAAATTTTTCAAAAAATATACAATTATGAGATTCGTTTTTATTTGCAAAAAAATTATTATATTAAATTTTTATTATTTTTTTCTCATTTTTTATTTTTTTTAATTATTTTTTAAGACAATTATTTTGCAGCATTGCATCATAAATAAAAGAGCGCGAATGATTGGCGATAGCTTAGGAGAGAGTGAGAAAAATATATAATAAACACGCGTATTTATAATTAGTGTATTTCAGTTATGCGTTGATGGTTTTTGATGAAAATTATGTCAAAATATTCTGAAAAGATTAATCTGTTTCCCAAAGCTTTTTTTTTAAAAAAATAGTGGATAATTAAAGACATATTTGACAATCAAAAATAAATTAACATAATTAACAATGATTAATTAAAATTATTCAAATTTAGTGAGCTTCTTGCCCTAGAGAATTTTTTTCAGAATATTTTCACATGATTTTCATCAAAAACCATCAACGCATACACTAATTATAAATACGCGTGTTTATTATATATTTTTCTCACTCTCTCCTAAGCTCTCGCCAATCATTCGCGCTCTTTTCTCTATGATGCAATGCTGGTTGCAGACAACTTTGAGACAGCCGGTGAAAAAAATAAAAAATTGATAATTTATGTTCAATTGAAATACCTTTTGAAAATTGCAAACAATTTCAATTTGTCATTATAAATTCCAGATAATTAAATAAACTAAGCATTTAAAAATTTTATCACTCAACAAAATTAAATGCAAAATATCAGCACTAAATACGTCCGAATTAGATTTATTTATTGCTTATTTGCGGTTTATCCCACCGAAGAATTTACTTCAGCATTATCATAATTTATCAGTCTATTCACGTCCTATAATTATGCAAATAAGCCACATAAATTTTGCACCAACTTCCACAATAAATAATAATATTTCTTAGTTTTTATTATGATAATTATCAAATCAAATTAATTGTGCAGCAGGAAACTAAATAACTAATACTCGCAGGTGACGCAATTAATGCAGACCTACTTAGTATTCCTCTAACGGAAATACCTGCGATTAAGCCAGCTTAATATACATTGTGTGTTTCATCAACAAAATTAATAATTCATTTCCATCATTTTGTTACAGACGCTATGAAAAGAAAAATCGACTTGTTTTAATTGATAATCAATTAAAATGTAAGTCGTCAAAAATTGGGCTCCGCAATTTTTCTTCGAGGAGCATTAAGCCGAAACAATGTTGTCGACGAATGTGCTTTGCATTAAAAAGCGGAAGAAAAAGGCTTACTCCTTTTCGACCAAAGATGCGACGACCAATAAATATGCGAGCGAGAAGAACAATCATCGGTAAGTGAATTTATTTGCCACTAAGCGTAAAAATATGCTCTGCGCAAGTTTTCGAGTTGATGCGGAGGCGGGGCTCGACGCGAAAACTTGCGCAGAACGTAATTTTGCGTTAACGTCATCATTTTGAGATGCAATGCAGTAATGAAAAGGTGATTTTGAAACACGTTGCACATACACATGCCGCTTCGAATCATAATTAATGTATTATACATTATTTTATTGTATCTGCGATTACGACCTTGTGCTTTGTTGTTTCCTTTAGTTGAGTTTTCTTCTTTTCTTTTCATAGTCGCCTATTCAAGTCAAGTGTAATTAAATTGCATTCTTACACAATACGCAGGCAGAGAGTGATTTACCATTCGTATTTCTAATCACACGGACGGTATTGTTCTGGTTTATAATATCTAAACTGTCCGCGGAATTAGCATTAGATTACAAGAGCGAATAATAATGCTTGCAGCAAACAAAAAAAAACTGCACTTTGCAATTATTCTTTTTGCTGATTATTGTATGGGAACCGCTTTTACTGTTGCTTGGTGCTTGGAATAAAATAAAGAAGCGATTTTGCATACAGTTTTATCTATACATTTATATGCATTATAAAATCTAGCCGTTATTTCAAATTATTGGGTAATTTTTATAATAACGAAATCAAATTGCAATGGAGGGTTTAGTAAAATAGAAAAATTGTAACGGTGCTAGCGCTGTAATTTACGGAACCGTTAGTAGATTTTTATCAAAAATAAATCTCACGGAAGTTTTCAAATTTGGAAAATTCAAAATTGGCGCGGTTTAATATTATTTAGGTATTTTTTCGGAAAGTGTTGAAAAGTCTTATTTGAGTAATTTTTTTTGAAAATTTTGACTATTTTCGAAAAATTTTGAATATTTTTTGAAAGTTTTGATTATTTTTTGGAAATTTTGATTATTTTTTGAATTTTTTTTTTTTGAGCAAAATCTGACAATATTTTGGGTAGGTTTTTGGGAAGTCTAGAAATTATTTGGGTATTTTCTTGAGAAGTGTTGAAAAATAATTTTTTGAGTAATTTTTTGATTTTTTTTTTGGAAATTTTTCGAAAAATTAGGATATTTTTTGGGTAGTCGCTCTAAAAGTCTGAAACTTTTTTGTATAGGTTCTTGGAAAGTTGGATTTTTTTTTGGAAAATATTTAAATAATTTTTGGAAAATTTTTAATTTTTTTTCGAAAATTTTGAGAAATCAGAGAATTTTTTGTGTAGTCTTTCCAAAATTCTGAGAATATTTTGGGAAGAATTTTGAGAAGTTTTGACAATTTTTTTGAGTAATTTTTTGAAAATTTTGAATTTTTGAAAATTTTTCAAAAAATTTCTTTGAGGCATTTTTCTTGTTTTTTTTTATAAGCTAATTGAAAAATACCTTTCCAAATATTATTTCCGATTTCTTCATTACCTAATCATTAATCGAACCATTAATTAAAAAAAATAAGAAACCGTGCTAGTCAATTAAAAAATTCAAACCAAAAAGTGTAGAACTAATTAAATTGCATGAACGTCGCATCATTAATTTGAATAATTATTGATACTTTCATCAAATAAATGATTTTTTAATGAAATTCTTTTGCATACCGCATTGCTGAAAAGTAACAGTACAGTATCGCGAATTAATTTATTGTTAACATCTCGTCGTATAGTATAAATAAATTGAAATTTATTGCAAAATTACAATAATACTATATCCTCGTGCAAATGAGCACATATGTACAAACAATACGAATAGTACTTATCTTAAACATGTTATGAAGCCGTTTTCAGATCACTATTGTTATGTAGGCTGATAACTGTTACATGATAAAATTATCGGTTGATTTTCATTTAGCTTAAGCAGCTCAAACTTAAGTAATGGCACATGATCGGCCTCTATTGTCTTTATTTGCAATTCTAATGAGATGTCATTGTTTTATTGATATTTATTGCAAAAATATTTCTTTTTGTTGACTAACGGAAAATTATTGCTAAATTTGGAAATAAATTTTAATTTTAAGGGGGCGAAACCGCTACATATATAGCCGCTCTGATCGCTAGCGAATCTACATAGTTTTGCTTATCTAAATTCACTGCAAATTTCGCGACATCTGATAAAGAATAGATGAACCAAGATTTCACGTATTTTGCAAATTTATGCGTGAAACGTTGCTTAGCAGCTCAGGGAATTTAACGCGGAAAAACAGTTTCAGACACTATTATTTATCCTAGAAAATATCTAATGGTAGATTTAGAGAGAGAACAGATATAGCAACAAATGGACAGAAAGTTTGTTTTTTCTATCTTTTTCCGCTAATTAGCAAGCGAGTGGTTAATATTTGATCCAGGTTTTTTTATTCATATTTTACTTAATTAATGGCTATTCGAACAAATCTTTCGTCAAAATATAAGTATTTTTTTTTCTCTAATTTTCGGTAGCTTTGGAAATTTTCTAGGGGTTATAACAAAGCCGCAAACTGCTTTACCAGTTTTTGAGAATTTTCCACACCTCTCGATCTTTCCTAATGTTTTCGTCTAAAGCACGTGGCCAATAAGTCAGATCTTGGTCCATCTATTCTTTAACAGATGTCGCGATATTTGCAGTGAATTTAGATAAGCAAAACTGTAGATTTGCTAGCGACCAGAGCGGCTATATATGTAGCGGTTTCGCCCCCTTAAAAAAATATATTTAAATCGTTCATCGAAAGATCTGCAGACCTCAATCAAAACGCATCAAACGCATTTGATCTCGTCTAGTAGACGACGACTTGCAGCCTTGGCAAAATCAAAGACCCTTCATTTGCACAAAAGTAAATTAAGAAAAAAAGTGTAATCTATTTACTAAAAACCAGTTTAATACAGACCAGATGGAATGCTGCATTGTCGTCTTGTTAAATGAACTTACTTATCTGGTTGAACACCACACCAGCAGCCGCAGCAGCCGATTCGTGTCCTCGGCATTATAAATCCTGCAACGGTGCCGCCAGTGTACAATGTTATTACCAAAGTAATTTCCAGCAGACTTTTGCATAATTGGCCCAATAACTTTTCACTC
This sequence comes from Cryptophagus acutangulus, assembly GCA_963556235.1. NCBI lineage: Eukaryota > Metazoa > Arthropoda > Insecta > Coleoptera > Cryptophagidae > Cryptophagus > Cryptophagus acutangulus. Next base: position 3,693,189 of record OY744569.1, read on the forward strand.
TTCTTGGTCGCTTTTTTCCCCGAGTCCGACGTCCGAGTCTTGCGCGGTCGTTGCAATGCAATGCGATGACATCTAAACAAAGAACGTTTAAATTTATGTTTAGATAGTTGTTTCAGCGGTAATTAATTTTTAGTTCGGTTACAAAACAATTTGGAGTATTCCGGGCAATTAAAAACAGTTATTTTGCATTCGCTAGCTTTTTTGTAATTAGAAGTGCGGTGAGGGAGTCGAAGCGAAGCGCGAATTAGTTGGTTTGAGATTAAATGGGCAAAATTTTGGGAAAATTTTGAAACTTTTGGATTTTTAAAAATATTTTTAAATTTTTCGAATTTTTTAAAAATTATTAAATTTTTTGAAGTTTTCTGAATGCAATTAATTAAATTTTTGAAAAATAATTTACAAGATATAAAAAAATTAAAATTAAAAAGGGGGCGAAACCGCTAGATTTATAGCTGCTCTGGTCGCTAGCGAATCTACATAGTTTTGCTTACCTAAATTCACTGCAAAATTGGCGACATCTGTTAAAGAATAGATGGACCAAGATCTGACGTATTTGCCACGTGCTTTAGCCGAAAACATTAGGAAAGATCGAGAGGTGTGGAAAATTCTCAAAAACTGGTAAAGCAGTTTGTGGCTTTGTTATAACCCCTAGAAAATTTCCAAAGCTACCGAAAAATAGAGAAAAAAAATACTTATATTTTGACGAAAGATTTGCACGAATAGCCATTAATTAAGTAAAATATGAATAAAAAACCTCGATCAAATATTAACCACTCGCTTGCTAATTAGCGGAAAAAGATAAAAAAAAAACTTTCTGTCCATTTATTGCTACATCTGTTCTCTCTCTAAATCTACCATTAAATATTTTCTAGGATAATTAATAGTGTCTGAAACTGCTTTTCCGCGTTAAATTCCCTGAGCTGCTAAGCAACGTTTCACGCATAAATTTGCAAACTTATGCGTGAAATCTTGGTCCATCTATTCTCTATCAGATGTCGCCAAATTTTCAGTGAATTTAGATAAGCAAAACTGTGTAGATTCACTAGCAACCAGAGCGGCTAACAATTTTTTTTTTAAATAAATAAATTAATCATATTTTTCTTTGTAAAGTAACAGCAGGTTGATTTACATTGTCTGATTGAATAATGCAAATTTTCCACTTTTGGCACGACTAGTACTATTAAAAGTTTCCAAATCAACAAAAATACAATACCGATCGACTCTCACCTTGCCAAGAATGCCATAATGATTTTTAAACGAAATAAGCGATTATTTTGTAATCTAGATTGTTCTTCGTGCAATGCAGCGCTAATATCGCCTTGAACTGATTAATAAATAAATTAAATACACTTCTTATAAAGTAAATAATTATTATTAAGTGTATGGAATAGTAAATTGCAATTATTATTTTTATTGAAATTGAAATGCGTTTTGCTTTATATAACGAAGCAAGCCATAAAATTTGCATTGTATTGTTGTGCTCTGCATAATAATTGATAGTTTCGAGTTCGAGTATCAACATTAATAATTGTTGAATAATGGAATTTATCTGTTTTATTGTTTTTATATTTATTTGAAATAAATTAAATATTTAATAGAATTTATGAATTGATTATAATCTTATGTAATAGAAAATACGAGTAAAGGAATGTTAAATGCAGGGTCATGGTTAAGATAAATGTTAATCGAAATGCTTAAGATTTTAATAGAAATTTTCTTCGAAGTCAAAACGGTTAAAAAAATTATTAAGAAATATTTTTAATCGAAAATTATTATTTTTTTACCAATTTTCTATTAAAAAACTATTTTTTAAATTTAATTTTGCTAAAATAAATATTTTATAACTTTTTTGAAACTTATTTAAATATTTTCCAACTATTTTTTACAATTATAAACTTTTTTTAAAGCGTTTGCGTGCAAATATTACAACCGCAACGTATGAAACAGCGCAATATAGTAATTGCGCTAGGCAACCAGCAATACACTCTACCTGTTGGTAGAAAAGTACCTGTTTGACTGGAACTCGAATTAATTCAGTAGCCACCAAAGGTAAAGGTCCCCATTGTATTTCCGGCAGTTATTAAAAGTCGGTTATTCAACATACAGACTAAAAAAGCTAAGTTTAAAATGCAAAATATTAAATTAAAAAAATGTGTAAATAATAATTAATTTTGGTGACCATGTTAATTAGTGGATGCAAGTGCAACGATGAAGTTTTTCAAGAAGAAATCTGCACGATTCCGGTCAGTAATTTTACTATTCTACTAATAATTTGCACTTGAAAGTGCAGTATGCAAATTTTGAAGGTACAATTAATTTATGCAATATTATTTATTTCCATTCCATTCCCGTCACTTTTTGTTTCAATGCCCGCCGTTTACGGTCAGTTAGTTCGTTTTGCGTTAAATTACATGTCTACAACCACAATAACTAGTGTCCGGTCTTTCTTTCTTTATTACATTTCTGTTCGATAGTAAAATATCTACGCGATTTCGATTATTTGTTCTTCCGCTTATGCAATTGAATTTAATTTTCAAATCGAATGTACCGTTCGCGCTCTGCTCTGCAGATCAATGGGGAAGAAATTGCCTTCGAGCTAGTGGTCGTACTCGTACATTCGTTTCATTTTTATGTAAAAACTGTAAAATTGAATAAACTGTCTCACGATCGCAATATTTAGACCAGTTTCATGGGTAGCTATGAGAATAAATTTTCTCAACAATTATGTTTATTGTAATATTACAAATATCTAACTGTGTATATTTTATATTTATAATTTATTTAATTAATGTGTGTGTGGGGAGGTCGGTAGCTTGAGAAAATTTGAAAAAGTTGTAAAAACTTGGTAAAACTTTTCTTTATAGAGAGAATCTATTCATTATTTTTTTGCAATTGCAATTCATCAAGAAATTGGAATAATAGTTCGCTTTTTTTCCACTAGGTTTTTTTGAAAATTTTGGAAAGGAATATTTTTTTAAATTATTAAATAAAATATTTAAATTTTTAATGCGATTTGTTTTGTAATAAAATAAATATTTGTTTTTTAAGTTGAAAACTAACTGTAAATTTGAATTTTGTTATTGATTTTTTGTTTAAATAATTTGAATATTAGAAATTTTTGATAATTTATTTTTAATTTTTGACAAACTTGACAAAAGTAATTTTTTTCAACATTTTTTACTTTTTTTAGAGAGAAACTTGAAAATTTGGAAAAGCGATTTTTTACTAAGAAAAAATAAAATAATCCCTAAAAAAATAAATATTAGTTTTTCGCGCCAAAAAAAATTTATCTCCAGTTTAGAAATTTTCTATTTATTAATTTTTAATTTTTTCCGCGCGATAATTTTTCGAATTACCATAAAATAAATTCATAATTAGATACTATATACTATTCTGACACATATTCTTCCACATCATCAAACAAGATATAAATTATTACCCACTATTGAGCGAATGAGTGATGTATAATTGTAAAAGCAAATCGATTGGTCGTGTATAAATTTAATGATGCAAAATTACAGGAAAAAGAATTTTAAACTTTCGACATAGTTTTTCAAACTAAATTAAAACATTACGCGTTTTTTATTCATATATATGTAAGTATATTACAAGAGCAGTGGCGTTGCAAATAAACTGTTGCACCATTTTTAAATAATTTTTAAGACTAATTAAGTCAAGAGAGTTAATTATTACTTTATAGCTTTCCATTGCGTTTAAATAAATAAGGTTCATCAAAAAATTGGCGGATTTTTCAGTTTCCTGTGTACACACTTTCCACCGGTAGTGAGAGTACTACTACAAAATCAAATTTCAAGCCATGACAGACAGGTTTCTGTTAATTAAAGCTAATAAGCAAATTAATGCGTTTCATTTCAGAAGATGATGTTTTACACATTTTTATTATGTAAATATTTTTAATTAATTCGCTTATTTAAATTTCGAGCAGCGCTATAATTGTGCGTTAGATTTAGAAATGAGATAAAAGAATGGAAAGTATTGTTATTAAAAATATATAGAATGTATTTTAATTGTGCGTGAAAAGTGCTGCAAAATAACGATTTTAATTTTGTTGGCGTATTTTTATTTAAAAATAATTTTAAATTGTTATAATTTCTCAAATTTAAATTGAAGGCGCTGCTTGTACCGCTGCGCCACCTGAGTCGGCATTTATTTTTAAACATGTTTTTTATTAACTTTCTATTGGTTTTTATTTACGATATTTTTACAATAAAATTTTATTATTGTTTTCTATTCAATTTTATAAAATTTGACGCGATTTTTTCTCAAAAAAATTTACTGCGCTCAAATTTAAATTACCACATTTTTTGCTCTTGTGAAATAAATTAATTAAACTATTGTCACTTTCCATGAACTGTTTGGTAATCGAAACAAATAAAACAAATTTCAATTTAAATCGAAAGAAAAAAAACTATGTCAAAAGTTGAAAAACTAACATTTCCTGTACATTTTGCATCATTAAATTTATACTACGACCAATTGATTTTCTACACATACACTTTTATTATCGATTGCCATTCTTTCATAACGATTTCTTTGCATTAATTTCCACTAATTAAACTAATTTATATAAACAGTCAACAATTATAAGAAAATGATTCATTGCTGCATACTATATGTGCATAGGATGGAATTTATTAAAATTGTTGACCACGCCTCATCGAATATATAAATAATTCATATCGTGACCATTGTTTAAATCCGTTTGTATTTTCAATCGATTATCCACTAACTATTCAATCGTCCAAAGAAAGTATTAATGCCATCCACAATAAATGGGAAAGTTCATTCACTCGAATTTCTGTAAAATTAATTGAAGATGCCAATTTTGAATTTTGATTTTTTTTTCTTTAATATAGAAAGTCTAATTATTATCAGATCAGAAGGTGTATATCGATTAGCGATGCAGATGATGATAAAATCATGACATAACAATGTGTAAAAAATCTAAACACTTTCTAATTGGATGGAATTTTATTTACGCTTAATTAAAAATTAAACTAGGCTGCCATTGTGTCTGCGGTATTTTACACCATTCTTCTCTTTTATAACTCGGCAAATAGCCAATTAATACAAAAGGAAAATTTAGCACCTTCATAATGCAATTTCTACTAATTAACAATCGCGTCGAGCGAGTGGACTTTTCATTCAATTAAACAACAACACGATTGCAGATTTAATTTAATTGTATTATTACAAGAGTCAAATTGCCTATTTTAGTTTAGTGAACAACTTCATGACATGACGTGCTCTTTGACCTGTTGAACGCGAGTCGAGTGTGAAATTGGGTCTGAATGGAATATTTATTTATTTAATTTTGCGACATCTGATGAAGAATAGGTGGACTAAGATTTCACGCATAAATTTGCAAATTTATGCGCGAAACGTTGCGCAGCAGCTCAGCAAATTTAACGCGGGAAAACAGTTTCAGGCACTATTAATTATCCTGGAAAATATCTAATGGTAGATTTAGAGAGAGAACAGATGTAGCAATAAATGGACAGAAAGTTTTTTCTTTATCTTTTTCCGCTAATTAGCAAGCGAGTGGTTAATATTTGATCGAGGTTTTTTATTCATATTTTACTTAATTAATGGCTATTCGAACAAATCTTTCGTCAAAATATAAATATTTTTTTTCTCTAATTTTCGGTAGCTTTGGAAATTTTCTGGGGGTTATAACAAGGCCGCAAACTACTTTACCCGTTTTTGAGAATTTTCCACACCTCTCGATCTTTCCTAATGTTTTCGGCTAAAGCACGTGGCAAATAAGTCAGATCTTGGTCCATCTATTCTTTAACAGATGTCGCAAAATTTGCAGTGAATTTAGATAAGCAAAACTATGTAGATTCGCTAGCGACCAGAGCGGCTATAAATTTTGGCGGGAGCGCAAGTGCTAACTATAAAAATATTTGAGAAAATTGTTTTTAATATACTTTTTTTTTAATTTATTATTTTTTTCTAGTAAAAGTGCTAAAAGTTTATCTACAAAAAAATACGGTGCCTTGATAATAATTTTGTAAACGTTTTTTTTTTATTTTTTAAAAGTTGCATCAAGGCACCTTATTTTCCGGTCTAAAGCATTTTCGACGAATATTATTCACAATAATAAATTAGTTTAATAATAGTCCGGTCTTCGCAGAACATATAATTATTAATGAACTTTCAATTGAGTGCTTTTTTCCTAATACCAAATTAATTTGCATACATTTCTTAAGGAGTGGTATAGAAATTCGGACATGCTACTCGCGCTATTCTTCTATAGAATTTTTAATTTTTGCACTATGCAAAATAATAATGAAACCCAAAGGAAATTGCAGAAATAATTTCCATAATTTCGTAGATTCGCATTTATTGCAAAATTGAAACAAAACAAAATTTTAATTTAAGTGCATTTAGCTCAAAAAAGTATCGGAATTAAAATGAACAAATGCCTGGGAGGATGCGAGCCATTACAAAAGAGAAATTTTCAATGAATGGGTTTGGCCTGTATAATTAACACAATACAATATAAATATTGGATGTTGATAAACTTAAACTTTTTTTCGCTTAAATTTGGGTTGAATTTCAGTTAGTTTGGCCAAAGTTTTCATCATCAAGCGCATTATTTTCTTTTATCACAACTTTCTCACAATATAAATAATATATAATTCAAATGCAAACAACTTGTAGTTTCTATTTGTTCAATTAATAGAGGTTTCAATCCTATTTTATTATTTTTCGAATTGCTTAAATTGCATTTGAAGTAGTTGAAGAGGAATGCATTTATATAAATTATGGAGAAGACGCAGTTTTGCTGCACTTTGCTGAATAATGCAGCAGATTATTATTGATTTTACTGCAATCGAATATTTAGTGTTTTATTATTATTTATAAAGTAGAAGGATTTACGATATAATATTTTTATTTAAGGGTCCTTCACCGGCTGTCTCCAAGTTGTCTGCAACTAGCATTGCATCAATTAGAAAAGAGCGCGAATGATTGGCGAGTGCTTAGGAGTGAGTGAGAAAAATATATAATAAACACGCGTATTTATAATCACTGTATTTCGGTTATGCGTTGATGGTTTTTGATGAAAATTAAGTCAAAATATTCAGAAAAGATTAATCTGTTTCCTTAAGCTTTTTTTTTTAAAAATAGTGGATAATTAACGACATATTTGACAATCAAAAATAAATTAACATAATTAACAATGATTAATTAAAATTATTTAAATTTAGTGAGCTTCTTGCCCTAGAGATTTTTTTTCTGAATATTTTGACATGATTTTCATCAAAAACCATCAACGCATAACCGAAATACACTAATTATAAATACACGTGTTTATTATATATTTTTCTCACTCTCTCCTAAGCTCTCGCCAATCATTCGCGCTCTTTTTTCTATGATGCAATGCTGGTTGCAGACAACTTCGAGACAGCCGGTGAAGGACCCCTAACAATTTTTTAAAAAAGTTTAAAATAATTGATTTTTTTGACTTTTACCATTTTTGAAAAAATATTTATCAAAAATATTAACACTTTAAATAAAAAAAATTAATTAATTGCAGCTAATTTTAAAAAAATGCACTCAAAAATTTAAATTTTAACGAACTATTTTTATTTAAGTAAAATATATTTTTGCGAAATTACTCTATTTTTGATAGAAGTTTCTCAATAAAAAACCGAACGAAAATCAATCATGATTAATAATAGGTTTTTGTGGTTTTCGTCGAGAAGAATCGCAGTTGTAGAGTTTTGCCGGTACGACTTTTGTTTACAGTTGATTTCACAGAACTCTGATAGATTTAGCCGGAAGTTATTCCGTGTTGAAATTATGCTAGATGACAGAAGGAATGCCTTTGCAACCTCAAGATTGTACTGGTGATTATTATAAATTAGACATGCATTTCTATCTTTCATAATCATAATACATACAGAGTTGTATATAAATATAATAAATAATTATACGCTCTTTGTGCACCAGTAATTATTATATTTTCTGAGAAATGCAGGAATATATTTGCAATTTATATTTTTAAAAAATATTTGGAACAAATTATTAATTTATTTACAAGATAAAATAGACAAACGGTCAAGATGTATTAAATTTTCGCGCTCTACCGAGCGGCGCATGTGCGCTACCGATCCGCGCATGCGCGTTACCAACAGTTCGTCTGTCATTTAATTTTTGTTTGGTGTGAATGTGCCTTTAGTGCAGAAAATAAACCACTTTCTATAGGAATGTATTTGTAATAAATAGAAATAATGCCGATGCTATTACTCAGGCGATTTTTCTCCCGTTCGCTATATGAAGATTCTCATTAAAAGCTGGTGATAAGACAGGCTTCGCACACACTCGCTCGGGCTATTTGATGAGACTATAATATACCATTATTTAAATGCAATTTAATTCCCGTATAATAGTATGCACTTGTGGAAATTTAATTGAAACTAAAACGCGAATATCTTAACGGTAATTTCTATTTACTAGTATTTATTTATAACTGTCATGATTCGAAACCTTAATGATTTTATTTTTATTTTTTTGTTTTTTTGCAAAAACGTGTAGGTACATTTGCAGTTAGGATTTTTATTTCGATTAATTTCCTGGAGAGATAGGTAAATGCCAGGTTGCAAAAACAAGCGACATTCGATTTTGTCTGTAATGAGATTATGCACGAACGTTTGTACGATTTTAATTAATTTTTGAATTAAATGTATTTGGAAAATTTGAAAGCAAAAAATAAATTGTAATATAAATAAAAATAAAAAAATTATTATTATTAATTATTTAAAAAATATTTTTTATTTTTTAAATAATAAAAAAATATTTTTAAAAATGCAAAATAATTTTCAAAATTTATTATTTTTTTTCTTAAAAAATTAATTGTAAAGTCAAGTCGACTACGTTCTGACCTGTTGTATCGAACGCGCTAGACGTACTTTTTTGTTGCTACGCTGTGCCAGCGCATTACAGTATAGTATGCTAACAATAACAGGAACGTACGTCTGCCAGCGCTGCGACATGACTTCCCAGATTTTATGAATACATTCAATGTGAATGACAAAGAAGTTACATGCACGTATGTCTTTCGTCTTGTTGTCGTTCAGTGCCGTCGTATGAATATAATCTTTTATTTTTGTATTGGCGTGTCGCTGCTGCTTGAAAGATATTCTACGGCATTGGTAAAAATTTTACATGGCCTTCAATTGATTTGGTGCAGGCGGAATCAGCTGAGAGCCCACAGGTCAGAACAGAATAGGAATCACTATATATTTATTAGAAAACATTTTTGAATTTCCAAAATATTTTTTTTCAATTTTTTTTTAACAATTTTTTCAAATTACAAATTTTTTAAAAAAAATACTTGAGTATTCAAAATTTTTCTGGGACACTCGTTATTTTAATACGTCATTAAAATATGTAATAACTCAAGATTTCTCTATTCGGATATTTTTTTTTCGCAAAAGAATAAACTTTTTTCATCTCTGTGCATTTTCCCATTAAAGTAAACAACCAATGTCAATAACGTGATTTTCTCTCGAAAAAATTTATTACAAGCAGTAGTAAAAAGGCTGACCATAAAAAACTATGTTATTGTGGTTTTCTTATTTTGCCAATGTTAAGAGCATTATTTACAATACAATAAGCGCATAAAAACGATTGCTTTGTGTTTTGATCTATGCCAACTTTCCTCTCTCGTTCTTTTCCAAAGGAGAGAATAAGCACAATCAGAGTCGATTTAATTAAATTGTGCGGATAAAACGCGATATGGCCAAGATTCGTATCTGGAACGATTGTGGGTAAATAGAAAATGATCGCTCGTTTTTGTCACGACTCCAAAGTGTTCACATGAAGAATTTGTTCAAAAATCTATCAAGTTAAAAAAATATTTTAGTGCTATTGAGCATTCAAATTTAAAATTGGCGCCGCGCGGTGGCTGGTTTTGGAACCGACTTCTTCGACGCGCATGCGCTTTGCTTGAGTTTTCTTATAAAAAGTGGATATAGTTTAGACTTTTTTTATTGAAACTTAATGACGAAATAAAAACAAACCCCATTGTTGCATTCAAATCCAAAATTCTCAGCATCAAATAATCTAAATTGGAGCAAATAATTGTCATGCCAAAAAAAGTGCACGTGAGAATAGACGATTGCGACAAAAATAAATTTTCTTGTGCAACTACCATTGCAATATTAGATCATTACACTCGTTTGCTAATTACTGTAATAACACTAGTCGAAATGAACTTTGAGAGCTACTAGAAGCACTCATCATCATTAACTGCATAAGAAGAGAAGAAGAAAATCGATAATTCGTAATTAACATGAAACGGTAAGTAGGTAGGTATGTGTATACGAAGCATAAATATAAAAGGACGAAATATGCCCAAAGGAAAATAAATTGTTAAGTGAGAAGTAAACATGGGTTGTCGATGGTCGGCATTGCCTTGATGGTAGGAAGGATGCACAAGGCCATGAACGTTCATTCACCCATCCACCTACCTGTAGTTTGATAGTTTCTTACCCATTCGTCAGCTGGTTATTAGATGGATGGATATATTTACCATCATCATTCACTCATTATCTTAGAGCAGAAGCTGCATTTTTTATGGTGGGTTCTTTTGTGATGGGATAATGGCTTAAGGACAATAGCGCTATTTTGATAAATTTACTCGTTTTTTTTTTATTTTGCCCATTATGAATTATTGTTGCTGAGAATTTTGATGCTTTGCAAAAATTTTGAGCATCAGACAAATTTTCAAAATTCTAAAATTTTTGGAATTTTGAAATGTTTGCGTCGGCCATTTTTTTGTGTTGGACTATAGATAACGATTTTTGAAAAAAATTTTTTTTAGTATTTTTGGAAAAATTAATCATCCAAACGAATTTTCAAAATTGTTCGAATTTTGATATTTTTTGGAGTCGCTGAATTTTTTTTTTAATTTTTTATGATTCCTAATAATTTTTAAAAACATTCTTGTTAAGGCATTTTTGCAAAAATTTTGACTATCGGACCTCTAGACGAATTTTTAAAATTATGCCTATCATGTAGACTTTTTAAATTTTTTGGAAAAAATACTTTATGCTTTTTCTTTTTTGAATATGACATACTATTCTTTACTACCCCAATAACTCAATTTTAAAAAAAATTATAAATTTCTGATTAAAGAAATTTTTTTAGGTACTTTTTGAATATTTAGAAAATAAAATTTCTATTAATTTAATTTAATTTGATTAAAATTATTTTGCTCTTAATTTTGTTTATTTTTTTTTTTATTACAAAAAGTTAAAATTTTAATTTCAATTAGAAATTGATATTGTTACTTTTTTATTGTTGAGGTAAATACTACATTTATATACAAAATAATACTATTCTCTATTGACACCTACTATTATCTCCAATTTGTGCTGGACACACAAATTACGTCCAAACCGACCACATTATTTATGATTAGTCTCCTTAAACTTAGTAAGTTTTATGAGTAAATCTAGCATTAAAATTTAATATAATGCCTGGTTTCATGTTTATTGTACTATTTTAATTGAAAATCCCAATTACTACTGACTTTCTTAGAACGCTCTATGCGGTCCAATGAAAATTTACAAAACATATGTAATTTTTGCTGACTGACTAATTAAATAAATTACTGACCACAAATTTGTTCTTAATTTGCCCGGAGCTCAACTTTCATAATTAAGTCAACTCGAATATTTCTCAAATAATGCGAAAATTCATAATAATATGTCATTAACAATTATTTATAATAATTTTACAACAACAAAAAATATTTGTTAATTTAAAATAATTTTTTTTATTTATGTACTTTTATTTAAATAAATATTAAAATATACACTTAGGCAGTTAAAGTTACTTTATCCGCCTTGGTAGGTAAAATTACATTATGTAATTAGGAAGGTAAAGTCAAGTCGACTACGTTCTGACCTGTGATATCGAATGCGCTAGACGTACTTTTTTATTGCTACGTTGCGCCAGCGCATTACAGTATATGCTAACAATAACAGGAACGTACGTCTGCCAGCGCTGCAACATGACTTCCCAGATTTTATGAATACAATCAATGTGAATGACAAAGAAGTTACATGCACGTAGGTCTTTCGTCTTGTTGTCGTTCAGTGCCGTCGTATGAATATAATCTTTTATTTTTGTATTGGCGTGTCGCAGCTGCTTGGAAGATATTCTACCCTACTGGTAAAAAATTTACATGGCCTTCAATTGATTTGGTGCAGGCGGAATCAGCTGAGAGCCCACAGGTCAGAACAGAATAGGTTTCAGTATAACTAAACTTAAAAAATAAAATAAAATAAAACTTACTTTACCTCCCTAGGCAGGTAAAATATCTAAAATGAAAAAGAATGTGCAATGAAGCATAGTGAAAGGCTAACAAATATGTGCATTAACTGAAAATGACTAAATTAGTATAGCAACATGCAGTAGCATGTCGTGTAAAGATTAGCAACCCTCAATTAAAATCTGTAATGAATTCCACTTTCTGATATTAATTGAGAAACAGACATCTGTCATTAAACATACCTATACGAGCGAAGGCACGTATAGTAATATTTACGCGTTTTTGCATATCAAATTAATGTACGATTTGAGTAAACTAGCATAGAAAGTACAAAATGCATCGCATAATTTATTAAACATTATTTATTACTTAAAACTAATCGAGGCAGCAATGAAGATTTCAAAGTAGAAAGTCACCAAATATACGATATGAGCGAAAATAAATTCGTTATGCAAGACAATGCAATTTACGCATTATTGCATATTTGAGTAGCCAATCTAAACATTGTAATTACGACATTTGTTTAAAGGGGAAAATCTTATTTATTCTTATATAAACGCACATATTTTTATTTATTAAATTGGAAAAGTTATTTTTGAAATTTTATGTAATAATGAATTAAAATATTTTGAAGTAAATTGCATACGTTTGTAGCTGGATACGTCAGCTTTCCAAAAGTACCATTAGATATTTTATATCGTCTTTAATAAAATAGATTTGTCGATTTTAAAAATGCGCTCTCTGCGCATTTGAGCTACGTTTGACGTATAGATATAGCTAGCGCACGCCCTATGCTATGACGTCACTTCCAATTTTTATGGCGGTAATTTTAAATGTTTTACTGAATTAATATTATTAAATTTTATTAAAATATGGAAATTAAAAATGTGGAACAAAAAATGCTCGAATAAATTACTTCATTACTAGACCTCAATCTCACATTTACTTATGGTCACAATTAATAAAAGTTAATTGTTGTGCATTGATTTTCCAAGAACTTTACGTATTTGCAAGAATGGGCACACATGATTAACCATAGAAAGATTGCGGAAATTCTTTTTGCAAACCGACACCGCAGTAAAAGTAAACAGATTGACGAATTTGTAATTGTATGCAATATTTAAATATTGAATCATTCCGGATTTTTTTTTGTGTTTAAAATAAATTGATTGTAATTTGTATAAAAGATAATGAATGCTAAATGAACATTAATTAACTTCAATTAGTAGTAGAAGTAATTAGACAAGTAAAATTTCTCCATTATTTTTGTACGTTAGCGACCTTATTTCAATGAACAAAAAATATTTTTTTGCGTTAAGTAATTTTTTTAGAATCAAAAAATAAAAATAAAATTTTGAAAAAAAAATTGTTTATGAATTTTAATTTTTGGATTTATTGTTGATTTTTTTTTCTTTTTATAAATGATTTTTTTTTTTTACTTTTTTTTAGATTTTTTGGATTTTTAGCGCAATTAATTTTTTATTTAATTTTTTCACTTTTTTTTATTTTTAAAATTATTTATTTTATTTATTTAATATTATTTATTTATTTAATTTTTTTTTTATAAAATTTATTTAAGAAATGAATTTTTTTATTTAATAATTTTTTTATTAAATATTTTGTATTATTTGATTTATTTATTAATTTTTTCTTATTTTATATTCTTTTTCTTATTTTTTACTTTTTCAGTTATTTTTCATATTTTTTTTTATTTTACGTCGCATTTTATTTTCCATATTTATTTATCGCCGAAACATTCTAATTATTGTACCAAACAACATTATTTTTCCAATATTTGTTTATCCACTCAATCTAATCTATAATCCAAAAACAACTACACACCACAAAATAAAACCCAAACTTTCTGCATTGAACCAAATCAATTTTTACTTTCTACTCAGTACCTTCAATAAAACTCACTATCAAAATCAAATTACCAGTCAGCAATTTTCTACGCTAAGCTGGTACCACTTTAGGCACCTAAAAGAACCTCTCAATAAATAGTAATAGTGTTTAGCTCTCAAAATTTCCGGTTGGCGAATTAATAAAAATTGCGCACAATATCATCGGTGACCCATCTCGAAACCGAAGATTGTCGCTCATATCCAACAAGTTTTGATGAAACCACCGTCACTTGTTCGCAATCGACAGCATAAGGAAGAGAGAGAGCAAGAGCGGTTTCTGCTGCTCCTGCTGCCTGCTGGTCGAGAACCCCACTTTCAGTGCGATTCCTGAGTCGTGACGATGACGTGCTGGTAACAGGTGTCTCGACTCTACTACTATTCACGTTTGTTTATACTCTTACAACTACGCGATTTTTCATTTTTTTTTTATTCAAAAAAGGAAGTAAAATGCAGGAGTTTTGAAAATTTGGCGAAAAAGTGTTGTGCAGTTTTTTTTTGGACATTTTGGAATTTTGGATTAACTTTACTTTTGGTGAGTTTAATTTTTTGGACACTTTTTTGAATCTTTCCTGATTCATAATTAATAATATTTCGTAAAAATAATTAATAATATTTGAAAAAATTGACATAATAGCTATTTTTAGCCCTAGACCCGCAATTATGATAATTTAAAATTTTGAAAAGGTGTTAAATGATTTTTGCTTGTAGGTTTCTTGAACTGAAATTTTCTATTGTTACTCCTACAATGATTATTATTATTTATGAATAATTAGAAGTACAGAATAGTTTAGGTATGGCTTCGTGGTCAAGGTTGCAATTCTATATTCTACTTATCGCGATATTTAATTCTACTGTTTGTTTTGAATTATTATTATGCACATTAAAAAGTAAAATGATAAAAAGTTGATAAAACGTTATGAGGAGCTAACTGCGCCTTTATTTTGTGTACACAAGAATTTTATGATTTTATAAAACAGATTTAAGATTTTTATGAGAATTTTTATTTGCATCAAAATTTTTTAAAGAAAAAATAAAATTTCTAATTTAATAGCATCCTAAAATTCTGAATTAATCAAATGCGGCGCGGAACGCAAACGCCGGGCGCTGAGCGCCAAACGCCGATCGCTGCGCGCCAAACGCCGGCCGCTTAATTCCAAGCGCGTCGCAACATTTCTTACAAAATCCTCAATTATCGAGCCAATAAAAATTAATTAATTTTACTTTATACTATAATATGTAAAACTTTTCATATTCCTTAGATGAATTATTTGTTTTTTAAATGTTAAGGCTGCTTTGAGCCGAAAAGGATGCTCAAACGTTACATAAGTGATTGCAAACATGAGCATTCTGCTTAAGGGCATACATATAAATAGTTTTAGCTTCCTCGATAAATTTTACTTTAAATCTAATTTCTACTTCCTTGTAACTTTCAATATTTGCATGGGAATCGACTTGAAGGTGCAAGGAGTGTGAAACTCAATCTTGTACGAACACTGTCTAATTTTATATAACAACAACAAATACATAATAAATAATAATAATAATTAATAATTATGCAAGTTTTTTCATTACTAGTTAGATGAGAGGATTTTTTTTTTTAATTTGTTTGTTGGTGGGATTCTGATTTATTTGGGTGAATGGGTGAAATAAATCCGGTTCGATTGCTGATGATGACCTGAAACATTTTGACGCATCAATGAGTAACCATTTCAAGCTATATTAAATTATTAATAAATACGAAAATATATTGAGATGGATTGAGATAGAAAATGTGGGTTGGTGGGATGCAAAATTAATTCAGATCAAAAGGCGCCACGAATTAATTAGAAAATGTATTTGGAAATTTGGAACAGTCGAAAATTTATGCAAAATTGGTTTTTTTGCTCATAAAAAAATTATCTAGTTCAAATATTTCTCAAAATATTAAAAATAAATTATTTGAAAGTAAATATTACTTAGATTAGATCGGTGGACTTTGGCGGGAAATTTTTGTAATCATTTTATCAAATCAATTAAAGTATTTCTTGAAAGTAGATAATCAATTGATTTTGTAATAATATTGATCCATTGATAAAAATAGTTTAAAAGTATTTTTAGATTAAGGGGGCGAAACCGCTACATATATAGCCGCTCTGGTCGCTAGCGAATCTACATAGTTTTGCTTATCTAAATTCACTGCAATTTTCGCGACATCTGATAAAGAATAAATGGACCAAAATTTCACGTATAAATTTGCAAATTATGCGTGAAACGTTGCTTAGCAGCTCACGGAATTTAACGCGGAAAAACAGTTTCAGACACTATTAACTATCCTAGAAAATATCTAATGGTAGATTTAGAGAGAGAACAGATGTAGCAATAAATGGACAGATTTTTTTTTTTATCTTTTTTTGCTAATTAGCAAGCGAGTGGTTAATATTTGATCGAGGTTTTTTATTCATATTTTACTTAATTAATGGCTATTCGAACAAATCTTTCGTCAAAATATAAGTATTTTTTTTCTCTAATTTTCGGTAGCTTTGGAAATTTTCTAGGGGTTATAACAAAGCCGCAAACTGCTTTACCAGTTTTTGAGAATTTTCCACACCTCTCGATCTTTCTCAATGTTCTCGGCTAAAGCACGTGGCAAATAAGTCAGATCTTGGTCCATCTATTCTTTATCAGATGTCGCGAGTTGCAGTAAATTTAGATAAGCACAACTATGTCGATTCGCTAGCGACCAGAGCGGCTATATATATGTAGCGGTTTCGCCCCCTTAAATTTTTTTTTCAAAAAACAGAAAATTTTTGCAAAATTTTCAAATTATTGCTCTCGACAGATAGCGAATTATCAATAATTATATTTTAATTTTTTAATAATAAAATAAGTAAATTCTATTATTCCTCTCGACTTCAATTTTTAAATCTCGTAACACCTTCTGCCTTTGTAATCACAATGCAGATGATGACTCCTCAGACAAAGGTGTTACAAAACAGCCACAACTAGATGTAACGTTCGTACAATACATGAAAGGATAAAAATCAGATTTGAATTAGGAAAGAAGAAACACAAGAAAAAATCCAAGTAATAGATGATATTGTGAATGCTGTTCCATTCATTATTTTATTTTACATACTAGTATACGTGTTGTATAAAATAAATTTATACAATAACTATTGTTGTTAGAAGTCGAGCCATTTGTGTGATTCTTGTTGAATAGTTTTGAAACACCATTCGTTAAATTATACGCCTCGGAATTGTTTTATTAATTTTCAATGAAATTAATTAACTGGCGTACAAAAGAGGATTGTTTTAGTAAATTTCCTTAGAAAAATTCATATTCGATCAGATGTATATTAAGAGCGTCAATTTTATCTGGGTGGATCAATAATGACGCAACGCGCTAAGTAAATCCGAATGGGATGTTGCGACATGCATCGTGTAATCTCAACCAATCTCGCAGGAAAGCTTCTTCCTACAAGAAGTAGTTGGTGCTTCTTCTTTCATAGAAAAATAGTCCTTGAGAAATTTACTTATTTCATATTATAGTAAAAAAAAATTAAAACGTTGCCACAGAATTTTTATATTTCGCCGCTTATTGCAAAATAAATTTATTTATTGTTATTTGAGTTAATGACGGCAATTTAAATTTATATTAATCGTAATTGCGTTGCTAAATAGCCGAGGAAATATCCTTCAGATTTTTCTCGTTTTTTTTTAAAATTTTTTTTTATTCAAAAATTTTGGAAATTTTTGAAAATAATAAATTTGTATTTTTAACAAAAATAAATATAAATTTTGTGTTTAGGCTATTTTTTTTTATAAATTGCGATTAAATTAAATTTTTCCGAATTTTTATAATTTTTGTGAAAAAAATTTTTTTTTATAATTTTTTTCAAAAATCATAAAATTTTCTACAAATTTAAATTAGGTTCGCAAATTTAATTAAAAAAATAAAACAGCATTATTTTTGCCCCCAAAAGGTATATATAGTGAAACCTATTCTGTTCTGACCTGTGGCCTCTCAGCTGATTCCGCCTGCACCAAATCCATTGAAGTCCATGTAAAACTTTTACCAGTAGCGTATAATATCTCCCAAGCAGCAGCGACACGCCAATACAAAAATAAAAGATTATATTCATACGACGGCACTGAACGACAACAAGACGAAAGACATACGTGCATGTAACTTCTTTGTCATTCACATTGATTGTATTCATAAAATCTGGGAAGTCATGTCGCAGCGCTGGCAGACGTACGTTCCTGTTAGTGTTAGCATAGTATACTGTAATGCGCTGGCACAGCGTGGCAATAAAAAGGTACGTCTAGCGCATTCGATACAACGGGTCAGAACGTAGTCGACTTGACTTTAGAATTTATTTCTATTAAAAATATTTATTTTAAAATAATATATAAATAGCTAAAATGCAAAAAACTCGTTTCGCATAAACTTGAAACATTATAACGTTTTTAATTTTGTGAACTTTTGGCCTAAAATTTTTAGTGAGACCTCCTGATACTCGTCAAGCGAGACTTGACTCTCATTATTGACTCTCACTTCTCCTAAAGCACCCCATACCATAAAATTTCACTACAGTACTCGTAATTTCTCGATTAAATATTATGATTATTAAAAAGCGATTTGCTAACTAACTTTCAAACAAACTATTTGTTTATCTTCTTATAGAGCGATAAGAAACTTTTATGATTTTAATAGTCTAGTAGTCGTTTTAATTAATACAGGTATGCAGCCGCTTTTTTCTAATATAAGAAAACCTGAATCTAAGTACCATCTTAAGATTGCTAATAAAAAAGAATGAATGTTGTAGTACCTATACTATATTATTGACTGCTTATAGAAATCGAATTGCATAATGTAATTAACTCTCGTCGAGTTCAGTAAATTGGAAACCACACAAGTGCATGTGGAGGCCGCAGCATTACATTAAAATATTTATCGCATTTAATCTAATTTATGTTACTTTTTAAAATGCTTCATAAGCTTTATCTATATATCTGATAATTAAAGCGACATGAATTATTTAGCAGTTATGCGAAATAAATAAAAAAAAATCGAAAAATTATTGTTATTTCGTGTACTAGTCGTCGTCGTTTGCAAGTGGAAGCAATGTGCTGTGACGGACGATGACTTCCAGCAACCAGCTGGTAAGTCAGTCAAAGACATGGAGGACGCTTTATGCCAACCTCTAATAGTATGTGGGTTTAATTAGAATCACCGTTTTTCTTTTCGTTGCATTCATTCTTCGTTAAACCTATAATTATGTTGTTCAAGCACTTTTTTAGCACTTACCCTTAAAGAGGCAAGTTGAGGAGTGGAACGGAAATGCTTTCAAGTCAAGTGGTGCTAATTTAGAAGCGACTTTTTTTTGGGTTTGCAAATTATTTAGAATTTTTTAGCCCAGTAAAAAAAATGTGAAAAAAAATTTAAAGTTAACATTTTTGAAATTTTTTTATAATTTTTTTTTATTAGAAATTGCAATTTTTTTAGATTTTTGAAAATATTAGAGCTTCGACAGACTTATTTTACAATTTTTTCTCGATTTCCACGATTTTTAAAAATTCTAAAAAAAAATGTTTTTTGGCGGGAATTTTTTTTATTAGAAATTGCAATTTTTTTAGATTTTTGAAGATATTAGAACTTAACGACAGACTTATTTTACAATTTTTTCTCGATTTCCACAATTTTTAAAAATTCTAAAAGAAATTTGTTTTTTGGCGGGAATTTTTTTTATTAGAAATTGCAAATTTTTTAGATTCTTGAAGATATTAGAACTTAACGACAGACTTATTTTACAACTTTTTCTCAATTTCCACAATTTTTAAAGTTCTAAACGAAATTTTTTTTTGGCGGGAAAAATTTTTTTCTTCAAAAAAATCAAACTTTTACATTTCTAACATTTTTTTTTAACAAATTCGAACTTTTTTCCTCAATCTTGAACAAAAGAGCCGACTTCGGATGAGTGGAGCGGAAATACTTCGTCGTTTGTGGATTAAGAGTTCAGGTCAAGTTGAGATAGGTGCAAAACTGGTGGCGACAGTATTTTTATTAAAATCTTATGAAATATTTATCTAGAAGAAATAGTTGACGGTTTCAAACTGAATGAACTTTGTAGCAAAAATATATAGTAGAAAGTAGCATTTATTTAACTCAAATTGTATGAAAAATATTTAAACAGCGAATTGACTTTCATCTATCTGTTTGTTATAATTTTTTTTATATTGTTTGTTGTTTGGATGTAAAAAGTTTATAGGTAAATTTAATAAGTTATTTGTTCCACTTAATGCTCTATTTCCTGTACGACTGATTTATTTGCCTCGAAGCACGTTTGTGAGGCACACAATAATTGATATATTGCAACCTCAGGTAATCGTGTTATTATATTATTATTTTTTTGTAAATAATAAATCGAGAAAAAATTAATATAAATTGTCTAACTGTATGGTACTCATAGATTTGATTTGGTCCAAGGACAATCGAATAATTTTGATTGACAATTATAAACTTTTTTTGTTATAAAATAAATAAATTAGATTGCTATTTAAATAATTTTTGGCTGCCTTTGACGTAACTCCATGAAATTAGTTCCAAAAATGACCACCGCTTGAATTTAACTGGGTCCTGAAATTTTCGTAGAACAATTAATGTGATCTTAGATCAACGAAATTTAACTTGATCTGCTACATGGTGAAATGTGAAACAGTTTCGCCATCAATTTTGTCAACATATATTCTAATAATATTCATTATTTATTGAACGGCAACAGTTAGAATTTAGAAACCAACCAGAGGAAGTTCACATCTCATACAATTACATGTTACTTTTCAAAGTCATTAGAATTCAAATTTATCGCGCAGCAACATTTGCTTAACCGTTTAGATTCTGATTCTGCTATTTGCAAGAACAATCTTTTAACTTCATCTACATAATATGCAACTTGAATAGCGGTCGTAGCACAACAATTTAAATATTTACATAATGAGATAACTGTGATCGTTTAATTAGACGAAATTCGTGATGCTGAAGATTATTTTTTTTTGAAGAAATGTCATAGAGTGGACAGACATACATATCCTCAAAACTGTAACGAAACCTTCAACGAAATATTGCAACGACCTTGTTTAACTAGCGGATTTAAATATAATAACAATAAAACCATATTGTTTATAAATATTGTTTGTTTAGCATTAATAATAATAAAGGTTACATAATTTGATGAAAATTAATTCAAACATGCAATAACGTTTGTCAATGTCGTTATTGAATTAAAACGAATTGGATGAAGAATAATTTCGTTGTAGGTTTGATGTTTGTATTAAATGAAATTATCGGTATCTTGTACGTGGGTTTAACATACTATACCAGCGATGGTACATTGGCGGCCTTGTAGGTCAGGACTGGCTCGACGATGAAGTATCTGCAGGTGGAAAAAAATACCATATGGAAACACACACACGTGTGCTAAACTGATGCTGCTGATGCTTCTTATCAGATTCAAATCTGTTTCGCTTCTTTCACTGACCGTAAAACCTATTACGTTCGACTGAATCTTATCAATTTGAAATTGGCGGGAAAATTCTATTTCAAACAAAATCGTGTCTATACAGAAATCCACCTGATTACCAGAATAAGGAAACTGACCCTGATTTATGTAACATCAATCAACATTGATTAGATAATAACGACTTAATTTGAAGTTATGTAAAGTAGATCGTGTGCGCAATTTTTTGCCGACTCGAAACTCGAAAGAAAGTCGACGCGCGTTAATTAATCTAAATATTTATTAATATTCACTTAAATAGTGCTAATCACCGCGTGTTACTGATATGGGAAAATAATTGACCAAATCGAGGTTTTGAGTACCTGTTTGTAAGTTTTGCACCAATTTATTTATTGCGTATCACATTATTTGTTTATTATAGTGGCAATTATTAATTAAGATTATAAAATGTACGGTAATAAACACATATCGTAAATTAAGTCATATAGAAAGCGAGATACGATATAAATTTAATTGATAGCGTATCTTCGATGCGAAATAACGCTCCGCACTCCGTTCCGTATATTAGCCGAGTTATTACTTAGATACCGTTTGTTTGGATATCAATAATAATAATTATAATTTATGTTAATCGACTAATATTCTTGTCGACATTTAGCACTACTGTAAATAAATATTATTATTTGTTTATAAATAAATTATTATAAAAATATTTGCTCGGAATTGGAACAACCGACTTTCTTCAATGCTCGACGCACGTGTAAATTAGATTATGTAAAGAATTTTATTAATTTGTAATAACTAGTATTAGGAATTTATAGTAAATTATTTAACTACCGCATTGTTTTAACTAAATTAAATATTATTTATAATTTTTTATCGATAATGACTGTTTTATCTAAAAACGATATTTATTATTCATCACTATAAATATCGTTAATTACTACGATTACTAATAATGACGAGTTTTTTTATTTTTTTTTTGTGTTTTATTAATTATACGTAACGTAAATAATTATAGTGTATGAGGAAACAAATTGGAATTGCATAATTATCGATATTGAAGTAGAAATATTTTTTAATCAAATTGCAGTAAATTATTCGAAAAACGTTTTCTATTTAATTTCAAATGACAATTTTTTTTATTTCCTGTGGAGAAAAACTACGTGTTTTGAATGTGATATTCAAAATATATAGTATTTCTCTTTTGGCATTATAAAAAATAGTCACAATATTTTGTTAAACATATTTTTAAAAATTAAAAAAATAAATTAAGCGTGTGATTTTGCAAAAACAAGTGATTTTCGTTGCGTAGTACGCTGCGCGCTTCTTGACTTGAATCAAGCGCTTGATTCACGTGTTGCGCCCTGGGATGCGCCTGACTTTCCGGCATAAGGAATATTTTTTGAAATATTTTTGTTAATAAATATACATCTGTAACATTTTATAGAATTAATTTTGAAAAAGTTACTAAAAGTTTTTTGAGATTTCCAAATTTCTAACAATTTTAAAAATATAAAAAATACAGACAATAATTTTAAAAATTGTTTTTTGGAGAATTTTAGCAAGTTTGTAAAATTATTAACTTTTTTATCCTTTTAAAAAAAAATTTAAAACAAAAATAATTTTTTTCAATTTTTTTTTTTCGTTTTCAAAATTTTGCAGAATATCGTATAAAATTAAATTCCATCGATTACTAGTCAGTTAACTCAATTAAAAATAGAACATGCTAGAATATAGATTAAAGGCGATTTATGTGCAAGTTTAGAGAAGGTGCTGACTGGTGGACGTTTAATGTTTTCATTAATGCAT
This sequence comes from Cryptophagus acutangulus, assembly GCA_963556235.1. Taxonomy (NCBI): domain Eukaryota; kingdom Metazoa; phylum Arthropoda; class Insecta; order Coleoptera; family Cryptophagidae; genus Cryptophagus; species Cryptophagus acutangulus. The sequence continues at coordinate 3,716,714 of OY744569.1, forward strand.
TCATAATATGATAATCATCGTCACATGCAATGTCACCACAAGGTTGGGTATATGTGCTTGTGTTAATTGCATTGCGGCCTACAATATATTTTAAACAGGTTTTTTTATTTTCACGATAGGTAATTCACGACCTGCATAAGATACTAGTCCTCTGCAATCGAAGGTTTACCTTTACCGCGCGTTCGTCCTTACTACTTGATAAGTCTAATCTACTTAATTTCGTTTTGACACACTTTTAATTTTTTTGGATGAGTCAAGTAGTTTTTTTATGTTTCTTAAGCGAAAATTCCATGATATTTCGAACGGTACTTTATTTATAAATATTGACGCAAGTTATTGTAAAACCATTAAGCGCTGGGATTTCTTAACGCTGATTTGCTAATTATTTTATTTGTCAATTTAATAAAACCCGACAAGAATAAATTACCGGTCCGACAAAATCCTTGGCATTTTTGTTTTTATTAATTAGATAGTAAAATATGTGAGAACATCAATTTCTAGTTAAATTAGCGGATCGGAAAAATTCAGCAGGATGAAGATTTTTCGTGGGTATTTTTGGAAATTAAAGAATTTTTGAAAATTAAAGATAATTTTGGAAAATTAAAGATAATTTTTTAAAATTAAAGATAATTTTTTAAAAATGTTGTTTTTGTAAAAAAAAATATTTTTAAAAATAATTTATTTTTGGCATTTTTTTTTCAATTTTTTGGGGCATTTTTTTCAAATTTTTGCAAAAATTGATATTTTTTTAAAATTTATATTTAAATTTTGAATTAAAAAAAATCTCAAAAAATTAAAAGCATTTATAAAAATAATTTTTTTTGTAAAATTGAAGATTTTTTTTTGAAAAATATTTAATTTTTAAATTTTTTAAATTTTAGAGTAGGATTTAACTGCTTCTTAAAAAGCATTCGATTAACACAGTTACGTTAAACATTTTCTAAAATTAAATTAAATCTCTAATTAAATATAATAAATTAAATTTGATTTATTATTTACCTAAAAACTTCATAGCCAGATTGTTATAAGCCGACTTTTCAACTCCGCTTTAAAGACCAATTACCCAGACGGTATTATCTTGTTATAAAGCAAAGACATTTTTCAATTGTTTCCATCTTTCCTTATAAGTCGAAGAAAAAACAACAACCATATAAATTGTTCGTGTTTTGTTTAGTCTGGGTTCTAGTTACCTTTTCGAAGCGAGATGAATGGCTAAAAACCGGTATATCTAACACAAACAGACTACCAAAGAGAAAAAAAAAACTTGATTGGCCATCTCTTGATGGCTACTTTGAGCCATATTTTTATTCAATTCGACTAAAACGTTTTTGCGATTTTGATGCTTGCAGGTCCAACGTTGGTGGATCCGTCACAATGCTGCAGATTACCGAAGATACGCCGGTTGATATGCTGGCGGGGGCCATGGACCTTACGGTCCATCTACCAAACGCTCGTCCCATAAAGATGTCGGTGGAACGAAGGTAAATATTCCGTCAAAAATTGAGATTCTCGAACTTTTCAAAGTTGGTCAAAAATTTTGGCATTCGTCGGGAGCAACAAAAATTGCACCAATAGACTCAATTTTGCTTCCTTGGCAAGAACCAAACAATTTTAGACCGACCAGGTCAAAATTTTTGCATTTTCCAAAAAAGAGAAAATTACCAAATTTTGATTTTAGCACCCCAATGATGGACCTCCTCGTCCAAATCACCACCAACAACCAATTGCAACATTCCGGCTACATTCTGCAGCCATTAGGCATGGCACCATCATCGAGCGAGCTGGGCGACAAAATCCTACCGTACAAACCCAACACGCCGATCGGCGTCTTGAACACCCAGCACATCAAACTGATACCGAAAGCCCGAACGCTACCAGCCACCAACAAGACATCCGTCCATCATCAGCCGTTTGAGAGCACCTTCCGGCTGAAGGTGCATCTGCCGCGCAATCAACTCTATGTCACCCGAGTCAGTCAGAACGTCCTGCTAGAAGATATTATGAAAAAAGTCTGCGAGGAGAAGAATTTGGACCCGATTAAGTACGAGTTTAAGCATCCAGGTGAGTTTTTTGCTGAGCGATAACGGTGATTTCGTTGAATTTGTGATACTATGTGCTTTCTCTCATCGATGATACTGTTATAGCAATTATTTTGGGATTTGGTTTGTGGTGTAACTATTTCGTATTGAATAGTAATTTAATTTGGCATTTTCGATAATTAAGTTTTTTTATTCTTGCTGCTCTTTAATTTGGATTATGTAAGTAATTTTGTTCATAATTTTGTTGAAAAATATTTTTTTGGAGCAGAACTGAAGTGGCTTCTAAAATTTCTAATCCATTTTTTTTTCATTTTTGGATTATAGAAAATATATTTTTTTTTTAAAATTTTTTGTTAAAATATTTAAAAATGTACCTACGTCATCTTAGTTGTATAGGCAACCAACATTACACTAGTTAACGTAACAAGGTAATACATTTGTAATATTTTAGTAAACCAACAGATGGCGCATCTAGTATTTTATGTATGCAACCAACATTACACATTTTGACAATTGAGTCGACAAAATGGCATTTTACTGCCGCATCCTAATATTTTATTGCCGATTTCGATTTTTTTTTTTATAAACAATAACATTTGTTTACATAAACAATACATTGACTTACTAGACGAAAACTTCTCAAATATGTTGAAATTCCTAATAAATAAAAATCAAAGTGCCACCACTTAGAGCAAGATAAAAATTGATAACTCATTGTTTTATCATTCAACTAAGAAAGATAATAAACATTTTATTAAGCATACTTATTTAAGCAAAGTGTACACAATTATCATAAGAATTTTATTGTGCACAGTATATAGAAAACACCTGACGTCATTATTAATTTTAAAACGTTTTACAATTCACCTGCTTTGGAGTTAGTTAGTATTTTTCATTAAGCGAAAGCAAATACGTGTACAAACTTACTTAAGCTTATCAATCGACTTAAACGAGTGTCATTAGTACTCGAATTAAAATTGTATAACATTGCGCAGTGGTTAAGTGTGTGCCTAAAATTGTTCCAGGGAACCTAGATGAAATCCTCGACCCCAAATTGACGCTCAGCGACTATCAAATCACCGAGATCTACGTAGTACCAGCAGGCGCGACCAGTTTGAATCAAGTTTTCTCCAATAGCGATTACATCGCAGCCATCAAGAAGGAAGAGGAGCGTAAGCAGATGCACAACAAGACTGGCGGCGGCGTTTTCAACTTAATCTTCCGCAGAGGCAAATCGGTAAGTGATCATTTCGCGATAGCAAGTGCAAAATTGATGCCCAAATTTTAGTCGATGGGTTCTGGTTCGGTGTCGAGTGACAACCGTTCGATTTCGCCGACACATAGCGACGACTCGCGATCAGTGACACCGCCCGCTCAACCACCATTAATGACACCGCCAAAGATCGACCCGCCGAAGCCGCCGCAGAGGAAGCGACGGCCGGCGCCCAAGCCGCCACAAGTCGTCGAGGAGAACAATCGGAAGAATAGTGATAGTTTGGAGAAGACGGGGGAGAATAATGGTTTGACGATTTGCCATTCGCGGAATAGTAGTGATAGTTCTGGGTATCATGAGGCGTCCATATTGAGTGATAATTGCAATACGTCGCTACCGCGACGACCCGTGTCGGCGTTCATTGTGAGCGATGGCGACAAGATGAAGGAGATTAGTAGGAGTTCGTCGAATTTAACGCGGATGGAGTCGCAATCTAAGTCAACCTCTAGTTTAGCTTTTGCTGGTAAGTCGAACATTTTTGGATGTAAAACGCGCAAATTTTTATCGAATTATACTTGCAATAGAAGGGAAATTAGTTATTTAGCCACTTACTTTTGATTCTCGGTCGATTTATTGAAGAAAACGCAGTAAATTGATTCGGTTTCGCGAACTACATGTTTGGCCATTTTGGATTTATGACTTGGTGCGAAAGAGGGCGCAGTTAGTACCACCACAAAAAACTTAAATCCACCAGACGATTAATACTGCTAAATTAAATGTTTCTAATTAACAAAACTGATTTTTTATAAATTATTAAATTATTGTTTAATATTTTAAAGCAAAATTAATATAATTTTCGATTAAGAAGCGAATATTTGTAATAAATTTAGGAACTTTATTTATTTCTGTTAGGTTGATGCAGGTAAGCGGCCATTGTTATAGCAACGACGTGGCAAATTCTTATAATCTCCATTATATTAATGAAATATGTTACAAATTAACAATTAAACATGGAATCTTGGCATTTTGGAACCTTAGTGCTTAACAGACCTTGAAATTGTCATCTAGAGAAACATAAATTAATTAAGACACCTAAGAATTTTCGAGTAGGCTGGAAACCACGTGGGTTGAAATGCGACTATCTGGTTCACTTTGAAAACAAAAGCAGTTTCCCATTAGAAGTCGAACGGTTTGCTTAGATTTAGATAACGAAAATTAATTAGTCTTCTTCTTTAATTTCAATTCCCGCAAATAGAAATACTTTCACTTCAAATAAAATGTGTGGGTTCCGATATCTGGGAGGTGTTAAAAAGATTCAAAGGTACCATTTGTTGCTTCAGTTCCCATCCAACTCGATCAGCGAGATCAAACTTTGTGTTTTTGTTGCAGGTAGGAAAAAGAAAGCAGCTCCCAAACCACCTTCAGCAACTTCAGTAGCGGATTTAGCTACACCTAGTCCTGTAGTTGCTAGTCAACCCTTACCCATGATAGAACAAGGTAAATATTTTAAGCTTACCCGCAATTTCAATTCGATCAAAGCGAACCGCAAAGAAGCGCGCTTATCTCATTTCAAGCAATTTCGCAGCAATTTGTCGAAGTTCAATCCGTTTACGGAGGAAAATAATAATTTCGAAGTTGGCGCGCAAAAAACGGTAACTTTAGGGCAAATTTACAAAGACAGCGATTTTACTAAGTTTGATCCACCTACGGTGGAATTGTTCGAGGTCGCAAAATGCGACGTAACTCCAAATAAAATCGATCGCGATGATGATTCTAATCAAATTGTATCGGGCGTAGTGAGTGACGCAATTATCCGCAATAAAAACAATGAAAACTGGCGCCAGTTTATTTCGAAACTCGATTCGGTTATCACTCACAAAGCGAGCGAAATGATTTAAGGCGCTTCTTTACTGTATTTATTTTGGTGATGGTAATTTATTCTACTAACTTATCTATATGCTACTAAGCGGCTTTGTATTTTGCATGCTAGAATCACAACAGGATAATGTAGATCTTCCTATTACTAATCCTAAACCTGCACCCCGTCGAAATAGGAGCGCCGCACCTCCTGTTCCACGACCGAGAGCGGCCAGTTTATTACAGTTAGGCAAAAGTGAGGAGAAGACCAAAAATATTGAAGAAATCGGGGAAAGTAGATTATTAGATTTAGATCCAAAACTAGGAGAAATTAGTAGTATTATTGGAAAAGAAGAAGATATTTTACTGGGGGAGCATTTGGTTGATCCTTCACCAAAAGAAGAAATTGTTGATTTGCACCAAAAAGATGAAGTCGCAAAAATTCCAGCAGATATCTTCCTAACGGACCAAATTGAGCCCAAACCAGATAGACCAAAAGATTTGCCTTTAAAAAATTTAATCCATCCAGAAGAACCAAAAGGACCAAGCGGGTTAACACCAAGTGAGGAAGACTACTTCCTAAAGGACTTTATACCTTTAAATTACCAAAAAGAAGCAAAACCAAAGCCAACTCCAGACACCCCAAAGGAAGAATCTTCCTTACCGGACGCGGAACCCAACAAAACGGAGTTCCCGCCAAAAATCGTCGACGTCTACCCCAAAACCAAACCGCGAAAAGAATCAAAATACGACACGTTTAGTCGAAAGCAAAACTTCCAAATAGGAAAATCGTTAGTCGAAAGCAACTTCAGCTCCGACTCCTCTAAGAAAACTGACCTTAGTGCTGCGAGTTCCGTAGCATCCGCTTTGGGGGCGTTCAATTTCGTTGACGAAATTATGGACGTTGACGAAAATATGTTCACGGGCAACTCGAAGCACCCTCAAAGATTGAACCAGTCTACTTCGTATGAGTATGATAGCTTTACCAAAAACACGTCAGCGAACAGCTTAAGAAGCATGAATAGCCTTCCGGGCTTCGTTAGCGGCAATATGAAGAAATGGGACAATTTAGAGCAACTTGATGGCATTTCGTCAGCGGGATCTTCAGGGGATGCTTGTAATAAATGGGTGCTTGGTGATACTTCCGACTCAGGCATGTCAATCTTTCAGTATTTAGTAGAGCTTTAGATATAAATTAACACTTCTTCCTCTTCCTCGTTTCTTCAAGATGTTAACCACCAATTATTGTTTGCAGAATCTTTAGCTTCCATTAATCCATCCCATCTAGACAGTATAGCTTCCACCGTATCCGAGATCCAACCACCAAAACCAGCTGAAGAAGAACTACCGACGAAGATTCCTGCTGAGACTCCCAAACCAAAACCGGTTGAACCGGAAGTGGAGAAGGAGCTTCACGACTTAGACTGGCACTATCAGCTTCCTTCGCCGCCCAAAGCGTTCCGCGATTCTAGTCCTACCAATTTCACTTCTTCCGAATCCAGGTCGTCGCAGTTGCCCAAAGAGGACCAATCCAACAAGGACTCGGTGGTGACTTCCCCTGAACTGTTTGAGAAGTTAAAAGCCATCGAAGACCACCAATCGTCCGTCAGCGACTTGCAGAGTGTGGTCAGTGCCGATGAGACGAAAGATATCTACAATAAGTTGTCGCTCGAAAATTTGGAGAAGCGCAAATCGTTAGTTTACAATCGAGAATTAGCGACTAGTTTGAAAATGACTGATTTAGAGGCGAAGCAAGACACGTTTTCCAATTCGTTGAACACGTTCGAGACGACTTACAATGAAGTGCGAAGGAGTAGTGGGGGAACTCAGCCGTATGTGAAGAATGCGAGCAAAACGAGCACGCTACCAAATTTCAAAATTACAACGTACGACAATCCGAAGCAGAACATCAAAGTGTTTGAAGACGACACGATTCGGAGCAACTCTTCGGAAGCTGCGCGGAATGTTTTCGAAGTGCGCAGGGAGATGTTGAGTAAGAGTTATATGGGACGGTCGATGGAGAATATCTCGGTGCGGAAGAGCAGTTTGGACAATGTGGATGGGGAGATGAAGAAAGTGGTGTACCGGCCCAAAACGTCCATCCTTCCATCCAGATCGGAAAGCTTCTCTTCCGACTTGCATTACGCCTCTAAACCGGTTTCCCGGTCGAAGTCGCACTTAACGCTTAACAAATACAGCAAGGAATCTGAGCTGTCCAAAAGTAACAGTTTGTACGATATTTCTGGACTGCAAAGCTTGGAGGTAAAATACTTGGTACTGCTAGTAATTTAGGAAGCTTAATTTGGTGTGATTTTAGGTGATGCGAATGATCCAGAACAAGCTGAACACGCCAACGTCATCGGTCGAAAATTTGGAGCAACCAGCGCCTCCACCCCAAAAGAAAGAGGAGAAAGTGAAGCCGTTCCAGTACCAACGACCCAGCATCAATATGAGCACTTGGTCGGAACGGCCGAAGATTCCAGTGAGCGTTAAGGAAGACGCGGACTACAACACTTCTTCGAAACTGATCGTCAACACCACCAATAACCAAGTGACGAGCAACAATACTTTCGAAACGAAAAATACGTCAAAAACAAACCTGAACGGGCTTAATAATAACAACATTGAAGATACCAAAAACGTGTCCATCAAGGTCAACGGTACCGAAGCGATTTCCAGACAACATTCCGGAAACGTTGTCATCAAAATTGGTGCTCAGAATCAAACTAGTAAAATTATAGATAACCAACGCTTTATTACCCATACTACGCCTGTAGGCTATCGCAAGCCCTTCACTGATATTAATTCGACCTTGAGGAAACAGCGACCGCATTCGATCGCTTTGGACTCCAGCGTGGACATTTCGAGAGTACCAGTCGTTAGGTCTTTGGAGTTGAAGAAGCCGTACAAGGATTACCCGAACACGTCCATCACGCAGATCTACCAAGGAGGGGATAACGAGTTTGCGCAGAAGCCGAAGTTTAGCAGTTTTATTAAGGCTGCGCCGACGGTGCGCGGGTTCGGTACTGCGCCTCCCCCACCTACAAATAATAGCAATAATAATAGGTATTCGTGGGCGCCGAGTAGCTATAGTACCCTTCCCGCCAAACCGAAAGAGAAGGAGTTTTACTCGACCAATAGGGACGTGCCGTTTTCCCAGTCGAATTTACGGCGCACCGAGTCGAATAAAATTGCTAACAACGATTTTGTGAGTCAGAGGAATAGTTTTAATTCCCTGCCGCCGGTTGAGAAGAAAGTGACGATGCAAGCGCCCCCTCCACCGCCCCCAGCGCCCGCGCCGCCACTGGTGATGAAGAAGGTGAGACAGTTGCCGCCGATTGAGGCCGATCCGCGCGATCAGTTGCTGTCGGCGATTCGCGGTTTTGGCGGCAAGAAAGGACTGAAGAGTACTAAATCTTAATATATTGTTCTTAATAGTCATTATTAATTTGTGTAATTAAAGCTCAATGTGTAGGTTGATTTGAAATTAATTTATTATTTATGTGCGAGACATATTGTAATCTAATTATTGTATATGTAAAAAGGTAGCAGATATTTTTGGATTGAGCGCTTTTGGAGGTGTGCACAAAGTCGCATTTTATTTTGTTAGATTTTTGGAATCTCCTAGGGAAAGAACTTCGTATTGTCTGAGGGCCAGTTGCGGTCAAACTTGGAAGTTTTTCGGCGCTCTTTGTAAACCTGTGTCGTATATATTGGGACCAAAGGTTTATTTTTTTTTGTAGAATATTGAACTTATTTATTTGTTACATACTCAACAATAAAAAACATATGTACTGTATAAAGATTAAACTGTATTATTAATAAACTGTAATTAATTTATTTGTTGGGTGTTATTGAATCGTCCAAATAAAAAAATGTTAACTCAAAATTTCAAAAAATTAAGGATCAGTTTTGGTGCGATTGGCAAATTTGGCGGGAAAATCGATCAAAGCAACTAAAGATACATTAATTGAATAATGTGTTGCCTAACTATATTTGGAGAAAATAAATTCAAATGAAATATTTAGAGAAGAAGGTAGTTTATTATTAGAGACCCCTAAACATTTTGTTTAAGAATTTTTGAAATTTTTTTAATCATCTTTCGGGAAGACAAATTTTTTTCCCCAGATACTATAGCTTTTAGTTTTAAGGGTCCTTCACCGGCTGTCTCGAAGTTGCCTGCAACCAGCATTGCATCATAGAGAAAAGAGTGCGAATGATTGGCGAGAGCTTAGGAGAGAGTGAGAAAAATATATAATAACCACGCATATTTATAATTACTGTATTTCGGTTATGCGTTGATGGTTTTTGATGAAAATTATGTCAATATTCCGAAAAAAATTCTCTAGGGCAAGAAGCTCACTAAATTTGAATAATTTTAATTAATCATTAATAATTAAGTTAATTTATTTTTTATTGTCAAATATGTCTTTAATTATCCACTATTTAAAAAAAAGCTTTGGGAAATAGAATAATCTTTGCTGAATATTTTGGCATGATTTTTATCAAAAACCATCAACGCATAACCGAAATACAGTAATTATAAATACGCGTGTTTAGTATATATTTTTCTCACTCTCTCCTAAGCTCTCGCCAATCGTTCGCGCTCTTTTCTCTATGATGCAATGCTGGTTGCAGACAACTACAAAACAGCCGGTGTGGACCCTTTAGAAGCGCGAGGTAATTTTTTCTAAGAAGTTTATACTTACACTTAGCGAAGTTTAAATAGCTTTAGTGAAGGCCAAAATATTTTTTAATATTTTTTCAAAAAATATGTATATTTTTTTTAGTATCTCATTCTAGGAGTCTTGGAATTATTGGATATTCTTTCGGTTAGTCTGGGAAGTCCACGAAGTAATTTTCAAGGAAGTTTACTAGTCAGTGGTGTGGTAAGGGATTTTTTTAGCATACATTTAATAATACTCTGTATTATTGACGCACTATTAATTAATTAGCATTAAGAATTCTTGAGATTTATTATTTTACTTCATATATTTTATTATTAAATAAAGAAATAATTATTAATAACAATAAATAATAATTATTATTATTATTTTATATATAAATATATATTATTATATATTATATAAAATACTAAAGAAATAAATTTTGAATGAAATTATTTTTTATAAATAAACAAATATGTATATTTTTAACAACAAAATTAGTTGCTAAAACATACCATATGCACTTGACCGGAAATTTCTAATTAAACTGTTTGTTTTCAATAAATCTAAAAAATATTTTAAATATTACATACCATTTTAATCATTTACATTATTTTATTAGTATTACTAGAATATATGACTAATATACAAATAATTATTAATTATTCTTTGTTTAAATAGAAATCAAGATAAGAGTTACTAGAATATTATGTGCGATAGAGCAGAATGACAATCAAGAAATTTCAGGAAAAATTTCAAACAGCAGATGCAAATTATTATTATTCATTTTATTTTAATTATTTGCATTCATTTTGCAATAAGTATTTTAATTATTTCAAGGATATGTTAATTGTTTATTTTATTTAGTTAAAACCCATTTGTAAAAATACGTTGTTTTAAGCCTTGTTTTGGTCCTTCAACGTAATTTTTTTGTTAAGGGGGCGAAACCGCTACATATATAGCCGCTCTGGCCGCTAGCGAATCTACATAGTTTTGCTTATCTAAATTCACTGCAAATTTCGCGACATCTGATAAAGAATAGATGAACCAAGATCTGACTTACTTGCCACGTGCTTTAGCCGAAAACATTAGGAAAGATCGAGAGGTGTGGAAAATTCTCAAAAACTGGTAAAGCAGTGTGCGGCTTTGTTATAACCCCTAGAAAATTTGCAAAGCTACCGAAAATTAGAGAAAAAAAATACTTATATTTTGACGAAAGATTTGTTCGAATAGTCATTAATTAAGTAAAATATGAATAAAAAACCTCAAACAAATATTAACCACTCGCTTGCTAATTAGCGGAAAAAGTTAAAAAAAAAACTTTCTGTCCATTGATTGCTACGTCTGTTCTCTCTCTAAATCTACCATTAGATATTTTCTAGGATAATCAATAGTGTCTGAAACTGTTTTTCTGCGTTAAATTCCCTGAGCTGCTAAGCAACGTTTCACGCACAAATTTGCAAATTTATGCTTGAAATCTTAGTTCATCTATTCTTTATCAGATGTCGCAAAATTTGCAGTGAATTTAGATAAGCAAAACTATGTAGATTCGCTAGCGACCAGAGCGGCTATATATGTAGCGGATTTGCCCCCTTAAACATTTTTATTTTATTTATTTATTTAATTTATTTATAAAATTTATAAAAAATCAAATTCCAACTATTCATCCACAATTACAGTTACAATTTATTAACATAAATAAATAAATAGCTGCTTATTTTTATAAACAAATTCAAATTATAATTTACGACCCATTGTATTATTTTCTTCGAGGTACCGGATGGCCAGCGCTAACCAAGCTATCTAGAACCTCGCCAATATATTTCATAGTGCCAAATTTGTACCATATCCTATCTATGGGCTGATTTTGACCACCCGGTCGACCAAACCCTTTTTCCTCACCCATAATAATTTATTATTCACAAATAAATTATTTATTGTGATGACTTTTGCACGTGCTGCTCGGCCGAACGATATATTTATTTATTGAAAAATAAAAATAAATGTGTTATTGTGGCAAATGACAGTGAAAAGGATACAGAATAAAAATTTAGCATTCTGATAGTCTCATTCAAAATTTGCATAGTTGTATGGTCGAAAGAAGTGGGTGTGATTTGAGTTAACCTGAATCAATGCAGAATTTGTAAGCAGTACCTTGACCTCCTCACCTTCCTTCCATCAACTGTGACTTTTTTTTTGTGTGGCAATTTGATTCGTTTTTTATGCCAAAAATAAATATAAAATGATATTAAAGTGTAAAAAAATTGAAAAACAAATTTTTGGGAAATTTTTAAAAACCAAAAATATCAAAAAATCAATCAATCAAAAAATTACGAAAAAACGTAAAAAAAAAATTTTAAGAGCATCAAATGATTGAAAAATCATTTTAAAAAACAATTAAATTGTAAATATAAAATAATAAAAAAAGCGCGGGAAAATTTAGAAACAAAATTGATCAAAAATTGCGCCAAAAAAGTAAACAAAAAAATATTTTTTAGCACCAAATAATTCAAAAATACTTTTAAAAAACGAATAACAAAACAATACAAAAATTGCGCGGGAAAATTTTGTATTCAAAAATAATTAAAAATACCCAAAACAATAAAACTACATTTTTTTTGCACAAAAAGACTAAAATAACAATTTTTTTTAAATAATTGCATTGAAAATTTCGAATAATTAAAAAGGTCACTTTAAAGGGTCACACAAAAATGTGTGATTATTTTACTAATATTATTTTCGCATTATTTTTATCACGTTACTCATAGTATGTACTTAATATGATGTCTGACTAGTATTTTATTTGCATTTTAATTTGTAGACGATTAATTATTTAAGCACATGCTTTAAAAAAAATGTGAATTGAATTATTTTTGTCTATTCAACGGTTTTATTTTCATTTGCGAATTATGTCGGTTTGTGGGACTTCCCAAAACATTTATTATCATTTTATTTAATTGGGAACTAAAAGGATTGTAATTAGCTTGTATTATTTTATTTTGTTTAGTAGATTTATTAAATTTATGTTACTATAGAGTCCGCGCAAATTACGTTGGACAACTAGTGGTGGGAAAGTGAGCGTTGCCGTAGAAACAGAACTCGATGCGCTACCCCCACTATTGGTCCATCTTATATTGCGTCGAGTCTACCAGTTTCCTATGTAACCCTATTTATTAAGTTCAAACAATATTTATTTATTAAATTTGAATTGTAATTGTTAATTCATTTTTTTTTTAACACTTTGACTTGTTAGTGACAGTCATCTCAACAAGTCTAGGTAAATACTCCTATGTAATTAACATTGTTGATAAAATCACAATATTTTTATTTTATGGCGAATGAGGTACTAGACATAATTTAACACAATATTTAACTTTCTGAGTAACATTTCTAAATATAAGTAATTTTTAGAAATTATTTTCTCGATATTTATTATGTACTAAATTATAATAAAGTAGTTAGTAAAACTTTTAGCGCATAGATAATAATTTGTTTAATTTAAAAGTTAAAACAATAATGTGTAAAAATGAAGATTGAATGACGATTTAAATTTAACAACAAATAAAATATGACAAATAACAGATAAGTAAATAATTCAATACTAGTTGTTAATAAATTGATAATTGCTACGTGCTCCTGCAAAAAATGATTTATACCAGCAAATAATAAAGAGCTAATTCGATAATCAAATATATATTTAAATTTTTTACACATTTAAATTCTACGTATAAATTTAGCGAATTATTTTAATGTTATTATAATTGACGATTTCTAAGAAAATCATCAAAGCAATTTGTTGCAATAAAAAATACGCAATAAAAAAAAATAAAAACAAAAAAACTCAACAAAAGTCAAATAAATATAAAAAAATAAAATAAAAAAAATAAAATGAATCAAAAATAAATAAAAATAAAATTTAAATAAATAAATTAAAAAAAAAAAAATTAAAATGATTAAAAAATCTAAAAAAAAATGAAAAGAAAACAAATTCAGTTTACAATTTTTAAATTTAGTTACAAAACACACTTTAAAAATAATTTTAAAAAAATAATAAAATTCAAAAAAACTAAATTAAGGGTCTTCCAACCCCTGTCTCAAAGTTGTCTGCAACCAGCATTGCATCATAGAGAAAAAAACGCGAATAATTGGCGAGAGCTTAGGAGGGAGTGAGAAAAATATTTAATAAACACGCGTATTTATAATTAGTGTATTTCGGTTATGCGTTGATGGTTTTTGATGAAAATCATGTCAAAATATTCTGAATAGATTAATCTTTTTCCTAAAGCTTTTTTTTTTTAAATAGTGGATAATTAAAGACATAATTGACAAGCAAACATAAATTAACATAATTAACAATGATTAATTAAATTTATTCAAATTTAGTGAGCTTCTCGCCCTAGAGAATTTTTTTCAGAATATTTTGACATGATTTTCATCAAAAACCATCAACGCATAACCGAAATACACTAATTATAAATACGCGTGTTTATTATATATTTTTCTCACTTTCTCCTAAGCTCTCGCCAATCATTCGCGCTTTTTTCTCTATGATGCAATGCTGGTTGCAAACAACTTCGAGACAGCGGTTGGAGGACCCTTAAGCAAAAAGGCGCCAAATTCAAATTTCAAATATCCTTCGCCGCGCTACTATTTATAACAATTTTTCTCACATAAAATCGCAAGTTTCAAATAAATTGAAAAAAAATGTGAGCTCACATTAAGTTTGTCAGTGATAAGTGGCGAATTATCAGCCCACATCACTATGACTGCATAACGTAATTACAATTAACAATCACGAAAATAAACAAGAATGCTAAATGCATTAAAATATAAACATTAATACGCCGCACTTGACCGTCACAATATTCAAATCCGCAAAACTTATTTATCCATCGTTTACATCGAAATCGCCTCAAATTGCTCATTATATAAAAGAGCGCGGAAAAATGCAATTAAAAGCAAACCGCTCCTTTCTCTTTGGAATTCCAATCCAATAAGTGCAGCAGCGGCGAGAGAGTCTGCGAAAATTATTGACTTTTACTTTTCAAATCAATATTACTATTATTACTACATATAAATAATGTAATAAAAACGCGGACAGGTATGATCGCGCACTTTTCAAATCTGATTGATTTGACTTCAAGCTTTTGAAATTATTAATCAAAGTTTAATTATTTTTTTTATTTTTTAAAATTCTTGCATAATTATCCCGTATACATAATAAAATAATAATAGACGTTTCATTAAGCAGTTAATGACCCTTACCATAATTTTTACCAGCAACTAATTTCGTAATCTTGTTTATATTTTTATGCATAACGTCAAAGATCAGCCAGCATTCATAATAAGCAGGTTTGGCTGAAAAAAATTCGTAATAATTATTGTGATGAATAAATTTGTCGATTGATTGAATTTTTTTTGAGCCAGAAATATCGCCCGATTTTAGTCCGGTTGAAAATTTTATCTCTCGAAGTTGTCTGCAACCAGCATTGCATCATAGAGAAAAAAGCGCGAATGATTGGCGAGAGCTTAGGAGAGAATGAGAAAAATATATGATAAACACGCGTATTTATAATTAGTGTATTTCGGATATGCGTTGATGGTTTTTGATAAAAATCATGTCAAAAAATTCAGAAAAAAATTCTCTAGGGCAAGAAGCTTACTAAATTTGAATAATTTTAATTAATCATTGTTAATTATGTGAATTTATTTTTTATTGTCAAATATGTCTTTAATTATCCATTATTTTTTAAAAAACAAAGCTTTAGGAAACAGATTAATCTTTTCTGAATATTTTGACATGATTTTTATCAAAAACCATCAACGCATAACCGAAATACACTAATTATAAAAACGCGTGTTTGTTATATATTTTTCTCACTCCCTCCTAAGCTCTCGCCAATCATTCGCGCTCTTTTCTCTATGATGCATTGCTGGTTGCAGACAATTTCGAGACAGCCGGTGAAGCACCCTTAAATATTAATATTTTCAAAAATATTTTGTCAAAAAAAAAATTGAAATTGCAACAAAATTGATGACTGCAAATCTGCAAACAACAGTTCCTTCGACAAAATTAATGATGGTAAAATTACAAACGACCAAAAGGTCAAACATTTCTCGCTTTGCATGATAAAGAATATTTTTTTTTTAAAAATTTTCTTCAGCAGGTAGATAGATATGTATAAATTTTCTAAGTAGTGTGGGATGCTGCAGGGACCATATACTAGTGACTAACGGGATAACCGGTCTCAAGGTGAATGCCACTAGAGCTTTATTCATCTCGAGAAATAAAGAACGAAAATTCATTACCATAAACGTCGAAAATGATATTAAATTGTTTTTTTTAGGCGCCTATAAAATTTTTATTTTACTTAATTTGCCTACCTATATTTTATGCCAACCTACATTTGATTTTTTTACAATGACACAGTTTGCTAATTCGTTTATAATGTAAATCCATATCGTTCTAAAAAAGCAAAATTGTTGTTGTTATCTTTTCGTTGTTGGGAAAAACTGTAAATTGTTGCATTTTAAAAGCAGCGCGCAATGAATGAATTGTTGCTCAAGAGGCGTAATAATTGCTCTTAATGACATTCAATTAAGGAAACAGTAATTTTCGTCACTTTAATACAATTAATCCGTAAGACTAAACAATTTTCCCGAGGCCTTATACAATAATCATGTTAAACAGAAAAAAAGCTGTTTACGTTATTTTTTTTTTTCTAATCAAGGATTTGTATTCTACTTTATTTTTGGCTTGCAAATTGCATGTTTCTGCAAAATTTGCTACATCCGTTTGAATAAAGTAGCATTTTTATATCAATTTCATTGTAATTGAAATTAACCGGCGCAATTTGCTACAAAATATTTTTTTTTCAAATTGTTTATAATTTTATTAGTGTTTTTATAATATAATAATAATAATAGTAATGCTAAAAATATTTTTAGAAAAAACTTTTCAAATTACTTAAGGGTCCTTTACCGACTGCCTCAAAGTTGTCTGCAACCAGCATTGCATCTAAAAGAAAAGAGCGCGAATGATTGGCGAGAGCTTAGGAGAGAGTGAGAAAAATATATAATAAACACGCGTATTTATAATTACTGTATTTCGGTTATGCGTTCATGGTTTCTGATAAAAATTATGTCAAAATATTCAGAAAAAAATTCTCTAGGGCAAGAAGCTCACTAAATTTGAATAATTTTAATTAATCATTGTTAATTATGTTAATTTATTTTTGATTGTCAAATATGTTTTTAATTATTCACTATTTTTAAAATAAAAAGCTTTGGGAAACAGATTAATCTTTTCAGAATATTTTGACATGATTTTCATCAAAAACCATCAACGCATAACCGAAATACAGTAATTATAAATACGCGTGTTTGCTATATATTTTTCTCACTCTCTCCTAAGCTCTCGCCAATCATTCGCGCTCTTTTCTCTATGATGCAATGCTGGTTGCAGAGAACTTCGAGACAGCCGGTGAAGAACCCTTAATTAGCCAGATTAATACTTTTCGAAAAAAAAAAAAAAAAAATTAAAAAACTTAAAAAAAAAATTTTATTTTAAAAAGAATTATATTTGTACTAAAATAAATTTTTCAAAATTAATTATTTCCCCCTCCACAATATGTTTCCCTTGACGTCCATTATAACCTCTAAAATAAATATTGCTGAGCAGACATTTTCACTTCAACTAATTGTTCTCCTCGGAAACCCCTTTTCCCAATCAATAATACATCAGCCTATTAAAATATGCATCGAATGAGATTGCACTACTAAGTACGAATAATAAATAACAAATCCGAACGGTAAACTACGCCGCCGTCTAATCTACTTATTCCAAGTCGATAATCCGTTTTGCGATTGCGGGCAAAAAACCAAAAAAGAAAAAAAAAATCATTGAATTCTTGAAATATGTATTACTAGTAGTATTGACAAAAGTTTAGTGGATCAGCAAGTACAGAGTGGGGCTTTCTCTTATATGTAGAGATGTTCAACAGTCGTCCCAACAGTTTTCGAATCCCGGCACCGTTCGACCGAAGTTTCACAAAGTTTCAATACACGCAGCAGCATGAATGTTGTGTAGTTGGTACAACGCAGCGCGAGTGTTAATTTTCCCTTTTTTTAAATGTGCTACTAATAAGTGTGAATTAATCATTTCCAATCAACTTTTAACAAAATGACTTCTGGTGTTAATCAAACTGTTATCAAGTAAGCGATTTTTAGCTATTTTTAAACGGTTTACGCAGTTCCAAGATCATTTTCATTATTTATTTATTTTTTTCAAGCGCGTGCATTTCGTAATTTTTTTGTAAGACAATTTAGTGGTGATTAATTTTTTTAATTGGGTCTTGTTGGGCGATTAGAAATTTTAGCGGATTAGCGCGCGGATTAGGAGCGGACGTGCTAAACGTGTTCTATTTATTTTATTATTTACCCTGGAATTATTTACTTGGATTTAAATTGTTGGGATTGATACAATAATTCAAAAATAAAATAAACAAAAAAAAATAAAGAGAATTTATTTTTGGAGGTCGGCCATTTTTTTTTAGTAAACAAAAAAAATTCGAATTTATTGCTGACTAAAAATAGCATTAATAATTTAACAATGTATAAAAAAAATATTATTCAATACAAATAATAATATACCGTAAATCATAAAAACCGTTAAATTTTAATTTTTAGTACTAAAAAAATTAGCCCAGGAATTCCGTAAGCCACTCGGCAAATATTATTGTGGGTGATAAATATTATTGACATCACAAAAAAATATTTAAAGAAAAATAAATATTTTTTTTGTTATTTATTTAAACAAAAATAAATAACAAAATATTTAATTTTTGAAGTAAAATCAAGTTTTTAAGAAGATAAAAAATGAAAAAAAAAATAGAAAGTGACAAAATATGGATCCAAATTAATTTTTTTCAAAATTCACAAACCCTAAAGAAAAATATAAAATTCAAAAAATCACAAAAAAAATAATTCAATGGCGTACAACAATTTTTTTTCGAGGCGCTAAAAGCGAACAATTTTAATTTAAAGCAATTTAAAATAAAAGTTTGACGAATTCGCTAAAAAAAAAAAATAGAAAGTGACAAAATATTTACTTTTTTAAAGCAAAATAATTTTTTTTTCAAAATTGATAAACTTTAAAAAATTATATAAAATTTGAAAAATCACAAAAAAAATTAATTCAAATGCGTACAATTTTTTTTTAAATATTTTGCCTAAACGCAAACAATTTTAATTTAAAGCAAGTTAAAATAAAAGTTTGACGACTATGCGCTAATAAAAAACATAAAGCAAAACGAAGAACTTAAAATTGCAAATTTTACTTCTGAAGTATCCGAAGAACTTTTCGAATTAAATATGCAAATGTAGCCAAAACTTTTCGAGCTTTGCCTACACTTTTCACTTGCCGAGATTCGCATTGTTACATAATTCTAAACAAAATCATCACCATCATCATTATAAAACAATCAGATTTTTTGCGACGATCACCTTGAATCCGAAAATTCGAAATTGCAACAATTGATCAAATAACGGTAAACGGTTTCAGGGCCTAATTTGCGCCGAATTATCGTGATGGTATTAAATGTTTAAACAAATCGGGATTTAGCGATTTCATTAGCGCAATGTAATATTCCATAAGGTTTCTTCTCGCATTTCATTCAATCGTCAATTAACGGATTGTTCAGCGCCCAATAAAATGTAATCGAGATTCGACAAACGGCAAACATGTCGACACGTTAATTTCGAATGTAAACGAGACCCTATCAATAGTTTATTTGCATATTTTATTATCGTAAACTAGGTTTTAAATTCGTATGCAAATTTTTGTTGTAATAGATACATAATATAATAGAAAAAACTTTCAAGCATTTTAGATTTTTTATGGCGGAAATTTTACTGAGCGGAAAATCGCAATTATTTGCACTTGAAAAGCGCATAACAATCTTGCAAAATTAATATTTGTATTTTTAAACGGCTGATTAGTGCGATTTGCGGCTGTTTTAGCGTTGCGCGCATAGCGGCAGGCGGTAGGCGTGTGGCGTTCCGCGGCTGGCGTGAGGAGGGGCGCGCTTCGCGCGCCCGCGGCTTATTCTGCTCGCCAAAAATATATTTATTGATATTATGACGAAAATTAATAAGAAATGTAGAATTTTTTTTTAATTTCAAATCACATTACATACAAAAAATAAATGCACTAAAAGCTATTGGAAAACGCGTTTTACGTGACTAGTAAGTAAGAAGCGAAAAATTTAAAAGGCTAAGTTGATTATTCGATTTTTATCCGTTTTCAAAGTAACTTTACGTGTTTATGGAAATTATTTATGTAAAAGGATTAAGCGAAGGAAAATGCACCGGGGAAAAAGGCGGCGAATGAAATTTCCCTATTTATTTTATCTGTATTGGCTTTAAAATTCACTTCCATATCGTGCAAATTTAATTTCGCTCTGCTTTTCCTATTATATAATTATTTATATGCCGACAACAAATTAAAACAAATCACTTCCTTTCGAACGCACACAATGGCTAATCGAAACAATTGTTTATACGAGGTGGAAAAATTATTGTTTATAGCGTTTTTAAAGCTAAGTTTAATAAACTTGATCATATCTTTATAAATGTAAATTTTGTATGGAAAAAACAAATTATCCGACTTGGAAAATATATTTTATGAAGAGCAATAATCTTATCATGTTCAGTTTTAAAAATTTGATAAAATATTTTTTATCCGTTTTATCTAATTCGTATTTAAAATGACAGAAAACATTATTAGTTCAAATAAAATGCTCAAAAATTAAAAAAAAAAAAAAACTAAATTAAATTGAATTTTAGAGAGTTTAATATTTTTTTTTTATTTTTTTTTTTATTTTTTTTTGTGGGAAAAAAATATTGTAAAATTATATTCAAAAAACGATCGTAGAGTAAAATCACTTTGAGGTGGCCTCTGACCTTGGATGCGCAACTTTTACAGTTTAACGTCAGTACTGCGCAACTCAACTAATTTAAAAAATTTAAAAACGATTATTTTTTAGAAAAATCTCAAAATATGCAATAAAATGTCCTAAAAATTTATTTTCTCATAATAGTGCTCCAGATTGAGGCCCCAAAAAAATTATCTAACAATTTGTTGATGTTTTTACTACATTATTCGGATTGCGTAAATTTCAGCCTGTGTACTCAATTAATTAAAATCGTTTAAAATTAGTATTCACTGAACTGCAACACCGATAAAAGCGTTTTTGAACAAATATAATATTGAAAACACGATGATATTGTGATTCGAATTTGATGTCGCTTATCTAACAAGTATAAGTTGCGTTCTATCTTTTTATTGTGACAATCACATAATTAATTATCTGTTTAATATTTCTATTTTGCAATAACATGAAAAGCAAATAGGAAACCAGCAAATGGTCATTTTATGGATGTATTTTTAACCAGAAAATATAATTACTTAATTGCTGTTGTTCTTATAAATACCATCATTAAATTAAAGTGCTATTTATTATATCCCATCCATATAAGTGGACGAACGGTTTATTTGAGGATTTTTTTTAAATTACGAAACTCAATTGGCGATTTTACGGACCTTAAAGTTGACCACTTACTTCGAATCAAACCGATAAAAAAGCGGATTTTCCTAAAAGCTTCTTTATTATTGCTTTTACCGAATTAATTCATTTTTAACTGCATCAACAACTAACTTATTTTGCAGAATAAATTTAATAATGGCTAATTTATTTGTAGAATTTATTGCAATTAATTATGTAATAGCGCGCCATCGAGCGCGCCGTCGAGCGCACCATAGAAAAATAATAAAAATAAATTATTAATAATTAGAAATTTAGTACAAAACTGTTGAATTATTGCAGACATTTTTTCGAACAAGTTATACGCATTTTTAACAATATTAATCGCATTTATATATTTTTTAATCGACTTGTAAAAATTTGCATCAAAATTTGCCGTCGAGCGCGCCATACAAAAATAATAAAAATAAATTATTGTAAATTAGAAATTTAATACAAAACTGTTAAATTATTGCAGACGACATTTTTTTGAACAAGTTACAAGCATTTTTAATAATATTAATCGCATTTATATATTTTTAATCGATTTTTAAAAATTTGCGTCAAAATTTGCCGTCGCGCGCGCCATAAAAAAATAATAAAAATAAATTATTTATAATTAGAAATTTAGTACAAAAGTATTAAATTCTTGCAGACAACATTTTTTCGAACAAGTTACAACCTTTTTCAACAATATTAACCGCATTTATATATTTTTAAATCAATTTTTAAAATTTTGCATCGAGGCACCGTACTTTTTCAATTTCTCTCATTTTTGTCGTATTTTTGCCAAAATTTTGCGTTTTAAATTTTTTTTTTTGCTAAATTACTTGTTAGACCTGAACCAATTCGGTAATATTTCAAAACTAACAATTCCAGTTAATTACACAGTAAATAATCGATTACAAAACCGGCTAACTCGAATTCGTAAATGTGTGTCACAGGAAGCACAGTAGAACTAATAAAAATGAATCTACTGTAAATCCTTTAAATCCATTATACCGACAAATTTAATTAAATGTTTACACTGATTACGTCGGTATCGAAGCCACGATATAATTTATTAAACAATGGAAATGCGCGAATTCACGCAAAATTTACTTGGCATTGAAGAATTTGCGTTCGACTATTCAATTGCAATGATTTTTTTTTGTTTATTTATATAGTTGTTATATAATTGTGTTGTGGTTGAAAAAATGTGGGCTATTTAAAGCAAATTAAATATAAATAATAAATTAAATATTTTTTTAGGTAAAATAATTTTTTAGAATTTTTTTAATTAAAAATATTGTTTTAAAGTTTATTGAAATTAAATTATAAAGACAAAATAAATTTATTTAAATATTTTTTAAATATTTAAATAATTAATAAATAAAAATATTTAATTAATAAATAATTTAATAAAAAAATAAATAATATAAAAATAATTATTTTTATTTACCAAGATACAAAAATTAAAAAAAAAGTAAAAAAAAATTTCTTTTATTTTTTTAAAAAAATTAAAAATTTAATTAATTTATCTTTTTTTCATATCAAATTTTTTTTTGTGAATTGATGCACTTTCCAAGATTTGCATTTTATAATTTCCACATGCACTTTGCACGAGAAATTTTAATTCCCAACCAATTTGAACATAAATACTTAACAAATCAATTAACATTTTTAATTTGCATCTACATGTGGTAAAACATGGAACAATTTGTGCACTAGCTATTTTATATTAAATGTGTAGTTTTACATAACCGGCAATTTTGAAAATCGTTTTTTCTAAATATTTCCGCTATGAATAATAATAACAATGCAATTTAATTAGTATTGCTGCACGCCGAAGTTTGTGGTTGCGCTCAATTATCGAAACAATACGACGAGTACTAGTATGTGTCTGAATGTATATTTTTCTGGAATTTCCATCGTCAGGTATGTAAATACATTTTTCGTGTTTCAGCAATTTGAAAACAACGTAATTAATTGAGTTAAACGCTGTAATTGGAGAAGATGCATCCTAGTATTGCATAATATTATTTAAATAATTTAATTAGAATTTATTATTAAAATAAAAGACGAAGAAAAAAATAAAAAAAAGTATTTTGCGGGTGCGGGGATTCGAACCCGGGGCGGTTGAGTGCCGGCCATGCGCTTTGCGGCCATCTGGCGTCCGATGGACGTTCTGGCTTCCGATGGTGTGGGGTTCGAATCTCAATGGTGACAAAATATATTTTTTGTATTTTTTTTTGCGTTTATTACTTTGAGAAAATTCATTAATTACTAATTATATTAATTAATTAGCTATCTCTTTAATTAATTACTAATTAAATTAATTACAAGTCTAATTAATTTAATTGCGCACTGATTTCTCTCGTCAAAATATCCATGACCTTTCCTAAAGTCCACGAAAATTGATAAACTCCAAAAATCATACGATAAATTAGTTAGAAGTACTGATTAATTTTTTTTTATCAAAAACTTATCTCAGGTAATTAATTTGGTTTGAAAATCTAGTCGACAAAGCAAAATGAAAGTGTTTATTGTTGCGTTAAAATTAGCTTTTAATGTTTCCAAACTACCTACTAGTGCCTTCTAACAGTTCCTCGACCAAAATCAGGTAATTTTCGAATTGATTGCCTCGAAAGTAAATAATTATCATCATTAATGTGAAGAAGAAAGTTCTAAATTTTTGCTCCTCTATAACTAACTTTCTTCTAATTATTTTTTGCTTGCAGAGATCCATCATGGTGGAAAAAGCGCACCACCATGGAACGATTCCTGACGCTCACCACCGCCATCTTCCTACTAATCGGCCTCTCTCTAATCGGCGTGATTGTGTCGATCTCCGACAACAGCAATCGCCTACCAAAACGCAGTAAGTGCGATGCCAAAATTTTTGACCAACCTTCAAATCAGCATATTGCACGCAATATGCTAATAATTCTGAACCTTGATGCAGCCGCAGAGATTGTGATGCTGTCGCGCACAATTCATGTCAATAATTAGAAAGTTGGTCAATGACTTGAACGGTGTGAAAATCCGTTCGGATATTTTGCAACGTTTGAATAATTCATGCCATTATTTCAAAACAGATTCCTCTTACACCGCCGAAGCGCTCCAAAGCAACAAGCCGTTCATCGTGAACGCTTCGCCATCCGAAAAGGACAAACAACGCGTTTGCTTGACACCGGGATGCATCCACACGGCTTCGCGCGTTTTGGAGTACATGGACGACAGCGTGGATCCATGCGACGACTTCTACCAATTCACGTGCGGCAAGTTCCTGGAGACCACCAACATCCCCGACGACAAGTCGTCGGTGACCTCGTTCAGTATCATCAGCGATATGCTGCAAGAGCAGTTGCGCTCGATGATTGAGGAGCCAATCCAACCAGACGAACCAAAACCGTTCCAACTCACCAAGAAGTTGTACAAAGCTTGCATGAATAAGACACTGATCGAGAAGGATGGCTTGACGACCATCAACTCGATTTTGAAGGATTTGGGCGGCTGGCCGGTGTTGGAAGGCGATAACTGGATTGAGGGCGATTTCGATTGGAGGAAGTCGGTTTACAAGTTTAGGAAGTTTGGGTACAGTGTCGATTATTTCATGGATTTCTCGGTGGGGATTGATGTGAAGAACTCGACCAAGCGGATTATAGACGTAAGATTATTGGAGGTTTGACGGGGAGCGTTTGGTTGAGGTTTTATTGTTTCAGTTGGATCAAGCTTCGTTGGGATTACGGCGGGAGTTTTTGACCAAAGGTCTGAAGGACAAGTTGGTGAAGGCGTATTACGAATACATGGTCGACATCGCGGTACTTTTTGGAGCGGACAAGGATAAGGCGACTACGGAGCTGCGGGAGTCTTTGGAGTTCGAGATCAAACTGGCCAATGTAAGTCACCTCTTCACCTTTTCTTCACTTTATTTAACTCTAAATATTTCTCATCAGATCTCCCTCCCAAGCGAAAAACGTCGCAACGCGACCGCGCTCTACAACCCAATGACTTTAGACGAGTTACAACAAAAGTTCCCAAGCATCCCTTGGATCGAGTACATGAACACCCTTCTCGCTCCGCACACCCAAGTGCGTCCGGACGAGATTGTCGTGGTTAGCGTGCCAAAATACATCACGGATTTCGAAGCGCTCATGAGTCACACTCCGAAACGCGTGCAAGCCAATTATGTGATGTGGAGGGCTGCTGCTTCTTCCGTTCCGTATTTGAACGAGAATCTTCGTAGGCGGCAGTTGGAGTATAACACGATTGTGACGGGGAGGACGGAACGGGAGGCGAGGTGGAAGGAGTGTATTGACATCTCGGCTGGAAGGTAAAACTCTTCAAAATATATTTGCAAAATTACTTTTTTGGTCTTATAGTTTGTCGATCGCATCCGGAGCGCTCTACGTCCGGAAGTACTTCAACGAAGACGCGAAGAAGAACGCACTCGAGATGGTGGGAGACATCCGAGCGGAGTTCCAGGATATTTTGAAGAACGTCGATTGGATGGACAATGAAACTCGTAAGAACGCGTTGGAGAAGGCCAGGTCTATGTCTACCCACATTGCTTATCCCGATGAGCTCCTGGATAACGCAAAGCTGGAAGCCTTCTACGATGGTGTAAGTAGTACCTTACCTCCTTAACATTCTTCTAGAAAGTCTGACGAATTTTTTATAACAGCTGGAACTAGACTCGGAGCACTACATGCGCTCCGTCCTAAACCTCACCATGTTCGGAACGGGCTTCGCCTTCAAGCGCCTCCGCCAACCCGTCAACAAAACCGACTGGATCACCCACGGAAGACCCGCGGTAGTAAACGCGTTCTATTCCTCCATCGAGAACAGCATTCGTAAGTCCACCAAAACTTTCCCGCCCAATTTATTTATTTTGTCCTCTCAGAATTCCCGGCCGGTATTCTCCAAGGAGTCTTCTTCAACGCCGATCGTCCCCGCTACATGAACTACGGAGCAATCGGGTTCGTGATTGGGCACGAGATCACTCACGGATTTGACGACCAAGGACGACAATTTGACCAAAACGGGAATCTGGTGGATTGGTGGCAGGCGGAGACCAAGAAGGCGTTTGTGGAGAAGGCGCAATGTATTATTGACCAGTATGGAAACTACTCAGTACCTGAATTGAAGCTTAACGTAAGTCACTATAATTTTTTTTGATAAGTGTCCAGTTAAATAGCAGTTTGGTGTTTTTGGCGGGAAGTCGCAATTTCGCTTTTAACTCGACCACCAAACTGTTGGTTGTTTTTGTGGAGGTGGTAAAAATTTTGTGACTTGTACAGCGGCATGCCTTTTCCCTCACACAGGTTTTGTTGAAGTATTTTAATAATTTAGCGCATGACGAAGCGAATAACCACTAACATAAGCTTTTGGCATTCCGAACTTTTTGCAGTTGAACGGCTTTAACACGCAAGGTGAAAACATTGCCGATAATGGTGGTATAAAAGAAGCCTATTTAGCTTATAGCAAATGGGTGGAACGGAATGGTGAGGAGGAATTGCTGCCCGGTCTAAATTTTACTGGGCGCCAATTGTTTTGGGTATCGGCCGCTAGCATTTGGTGTTCGAAAACGCGCATCGAGGAGTTGCAGCAGTTGATTGTGGCCGATGAGCATGCGCCCGATAAGCAAAGAGTGGTGGTACCATTGAGTAACATGAAATATTTTAGTGAAGATTTCCATTGTCCGTTAGGGACTAACATGAATCCGAAGGAGAAATGTTTAGTGTGGTAGTTTTTTGAATATTGTTTTGTATAGTAAAAGTTGATGTTGCTTATCCAATATTATAGTAATTGTTATGCCTATATTTATTATATAAGTGACTATTTTATATTTGGTCCCGTTTTGCTGGATCTGTATACCAAGTGCCCGCGAAATCGGTCGGAACGTCTGATGTTCCGACTGTCTTTCTTGACGCACTTCGTATAGCGACTGATTTTCTTGTACTTAAGTCTGGAAGGGGTGAAGAAACTTGGATGGAACGCTTTTTTGCATGTTTCGCTCAATGTTCTTAGATGTAAACATTTTATTGTACAGATTTTGTAGACGTTTATTTATTCTGTTCCAATACTACTATTAATAAAGGTACCTAGTTGTTTAATTACATTTTGATCGAGTACATCAGGCAAGTACCAACAACTGTTTGTAGTTTTGTGGGTTTTGGTTTTTGTATGTAAACAATTCTACTATTTCTCTACTAACCACCAACGCTTAATGTTTGAGCTCTTTCTATCTGTCGCTTGTCCAAAATTTTGGCAATATTAAATTTGGCGCGAAATTCTAGTTGAATGGCATCAACACACAAGGAGAGAATATCGCGGATAATGGAGGACTGAAGGAAGCGTATTTGGCGTATCTGAAATGGACCGAACGCAATGGGCTTGAGAAGAATTTGCCGGGTTTGAAGTACTCGCCCAATCAGATGTTCTGGATCTCGGCCGCTAATACTTGGTGCGCCAAATATCGGCCGGAGTCGCTCAAGTTGCGCATTTTAACTGGTTATCATTCGCCGGGCGAGTTCCGCGTTTTGGGGCCGTTGAGCAACTCGGATCATTTTGCGAAGGACTTTAATTGTCCGGTTGGGTCCAAGATGAATCCGAGCAAGAAGTGCAGAGTGTGGTAGATTTATCAAGTTTTTGTGATTGTGATTATTTATATTTGAATAGATTTAAGGCGTATTGTGCTTTTAGGTTTTCTTTAATAAAGAAAGATAGATATTTTTATATAAACTACAATTTTTTTAGATTCTTTTAAGTTTTATTTTAACGTTAACATGTATTATATAAATATCTTTTTCAATAAATGAAATGACATTAGCTATATTACAATAACGATGCAGTTTTTTAATTTCCAGTAATTTTGGCGCCAATTTTCATTTCACTCCATTATAGCTCTAAAAAAGCAAATTGATAAAATTACTCAACAAATAGTACCTCAATATGTCTTACCTCCTCAGCTATACTAGTCAAATTTCCCGCCATCCCCCTTCCAGTTTGTTGCACCAACCCATAAAAAGCGCCATTGCTATTCTTCAGAAGCAAATGTGGAGCATCAAATTCCACAACGCTCCCCGCATCCATCACTAGCACTTTATCCGAATCCATAATCGTGTGCAATCTATGCGCTATGGTCAAAACAGTGCAATCCGCAAACTTTTTCCTGATAGTTGTTTGAATCAGCGCATCAGTTTTGGGATCTACATTTGCGGTAGCTTCATCCAAAACGAGGATTTTGTTATTCCGAATAATTGCTCTCGCTAAACAAACGAGCTGTCGTTGACCGACGCTGAAATTCGAACCTCCTTCCGACATTTTGCTGTCCAATCCGTGAGCTAAGTCGAGTACCGGATTTTTGAGTTCGACTTCTTCAAGAGCGCTCCATAAAGTCTCGTCATTATATTCATCAAATGGGTCGAGATTCTTGCGAAGTGTTCCTGAGAATAATACGGGTTCTTGTGGAATGATCGAAATTTTTGAGCGGAGATCATTCAAAGCAATCTCATTGGTGATGACATTATCGATGATAATAGCCCCTTCTATTTCGGTTAGTCTAAATAGAGCGTAGATTAGAGAAGATTTACCGGCACCTGTTCGTCCGACTATACCAATTTTCTCTCGGCTTTCAATCTCGAAATTTAAGTCTTTAAGTACGTATGGCTCTTCTTGGGAGTATCTGAGACTCACTGAGTTGAATTTAATTGTACCAAATTCCGGCCATAATTTTGGAACGCGTTTGGCCACTTTGGTAACTTCTCCTTCAATTTGCGTATATTCCAAGACACGTTCAACTGCTGTCATTTGGTTCTCCAATTCACTCCATTGGCGCATTCCCCATTGGAACATCCCGTTCAAGTTGATTGCTTGCGTTATAGCTAGTCCAACATTGCCACCATAAGTTTCTAGAAATAAAAATATAAGGAAGAAACTTTCAATACATTCGTACGTTTTAAATTTATTTACCATTTTCGATGAAAAGGATGCTCAAAATGACCAATCCCGTATAAAGCGCACAATACAAGTCCAACCAAAACCCAAAAGTCCTAGAAGCCACCATAAATGCATAAAAGGCAGATGTATGCTGGTTCTGATGAGCGTCAAACTCTCTAGTTAATATTTCTTCAGCTTTGAACGCACGGATAGTTGTCAATCCTTGAAGACTTGCTGACAAATGTGAAAACACTGGACTACGTGCTGGAAAAAACTTTTAAAATACCAACAAAACTTAATAGTTAGATTCCTTACTAGTTCCTTCCATCCGTTTGATGTCTCTGCTCGACGCCAAATATCCAACTTTCATCAGATAGAAAATTCCTCCAATCACAAAAGTGGGTATTAAAACCCAAGGATTAATAGCTCCAACCAATAAAGTGATGGCTAAGACAGTCAACCCAATCTGGAGGGTATCGGTCATAGTAGTTGGTAACACTTCATCTATAGCTCCAATATCTTTGGCAAAACGGTTCAAAATTCTCCCCGATTGGTTGGTATTGAAGAACCGCATTTTGCCGAAACTTATTTTCTCAAACATAATATTGTGCAGGTTTTGCGATGCACCCATGCAATATCTGAAGAAACAAATGGATCGCGTGAAAGTTAGAAGGATCAATGATCCGACCATAACGGAATATATAATGAGGCAATTCAACGTTGTGAGATATAAGTCGGCAAAAGTTTCGGAGCCTTCTAATATGACAGTCGAGGAGTTCTCTTTGTGCATTTGTTCCAAATTCACCCAGTAAGTTAGGAAGTAATCGGATCCACTAGCGATGGCTTGGACAATAGCGAAAGTGGATAGAATCAACAATCCTTTACAAAGCGAACCTCCAGCGGCGAAATATTTTTTGTAAAGTGTCGGGGAAACGGAGCCGTGCGTTTGTTGTTCCTTCTGTTGCTCAGGTTCCTCCATTTTTTCGTTCTCTTCCACTTTACTACTAAGTCGTTTAAGCTTATTTGGTTTATCTTCTTTTTCCTCTTCCTCATTGTTATTTAGTAAATTTGTAAAATCCATTCCAAGCTTTTGCAACTCCTCATAGGTACCATTAGCGGTAACTTTTCCATTTTCGAGCAAATATATTTGATTAACATTTCGCAAGTATTGCAATTGGTGAGTTATTAAAATGGTGCATTTGTCCTTCAAATATCCAGAAATGCATTCATCGAAAAGTTGCTTCCCGACTTGCGTATCCACAGCAGATAACGGATCATCCAATAAATAAATATCCGCATCTTTGTAGATAGTTCTGGCCAAATTAATTCTGGCTTTTTGGCCTCCACTTAGCATCACACCACGATCTCCCACTAAAGTCTTATCTCCATACGGAAAAAGATTGAAATCTCTTCGTAAAGCGCAAACTCGAATAACTTGATCATATTTTGCTTCATCGTAAGGTTCACCAAAGAGAATATTTTGACGAACACTACCACTAAATATCCAAGGCTCTTGAGACGCATACGACAATCTTCCATTAACAATTTTATGACCTTCAGTAACGGATAACTCTTTGAGGATTAAATGAAGCAGAGTTGTTTTACCACAACCAACTGGACCAACAATAGCAGTCAGCTGCTTATCTTTCGCCGAAAAGTTTATTTGGTGCAAAACATTCTCTTCCGAACTTAAAATCCATTTGGTGGAAGCATTCTTCAATTTCACTTCAGTTTTGCTTTCGACAATAATTCGTTCCGATTCTTCAATTTCGTTATATTGGAGGAAGGTCTTGATTCGATTGACGGAAACCATAGCCTCGGATAGAAGCGAAACGCCAAACGGGAAAAACATGTATAGTCCACGTAATATCGAGTAAAATGAGATGACGACGTACACAAAATTGTGATCTGGTGTGTTGCCGAGAAGAACGTAGACCAGGATGGCCCAAAAATATGCCGTTCGACTCAAGACGATTATGAATGTTACGTTAACGGCTTTGATTATTGACGTGTAGCGAATGTTCCGAATTTCGTTCCTAAAACAAACTTTGACTTAGTTAACATTTTAAATTTGATTTGATGGTTTACCGTCTAGCTACTTCAACCAAATACGCAAAAGGTTTCTCCCACGTGTACATTTTGATCACCTGGATCCCCGAAATGATCTCATTCATCAACCTCACTCTTTCATCCGTTCTTATCGCAGTCTTTAGTCGGAAAAATGACGTCTTCTTCGCCAACCACACTAAACCCCAAAATTTTGACATCAAATTAAATCAAACGACTCGCAAAATACTTACATTGAAATGGAATAAACAATATGAGGAACAATATCCCAATAACACCCGCTATCCCAACTTGCATGTATATAAAGTAGATGACCAAAAGCGTCTCCAAAGGACTCAACCAAATCTCATGGATGTGAATCAAAAATATATCGAATCGATTCACATCATTGGACAGCAAATTCACCATTTGTCCGACAGTCGTTTGCGCTAACGATGATTTGCTTAAACGCAAAGCTTTTCGGTAGATGAGGGAGCAAGCGGCTATTCGCACTTTCATCCCCAAAGCTTGCAAACTTAAGATATAGCGATGTTGCACTAAGACGGAAAGGAACTGCAAGGCAACGATTAATCCCGCGTACAAATATGCATCTT
This sequence comes from Cryptophagus acutangulus, assembly GCA_963556235.1. NCBI lineage: Eukaryota > Metazoa > Arthropoda > Insecta > Coleoptera > Cryptophagidae > Cryptophagus > Cryptophagus acutangulus. The sequence goes on from OY744569.1 coordinate 3,748,655, forward strand.
GTTTGGTCAGCGTGGTTTGGTTTGGAGTGTAAAACGCCATGAGTTTTGCCAAACAGAACGGTTGCGCTATTCTGCAACACAAAACGTAAATTAAGCTTCCTAAGGTGTTTTTGGGATTTACCTAGAGGCTTCAAGCATCATAAAAATAAACCCTTTGAACGCCAAATCGAAACCAAACACTCGAATCAACGCCATCCATAGCGATGGATTCGCTTTAGCGTCTTCCAATTTCCAAGCGGCTTCTAATTTGTTGCCGAGAAAATGGGATTCTTGCCTTTTGGATGGTGCTCTTAGATCTTCTTCCGTCAATTCGTGGTTCAAGCCTTTGAGAAATGTCGGGAAGAACCAACAGAAAAACATATCCGCGAAGAAGTTGGGCTGCTTGAGGGGTTTCTTTGAATTTCGGGTGTGGTGCAGCTTGGAGTCGTCCATTGTGGGTTGAGATTGCTGGAAATAGATGCTGTTAATGAATTCTGAGATGGAAGGGGGATGGAAGAGCAAAGGTAGAGATGCTAGATTGGGATGGAAGATGTTGGGTGGAAGATAGAAGGTCAAAAACGGAAGATTTGAGATGGAAGATCTCAAATGAAGAATCTAAAAGTGAAGATATAAGATGGAAGAGTCAAGATAGAAGGTTGGGATTGGGAAGGGAGATCTGGGAGGGGGGATAGAAGATCTAGAAAGCGAGATCCGAGTTGGAAGATCTAAAATTCCATGTTTTTGAGCAACAAATTCATTCAATAAATCAGCCAAGCAAAATAATCGCTCCCCAAGTAAATAAATTATTGCTATCTCATTATACAAACACGCTCGCAATCTCCTCCCAAAACATGTGCACGAATTTACGATAAAAATTGACTTACTATTTATCTGACCGCCCGGAAAAACTAGCACCACAAAACTAAATGAAAATATTTAAATGTACTGATGGGATTCCCCACAACACACGCGAATTGTTGCTCATTTACTGTTATGTTCAAGCAAACACATAAAGCAATTATCTCGAAGTGTGTACTACTACTACAACCAGAAATAGAATTTTTTTATTAATTGAACTAATCAACTGCCATCATCAGACAATGATTATTAATATTTCACATTATTACGAAACATTGTACCATCTCGGATTTGGTGCTATCCAATCTGTAGAGATAACGCATATTTTGTTTGAAGAGGACACTTAATTTGTTTTGGGTCGCTGATAAAATGTATTAAGTATTATTTAATTTTGGCTTCAGTTCATTTAATTATGACCATGAATTTGTGAGTGTTTAATTTTGTATTAGTAGTTTTTACTATGGCTGGCCTTGGAAGTGTGATCTCTGTTGCTATTAGTTTAATCTCTCATTCGATATACATACTTATCAAGGTTTGTTCGTATAGTTTATTCTTTTGTGAAATTGAAAACACTCTTGATTAAAGCAGCATTATTTTTTATGGGAGGGATAAACAAGATACCAAAATAGATGTAAGCAAAAAATACTTACCTAGTAAATCGGCTACATTTAGACTAAACAATTAAACTATTCACTAACAAAATATAGAATGATAAAAAAAGTTTAGAAAAATTTATTTGTTTGGGAAACTGTTTTGTATTTGCAGCTGTTGGAGCGGAACGGAGTCTAAAGTCGCGCCATTTTTTTTTCAAACTCCGTGTGGTACTTAAAGTCATAAATAGAAAAAATATTTTTTGCAAGAAAACTAGATGGCTTTTCGACTTCTTAGAAGTTTTATTTCATCTACTTTTACAATGTAATACATAAATATCAAATTTCATTCAATCAATTTTTGGTTTCCAAAATTACCCCAATTAAAGTAAATTGTTTTTAAGCTTCTCATATTACTCCATTATAGCTCTACAAAACAAACCCATAAAATTACTCCACAAATGCAACTCTACTAAAAACTCTTACCTCCTCAGCTATACTAGTCAAATTTTCCGCCATTCCCCTTCCAGTTTGTTGCACCAACCTATATAAAGCTCCATCACTATTCTGCATTAGTAAATGTGGAGCATCAAATTCCTCAACGCTCCCAGCATCCATCACTAACACTTTATCCGAATCCATAATCGTGTGCAATCTATGCGCTATGGTCAAAACAGTGCAATCCGCAAACTTTTTCCTGATGGTCGTTTGAATCAACGAATCAGTTTTGGGATCCACATTTGCGGTAGCTTCATCCAAAACGAGGATTTTATTATTCCGAATAATTGCTCTCGCTAAACAAACGAGTTGTCGTTGACCGACGCTGAAATTCGAACCTCCTTCCGACATTTTGCTGTCCAATCCGTGAGCTAAGTCGAGTACCGGATTTTTGAGTTCGACTTCTTCAAGAGCGCTCCATAAAGTCTCGTCATTATATTCATCAAATGGATCGAGATTTTTACGAAGTGTTCCTGAGAATAATACTGGTTCTTGTGGAATGATCGAAATTTTTGAGCGGAGATCATTCAAAGCAATCTCATTGGTGTTGACATTATCGATGATAATAGCGCCTTCTATTTCGGTTAGTCGAAATAGAGCGTAGATTAGAGAAGATTTACCAGCACCTGTTCGACCGACTATACCAATTTTCTCTCGGCTTTCAATCACGAAATTTAAGTCTTTAAGTACATATGGCTCTTCTAATGAGTATCTAAGACTAACTGAATTAAATTTAATTGAACCAAATTCGGGCCATAATTTTGGAACGCGTTTGGTCACTTTTGTAATTTCTGCTTCAATTTGCGTATATTCCAAAACACGTTCAACTGCTGTCATTTGGTTCTCCATTTCACTCCATTGGCGCATTCCAAATTGGAACATTCCGCTAAGGCCGATTGCTTGAGTTATGGCTAGTCCAACATTGCCACCATAAGTTTCTAAAATTAAAAATTAATTTAAAAACTTTACGACTTGTATGAATTTACCATCATCGATGAACAGAATGATTAAAATTGCTAATGACGAATAAATCACACAGCACAAATCTAGCCAAAAACCAAAAGTTCTTGAAGCTGTCAGAAATGAGTAGTAAGCAGATGTATGTTGGTTTTGATGAGCATCAAACTCTCTAGATAAGATTTCTTCAGCTTTGAACGCACGAATTGTGGTCAATCCTTGAAGACTTGCTGACAAATGAGAAAATATTGGACTACGATCTAAAAAAGTACCTTAAAATACCAACAAAACTTAATAGTTAGATTCCTTACTAGTTCCTTCCATTCGTTTAATGTCTCTGCTCGACGCCAAATATCCAATTTTCATAAAGTAGAAAATTATTAGAAGTATAAAAGTGGGTAATATAACCCAGGCATTAACAATTGCCACTAATACAGTGATGGCTATAACATTCAATCCAATTTGAAGTGTATCTGTCATAGTTGCTGGTAGTGCTTCATCTACAGCACCAATGTCTTTGGCAAAACGGTTCAATATTCTTCCCGATGGGTTGGTATTGAAGAATCGCATTTTGCCAAAAACTATTTTACCAAACATAGAATTGTGCAAGTTTTGCGAAGCAGCCATACAAAATCTGAAGAAACAAACCGATCGACTGAAAGTCAGAATGTTCAATAATGCTATCAAAATTGAATATACAATAAGACAATTGGTTGTTGTGAAGTATACGTCAACAAAAGTTTCAGACGTTTCGACCACAGTTGAGTTTTCCTGGTGCTTTTGTTCCAAATTTACCCAAAAAGTTATAAAATAATCCGATCCACTACCCAAAACTTGAACAACAACGAAGCTGAATAGAATTAATATTCCTGTCCAAAAGGAACCACTTGATGCCAAATATTTTTTGTAAAGCGCTGGAGAAATTGAACCCTGTGTCCTTTGTTCCTTCTCTTGCTCCGGTCCTTTTATTTTCTCATTTTCTTCTACTTTACTATTAAGTCTTTTAAGTATATTTGGTCCATCTTCTTTATCTTCATCTACATTGCTGGTATCATTTAGTAAATTTGTAAAATCCAATTCTAGATTTTGCAACTCCTCATAGGTACCATTAGCTGTAACTTTTCCATCTTCGAGCAAATATATTTGATTAACATTTCGAAGATATTGCAATTGGTGAGTTATTAATATGGTGCATTTGTCCTTCAAATATCCAGAAATGCATTCATCAAAAAGTTGCTTCCCGACCTGCGTATCAACAGCAGATAACGGATCATCTAATAAATAAATATCCGCATCTTTGTAGATAGTTCTGGCCAAGTTAATTCTGGCTTTTTGGCCTCCACTCAGCATCACACCACGATCTCCAACTAAAGTCTTATCTCCATACGGAAAGAGATTGAAATCTCTTCGCAAAGCGCAAACTTGAGTAACTTGATCATATTTGGCTTCATCATATAGTTCACCAAAGAGAATATTTTGACGAACACTTCCACTAAATATCCAAGGCTCTTGAGAAGCATACGACAATCTTCCATTAACAATTTTATGACCTTCAGTAACTGATAACTCATTGAGGATTAAATGAAGCAGAGTGGTTTTGCCACAACCAACTGGACCAACAATAGCTGTCAGCTGCTTATCATTCGCAGAAAAGTTTATTTGGTGCAAAACATTCTCTTCCGAACTTAAAATCCATTTGGTGGAAGCATTCTTCAATTTAACTTCAATTTTGCTTTCGTCAATAATTCTTTCCGAATCTTCAATTTCGTTATATTGGAGGAAGGTCTTGATGCGATTGACCGAAACGTTGGCTTCGCATAGAGAGGAAACACCCATAGGAAAACACATGAATATTCCAGCCAATAATGAGTAGAATGAGATGAGCACATACACAAAATTGTGATCTAGAGCGTTACCAAGGAGAATGTAGCTAAGGATTGCGCAAAAAATTGCATTTCGATCTAATACGAGTACGAAGGTCATATTAACAGCTTTAATTACTGACATGTAGCGAATGTTTTTAATTTCATTTCTAAAACAAATTTTGGAATAATTAATATTTTAAATTTGGTTTATGGCTTACCTTCTAGCTACTTCAACCAAATACGCAAAAGGTTTCTCCCACGTGTACATTTTGATCACCTGGATCCCCGAAATGATCTCATTCATCAATCTCACTCTTTCATCCGTTCTTATCGCAGTCTTTAGTCGGAAAAAGGAAGTCTTCTTCCCCAACCACACTAAATCCCAAAAATTTTGAAACAAAATAAAACCAAACGACTTGCTACATACTTACATTGGAATGGAATAAACACTACTAAAAATGTAACTCCAATCAAACCAGCTGCTCCAACTTGAACGTACAAAAAATACAGAATCACAACCGTTTGAAGAGGACTCAACCAAATATCATGGAAGCGAGTCAAAAACGTGTCAAATCGATTGACATCATTGGACAATAAATTCACCATTTGTCCAACAGTCGTTTGAGCTAAAGATGACTTACTTAAACGTAATGCTTTTCGGTAAATGAGCGAAGAAGCGGATATTCGAAATCTCATCCCCAAAGAGTAGATACTAAGCACATATCGATGCAAAACAAGAACTGAAAAAAATTTGACTGCAATGATGAAACCTGCATACATGTATGCATCTTGTTTGGTCATTGTGGTTTGGTTTGGAGTGTAGAACTCCATAAGTTTTGCTAAACAAAGCGGTTGAGATATACTAAAAGAGGTACCATGGTCAAAAAATCAGGAGTTTTATTTTAGCGTCAATTTACCTAATTAGATCAACCACCATATAAATGAACCCTTGGAACGCTAGTTCCACCCCGAAGACTCTCAATAATGCCTTCCATAAAGATGGATTTGCTTTCGCCTCTTCCAATTTCCAAGCGGCTTCTAATTTATTTCCTAGACGGTTGGAGTCTTGACTTTTGTAGGCAGCTCTTAGATCTGTTTCGGTTAACTCGTGTTTTAAGCCTTTTAGGAATGTTGGACAAAACCAACTAGAATATTGATAATATTTCTTATGAAGAAGATGAATTTATTTTGAATATTTATTTAAGTTTACCAAAAAAATATGTCTGCGAAAAAATTGGGCTTTTTGCCGAATTTTTTGGAAGAATGGTGAAATTTGTTAGATTCTTCCATTTTTGCTGTTGGATTGGAACTTCCTGAAAAATGTAGTGTTTTAAGGGTCCTTCACCGGCTGTCTCGAAGTTGTCTGCAACCACCATTGCATCATAAAGAAAAGAGCGTAAATGATTGGCACGAGCTTAGGAGAGAGTGAGAAAAATATATAATTAACACGCGGATTTATAATTATTGTATTTCGGTTATGCGTTGATGGTTTTTGATGAAAATCATGTCAAAATATTCATAAAAAAATTCTCTAGGGCAAGAAGCTCACTAAATTTGAATAATTTTAATTAATCATTGTTAATTATGTTAATTTATTTTTGTTTGGCAAATATGTCTTTAATTATCCACTATTTTTTCAAAAAAAAAAAAGCTTTAGGAAACAGATTAATCTTTTCAGAATATTTTGACATAATTTTCATCAAAAACCATCAACGCATAACCGAAATACACTAATTATAAATATGCGTTTTTGTTATATATTTTTCTCACTCTCTCCTAAGCTCCCGCCAATCATTCGCGCTCTTTTTTATATGATGCGAAGCTGGTTGGAGACAACTTTGAGACAGCCGATGAAGGACCCTTAAGGGTCTCAGTCAAAATTTTTGCATATTGTCAATATTTCTACGTTTGAAAAATTTATTAAAATTCTACGAATATTTTTTTTTATATTTCTGTCTGAACTATATTTAGCCAATAAACAAATAAATCTATAAAATGCAATCACGCAGACAATCCCCCCCTAAAATAAACAAATATATTGATTGTCGTCTCATTAAACAAACAAACACTTAAATCGTATCAAAAAACATTTGCACAAATTTATGCTACATTTAATTGAAGAGAATTCACTTACGTTATTTATCTGACTTGCTGGAAAAACTAGCGCCACGAAACTAAATGAAAACGCGAATTATTTACATATAGTGGGGATCCCCACAATACGCGCGAATTGTTGTTGCTCATTTACTGTTATGTTCAAATAATCTCACACAAAGCAATTAATTATCTCGATAGTAGAAGTGTGAGCAGCCAGAAAAAGAATTAATTTTTGAGTACTGTAATTTATTTATTTAATCAAATCTAAAGATAACAAACATTTTGTTTGAAGATTCCTTAAATAATTTTTACTTAATGATAAAATCTAAGTACTAAGTAGTATTTAATTTTGGCTTCAGTTTATTTAGTTTTGGCCATGAGAAAGAAAGGATCCGACTATGGCTCGCCTTGAAAATGTGATCTGTTGTTAATCTCTGGTTCAATAACTGTGATTCATGTTGTTATTAAGTTTATTAAGAAGCAACCAAACATACACCCCCTACTACAAGCTACGGGAGGGGGTGATTAGGAAGCATTAGTCAGCGGCTGAGCTAAGCGACAGGCACGATGCTTTCAATTGTATCCAATTATTGGAGCGGAGCGCTCGAGCGGAGTCTAAACTCAGTCGGATATTGTAAAATATCGAACAAAGAGAGAAGATTTTCAAACCCGTATGTAGGAACTTAGTCATAAATTAAAAGTTTAATCAAAATTTAACAAAATATTTTTTTTATTTTGCAATAGATTTTAAATACAGAATTCTGGTACTTATTCCATTTAAAAAATTCCTCCAATCAAAATGAATTAATTGATTTTAAGTTTTTCATCACAGTCCATTATAGCTCTACAAAACAAACCCATAAAATTACCCTACAAATGCAACTCCACTAAAAACTCTTACCCCCTCAGCTATACTAGTCAAATTTTCCGCCATTCCCTTTCCAGTTTGTTGCACCAACCTATATAAAGCTCCATCACTATTCTGCATAAGCAAATGTGGAGCATCAAATTCCACAACGCTCCCAGCATCCATCACTAACACCTTATCCGAATCCATAATCGTGTGCAATCTATGCGCTATGGTCAAAACAGTGCAATCCGCAAACTTTTTCCTGATAGTTGTTTGAATCAGCGCATCAGTTTTCGGATCAACATTTGCAGTTGCTTCATCCAAAATGAGGATTTTATTATTCCGAATAATTGCTCTCGCTAAACAAACGAGCTGTCTTTGACCGACGCTAAAATTCGAACCTCCTTCCGACATTTTGCTATCCAATCCGTGAGCTAAGTCGAGTACCGGATTTTTGAGTTCGACTTCTTCAAGAGCGCTCCATAAAGTCTCGTCATTATATTCATCAAATGGGTCGAGATTCTTACGAAGTGTTCCTGAGAATAATACGGGTTCTTGTGGAATGATCGAAATTTTTGAGCGGAGATCATTCAAAGCAATCTCATTGGTGTTCACATTATCGATGATAATAGCACCTTCTATTTCAGTTAGTCTAAATAGAGCGTAGATTAGAGAAGATTTACCAGCACCGGTTCGACCGACTATACCAATTTTCTCTCGACTTTCAATCACGAAATTTAAGTCTTTAAGTACATATGGTTCTTCTAAGGAATATCTAAGACTAACTGAGTTGAATTTAATTGAACCAAATTCGGGCCATAATTTTGGAACGCGTTTGGCCACTTTTGTAATTTCTGCTTCAATTTGCGTATATTCCAAGACACGTTCAACTGCTGTCATTTTGTTCTCCAATTCACTCCATTGGCGCATTCCCCATTGGAACATCCCGTTCAAGGTAAATGTTTGAGTTATCGCCAGTCCAACATTGCCACCATAAGTTTCTAGAAATAAAAATATAAGGAAAAAACGTTCAATACATTCGTACATTTTAAATTTATTTACCGTTATCGATGAATAGGATGATTAAAATTACCAATCCCATATAAAGCACACAGAATAAATCCAGCCAAAACCCAAAAGTCCTTGACGCTGTCAGGAATGAATAGTAAGTAGATGTATGGAGATTCTGATGGGCATCAAACTCTCTACATAAGATTTCTTCAGCTTTGAACGCACGAATAGTGGTCAATCCTTGAAGACTTGCAGACAAATGTGAAAATACTGGACTACGTGCTGGAAAAGTATCTTAAAATACCAACAAAACTTAATAGTTAGATTCCATACTAGTTCCTTCCATCCGTTTGATGTCTCTGCTCGACGCCAAATATCCAACTTTCATCAGATAAAAAATTCCTCCAATTATAAAAGTGGGTATTAAAACCCAAGGATTAATAATTCCCACTAATACAGTGGCGGCTAAAACCATCAATCCAATCTGGATTGTATCGGCCATAGTTGATGGTAACGATTCATCTACAGTACCAATATCTTTGGCAAAACGGTTCAAGATTCTTCCTGATGGGTTGGTATTGAAAAACCGCATTTTGGCCGAAACTAATTTATCAAACATGAAATTGTGCAAGTTTTGCGAAGCATCCATACAAAATGGATAGAAACAAAACGATCGACTGAAAGCTAGAATGTTCAATAAAGCTATCAAAACTGAATATACAATAAGACAATTCGTCGTTGTGAAGTATACGTCTACAAAACTTTCTGATGTTTCGACTACAGTTGAGTTTTCTTGGTGCTTTTGTTCCAAATTTACCCAAAAAGTTACAAAATAATCTGTTCCACTTGCCATAACTTGAGCAACAACGAAGCTGAACAGAATAAACATTCCTTTCCAATAAGAACCACTTGACGCCAAATATTTTTTGTAAAGCGCTGGCGAAATGGAACCTTGTGTCCTTTGTTCCTTTTCTTGCTCTGGTCCTTTCCTTTTTTCATTCTCTTCCACATTACTACTAAGACTTATGAGTTTATTTGGTCCATCTCCCTTATCTCCATCTTCATTGCTGGTATCATTTAGCATATTTGTAAAATCCAATCCAAGATTTTGCAACTCCTCATAGGTACCATTAGCCGTAACTTTTCCATTTTCGAGCAAATATATTTGATTAACATTTCGCAAGTATTGCAATTGGTGAGTTATTAATATAGTGCATTTGTCCTTCAAATATCCAGAAATGCATTCATCAAAAAGTTGCTTCCCGACCTGCGTATCCACAGCAGATAACGGATCATCTAATAAATAAATATCCGCAACTTTGTAGATAGTTCTGGCCAAATTAATTCTGGCTTTTTGGCCTCCACTCAGCATCACACCACGATCTCCAACTAACGTCTTATCTCCATACGGGAAAAGATTGAAATCTCTTCGTAAAGCGCAAACTTGAGTAACTTGATCATATTTTGCTTCATCGTAAGGTTCACCAAAGAGAATGTTTTGACGAACACTACCACTAAATATCCAAGGCTCTTGAGACGCATACGACAATCTTCCATTAACAATTTTATGACCTTCAGTCACAGATAACTCGTTGAGGATTAAATGAAGTAGAGTTGTTTTACCACAACCAACTGGACCAACAATAGCTGTCAGCTGCTTATCTTTTGCAGAAAAGTTTATTTGGTGTAAAACATTTTCGTCCGAACTTAAAATCCATTTGGTGGAAGCATTCTTCAATTTAACTTCAGTTTTGCTTTGCTCAACAATTCTTTCCGAGTCTTCAATTTCGTTATATTCGAGGAAGGTCTGGATGCGATTGACGGAAACGTTGGCTTCGGATAGAGCGGAAAGGGCATAAGGAAAGTACATGAATAATCCATTTAATAATGAGTAGAATGAGATGAGCACATACACAAAATTGTGATCTAAAGTGTTACCAAGAACGATGTAGCTAAGAATGGCGCAAAAAATTGCGTTTCGATTTAGTACCATTGCGAAAGTGAGACTAATAGCTCTAATTACTGACAAGGAGCGAATGTTTTTAATTTCGTTTCTAAAACAAATTTTGGGATAGTTAATATTTTAAATTTGGTTTATGGTTTACCTTCTAGCTACTTCAACCAAATACGCAAAAGGTTTCTCCCACGTGTACATTTTGATCACTTGGATCCCCGAAATGATCTCATTCATCAATCTCACTCTTTCATCGGTTCTTACCGCAATCTTTAGTCGGAAAAAGGAGACTTTCTTCGCCAACCACACTAAAGCCCAAAAATTTTGCATCAAAATAAAATCAAACGACTCGCTAAATTCTTACATTGAAATGGAATAAACAATACTAGAGATAGCACCCCAATCAAACCAGCTACTCCAACTTGGGCGTACAAAAAGTACAAAATCACAACCGTTTCCGGCGGATTCAACCAAATATCATGGAAATTGGTCAAAACCGAATCAAAGCGATTGACATCATTGGACAACAAATTCACCATTTGTCCAACACTCGTTTGAGCTAACGACGATTTACTCAAACGCAATGCTTTTCGGTAGATGAGCGAACAAGCTGCTATCCGAATTTTCATTCCTAAATCGGATACTATAAGGAAATATTGATGCGCAAGAAGAACTGAAAAAAACTGCACTCCAATAATTAATCCCGCATACAAATATGCATCTTGTTTGGTCATTGTGGTTTGGTTTGGAGTGTAAAACTCCATGAGTTTCGCCAAACAAAGCGGTTGTAATATTCTAAAAAGGTACCATTAGTAAGTCAAAATTTTTGATGCTTTTAGTTTCCATCTACTTAGTTATATCCATCACCAAATAAATGAACCCTTGGAATGCTAATTCCGCCCCAAACACTCTCACCAATGCCTTCCATAGAGATGGATTCGCTTTGGCTTCTTCCAATTTCCAAGCGGCTTCCAATTTATTTCCGAGACGATTGGAATTTTGACTCTTGTACGGAGCTCTTAGATCTTTTTCGGTTAATTCGCGTTTTAAGCCTTTACGGAAGGTTGGAAACAACCAACTGGAATAATGTCGTTTATGAGGAAGATGGATATATTTTTTTAGGGTTCTTCACCGGCTGTCTCGAAGTTGTCTGCAACCAGCATTGCATCATAGAGAAAAGAGCGCGAATGATTGGCGAGAGCTTAGGAGAGAGTGAGAAAAATATATAATAAACACGCGTATTTATAATTAGTGTATTTCGGTTATGCGTTGATGGTTTTTGATGAAAATCATGTCAAAATATTCAGAAAAAAATTCCCTAGTGCAAGAAGCTTACTAAATTTGAATAATTTTAATTAAACATTGTTAATTATGTTAATTTATTTTTGATTGTCAAATATGTCTTTAATTATCCATTATTTTTTAAAAAAATAAGCTTTGGGAAACAGATTAGTCTTTTCAGAATATTTTGACATGATTTTCATCAAAAACCACCAACGCATAACCGAAATACACTAATTATAAATACGCGTGTTTATTATATATTTTTCTTACTCTCTCCTAAGCTCCTGCCAATTATTCGCGCTCTTTTCTGTATGATTCAATGCTGGTTGCAGACAACTTAGAGACAGCCGGTGAAAGACCATTAATGTAAGTTTACCAAAAAAACACGGCGGCGCAAAAATTGGGTTTTTTACCAAATTTTTTGGATGCTTGGTGAAGGTTAGGGTCGTCCATTTTTATTGGATTAGATAGCTTGCAATCGAAGGAAGATCAAAAAAAGTTATGTTTGTCAATAATAAATTAAAATTGTTGTTATTTTATGTGACCTTGAATTTATTTCTCTGAGTCATTCACCTGATTATTTATTATATAAGTAAATTTTACTCACAATAACTTTTTGACCAATCACATGAACTACTCAGCGTTACACTAACTAAATAAAATATGACTAACCAGACAGAGATATTAGACCTCCCACTATGCGCGCCAAACCAAATGTTGAAAATAAAAAAAAATTTTTTTAAATTAATTAAATAAATCTTAGTTATTCCAATAATTGCACAAATTAACAAAAAAAAATAATTTGTCAAGATTGCGAAATATTTATGACCATTTAAAGTGCAGCTTCTCGGAAATTGAATTTCGCAGATAAATCTTTATTTACATAAGAATTTATATTTGATGATAAAAAGTGAGTAATATTTTAATTGTTTGAAGGACAACGGATTAGTTGAAGTTTAATATTATTATTTAATATTTATTTGAATTGAATTGAATGTGCGTGAAATCTATTACGAAACTAAATTCGTCAAGGTTTTATCTAAAAAAAATAATATTTGAATTAAATCAATAATTATTTATACTATAGAGCATTCAAATTGAAGGAGCGGCAAAATTTGGAACTAACGCTAATCGTTGCAACGTCGATATGAAGCACAGCGCACGCGCAACTGTTGTCAATCCATTATTTATGGCGCGAAATTTAAATTTCTAAACAATTTTTTTTAATATTTTATACTAAAAACTCATATTAACTCAAAAAATCCCAACAATTAACTAAATAACTTTATTAACAAGAAAACTAATTCGAATTACAGTCCAGCATTTTTGACCATCCTGTAAAACAACCCCTGCTTATTCTCCATCAAAACCTGCGGACTATCATACTCCTCCACCGCCCCATCCTCAATCACCAACACCTTATCCGACTCCATCACGCTATGCAATCGATGCGCAATCGTCAAAACCGTACAATCCTGGAAATTCTCTTTAATAATCCGATGAAGCAGTGCATCCGTTTCGGGATCCATATTCGCCGTCGCCTCATCCAGCACGATAATCCTGTTCCGACTCACCAAAGCGCGCGCCAGACAAATCAACTGCCGTTGACCGGAACTGAAGTTGTTCCCGCTTTCCGTTATTTTGTGATCTAAATTTGGCACGAGGTCCTTTAGGTTGACCTTTTGCAACGCGGACCAAATATCCGCATCCTTGTACAACCCCGTCGGGTCGATATTGCTCCGAACGGATCCAGAGAATAAAATCGGATCCTGCGGGATTATCCCGATACTGGACCGCAAATACTCCAATTTCAACGTCTTGGTGTCAACGTTATCGATGACGATATTCCCGTCAAAATCGTACAGGCGGAAAAGCGAGGCGATTAGCGAGGATTTTCCGGCACCAGTTCGTCCAACGATCCCGATCTTCTGTTTGGGCACGATTTCGAACGAAATGTCTTTCAAAACTTGCTCGTTTTTGTTGTAGAAGAGTGAGACGTTTTTGAGGGTAATTCGACCTTCGTGGGGCCAATGTTTGAACGTCAGACCCGTTTGCTTTTCGGGTTCGATGTTGATGTATTCGGTCACTCGTTCCACGGAGGTCATTTGGCTTTCCATTTCGGCCCATTGGCGGATCGCCCATTGGAGCATTCCGGTCAACATGAAGGCTTGGGTGAGGACCAGACCGACAGCTCCGGCTTGAGTCGCTATAGGACGGAAGAAGATCTTATAAGACGTCTAGAGAGATTATTTGGGGAGCCTTACATTTAGTGACGAGGAGGTAGAAGACCAAAACCGTGATGAACAAGGAGCAAACCATATCCAGCGCAAAACCAAACGCCCGCGAACTGCAAATCATCATGTAGTTGGCGGACGTGAAGTGATCTTGGTGCTTATCGAACTCGTCCCTCAGCAAGTCTTGCGTTTGGTACGCGCGGATGGACGTCAGACCTTCCAACGTGGCGTTCAGGTAGCCGACCATTGGACTACGAGCTGCGAAAAAAATTAGTAACGGTCAAAATTGGATAAGGAGCTTACTGGAGGCATCCAAGCGCTTCAAGCTTCGTCCGGTTGGGAGGTAATATTTTCGCATGTGGTAGAAGCAGATGAAGATTATGGTACCCGGGATGGCAAACATCCAGTTCACTGATAGGATTAGGACGCAGACTCCGATCAACGTGAAGAACAACTAAAACATCAAACGTTAACAAAAATCGTCTAAGCAAGACAATCCTACTCTATAGTTCTCCAACAAGATGAACGGAATATACTCGTCAATCGTCGCCAAATCTTTGGAAAACCGGTTGAGGATGTTCCCAAGCAGATGCGAGTCGAAGAAGCTCATCCCGGAATTGAGGAGCGAGAAGGCCATGGAGTTGTGGAGCTTCCGAGACGCATTCGAGGAAAAATAAAAATGAGTGTAGGCTCGCACCATGATCAAAACTGTGGACGAAATCACCATAACTTTGTACAATGTGACGATATAATTCCTCTCGTTCAACGTCTCGATGTACGCGGTCGAATTGGTCGTTTGGTTTAACACGAAGTTGCTCAAAATCGGCTCCACGTTCACCCTGGAAAATATTTCGAGTTATTTTGAGGAGTTACAAGGAAGAGCGACTAACCATTTACTGATGAGCAAATCCGTATAACTGATAGTTACTTGACCGAAGAAGAACAAAGTGAGGATCAACCCCAAAATGCAAACCCCTCCAGTAAACGCGTAATACTTCTTATAGACCGCAAAGTTCACCTTCCCAGTCTTCTGCTCCTCGCTGTAAATATTCCGCCCAACATTCGCCTTATTGGAGCTAAGCAGCGCTGAACTTTCAGTCGCCTCCACATCGCCATCCGACTCATACTCCAACTCCTCCTCATCGTCAATATAATACGTGATCCGATTATCCAACTGCTTCTTCTGGTTCTCCAAAGTGAGCGTCCTCCCGTTCTCCAACAGCAAAATATCCTTAACATCCTTCAAGTGCGTGACGTTATGCGTCACCAGGATGCAAATCTTGTCGCTCAAAAACTTCTTGATGCACTCCTGGAAGACGAATTTGTTCACCTGTGCGTCCAAAGCCGTCAAGGAGTCGTCCAATAAGTAAATATCGCTTTTCTTGTAAACAGCGCGCGCCAAATTGATGCGCGCTTGTTGACCTTTGCTCAAATTGACTCCTCTATCTCCAACAATGGTCTCATCGCCTTCTTCGAACTGGTTCAAGTCGTGCGTTAACCCGCAGACTTTCACCACTTCCTCATATCTCTCCCTTTCGAACGACTGCCCGAAAAGGATGTTCTGCTTGATGGAGCTGGGGAACAACCACGGTTCTTGGGAAGCGTACGAAACGCTCCCAGATATCTCGATCATCCCTTCGGATAGCGGGTTCTCCTTGAGGAGCGTCTTCAAGAGCGTGGTCTTCCCACTCCCAACCGGCCCAGTCACCAACCAAAGACCCGAACTCACATCTAAAGAGACATCATGCAAAATTGTTTGGTTTTTCAGCTGAACGGCCGCGTTTCGCAGATAGATCTTCGGTTTGGCTACCGGTGCGAATTTCCTGGTGCGTTTGATCTCATCGGCATCCAGGAAGTTCTGGATGCGTTTCAAGGAAGCAACCAAATCGGCCGATTGCGAGATTCCTAACGGGATCGAGATGGTGATGTAGGAGCGCAATTGGTGGAAGCAGTTTAGGACGAAATAAATCAACTCGGCCGAAATGTGATTGCCGAACCAGAGGTAGGTGATGATGAGGAGGAAGAAGGAGACTTTGGCGCAAAGGCTTCCAATGCAAAGCGTGAGCGCTTTGAGGTAGTAGATGATCTTCAATTTGTTTATCTCATCCCTAGAACAGATAACTTGAGTGCGAATTACTTAGCTAGTAAACGAACTGACTTGCGCGCGTCTTTCAAGTGCTGATTGAAAAACATCTCCCATGTGTACATTTTGATAATCTTTATCGCTGATAAGGTTTCTTGAGTCACCTGCAAGCGCTCATCGGTTCTTTTGGCCGCTTTCAAGCGCGTTTGGCTCACTTTCGTCCCGACCCAAACTGGAACAACAAACTTAAAATCTTGTCTACTTTACTTAGCGCTCTACCTTGTATCGGGATGACCAAAACCAAAAGTCCCATTCCCGCAAAAGTCGCCACACCAACTTGGCAGTAAATCATGTACGTGATGATGGTCGTCTGGACCAAACCAATCCACATGTCGTTGATGAAGATGAAGGACGAGTCGAAGCTGAACACGTCTTTGGTCATGATGGTGACGATTTTGCCGATGGTGATCTCGGACAGAGCGGTCGGGTTCACTTTCAACGCTTTGCGGTAGACCAAGGAGCAGAAAGAGGTGCGGATCTTCACCCCGAATTCCGTGACGTATTGGACGTAGTTGTGGTTGTAGATGCAACTTATGATGTTGAGACCCACCACAATGGCGGCGGAATATAATGCGTCCCGATCCGAGATTTTGGTTTGGCCCGCTTCGAAGTAGGCGACGAATTTGCCGAAATATTTCGGTTGGAGCATGCTAAAAGTAAAATGATTGAATTACCTAACGGTTTTTTTGGTAACGGCTGGAGTTACATGAGAGTAGTCTTCACTATAAGTTGCAAAACCCCAAGGAGCAAATAAGTCTTCCCATAAGTCGATAGGATCAATTTGTAGACGGACGGGTTCCTCTGATTGGCTTTGGCGATGCTCCATTCCAGCTCCAGCTTGTCGCCCAAAGTTTTGGCTTTGAATTCCGGGAGCGTTGCATAGACGTCGTTGTTATGCAAGTCATTTTCGTAGCCTTTCAGGAATAGCACTTTGGTGTAGCTGCAATAAAATGAGTGGAAAGTTTGATTGGTTTGAAGATAACTACTTACAAAAAAGTGATTATTGAGAAGATATTGGCACTTTTTCGCGGATTTGGCGGCCGGCTAGCCTTTCTTCCATGGTCCATTATTTTTCGTTACGGGACCCGGCGGCTATAAGGCGTGCGAACTATTTTATTTCAACGGTAATGATTATTGCTATCGCCACATTATCAATTGGAGCTAAATCGCTGTTCCAGATAATATTGACTACACTTATAGATTAAATTCAATTAGATTGTTTGATTTGGAATTAAATTGGCAGAGTTTAAATGGTTTGATGCAATAAATCATTTAATTACAGGTAAAAATCCCGTAGAAAAACAAATCCGTTAGAAAAAAATTTGTAAATTTTTTGACGTCATTTTCACGAAAACCGTTTAAAATTTTAAGTAGCTTTTTAAATATTTTGATTAGTAGTTAAGTTTTGGAGAAGATAAGTAAGTTTCGATACAATCAAAAAAACCGTTAATTAGTAATCAAGGTTTGAAAATTAATAATTACTTTTTTGCCATCTATGATGAGGTGCTTCAATTAAACAGTCGCTTTTCGTAGCGTTAATGTGTTTTATGAAGTGTGGCTACTGAATAATAGATGGCGCTCATTCATTTTGCTAGTATTTTATTTATTATATTTGATTCAAAAGTTTCTTAATTAAATACAAAAAGAAAATATATAATAAAAAAATATGGAAAATATTTTAAAATAACATTTAATAAAACATAAAAATATAAATAATATATTATTTATAACAAACTTTGTTGTATAAATAAATATTATTTATAGTACAGAAAAATGTTAATTAGTATAATTTTACATTAAATAATTGCAATACATAAATAAATTAAATACACATAAAAATATCACATTTACAACAAATCATTTTGCGAATAATTATTGAACAACAAACACAAATTTACAAAAATAAAAGTAGCACCAACACCAAGCACCCAAAGACCTATCGAACTGCAAGACATATTATCGGAAAATTCCGCATCCTCTTTTCGCACAAGTCTCGTCTTGTGTTTTGAACCTACAGAACCCAAAAATGTTCAACTATTTTTTTTTTTCAAAAAAAAAAAAAATTATCTACTCACTGTTTAAGTGGATGTTTAATTGCGTTTCGCTGTTCGCCGTAATATCACAAAATTCACACCGATAACATTTCCCTTTGCGCTCCAATCGCACTTTGTGTTTCCGTCCTTCCAAATGCCTCTGTAGGATTTTGGAACTGGTTACTTTCACGTTACATATTTCACAAGCTAGTGCCTACAAGCCAAAAATTAGGAAAAAAAATGCAATCAATTTTTTTTTTTGGTAGTTACAGGTTCTTTAAGAAGGGTTTCATTAATTTCTTCTTCAACTGGTAGAACAGTGACTTCTTCGACACTGCTGTGAATTAAATTGCCCGACATTGCGATGTTGGTGCTGGTTGATTTTAGACTGATGGAGACAAGTTCGGATTTTTGTGACTGATGGACAAAAAATTGTGTTTTTTTCGAAGATTTGTTGAATATTTATTTTTAAAAAAATCGGAGGTCATAATATATCTACTATTTAGATTAAGGAAAAGTTGCTTTGAAATGAAGAAGTTAATTTGTGGATTGTTAAGGGAGTGTTAGAATGGAGCTTAGCGAAGAGCTGACGCTTGAAGTCATTTTCAAAAAAACCGATAAAAATTTTATTTTAATTTTTAAAAAATCTGATAAATATTTTTGTTTTGCAGAAGATGAGTAAATTTCAATACAATCGAAAATACCGTTAATTAGTTATTAAAGTTTAAAAATTGTTTATACCATTTTAGCCATCTATGATCAGTTACTTAAATTAAACAATTTATTTTCCCCACTTCTTGTAGCGAAAGATTTGTTTTTGTAAGTGTGGCTACTAAGCAATAGATGGCGCCCATAAAATTCGCTACCATTAAAGCTTTATCTCTCCTTCTACAAATAAACTACTAAAACCCTTCAAATAATTAACAATAATTTATTTTCAAAACAGATATCATAATTAAATTCCTTACAAATTATTCAAAAATCACAAAACAAAAATTAATTAAAATATTTTACCACTGAACTAAATTAAATAAAGTAAGAATAGATAAGTCAAATTAAATGAACTAAAAATCAATAAATAGTGAAATGATTGTACAATATGCCTGAGTATTCAAATTGACGTTTATTTCTCTCAATTCACAAATTTACAATCCACCACCGGAACGCTCCACCGAAATCTTCTTCTTCAGCATCTCCTTCTCGTGCTTGGCTTCCTCCAGTTCGGCCATGCGCGCGAATCTTGAATAAGTCACGTGTCCGGATTTGATGGCCGACATCATCTAGACAAAAAAAAAATCAAATAAGAAAAACAAATAAACAAAAAACTAAAAAAAAAATTCTTTTGAAAGACAAAAAAAAATCTTTTCGTGCAAAAAAAAAGAACTAAAACAAAAATCCAGGCCACAAGTATCAAACCTGTAGATATTCGTCAAGTTCAACTTGTCCATTCATATTTGTATCAATCTCGTTCAAAATGTCATGAAGCTCCTCACCGGGAACCTCTTTCTCACCATGTTGCTGTAAGAACAATAAAGCGAATCAATTTTAGAAAAGAGCGACTTACTTGTAAATAATCTGACAAGTCCAACTGTCCATTATTTGTTACATTAATATCAGAAAGCAAAGTGTGTATTTCATCATCAGTTAATTTCATTCCTAAAGACTGAAAATCAAAAGTGCAAATTTAGAAAAATATTAAATGTTGTTTGTCATGATGATGAATAGTATTATTTTTTGTCAAATTACTAATTTGTGTCAAATGAAAATGAAAACTCAAAAAAGGCCCAAACGACTCACTTTCAAACTCCTCCTAATATCATTAATCGAGACGTATCCTTTACGATCTTTGTCAATAATCTGGAATCGTTTAATGTACAACTGGATCTCCTCTTTGCTCAAATTAATTGGTATTTTGTCTCTACTGGCACGGTTCACATTTTGACCCATTTCATTTTGCAAAAATTCTGTGGCACTCCTGGTCTGCTCTTGCTTTTCCGCTAAAAAATATTTTTCAATCAATTTTGATATTTTTAAATGACACCTGTCATTTTTTGTTTGACATCTGTCACTTTTTTTTTTCGACAATCTGTCAATATTTTTTGACATCTGTAATTTTTGTGTTTAACGCCTGTCACTTTTTTTGTCAATCTGTCAATTTTTTGACATCTGTCATTTTTGTTTTTGACATTTGTAATTTTTTTTTCGATTTTTAACATTTTTTTGACATCTGTCATCATTTTTTCGACATCCGCCATTTTTTTTCATAACTGTCATTTTTTTTTGACATCTGTCAATTTTATTGACATTTTTATTTGACATCTGTCACATTTCCCAACTCACCATCAGTCCAGCACAGCTCCTCCGCCATGATATCGATAATGTACGGCAGCGCCTCTTGAGCCGCTTGCACATTGAGAAACGCCAATCGCAACCGTCTCGCAATCATATCAATGGCGGTCATTGCATATTCGCGCACCCCATACCGCACTTCCGCATCGATGTACGGGAATTCCGGATGAATTTTCTTACCAATAATTGGCCAACGTTGCCCTACAAAAAAATCCCCCCACCACTGATTTAAGTTAAGTTGGAAAAATTATTAAATTTTCGTACCAGTCAATTCTGCCATTTTTGCCACAGCGAACGCTCGATCGCCGTACGATTTCGACAAGTGCATGGCCACCTCGCACTCCAGACCGAAGTCCTGCACCAATCGAATGTACATGGTGGGTGTCCAGTCATGCGCACCTTCCAATTGCAAGCCGTCAGTTTGACAGGTTGGAAACTTCGCCGATAGACAACAAGCTAAGAAAGAAATTCAAAATATTTTTTTTGTTAATTTTCGAAAAAACCTATAAATTACCCTTAATAGCCGCATCGATCGTTTCCTCGGCCATAGCGCGATATGTGGTCCATTTGCCGCCGGCAATGGTAACCAAATTCGAATCGCTAATATGAACGATATGATTCCTAGCTAACGATTGTGTGTCGGGTTTGTTCGGATCGGAAACGAGTGGCCTGATACCGCTCCATGCTGATAATACGTCACCACGACGTACTGAAAAATAATTACGTCATAAATTTATAAGCGCCATCTGATGCTTGGTAGCCACACTTCCAAAACAAAATTTTAGCATTTCAACTTAAGTATTTGACGATAGATGGCAAAAAACTTATAATTAATTTTCAAACCTTCATAACTAATTAACGGTTCCTTCAATCATAACAAAAGTTACTCATCTTCTCCAAAGCATAAATATTTATCAAAATATTTAATAAACAAAATAGAAATATTAACGGTTTTCGTGAAAATGACTTCAAGAGTCAGCTTTCCGCTAAACCCAATTTCAACGCACCCTTAAAATTTAGCAAAAATTTCTCACCTTCAACATCAGGGTTCAAATAATTCTTAACCTCCTCCAAAATGAACAGAATCTCATCTTCGGTCGGTTTGGGATTATGCGTCACATCGCACGGCAAATCGGTCGTACCCGCAATCGTATGCTTCTGCCACGGCAGGAAAAAGATAACGCGCCCGTCACTGGTCGACGGATCCAGCAGCCCCATCTGCTCCGGACTATAATACCCCGGCAACGTAATGTGCACCCCACTACTTGGCGCGCAAATTTCCTTAATCGTCGGATTATCCATTTTTCTAATACTGTCCGTAAATGGACCAGTCGCATTGATCACACAACTAGTCGGGATGCTCCACGTTTTGCCGCTCAATTCATCGCGAACATGCACACCGCTAATCACCTCCTTCGTACCATTGTTGGTTTTCACTAAGCCGGTAACTGACACGTGATTGGCGACAGTGGCGCCATGTCGCGCGGCTGTCATGGCGATCGCTAGATTCATGCGCGCGTCGTCTTGTTGTCCGTCGTAGTACACGATGGCGCCGCACAGGCGATCGCCGCGCAACATCGGGAACAATTCCAAGGCGTTTTTCTTCGAGAGGAGGTAGGACGTTTTGACGGTTTTCGAACCGGCGACGAAGTCGTACATTTTGATGCCGAACCAGAAGTATGGCAACTGCCACCATCTAGAAGAAAAAAATATTTATTTACTAGAAAAATGTATGGGCGCCCTCTATCGACCGGTAGAGATACTTTTTAAATTAAAAATCTCATCATAGATGGCGAAAACGTTATAATTAATTTTCAAACCGTAATTACTAATTAACGGTTGGTTCGATTAAGTTGAAACTTACTTATCATCTAAAAAACCTTATTATTTATCAAAATCTTTAAAAAATAAAATAAAAAAATTAACGGTTTTCCTGAAAATGACCTCAAAAAATTTCGCTCTTCTCATTTAACGCGCCCTTAACGCAATTGTACAAAAAAAAAATACTTACGTATAAACCGGCAACATGATAGGCAAAGGCTGCGCCAAATGCGGCGCTGAACTCAACATTGACGCGCGCTCATGGAGCGCCTCCTTAACCATCCTATACTGTTCAATATCCAACTGCATAATGGCTTTCTGTAAATATCGCACCCCGCCATGAATAAGCTTGGTACTCCTACTCGAAGTACCGCTAGAAAAATCGTCAGCTTCGATGAGCGCAGTCTTTAATCCTCTTGTTGTTGCGTCCAGCGCGCAGCCAGCACCAGTGGCGCCCCCACCAATAATCACCACATCGAACTTCTCCGACTGCAAGGTTTTGAGTTGGTCTTCGCGCGTCGGTAGATGGCGCTTCGGGCGTTTCGGGTTCACTTGCTCGGCCGATACAGTCCACTGCAAACATGTCGGTAATTTGAATTCTTCGATGCAGACTTTTATTGCGAATATTGTTATTTCAAATGTGAATTGAATCAACAACCACGGGAATTTTAAGATGACTATTAATAGATGTAACATTATGATTGGAGGCTACAATGTTGGATGTGGAGCGCACAGTTAAAATTAAATGACTACTGAATGTTTCGATAGAATGTCAACTTTTAGTTCAAGGTGATTAAAGGTTTCGATGTTAATGAGTAGTATAATTTATATGAGAATTTATACGTACGGGGATTCCGTTTTCTTTGAGTAGTAGGTAAGCGGCTACGCCACCAACAGTTCCGGCTAATCCGCCTACAGCCAATTTTCGAAGTCGTGTTGCCATTTTTTGGGTTTATTCTGAAAGGAAAATGACATTATGTTAGAAATAAATTTGACGTTTGTAAATTTTTATTTTTGTTAAAAAAATCATATAAGCGACGATTTTTTTTTTACAAAATACGTTTTAATTATATTTATAAATTAGTTTTGATTAAAAAAAAATATTCTTATTATTTATAAATAATATGTAAATATTTATTAATTTTTTAAATAATTTTTATTTGATTTTTTTATTTATTTTTTTTAATTTTTAGTAAATAAATATTATTTAAAAATAAAATAAAATGTTTGTGAATTAATATTGTGCTTCAAAATATTTATTTAGAAATTTTTTATTTTGGCGGGAGAATTTAAGCGAGCAATTTTGAATTTTTATGCATGTTTCTTGCACTTTAACATCGAAATACATTTATATAACATAATAAACAGATTAAAATCGCCCGAATAATTGTACATCACACATTTCTTATCTATTAAATGCGTACTTAAAATACACGTATATGTATAATATTTGTATTTCAGAAATAAATTCGAAGGTTGCGTGATTATATAGGAAATTATGCAATCATAGATGAAATGGCATTCTCATTCATAAACACACTTATTGAGATAAACAGACGCACGTGTACGAAAAAAACCAATTATTATTTAATATTAATTGTACCTTCGAGGTAATTGATTTATGGAATCAATTTTTGGAAAAAAAAATTTGAAAAAAAAATTAGAATTAAAAATTTTGAATTTTTTTTTTAACTAACAAGGATTATTCACTAAATGAAAACATTTTTTTTTTTAAATTGCTTAATTATTTTACAAACCAAATTTATTAACAAAATTATAAAATAACGAATTATTGGCAATATACCGCACTTTCACCGCGGCATCTGACATAGGGAAACGTCCTATGCAGCGTGTTGCCGCGAAAACCCTGTATAGCGAATAAATGCAATAAGCCAGTAAATTACCAAAAATCGTGTAAATATTGACAAAATAAATTATCATATAACTATTATTAGCACTCTTCTATATAAATATGTGTTTACAATATAATATTCGCTGGAAATGAGATTCCACAGTACTTCTCTCGTTGCTATATTAAAATTTGTTATTCAAATCTTTAGAATTTTGAGGCATCTTTTACTGAAAAATTTTATCGGGTATTTAAAAATGCTTTTTAAATTTTAACTAGGAACAAAATTTTAAACCAATTTAAGCGATAAAGTTGAAACGTGTGTATGAAAAGATTAAAAAGTGAAAAATTTGTTGTAGGTACTCTAATTTAATGAAACTATTTGAAGCTAAATTTAAAATTACCAATATAAATCAATGTTTGAAGTAAATCCTATCACTATTAGTGTAAGAGGTGTGTTAAGGGTTAAAAACATGAATTGAGGATTCTAGGACATTTTTGATTAAACTAGTTTAAATTATATTTCAATTTATTATTAGAAAACAAATTTAAAAGAAATCTGACAAATCCAACTGTAAGGGGTGCATTAGGGGTTACAATTGTAATATGTAGGTCCTACCCTAATTTTAATTTAATTAACTAAATAATGATAAGTTAAGTAAGTTAAATTACTACTAGGATCCAAATTTGAAAGAAATCCGAGCATTTTGACTGTACATGGTATGTTAAGGGTTGAAATTGCAAAATAAGGGTCGCATACTATTTTAAATTATATTATTCGTAAATATGTTTAAAATGTATAGTAGAAATCGAATATGAAGAAAATCCGAACCATATGACTCAAACTCTATATTGGAGGGGTGGGGGTGTGTGTTAAGGGTCGAAAATTATTTTTACTCACTTTTTATGTAAATATTACTAAAATAACTGATGGAAAAGTGTGGGTAATGCTGCCACATAAGAATCACAACACCGGCAATTTTTGAACAATTAACTTAAATGGCAAATGGGTCGTAGGGGCTTATTTTTAGGGGATGAAACTTTTACCAGCATTTTCTTCAATGTATCCCTGATATGTATACCAAATTTGGTCTAAATCAAATATTCCTCCTGGCAGGTATTCACGTTACAACTTATTCATTTTTACAACTTTTTGACCCTTCAACCCTTAATAAAAATTCAACCCTATAATAAACTCAAGATTTTTTGAGAGCATTCACCACTTGGGGTATACACGAAACATATGTTCAATATTTGGTCAAAATCGGTCAGCAACTTTAGAAGATTAAGTGGATCTACCGATTTTGCCATTTTTATCTTAATTTTGCTTTAATCGGGTCAGTAGATTCCGAAATATAGTGGTTTAAAGAATTGCACAGACCGACAGACCGACAGACCGACAGACCGACAGACGGAAATTAGTGAATATGATTTTCGTAATCTACGCATTCTATAATGTAGAAAAAAGTGAAATTTGGAGAAATTTTTTTTTTCATGAATACAATACTTCCTCTACGAGAGAAGTAATATTATTATTATTATTATTTTCAATTTTTTTATTAAAATAAAATTAGAAAAAAATATAAAATAAA
The DNA here is from genome assembly GCA_963556235.1 of Cryptophagus acutangulus. Lineage (NCBI taxonomy): Eukaryota > Metazoa > Arthropoda > Insecta > Coleoptera > Cryptophagidae > Cryptophagus > Cryptophagus acutangulus. The sequence goes on from OY744569.1 coordinate 3,774,619, forward strand.
TATCACAGTATGAAATTTCAAAATAATCAAAGTCTGCATAACAAGTAAATTGATACTCTATGATATGAACTTAAAGATAACTAAAAGTCGATAGTCTAGCCTTCAAATATTTTAATTATTAATAATATATTAAATATTTTATTTTATTTATAGATTTTTGTTCAATAAAATATTCCACTCATTTTTTACTAATTAAAAAAAAAATCCAGCAATTAGCACTGACATAATAGATTAGAAAATACAATGAAAAATTTTCTAGATAAATATTAAATATAGATAGCATAGCACATACTTAAATAAATTCAACTATAGTACTATTTCTAATAAAAATGAATTGCACAATTTATTTTTACATTGCACGCTAATCATTTTTATAATATTAACAATAATAAAAAAATTATTAGAAATAATTAATTAAAAATAAAAATATTTTTTTAATAAAATTAAAAAAAATAAAAATTGAAAAAGCGCAATAAATTTTAATTTAAAAATTGTACAAAAATATACGACAATTAAAATATTATACAGTGTTAAAATTCCTCGCAAAATTCAAAATAATTCGATTCAGCGCCAAAAAATAATTCAACAAATAAAAATTATTTTTGGCCAAAATATAAATAGAAAATAATAGTTCTTAAAATTAAAAATAAATTCAAGCCTAATATATTAAATTTATATCAACGACACTTTCAATGCTAAATTTTCAATTTATCATGTCCAATAATTATTTTTAATTCAACCTGGAATTTTATAAATACAATACTGAAGCAACAATTACATACAAAATAGGATCATATAACAGCAAAGCAAGGTTGTTTATTATAAAATTGTCTTTAAACAATTTTAAAAAAATAATTATTATTTTTAATAATTATTTTTTTAAATGTTTTTTTATATTAATTAGCAACAAAAATTATAATTAACACCATGCAACAATTTAAATCCCAATAACTCCCATGATCCTCCTATCGGAATGTAAATGACACTCAATGTCAAAAAGAGCGCCGCAAAATTCAAAAATTCACTCCCACCCCCAACTCAAAAATCCCCGAAAAATCCATTCAAAAAACACAATAACTTTGAAATGCACTTACTTTAAAGCATTATTCTCTAGGTTGGAAGTAAAGGATTGTTTGACCCAGAAACACACGCGAAAGTCACACTGAACACGACACAACGTGGTTTGCTTTTCGATAAATTGTGCGCTGACTGAATGAGTCAAAATCGCGTCGTCTCGCAGCACGCAACTGAACTGGCCTTCTGGCAAGCCCTATCGATTTTATTTAACATCAGCGATCTCCGTCTCGCAAGTCACACTTTTATCTAAAATAAATATCTATAAAAGTATAAGTTGTTTTGTTAGTAATAGACTGTAAAAAATTAATATTCTTACTCACGATGCTGACATGCATGAGAGTGGAAATTTTTTGTCGCGCCGCACACATCCATCTACTGCTAATCACGAGACCTAATCGTGGTTACGATTTTTCGCGTCTTGGCAATCGGCCAGACCTAGCCGCTTTTCGCTGGTCTATTCTGTCGGCTCGGCAGGTTACAGACCTCGGTACAAATTAAATAGTAGCACCTGAATATTTAATTTATATTGCTTAATATCAAGGTGAAGGATTTAGTTAATAATTTTAATCGAAAGTGCTATTATTTTAGAAAATTTATTTTTAGATTTTTAATTGAATTTATCCAGTCCATTTAATTTTTGGGCCTTTTATAACAAAACTACTAATTTCAAAAATTGACCCTTTTTAAAAAAATTGTTTGCTACGCCACTGCACAAAATTATTTCTGGCAACCGGTCAAAGATTTGTGGGTCTTTTGTAACAGGGATATTTTTTTTTAATTGTTCCCTTTTTGAAAATGTTCATTCGACGCCACTGCAAACAAAAATTTGTCTTTGGCAACCAGTCAAAAATTTTGTGATGCGGTATTTTTCCTTAAAATGTCGCTCTAGCAAATTAAATACAGTAATGAGAAAGTATTTTCAATTTGTAAAAATAAATTTGCAAAAATTGAGGCTTGAAGTCATTTTTACGAATACCATTTAAATTTTTATTTTGTTTTTTACAGATACTGATAAATTATTTTGTTTCGGAGAAGATAAGTAAATTTCAACTCAATTGAAAATGCCGTTAATTAGTTATTTAAGTTTAAAAATTAACTATAACTTTTAGCCATCTATGATCAGATATTAAAATTAAAAATTTTATTCTTCCAATGCTTGTAGAAACAAAATGGTTTTTGAAAGTGTGGCTATTAAACAACAGATGGCGCCCATAATTTTTCTCAAAAATTGCACCAGATGGCGTACCAGGTTTACCACTGGGATCGGCCCACTTGATATAAGTAAGACATTTAAAATAAATAAATATAAAATAAGTCATACGACATTTATTAAACTTACAAAACAAATATGTAGGTAGCAGATGCGCACCCACATCAATAATAATTATTTAATAAACTTCCACACAAAAATTTAATTAATATAGGATATTAAATAAAATGTTCTTCCTTTAGGATTATTTTTTCAAATCACTATAAATAAAAAGTTTCGAAAATTACCTCAAAATCAATTTTCCCTCCATCCCGTCGCACCACACATTCAAATTCAATGAACATGTAAATGCGTATCGTCAACATTCAAAATTCTAGACAGCACTGCATGACTCAAACTATTCAAGTCGATCGCCGGCTGAGACTCTCTTTTCTTCAACCACGGTTTGATCAGCGAAATCGCCACAGTTTTCATAAACGCCGAGCGCAGTATCGGCCTGAACCCAATCCGCAACGAGTTGAAACAATGCACGACATGCGCGTTAATCGACGCCAAATTCAAAATCACATAGAAAACCGCCTGCGACACATCGCTGGTATCGCGCGAACAATCGAAAGTCGGAGCAAGTCGCTCGTAAAGCCCATTCTGCAACGAAGTCGGCTGTTTCGCATTCAAAATCTGCGGACGCGAATTGATCAGATATTGCGTGGACGAATCCCAAACGGCCACAAATTTCACTGTACTACTTATCGCGGTATTCAAAAGCGGAAACGTGTGTTCTTCGACTACCACGCCCGTCGAAGGTTTGTACGACGCGTTACAGATGGCGTTAAATACGCTCCAGATGATTCGCACGGACGAGAACGGATCCGCCTCAATCCGCTCGTCTCGCATTTCTTTTTCGTCGAACCTCAGCGAATTGAAGAGCAACTCGAAGCGATCGCAGGTCATCGTCCAATTGTTCAGCAACTTCGACATCGGAGACGCGAACATTTGTTTGGGAACCAAGTGGTTCTCTTTGAAGGTACCGGAGTAGATCAGCAACCCCACGAACGCTAACAGTTCTTCTTTCGAAGTTATCGAAGCGGGTCCGGTAGTGTTGAGTAGTTCCTCGTTGGTGTAGAGCAGGATTTTGTCGAGAAGCGGTTCCATGAAGTGCAGGAAGCAGTCGATTGGATGGAGGACTTTCATGGCGGGTTTCTTGGGCCCAGGGTGTTGGGTCGGGGTGGGCCGCAATATCGTTTTCGGTTTAGTTTGAGGGTTGGAGGACGAATCGGATTTTTTCAAGGACTCTAAAAGTTGGTCATTTATGTAGCGCTCGATTGTGTGGCAAAGTTCTCGATGCGTTAGTGCGTCCTTGTCGGAATTACTGGCGCTGGTACTCGTGAGCGCTTCACACTTAATATCTAAAATAAATTATTTTTGAGTTAATAAAATGCGCTTTGGTTCAAAATATATCACCTGAAGGTTCCGGTTCGACTATAAGTTCAATATCGGATTTCGCCCGCTTCTTCAACATATCCTGCGACTGGAGGAACTTTTTCCGGAAATTATTGCAGTTGTATAATTCCTCGTAACATTTGAGGCAAATGAATTGTGGTGTCGTCCCCACCTGTTCCACTTTAAATGAAGTGCACTGTTCCAATATTGTGGCAATCTGAACACCGTCGCATTTGGTTTGGAAAATATTGTATTCGGCGGATTGGGCTAGACAGGCGGTGCATTGCCATCCCAGAAAATCAGAGTCGGTTTTCGGAAGTTCAGATGGGGTTAACGAATTTTCTTCGAGGAATTGGAGAAAGTTTGGTTCGATTGCGGGTTGATTGGGGGCGTCAAGGGGTTCTTCTTTCACTACGATCTTCAAAGAAAATTTTAATAATCAAGTAAGAATTAAATTTGGAGAAAACTCACATCGGCCTCGGTCATTGCGGTGTAGTCATGGTCAGTGTCCATTTCAATTTTGACAGCAGTCTAAAATAACAAAAAAAATTATTAAAATTTAAAAAAAAATGGAATTCTGAAAGTTTTCTTAAATTTTTTCATAATTTTTCAAAATTTTATTTTATTTTGCAAGAAAATTGTTGGAAAAATATTCACACATTTTTAAAAATTTTCAAAATTCCCAAGAAAACAATTTTTTGAAAACTCGTGCACAAAGTAGGCAACCCAAAAAACACAAAATCCGAAAACCCTCCATTTTTAACCTGAATACTTACTGGATCCACTACTCCGATTTCCACAGGCTCCTCCAACAACTCCATTTGACAACGCTGCTCTTGGAAGAGCGCTTTAGTTTGCCGCCGCATAGCTTGATAGCGAGCATTCGCATCGCGTCGTGCTCGCGCTTGCTCGGGCGTTTCGGATTTGCGTCGTTGAGCTTTCGCGCGGGCATCGGACGCACGACGCGCTTGTCTTTGCTCGGGCGTTTCCATTTCGCGGCGTAATGCTTTCGCTCGTGCATTAGCAGCGCGACGTTGTTGCGCTTGTTCCCACGTTTCCGCTTTGCGAGCGCGCGATATTCGTTTCGCATCTCTTCGGCGTTCTCTGTCTCTGCTATCCTGGAGCTGGGACTGGGGGTGACCCCAATGGAGGTTCCTATTAAGTTGACAATATTAGATTTGTCGGAAAGTTTAACGACTAGCTAAATGGCAAATAACTCACATTTTTACTTCCTCCATTTAATATAATTTAATAATTTACGTCTCCCTTTCTTTTTGGAATGGTTTTCGTGTCCCGCTAACAGATTAGGGCTCCATGTTGGAGCATCTTCGCACATCAATGAAAATGCTTTTTTTAGTAAATCAAATGCGAAGCAATTGCGCACCCAACTATTTTGACTTCTTATGAATCGATTGCAATTGAAATCCTTTATATTCGCTGTAGTTTTGCGTGATTTGTTTGACGAGCGAAATTTTTGGTCGATTTTGACATTTGATAACAACATGAAGTTGCAGCTGTCAAAAGTCGCCAGCGCCGCAGAGCAACATGTGCGTTTTTTTAAATTTGTTTAAAATTAATTTTAAACTTTATAATTGTCTTCTTGTAATTAATAAATCGTTTTTTAATAAGTGAATTTACCTATTTATGTATTCTTGATAAAATAATAATAAATAAAATTGTATTGTTAATGGGTGTATGTTTGGTTGCATACCCAATAAAAATTTAAAATTTATTTAAATAAGTATTGATTAATTTATAGACTTTATATTCATGTTTGAGAATTAAAATAGCATTTAAATATAATAATTATGTTAATAAATACATTTAATTAATTATTAAAATTATTTATTTAAATTAGAGTATGCAACCAGCCATAAATTCCATACAATTTTGTGCGCACAACTTTTCAAAATTTTACAAAACAAATTTTACGTCTAATATTTAATTTTATTAAACATTAAAACAAAACGATTATTATAAATGCAAAGTAAATACAAACTGTCCAAATAAATTAAGGTTTGCAATGGTTCAAATATCTGGGATAAAGACAAACCTCGCGAATATGATAGCGATTCAGCAGCCAACAAACAAAACGTTCCAAACCAAGCCCATACCCGCCATGAGGAACGGATCCATACTTCCTTTGATCGGTGTACCAGAAATACGGAGCAGGATCAATTCCTTCCCGCTTATACCTGCCGCAAAAATTCCAAACTCACTAAAACCCTTTCAAACAATTTCAAAAACCTACCCGTCCAATAACTCCTGCATATCCCAAATCCTCATCGACCCGCCAACAATTTCCCCGACATTCGGCAACAAAACGTCGACACTTTCCGTCAACCGCGCATCTTCGGGACATCTGGGCATATAAAACGATTTAATGCTCGCTGGAAAACGACACAGCATTATCGGCTTATTAATCGTGTCCGTCATTTTGCGCTCGGGCATTTCCGGAATGTCTTCGCCGAACTCATAGAACGTCCCATCCTCTTTCGTGATGTTGTGCTCCTTCAAATACTCGATAGCGTCCGCGTAGTTCATTCGCATGAACGGTCTGCTCGGCACTTGGAAGTCGGGGTTCAGTTCTTTCACGATGTATCCGTACGGGGACTTCAGAACGCGCTCCACCACATCGCAAACTAGCTCTTCGAGGCGGTTTAGCAGGTCTTCGAAGGATATGAAGGGGCATTCGGCTTCCACGTGAGTGTATCTAGCGAATAATAAATGTTTAGCGATGTTATTTTAAAATAGGGGGCCAATATTACTCAGCTAAATGTCTTCGGGTGCGACTTTGCTCCGCGCGGAAGCTTTCCGCGATGCAAAACACGTCGCCCATAGACGGAAGGCATGTTTCCAAGTAAAGTTGGGAGCTTTGCGTCAAATACGCTTCTTCGCTAAAACGCAAAAATACGTAATTTAAAAATTTGCGCTGAATAAATATTTAGTACCCGAAATAGTCCATTTTGAACAACGTTGACCCTCCTTCGACTTGCGTTTGGACGATAGATGGCGGTGTAACCTCGCAGTAGCTGCGATCCGCATAATGATCTCTGAATGCTTGCAATAGAACCGATCGGATTCGTAGAACTTTCGAGGTGTTTTCACCGCGAATCATAATGTGACGGTTTTCCGCTTGGACATCGGGCAACGCTTGTTCGTTCAGTATCGAGTCTGCGCCACCAGGGGGCGCTAAACCAATCAACTCCCAATAGTCCGCGATCAGCTCGTGACCGTCGTAAGCCTAAAAAACACAACAAATTTAGTCAAATTAAACCACGATTCGATTCGCTTACATTTTTGCCCGCGGGAACTTCTTGAATCACACCGTACAGCACGATCGAACTCTCCGTAGACAAAACGATCGCATTGTACGTCTGGCACAAAGTGTCATTCAGCACGCATTGCAAGAAGCCGGTTCCATCTCGCAGAGTGATGAACATGAGATTCTTGCCCTGTCTGCGAATGCGATGCGCCCAGCCGAAGATTTGAACGCGTTTACCGCGGTTTACTTTACCTACAAGCACAAAATATCGTAAAGTTTTCTTAACCTACAATTCCAAATATTACCCTCAAAGATTTTAATGCGACTGGCAGCCGGCAAAGTCGTATCTTGGCTGATTACGATTTTCTTAGCGTCTTCCAAATTCTTCGTGCGCTTTTCAGCGTCCGCTCCTTCGCGTTCGCTTTTGTTCGCTTCCTTGGCATGTTCGCGGGCCCATATTTTCTGCACTTTCTTCAACTGCGATTTGGCAACCACGTCGAACTTGTCGCCGCCCTCCGTTTTGCCGTCAACGTAGATAACTGGGAATGGTTCTGCTGCGGCTTTTCGCATAGCTTGCAATACGGTTTTGAATGGGCTGCCTTCAGTGCCATCCCCGGTTTCGTCGTTGCCGGTTTTTTCGGACGTGTAGATTGCTGGAATTCGTGTGAAATGTTGTAGGGGTGGTTTTAGGGGTTATGTGATGCGGGCTTACGTGCTTTAGTGTCGCCTGACATTTTTTGGGTTGGTTTTCTATTGAAATAGGTGGATGATGCAACTTTCTACTTTCTAGCAGCAGATTGTTGCTGATTCGCGAATCGCCAGTTCAGCAAAATTGCACTTTACTATCGCTATCTTTTTTTAACCAATTTAGCAACGTGCAAATGTCATTCATAATAGTCGTTCGTTTGGTAACAAAAATAAAAATTCAAATAATTAAATTGTGGCTTTTTTAAACATTTATATTTAAAATTGTGGTTAATTTGTACATTTATATGTGTTTAAATATATTTCAAGCAAAATTAAATAAAATACTAGCTAATAAAGTAATAATTATTATCTTTATAAGTTTAAAACGAACGCTACCTCTCCCTTCTGCTTGTTGCTGCAAAATTGTTGGCACCACTGGGAATTGCTGTCATTCGTCACAATTTTCCCAAAGTGTAAACACAACAAAACGTTAAATAGTTAATAATTATTAAATAACAATGTCGACAATGACTTCACCTTCGGTGGATTTAAGCTCTTACCGCGACCAGCATTTTAAGGTAATTATGCTCACTTAGTAGCGAATTCAACAGAACCAGACTCATTGAGGTTATGTCTGTGTTGTTCAACTTGGATTAAACTATTTATATTTTCGTTATAGGGCACTCGCTCGGAACAAGACAAGCTTTTGAGACTCACTACGACAATATACGTCGGAAATTTATCGTTCTACACAACCGAAGAGCAAATCTACGAACTGTTTTCAAAGTGCGGCGATATTCGTCGAGTAGTGATGGGGCTAGACAAGTACAAAAAGACGCCTTGCGGCTTTTTCTTCGTGGAATATTATAATCGAATTGATGCAGAACATTGCTTACGGTAAGCAGTTAAATCTAACTTGCGATTTTTGTGCAAACTAATTTATCATTTACTTAGGTACATAAACGGCACCCGCTTGGACGATCGAATCGTGAGAACCGATTGGGATGCGGGATTTGTCGAGGGCCGACAGTATGGAAGAGGCAAAACTGGCGGACAGGTACGCGATGAATATCGAACAGATTACGATTCAGGTCGCGGTGGCTATGGCAAAATTATCCAACAGAAAATGGGTGGACCCGGGGATGTTGGTTTTACAAAATAGCAGAACGACACAACTTAGTAATTAATTATTTTATTTTTGAACTATTTTTAAGGTGAGTGAATTAAATTTATATATAAACTTTGACATTACATTGTCGGACGAAATTGACAAATTTACTATTAACGTTATTTGCCTTCCAACCAATGATTGACGGTTCGGACGTCCGGCAATTGAATTCCCAAACGTAGCATATACCTGTACGCTTGTTTAGACTTTTGAAATAGTTTTATAGCTACTTGTTTTTCCTGCGGGTCCCAAACGATTGTTTTCGTTCGCATCTGCATGTTCAACAAGGTAACAGACGTTTGCGAATCTTCCTCCGACGGTATATATCGTGTGAATCTAGCTCGAAGTTGACTGCTGTCGTCTTTAAACTCGACTTTTGTCCGATCTTTTAATAGCGTTTTATTGCCATTCACGTCGCGCTTTAATATCGTTAAGCCTTTCTTCAGATTTTCCATAAAGTAATCTTTTTCCACCACTTTTCGTGTCTTTGGGGTTTTTTCGGTTTCAAGGCGGTTTGCGTCCAAGGGATCTCGCGACAGCAAGTCACAAATTTTTAACCTCATGTTTTTTAGTAATTCACCGCTATTTATTTTGTCATTTGCTTCTGATTTTATTTTTTCGAACGTTGCAGGAGGAAACACAAATTCCTCAATTATTTCTTCGGTTAGGTCCGTTTCATCGGTACCCAAATTAAATTTTATTTCATCCGGAACAACCGCGATTGGCTCTTGAACTGCTATTTTCGGTTTTACATCAACTATCTCACTTACGGCGGCTTCAATTTTAATTTGCGGTTCTTCGCATTCGACCGGTTCTACTTTAACTTCTTTCGCTAATTTAATTGATAACTTCTCACGTAATACTTGTATAGTAAAGTAATTGTTTGGGACTGCTGTCTTGCGTAACTTATTTTTCAATTGTTTGTAAAACATATAGTCTGGAAAATGGTTCGCACAAACACACTGGTTCCGCAACTGGTGCGCTTTTAATGTGAACAAGAACGTATTGGCTAAAATGGAAAAATTACTGTAATGTGAGTTTGAAATGACATCTTTTCTTACACTTACCGCAATTTTCGATCCATTTTCTTAGCCGATCTTGTTCCTTATAGGGAAATCTGAACATACACGTGCCATTCACTTGATAAGTTGTATTGCAATTCTTATAAGCACATTTCACCATTGTTCTAATAATTTAACACTGTTGTATCAAGTGTGTTTTGTTTGTTAATTATATATTGACAAATATTGTTACCAGTCAGCTGTTTGAAGAAGAAAAAAATTCTTGTTATGATTTGCAGCTGTCACAAGTAAACACCATGTTGAAGTCAGCAACGACTTTTGATGTCGACTTTTCCACCACGGAAAAGCATTCGACGATACTATTTAGGGTGCGTTAAGCTATAACAAATAGAAAAAAAGTGCTTTAACATCGTAGGGATATTTATTTTTGTAATGTTGGTAGTGAGTATACAATTATTCAATCTGTCAACAAATTAATGGTTTTCGGAAACTTATAATAATCTGTCACTTGGTTCATCAATGTTACCATCCAACATAAAATTCCCTAGGTTTTAAAATTGCAATTTTTGCATTAAAATAAGAGTATACGCTGTCCGTTTATGATAGGCTATTACGTCACTGCTTAGCAGTTATGACGTAGTTAATACCAACCGCTAAAATAAAAATTAAAACGACAGAATCCAATTAATTTTAGGCATAAATCCGTTAGTAATTAATAATATTAATATTGCTATAAAAATTAGGCAATAATATGAGGTATTAACTGAGAAAATGGGCGAGAAAGATTTTATTTTTAGTGACATTTAGTTTATTACCAACGTTTTGTTGGTCACGCATAAAGTATAGTTCACATTCGCCAGGACAAAAGTGCCTTTCTAGTGAAGTGAAAAACATGGTTGTAAATTTGCTCGGCAAATTTTGGTGGCAAATGCACTTAAAATAAGTTTAACGAGTGTTAATAGAGTGGCTGCTGGCAAAAACAAAGACCTGCCAATTGCAGGGCCCTCAAAACGAACTCATAAAAAACCGCTGATGACTCGGAACCGCAGGTTAATCGGAATAGACCTTTAGATTGCGTCATATATAATTGATGACGTAATAGCCTATCATAAACGGACAGACTATAAAAATGCGTGATATAAATAAAATAGTATAAAGAACGTGTTTCATAAGTCAAATTATTGCACTCGTTCTTTAAAACGCCCCCTATCGGGTAGCGCTTTAAACTTGAACTTGTGCAATAAAACTTTAAAAATAATATATTTCTAAAAATAAAATCGATCAATTTAACAATTACATATAATTAAAGACATAACAAATAAATAACATTTTGTAAATATACAGTTAATTGGCGTGCATGCCATATAAATTTTGCGGCAACCTTTTTTGCCCATTCTTGGGACTAAAATGATGTTTAAAATGTTTGTAAAAATTCGACAACATCCAATTTGGCCCAGAGTCGTTAATTTTCCGTTTGCTGGTCTTCATAGTATGGTTGCAAATGTAACATCGCACGTATCCATAATACACCCCCCGTTCGACTTTGATCTTCACCGAGAGATTCGCTCGATTCAATTTAATTTTATTGATTTCCACTGGATAATCGGCCTCGGCTAACGACTCCAAAAACTTATCAATCCACGTGTTGATGAGATTAATTAAGATTTGGATTTCTTCCTCTTGAGCTTCTTCGCCAATTGCAGGGTCTCTTTTAACTCCATTCGTCTCGGGGATGAGCTCGTGATTTGTGCTGGAATTGGAGGCTCTCTGTGTCTTCAACCACCTATTTTCGAAATCGCTTTTTCGCTTCAAGTTTTGAAGGCGACTTTCTTCGTTCCTCCGTAAAGTTAATTGGCAATAATTAGCAATGCTGTATAAAAGTTTCCGATGACCGGGTACGATCATGAATTTGGCCGGGTAGTTTTTGAACACTCCGTAGAAGTTTTCCATGTCTTCGTTTTCGGAAATAAGGGATGGTAATGTGGTTTTAGCGAAGGTTTCGATGTCTAGTATAGCGTTATCGTCGAAGTTCAGGAAGCATTGCTTTTTGTCGAATCCGGAAAATTTGAGGATGTTTTGTAGGTAGATGGGACAGTCCAAGTCGTTGCTGTAGAGTTCTTCGAACAAGTCAAGTTTCTAAAATATTTAAAATTTGTCAAGATAATTTCTAAAGGGGGTTTTGACGATCGAAAAATAAAATAATGGGTGCTACTTACCATTTCGGGTTCCGAAGTGAAGTTGGTGGAGTTGGAGGCTTCGGCCGTTTCATCGAGACTAGGTGGTTCCTGTTTTACGTAATACTAAAAGAAAATTTTTCGTCACTTAAGACGTCACTTAAAATGTCATTTATTCTTACTTCTTCTGATAAATGTTTTAAGTCAGGTGCACATAGCATAGCCGCCGCATCGTCGTCACCCATAAGGTCTTCTTTATACTAAAAAAATATATATATATAAAATATGATTTTAAAATAGTAAAAAAAAAATGATTCGAATTCTGTATTATACAGATCGACAAGTGAGAAGCGTTGCATAGAAACTTCAGTGCGCAGATGTCGAAGCAACGCCTCCTATCTGTCGATCTGTATATTTATTACGTAATAGAATATATTAAAATTAAATAGAATTTAAATAGAAAAAAAATTAAAAATATAAATTAAAAAAGAATTTTTGCAATATTAAGTATTCCAATTTTTACTTCTCTCGTAGAGGAAGTATTGTATTCATGAAAAAAAAAATTTCTCCAAATTTCACTTTTTTCTACTTTATAGAATGCGTAGATTACGAAAATCATATTCACTAATTTCCGTCTGTCGGTCTGTCGGTCTGTCTGTCGGTCTGTTCGTTTCTTTAAACCGCTATATTTCGGAATCTACTGAACCGATTAAAGCAAAATTTGCGTCCTTTTTTTCTACCTGCCCATTGATTAGGTCAAATAAAAAAAAGTTAGGAAATTCTTAAGGACCTGCGCATTATTGGCCAAAAACATGCCAAAAACAGCAAAATCGGTGCATCCACTTAATCTTCTAAAGTTGCAGACCGATTTTGACCAAATATTGAACATATGTTTTGTGTATACCCCAAGTGGTGAATTCTTTCAAAAAATCTGTAGTTTTTTTAAGGGTTGACTTTTTATTAAGGGTTGAAGGGTCAAAAAGTTGTAAAAATGCATAAGTTGTAACGTGAATACCTGCCAGGAGGAATATTTTATTTGAACCAAATTTGGCATACATATTAGGAATACATTGACGAAAATGCTGGTAGAAGTTTCATCCCCTAAAAATGAACCCTAGTGGCCTGTTGGGTCTTTAAATTAATTGTTCAAAAATTGGCGGTGTTTTTATTCTTATATGTCAGCATAACTGATCATTTTCCGTCAGTAATTTTATATATATCCACATATTGAGTGACTAAAAATAATTTGCGACCCTAACTACACACCCCCCACCCCCCAAATAAACAGTTTGAGTTATATGGATCGGATTTTCTTCATATTAGATTTCTACTATACATTTAAAACAGATTTACGAATAATCTAATTAAAAATAATATGCGACCCTTATTTTACAACTTCAACCCTTAACGTACCCTTTACAGTCAAAATGCTCGGATTTCTTTCAAATTTGGTAGTAGAAATTTTAACATATTTAACTTATCATTACTTAGTTAATTTAATTGAAATTAGGCTAGACCTACATTTTACAATTGTAACCCCTAATGCCCCTCTCATAGTTAGATTTGTCAGATTTATTTAAATTTTAGTATATAAACGAGAGAAGTACTGTGGAATCTCATTTCCAGCGAATTTAATTTATTATTTACTAAATAAATAATAAATTAATTACGCTGAAATAATTTTCGCTGTTGAAGCAACATTATTATTATTAATTAGCTACTGCTATTAATAAAATTAAAAATACAATAATTAAATTGCACCGCTGTTAAAAAAGTGGGCTCATTTTTATTATCAACTTGGATATAATATTTTTATTCTTTAGCGAGATTAGATATAATGTCATATTTTCCTTATACTTTTTTTTTTTTGTATCGATTAAAGATAGAATTTATTTGTACTTGGTCGTAGTATGTAGTTGAATTTTCTCACCGGTTGGCACGTTTTTCTTCTATCGTTGTTTTTATCAAACAAATATATAAATATTTATCAGAGAGAATGGTAGGTAGTTCTACCAATGACGCGCACGTTACGCTACATGCGGTAGACTCAGGCAGTCAATATATTTTTATATTTATATATTCAGCTGTTTATATATTTATTTATTTATATATTAATATATTTATATATTACTTTATTTATATATTTATATATTCTCGGCAGTCAGCATATTTATTTATTTATATAATTATATATTTATAAATTACTCAACACGACATTCAACTAAAAAATAAACAAAAGTGACGTCATCAAAAAACTTTCCAAATTAGATCAACTTCAATAAATGTTATAGCCGCTAAAATTTATATTGGAATTTGAGGACGATTTGAATATTTTTCGAAATTATTGCTGAAATTATTTTAACCCAAAAAAAAATATTTGGAAATAAAGATTGAATATTTTTTGAAATTTTTAAAAAATACTTACACGTGATCTAAAGCTATCCAAAAAATTATAGACCTATTCCAATCGCACAAGCACAAAATATAGTAATTAAATTATATTACTACTCAGTAGGCAATAAGATACTAAGACTGCGTGTTGTATCATTCGACCGAAAATTATATGATCGTTGGATGTAAATATTTACTTCGCTTACGAGATCTCTAGTTGACTTAACAAGTAACGCGGGCTACGTTTAAACGAAAAGGATACGGGCGCCCGAGTTGGCGTCTAGTGCAACGGCGTGTGGAGGGGATTTATGTGAGAAGGGTACACTTGGGGGGTGACTAGTCGCGGAACAGGGTCTATACTATCGATTGTAAAAATAATCGTAGGGGCGATAAATATTTACGATGTGAGTTAGGATCTTTTGGTTTAAAGATAGGACAATACAGTTTTTTTATGGGTTAAAATAGGGCTTAGCGAAGAGCTGAGGCTTGAAGTCCTTTTCGCGAATGCTATCAACATTTTTATTTCGTTTTTTAAAAATTCTCATAAATAATTTTGAATTCGACAAGATAAGTAAATTTTGATATAATCGACGGCAATGTTAATTTGTTGTTAAGATTTCAAAATTAATTATTATTTTTGGCCATCTATGATCAGATGTGTAAATTAAACAACTGTGGCTACTAAACAATAGGTGGCGCTCATTTATGTAGAAAATATTTTGCTTTACCACCACCTTGAAAAATCAGTATGCAACCAAATATACACATTGCACGAGTACTTTTGCCATCCATATAAGTTTGCCGACCGCAACATTTATAAATTATATAAAACATTCATTAAGTAAAATTATTCTCACCAGTTCATTACGGGGTGGCACCTCATGTGGCGGCCCACTTTCAGACAACGAGGAGAACCGAAAGCTGCTTTCAGGAGAAGTTGCATGCTCGACATTACTTTGCTGAGCGAAATCAGCAAAATATTGGACCATTTCGGGAGGAGTTGGTTGAGTAGGAACGGCCATTCGGCGTTGATCATACTCTTGCGGTCCTTCTTGTTGATCTGAAAAGAATTTTGGTTTTCGTCCTGGAGTCATCTGCGATTAAGGTAAACAATTACAAAAACATCGAGAAAATCGTCATTTGTGTGTCAACGCATTTTTTATCACGAATGTGGAAATTAGTTCTTCTCTTACGGCTTTATAAACCGAGATTGTCATAGCGAATAGAGTCCTATATTCGCTGGTTGCGCTTTTGTTTAATATATCCGATATGTTATTTTCTGGGCTATGCATTTTAAGTGTCCTAATGCGAAATCTAGTTAGCCATAAATTAGATTATCTAGTATGCTTACATTTTTCGACACCAAAACAAGTACACACAAATTATTAATCACAACACAATTAATGTTTTGAGTTGATGTTACATTATAGGTTAGGAACTCTCATCTGTCATTAACCTTTTAGGCAATGACAAGGCCTTGAAAACGCTGTGGAATGATGGTAATCAATCGTTAATTAGTATAAGCAATAAAATACTTGAGTAATAACACAAAAAGTGCGCAAAAAGTCCATCACTGGTGTAGTGTGAATTTGTGACATTTGAACTACTCGAACTGGTAGCATCGTTCGTTTTATTATTATTTAAACAAATTATAGTAATTTTGTAACAATTGGCTTTATTTAAAATTTATATCGGTTATATACTTGGTTACAAAGATAAATCTGCAATTTATTTTATTATATTGCTTCTAGTTTTAAAAATACAAATAAAAAATCGGGCTTGTGAATGTATTACGGGTTGCCTATGCATAATTTGTATTGTTTTTATTAATTATTTTACTAATTAAACACGATTAATTAAATTAAAAAATACAAGAATATAGAAAGCATTTTTAGAAATCCAAAATTGAAATCGGTTTTCCTCTAGCTTTAATTGGTTTTGAATTACAAGCCTAAAATCCAAATAATTTTTAATTATTTAATTAATTAAAAACTAATTTTTTTATTGAGCTGAATTTTGGCGTAGACCTTTATTTAATGATACTTAATCACCATGCCAAATTTCATAATGATCGGGAAAAATTCGTTTTTTGGGCCTAAAATTTATCAAAGAGGTACCTCTTTGATAATTTTTCGCCCTAAATTCTTCATCTCTCTCTCATTTTTATGAAATTTGGCATGGTGATTAAGCATAACAATATTAGGAAATTCAGCAAGTTTCAGGTCAATCGAGTGATTAGTTTTTAATTTAAAAATTAATTAATGTCAATTATTTGCAGTTTTGGTTTTTTCTTTATATTTTAAAAAGTATAATACTTACAGCAAAGTCGACTACGTTTCTAGGTGTGTAAAAGTATAATGTATCAATATTTTTTGTCAAAACAAACTAATAGTGTTTAATTAAGTTAAAAATTTAATTACACTAAATAATAATTATCAAATGCAACCAGCAATACACACTTGTTAATCAAAATCTTCAGAACTAAATCGCACACTTTTTAATCATAGCAAATAGTATTTGTTTATTGTAATTAAATAATTTGTGTGGTCCTTAACCCAAAAAACATTGTAATTTAACAATAATTAGTATTATTAATAAATTATAGGAAATTTTATGACAAAACGAACGATACTGGGTAGTCTAGTAGTTCAAATGCACTATTTTTAAAATTCACATTACACCATTTTTTTGAAAAATAATGAATTTTTTGGAAAATTAAATTTCTTTGAAACCTGGCATGCTAATTAAGCACCTCAAAATTAAGATATTCAGCAAGTTTCAGGTGAATCGGGCGATTAGTTTTTTTTTTAAAACTTTCTCTTCTTTGCCGTCTTTGCTCTTTTTTTGACCAAAAAATTGATTTTTCTCCGATCTTTACGAAATTTAGCAGGGTGATTAAGCATATCGAAATGAAGATATTCAGCAAGTTTCAGGTCAATCGTGTCATTAGTTTTTTTTTTCTTTAAAAAAAATTATTTAAAAAAAATACTTATCGCCCGATTCACCTGAAACTTGCTGAATATCTTAATTTTGAGGTGCTTAATTAGCATGCCAAATTTAAAAGAAATCTAATTTTCAAAAAATTTTGAAATATAACAAAGACTGTCTTTGCTCTTTTTTTGACCAAAAAATTGATTTTTCTCCGATCTTTACGAAATTTAGCAAGGTGATTAAGCATATCGAGATGAAGATATTCAGCAAGTTTCAGGTCAATCGTGTGATTAGTTTTTAATTTAAAAAATAATTAAAACCAACTTTTAAGATTTTTCTATTTTTCTTTATATTTCAAAAAGTATAATACTTACAGCAAAACCGATTGCATTTTTGAGTTTAGGACCATTTTAATTAGTTTCTTGGTTTGTTTCAGAAGTCATAGAAATTTTGCATCGGCAGCAATTGAACTACTTATGAAAAAGAAGACGAGAAGTAGAATTTGTTTGTGTTACGTGCTTATGCAACTCTTATTAGAGCGACTCTTCAAAAAGTCGCGTTACAACTAATACCACCCGGTATAGTTAGCATGAAACGACCGGCCATTTCCACTGATTTTAAAAATGTTCAACACTCAGTATGAAAATGTTTCTAAACCTTGTAATTAATGATTTAAGATATTTTTTAAATGTGTCAATATCTTCTGTAACACTCTGTATAATTGTATAAATTTAGCATTAATATGTTGGCTTTTTTGCGCTGCATCCAAAATGGTGCAACACTCTGTATAAATGTCTGTATATAGCTTGTAATTAATTATTTATAGATATTTGTAAAAATGTGATTGTCATTACGCATAGAACACCCTGTATATATGTACAATTTATTGCTGATTCATGAATAAAAAAAATTTACTGAATTTTCTGCGTTTTTGTTTTTTTTAAAACACCCTGTATAACTAAATAAACGTGTAAATTACACCCATTGAGCCTAATTTTCCCGCCAAAATTTCTATCAGGCGTAAAAACTACGTAAAATATGTTTTTTAAACAAAATAAAAATTTTGGAGAAAATGTCCTCTTGACACACCCTGTATAAATAATAGAAGGGCTAAAACCTTTCTGTTTGCATCGCCTGTATATTTTCTATCAGGAGCAAGTCGAATCTGCGCATGCGCGGCACCTCCTCGCGTTTCTGTGATCCTAATAGAAAATCCGAGATTTGCATGTTTTTTCCCGAAAAATTTAAACAAAAATAAATTGTGGAGAAAATGTCCTCTTGATCCACCCCGTAGTTTTTGTCCTCTTGATACACCCTGTATAAGTATCAGGCGCATACCTCCTCGCCTTTCTGCGATCCTGGTAGCCCATCTCGGATTTTCGTCGATTTCATTGATTTTCGAAGTTTCGAGCTTCAAAAAGAACGAAAAACGCTGAAAATCACGAAAATCTGGGATGAGCTATCAGGATCGCAGAAAGGCGAGGAGGTATGCGCCTGATACTTATACAGGGTGTATCAAGAAGACAAAAAACTACGGGGTGGATCAAGAGGACAATTTTTCCACAATTTTTGTTTGTTCGATTTTTGTTTAAATTTTTCGGGAAAAAAGATGCAAATCTCGGATTTTTGGCTATCAGGACCACAAAAACGCGAGGAGATGCCGCGCATGCGCAGATTCGACTTGCTCCTGATACAAAATATACAGGCGATGCAGACAGAAGGGTTTTAGCCCTTCTATTATTTATACAGGGTGTGTCAAGAGGACATTTTCTCCAAAATTTTTATTTTGTTTAAAAAACATATTTTACGTAGTTTTTACACCTGATAGAGATTTTGGCGGGAAAATTAGGCTCAATGGGTGTAATTTAGACGTTTATTTAGTTATACAGGGTGTTTTAAAAAAAACAAAAACGCAGAAAATTCAGTAAAAATTCTTTATTCATGAATCAGCAATAAATTGTACATATATACAGGGTGTTCTATACGTAATGACAATCACATTTTTACAAATATCTTTAAATAATTAATTACAAGCAATATACAGACATTTATACAGAGTGTTGCACCATTTTGGATGCAGCGCAAAAAAGCCCATATATTAGTGCTAAATTTATACAATTATACAGAGTGTTACAAAAGATATTGACACATTTAAGAAAAATCTTAAATAATTAATTACAAGGTTTAGGAACGTTTTTATATAAAGTGTTGCACATTTTTAATATCAGTGCAAAATGGCCTGTCGTTTCATGCTAACTATACCGGTGGTATAAGTTGTAAGGCGACTTTTTGAAAGAAACTTATAAATAAATACGTAGCATCTGCGTTGCCGTAATAAGAGTTGCACAGGCACGTAACACGAACACATTTGATTTCTCGTCTTCTTTTCCATAAGTAGTTCAATTGCTGTAGATGCAAAATTCCTATGACTTCTGAAACAAACCAAAAAACTAATTAAAATGGTTTATTGAAAACTAATAATTAAGGTCAATTTTTAGCACTTTTTGGTTTACCTTAATTATTTTTTTAATTAAAAACTAATTAATCGATTGACCTGAAACTGAATTTCTTAATATTGTTATGCTTAATCACCATGCCAAATATCGTAAAGATTGTAAAAAAATCAATTTTTTGGGCCAAAAATGAACAAAGACTATAGTCTTTGTTAATTTTTTGTTTTCGCCCAAAAATTAGATTCTTATGAAATTTGGCAGGGTAATTAAGTATATTGAAATTAAGATATTCACCAAGTTTCAGGTCAATCGTGTGATTAGTTTTTTTTTTTTTTTTAATAATAATTAAGGTAAACCAAAACTGCTAAAAATTTACCTTAATTATTATTTGGGGTTTTGGCTTCTAATTCAAAAACTATCGTAGATTTCTTTTGATACAACAATTATAATAATATACAGTGTTGCCAATAAAAATGGCAATTTGGAAATTTTAAGAGAAATCGCAAATAAGTTTGCAAGCTCTTTCAAAAGTAGAATTAATTTAACACGTACTATAGTATAAAAATAACAAATACAAATGTGTCATGTAACAGGCCATGTTACCCTACTGGAGCCTTGCTGTCTAATTCCTGAAATGTTCACCCTCAATCTTCACTTCATTTTGAAAATTAAAACATGCTGTACAAAAATTTACAAAAATAAAATTGATAACAAAAAATAATTGAATTGTTAATTACTTAAATTACCTGTTAAGCTCTTACCGCTAGAAGTCTTGGTGAATGTTGCGTTTCGATGTCCATTTCATTTTGAAAATTCAAAGTTACTGTAAATACGTCTAACTCTCAGCGCGCACAGAAATATACTAAACAAAAATTGAGATTGCGAGGCGCTTGCTTTAATTCGAAGCTTCAAAAGTTTGAGCTTGCAATAGTTCAAAACTTGCAAAACTTCAAATTTTGCAGCGTCCATATTTTATAGAGCTCTGTAAACACACCTGCGCCATCTAAGTTTAAGCACATCTAACTCGTTATTAAAAATTACAGAGCTCTGTAAACACACTACTAGACTACAAAGTATCGTTCGTTTTGTCATATAGTTTATTAATAATATTAATTATTAATAAATTGCAATGTGTTTAGAGTTGAAGACCACACAAATTAATTAATTACAATAAACAAATACTATTTGCTATGATTAAAAAGTGTGCTATTGCGTTCTGAACATTTTTATTAATACGTGTGTATTGCTGGTTGCATTTGGAAATTATTATTTAGTTTAATTAACTTTTTAACACTAATTGTTTGTTTTGAAAAACTATATTGATACGTTATATTCTCATACACTCTGAAAAGCAGTCGATTTTGCTGTAAAGATTATACTTTTTGAAATATAAAGAAAAAATCCAAAACTGATAATAATTGACCTTAATTAATTTTTAAATTACAAAGAAATTACTCGATTGACCTGAAACTTGCTGAATTTCCTAATATTGTTATGCTTAATCACCATGTCAAATTTCATTTGCATGGTGATTTTTGGGCAAAAAAATATCAAAGATGTACCTCTTTACCTGCATTTAAACAAATTTTGGCCACCATTCTAGAACCACCTTCTTCCACTCAATTTAGTTGAGCAAGTTTAATACACGTTTAATAAGCTTTGATTTAAAAAGGGTAATTATATTAGTACAAATGATTCAATGCCATAAACCTCATTATGGTCACTAATTTACAAAAAATAAGGCGTCACGATTCGGTCCGGAACGGCTCGTTCGCTATCGGGAACCGCATGGAATAAAATCGGCTCACTTTCCTCAGCGGAATGGAATTTTAAAATGCTGGCCACGTTACCACAACGATAGCAATAGTTCGGAGCCGACCACACCGTTACTAATTTGGAATCAAACATGTATTTGTAGCCTAAAAAAAAAATGAATGTGTATTTAGGTATAAAAATCCAGATAGAACGTACCTTCCATTACGAGCTGATGAGCTCGACAAATCAAACTGAGATCATTCTTGTGCATAAACTTGAACGTTATTGATGCTCCGAATAAGTAGCCCGCACCTCTTGGACTTCGCGTCCTGGAATTAAATATAATTAACAAGTTACAAGCATAATAAATAATTGTTTACCAATTATCAACCTCTTCGGGATCAGACCAAACCAAATCGCAAAACGCGCCCCTATGCGGGATTTCTTGATTTCTTTCCAACACTCGTATTTGGTCGACTGTGTTTATCTCCGGACTTAAACCGCCATGAACACAAAGAATTTTCTCGTCAATTAGCTGCAATGCAAATTAATTGATTAATGGCCGGGAACGATCGCAGCAAACTTACAGCCGAAACGGTGAGCATGTCGAAAACAGTGCAGCAATATTTCCAAGCGTTACCGTTGCCGTACTTGGACATGCACTCGTCGTAGAACCCGTAGACTTGCGTTATCTGACGACTCTCGTGGTTGCCTCTCAACAATGTGATTTTGTTGGGATATTTCGCTTTGAGGGTCAACAAACGCGTGAACGTTTCCAAACTGTAGTGTCCTCGATCGACGAAATCGCCCATGAAAATGTAATTGGTGTCTGGCACTTGTCCGCCGCATTGGAACAGTCGCTCCAAATCGTAGAACTGCAACAAACCGATTTAGACATGGAACGAGTTCGCGTCGTTGCTAACCTGGCCATGTATGTCGCCGCAAACCGTCACAGGCGTCGAGACCGGCTGCACATTGCATTCTTCCAGCAGAATGTCGCACACTATGTCGCACAACTTTTTCAGATGTTGTTCGGGCAGGTATTTACATTCTTGGGTGATGGCGATCCAACGATCTACATCGGACATGGTTTATTTATTGTGCGAACGCTGGCTTGGACGAATTACCTTCGATTGTCGACAGTTGCAGAGGACTAGATGTCAAACTGAAGCGAAGTGAGGTTAGAATAAGTTCAAATTTTTGTTTTGCGGAAAACGGGGCAAATTTTCGCAATGCAATTCACTTACAATCTGGTAGATCACTTTTATGTATTTGCAGATTACACATTTTTAATCTGCGTAAATTTAAAACAAACAACAGCTTGAACTAAAATGAAGTTAGCTGCAAGTATAAATGTCTACAGTTGGCACCATTGGTTGCGTAGAGCAAAAGAAGCAAAGGAAGTAATTCAAAAATGGCCGTCACGTCAGTAGTTAAAGTTAAATGTTCAAAAGTGCTAATAAAAAGAAGAAATTTGGAACTTGAAGCAAAGCAAGATACTTGGAAATGCAACTAGTACTGCGGATTCATCTAAGTAGTAAGTGAACCATTGATTTGTAACCTTTTTGTCTGATGTCAAAAAGTTTACTTGTCGCGATTGTATGCAATCGCTTGATCGGCAAACAAAAGAGCGATTATTACACTATACGTTCTAAAGATATGCTTGATGGATGAACTTTTACGCAACAAGTAGAATCGTAACAAAGCTTAAACTTTATAGCAAAAAATTCGCTTTAAAAGTGTGGCGCTAAACAATAGATGGCGCCCATAAGTTATGGTTATTTTGAATATTTACTTTTCTATAAATAAATTATTAATTTGAAAACAACTATAATATCCAAATTATGGTAAAGGTATTTTTACAATAAAAAGACATTTATTAGTTTCGTATAGATTAATCTTTAAAATGCGTGTTTATTTAATTTGTATGACTTAACCGCTGCCCCCTCTTAATAACAAATAATACCAAACTAATTAAATTATACCATTATTCCTTACCAAACAGATTTAATTTCCAACGTCACTTCTTCTTCGGTGCAAAATAAAGGCCTCCGCAAACATTGCAATGCTCTCCCATCGTTGGAGCTAAGGCCGAATGAACGCGCTGCTGTTCAACCTGCTCTTCAGTTACGATTTTCTCGTGCGCTTCCTTGCAATACCAAGCTCGGAAATAATCCAAAATCCTGTTCAAAAATGCTTCACCAATGCGACCATTCATAAAGCACGTTCGTATCACTTCTTCCGTGATCAACAAAATAATATCCGTGCTTTTCAACGCGTTAACAATGATCCGATCATAAATCGGATTCCACTTTTCCGGATCTCTGGTCGTCATCCACACTTCATACGACTTCAACAAATCCTGCGCCTCCCTTCGGAAGAAATTCAACAGCAACGTTAACATCACACCGTCAAATCGGACATTCGGATAAAGTCGGAGAAATTGTTCTCGGAAATCGATCTTATCGAGAACCAGCTTCAAAACGGCCAACACGATTTCTTGCACGTCACTCTCGTAGCATTTCAAAACGACCGGCGCCACTTGTTGCAGGTCGATACGTCGCACATCGTTGAAAATATCGCCAACGATTTGCATGATGTTGAACGATTCGCTATCCGTCGGCAATACTCCATCGCAAGTCGGTATCGAATTGAAGAAGCTGTCGCCCTGCGATTTGGAGACTCTCGCAAACTCATTAATATCCACTGCGACGCCGTTCAATTTAATCTGGCCGCCATCGGCCGTCACTTTGATACCGTTTTTATTCATAGCGGTTTTATGTTTGTTGAGCGACGCAAACAATTCGGCCTTATTTTCGACAGTTCTCAACAACGAAATCACTTCGGCTTGTCCTTTCGTCTCGCTACCACTCTGCCGTATCGTTTCCTTCAGCACCTTATTAAACGCTTTCCTTTGATTGTTACTGTTCAGCGATTCCATATGATCGTTCAATAGGGACTTCTGCGTTTCATCGATCATTGTGCCGGCACCTCGGAAGTTGTACACGGCATGTCCGAAGAATAGGATCGAACTGCTCAATTGGAGGACGGTTAACGTTGACGGTTTTTGATTCTTATTCACCCAATTGTCAAACACATCGTAAACTGAATTGCCCATAGTTACACCACTAGTTCCTATATTCGTTGCGTTAATTGTGTTGATTGTAATTCGGGCACCCTGCAAATTAATTAATATAATAATGAGGATTTTTGCGGGTGCGTTAAAATAAAGTTTAAGAGGTTTGACGTCATTTTCGCGACGGTTATTAATATTTTTATTTCGCCTTTTAAAGATTCTGATTAATAGTTTTGTTTCGAAGAAAATAAGTAAATTTCGATATAATCGAGAAAGTCGTTAATTAGTTATTAAGGTTTTAATATTAACTGCAACTTCTTAGCCATCTGTGATCAGATACTTGCATTAAAACGTATTTTTAATTTTGACAGTGTGGCTACCAAACAATAGATGGCGCTAATATTTTTGTAATAATTTTACTAGTTATTTTGCTTTATACAGCGCTTACTAGTAGCGGCATCTATCGCGTAGTAGCCAACACATTAATTTCCAGCGTAAATCTACTCAATTTTTACCTGTCCTAAACTGACTCCTTGAGTGATAAGCCGATTGACGATTAAAGTCGTACCGGCGCCCACAAATCCCATTGTAGATGTAGCCAGATTTAAATAAGCGCTTCTAGCGTCTGCATTTTTAAAATGCAACGCCTGCAAAAAAAAATATATATTTTTTTTATATAAATTAATTTTAATTAAAAAATTAAATTTATTGCTCACCTCTTTATGCCTAGCTCTATCCACTATAGTGTGAATGCTGCGCCCTCCCGTATAAATAGCAGTGCCAACGCCTAAAATCGCGCCGACGCCGAGCACAATCGGTGCCATCGTAATTGCCGGAATAGCGGCCGCGCCGAAAATCCCAATCGATACCAGCGTACCGGCCAATGTAACACCATCAGCGATTTTCAATACTTTTGCTTGGACATCACAAGCCGGCGATTCAATGCACTCCAACAAAACGCGGCCCCATTTATCAAACTGATAGCGGCCGTCTCGCGGTAGCACCATAAAACATTTATCGTATTTATTCTTCGTCAAAAACTGCTCCCAGTTTTGGTAAGAGCGGCCTATGTGGTCGATGAATACCCGACAAGGTTTCACACTTTGTCTGCATCTTCGCAATACGAAGATCGGTTTCATATCGATGTCTGTTACTGGATTGTAGTTCACTTGTTGTTTTATGAACGTTTTGGCACGATCGGTTTTCACTCTAGTGAGTGGTTCCATGCAAACGTAAATCGTGGATATTTCAACTTGGTCCTTGTGTTCCGCAAATTCACCTTAAACATTTTAAATGTAGACACAATTTTTTTTTTATGGCTAGACGAGTTATACTAGAGATGCTCGCTATTTGCTCATGCATCACAGACGCCACTTCTTGCTCTTTGTCAGAGTAACAATCGTCTTTCTGTGGACCGTAGAGTGCATAGCAAATAGCATCCAGCAAATGTTCATGTTGATTGAAGTCGAATCGATCATAATCACGATCGCCCAGCAAGTTTCCCATTCTTTGTTGAAATTCTTTTGAACTAAAAAGCAATACATAAAAGTTGAAGAGCTTGAAGTCATTTTCACGAATACCCTTAACATTTTTATTCCGTTTTTTACATATTTTGATGAATATTTTTGTTTTGAAGCCGATAAGTAACTTTTGATATAATCGAGAGCAGCGTTAATTAGTTATTAAAGTTTAAAAATTAACTATAACTCGTAGCGAAAAAGTCGTTACGAAAGTGTCGCTACCCAACAATAGATGGCATTCATAAACGTTGGTAGTTTAAATTACTACTAACACATAGTACTGCTGCCATCTATCGCGTAGTAGAAAATACATTAATTTCTTACGCAATGTTGCGACATCGATGATCACAAGGCCAACTTGATTTTAACGCAACATTAAAGATAATTTTTATGACCAATAAATCACCCGTAATTATATTTACCTCAATTCCACATCCACTGTGCTCATTATCATAAGCGGCGCCAACTTTTCCTGGTTCTCTTCCACCGCCGCCGCCAGTTTAACTTCATCGCAATTTTCATCTTCGAAAAGACTAAATATATCTTTAATTAACGAGCATCCGAATACGTTGGTATCAATTTTGTCCAAATGATAGAAGTATGTGACTGGAATGCTGCATTTATAATAAATAAATAGCAACGCCGATTTTGGGGTTTTTAATGCTCCAGATGGCATGTAAATGTAATTATTTTCTAAGACACTTTCTAAGGCATCTACTTGTGCTTGGTTTTCCAGGAACCATCCGATGTTGTACGATTTTTGCAATGGTTGAATGCGACTTTCTTGTTCCTTCAACCAAAACGTATTTGAGTTCGGACGGTGCAAATACAGTGCAATTAATTTACGCTGGAAATGATAAATTCGCATTAATTTGATTGAATTGAGAGGATATGACATCACCAACCTTTTTAGGCGGTCCTAATCCAAAGCGTGCAATTGCTGATTCTAAAACGCATTCATTAAATGTAAGATTACTGCTATTTGATATGGTATTATTAAACTTTCGAATGGCTTGTAGCTCCAATTCTAAATCTGCAAACAAATTTAATTCGATTCAATGCGATTGAAATATTTTGAAATTACCTTGTTTATTTTGCGTGACTGGTTCGGATAAAATTTGCACCATTTTTATTCACTAACACAACAATTAACTAAGCATATGTTTGAAATAAATTAAACTTAATGACTAATCTGATAAAACATAAAATGAACTACATAACAAACGACACGTCAAATAAAAATAACACACTGACGTAAATCAGCTGATTGTAGCGGCCATATTGGATTGCGCACTCTGGTGGAGGTAACTGAAAACACTGAACATGTATTATCAGCAGCCAAAAAGTAAACATTAGACAAAGAAATACGTTTTATAATCGAATTTGCAACTATACTACCTAATATAATAGTTAGAACAACAAAAAAGAAATCTGCAAAACAGCGTTGTTGATTTCAAAAATCATAATAAATAACATAACCTCACAAATCTGGAAACGTCAAAATTTTGTGTACAAGGTAAATATTGAGCTTCCAGTCTAAAAATACCGCATCGATTTGTATTTATAGATGACGAAAAACTTGGCCGTGTTTGATTTCGATTGGACAATCGTCGACGACAACTCGGATACCGCTGTGATGGCCCGCCACAAAGTGCCGCATGAACTGCGACAATTGCATCGCACCGATGGATGGACCGCCTTCATGCAGGGGATATTTAAGTTTCTGTACGACCACAATACGTTTGAGCCGCAAATAGCGACGATAATTAAGAGAATTCCGCCTGTGACGGGAATGTGCGAGTTCATCAAGAAACTGAATGACGAATTGAATTACGACGTGATCGTCATCAGCGATTCGAACTCGTATTTTATAAATCTGTGGCTGAAGGAGCACAATTTGGACGGGCATGTTATGAAGGTGTTCACGAATCCGGCCCAATTTGTTGACGGTTTGCTGACGATTAAAATGTATCATTTGCAAGACACTTGCAAGTTGAGTACTAAGAACTTGTGCAAAGGGCAAATTATGGAGGATTTCATTAAGGAACAATTGAAGAATGGGGTTAAGTATGGCAAAGTGGTGTACTGCGGCGATGGAATGAACGATTTCTGTCCGATATTGAGGCTCGGCGAAGATGATATTGCTTGTGTGAGAAATAAATTTAAATGCGTGGATTTGGTGATGAAGGCCAAGAAGGGCGAGTCTTTTGATGAAGAAGGGTTGCCTTACACAGTCAAAGCGAAAGTTTGCCGTTGGGACACTGGGAATGATATTTTGGAGTTCGTGCTAAACGACGGCAAGTGATATAATTTGTTTCCTTAAATTTGTGATATGCTAATTTATTGAAAGTAAAGATATAGTTCTTTAGTCGGGGTATTTTTGACGCCACTTTTACGAATACCATTAACATTTAGTTCGTTTTTGAAAGATTTTTGATAAATATTTTTGTTTTTGAGAAGATAAGTAAATTTCGGTATAATTGAAGTGGCCGTTAATTAGTTATTAAGGTTTAAAAATTAACTATAATTTATTAGCCATCTACGAGCTGATAATTAAACTAAATAGTTAGTTTAATAAAGTGTGGCTACTAAGCAATAGATGGCGCTCATAAATTTTGGTGGTATTTGTAGTACTGCCATCTATCACGTAGTAGAAAATGTATTTAGTAATGTCTAGTCCAAACCTACTTCGATGATCTCAAGCTCAACTTAATTTAAACCCCATTAGAATTTTTTTATTGAATTTTCAAAAAAAGATTTTTGAACAGAAAAAAAAAACTCTTATTTTTTTTTATATAATTTACTTTTTAATTTTAATAATTTAAAGTACAACTGGTTTATTTTGTAATTACATTGGCACCTAAAAGTGTGTTAGTATTCACCACATTTCCATTCACAAAAAATATATTTACACATTGTGATATTACATAACATAAGAAAAATTAAACTAATTACAAATATTCAATAATTAATGAATTAATTAACGCAAATCATTTTATTTATTAATTTCATCCTTATTATAGTATTTATTTATCGTGGTGTTTATACTTTTTCATTTCAAACAATATACTGAGTAGTATTTTCATTATTTTATTTTATTTTTTTTTGTTTGATAACATATTATTACAATAATTAATTTAAAGTTTTACAGCAATATACTATATAAGTCTTTAAGTCTTTGGCATGTGTAGTCGCATTTATTTCTTAAATTAACAATAGTCGCCACTATTATCGTTTTACAGGGTGTTCCAAATCATTTGGTCTTTATAGGTGTATGTATGTATTTACAAAAATCTATCGCCATCCACTGAATAATCTAAGTTTAGTGTGATTTAATATTCATTAATATACCGTGTGCTCTTTTATTATTCTTGTTGCTGAAACATTGATAACAAAGAAAATCTATTTTTTTTTCCCGCTACATAGCTCTATTAGGTTTGTATTTTCTTGATATAAAAATGCAAAACTGATTCACCACCAACTAGTACATAGTTTAGTTCATTTTATCAATTATTTGTATATTATTAATAATTAGTTGTAAATTTAATATAATAATAAATTAACAATACTCTATTTATGTGCATAAACGATTTTAACAAAATTGGCCAATGTAACATGCACGGTTTTCAAAAATTTTCATTTTTTTTTTTTGTGTGTAAAAGGGTTCATAATTTTTTTTAGTCAAACACACTACAGGTGTAATTTGTTTTTGAACAACACCACAATTATAATAAGATTTTTTGTCAACAAACATTTTTTTTTTCTTTTGAGCAATATATTTTCCATAAGTGAAATAAAAATCGATAGAACACTCTTATCTTATTGTAAAAGATGTGGTAAAGAGAGAAAAATTGCTTAATAGAATTTAATTCGATGTTATTTGATGTAAGTAATGCATAAACTTAAGTGTTTGTACAAAAGGGGGCGCTGGGTATTCAATTTTTAGACGTACGTTTTACGACAAAACACACTTTATATCAGATAAGTTAAGGCTTGACGTCATTTTCACGAATACCATTAACATTTTTATTTCGATTTTTAAAAAATCGAATAAATATTTTTGTTTTGGAGAAGATAAGTACGTTTCGATACAATCGAACCGTCCGTTAAATAGTTATTAAGGTTTTAAAATTATTTAAAAAAATTTAGCCACCTATGAATAGACACTTAAATTAAAAAGCATCATTTTGGTTCTTGTAGCGAAATATTCGCTTTTGAAAGTGTGGCTACTAATCACTAGATGGCGCTTATTAATTTTGGTAGTACGAACATATTAGTGCTGCCATCTATCACGTAGTAGAAAAAACAGAAATGTTTAAAGTGTGTTTTGTCACATAACGCATAATTCAAAATTTATTTTGTCGAATATGTATAAACACCTAACATCCAACAATGAAGAATAGGATAAAAATAATAACAATCCAATTATGGTGATATGAAAAGGGGGGGGGGATATAAATAGCTTAATAGTTTTGTGTGCTATAATAATTATAGTATCATTCTAATAGTACCTACATAGTTGTCTCGTCCTCAGCAAACCGATTGCAATCGGGTGTTCGTACTCGTAGGAGGTCACAGTATGTCCGTTTCGTAGACTTTATTCGTGGTAGCAGTATTGGCAGTTGTATCATCACCGCCATCATTGCTCTGCGCAGTACTATTATTACTATTCGTCAAGGTCGTCTTGCTGATGCAATTCGCCGTCGTCGTGCTCGGTATGTTCGTCAGCGAGCCGGTCATTTTTGAGGTAGACATCTGCAGGCCCATCTTCTGCAACAGATTCGACTCGCTGCCGGTCTTCTTCAGCAACTGATCGGGCGCCGGGGGAATCACCGCCAACGTGTTATTGCTGCGCTGGATCTGCTGCAAGCGCGCATACTGCTCCTGCAACGCCTTCTGCTTCTTGAGCAGCTCCTGATGGCGCTGCTCCAGTTCCTCCTTGCGCGTCTTCTTCGACCCGTCCTGCGAGTTCACGCTCTCGCAACTGCTGCTGTTCGACACCGAGACGACATCGCTGCTACTATCCCCACTACTGTTCGGCAGTTGCAGATTGCTGCCGATGTTGCGCGGCAACGTCTGCGCCTTATCCTTCAAACTGGACCGATTCGGCACGTTGCGGCGCAGCGTGGCAAAGCCGAGATTTTCGCGCGCTTGCTCAAACTGACTCTGCTGCGGCTTCTCGATCATGTTCTGCACGTTCTGGATGTGCTGCAAGCCGGCGGCGGGCGAGCGCGGCGGCAAACTGGGCGACGTTGGTGAGGCTAGTGGCGATTTGGAGCTGGTGCGTGGCGGCGGCGGGGGCGGGATGCGTTTGCCCGACGCGATGTTCTGCAACAGTTCGGTGTTCCGTTCGGGAATCGGCGGTTTGCCTTTGGTGGGTTCTTTCTGGTGGTGGATGGGTTGGATTGGCGGACTGTTGTCCGTGTCCGAACCGCTCGGATACGAGTGCAAGCGACGCAGACTGCCGGTGGCGGTGCTGACCGTCAGGTTTTGGGTGGGAAGGAACGAGGCGGAGTCCATGCTGCCCTTGCGTCCGATTTCGGACATTTGCGGCGGCCGTGCTAAGGGGGCGATACCTTTAGCGGGTATGGCTGGCGGTTCGGATGATGATTCGATAGGATGGGGTTTGGAGAATGTTTGCAGTTCGTCTAGCAGAGCGTCGAGTGCGTTCTCCGGACGCTGGCCACTGTCGGAGGAGTTGGCGCTGTCTCCCCCGAGGACGAGCGACCCCATACGTGGACCGGTAGGGGGCTGTGCGAGCAGAAAACGGACGGATTAGTATATTTGCTTTGAAGATAAATTAAGTTAACGGTCAGTTAAACTAAACACCAACGTTATTACGATTAAAACGAATTCATTATTCAGCTTTAAGATATATTTATATTTTTTTTAATCAAACATACCAAGCACTTTATTGCTAGATTAAAAATGCCATCTAGTAGAATGGTGGGGCAATCACCCAACACTTTCAACTTTAACAAAAAAACACCTTAAAGTCATTTTCACGAAAACCATTAACATTTTTATGTCGATTTTTGAAAATTCGGATGAATATTTTTGTTTTCCAGAAGATAAGTGAATTTCGTTACAATCGAGCCCGCCGTTAATTAGTAATTAAGGTTTAAAAATTAACTACAACTTCTTTGCCATCTATAGTCAGATAGTTAAATTTAAAAAGTGTAGCTACCGAACGATAGATGGCGCTCATATATTTTCTAGTCAAAATAAATTGTGAAAGTGTTCGGTGGTCCGCTCGATATAGAAATGCAATAATAATTCCAATAGCGCTTTAATTGAAATACCTTGAATGGAAAATTGAATTGCTTGCCATTGATGGTATTTCTGTGCGGCGCTTGGATTTATTACAAAAAATAAACTAAAAAATGGTTACCTTTTTTTTTTGAAAAATAAAAAACAAAAGGGAAAAGTGCAAAAATCAACACTACTGATTATAGGGTGAGTCCAACAACTGAAAAAACACCGAAATTAATAATAAATCGAAATAAACCAAAAACCTAATTATGTTAGTACCAATCAAGATGCTAATTAACTAACCAAACAGGCAAGAAAAAATTATTTTGTGTTTTAACTCTTACCAATAATAATATTATGCCATTGTCGGCAAAAAGTATATACATTCAATATTAAACGTAAATTAAAAGACCGTTTCGCATGCATTCAAAAGTACCAAATCGATCAAAATCACAAAAAGCACAAAAAACAAACTCATGCAGTCATCAAAAAAAAAATCTTTCCCTTATAGTAAGGTAGAGTTTTGCAACCGAAAACTGTCTGTAACTACTAATACTGGTGAAGAAAAAACCTTTTTCTTTATATAATACAAGATATATTAACAATATAATAATAATAATAAATAAGCCAAAAGCTACATTCTAAATAAAGCTACGATTTTTCTTTGCAAGTACATTCCAAATAGGATCAAAAAAATCTACAAAAACAAAACAAATATTGGTTGTTCGTCTTATTACTGAAAATGTACCATAATAATAATGTATCAAAAATTGAAATTTCAAGCTATTTCTACAAAATCATACGAACGAAACGAAAATCGGGTGAATTTCTCGCCGAACAATTGTTAAACTGTTCAGTGCCTTCAAATTTTATTATATTTAGAAAAATCTATTTATACATAAATAAATTGTGTTTGGTGCAATAATAATAAAACGGCCCCTGATGGTGACCAGAATAAGAATAAGATTTTGTGTGAGTGACATTTCCAATGAAACCTTACTAT
Source organism: Cryptophagus acutangulus (assembly GCA_963556235.1). NCBI lineage: Eukaryota > Metazoa > Arthropoda > Insecta > Coleoptera > Cryptophagidae > Cryptophagus > Cryptophagus acutangulus. The sequence goes on from OY744569.1 coordinate 3,808,043, forward strand.
AAGGAAAAGGTAGAATGTTTCTGAAAAAGCCACGAATCATTCTTAGTAGAGAGTTAAATCAATATAAAAAAGAATTCTAGTAGTTTATTGGTCTGCTTTTCAAAATACTATGCATCATATCCATTCGTATTCAACAAGCCAATCAGAATCGTTAATAGGTTTCATTGTTGTGCATCAACGAGCAATCAGCGGGGGAATCCCCCGAGCAAATCGCTTAGACTGTGATTGCGCGCGCGCGTTAGTGGCACGCTAGCTCACAGTCTAAGGTCGCAATAGGTGCGTGCGAAAATGCTATGCACAGACAAATAGGGATTTACAGATAAAAATATATAGAGATAAAACAGTGCAAATTTTGTGCAAATATTTAAATTTTGTAGACCAATAAAATACAAAAATAAAATAATATAGATTCATAATCATAATAAAAAACCGTATCAAGCCAAAAGTATATATATATAGTAATATATATAATAATGAAACAATTCATTATCAAGAATAACATGTCACGTACGAGTCAATAATAATAATAATATATATAAATGCAAGCATTATTGTAAACGGGGATTTATTTTACTCGTGAGTGGTTATAGCTTCCTTGAAGTTTGAGCTCCACTTCCAGTCGTACTAAATGAAAGACAACAAAAAACATGGTTTCAATGCTTTTTATATAAAATAGCGAAACGCAAAAAATTGTCTGAAATTGTGGTGGTACAACAAAAAATAAAAAAAAAATAGGGGTAAGTGTAGTTTTGCTCATATTATTGTGAAATTGCTTTGCTTGTACACATTTTCAAAAATTAATTGAAAATTTGCACATTTAACATTTAAACAGAAATTGCTAAAAATTATACTCTAATCTAATATCTAAACACTTAGTATTTAAATTGCGGATTAAATGTGACAATTCTTAAATTCAAAAAAATTTCAAAATTATTTTTTTTTTATTATTTTGAGTTCCATACAAATTATTTTCTCAAATTTTGACGTACCAGACTTTTTTTTAATTTTTATAATTTTTTACCTCAATAATAATAATAATAATTTTTTATTAGCAAAAGTCACAAATAATCCCTGTACAAATTAGAAAAAAAACCTGTAAGGCGATTTAATTATTAATTAATTTTTTTTCTGAAAGGATTGACAAAAAAACCAAAAAAAAAAATGGGAAAAAGTTAGCCAAGGTAACATTGGAAATGCATCATTGAAAAAAATATCACCTTATTTTTAATCCGTTACTTTTCATTTTCTGCAAGAAAAAAAAATTGCCGAGGAAAGAGAATCAATTTATTTACAGGAAAATTAATAAACGACCATTTGATTATGTACACACATTATTGTAATTGGATGGAAGTTTCCTCTCTCAGTTCGGTTCAAAGTTTTTTCGAAACTTGAGAACTTCAATAAATATAATTGCAATTTAATTGCACAAGAAGCGAAGCACTCAGAGGACTTTGGCAGAACTTTGTATGCAATTTGATGCAATACTGTTTCGGCACAAATTGTAGCCTTTGTATATAAATTGATTCAAAAATACAGAATAAACAAATAAAGCATGCGGGTAAATATGTCATTTGAAAATCAATAATAATAATAGAAAGAAAAGTTGGTAATTAATTTCGATCGCCTACCTTGCTATGAGACGAAGTGGGAGTGATTGGCGGCGTTTCGGTTTGTGTTGGTGACAGATTCCCATCCCCCGATGAGTTTGAGCATGGCAGTCTTTGTTCTTGAACACTGGCCAATCTGGGTTATATTTGTTATAATCTATCAATTAATTTTTCGTATTGTATTTAATTAGGGTGAAAATATCAATTACCGTTTGAGCGTCACCAGTGTGCCCGTTAATTTCTTGCAGCGTCTCAAAGCGCTTTCAAGTCGTTCGGGTTCCTCTTTTAAAAACTTCTCTTCGCGCATTACCTTCTCCATTTCGGTACTGAGGAACGTTTTCATTCCGTCTTGTAGGCCTGGAAATCTAGGAAAAATATGAATTTAATAATATCCGTTTAAAATTCGCGCGGAGCTCAATCTAGTAGGGTGGGAGCAAGGTGGCTGTGCAATAGCGTCCACTAAGTGGAGGGGGACTGGATATAAAGCGCTGACTCCCACTCCGACCGCAGTAGTCGTGGTGCAACGCTCAAGCGTGCACCACACAGTAAGGCAAGATTATGGTTGCTATTTAATTACAGCTTGATGATGAAGAATAATTTCAAACTGAATTATATTTGACAATTATTAAGCTATGTAATTAAATTAAAAATTAAATGTTTGCAATTAAATTTGCTACATACCTTAATTTTAAATCAGCAACAGTCTTCGAGCTTTTGCTCAGCACCAACGCCATATTCTCGACATCCGACATGTTGACGCGTGTTTTCCGGTTAATCACATTCCCTCGTAATTCTTCAACTGTCGACTCTAAGTCACTTAAATCTGTTTCAAGTCGCAACATTTCCTGCTTGTACAAGTCCTCCTCGCGTGTTAACCGTACACGCTCTTCGTCCATTCCTTGAAAATTGCACATTATTAAATATTAATAATATAAATAAGTTTGCAAACTAACCAGCTTGCCAAACTTGTTCCCCGCCCGCCATCAACATGGCTCTAATTTTAATAAAAGTGTCTCGAATGGTTTCCTTGACGGAATGCGCTTGAGCTTGCGACATTCGTCGCAAATTTCGCATCTCGGCCCGCAAGTCTTTCGCCTTTTTCTGCAACCCACGCAATTGATTGTACATTTCGGGTGTGAGTTGCAAATCTCGGTAGATATTCCGGCTGTCGTATTGGCCTGGCGAAAGCGATGCCGGTTTCGGCGGCGGCGCTGGTTTCAACCGATCCCGTTCTGTATAGATTAGATCTGATAAGTACAATTCAGAATAGTAGGACTTAGTTAATATTTCGTCGTCAAGGTGGAGTGATAAGAATTAGGGTGGTGGTGATGATGACAATTATTGAACACTTACCCTGCGAAGAGGTCCGCGGAAGGGTGGAAGATTTTATGGCGGGTTTGGCAGGTTTAGTATCCGCTACAGGAATGCAGAAGACACAAATAGTTAGTTTCAAAAAATCACACATGCGTTATTAATTTTTATGGTGGTCAAATTTGGTCGGGTGCGCAGTAGTTACTGCGCAGCAATTATTTAATTAGTTTCAATAAGTGTAGAAATTAATTTCTGATTTTTTTATGGTGATATAATTTTATTTTCTAATAAAATCAAATTAAAAAAAATATTTTTACAAAAAATAAAAAAGTTTTTAAATTTTTTTTTTATTTTTTTTATATTTTTATAAAATTTTTTTTCTTCTTTATTTTCTTCTTATTTTATAAAAAACTCGTCCATAAAAAGACACAACATGCTTAATAAGGGACCAAAAAAATAAACATGCCAAATTCGAATTTTTTTTGGGGAATTTACCTGCATGTTGGGGACTATGCTGTTTTGGCGAATTCATATCGGGCGGTTCGTCACTGAATGAAACCGATTTCTCAAATGAAACGGATTTATCTAAAAAGTACACACAATGGTAATAAATGAATCATCATGAATCAATGGGATTAAAAAAAAAAGAGGCACATGAGAGAAGAATTTAGCGGATATTTGATGACGATTCGAAGAACCGATGAAGACTTAGGGAAACAAAAAATTTTTTCGACAAAATTATAAATATTTATAATAGTACATAAATATACATTAAGTGCATGCCTAATAATATAAGGGATGAGAACTTACGACAGCCACTTTTACCCAATTTGGGTGCTTTATTGCTGTCAGATCGCAGGTACGAATCATCTGCCAAAATAGACAAATATTGTGTTAAAAAAATACATATTGTTTACATTTTCTGACTGACGCAAAATAATAATCATACTTGCTAATTGTCAAAACCAAAAATACGGTCAAAAATTACCTAATTCGACTTTTTTGCCAATTAAGCTAAAATTATTTTATTGGTTGCGCTATGAAGCATTTTCAACAGTTCTGCGCATACCACTAAGCGCTGCGCAGTTGCCTGAAAATGCCCCATTGCGCAGCTACCTAGAAAATTTTGCTGGAGTATTTGTGTGAAACGACATGCATTTGTGATTTTGAAGTGTACCTAAATGTATTGTTGAATGATATTTGAGAGAAAAAAGCAAACAAAAGCCAAGTGAAAATACAAACCTGGTAACGAAGCCGAACTCGAACTGGAGTTCTTATCAAACTCGTCTCCTGTAGTAGAGAAATATAATTGGTGATGTTAGCAACACACTAGACAAGCTCATCAAGAACATTTAAATGATTGCAATATTATTAGTATATAAACTGCTGGTTAATTTTGTTTCTCAATATTATTTTTTTTATGGATGACCAATTCTGGGTTGAATTGTTTATATTGTAATATAGTGCAAAGAGAACAATCACAGGCAAATGTTAATTTACAGCAAGTCAAATTTCAGTTCGGGTACTTTGCAAAAGCAATTTCGAAATACCTGCTCGATAATTGTCGCGTCCGGGCACCTGTAAGTGCGTGGTCGGTGTAATGGTCAACGCTTTCTGGACCAAACCCGTTAAATTCGCTAATTGTCGCTCCATATTCTCCACACGCAATCTGAAAATATTTTTTTTCTTCAAAAAAATAAATATTTTTGACCAATATTACCTTGTAGCATCATAGGGAACCGCCGCCGGTGGTGCAAACGGCGACCGTGGAGTGCTCCTCGGGCCGCCCGATGGTAGCTTGACGCCATACAGCGAATAGGAATCTTCCAGCAATTCCGTATCGCTAAAATTCGATTATATTTACAAACTGGTTCGACTTTCAGCCAAATAAAATCTACCTAACTTCCTCGTCAATTACCGGAGTAATTGATCCGGATCGTGTTCCATATTGACTGTAGTACGGGTCCTCGTATCGCGAGCCGCGTTCGGGCGAAGACATATAGCCATCTATAGGTAAACAAAATAAGCAAACATTAATTAATTACGGACGAGTGCGATGATGATGATGGATTCGGTGCGAGTAAAAGCGAGTAAAAATGCAGCTAGTAGATAAAAATGCACTAGTTCTAATTGAAATGAAATATGGAAACCGTTTAAAGAAAACGGAAAAAATGTGTGATTTAAAAGGTTTGCATTTTCGGTGGTGTTGACCCACCTGGCACATTAAATAAAGGGTTGGCAGGCCTTTGGAAGGGGGCGAATCGGTCGGTTGGTCGAGCGGGGCCTTCGTTAGATCGGGGCGCCCCGCTGCTGTATGCTCGTTGCGGTTTGGGGGGCGCACCTTTCAATAATATTCTTTTTCAAAACACAAATTACACACAAACATTTAGTTTCGTTTAGGAAGCCAAAATTAAATCAAAAAACAAAATCGTTCAATTTATTGGTTGGTACCCATGCCATTCTAGATGCACATTCTCAAATATTTTATTCTTTTTTTTTGGGTTTGTTATTTTTACGGGGGTTCGGGTAATTGGTAGGTAATTGATGGGGTTACCTGATGGTAGGCTTTTCAAGCGATCTGCTGGAAGGTTACCCACGGCTGGAGCGTACGTGCGCAGTAAGGTGGTGCCGCGCGGCAGGCTGGCGGTCGAGCCCATGTAGTAAGGGGCTCCTTTGCCGGTACTGCCCTGTAAAAAAATATGGGCGTGTTAAAAAATTGGCAAAATTTTTTGCAAAAAAAACAAATATTTAAATTAGTAGCGTGGTGCACGCGTGAGCGTTGCACCACGACTACTGCGGTCGGAGTGGGAGTCAGCGCCTTATATCCAGTCCCCCTCCACTTAGTGGACGCAGCTTGACGCCCACCTTGCTCCCACCCTGACAGATTTAGCGCCGCGCGAAATTTTTAAAACATAAGTTTTGCGGGAAGTTCAAATTAATTCTCAAAAAAATTCCCCAGTCGAAAAATCAAGCAATTTTACAAAACATATAATTACACAATAAATAGTCGACTAATTACAAAATTTACAATAGTAAAAAATTGTTTACATTGATACGTATCGCTAATTGCAATTATTAATAATAATATGGATTTAATTAAAATTTAAAATAATTATTTCATCACGCTCTAAATCCCATATTAAAATGGAATAACAACTAATTTTCCTAAAGTAGCACAGAAATGCAAGTCGACATACCGAGTGAGTATTTAAACTGGTCTTGTGCATGTACCCGGAAGGATTTAAATTTTTTCCACTTCCGGATGGATATCTTTTTCCTAATAAGAATAACATAAATAAATTTAAAAAAAATACGCACCTTGTCAATATGGGAACAAGTGCAAATGCTCACGCTGTATATGCAAAAATGATACTTTTTCTAATAGGAAGTTTATTAAAATCAGTAATAAATAATAAAATTATGTGTTATTCACACAGCAATAATTTATAAATACAATTACGTCTAGTCTTATATAATCCTCGAGTGAGCATCTCTGGAAAGTTATTTTTTTATGTAAATTTTATGATCCTTCGCTAAATTAAACTACTTTCATCAAAAGCCGAGCCCATCAAATTATTTGTGCATATGGTTCATATTGTTGTTAAATAATATTTTTTGAATATTTTGGTTAGTCATAAAAATAAGAAAAAAAAATATAAAAATTACTTTTGAAAAAATATTTTTTTTTCAAAATTAAAAATTTAAAAAGAAAACAAAACAAACAATTTTTAAATTATAAAAAAAAATATTAAAAAAGCAAAACAAGCGCAAAAAAAATATTTAAAATGTTTTCAAATTCCTAAAATTATTTTTATTAAATTTTCAAAATATGCTAAAATATAAAAATTAAAAAAATATTCCAATTAAATTTCAATTTTGACGACAAATATTACCGTTAAATTAAATAGTACTTGTATATTGATTTAACGTCTTCAGCTAGTGGCCAGCTGTTACAGAAATAAAGGTACATTGATAGAACCGTTGATTTTTCTTCTTTTTCGAAGATATTGACATGCTGACCTAATAAGTCCTCATTGTCCTTTAGATAATAATATTTTGTAATAAAATTAAACATTTTAATTTGTTGATGATTTGAAGAGAAGGAAGTAACGGGTAAATTTAAATATTTTCGAATTGAATGAAAAATTGTTCGAATAGTAATACCTTTCTTGGTATAATAACATTTTCAAATATATTAACGATTATAAATGGTACAATACCATTAAATTACTTTCGCTAATAAATATTCTACAAAAGAACGCACTTTCAGTTAGTCTTTAAATGCTGTTGAGTTTTTGCACAGTGTTATCATAAAAACCTTTTAAAATATGTAGTAAATTCGGTTTTTTATAGGAAATTTTGCCGCTAATGGAATATTGCTTTTAGATCGTGCGGCTATTATTAATAATAATTCGAACAGTATGTATACGGTGTGTCCCCCGGATGGGGTTCTAAGAGGCGCAACTTTTTTAATTTGGATTTTACGGAAAAAATGTATTCTTAGTAAAAAATTTAGCTTAATTTTATACGTCCAAAACACTTTTTTATTTTACTCTAACAATTATAGGAATTTTTTTATTTGCAATTTTTGAGAATTTTTAATTTTTTAATTTTTGATTTTACAGAAAATTTTATTCTTGATAAAATGTCCCATTTGTTCCAAAATGATTTAATCAAATGTAAGTTTAAGTTTTTTTGAAAAAAAATATTTTTTTTTACGAAAATTGCGAATAAAAAATTTCCTGTAATTACTAGAGCAAAAACCAAATGTGTTTTGAGACCTTCAAAAAAATCCAAATTTTTCATAAAGAATACATTTTTTCCGTATGATCAATAATAAAAAAGTTGGCCCCATCCTGGGACACGCGGTACCTATCGCTCAAACACAGGGTGTTTTATGTTATCACGACTTACTTTCTCGCCGTAATAAAATATAGTTTACTTCAAAAATAATTAATATACTCAACTATTAATTTCAAACATTTTCTTCCAACAAGTATGAGATAATAATCTAGCCCACACTTTATTGTGATTTAATTAAAAATTAAGGTCATTCTGTAATTCGGCTACGAGAATTTTGTAACACATTAGGAAAGCATTAATTGTATAGGAAGCTAATTATATTACATATTAAACATTTAATTAGATGTTTGTGTGAGCGATAATAATTTTGCAAAATAATACAAAATTGTTGTTCTACTTTCCCGATTGGAAAACGGTCATTTCATATACTAGTATGTTGTTAGTTCAAATTTTTGTATATCCGGCAAAATATTTTAATCAAGTCTATTATGTTAATTGGTTGATAATTTTGTAATTCCCTTATTGCCGCCATAAATCAATATTTGAGAGAAACAAGCGTAATGAGAAAGTTTATTATGTTAGAATTAAATGTTTATTATTTGGTCAAAATTTATTAAAGTTTGTAATTTTTCGAAAAAATAGTATATTGTGTTATTAGGATTCAAAGTGTCACTTTGTTTGATGAGCAATATGTTTGCGTTTGCGCGGCGAAGCGCAGCGTAGCCGAGCTAATGCAAATATTGCGAATCCAACAAAGTACTTTTAATCCGAATAACACATACAATTTTTTCTCCAACCGAGAAAATTATTATAAAATCATTAATTTAAAAATTATCTAGACATTTTGTACTGTAATTCTTAGGTAGCCATGACACTTTACATATTATTTGATCTGTCAAATCAAATCGTCATGCGCACTGCAATTATTAACGCAATGTCCGATCTCGATGACGAAGAACTACCAAATACGCCGCCTGAAGTGGCTCTAATAGCAAAAGAAGTGGTTTCAAATATTTTACTAATACAGTAGGTACTTTTTTTCCTAGAAGAAAAAGTACTTTTTTTTCCTAGGAGAAAAAGTATTGATGTCGCCTAGGAACAAATTCATTTTACTGTATAAAAATTGGCCACTTTTTTGACAGATATTAGTATTAAAAATGAGTTCTTTTTTGACGGTTGGAGAAAAATATTTTTTTTATTTATCGAAAATATTCACTAATTGGCCAATCCGGATCCAAAAGTCTTTTACCCGAATTTTTAGCACCCAAGTGCTACAATATAGCAAAGAACAAAATCTGCGCCTACTAAAAGTGTGACCTTAATTTTGATAAAACATCAATTAAAATGTACAAGAAGTACACTTGTCCAACAATCATTATTACATCCTAGCTGAACATTACCGTTTCGGTTAACATGAATACCATCATCATCCACATTAAAAGAGTGGTGGCTCCTTTCTGCCAACGTCTAGCTAAAAGTTCCATCAGACCATTCAGCAAGACTGTGTGAGGCTGTCTGGTCACTCTTAGTTAAACGAGTTCAACTATCAGTTAATTGCAATCTGACTACAATTAAATTTAATTAATAATGTGACTACCGCCGTTGAAATATGTTTTTAAAATTAAGTTTGTGGTTTTTTGTTTTGAATTAATTTATTTTTGTTTTTTTTAATGTAAGTAGTATTTTTTAAAAATTATTTTTGGTGGCTGGTCAATGTCTCGGTCAAGCGTTTTTCGCATAATAGTGAAATCGATTGAAAATTCTTATTAAAACTTGTGGTTTTCAGAAAGAAAGTGATCTTTTATTATATACTGGGTGTTGGCGATAAATTAATTTTTTTTGTATTTATTTTTCGCACTAATTTCGCGCGCTTTTTTTAGCGAAATGCAACAACATCCTGTACCTGTAGATGCACCGGTTTCATGTACTACCTATTTATGTTAAATCGTCTGTAAACTAGCTCCTTTTTGCCATTCATAGTTGCTTTTGTCAGGTATTTTGCAAACATCTTTAATGAGCATTCTACTGAATTTTCTCTGAATAAAAATATCTATTTTGAGGTAACAACTTTCTTTTGAAGTCGAAAAAGAAATATGGCTAATTTATCATTTTCAATCACGATATTTATTAATTTATTCTAGCCTCCACTAAACCGAAAATACGATGAAATTATCCAAACAATTTTGGCCGCCATATTTATTTCTGGTATTATGCTATTACGTGGAGCAAAACGCAGCAGCCATCAATTCCGTCCCAAAACGACATCATTATCTCGAAACGGATTTTTTGATACACAAAGTCTCGCTCACACAGAAAGGATACATTCAGGTAAATCGTACTTACTACTATTGCGAAATTTGTAAAAAAAAATACTTTTGCACGATTTTGTATTTTATTTAAACTGGTGGTACTACTATCCTATACATTTTCGCTCTAGTAAAGTTGCAATTGCAAGAATAATGAATGAATGAATAATGAGCACCATAGATAATTAGCGTGCCATAATTTTATTTAATTTAATTTATTGCAGTTTTTGAGATATATCAGCGATGTGCCCCAATTACACGATTACACGTTTTGCATTTGGGTGAATAGCCAAAATTTCACCCACAATCACCCATTGATCTCATATTCGAGTAAGTACCGCATTTTTATATAATAAGCCAGTGCGACTTTCCCTTTCCGGATTTTAGTGATTGTTGTTTAGGTCAGTAGTGTAGTTTTTTAATTATGTAATTAATTGTGCAAGCATTTATTATGTTTTTGTGATTTTTGGAATAAATTTCGGGTGCAGTCCAGCTGTATATAAGGTGCCCCCCGGGTGGGGATCACAAAATGCTTAATATTATTTGTGCGCAAAATAGTATATTGTGATATTAGGATTAAAAGTGTCACTTTGTTTGATGAGCAATATGTTTGCGTTTGCGAGGCGAAGCGCAGCGTAGCCGAGCTAATGCAAATATTGCGAATCCAACAAAGTACTTTTAATTCGAATAACACATACTATTTTTTCTCCAACCGAGAAAATTATTATAAAATCATTAATTTAAAAATTATCTAGACATTTTGTACTGGAATTATTAGGTAGCCATGACTCTTTACATATTATTTGATCTGTCAAATCAAATCATCATGCGCACTGCAATTATTAACGCAAAGTCCGATCTCGATGACGCAGAACTACCAAATACGCCGCCTGAAGTGGCTCTAATAGCAAAAGAAGTGGGTTCAAATCTTTTACTAATACAGTAGGTACTTTTTTTTCATAGGAGAAAAAGTACTTTTTCGTCCTAGGAGAAAAAGTATTGATGTTGCCTAGGAACAAATTCATTTTTTGACTGTATCAAAATTGGCCACTTTTATGACAGATATTAGTATTCAAATTGAGCTGAACATTAACAATAAAATACCGTTCACTTTTGGATGCCACCCACGGTCAATAATTATGCGCTACTTATTTTCGACTTAATATCGCTAATGCGCGAAACAATCCGAATTATTGCAAAAATAATTTGCTCTTTTTCTATTATCCCAAAATTGAGTGTAAAACATTTTATTATGATTTCGTCTACACTTTTACTTTTCGACCAATTACACTATATTCAAGCATTCTATTACCGAATCGCTATCTGTCTCCGCTTAATTATTATTTATGACGACTGCACGTCACTTAAAAAGCCATCATTCACAATAAAATTTGACTAGCTAAACTTTTCTTAGCCAAAAAATAAGAAATTTAATTTAGCGCCAAAAATAAAAAAATATTCTAAACGAGCAAAGAAAAAAATCAGTTTGCGTAACCATAAATTAGTCAAAGCTCACATAAAACTAGGTTGACTGAACCAATTACCAAACAATGGAACTAAATAATGTACGACTAATTTGCGACCAATTTTAGAACATGAGGAGGAACGACTGATCCGCGTATGGATCACGCCGCAAGGCACCCACATCCATCTCGAAATCATGAACGTGCCTGTTTTCAAAGTGCCAGTCAATCTGCTGGAGAACCATTGGTACCACGTTTGTCAATCATGGTCGGCTAATCAAGCGGCATGGAACCTTTATTTAAATGGAAAGTTGAAGGCTGGTGGTTTTGTTCCAAAGGTAATACGAGAAGACTAACAAAAAGACTACTACTAGACTAATTAGTTCAATGCGTGTGTTCATACATGTAGAAAGTAATTTCTCCATATAATTATGATTTTTTCATTTGTTCGTAATATTTTTTGCATTCCTGATGGGAAAACGCGACGACCTTCTTCGGTTGTGGGTCAGGAGTAAATTTTTTGAAACAAAATATTATTTGAGTTCAAAATTTTGGCAAATTTTGGGCCAAAAAATTTTTGAAAAATATTTGGAAATAATTTTTTTTCGACTCAAAAAAATAAAGCATAAAAAAGTTAAAAAAAAGTATAAAAAAATATTTTGACAACTCTGGAACTTGAACCCCAGATCTTCGAATTTTTAGTGAGCGCTTTTTCCGATCGCGAGAGTCTGGGGTTCGAATCTCAGCAAAGTCTTAATATTTTTTTTACTTTTTTTTATTTTTTTTTATTCAAAATACTTCGTCTTAACTTCAATATTTATCAAAAATCAAAATTTCCAACCTCAAATCAAAAACATTCGAATTAATTAATAATTAATTACTCAAAATTTATTTTTCCGCCCCAACCCAGCTGAAAGGCATCCCAATCAAAGAAGGCGGCGACATCGTGGTGGGCCAGGAATACACCGACTTTGACAAAGGTCTAGACGACGGTATCGAGGGCGACATTTTCGGCTTCAATTTCGTCTTATCTTCAACATCCCCTTCGCTCAAACATCCAATCAATGCGATCAAACCGGCCAATTATCTGCTTCGCCGTCACTACGATCCCTTCAATCAACCGCCAATCAACCCAATTCCGCTAAATCAACACGCAGATGAAATACCATCAGTACTGAGCTACTTCAACGTCCAACCAAATCGAGCGCCGAAAGGTCTATTCGACGTCGGTCGCACGATTTTCAACAATTTCTTCGACTTCTTCGAACCGCAGAAGCCGCAAGCACGAATCGTGATGCATGCGCAGCCGTTCCGCGTTCCGCTGGACGCGAATCGCGTTCCGCTCGTCGCTAATCGCATTTTGAATGACATTCAGGAGTACACGCCGAAAACTTTGGGCTTGAAATTGGTGGAAATGAGTTTCGATTGTGCTTTGAACAAAGGCGCGCCGCTAAGTGGAAAGGGCGTTTTAATTAGTTGGACGAAAACTCCGGTTCGCGTGTTTGGCGGTGCCATTCTCAAGAGCATTCCGCCGTTCTGTACGTAATTTCGATCCGAATTTAGCAGCGAATATTTTTGTTTGGTATGTTTAAATCGGGAAGGTGCATTTGAATTATTTGTGGCCAATCAGATTCGCGTATTTTGAATCGCGCGCATTCTATTGGTTGCGGAGCGAAATTGTTGATTTGTTGCCAGTATAGTTTTATTGTTGTTTTGTTATTTTATTTAATGTGTTAATTAATCCTTAAGATGTTGACTAATTTTTGCAGAATTTCGTAAATAATATTTTTTGTTAGGTATTTAAATTAATTTGACTGATGTTAAGAGTGCCTAAATGTAGTTTAATTTGTTAGTAGGGAAAAACATAATTTATAATAGCATTAAATTGTTAATAATAAAATTTAATTCGAATTATTTGTTTAATTCGATCTAAAAATATTTGGCGCCAAAATTTAAATTTGAATTCATACAAAATTGTCTTATTTCGGGTGAAAAATCTAGTGATTTGCGCAATGGGCGGAGCCAATATTGACACGATTCTCAGTGGATCCTAAAAACATTCGCTTCACAGTAAGAATAAATATTATTTAAAGCAATTTCATCAAATAATTTTGCACTAATTATTATTAATTTAAAATTTGTATAAATAAATAATTTTTTTAAAATTTTAAAAATATTTTTAATTTCAATATTTTTTTTCAAAATTTAATTATTTCAATTTTTTTTATTCTTTCTAAAAATCTAAAAATAGCCGCATTCATTGCCCTACTTAAGACCCACCACCCTGACCATCCGCACCACACAAAAGCGCCCCCTTTCAATCGCATCCAGTCGACGCGAGGGGCGAGGTGCACCCATATTGACCCGATTGTACACTAGAAAAGGGTGCCAGTCTAGAGGCTCTTTCTCTCTCAATCTGAACTCAATTCGCTCGCATCGCAATGTTTATAAGGGGATGATGATTGTTGGCGAAAACAACATCGTGACAGGCTGTGCGACGTAAGCGCGCCTGCCGCCGCCACCGCCACCGCCGCTAATATCGACGGCGGACCGAACGAAAAAGTTTCGCCGGCAACACCACGCCAAGAGGGATTCCTCCCATTATAAAGTATACGACACGCCAGGCGAAACAACGTGTAGTATTACCTTTATTTCTGCTGCAGTAGCGGCGTTACGAGTCACGACGATGACGTCTGGCGCAAATTTCATTGATCCCGCAAACGCTAATTTCACGTGCACTATGGAAGCGTGTTTTGCAGCGTTCGACAAAAACTGGTAAGTTATTATTAAACTACTTCTTCTTATCATAAATATTCATCTATCTATCCATTTTATCCGTTTCAATCATCAATCGCGAATTTATGCGCCGCAATATAAGCGATTGTATTGCAATTTTTTGTTTCGTGTGTCGCTTAGTAGCTGAAATAACAACTTTTTTACTCACAGTATAAACAATTCGTATTATTGCACATCCACATGAATAATAATAATACATTTTATTTATTTTTTCCCGATGCAAATACGATTTGAATAGCGCAAAAAAATGGCCGTGTGACGTCATAATGGTAACATTGTGACGTAACAGTGTGCGGAAGTATTACGTCGTCCATAATTATCATTAAAGTAATTTGACGAGGCGAATCGATATCCGGTGCGATTGTGAGTGACACTTTAACCTTTTCGATGTATGACGGGAATTCCTAAGGTCATTTTAAGTTTGTTTACTATTTCTGCATAATTATTACAATATCGGAATTTTTAAAGTGAAATAAATTTATTATAATCAATTTACTGATAAGTCAAATATTTACAAATGCGATTAGAATATTTTTATAGATATTTATTTTTGCAATAAATAAATATGTTTAAACGATTAATTGAATTCAAAGAAATTTTATATTCGACCTTGATGTATAGCGCGTATGACAACTATTTCTAAAGCTGCGCAGTGCGGTGCGCAGGACTGCGTATTATACTGCGCACCACTCATACATTAATATAATTAGCAATTTTACTGTCTCGTTAAATTATGAATTTTTCAGCGATGGAAAGCTGGACTTTGACGAATTCACCACACTTTGTCAAGCTCTATTTCGCAACGAGGATGGCGTCACGTACGACATAAAAGAAACAGTGTTGAATGACTTGTTCAGTATTTTTGACAGTAACAACGATGGGCAATTAGATAAAGAGGAATTCACTTTCTGTTGGAATAACTGGATTAAAACCGTACGATTTTTATTTTTTTTTGTTACAAAATATTTTTTTGCGAATGTGATATAACGCGCCCTTAGTGCGTAAGTGCACATCGTCGAAGAATTACAATGGAATAATTTCGTGATCGATTTAAATTAACTCTTCCTTAATTGGAAAAGTTAATGAACTATTTTAGCAATTCTAATTGACTTTTGCGCCTCGATAATTAAACTCGATAGGGATCTGCATATTCATTTTAGGCGACTTTTCATAAGTCTTCTTGTGTCTTCTCTCGGATTCATTACAATGAACGAATAGTTTGAGTTACGAGACAAAAAAAAATATTTTTTTTCGCGTCTTTTACAAATTTTTTTTTTTATTTATTTTATTTTATTAAAAAAAAATTAACTAAATTAATTCAAAAACTCAATTTTTTTTCTAACTACTTTCCACCCTTCCGACCAATCTCAAAGTAACCGATTCGCATTCCACAGATCGTGCGTCCAATATCCGCACTGCTCGTTATCGACGTGCAGAACGATTTTATCAGTGGCACGCTCGACATTCGGAATTGTCCAGCAAAACAGAACGGCGAAGACATTTTACAGCCCATTAATGAATTGCTCGAATCGGTCGATTTCGATGCCGTCTTCTACTCGTACGATTGGCATCCAAGCAACCATGTCTCCTTTATCGACAACTTGAGTCTACGCAAATTGCACAAGAGCAGTCCGATAACGGCCGAAAAGGTGCAAGTCTACGACACGGTCGTCTTTGAGGGCGATCCGCCGATGGCGCAACGGCTGTGGCCCAGGCATTGTGTGCAGAATACGTGGGGCAGCGATTTGCACAGCGACCTTAAGGTATTTTTTTTTAAATTTATAATATAAAAAAATATTTTAAAAAAAGTAATTAGTACTATATTATTTTCTCATTAAATAGCAATTAAAACTTTTTTATTATGTCCAAGTTGTGCAATTAAAACAACCTTGAACACATTTTTAAAATAATACTGCAAAGATTTGTAGGTATTGACCATTCAAATTAATTGTGCGCCACCTAGCGGTGAAATTTGCAACCAACCAAAATATATCAAAATCGCATAAAACAGTAAAATGTATTATGAGTTGCATAACTCCATGTCTGAATTTTTTTTTATATATTGACGCATTAAAAAAAAATATAAAACAGCGATTTAGATACGAACGTTAACAACAAATCGGGATTCCATGTCGATCCAACAAATTAATTGAACGCTTTTATTTGGCAAATAGAATTTGTTTGTATCAATTATTTTATTTATATTGACATTCCCGAATTATTTTCGATGGAAATAATTATTTATTACTTATTACATTTGGCGATAAATTTATTTTGCTGTAAATTAAGTAACTAAGCTATTGAGCACACTAATTACATAAAGGTTTACCGCCTTCATTTCGATACGACTGCTTTATAATTGAAACTATACTTTAAAGTTTAATCAAAACTTAAATGAAGTTTTGTGCATAATTTAATATTAATGTGGAACAAAATTTGATATTTATTACGTTATCATGAATTAGTACCAATTTTCACCGCTGGGATTAATTAGTTGCCACTATAGTAGAGAATTGTTTAAAGAGGACAGGGTGTCCCGGCATTTTATAAATGGATTTTATAAACTATAGACCATTCAAACCCAAATCAGCGGCGCTACCGCGAACTAACCCAAGCGCTCAAAATTCAACTTCATTTTACCTCAAAAAAAAAATGTGCCCGCACTAGATTATTATTAAAACAAAATTACATGTTAAACAGGTCGTGGAAAATGCAATTAAAATCTACAAAGGCACAAATCCAGAAGTAGATTCGTATTCAGCCTTTTGGGACAATCAAAAACTGACAGACACGAAATTGGATGCACAGCTTAGAGCGAGAAACATCACCGACGTGTATGTTTGCGGCCTCGCCTACGATGTCTGCGTTGGTAAGTGAACAAAAAACGAAACCATCCAATGCGACTCGAAATAATTTCGCTCGTGTTTTTTTTCCCGCTCTTTTCACATGGCACAATAAATAAATCCAGGTGCCACCACGATTGATGCGCAGGTGAGCGGATTCCGCGCCATTCTTCTGGATGACTGCGCTCGCGGTGTCGATTTGTTGGATATTGAAAAAACGAAAAATACGATACTGAAAAATCAAGGGTTGGTGTTGAACTCGTCGAAGGTGAAAGCGATGACGATTGGGAATGATCGGCGGCCCGAATTGGGGTACAAGTTGGCGCTCGAGTTGAAGAAGTCCAAAAAGGCGGCGGGATTTTGAATTTCGAATAATCAAATATTTCAGAACTAGTATGTACTTACAAGAATAGACTATAGAATGAGAATTGAGTCTTAGCGTCGTGTAAAATGTTAACTATTAAAGTATTGAACTATTAGCATTTACTTTTAGTATTAAGGAAATTTCGTGCTTCACTGTTGAAAAATATTACTTAGATAATAAAAGTTGTTGAAGAATATTTCGGAATTTTTTTGGGCCTAAAACAAAAATTTGAAGCGCGCCTGCGCAGTTTAATTTTTTTGCGGCCAATAATTTTTTATTTTTTTTTTGCTATAAATATAAAATAGCAAAATATGCAAAAGACTGCAAATTTTCTAAGTCCGTCTCTGTACCAAAAAAAATAAAACTGTATGTGTATTCTTAGTTGCCTACTAATGGGCACGCATATCTCTGAGCGCAGTCTTCCATCTCTCTTTGACACATTGGTTCAAATATGTAAGACTGAGATGGAAAAGGCGCATTCGGAGATTTGCAAGTAATAATAATAATTAATAATAATAAAAATATTAATAATAAATATAAAATAAAAAATTAATTAAAACCAAGAAAAAATTTAATTATTTTTTTTTGAAATCTAGTGTTTCAAATTGCTACATTTAAATAATTTGAAGGTATTTTTAATTAGCGAACATTTAATAAAAGAAGCATTGTGGGAAAAAAATAGAAAATATCAATGAAGTAAACTTTCTTTACCAAAAAAATTAGATCAATTAGAATAATTATGCGAGAATAAAAGTAAAAGGTGTGCGCATATGAGCTTTGAATTTGTTAAGTTCTGCATGACTTGGACGATTAACGAGCATGTAAATTTATTTCGAGAATTATTTGATAAAAATCAAAAATAATTAATTAAAATACCTTTAAGCAAAATGCCTTAATTACGAATTTAAATGCGCCATAAAAATTCTCATTTATATAACATATTGTAGTCTTTAATATTTCACATCATAATTAAAAATATAAAATACCGTCATCATCAGCATCAAACTTTCAGTTGAAGTTCCGGTTTTAATTTTTAGAGGTGCGCTACAACTTGCAGCAAATTTCAAAAATTGATTTTTAATGTCTCAATTAAATCAAATAAATTTTCTATTAAAGAAAAGCTAAGCCGGAACGAAATTTTAAACGCAACAACATACGCTTATTAAAAAAATTCCTTATACATGTCGTGTTATTAAAACCGGGAAGTGTTCCTCCATGAAATGCGCAAGTTTCTATAATCTTCGACATATTCCTATAAAATGTATAAGCACGTAGGTGATTAATTGCAATTTATGTTATTGTTTATAAAATAAGTGAAAGGATCTTTTATTTTAATTGCTGCACGTAAATTTAAACGTAGGATCATCGCAGTGAATTCATTTATATGTCGCACGATGGCAGAATTCCTGAATAAAAAGTGATGCGCAGACGCGAGTTTTTTTGGTAGGAATTACAAGCGTGCTGCGCAGCAACCCTTATATCGACCATTTTTGCGCACTATATTGGTAGTTTAACGGGAATTATGGAGATTATCTTAAGAATCCTTTCACCGCACGAGCTGTATAATTATTCTATACATACAATGTAAGACAAGTGTGTAACCTTGCTCGTCGGTGAAATTAATAAGATTTATTACGAAAGCACTTTATATAATATAATACTGATTCATGCAAGGTGTGGGTCTCCGATTTCAAGTTCAATTGCATGGCTATATATTTTTGAAAAATATATTTTCGATTATGAAATAAATTTGTGTTCGATTTGGAAATTATTTCCAATGCCTTGTTATTGAGGTTTCTATGCGACTTTCCATTTTTTTTTATAATGAAAATGATCTCATAAGAGAATTGTAATTTCTATAAATATATGCGGATTTATTTATTTATTTGTTTTTGTAAAAATAAAATTTAATTTGTTAAAAAAAATATTGTGATTTTATTAGTTATTTAAATTTGAATTTTTTTGATTTTTTTTTGAAGTTTTTGATTTTTTTTCGAATTTTTTTTAATTTTTTTTTTGTTTTTTTTTAACTTTTTTGGACCTTAATAACTTATTTTTGTCTACCTTGAACTGATTTAGTCAATCTTACCCAAAAATCCAAATAAAATCCAAATAAATGCAAATCGCATAAATTTCGCGCGCTTTTCGAAATCAATTTCGATCGATTGGGAAATGATTTAATTCTCTTGGGATTTTTATGCGGCCATTAGTTTCATATGGTGACCTAATGTGTGAATTGAAATTTCTATAAATATCTGCAAAGATTTCAATCTCGAGTAGGTTGAAATGCAATTTTATATCGCAGATTATGCAAGAACGCGCGCAATAAACAATGCACAAGCATATTACTATAAAGACAATCAATAATTATTATTTCTTATATAATAAAATCGCGATATATTGAAAATTAAATTGATTATTGTTTCGATTTCAATTTGAAAGAAAGAGAGAAAAATGAAAGTAAAATTTTGTATGAGCAACAACATGTAAAATTAATTAGATAATTAAATAAATAACCCACGCATGTGACTCCTTCAGTCTTTTTCTACGATCCATATAGTACTACTAATATAATCTGATTTGAGTATGTGTGTCATTCATACAAATTAGAATAAAATTTCAGTTTACTTAGTATTCTATACAAAACGTTTTCATACATAGAGGAGAGAGTGATTTTAAATCTTTGTTGATTTTTTTGTACTAAATGTGTGTACTTTCTTTCGCTGTTCGCTGTTCAAGTCGGTACTAATAACAATTCATTACATGTTTGCATTTCATTAATCCCCGTAAATTGTAATCTGATTAATTTGCTCGAGGATTACAAATAAAAGGTGATATAGCCGCTTTTGTATCCTGATTTGCATCCTATTGACAGAAAGAGCTCAATTTTAATACTATATCTGTCAAAAAAGTGGCCAATTTTTATACAGTAAAAAAATGAATTTGTTCCTAGGCGACATCAATACTTTTTCTCCTAGGAAAAAAAAGTACTTTTTCTCCTAGGAAAAAAAGTAGCTATTGTATTAGTAAAAGATTTGCAACCACTTCTTTTGCTATTATAGCCACTTCAGGCGGCGTATTTGGTAGTTCTTCGTCATCGAGATCGGACATTGCGTTAATAATTGCAGTGCGCATGATGATTTGATTTGACAGATCAAATAATATGTAAAGAGTCATGGCTACCTAAGAATTACAGTACAAAATGTCTAGATAATTTTTAAATTAATGATTTTATAATAAATTTCTCGGTTGGAGAAAAAATAGTATGTGTTATTCGGATTCAAAGTACTTTGTTGGATGCGCAATATTTGCATTAGCTCGGGTACGCTGCGCACCGCCTCGCAAACGCAAACATATTGCTCATCAAACAAAGTGACACTTTTAATCCTAATAACACAATATACTATTTTTAACAAATTTTTAAATTTTGCAAATTATTTTCTTTAATACTCGTCTACAAAATAGTCCAAAAAATATATAAAAAACAATCCATTGTTAGTTTATTGATCCTCAATATGGACAAAGACCCGACTCCTCCAAAAATGGCCGCCGTTACAAAAAAAAAAGAATAGAAATTAGACGCACCCATAATCTCAAGGTAAAAAATCCAAAAATAATTTTCAAATCCGTTTCAATCTATCTTAATACAATGATTAATTAAATTTTAAACACATTGCTCAAGATTTTTAATAACAATATTTGTTACAGTGCGAAGGTTGATTTATTTGTGGCCTAAATGCAAAAATCATTACATATCGCAATCATAATTCTATTGTCGATTTTAGGGCTGCAGAATTGAAGTGAAAGCATTAAATAAAGATTAATTCGAATATAATGAAATCTATTAACACGTTGATATAATGACTTTTTTATGGACACATTTTTATTGTTATTATTAAAATTGCATAATTCAAAATTGAGCGCTCAAATTCCGTTCGAAATAAAATAATCCTTGGAAATAATTTTCGCGGATTATTCATAAATCTCGATAAAAATTATAACAAAAATTGCTAGACTGGAAATCACCTTCGATCATTATCATTTTAATTAAAAATTTTGTGCATTGTGGCAATTACTACGAATTTCTAATCTTACTTTCAGCGCAACGTAAATAAATAATGCTGTATTAGTTCTAGAAAAATTTTAATTGAGATGAGAAAAAAAAATCCTTTCGCTAGGATTACTGGGAATCTAGACTAAGCAATTTTCCGTTTATTTTTAATATTGCCTCATCAGCAACTAAAATGCGGTACCATTAAAAACGAAATTAATTGCGCTCAATGCGATTTCCTATTTTCCATTCCATTTCATAATTTTTTAAGTGGATTATGTTATATGGGCTGGATTTCTTTCATTTAGGAAAAGTTGTTTTAAATTTAAGGCGCTCATTTTTTTTTTGCTGAAAGTAAAAGTGCGAAAAGGCGCGAAATCGTATTAGGGATTAATTTTATTGAAAAGTTGTTGAAAATATTTGTTTGGATTAATTGGAATATGACCAATTAAAACATTTGTGAAAAAAAAAATTTTTTTGCAAAAAATTTTAAAAATATTTTTACAAAAAAATTAAAAAAAAAAATCCTACAATTTTTTTTTACGTTTTAACAAAAAACATGTAATATTTTAAACATTTAATAAATTCTAAATAAATAAAAATCAATATCAAATTTATTTCAATTAAATTAGCGCAGACACAACTTTATTTATTTAATTTTCATTTTCATCAAATTTCAATTTATTATTAATTACCATAACTCATTTAACATATTGACTCATCATTATAAATTATAAATTAATTGATCCAAATACTATTTCCCTATATTTTCCATTTAATTTCATAATTTCCGGTCAACATGCCCGTGTCACGTTAAATAGAACGAATTTGTCTCCCGCCCCATTACTTCATATTGCGCCCCAAATTATAGCTTATGTCCAAAATATACAAATCGCACATTTCACGACGATCTTGAACCCAATAGAAAAAATTGCTTTGTTATTCAATTCGATTTAATGATATCGTTACAACGAACGAACGACAACCGGATCATTATCTAACAACAAACTGATCAAAACGAACTATTAATTAAGGAATCCTCGATAAATATGCGTTTCAGCATACGGAAATAATTTGTTTCGTTTTATAACGTTAAGGAAATCAATAGCTTTTAGCGATTACAAAACGGTGTGTAAAGACACAAAACGTTATATAAAAAAATTATGAGAAGAATCTTCCGAGGAAAATTGGTTCAATTTTTTTACATAACTTTTTACATTTTTGAGTCACTCCAGATGTCAATTCACTTTCATTTATTTTTTTGGATTTCAGATAAAAATTTATTAGCGCATATAAATGGTCGCGGAGGCAACCAACCTGTTGCGAACAATTAATATTCATGATATTTTTAGTACTAGTGCATTAAAATCGCTTTTCCTCGCATTTGCGATATTTTGTAATGCACTATCGGAAAAAATTGACAAATTGTGTATACCTACGTAAATTACAGTCTGCAATATTTTTATATAACTAGTTTGATTTCTATATCCAGTGTCGAAAGTCGCAGGAATTTATTAACGAAATCAAATTCCGATATTAGTTGCAATTTATTTATATTAATTTTAAGGCTGATAAATTATTTTGGAGACCAAAAAAAATGTTTTCCGTAACAAAAAAAATTTTTTTGTTGCTTTTTTTAATTTTTTTAGTTATATTTTTTGCTTTCATTGATTATTTTTCAATTTTTTAGTTTTTTTTTTATTTTTTTTGAATTTTTTTTAATTTAATTTTATTTTTTTTAGAATTATTTATAACTTTTTTAGTGATTTTTATAATTTAACCTTCCAAAAATACTCATAAAAATTTTAAAAAAAATTTCCGAACATAAAATAATTTTTTTTGACAGTAATTAATCTTACGAGTAATTTTATAAATTTCGACTTAAGTGACATCACTTGTTAAATTTAAAAAAAAAATGACAAATTACTTTCTTGTGTGTGCATAATTTAAATTACACGTTACCAGACAGATTTTCTTATGTAACTGCCTGAATTTCTTGTTTTGATTTCTTAATTTATATATTGAAAGCCTTAGTAGGAATGTCTAAGATGAAATTATTAAATATTTGATTTATTTACTACACAAAGAAAGCACAGAATAAATTTTAAAAAAATTACTTTCTTTGAGTGGAGTCAAGTGAATACCTATTACAGAAAATTTGAACGTATAATGACGCAAATTGAATCTTTTAATCAAAAGCCTTTTGTTTTCTACGTTGCTCGGATTCGCGTTCTATTTTATTTTATTTTATTAATAGCTTTAAAGCGATGAAACTATTTTCGGATTTAATTAAATCAATTAAGGTCTTGTATAATAGCCAATAAACGAAATTTGTTGAACAGACTTGAATAAAATTGAATTTAAATTTGGAATTGAATTTAGTGTGATTAGTGATTTTTTTATTTTTTGGAAAAACGTTTAAAAATTTTGAAAATCATTTATTATATTAAAATTTGCGATTTTCCATCATTTTGAAAAATTATAAAATAAGTGGGAAGTAAAAATCCAAAAATTTTATTTTCGATTTTTTTTAAAACTAACTAAACTAATTGCAAAACATCATTTTTGTTATTCATTTTTTTTTTATTTTTTAGTATATACTATCCTCATTAAAATTACAAAAAAATATTTTCCAAAAAAAAATTCAAAATGCCCCAAAAAAATTAAAACAAATTCTCAAAAAACCAAAAAAAAATTTTTTGGTTTTTTATATTTTTTTAAAATTCACATTAATATTCACTAATTATTAATCCCTATAAAATATTTTTGCAAGCATTATTTCTCAAAAAAAATTGAAAGGCGCTTTTTTGAGCGGTCTCCCCAAAAATGACGCAAGAAGAATGGATCAAAGGGAAAGTGAAAGAGCCCCACTTTGGGCTCTGTCACAGGTAAAGTGGCATTACCTCAACGTTACATTAAACTATATATCTTATTTACTTATATAGTAAAGCAAGTGCAAAATAATTGACCAAGACACGCGACTTGTGTACGCATTTAACCGCATCTAAGAGGAGTGAAACCACTTCTGTTAGTCTGTCCGTCTATCGACTTTTGCGGAAATTCAGTTCTTCGGCAACGCTATTCTAGTGCGGTCTAATTAGTGCTTCGCTACACGTCTTGTGCACTATACATTTACTTGGATGTGTTTCTAGTTGGACGTAAGTCATATTATAAATTTATTAAAATATTTTTTTTAATTTTAATTTAAATAAAAGCGCGCGCGTGCAAGTATTTGCGATTTGCAATAAATAATTTCGTAATAATATTAATAATAAATCGGGAAAGTATACGCACCAGTATTTTCTAAAAATACAAAAACATATTGGGCTAAATCTAAATTGCAGCCAACTTTTGTGAACTACATTTGCAATTCTTTATAGCTCTCATTTACTTTCCAATTACTATACATTTAAATTATCAGATAAATTTGAATAATGTATAATTGGATATGATAGTGGAAACAAGTCAGAATTTATTAGTAATAAATATATTTTTTAAAATAAATATTTTTTTAAATTAATTTCACGGCCAGCCAAAGTTGGACGATTTTTGAAAAAGCAAATATTTGCTCCGAAAATTTTACTTTTATAATATTTTTGATTTTTATATTAAAGGTAGCATTAAATTAAGTAATTTTTAATTAAATTTTAGCTTAAAAAAAAATATTTGTAATAAAAATAAATTTTTCAAAATTTTTATTTTTTTACAAAAATTATTTTTTTAAAGTAAGCCAATTATTTTTTTGTCTTTTGGATAAACACTGTTAAAAAAAATTATTTTCGCCCACGGGCGGAAAATATTGATGCCCTCTCCCCTCCCCCTTGCGCAACAAAATAGCCCTTGCAACCGCCGCCGTCACCATAATTATAATAAATGGATCTTTAAAAACTAACATTCTTCATCGACACCTAATTGGACGTTTCGCCTTGAATCATTTTTACATCATTATAAACAACAGGCATGATTATGAAAAATTAAAATTATAGAGCGAAAATTGAGATTAGGATTTTGTAACCGACATTAATCCTGTAGAATACAAAATTACACAAATAGGCTAATAGGTGGCACAATCCTTTGTAAAAAGCATGCAATCTCGCTTTAATCTACAAAATGACAAATTATATAGTTTCTTTTTAAATCTAGATAGAAAAAAATGACAAATTTTATAAATGGCGTTATGTAACGTTTTTTTGAGCGCGCAATAATAATTATTTTAATTGTCATTATTAATTAATAATGTTGATTAGCAATAATATTAATAACAAGATTGAAGGCCAAGCCGGAAATAATTGAATAATGATTTGAATATTTTCGAAAAAATGTAACGCCCCTGAATTCGAACAATGGCGGCGCACGCATAAATTCGCATAATTAATTAAACAAATAATATATGATTCAGCTCATCATTAAAATGTTGATACAGATTTGACTTTCTAATGTAAATTCAGAGAGAGAGAGAGAACAAAAATGCAACTATATCTAGTTATTAAATAATTATAAGTCAGAATTCTGTAACAACAAAAAAAAATAATTCTGTAAGCCTTTGAAAGTTACTTGCTGCTGATTATTTGCTTTTACTTTCATAAATTATTATCATTATTTTTACACTTGTTTTGCATTTTGAATAGCGCCATAAATGGATGGCGGGAAAATAAACGACGAATGGCGGGAAAATTATTATTTACCGTTAGCATCCCAGCATAATAATAATAATATTTTTGCGAATTCAAAGAAAATTAAATTGTTTCGAAAATTAATTATTGCTCATACTATCGCCAGTCACGATATAATCTAAATCCTTTCACATAGTTGATTTATCATTGAGCAAAATGAAGAAATCGATCGAAAATATTCAAATGAAAACCATATGCCTGGAAATTTCAAGTTAGAAATTTTTAAGACGAATCTCTACAGCTTTGATGGTTCAACTTTCATTGTAAAATTATTGCTATGAAAATTATTTCCGTAAACAAACATTGAATTCCGAGTCAAAGTCATAAAACATCGTGTGAGAGTGAAATGGCGGAACGTATGCAAATCGCGCGATTTAGCGGTTAGTATAGTCAGTTTTAATTTTATTGGAAAAAAAAAGTATTGGGAATTTAAAAAAATGAAGAAGAAATGTGAAGAAATGGACCCAAAATTGAGGAAAACGAATTTTTTTTAAAAAAAAATTAAAAAAACCGAAAAAAATTGAAGAAAACGAAAAAATAAAAT
This sequence comes from Cryptophagus acutangulus, assembly GCA_963556235.1. Taxonomy (NCBI): domain Eukaryota; kingdom Metazoa; phylum Arthropoda; class Insecta; order Coleoptera; family Cryptophagidae; genus Cryptophagus; species Cryptophagus acutangulus. The sequence continues at coordinate 3,834,804 of OY744569.1, forward strand.
TAAAAAAAAAATTAAAAAATCGAAAAAAAATGAAGAAAACAAAAAAAGAAATAAAAATTAAATAAGAAAAAAACCAAATAAAAATTAAAAACAAAAAAAAAACGAAAAAAAAAGAAGCAATTTTTTTCGTTTCTTTCAATTTTTTTAAATTTTTCTTTGTTTTTTAAATTCACATTATTTTTTTTCTTCAATATCCAATAAAGTTAAGACGTCCTAATTCACTTAAACAAATTAAGTAAACAACTTAAGTCAAATCCAATAAACTTTGCTCGGACTATATTTGGCGCCAAAAAAACTGTCCTCAAAACCACACTCTTTCTTTTTCCAGATGACATATGTTGTAGACAAACATCTATATATATATGACACCTGTCCATTGAATAACAAATTCGAAAGCATAAGATTAATTTCAAAACGAACTTAAGTCATCCACTTAAGCAACAATGTTGAAATATTTAATCCTAAGCGGCTTAAGTCTGCTAGTCCAAGGTCAAAGTGGCCCTGAAACCTGGCAACCCCTGCAACACCAAGACGACTTCTTCGACGATGCCAAATTTTTCGGCAACCATCATCAAAATTTCGGCAACTTTTTCTCAAAGCCGCCGTCAACCGCCGCTTTGCACACGGACAACCGTTGCGAGGTCTACAAGGTTGGATTCATACAAGATCTCTACTTCCAGTATATCCAATACAAAACCAAAGTGCCGGAAATGAAAGAGTTCACGCTCTGCTTCTGGACGAAGTTCACCAATCACAGTAACGATCATCCGGTCTTCTCCTATGCCGGTAAGTTTTTTCGGTCGATTTTTACGAATCGAAAGTGTAACAGATGGATATTAATTAATAGCAATATCAGTTTCACTTATTTTACTTTCTTGTACTAATTAATTTCCAGTCGATGGCCAACCGCAAGCAATCTACTCCTGGGTCTCCAACACGGACCGATCGAGTTACTTCAGTCTATCAGTCGAAGGACACACATTCTATCGGCTCAACTACCCTCTCAGATTGAACAGATGGTATCACACATGCCAAAGCTGGAATGGCAAAACGGGCGAATGGCAAATCTGGGTCAATGCGGAACGCGTTGGACGAGGATTCCATAATAGAGTAACATTTTCCCATTTCCTCCAAAAATTGCATCGAGATTGAATCATCATTTATTTGCAGCTGGTTGGCCACACAATTCCATCGAACGGAGTCGCGATTTCCGGCCAGGGCCAGAGCCAAGTCGGCGGCGGCTTCCAAGAAGGCAAAGACGCGCCAAAAGGTAAAACTAATCGACCACCAAAATTTTTGACTAACAAAAATAATCTAAAAAGGTTCCGGAGGAATGCTGGGCGAAATCACAATGGTCCAACTCTACAGTGTCGCTCTAACCGCTGGCAAAGCGCATAAGGACCATAAGCACCACCACGCGCATCAATACGACCACAACGGAATGCTCCTAACAACGCCCCCTCCCACCAAAGCGCCAATCCGACCAAACCAACCCACTCATCCCCTCCTAACCGCCGGCCAAATCAACCCGAACTTGATGCTGAATTTGGCGGGACAGCAACCTCAACCTCAATTGGTGCCCGGCCAAAATTTCAACGCGCAATTCCTCAACGGCCAATTCGTCGGCAATTTGGTGTCCCAACAATTGGCGGGTCAGCAACAACAAGCGCAAACGTTCCCACAACAGCGACAAGTGGTGACGCAATCGTTTTTCCAAAGCGCGCAAGCGCCAACCAGTGGTTCGTTCTTCAACACCGGAAGTAGCGGTTTGGTGCATCCGACTTTGACGAATCCGGCCAATGTGCAGTTCATCGACAACACGCAATTGGAGACTCATCAACTCTTCAAACGCGAAGACGAGTCCAAATTGAAGTTTGGCGATAAGTTGCCGGTGAAGAAACGCGAGACCAAAAAGGAGGAGGAGAAGCAGCCGAAGAAGCGCGAGCTATTTTTGGCGGGAGGCACTTTGTTGCAGGAGCAATCGCCAGTTTTGGGTGCCGATTACGATCAGAGTTTGTTGGATGGGTTGGCGGGAATCGGCGAGAATGAGCCGATTCTACAGAAGCAGAAGCAGAGCGATGAGCGGGAACCCGCGGAAGCGGAAGTAAAGGCCGTTATGAATATTTGTAACGGTTGCGATGAGGAACCGTTCGATAAGGCGTTAGTTATTGGCTGGCGGACGGTCCCGAAGAAGCTCTACTCGGGCGCTTTCTACACGCCGGCAGTGCCACAATGTAAAGTATTTTAAGGAGTTGTACAGTTTTAGTATTTATGACATATTTTTAATAATAAATTATAAGAGTTTCTTACCTTGCTTTTGTGGATGTGCTGATGCTGGTACTCCGAGTCGAATTCCGGTTCGGAAAAGTAGCTCGGATCCTCGAAATGTCCAACGCCGCCCGCTATCCCGATTCCCGCCATCGGCAGTCCGCCGGAAACGTCGGCCGATTCGAATAGGCGCAACACGGATCGGTCCCTAATCTCCCGCAAATGCGACCTGTAATTATAACTTCTCCAATTAATTGATTTATTGTAATTGTTGAATGTCTTGAGATTACCTCAAGTCCTCGAGCTCGTAGAACATGTCTTTGGAGGAGTCGTGAATATAGATTTTCACATTCGGCGAGTCGAGATATTCCATAGTGAGTTGTTTCGGAAAGGAACGCACAAACAATGCTTTTACGGTATCGATTGACGTTATTTCGTTTGGCAGTAGTGCTCGTTTGGTTTCATTACGATATTGCAGGAACACTAATCCTGCAAGAAGTACAGATCGAGAAAGTTGATTATATATGTTCCAGGCAAATGCAATTTCATTTAAAAGTAATCGAAACTATTTAAGGGAAGCATATGTATTGATTTCTATCAACTTCCGGTAATACCGGAAGTTGACAAATATTGCGTTTTTTAACTAAAATAATTAATAAAAATAATATAATATGTTTTAATTAAAAATAAGGACGTTAACATGTACTTCCGGTATTCCCGGAAGTATATCAAAAACCCGCAAAATGCTTCCATAAACTGGATATATGCGTTTAATTAGTAGTATTCAACAGTTTTCTCGAATATTTTTGATGTACAAAAGTTTAATGAACAAACAACAACAATTTATCTTTTAAGTTAATTTGTAAAATTCCATTACCTAATGGCCTTTCGAGTGTTTTACTAGGCGTTCGCACGACAGGAAGAGAGCTGCGCTGTTTACCACCTCTTCGGAAGCCCGTTGAACTAGTCTCAACTTCCGACATAATCCCTGGATCGTCATCAAATAACATTGCGTTTGATGGTGGCGGATATCCCCTTGGTTGTCCCTAATTAATCCAAAACAACACATTTTAGCACTTTGTATTTTTTGCATACATTTTTTAACGTAAATACTTTTTTATTTTGGCGGGAAATATATAGAATGCTTTTGAGAGCGCTCTTTTCGATTTATTATTGAAACAAAACAAAAATTGAATGTATTTTATTTGATGTATTTTACCCGGAAATAGGAATATTTTTATGTAAATCAAATAAAAATGCTTCAAATGGAAAAACGAGTCAAACGATTTTGTATTTATATTTTAAAGAAAATAAAATTTGCTTTTGTTCTTTTTACAGCACTCACAGCTTGTCGCCATTGTAGCCAAATATAAAATAAACAAATATTTATATATTTTTTAAATAAAATAAAAATTATTTTTTTTATTATATTCAAATTTTCTGTAACCACAAGGGAGCATGACTCATTCAGTATATTTTTCAAAATAAAAATATGAAACTTATTTTTTTTTAAATATATTTTTAACACCAAAAATTAATTATTTAACGACCATATCAAGTAATAAAATTTTGTATGTGATTTTGAGCGAATTTAATAACAATTTAAGTCAGCTTTGAGAAATAGTTGCAGTTTCATAATCAACATCTTAAAACGCTCGTTTATGGATAAAGTGTCCTTTAAATAGAACTTTAGAAAATTAATGCGTCTCGTAATATACGACATGAACTACTAAAGTTCAATTACTTGTGGTTGACCACACTTTAATTTGATTAGGAAACCGACCGTAACTAACAAAAATACGACCCTGCAAGCGGTCTAAGTCAACTTTAACATTTTCACTATAATAAACAATAAAACAATCAAAAAATAAAATTCTAAATATTTTTTAAAAAATCATTCCTGAATTTTCGAAATAGTTAAATGAAAAAAATTGTTGCTATAAGGTACAGGGGGTCCCAAAATCGAATAAACATTTTTTTTTTGTATAAACATATTTTTTTAAATATTTTTTTATTCATTTAATTTTGTTCGTTTTATAGTCAATTCGTAAAATTAATTTTTGAATTAATTTCTGAACGTAATCTTAAATTTTGATGACCATTAATTTTTGGACCACCCTGTACATATTTGCACACTAACATAAGCCTCTAATTAATTAATTATAACCTAATTAAAACAAATGTTAACTCAAATGTTAACCCAATTAATTCCACTGAAATGCATCCAAACTCTAGAAAAGCAAATTTAATCCACCGCATGCACCAAAAATTACTAAAATCGCTAAAACTTGTTGGTCTGTTGTTCAAACTCAAAAAAACAACATCTCCAATTACCTTCCGAGGCCTGCCAGTGCTCATCTGATGATCAGCAGCCGCCGCATGTAACATAATCCGCAAATTAACAGGTTGCTCTTCACAGAAACGGAACGACGTTTCCGCCATTTTGAACAACATCCGCCGCTTATTTTGATCGCGTTCCAACATGGACGAACACTCCGCTACATTTGCAGCACCCGACGCTGGTAAAGTCCGATATCGATAGTTTTGCGAAGGCGGTATCGATCTGGCGGTCATTTCGAGTTGCGGCGGAAGTGATATGATACTTTGCGTCGACATTTTGTGAAAATTACCGGCAAGGAGCAAAATGGGTCTCCCGTTTTGTTCGAAACAATGTAGACTGAATTAATTGAAGCACGACATGACATAATATTTAACTAGTGTAGTAAACAAGCTCAACTGACCGGACATTTTGTCGCTTAAGCTCGCCGGCGCTTTAATTGATGAGGTCATTTCATTTTCATGTTCATGCATGCATTTACGAGATAATGAAATATACCGGGTGTTTAAAATATATTTTTTTAATTTTTTGTTTTATGATAGAAGTTGTACGGTTTGGGAAGAACTGTGCGATTTTGGTGCGCTTATGAGTTTACTACGCGTTCTGAAAACATTCGACTTAATTGGGGAATTTTTTGACGCGTTTGCAATTTTACTATTCAGTCTAAAAACATTCGGTTTATAAGTTTTACACTTTGGAAAAAATCGTGGAATTTTTTTGGCGCGTTTGCAAGTTCACTACGCGGTTTAAAAACATCCGACTCGCTACATTATTTTTTTTAATTAAAGGGACTTACCGTTTTTGTGAAATAACTCTGTAACAACAACCCACAATTAATTATTTTTTTTACTATTATTATTATCGAATATTTACCTCTAGATCCATAGTCCTGGCCAAAGGTCCCCCTTGACCGGCCATCGTCAAGTACTGCTGATCCGCGCCAAGCGTATGCCGCCGTGGATCGTCTCTTCTTGTGTTGCGACCTCTGCCTCTCACCTCTCCTTCATTATCACTGCGACCTTAAACAAAAATAATAAGGCAATCAAAACTTTAATAGCCCATAATATAATAGAGTTGATTTTTGAGCACGCTCGCTATATTTCGCTCGAATTAATTAAATTCGTTATTCGACATGCAAAATAATTAAGTCGTGATTTATTGCATCAATCGTTCGAATATTTTATTAACTCGCGTTTCCGAATAATATACGGATTGTTAAGTTACATTATCCGTCAGATCGTTTACAATGTAAATATGGAAGAGCTATTTAGTGGAGATAGAGAGCGCTTTTGCTACTGCCACCGATATTGACATTGTTGATTGCCGTCTACGACTCACATGAAATTCAATTAACGCTATAATTTAATCAGTTAATTGTTAAGTGAACCAGCCTCCTCAAAACGGACTGATTTCCAAGCAAATTTATTAATTAGCCAAGCGTACCAATCAAAATGCGAATGCGGAAGTGATAAAACTAATCATGACGAAAAAAAATTCGGCAAAAAGCGAATTAACTGATCTGACACACAGTGTTAGAAAAAGTAATAGCAATTAGTTCTTCATCAGCTTTTAACATTGATTTTTCATTACTTGACAACCGTTCATCACACTGTTCATTTCCACTTTTTTTACAGAGCTAATTATTCTTTCGAGACTAATTTTCATCAAGCTAGTATGAATTTATCGATTTATGAATTTTCCGCATTTATTTAATAAAGCGAAATTTTTTAAAAATAGTTTTTAAATATTTAAACCATAAACAAACTCTTAAACAACTAACTTAAGCGGCAAATCAAGAAAAAAAAGTGCACTAGTGCGCGTAGTTTTTCCGGCAAGATGCACAAAAAAAATTTATCAAAAATTGAAATTTTCTCAGCTCCAGTCAACCCCACCTAAAAAAAAGTTTATATAAAATTTGTAGAGGGCTAAATTCCCTATAAGTTGATGTATAAAGAAATTTTGTAACTAAAAAAACAGCCGAGATATAGAGCGCCAAAGTTGCGTTTTGGTGAAAAATTGCATCACTTTTTTCATTGTAATAAAATAACTTTTTAAAAATTAAAATTAGAAAAAACTTTCCAATATAAAAGTTGTAGCAAATATTATTCTGCGTTAATAAAAAAATAAAAATGGTTCCTGCGACCAATAGGAGCCGAGTAATAAGAGCCGACAGCTCAACTAGCTTTTTTTATTTCTCGCATGTCAAATCAATAAACTAACGCACTAATGTAAACAAACGAAAGAAATGTGTTAGAAGTGGAAAAATGTGTTAAAAATATACAAGCCGACTAAAATTAGAATTGTTTGTAGTAATAGAGATGCTCTAGATGAGAGCAATTCATAATCTAATGATTTGTAGTCGTAAAGAAGACTAAGTAATTATGAAAATTAATGTTGCTATTATATTTAAGTAGCTGTACTAAATAAAATAAATTTATAAATAGTTATATTGCAACTATAAACATTTAATTTATTTTTACCGGAAAAAAAAATTAAAAGGAAACTTTATACAATTGATTATTGGTTGAGTGCTTCCCCCTCCCCTCGACCACAATAATAATTTTGAGCCGCACTGTGTAGTAAATACATATTTAAATATTTAATATGGATGATAGAACTAAAATTCCCCGATAAATCAATATTAGAAAAAAATCAACACGGAAAATGTACGAAGCGTGGAGCGAAAAGTTTTCCTCTTGAATCTACTCCACCCCATTTTCCGGCAAAGTGACTGGTAAAAGTTCAATAATTTTTCGTGGAAACTGATTTGAAAGGTGATATTGTTATGGTAAGATATTTAAATTGAGCGAAATTTGAATTTAATGCCATCGTCTAATTGACTTTCATAACAGTTTCAATATAATGTATTCAAAGTGATTATTGTTGGAGGATAAGTGCGGATAATTTATTGACGTTATTTCAGAAAATATTAATTTTTTTGTTAGAAAATTAAAAATTCTTTTAAGGGTCCTTCAACCGCTGTCTCAAAGATGTCTGCAACCAGCATTGCATCATAGAGAAAAGAGCGCGAATGATTGGCGAGAGCTTAGGAGAGAGTGAGAAAAATATATAATAAACACGCGTATTTATAATTAGTGTATTTCGGTTATGCGTTGATAGTTTTTGATGAAAATCATGTCAAAATATTCAGAAAAAAATTCTCTAGGGCACAAAGCTTACTAAATTTGAATAATTTGAATTAATTATTGTTAATTATGTTAATTTATTTTTGATTGTCAAATATGTCTTTAATTATCCACTATTTTTTAAAAAAAAAGCTTTGGGAAACAGATTAATCTTTTCAGAATATTTTGACATGATTTTCATCAAAAACCATCAACGCATAACCAAAATACAGTAATTATAAATACACGTGTTTATTATATATTTTTCTCACTCTCTCCTAAGCTCTCGACAATCATTCGCGCTCTTTTCCCTATGATGCAATGCTGGTTGCAGACAACTTTGAGACAGCGGTTGGAGGACCCTTAATATATTTTTTTAAGTAAGTAGAATAATCTTTAATTTTTATATTTTTGTTTTTTTTTATATATTTTTATATTTAAATATTTTTTTAAATTATTTTTTAAGATTCGTAATTCGACTAAAAGTAGCAAAACAAAAAGTGCGCCTGAAATATTGATTAAAATGCATGTCCATAAGACTGCAGACATGTCTATCGGCTTTAAGCGCCGAAGGAAGGGCGTTTGTTTGCATATCAGACCGACAACTCTTTTCCCTATACACACTAACACTACAACATTTAAATAAATTTCGTCATCGAAAATGAGACGTTAAATAAATTGAATTTGACATTAGAGCGGTTTAGAGAACATGCTCTAATTGGCTCGCAACACGCCAACAATTTTGTACCAGTTGCGTTCCATACGTATAGCTCGCAAACGAATCCGAAATTTCAACAATTGCTGATGCTCATTCACTTTTCGTTAAATAATACATACAAAGTAGATAAAGTTTCGAAACGGCACCCCCGCATTTCGTTTGGCAAAGGAAATGGAATAGGGCGACAGACGGAAATGGGAATCGATTGAAACACTGCCCTAAGATTCGTTTAAGTACAGTCAGTTGCAAAATCGAAGAATTTTTATTGGTAGTACAAAATATATGGGAAAAACCGCAGCGCAATATCGCGTGGTATCTGACCTTGAGTGCGCGAACTTTGGTGCGCGCAGTGAAGCCTTGCGCAACCGCTAAATGTTGCAAAACAAATTTATTCGATTAGTTTTAGAAATCAATCAAAAATTGATTTATAACAAAATGTTGACATATTTATAAACAAACGCGTTTAAGCTTCCCATAAAAGCGCCCGCAAGTTTAACGACTTCAAGTATCTTACGTCAGTTCCCTTAATTTTGAAAAGCATTATACTTGACCCATTTCTATTTTGAGTGAGATAAATGAATATTTAGTACAGAGCGCTATTTTTATTCGAATTCGATTTTGTCATGGCTATTTTAAGCGCGGTTCATTAAATTAAATTTCGCCAAAAGTAACCTAGAACGTGACCGTTGCGAACGGCAGGAAGATCAAGGCAAACAAATCGACAACGATATTGGAATTTGTTCGAATTATAAATATTCCAAAAGTGCTCTAATGCATTCGAGACAATAAAACCCTTTTAGTATTGATTTAATTGCTGCAACGCCAACATAAATATTTACAAACATGTGCATCTTGAAGTAGTACGTCGAACTCAGTTGGCCGCTTTTGTTTATTCAAAAAGCGTCATTGTGAATTTTTTTTGATTGAAACATGTCGCACAGTTACAAAAAATACGCAACTCTTGACCCTGTGCGACCAACCCACCGATTTCCACTTACAAAAGTGGCAATCGTAAAGATACCACTTTTGCAACAACAAGCCGAACTCAAAAACGAACTCAAAAGCTCAAAAAATGCCGCAACTAGGCAAGCAAGACCAAAGACTCACAAGATCAAAACGGGCAATTTACGTTTCGAATCCACTTTGCACCTTTCGTCGTCGATCACGTACATCCGGTACCCGATGGGAAACAAACCGCCAAAAATCAACTTGGAACCGGAACCGATTTACGAAAAGAGGCCGTTCAGAACTGTACAGGATCGTAAACCAATTAGCAACATAGATAAAATCATGAACATTAAACCTGAAGCCATCTCGGAACCCGCACCAAAATCCACTTTGCACAAACATCAGTCCAAAACCTTCATTCGCTACCCTTTAGGCTGCTGGGAGAACAAGCCGAAAAATAGCGCGATCCAAAAATCGACGAAGGTGGCCAAAAACTTGTCCAGGGGGATTGAAGTAGAGCCCATTATTGGATCGAGGAAAACGAATACGAATTACCATTTCAAGACGAATCGCGTCCAAACTGGTCCGATCCCCAAACGCACGGTGGCTACCAGTTTTCCGATACATTACACGGACAGAGTTACGAATACCGAAATTTTGACGACCGAGATGTGGGATAATGAGACGCAAGTAGTTGTGAGGAAAAAACCTATCAATCGGAATGAAGAACGTGTCGTTGGTTGGATCGATCAGTTTATCGAATTTGGAGTGAATCCGATGGCGGCGAGTTTTTCGCCGCGAACTTGTGCTTCGAGTGAATTAACGCTTAGGGAGGGAAGACCAGGGCCACCCGTTAAGAAAATATATTTTTAAAAATAATTTTAGTAATTTTCTCTAATAAACTTATTGTTCAAATTTGGTTGGTTTTATTGAGAGATCGAAGATTTCTTCTAATTTAGAAAAAAATTTAGTTTGTTCTTCTAAAGTTTTTTGGCTTCAAAATCGAAAAAGCTGGCACCGCAAAATTAACCTACAAACTCGAAACTCACCTCACATGATGATGATGAGATTGATTTAACAAGTAATTAATTGTGCACTAGTCATGTTTTGTGTTTATCTTGCGAGGTTACAAGTTTAATTATAAATAATTGTGCCGCTGATAACACTCACTGTTTCTGTCTTGAATTCCACTTAAATTTAGTTTCGCACACAAAAACGCACCACTTAAGCGGTAAATAATTTACGAAATTGTCAATAAATTGGACTGGTAGTGGTGTGGATAGAGGCCCCGACTGCACACACAGACTAAAATACGATATTTGAGGGACGCGGATAGATGAGTAAGCGCGTGGACTTTTAATGTGGGATTTGAGTGACTTAGGCGCCGCGACGTATTCACGAATCGAGCGTCGGACAAAGTTCATCACGGCGTCCGTATGTCGCTGCTAATATGACTGGCAAGGGGAAATGCGCACGCGTACGCATTTATTATGTATATAAATGTTCGTCTATGTCAATGTGTAGGGACAGGGAGGCATTATTTACAAGATTTCCAGATACTAGTCCATTTATGTACATTCGTATAATGATGAATAGACTTGCAGATGGATGTTTGAATAAATGGGGGGTGTAGCTGCTAAGGGGTGCGTTTACCTTTTCATTATTAATATTCAATGAATTCATTAATAATTTCAAACAAAATATTTTTAAAAAAATCGTCATTTGAAATTACTAATTAAATAAAAAAAATTGTAGTCAATTTAATTTTACTAAAGAACAAAATTCAAAAATTATTATTATTAATTATTATTATTATTATTATTATTATATTTTTTATTCTATTTTTATATTTAATAAATTAACTATAATAGAATTTATAAAATAATTCAAAAAAATTATTGCGAACTAAAATTATTCATGCGCCATCTATGCTACATAATTCAAACTAAATAATTTTTTAAACCACCCTTTAGCAAATACGTCAATTTTATATTAACACATAGTACTTGTTTGCACTGGGGTGACTTTGTAAATTGCAAACAACCCCTTTTTCCTATACTATACTCATGTATGTAGAAAACTTTTGATTTTATTATTAGCGCTAATTGTATATTTAAAAAGGGGTGGCTTTTCTATATTATTCAATAATGAATGCATGCTTGCATATAATTCAATTAACTTTAAAACGTTTTTGCCTCGGTTTTTGCCTTATTTGAATTTTCTAAGGGAGCGCCAGGGTTTGTTACACAAAATAAAACCCCTTTACTTTAACAGTAAAAATAGAATAGCATTTTTGTAAAATCAAATAATTTTTGATCTTTACATCCTTAATTTTTAAATAAAAAATGAATAGTACGCCAATGAGCAAAGCCCGATTTAACCCAACAAAAATTCCATCAAAAAACGATACCGTTCACTTTTCGATGGCCTCGCCTATAAAACCACGAAACTCCACACCAGTGGCGGTCATTAATTAGTTTTTCAAATGTGCAAAGTAATCCATTACATGTGCAATTAGCAAGACACACAATGTTTGTACATAATGAAAATAGTGCTCAGGTGAACTAAAATCGCGATAATTTATCGCATACTTCATTTGCGTTTATATAATTTCGCCCACACCTCGAAAAACCCATACAATTTACGTCTGTTTTATTAATTTTCTCTCGCTTAATGACGGCCAAATGTTTGCAACATTTCCACTGACCAAAACTTATTCCAATCAACGAAATTTAATTGCTACCGTGTGGTCGGGCAATGTATACAAATAACATTTATAATGCTCAACTATTTAGGACTGTCACGTGCAGTCCATAAAAAATATTTTGTCTCTAATTTATACATAACAAAATTGAACATTGTAAATCAGGCTTTGTTGTTCGAAAATATATCAATAGATGGCGATGTATCAAAGGTGTGAAATAATTGAGTAGGCAACCAAACATACACCATGGACGAGTTTTTTATGTCCACGCGTGTATAATTAATGTTTTAAAAAATTGATCGTGCGGCCAGTAACTACCAATTTCACTTAATATATATAATTAGCGCTACAATATCAATAGAAATCGCTATTAAAAAAATTATCACATAATTCCACGAACGATTAATGCACGCAATGTGTGAAATAAAATTGTTTGTTCAGCTACCATGAAAGTACAATCGTGGTTAAATTATCTGGGACAAAAAAAATAATTCTAAAAAAATAAGACCAAAAAATTAAAAATCAAAAAACTAACATTTAAAAAGAAAAATAGCAAATAATTTTTTTTTAGTGTCCCAAAAATTTTGTCACTAATACTACATCCAACTAAACAAAATTTTTCATCAATATTTAATCGTATTTATCTAACAAAACAAATAACAGACGTTCAATTAAATTAAAATTGATGGAATTAAAAATGAATGAACGCGTGTGACAATCAATGCTATTCTATTATGCACTTAAAAATTATGTACGACCTATTGTGGTTGATGGTCTTCACGTCACCTATTGTGTTATGCATAATGGTGATAAAAAGACTTTAATGGTGCTGCACTTGCAAAATTAAGTACTTGTCTTGTCTCCGCGCTCCCTCAAGTCAGCCAAAGTTATTTTAATCGCATCACGAATTTCAATAAAATGTGACAATTTGTCGGGAAATTTCGTATACCGGATGTGGATTTTATTAGACGATTCTCGAAAAATGGTGCAAAAATACGTTAACATCCGGTAATGCCGGAAGTAGACGTTAAAAAATACTTTTTTAAATTAACTATTATCCGGGAATACCGGAAGTAGACGTAGAATTTCGAAATGTTCAACAAATTTTCAGTTTAAATTTAATTTTTCAATTTTTATAACATCCGGTAATACCGGAAGTAGACTTCAACGTCTATATTGTGAATAGACATTCAAAAAAAAAAAGTACAAAAACGCCACTTTTCGTTCGTACGACTACACACAGCTTCTAATTAAAACAAGCTTTTAATTATAATTTTAGTGTTCTAGACGAATTTAATGAGTTTGATTTTGTTCATTTGCCTAGGTACGGTTTTCTTTGAAATACCCCGACCAAAAGAGATTCTTTAATGTGAGTGTGTCTGGGCAGAAAAACCATTGAAGAGGGCACCGGGAGAAAAATTTGCCAAAGCAAAGGTAAACTGAAAATTATACTACTATAAAAACATTATTATGGAAAAAGTCGGTGGTGGTTTCGGGTTGCCTGAGCCGGAATTCAAGTTTCAAACGCGTTTCCTTCAAAGTATCCGAATATTGAATTGGTGCAGGAAATGAACCTTCACCAAAATTACATACAAGGATGGGATGTTCAAGTCTATGAAGTGGATGAATAGTTGCGGGATTTAATATGGTTTGGTTAAGTTGGTTGGTTCTAAGGGATGGGGTAAAAATTTGAGTTTCGCATATTAAAATTTAGGTGAAAAAAGTTGGTTTTTTGTAGAAAAAAATTAAAAAAATATTTATGGGTTGAAAAAAATTAGTGAAATTGGAAAAGGCGGGAAAATTTAAATTTTTTGGGAGACCCGGTATATTTAATATTTAATTTGAAAATTAAATAAATATTTATCTAATTTTTTATAATTTAAAAAAAAAATGGTTTTTTTTAACTATTTTTTGATTTTTGATTTTTTTTTATATTGATTTATTATTTGTAAAAATAAATATAGTATTTTTTAAATATTCGAATGAGCGGCAATTTAAATTTCACATAATACTTTTTCCAAAAAATAGTTTTATGCAACCAACATTACAAATTATATTTAATAGAATTATTTATTTTAATAATAGGCAACTAGTAAATCTTCAAAAGCGCGCCATAATTTAAAATTTAAATATTAATAATTTAATTTCACAAAAATTAAAGACTACTAGCAAAATTCGCATTTTTTAAATAAATTAATTAAAATACCCAAAGAATTTTTTTTTTCAAAAAAATACCGATAAGAACAAAGTATAGCGCGCGCGATGCATTTTCGTACGTCTAGCAATTTCCGAGATATTTCCTCAATGATATTAAATTGAAACTCACCACTATCATTTCCAGAGGTGCCCCGACTGCCTTTTCCATCTGCATTCCATTCTTCCTCTGCAACAAGAAAAAAAAATCGAATAAAAATAAAATCCAAAATTTCAGCGGAAAACAATTCAGCGTTAACCTGAACAAGTTTCCGAAGACGATGGTATATCATCATCCTCTTCCTTGTTATTTCGACAACATCGACTACATCTTGAACACATATTAGTCAACTAATTTCTATTTTTAACTACCAATATCGCACTTTATTAAAAAGACACTCATACTAGTTTGTTGAGATTAAGTCGACTTAATTACTAGTCTACCAATCAGCCAGTTGGCTGACAATACTAAACTTGTCAACAATTTTGTTAACTTAAATTGAGACATTTAAATAAACAGTAGTAATTTTAAATTTGAAAAAAGCACGTCCAGCCCCTAAGGGTTGAAACAATCTCAAAACATTTTTAGTTTTTTTTTTTCAAAAATGGTTGTATTTTATTTTTTACCACGTGTAGAGTGCACTACCCTTTACGAATACTACGAATCGATAGTATTTAAATAACTTAGTGAATAATAAAATAATTTAATTAAGTCACGCAACAATAACTTATTTGTTTGATTTTTGCTTAAATAATCCGCACAGTTATTTCCGTAGTAACTTCAAATTAAATTGTATTATTAATTGATTTAGTGCGTTAAGTCGTTATGTTTGTTTACGAACGATATAAATTTAGAACTTTTTCGAAAATAGTACAACATCCGCAGCGAGCGACGAACACCGCGTGACTAGCTTCAGCTTCGTACGAAACGAAATCCGCCCAACGCAGTTGCACCCCGTCAGAGAGAGGTCGATAATAGAACGTCAGCTGTAACACACCCCCAGATTATGCTTTATTATTTTACTGCAACAAGATTTACTCACACATACGGTTTTTATTAATTTGGTTGCCAATTTGGGGCGAACTTGGGCGGTGTAGTGTCAAAAAGAGCAAGTGGGCCAAAAAATTTGAAAAATTTACAGACGGACAAAAAAGCAGAACGACAGACAGACAGACATACAGATAGAGCGGCAGACCGACAGACATATTGACGGAGTTACTTTCGTTTCTAATAATTACTTTATGCAACCAACATTACTTTTACAGGAGTTCAGTAAATAAAACGCATCGGAAATCGTAATCAATCACAATTTATTATTTGTTAAAATTTATTTATCATTATTTTTTAGAACATATACTTAAAAAAAAAGTTTGACATATGATTAGATTACTAGGGATATAAATATATATATAAATATTTAAATATATATAAACAAGTATATAAATATTAATAACATTCATTTTTTAATATTTATTTTAAAACGAATCGATAAAATAATGCTGCTACCACTACTACGGCGCCAAACCCAAAAATCCACCGCCCCATATAATCGACATTATCGGGATTATCAAAACCTCCAAGATTATGATTATTTGTAAGTGATGTTTCGGAATCAGAATCAGTTATAGGCATTTGCATTGTCAAGCCTATTAAAAAAAGTATACAGCAGAACATTTTTAATTCAAAGGACCTTTGGTAGTACTAGCAAGCAAAGACGACAATCTAAAAACAATAGAATTAAAAAAAAAATCCGAAAAATATTCCAAAAACGCTTGGATGACCAAAAATCGACCACTTGTGCACGTTTAGCACTTTTAATAAATTTTTTCGGAAATTTTCGGTTTTTACGTACCTTATTTCCGTAAAATCGGCCGTTTAAATCGGAGTCCAAATAGGGCTATGCCGATTTCGTAATGCACAACAATTATGAAAAACCAAACAGGTGAAAAATTGTAAAAGGGCGGCGCCGTTCAATTAATTATTATTGTTAGATGGGCGTACAATTTCATACTGATGATAATATATTTTATTTTCGATATATGTAATTGTTTGCGAAATTAGGAAAAATATATCAGTTTGGAACAATTAATTTCTTAAAAAAAAAAATTAATCAATATCAGATTAAAATTTGAAATACAATATTTGAAACAACAATAATACTTTATTGATAAAAAATTCACAACTATTTACTTAATAATTAATATTAATAATCAAAAATTAAATGCTATAATAAAATTTTAAATTACACAAATCAGTTCAATAATAAATAAATAAATAAATACTAAAAAAATTATAAAAATAAAAAACAATAAAACACTTTTAAATAAAGAAATTAAATTAGATTAAAATTTGCAAAGTGGTTAATAATTCGGTCAACTAATTAATTAATTATAAATAAGAAAAATTATATCACTTTCTAGAAACATCTCTTCTTAGTCCAAAAATACTAATTTATAAATTAAATAATTTTAAATGACAAATTTAATAATATAATTATTTAATAATATTTTAAATAATTAGTAATATTATTATAATATTCATAAATAGCACAGCAAATGAGAATCAATACTTGAAAATCAATAATTTAATAAATAAAATTAATATTTAATATTATTCAATTTAATGTTAAACCAAATATTCTCTACCATCACAATCTTTTGGCTTATTTAATTTTTGATTACCATAATAGCAAAGCACACACATAATTATTATAAACAATGCAACTCCGATCCATAACCCATACTTTTTAATATTTTCTTTAACACTAAAACTACTTTTGTACTTAGTATTATTTGATATTCTAAAATCTGGGTCCTGATCAGGACGAGTACTCCTGTCGGCCAAATCCTCCGACGATTCGGTGTTGTTGAAAATTACTTCTGCAGCCATCATCGGAATTGTCAAGTATAATACAACAATTTTGAAGAGACACATTTTTCCACCAGCGGCCATCTTTAATTTTTGTGGGGCCAAATTATTGGGGTAATGGAAACTATGTAGTCGAAAAAATCAGTGTAAAGTAGTAAAAATATATTTTGCTACTAACAAAATTTCTTACTGTTTATTACTTTGTTACTATTTTAAATTTACTGGTTTCGGTAAATATTTTAGATATATTAATTTATTATACAAATAAATTATATTGCATCATAAATAATATCAAAAATTACTCAAATGTTTTTTTAGCAAAAACAATTAAAAGTAAAAATAATAATAGTAATAATATTTTTTTGGAAAATTTCTAACTTACCTTATAAAGATTATTTTTTTTTGCCGAAATAAATAAAGAGAAAGTAAGAACAAAAATGTCTTCCTTGTTATCAAGATGAGTGTCTGCTGATATCTGCAAGTTGATGCATGTCATACAATAATTATATTAGAGCTCACCCTTCCGATAATTAGATGCAGAATTAATTAGTTAGGATTCTTTTAATCCACTCTTGTAAATCGCTGTTTTCTCACTAGGTAGCACTGCTTGAACCATCACCATTACTTAAGCAAATCTGGTACTTGAGCCACATATGACTCACTTTTACGTGTAATTCGCACTTAAGTAGTAAATAATTTTTAATTAGCTTTAAAATTAAAGCTGTTTTTGTCGCACATTTTATTATAATTATTTTATTAGAAAATTTCCACATTTTAACTTTAATTGTTGTTGTTGAGTGTTCGATATCAGGAAATTGTTATCGCGAAAGTATAAATTTATCAAATAATATTTATATTGATAATAATAATAATATTATAAAAGTATTATTTTTAAAATAATATTATAATATAAAAATTATTATATTATTTTTTTATTAATTATTTATCATAAACAGGTAAATTTATTTATTTCTTAAATTAACTTAACATTAAATAAAATAATTATTTTTTGAAAATTTTACGCCCATATGAGAAGAAGAAAGTAATATTATTAGCCCGCAAACGTAAAGGCGACGAGGCTAGTATTTATTGCTGTGGAGCCAGAATTTTCCGTAAAATATCCCTTTTCCCTCGAGAATACTCTATCTTATACTACTGTAACTCGACATATGGTGCTTGTGTTTTATTTATCCGCCTGTCATTTCGCATAATGTACAAAGACATATTTTACTTAAAATATATAAAAATATGATGAAATTTATGTTAGCAATACCAAAAAAATCGCATACCAAATAAATAACTTACAAATCAAAAAATTATTAAAAATCTATAGAAGTTTAGCATATTTTGTTTTTTGTCCAATCATATAATATTAGGTAATTTAAAAAAATTCAGGAAAGTAATAATAAATTTCAAGAAAGTATAAATAAACTCAAATTTTTTTGAATAGTGAAAAAAATTAAATTTAAATTAAGTGTCCTCCACCGGCTGTCTCGGAGTTGTCTGCAACCAACATTGCATCATAGAGAAAAGAGCGCAAATGATTGGCGAAAGCTTAGGAGAGAGTGAGAAAAATATATAATAAACAGGCGTATTTATAATTACTGTACTTCGGTTATGCGTTGATGGTTTTTGATGAAAATCATGTCAAAATATTCTAAAAAGATTAATGTATTTCCCAAAACTTTTTTTTTTAAAATAGTGGATAATTAAAGACATATTTGACAATCAAAAATAAATTAACATAATTAACAATGATTAATTAAAATTATTCAAATTTAGTGAGCTTTTTGCCTTAGAGAATTTTTTTCTGAATATTTTGACATAATTTTCATCAAAAACGATCAACGCATAACCGAAATACAGTTATTATAAATACGCGTGTTTATTATATATTTTTCTCACTCTCTTTTAAGCTCTCGCCAATCGTTCGCGCTCTTTTCTCTATGATGCAATGCTGGTTGCAGACAACTTCGAGACAGCCGGTGAAAAATCCTTAAATTAGAAACGCGTCTTAAAAATTAAATAACAGGGTGTCCCATTTCATACAACAAAATTAATTCCTCCGCCAAAAATTACAAAAACAGTAAAATATTTCCAGCAACACAAAAAGCTCCAAATAAATTTAATTTTCGAATATTTTTATTAAACAAAAATATCCGTAAGAAAAAATTTGCCCTAACCCACCCTGTACATAAATTTAAAACTCCTCTAATATAGATAAAAGCCAACTAAATTAAAACTTTTGAATAAAAGAAAAGATTGCAAAAGTTAAGGTTCTTGCATTAAGCTTATATATTTGTCTTTAAAGGCCTTATCCATTTCAAGCTAAAATAGATCGCTTCGAAATTAATTCTATTATATTCACAAGAATCGCTTTAAAGTTTGCCCCGCCGGATGCTAGTTAATAAAACATTTTTCGAAAAACATAAAAATGAACGAAATATGTTTCATTATTCTTTTATGGCGTGTTCTACGTACCTTCAAGCGAAACGCATTGCCTCCACACAAACATTTTTCCAGTTTTTCCTGATATACACACGCAGAATATCAAATTTCAAACCTCCTTTGATATTTGATCCAGCAAACACACAAATACAAATATATTTCCTAATAATTGGATTTTTCACGAACAAACAAGGCACATTATTAACAATTTCTAAATATGTTATTTTATAAAATTAAACTAATTATTTGTTAATCGCGTCGACGTAATTTTATTATAAAAACTAATTTCCATTAATTATTAAAAAATATTTTCCATAATTGGAAAATTGGCGAACGCGCCGGTGTCGCGCTGAAAATCATGAAAGCTCGCTGGAAAGCTCTTATGTTAATTGAATTTGCTAACAATACACTTGTTTTCACATAAAACGAGAATAGTTTGCTGGCGAAAACGTTGAGAAAAATCGTCTAATAGCCACTTAAAAAATGTTCATCATTAGCGCCGCGCACAAAACTATTTATTTTTCGTCCCTTTCGTTAAAATTTTAATGAACTAGTTTACTCGAACAACTTAAATGTTAACCTGTTGTTGGTTGACTGGTATTGTGGAAAAGCTGCAGGAAGCTGCGATATGATACGGTTGGAGGCGGCAGGATCGCGCATGTTCGACCGCCTTTTCAGTTTTCAGTATACAGCTACCTATACAGGTAGCAACTAGGTTACCGTCATGTAATATACAAAACCTTTCAGTCGCATTTTCCTTTTGCTTGTCTTCTTCAATGGTAGATTTTTTATTTTTTATTATGTGGACTTGTCTTGTTGTTTCATTGCGACTTTCGACGAAATTACATGAAATATTTCTTCGCGTTTTTCAATTCGTTTGTTGTTTCAGGCGGAATTATTTCAATTAATTTTTTTTTTGGGGGGAGGAATTATTGTGAGCGTTGCGATTTTTTTTATGGGTAATAGATGTTTGTAGTATTAATGGATTTTGGGAATTTATGTCAAGTGAATTTTTTAAGCAAAAAACGAAGCATGTGCGTGCTTTTATACGAGCTTTTTTGTTGTAGATAAGCGTTCAGGTTGTATAATGAATTTTATAAGAAATTTAAGGAAATATCTTTACGGCAAATATTTAAAATAATTTTATAAGTAGAATAATTTGCCTTAAAAAAATTATTCAAATAAATAAATTTAATTTTTTGTATTTCTCCGACTTCAAAATTTTTCTCATTTTTTTTTTAAAAAAACTAAAAGTCAGATTTTTCTCAAATTTGGTGTAAATATTTGTAGCACTTTATTAAGTGTATGAGATTTTTTTCAAAATTTTTGACCGGGTAGTTTTTTTTTACGGGGCCTTCGCGACAAATTTTCATTCATATTTATAAAAACCTAATAAATCGTAAAATTTAAAAAAATATTTTGCTTCGATCTTTTAGCAAACAACTTCCTACTTTAACAAAAAATATTTCCAACTTCCGGTAATCCCGGAAGTCGACGTTTTCTCCTTCAGACTTCCGTTTTTTTTTTTTAATTTTAAATTCCGTTCATCGCGAGTATAATTAAGAAAATTAATTTTAAAAACTCTTAATGGAGATTTGTCGTGACATTCGCCGTATAGAATGAATATTGGATGAAATTTCCGGAAAAATATCTATCAGGCGGATAAATTAATGAAATATTCAATGTTCATTAAATTTTCAACTTTAGTAAATTTTCATTGAATTAGACACAAGTTTTCATGTGAAAATAATTCTTTGAGAAAATGGGTCAATAAGTTCAAATTAAAAATCTATACTTTTATTAATGTACGTGCTTCCTTCTAAACTCAGCGTCTGCTTTGCAGGAATTAGCAAAATAAATTGATTATCGACGAGCAGGTATAATAACATTATACAAAATTCATGAATTATTCAAGTATGTTTTTCATTTTTGTTAACATCTAAACGTAAAAATAATATTTTTCCAACATCAATATTTTGCAATTAATTTTTCCGGCTTCCTTTTATAAATATTTTTAAATTACACTGCTGGTAATGGTTTATTGAATGTTCGATGCGGATTTGCTTAGTAGTTTGGATGAAAAATTAATTAGGAACTAAATATAAAAATATTTAATTGCTTTTACTTCAAAAAATACTGAATTTGGCAAAAAAAATTGTTAAATCAGTAAAAAAATCATTTAACGTTGAAAACAAAATCTTAATTGATTTTGTCATTCATAATTTACCCCTCCAGCCGCCATCATTCGTTGCGCACCCTGCGCAACAACTGACTGGCAGCTCCTAAATTCTGACATTAATTGCATGTAACGTGAAATTAACACAAAATGTTACGACCGAAAAAAAATTGACTTCCCCTTCTATTAGCTACCCGACATTTGTAGCATTAATCTCCCAGATCTTAAATCCAGATATGCTGCTAATTCAGCAAAATAATTAATCGATTTCAATCAAACTAACTACAGTGCGGTTATTCGCAAGATAAATTGAGTCGAATATTCGTAATACATCGTTGAGCACGGATGTTTTCAAGACATAAATCACATCGAAATATTTGTCAATCAAAATGGTAAATATTGGAAATTTAAGAAATTGGAAATGTGGCGCTTACCAGAGTCTCGGCCGAATTTGCGTTTTTTCTTCGATCCGGATGAGGAGTTTTGTTTCGAACTTTTATCACATTTGTCCTTATCTTTATCTTTATTTTTCCACCGAATCAACATTTTTATTTATTAGGATTAATTAATTACTTATCATTAATTTTTAATTTTTTAATTAGTATAGCTGCTCACTCACCTGTAAAAAAATAGAAAAAATTAGTACAAATACATTTATTTTATGTATAACAATTAAAAAATATATAAAAAGTGTTATTTGCAGCGACCGGGATTTGAACCCCGCTCAATGTTCACATCGTTCAATTTTTAAAAGTCTTCCAACCGCTGTCTCAAAGTTGTCTGCAACCAGCATTGCATCATTGAGAAAAGAGCGCGAATGATTGGCGAAAGCTTAGGAGAGAGTGAGAAAAATATATAATAAACATGCGTATTTATAATTAGTGTATTTCGGTTATGCGTTGATGGTTTTTGATGAAAATTATGTCAAAATATTCAGAAAAAAATTCTCTAGGACAAGAAGCTCACTAAATTTGAATAATTTTAATTAGTCATTGTTAATTATGTTAATTTATTTTTGTTTGTCAAATATGTCTTTAATTATCCACTATTTTTTGTAAAAAAAAGCTTTGGGAAACAGATTAATATTTTCAGAATATTTTGACATAATTTTCATCAAAAAGCATCAACGCATAACCGAAATACAGTACTTATAAAAACGCGTGTTTATTATATATTTTTCTCACTCTCTCCTAAGCTCTCGCCAATCATTCGCGCTCTTTTCTTTATAATGCAATGCTGGTTGCAGACAACTTCGAGACAGCTTATAGAAATAAGTTTATTACAATTTATAATAAAATTTATTTTCCATTAGCTTAAAACGCCGAAATAAATCACGCTTTAGCGAAATAAATATATTTCGAATGCAAGCCGATATAAAGCATACAAAAAGAGATAACTTAGTGGCATCATTATAAATTTAGCCACGTCCTGTAAGGGTTCACACCCTATGTGTCAAGATTTATAGCGACTACCGGTCTAAAGTATTGACTCGCTGACCCACATTGACACATTAATAAAACTTCCACATTCAATTTATTTTTCTGAATATAGTAGTACTATCTATTTTAGCTGCTACAAATCTCGATTACTATTTTGTTTAAGCAAAATGATAAAATTGCAATTCGAAAATCTAATGGAACATCAAACAGCTTGGAGAGTGTCTTATAAAATATGAAAATTTGACCCAGTTTACCTCTCCCGATGTTAGAATATCAATTTTGAAACGGAACGACGTCCTTTCTTCCTATTCAAGTGCTACGCAAATATTATATTTTATACGATAGTCGAGTAGGTTTATAATGCTCTACTTTACACCACCTTCAACATTTTTATGTGAGGGGATAAAAGTGACAAACTGCTGCTAAAAGGGCAAAATCGACTCGAAATATTGAAATCGGGCAGATGTATCTTCATTTCGATCAAAACTAAAAATTTTGTTCAAAATATAGCTTCTAATTTTGCGAATCGTAAATAATACAATGATAATAAATAATGTGCACATTAAAATGAATGGTAATGGGGGATGTATGTACCCCTCGTCTCATAAGTTATTAGAATAAATAAATAAACATTTGCTAAATTATTGAACAATTTTTTTTGGCGGTTTTAAATTTATAAACCCAGAGGAATAATTTATAAATTGGCAGATGATGTGAGTTTAATCCAGTGTAAAGCTTTTACATATGTATACTACTATACGCTGTCCGTTTATGATAGGCTATTACGTCACTGCTTAGCAGTTATGACGTAGTTAATACCAACCGCTAAAATAAAAATTAAAACGACAGAATCCAATTAATTTTAGGCATAAATCCGTTAGTAATTAATAATATTAACATTGCTATAAAAATTAGGCGATAATATGAGGTATTAACTGAGAAAATGGGCGAGAAAGATTTTATTTTTAGTGACATTTAGTTTATTACCAACGTTTTGTTGGTCACGCATAAAGTATAGTTCACATTCACCAGGACAAAAGTGCCTTTTTAGTGAAGTGAAAAACATGGTTGTAAATTTGCTCGGCGAATTTTGGTGGCAAATGCACTTAAAATAAGTTTAACGAGTGTTAATAGAGTGGCTGCTGGCAAAAACAAAGACCTGCCAATTGCAGGGCCCTCAAAACGAACTCATAAAAAACCGCTGGTGACTCGGAACCGCAGGTTAATCGGAATAGACCTTTAGATTGCGTCATATACAATTGATGACGTAATAGCCTATCATAAACGGACAGACATAGGTACATAATATGTAAAGCTGCATTTATGAATCTAATAAAAAAATATATATTTATATAAGCCACCACGCTTTGCCATTTTTTTTTCACATCAACTGCATATGAAGTGTTAACTAGCCCGTGAAAATATTAGTTTCATAGGGATGATGTAAAAATTTATATTCACCGTAGTCTAAATAAATATGCATTTTAAGTGGTGCAAATATTGCTCCTGTACATATCTATAAATTCGGTAGAATGGTATATGATCTTATAAGTGGCGAGAAAATTGCCATAGCGGATTGTTTTTTCAAAAATATTGCGCAAAAAAATTCTTTTCACCGGCTGTCTCAAAGTTGTCTGCAACCAGCATTGCATCATAGAGAAAAGAGTGCGAATGATTGGCGAGAGCATAAGAGAGAGTGAGAAAAATATATAATAAACACGCGTATTTATAATTACTGTATTTCGGTTATGCGTTGATGGTTTTTGATGAAAATTATGTCAAAATATTCTGAAAAGATTAATCTGTTTCCCAAAGCTTTTTTTTAAAAAAAACAGTGAATAATTAAAAACATATTTGACAATCAAAAATAAATTAACATAATTAACAATGATCAAGTAAATTTAATTAAATTTAGTGAGCTTCATGCCCTGGAGAATTTTTTTCTGAATATTTTGACATGATTTTCATCAAAAACCATCAACACATAACCGAAATACAGTAATTATAAATACGCGTGTTTATTATATATTGTTCTCACTCTCACCTAAGCTCTCGCCAATCATTCGCGCTCTTTTCTCTATGATGCAATGCTGGTTGCAGACAACTTCGAGACACCCGGTTTATTTTCAGTTTTCTTTAAAACCACCAAAAAATTTCAAAAATTATTTTTTTTCCAAAATAAATAATAATCGCGATTCCATTTGGCCATTTAATTTCCATAAATACATAATGTTAAAACATTATTCACTTTCATATTATGAAATTGATTGTTTTTGAATAGAATTTGCATAATAGTATACCTTTCGGCACACAAGTTGCTGTTGTTCAGTTATAAAGTTTCTAAAATTAACTGTTCGAATGGCGATTCTATTGGATTTTGAATAATGACCCTTTGGCTTAAACCAACACATCTAGCACAATGCTTGACGGCTCAAATGATTTATTTCACTGAATATGGACAATAAACAAACTAAATTTTAGCAAAATTTGAAAATTTTTAAAAATATTAAAATAAAAAATATTTTCACAAATAAAACAACTCCCGATGAAGAAACAGATTCACCCAAAACTTTCGTCGCAGCATCATAAGCCATAAATAAAATTGTTGTCTACGAGTTTCACAAGCTCTTAAATCAACTTGCACCAACTTTTTCGACTGCATTATTTTTTCATCGCTATCCAATGTTATCTATACCCAGCAAAATAAACTGCATGCACCGCCCATGGTTAATTAATAAAAAATATTTTTCGCAAAAATTTCGTCCCACGTGAATTGCGTACGTATTTTTATGAAATCAATATGGTCTTGCGCTCTTTTGATATCAAAACCATCAGGCAAATTTGGCACGTCTCTGTCATTGACATGTGGACAAGCAAATAATTACAAAAAAACGAAAAAAAATTACTAACAATATTAAAACTAATTACTTACAGAAATTAAATATTATTTAGCAATAATATTACAAATATCGCCCGCACAACAATAATTTATTTAAAATCTTGTGGCACTATGTTCAAAAAATTACTACGCAGCCCAAAAATTTTCGACACAAATTTTCGGCACAATATTTCGGATAATTCTCTTCAAACGTTCATTAATAATTGATTGAGTTTGATCGGCCGGTTGTATGTAGGCCGAATATGTATAGGCCGAAAGGGCTGATGATGCAGAGCACATCAGAAGGAACGCGCTTATATACAGTGCCAACCTACTACATTACAGCAGCTTACAGCATCCTTGTGTGCCAGCCAGGATATAATCGATCGATATCCTGCTACTGCTGCTCCGCGGCCCGTTCGCGAAGTTCGGGAAGGGTGAACGCCCTATCTCAACACTTTGCGCCCCACATACACGCCCTTTACCCGGTCGGTGGTAGCAATTTGCGACCGGGGACGATGGTGGTGGTGATGATGATGGGTTTTCTGGAACGAGCGCAAAAAACTGGATGGTTTTAATATCTGCTTGGAAAAGTGGCGGGTCCTTATGCGCGCTGGATAGTAAAGTGCAATTTAATATGCAGTTGCATGTATGCAAAGAAAGTGTCTTTCGGATGGTTAGTGTTTGCTTAAGCGAGTAATTTTTTTTTTCGTAACTATTGGAGTTGGAAGAAGTTCGGGCAAAGTTGGACCGTTGAGAGTTGCTCTTCTTGCAATCGAATAAAGTTTGCCTTATAAATTGTCATAATAAAATGGAATTGTTACTTTTAGAGCGAGTAGAGAAATAGTAAAATTAATATTTTGAATACGGAAATAGTTATTTAAGTTATCAAGGCAGTATTTTTTTACGCGAATGAAGAAATTATTTGCCGCGGCGTAAAATGGTAAAATCCTTTCGATCGATTATATCGATCCATTTGACAACTCGATCGTTTTGTATATTTTGCTAGTCAGCTTTTATATTATGTAAAGTAGCATTTAATAAAGAAATATTAAACAATCGCGCTATTTAAATTGAATAGAAAATTCTAACCTCAAATATATCGGTGGTTGTTTCGGACCGGCGCTATTTTCCGCTTCCAGCTTCAAATACCCAAGAAAAGTCTTTTTCCATCGTAGAAATGTATTTTCTTTCATAGTGAAAGCCCAAAAACCGATCACAAATGTTTTATTCACACTTTTTCACTTTTCAAATTGAATATTATGACAGTTCACACTTGTAGCTTTCATGCACTGAAATTCTCTATCGGTCGGCTATCGTCGGCACCGTTCGGAAATTCGCTTCAACGGGGATAGTCAGCGGCCATTGCCCTATGCGCGACACTTGCGTTAATAGCCATTTAGTCGCTGCATTGGAATGTGGTGGGCGCATTGTTTAGTGCAAGTGCATTATGTAACTGAGGAATGCGGCGATGCACCTCTTAAACGGTTGGGAATTCCCTCGCCCCGGCATATCCTAAAGTTCAACCGATTTGGATGAAATTTTGTACACTGATAGAGAAAAATTCGTAGAATTCAACCGAGTCATCAGAAGTTTAATTGGGTTTATGGTTTTGAAGTTATTAATTGTTTAATAAATTATTAATAAAATGAATTATTAATTATTTTTATTCATTACTAATGGTAATAATAGTATTAATATTTTAATTTAATTTAACACTAAAACTTCTTAATAAATAATAAATAATTCTAGACACGTTATTTTACCGCTAAAACTAATTTAACAATTTCGGATAAATATTATATTTCGCCATTTTTTAATTAAAAAAATATTTAAATATTTTTTTTATTAATTTAGTTAATAAAAAATTAAGTTATTATTTAATAAAAATTAAATTAATTAATTTAATTATTTATATTTTTATTAATATATTTATATTTATTTTTTTTCTAATTTATTTTAATGTAATTATTCTAGAGGTGTAATTTTAAATTTGTATTTTCCTTTTTATTATACGATTTTAATTATTTAATTAAAATTATTTTGAATAGCTTTAGTTTGTTTTAATTGTAAAACTTTTTGTTTGTAGAAACTTTCTATATACAACCAGCATTACAATTTACAATATCATCATTTCTAGGAGTGCTACATTATTTGAATTTGTAATTTATAATTATAACAAATTTAATTTTATTTATATATTGTTATATTTTTAAATTATAAATATAAAATTCGCTGGAAATGAGATTCCACAGTACTTCTCTCGTTGCTATATTAAAATTTGTTATTCAAATCTTTAGAATTTTGAGGCATCTTTTACTGAAAAATTTTATCGGGTATTTAAAAATGCTTTTTAAATTTTAACTAGGAACAAAATTTTAAACCAATTTAAGCGATAAAGTTGAAACGTGTGTATGAAAAGATTAAAAAGTGAAAAATTTGTTGTAGGTACTCTAATTTAATGAAACTATTTGAAGCTAGATTTAAAATTACCAATATAAATTAATGTTTGAAGTAAATCCTAGCGCTATCAGTGTAAGGGGTGTGTTAAGGGTTAAAAACATGAATTGAGGATTCTAGGACATTTTTGATTAAACTAGTTTAAATTATATTTCAATTTATTATTAGAAAACAAATTTAAAAGAAATCTGACAAATCCAACTGTAAGGGGTGAATTAGGGGTTACAATTGTAATATGTAGGTCCTACCCTAATTTTAATTTAATTAACTAAATAATAATAAGTTAAGTAAGTTAAATTACTACTAGGATCCAAATTTGAAAGAAATCCGAGCATTTTGACTGTACATGGTATGTTAAGGGTTGAAATTGCAAAATAAGGGTCGCATACTATTTTAAATTATATTATTCGTAAATATGTTTAAAATGTATAGTAGAAATCGAATATGAAGAAAATCCGAACCATATGACTCAAACTCTATATTGGAGGGGTGGGGGTGTGTGTTAAGGGTCGAAAATTATTTTTACTCACTTTTTATGTAAATATTACTAAAATAACTGATGGAAAAGTGTGGGTAATGCTGCCACATAAGAATCACAACACCGGCAATTTTTGAACAATTAACTCAAATGGCAAATGGGTCGTAGGGGCTTATTTTTAGGGGATGAAACTTTTACCAGCATTTTCTTCAATGTATCCCTGATATGTATACCAAATTTGGTCCAAATCAAATATTCCTCCTGGCAGGTATTCACGTTACAACTTATTCATTTTTACAACTTTTTGACCCTTCAACCCTTAATAAAAATTCAACCCTATAATAAACTCAAGATTTTTTGAGAGCATTCACCACTTGGGGTATACACGAAACATATGTTCAATATTTGGTCAAAATCGGTCAGCAACTTTAGAAGATTAAGTGGATCTACCGATTTTGCCATTTTTAGCATGTTTTTGGCCTATAACGCGCAGGTCTTTGAGAATTTTATAAACTTTTTTTCTTCGATATCATCTATGGGCAAGTAGAAAAAAAGGACGCAAATTTTGCTTTAATCGGGTCAGTAGATTCCGAAATATAGTGGTTTAAAGAATTGCACAGACCGACAGACCGACAGACCGACAGACCGACAGACCGACAGACCGACAGACGGAAATTAGTGAATATGATTTTCGTAATCTACGCATTCTATAATGTAGAAAAAAGTGAAATTTGGAGAAATTTTTTTTTTCATGAATACAATACTTCCTCTACGAGAGAAGTAATTTAAATCATAAATAATTAAATTTAGTAATTAACTCATATTTTTTTTCTAATTTATATATTTTATTTATATTTAAAATTTTATGGCTAGATTTTATTATCACGCGACTAAAAATACATTAAAATAAGCACAAAGAAATCCACTATCCAACAATAATTATAAATTATTATTTGCAAAAAACCATTTAAATAGTAAGCAATAATAATAATAATATAGCTTTCTTCCTATTAATTCATCACTCAATTTATTTTCTGCGAGACCTACTTACCTTCTAGAAAATGCATTTTGCGATTTGTAAAGTTCAAAATTTAATTATCTCTCGTCTCTGGCGGAAGCGCATTCAAGATTCATTTAAAAAACTACATCGTTTGGATATTAAATAAGGGCGCTAATTGTAATCGGGTTTATTTATTTCTAGTTTCCTAACAATTTCTGCAAATAAATTAATTTTCATCATTAAACATTTGATTGCTTTGTCGATAAAAAAAGGGACTTCCACCGGCTGCCTCGAAGTTGTCTGCAACCAGCATTGCATCATTGAGAAAAGAGCGCAAATGATTGGCGAGAGCTTAAGAGAAAGAGAGAAATATATAATAAACACGCGTATTTATAATTATTGTATTTCGGTTATGCGTTGATAGTTCTTGATGAAAATCATGTCAAAATATTCAGAAAAGATTAATCTGTTTCCTAAAGCTTTTGTTTTTTAAAAATAGTGGATAATTAAAGACATATTTAACAAACAAAAATAAATTAACATAATTAACAATGATTAATTAAAATTATTCAAATTTAGTGAGCTTCTTGCCCTAGAGAATTTTTTTCTGAATATTTTGACATAATTTTCATCAAAAACAATCAACGCATAACCGAAATACGCTAATTATAAATACACGTGTTTATTATATATTTCTCTCACTCTCTCCTAAGCTCTCGCCAATCATTCGCGCTCTTTTCTCTATGATGCAATGCTGGTTGCAGACAACTTCAAGACAGCCGGTGAAGGACCCTTAATATAAATTACTCCATCCAGAATTGAATATTTGCTATTACGTTAAAAAATTGGCGCCAAAATGAAATAAAACCCAATATTAATTAATTATTTAATATTTATTTACAAATTTGACAATATTATTTGGTTACAATAGTAATAAGTACATGAATTAATCAATTTGTTAATAACTTATACTTAAATACAAGACAACAAAAGTACAACAAAAAAATACAATATTAATTTAATTAAATCAATAAAGCATAGTATATAATTACACAGTCATAATTAATATTATAAACAATTAATCTTATAACCTAATAGCAGCTTCAATTCAAGATTTGAGGAAGAAACAATACAAACGGGTTTTTATATAAAATGTGAGAAATTATTTACAACAATAAGGCAGCAATAAAATAGATAGTTAATCAAAACCGGTACTAGAACTCGTCTACAAAAAAAATACGCAGTAAATAAATAAACGACAATAAATTCCGCGCCAATCAAAAATTATGTACAAAAATCCAAAATTCTTCCTCAAACCGCCACCCCAAAAAAATCACTTACCAAAAATGCTGCGCTTTTTACTTTTACTCTGAATGGGCGTCATCCGCGGCGAAGCCGGCACTGGCGGCAAGGGTCGCGTAGGCGGCTGCTGCTGCAACTGGTACACCGTATCACTATGGTACCGCGGGTCCGGGTTCTGCATGCGCCGATGCATATCATTCGCGCTCGCCGTCAAGCGCGACCCGCGCACAAACTGTTTCTGCGCCATGCGCGGACTCTGGTTCAACCGGCCCATCACCACCCCTTGTTGCCCATACGACCCATTCTCGCCCTCATGTATCTGCCCGTACATATCACACACTTTATTGCGCACCGAGACTTGCTTCGCGCCGTAAATCGGCTCGGCCATCACGCTTTGCCGCGAAGCGTACATCGGATTGCCAACCGCCGTTTGGTTCAAATACAAGTTGCGATTGGTCGAATGTCGCTGGATCGGCGAGGGAGTGGGAGCATATCCGCCGATTTGCCCGAAAATCTCGTTGTCGTTCACGATCAGCTCGCGCCTGGTCGGGCGCGCTTGCGCATCTAACGAAATGCGCCTGCGCTCGCCGTAAATGGGTTCGTTGATCGTGATCGACCCATGTCGGGTGAGTCCGTAATTATTCTGGCGCACGTAATCGATCGGTTGCCCGTACATGTCCTCCACGCGCATGCGGCTCGCTTCGCGCGGTTGCACCACGTACATGTTGGGTCGCGGAACGTACTCCACTTCCGGTCGGTAATAAACTTCCCGTTTGTTCATATACAAATTTTCTCTATTGCTTTGGTATGGCACCGCATTGGCGTAGCCGTAAATTTCCTGCCCTGGCGGTAAAAACACGTCATCTTCCAAAATGCTGTCCTTCTGGTCGGAAATGCGCCGTTGCGGCGGACTTTTCGTGAAGCCGTTTTTGGTCGGCCAAGCCGCTTGCGGACTTTCCTTCTGCGAGAAGCTCACTTTCTTATTAATCTGTTGGTCGAGTTGCGCTTGTTGCGTTAAGCTACCGCGCTTGAAAATCGGCCGATACAAACTATTATTGTAGTTCTCGTAGTTCGGTACTTCGATGGTGCGCCGTTCCGGCGAGCTGCGCACGAAGCTCGGCGGCATGCGCAACGAGTACCGCGGGTTGATTTGGTTGACCATCGCGCGGCCTTCCGGCAGCATCGCGCGTTGCTCGATTATGTACGTGTTGCCGCTGGCTCCTTGGACGTATTGCACGTTTTGGGGGAAGGGTGAGGGAGGAAGCATCCCCGTATTGCTCCTCGGTAAACTTAGCGCGCGGCGACTCCGGTAGGTCGTCGGCGACATGCTGCGCGATCTGCGCACCACCGGATCTTCTCCATAACCGCCATTCATGACGTGGTGCATGTAAATATCGTCTTGCTCCTTCTGCTTCTTGATCTCCTTCCAGTAGTACTCCTCCACATTCTTCCGGATTTCCTCCTTTTGCGGAGACGACTTCAAACTGGACGTGGAACGGCGCATGTCGACCGGAGTCGACGAGCGGATGCTGTGTGTGCTGGTCATCGGCGACAAGGAGCGGTTGTGCAGTGGAGAGGGGGTGTGGACCATCGCATTGGTTTGCAATTGGTTGCTCCGCTTCAACGACCCATCCGGATAATCGATCTGGATCTCCAAATTCGTATGACTAGGTTGCAAGGTTTTCTTCCCCGGAACGGGCGAGCGGTTCTTCAGCAATTCCGTCGCGATAATTCTATCGGTACTGACTTGATCTTGCGGGATGGGCGATTTCATCCTCGGCGCCAATTCGATGATGTCGCGGTTTTGCGGAAGCTTCAACTTGGTGGCTTCCAGCGATGGAGACTTTGGGGGCTTTTGGTCCAATAATCGGCTCCGATGTCTCAGCGAGTCCACGCAGTCGAAAACGGTACCGTAAGTCTCTTCCAGCGCGGGATGGCCGTTTGGTAAAGCTTTGGGGTTGACGACTTTCACGTCCTGTCGCGTTTCTTCTAGTCGTGGTGGAGTGTCGCGATTCAGTGTCCTTCGATTCAGCGAGTTGTTGATAAAATTGGAGTCGTTTTCGTAGTTGTTCGGCTTATCTAAAGTACTACTCGAACTGGTGTCGATGTATTTGCTCACATACGGCATGTTCATGTACGTCGGAGCTTTCGGTAGCGGTTTGTCCATATCCACGTACTCCTCGGGTACTTTCTCGAAATTCTCCTTGACTTGCTTGAACTTGTTCACGTGCATTTTGGCGTAGTCCTCCTCCGCGCGCGTAATGTAGTCTTTGGTCTTTTGCGTGGTACTACCACCAATAATCGTGTGTCGATGCGGCGATTGGCGACTGAAAATGTTATCGTTGTTCATATTATCAGAATAAACAACTCCCGAGTCGTTCTTAATTTTCGCCTCATCCTTATTCTTCTTCCGACTCCCGAAAAGTCCACCCGAGAAGATCTTCTTGATACTATTGCTCCGCCGCTTCTCTTTAGTCTTGTCCATCACGAAATCGTCCAATTGGCTCTCCCAATTGATGCTGTCGATCGACTTCTGTCGCAGAATGATCGGAATCGATTCTACTGATCCATCTTCGTACAGCTCGTTCGAGTTCTCATCTTTGGTACTATTTGGGATGCTGAATCGCTGACTTGGAAGGCGTTTGGTGAGGAAAATTTCGCTTCGCACTCGCGGCGAAGGTGTCGGCTTATCGATAGCGATTTTCGGCGATTTGCTCTTCAAATCGTCCACATTTTGTAACTTGAAGGCACCAGAGCGGCGCAATAACGTCGCTGGCTTCTTAGGAACTTCCGGTTTTGACTTCGTTTCGAACTTCTCCTTCACTATGTCGATGGACTTCTTCTCGTGGAAGCTTCGCTGCAGTTTGGCGTACGCTGATTTGTTGATCGCTTTGCGATTGGAGTTGGGATTGTTGCGGATGAGGACGATGTCCTCTTCCTCGATTGGTTTCTCGTCGATTTTCGATTGGGGATTGGAGGAAGGGGAGTCATTTTGCGTCTCGGCTACCGCGTCCATTGTCTTGGTTTGGGTGGCGACTTACAGCATCAGCATGAAGATCCTGAAAGGGAAAATAAACAGTCTTAGTAGGTCTATTTATAGGTGAATGGCATATGCTGCTCGACATACAGGAAATGAGTCGGAGGGTGCAAACTCACACACCTAAAGCTTTCTTGGAATGCACGCCCTGTTTTGATTTTTCACACGTACAACTAACTGATTTTATAAAACTTCGCTGAACAAATACGATTGATGCTTATTTCCTCGCCATATTACATAGTGCAATTGCTATTATCTCATTTTATCATTGTGTCAATATTTTAAGTTCGACTGATAATGCCGTCTAATTTGTTTAAGTTAGTACTAGTATTTATATTTTTGATAACGGGCGATTTTAATATTTTGATTTTGAGAGCGTTTTGCACCACTTAAGGGAACGGCAGTTTCGAAGTTGTCTGCAACCAGCATTGCATCGTAGAGAAAAGAGCGCGAATGAATGGCGAGAGCTTAGGAGAGAGGGAGAAGAATATATAATAAACACGCGTATTTATAATTAGTGTATTTCGGTTATGCGTTGATGGTTTTTGATGAAAATCATGTCAAAATATTCTGAAAAAAATTCTCTAGGGCACGAAGCTCACTAAATTTGAATAATTTTAATTAATCATTGTTAATTATGTTAATTTATTTTTGATTGTCAAATATGTCTTTAATTATCCAGTATTTTTAAAAAAACAAAGCTTTGGGAAACAGATTAATCTTTTCAGAATATTTTGACATGATTTTCATCAAAAACCATCAACGCATAACCGAAATACAGTAATTATAATTACGCGTGTTTATTATATATTTTTCTCACTCTCTCCTAAGCTCTCGCCAATCATTCGCGCTCTTTTCTCTATGATGCAATGCTGGTTGCAGACAACTTCCAGACAGTCGGTGGAGGATCCTTAAGGACCAGGTCAAAGTATTTATTGATTATTGGTAATTTTGCGATTACATTTAATGTTGTTGATAATTAATTTAAATTGAACGGTGCTATTGATTATTGTGTTTGGATGTAAAAAAAATAATTGTTGATTTTATGAACTGTTGCACTGCAATAATGATGATGAAAATAAATAAACAGAGTCAGTAGCACGAAAATGTTTTGTTTTGAAGTGTAAACATTTTCAGAGTGCGCGCACTAAATTTGAAAATAATTTAAATTTTTTTTTAAAGAAAAATTAAATTAAAATATTTTTTTTAATTTTTTTAAGAATTTTTTTTTGTACAAAAATTGCAAAAACTTCAAAAATTATTACAAAAAACAAAATATAACCAAAATATATCAAAATAATTTTCAAACCAAAATTCCCCTCATCCAAAAAAATTTAATATTCCACTAAGACGCACTAAAACAATTCCTGCAACTAAGCACGTTTCGCCGCTACTCTCCGCATCCAAACCCCCTTATCAATTTTCCGCAACAATTTCCCGATATAATTGATCACCCAATAAAAATCTATCTATCTCCCCAAAACAAAAGCGCGCGCTTTTCCAATTTAAATCTTATCTTACCCCGAAATTGCGTTTCTTTACCGCACACTTAACTAAATGCACGTCGAGTGTATTGCACAGTATTTTGCACACAAACACATACGCCGAGATAAACATAAGTCGAGTTGAAAGCCAAATCGCAGAAAGTCACGCATTTACCTTTTTATTGTGGATTGCTGCTGCAGCTGCATTTATCGACGGCGGAGCGAAGAGAAGAAAAGAACCAGGCAGGCAGCGAGCGATGTCGGAGCGCCGTAAATTCGAAATTGAATGACGGGAGAGGAAACCGGGAGCGAGACTCCTCTTCCACTAGTATTTAAATTTAATATGTCGCGCGATTATTTTCACGGGCGCCTTTCTCGGCGGAATGCCACCACGATTTGTCGCTCGATGGGATAATCTTCTTATCGCTTTTTCTACTGATAAGCACCTGGGTGACTGCGCGACTCGCAGCGGATTTTCTTTTTAATTTTTTTTTTATGATATTGATTATTACTATTATACTTCCTGCAGTTGAAGGTATGGCAAAAAATATAAACCAGATTGCTTGCACAATATTTTATTGTTACAATGTGAACTTTACGCTGTGATAGTGTTACACTCATTCGTGTCTAGTTTAAGCAACAATAAACTATAGTTCAACAATTTCTTTTTTATTTATATTTAATGCGAGTCAGAAAAATTAGTCAAATTTTCACACTAAATTTTGTTTGGAATTTTTGCATAAATTTGTTGAATTTTAAAATGAAAAGCAAAAGTCGGGATTTTATAGAAAAAAGTAAAAAAAAACCCTAGGGCGGAAAATATATACTTTCCGCACTCGTATTTTTTTTTTCATATTTTTTGCACAAATTTGTTGATTTTTGAGACGAAAAAGAAAAATTGCAATTTAATAACAAAATTTAAAAAAAATCCCTAGGGCGGAAAATGTGTACTTTCCACACTTATTTTTTATTTTATTTAATTTTCACATTTTTTGTACACATTTATTGATTTTTGAGACAAAAAATAAAAAATAATCGAAATTTTACAGCAAAACCAAAAATTAAATAAAAAAAATCCCTAGTGCAGAAAATACTTTCCACACTCATATTTTTTTTAAAATATTTTGCTTCACTTTATTTAATTTTATTGTTGAGACAAAAAAAAATTCAAACTAAAACGATATTTTTGGTCCCACGCCCCGAAAGTTCCACTTTCCGCCCGGACGCAACAACGCAGCGCATACATAAAACTTCCTCGAAATTTTATTTCATAAAATTCTACCTTCATTATCAACGTTTTGAGTAATTTATTATCATAAACAAACAAAATTCTTTGAATAAAAAATTATCATCTAAACCACACAAGACGATAATAATTTAATGTGCTTTAGAATGGAATCTCAAAGTCATAATTTATCAATTAATTAACAACATACACACAATAAGCGCTTTGTTGGCTGAGTAAATCACTTAGTATAATCAAAAAATTATATTCAAAAGCGAAAAACCCAATCAATAATTGCAGACACGAAGTGCACTAAATCAGTTCTCGGACATATATCTCGAAAATGTCGTACACGTTAAACGGCAAATGATTAATTCATAAAAGTGCGGCCGTTACACTCTTTATGCATTAAACATTAAAACTGACTAATGGATCTATAAACATAAATAAATATATATGTGCAACTTTGGCATTTTAAAGAGCGCGCGGTAAATAAACGTTTCGACAACCATCTAATTACTCTAATTGCATTTCTGGTTTTTTTCCTACCAGCTATCTAGTACTAGTTGAAAACCTTGCTTTTAAAACTGTAATTAATCGAGGGGCGTGCAATGCAATGCGATTCAAATTATACGCTGTGAATTGAGTGTATAGCTTCAGTACTTGCACGTGTCCGTTAGGGGAATAATTAGTACTGTGAGAAAATTTCTTTATTTTATAAAAAAAAAATGCAAAATCTGAAGTTTGAAGAAGAATAAAAAATTACTAGTATAGTCTGAGGCGTGATTGTAGCGCGTGACGTCACAGCGCTGACCCTCATAGAGATCTGCTTGCGGTATTGAGTGACGTCACGCGCAAAATTCATTCACAGACTATAAAGTATTCATAATTTTTTTAGAAAAAACGCATTTTTAATAAAAAATATTATTAATATATTATAAAAAAAATATTCTGACGAATGTTTGTCATCCTAACTACCCATAAAATCATAAATCAAGTGCAATACAATTTTGAGTGGACGGTTTCATAACAAAAAGGTGCTTGTTGGTAAAACAAATTAATTAATGTATTTTGAATATGTACTTAAATCTAATGCAAGAGTTAAGTTAATTAGTGTTGTTATAATTTGTTCAACCTTGAAATTTATTAAAAACTTGTATAGCGTCAGCATAAATAAATAAATGAAATAATATATGAGGGCGGTTTTAAATGTCTTATGTCATATGTACGACATTTGAATATTGGAGTCATAAATATGACATCATGTTGAGTGTGGTTTGTATTTAACACCAAGACAAAAATTAATTAAGTTGTTTTAGTTCCTCCAAAAAAAAAAAAAAAAAAACAAATAATAAAA
This sequence comes from Cryptophagus acutangulus, assembly GCA_963556235.1. Classification (NCBI taxonomy): domain Eukaryota; kingdom Metazoa; phylum Arthropoda; class Insecta; order Coleoptera; family Cryptophagidae; genus Cryptophagus; species Cryptophagus acutangulus. The sequence goes on from OY744569.1 coordinate 3,873,251, forward strand.
ATAATAAAAATTACGTAGTTTCAAAAAAATCGACAAAAAAATATTTTAAAAAATAATTAAAAATTGTTTACACCTCCAGACGGATATAAAAGTGCAAACCATAATAATAAGTCAAGTTAATGCAATGCACTCGTCAAGACATTGAAAATAAAGGTGACTTTTCATACTCGGAATTTGTTTTGAAATTTCACACAAAACGTGTACCTATGCGATTCCGACTGCAATTTCGAGATAACAAAATTTTGCTTGCAGTTATGCATTTTACAATACATTGTAAATTTATTTTTTATTTAAATTAAAATTTAAAATAGAGCATTTTTGAAAATAAGCCTTATTTATCGGCAGTTTAAAAATTTTGGATACTATATTCTAAATCCTATTATAGTCTGACTTTTTCTAAATTTAGATAATCTTTATTTATGCCGGTTTAAAGTAAGTATCCATAATTTAGGAGAAATATGAATTATGCAAATATTTTCTAGGAATAGCTATCGAGTTACTTGTTTCTTTGAGAAATACGTCATAAAACAGCTTACTTTTGAAGGCTAGACAAATAAATCTGTCTTCTGACATCTAATATAAACAATAAACACGACACAACAAGTTGTATAACAAGTCATGTAACATGGTTTTCGTCTACTATCAACGAATCAAACATAAATAAATGTCTATAACATGTTATATAACTATTGTTGCACAACTTGTTACATAACATGTTATATAACTTGTCATACGCCAAAATTAAAAACGTTTTAATTTAGCAATAGTCGCATTTGCACAATATTATTCCTCTATTTCAACATATTTATTCGAAAATAAGGTCAGCGGACTATAAAGAGCGTATAATTATGACATAAAGCCGCCCGTATGTGCAAGTTAATATGTAGAAAGGAGGAGAGGCATTAACGAATAACCTCGCGAATAACGTTCTTATGGAAATGGCAGATTATAAGTAAATGTATAGTATGTGTGCATGTGCAGCAGAGAGCACAACAACACAACAGGCGCAACAAGAAAACCAAAACAAATCCCGTCCGCCCTCGCTGTTGCAGACAGCCACCGGAATAGCCCCATCGGGTTCCCTTCTTTTATGCACGCTCGCTCGTCTGCCCGCTTTACCCCGAATGCAAATGCATCATACTACAAAACGGCAAAGCTCCTTCCTTTCTATGCAACGAACGACGAAGTTTTTTCTACGTGACACAAAATAAAATACTGATGTTCAAAGGGCTCGAAACTCATCAGGACAGGGTGGCTTATTAGAATTATTTTGGTGATTTATGAGTAGTTTTTACCAGGTGAAGGAGGCTATTATAGATTTTTGGTTGGGGGAATTTTGTTGGGTGAATGGGACTTAGATCCGGTCATTCTGGTGGATGCAAGATCTAATTTAATTGTTTTTCATTATTTTTTTTTGGCTTGATTGATACTTATGACAATATTAATTGAGACCAAGAACAAATTTTGTTGAAAAATAATTTTTAAAAAATATTTTTTTGAAAAAATAAATTTTTTTGAAGAAAAACATTTTTTTTTTCATACTTAAATATTTTTTTCAGTTATTTTGACTTATCTGGAGCAACAATTAATTTATTACCCATAAAAATCTTTTTCTCCCAAATTTTTGGGTTCCTTTAGCAAGATCCAAAATCTGTTAGTAATTGGCGCGCTATTGACCATCTGGACTAGATGAGGATGTCGAAAGAAAAAAATCGAAACACGTGCCTAATTGTTGAAATTCTCGGCACATATGCCTCCTAGACTAAAAGAAACCGAAAATTAATCAAAATTCATTAAAACTCCTTTGTGACTATCGCACCTGGCGCTTGTGTAGTAGCAATATAGAAACTAGAAATATATTTTTTAAAGGTCTTTTGTCGACTATACAATAATGCAAAAGTTATCTTTGTCAACTTTGTTTCTAATCTTTACGGTTTTGCTTGGCTGGTGGTCAATTTGCTTAGGACCGAAAACGTCGGTAGGTATAAATTTTCATCCCTTATGCATATTTAGTATTTTTATTTACAAATAAGATGGAATAATTTTAAATAGGAAAATCAAATTTTAAACAGAGATGGGGCACCTACTATTATAATTAATTTCGATTAAATCTTTTTTTAGAGCTACATCTGCCAGGGCAGGTGTTAGATTTTGAATTATGGCCTGTAACTATTTTATTGGGCCATGTGCCCAAAACACGGCACTATTTTCGAAATTTGTATACAGTGGGCCATTACTAGTACTTTTGTTATATTATCCAAAATATAGATAAATAAAATAGTCCTATAAAAAAATCTCAAGTCAAAATTTTTAGCCAAAAAATCCAATTTTTTTTTTATTTATTTAAATAAAATTTATTTGGGAAAATTTGAATATTTGACATCGCTTAAATAATTTTTTTTGACAATGGAGCAAAATTTAGTTGGCGCAATTTGGGAAGAACCGTGACCTTGAATAGAACTTCGAGACGCCAAATATTTTTTTTTCCATTTTTCTTTAATTTTTCTCACTGAATAAAATTAAATATATTTTCTTGGGCTAATCCCCTTGATCTTTAGCAAAATAAATTTTCTACAAAATGTACAATATGTAAAATTAGAATTAATAATTCTCTGGCGCTATAAACTGTAATTAGTTTCTATGTATAGGACCCATTAAAGCGGTTTCATATGTTTGACGTTGGAATGTTATTATTCATTTACGTTTAGTACTGCAAAATAACGAAAAAAAAAAAAAATAATATCTAGTTTGAGAACTGTTAAATGTTATATTGTTAAAGATCTTTAGTTGACACATGAGACCGGCTTTGAAGGAAATATCTGCATTATTATTCACGTATCTCTTTTGTTCGCATTTTTCTTTGCCTGACTCACCTTTTAACATATTTGCAACAGGTACACATTTTTGAGAACATTCCGCCTCCGATGGCCGGGCGAGGCAATTGTTGCATGCAATTTTTTTTAATTATTTTGCACAAGATGCGTTTAAAAAATTTAAAATATATTTTATTTAACATAGTTTTGCATAAAATAGTAAAAAAAAATAATTGCATGCAATTATTGCTTCAGTTGCATGCAACGATTGCTTCCGTTGCATGCAACTTTTGCTTGCAAGTGACAAATTCGACGTCTCATTAAATAGTAGACACATTCTCTTACGCATTTGCGTCTTGGTCTTCCGTTCAGTCGGCTTTGGACCAAATGTGTGCATTTTTTTCAATAACATCTGTGAAATTGAATATACGACTACTGGCACCGAAAGCGGAAATTTGTTTTTTGCTCTTATTAAAGAAACATCTCGCATACACGTATGATTACACTTAAAAAGTGAAAAAATACGCTTTTTATTCTTCGCTCTCTACCTGAAAAATCTTTCGCATGTTGTACTGGTTAATCACGCGCTCTAAATAACACTTATTTTGTATACCTGCAATTTGAGTGCCTCCGCATCCATTCATGCACTCTTATTTATCAACATGTTTTGCTTTTTTTTTGTTTGTTAAGGCTGAAGAAATTTGTACAAGACAGGCTTAAAAAAAATTTGAAAAATATTTTTTTTTTGAATTAAAATTAAATTTTGAATAAAAAAAGTTCTACATTTTAATTTATTTTTTTAATTGATGATAATTTATTTATTAATAAAAAAATTATATTAATTTTTTTTTAGTACCAATTATTTTTCAAACTTTTCCTCAATTTTTGTGACCCAGATCCTCATTTCTACGAAATCAAGTTGCGTGTTATATATTTTTTACTAAATGATTAAAAATGAATTAAGCACAGTTTCAATTTACTGTTATCTAAAAATTAATGTTTTTCTACCATTTTTTATAATTATAAAAACCATTTTGCTTCTTTAATTAAACATTAATTGGACTTCCTCGAAATTAAAACTAATTTTGAGCCAACTATCACGAAATTCGAATAATTAAACTTTGAACTTTATGATAAATATTTATTCGTTCAGATAAAATTTGATAACTTACCATTTTAAAACAAAAAATATCCAAAAAAAATTAATAATCCAAAAAACGTGGAGCCAATGCCAAACTAATGACGATTCAATTCACACTGAACTTATTATAATAAATTATGACAAAAACCCACAATGACAAACTTTATTCGCGTATATACGAATAAACGACCTTCGCGCAAAAATTATTGTTTAAACAATATGACATGTAATATATTATTATATTTATTGTTCAACTATACACACAATTTTTTTTGTCAAAAAAAATTCTGCTGCCGTACAATAATAATAATAACAACTTAGCACTGAGTCGATCGAGGAGGAAGCCGAAGAAGTGCTGGTACTACTGGTAGCTGGTACTGCAGCGATTGATGGTACACAAACTAGAAGCAAACAAGACGAACAGAGAAAAGGTTTGGGTTCCTATTCAGTGCGCGCAGTACTATAATAAACCAGCATAATGCAGTTCTGCCCTCCGGGTTTTTTTCGTCTTCTGACGAGCGACGAGAGATTGTCGATGGTTTTTGCTGCTGCTGCTCATGGACCATTCACAGAACTCTTCTTCTTCGCCATTGACCTTGAACTGAGATTCAAAGCGCCAGTTTGAAAATCGTTTTCGCAAACAACATGCAAGTGAAAATATTTAGCTAAAAATAGAAACTAATTAATTTTTTCTCGCAGTTTATTCTAAATTGCACATTATTTGCGATAGCTATTTGAATATTAAAAAGCGCCGCGCGGTTTAAATATTTGAATAGCGCATCTTGAAGTGATTGTGTAGGCAGCCAACAATACAATTATACAAGTTTTGAGGAAAATAATTAATGACCGTATGCAACCAGCAATACAATAAATTTATGGAAACTAATTGATATTTGGAAAACGGTTGGACGAAATTTCTTGAAATTTGGAACAATGTTAGGAACATTTTAGATCTTTTATCTGTAATTTTTTCAATTTTTTTGAATGGCAAATTTTTGAGGTAGAAAGCTAACTTGTCTTTTTTATTGGCAAATGAGGATATATATTAGCATATTCGAATGCGCATGTCTATTAAAATTATTGTACTTGAATAGCGCACCTTGAAGTAAACATATAGACAACTAACAATACGAACTAATTTTTTTAGTAAAAGTAGGCAACCAACAATACTTTCACGAGTCGTGCACATGTTTAGAAATCGATCAATATTTCGAAAACCGTTCAACGAATTTTTTTGAAATTTGGTCTAATGTTAGATATATTCAAGATCTACTATCTGTAATTTTTTCAGTTTTTTTATAATGATAGGTTTTAAAGATAGAGGGCTAAATATTAGTAAATTAAACAAAAAACACAAATTTACGTTTATTCAATATTTATTGTCTTCAGTTATTGAAAATGCACTTTAAACATATGTATTGGTTGTTAATGGTACAATCAATGAAACTTTTTCCTTGAAAATCCATAGAAGGCATTTATTGAAAAATAATATACAAGAAGCACGACGAAATTAAGTTGAAATAAATCAATAAATGCCAGCTATCGATTTAGTTTAACAAAAAAAAAAATATTTTTTGTTTTTTTTTCTAAAGAGTAGACTTTTTTTTAAAGCACTTATACAAAAAGTCGAAATAAATCTTGAATAATGGCCTACAGTTACGTTATTCAGTATGTCTATACTTTATATATAATTTTACATTTTATTGTTAATCACCATTGCTGATACGTTTTAGTTTCGTTTCATTAAATCACATTATTGTATACAATTTTTTGTTTCGTAATTTACAAAAAACAATATCAACTGTAATTTAATTAAAGAGAAAAATAAAAAAAGCGACATTATATATTTTAAAATATATTATAATTATTATAGCACCATTAAAATGATCGTTTCAAACAACTAAAACAAGTGATAATAATTTGTTCATAAATTACAAATTGGACCGTTTTATTATTTTTACGTGTTAGAATCATGAATGGATTTGAATAAAATCTCTAACAATTAATGTTCGTTCTACAAATAGTTATCGAACTCATGGCACAATTCCTCTCTTACAACTGTACACTATTTTCGCTTAAGCCTATCAATTAAATTAATTCAAAAATATTGTCGACCAGAACTCAAATGGCAGTTATACAGTTTGTTTCAAAAAAAGCAGATTAAATAATTAAAGCTTAGTTTAGAACACAAATGTGAAGCGCGATTTAATATAAAAAAAACGATACAAATTACAAAAATAATTTTTTTTTTTCATAAAAACCTACTAATTAAATTAAATCGTAAATGAACACAAAGCTATAATATGAACACTTAATTAGGGAATCTATACAATTACAAAAAAAAATTAATTAATAATGACTCTTGATTGCAAAATCGATCAACTTAAAAATTTATTGAGATTAATTTATTAGTCCGTTGTCCAAAAGTGCGTCGTCGTCATTGCTGTCACAAAAAAAAATTATATCAGCACAAATTAATAATATTAGGGCTTGCGCAACGTATTGCGCAGCGCTGCGCGCCACATGTGCGCAGTTCGACGCGCATGCGCAACAAAAAACTCACCTAAAGAACACAAGTCCATAACCGTGAAGCATTACATAAATTTAAAAAGCATCAGTCTATATTATTAGTATTATTATCGTATAATTTTATAAATGTAATAAAATATTTATAACATTACTTATCGACTAGATTAATTAGCTTATTTACAATAAATACTGATTTATCACAAATGAAATAAACTACAATTGAAAAACACAACAAAATTAATTTAATAAACTTTCTCAATATTATTATTATTATTTTTTTTTGATATGTTATATATATGTTTTTTATAATAGGTACTATACAGTGTGTTTGAATCTTAATCACCTCTACTCAAACGAAAAAAAAAATGAAATTAATAATCTGAGCAGCGATTATTAAGTGGAACGCGACACCCTGTGATCAGAAATTTATTTGCAACTAGTATTTGTATTGTCTCTAGCACATTAAATTTCATTTGTCAACAATTAAATTTCTTCACCTCGCATCGAATCAAATATTGAATAGCAACAAAATCAGCACTTGTATGGACGTCACAAAAACGACACAATCAAATTTAATGTGATAGACGGATTGAGCGACACTGGATGGCTTGGGATGGATGATATTCACAGGAGGGGGTTCAACAATTTCATCAAACTGATCGGAATCAGCGTATATTAAAGAGGACGGAATCCATCGCAGTCTGTTCAAGTTTTTGTTAGCAGCACAAATTCAATTAAATTATGGTTAGTAGACAAAATAGAAGCAAATACGAAAAATCCTCTTACCTAGAACAAGGCTTCACATTAAGGCCATTGATGGCCTTCGCGCCCAAATCGATCGATTTCGAGTTTTGCAGCTCGAAGCCGTGAATGCAACCGTTAAAGCCTTGCGTGAATCGGCCACTGCTCATTAGCGTTACATTTGGAGTGCCACCCAGATAGATATTGCCCTCGCAATTGATCATCGAGGTGAGACCATCCGATTCACCATCCTTGGTGTACAGATGGTCCAGTTCAATTGAGCCGATTTTGCCATCGCGCTTCAGGATGATGGTGTGTCGTTGGCCGTTGTCGATGCGCACTTCTTCAATGCGAATTATCGCGGGGCCACTGCCTAGGTCGTAGCTGTATTCGAGAATGCCATCTTGCACTGAAATTTTGGAGGGAGATTTGTTAGAGGAGGGAAGATTTTTTGATTTTTAGATCTATAGATCTTTAGATTTCTAAATTTTTAGATCTATAGATCTTTAGATTTTTAGATATTTTGATCCATAGATTTTTATATTTTTCGATCTATGGATCTTTAGATTTTTTGGATCTATAGATCTTTAAGTTTTTAGATCTTTTCATCTATAAATCTATAGATTTTTAGGTTTTTTTGATCTATAGATCTTTAGATTTTTTGATCTATAGATCTTTAGATTTTAGATTTTTTGATCTATAGATCCTTAGACTTTTTATCTATAGATTGTTAGATTTTTAAATTTTCTATAGATCTTTAAGTTTTTCGATCTTTTGATCTATAGATCTTTAGCTTTTTAGATCTATAAATCTTTAGATTTTTAAGATCTATAGATCTTTAGATTTTCAGATCCTTAGATCTTTAGATTTTTAGATCTATAGATCCTTGATTTTTAGATCTATAGATCTTCTTAGATCATAAAATAGTTTTACCTCCCAACGAAATATAATCATCGCCTTGTCCATCTTTGAACGGATCTTGTCCATGCCAAAAGATCAAACCATTTGGAGACTTGGTCGAAAACTCCAAAGCAATTACTTCATTATCCTCTTTCCCATTATCCAGCAAATTGCGACTGAACTCCAAATATCCATTTCCATTAAAATTGGCATCTCCTCTAATCTCCGTCCCTAAACAAAAAATCATCAACCCCTTTCTCTAAAAAATGATAAAAACTTACGTTGATCGCATTTCTCGCCAGTATATCCCAAAGGACAGTCGCAAACAAACTTTCGGCCAACGCTCCTACATTCCGCACCATTTTCGCATGGATTATTGGTGCAACTATCATCCATCTCCTGCTCGCAATTCCTTCCACTAGAAGTTGTCCAAAAATAAATAACCAAAATGAAGGTATAGCAAAACTCACCTAAAGTCCGGCAAACAAGAACATTGGTAATCCATTGGAGAGGTCGGATAACAAGTTCCACTATTCTGACAAGGATTACTGGAACACCCAGTCCTCCTACTATCATAATTGATCGCCTTATCCTCACTTGGCACATAAATATTGTTCAACGTCTCATCCTCACCATCGCAATCCTCCACGTTCGACGAATCGTTGATGCTTTGCAACAAATTGATATTCAATCCCGAAACGTTTATCTACAACAAAAAATTTACATCCAAAAGTCCCACCAAAAAAAAACCATCAAACTTACATCAGAAAGACACCCAGTGAACCCTTGCTCCACATTCACCTCATGATTGATCTTCACCGTATCCTTATCGAACCCACCGACATACAACGGCGTGTTCAAATTCAACGACTTATGATTACCAGCCAATCGGCCCAAAACCGGCGTCTCCCCATTCACCATCAACCGCCCATCGCTCAAACTCCGACTGGCCGTCAATGCGATCCACTCGTCCGGTACCACCAACTTCGGATGCCGAATCACCGTCGGCCCATTACCCGGATTGAAGCGGAACTCAAGATGGCGATCGCGTATCGCCAAACTGATGTAATCTCCATGACCTTCGTCCGTTTCTCCACAGTACAACAAAACTCCATCGGAGGTGTCTTTCGGTTTGACCTTGAGCGAGATCTTCAATCTCCTCGACGGTTTCGGGGTCGGGTAGGCGATGTACGCATCGTTTTGGAAGGCGGGTTCGTTGATGGTGATCTGGCGCTCGCAGCGCTCACCACTGTACCCCAACGGACACTTGCAGACGAAGCTGCTCTCGGTGTCTACGCATCGACCGCTATTGCAGACTTGCGGTACGCACGCTTCGCCTTTCATCTTATTGCAGGTGGCGCCACTGAAGCCGGACGGACAAATGCAAGTGTACCCTTCCTTCGATAACGCTTCCTGGCAAGCGCCTTGGTTCTGGCACTTATTCTCGCTACACGTCTCACAAGTGGTCGTACCGACTTTATTGATCGCCTCGCGCAAAATGTCCAAGAACGAATGACCGATCTTCAAGCGACTGATGCATCCGACGAATCCTTTAGTCGTCGGCAAGTCGGGATGGACGACGGCGAAATCGGGCACGCTCGCCAAATACAGGTTCTCATCCAAATCCAGTCCGATAAATTTCCCATCGGCATGTCCGATAAATGGACCTTCCGAATCGACGTACATAATAATCTTCTTCTTATTGCGGGTGATCTTAATGGTATGCCATTCGCGATTGGCGATCGGATTATCCGCGCGCACCAACGTGGTACTATGCCCCAAATTCATGCGGAACTCCGGTACGGAGTTATCCAATGACAAGGCAATAAAGTCGTTATTTTTCGCGTTCCCGCGCTTACTGTTGTACAAAATCAAACCATCGCCTTTTTCGGGTTTGAAGGAAATCTCGATACTGAACTCGATGTACGCGTCGGGAAGTGTGGGTAGCGCTATGAAACTATTGGGCGCTTGCGTAAAATACGGTACTATCCCCGTAACGACCAAAATAATCGGCACGTCCAACTTGCGATGGCTGTTCGATGTCTGGCAGGAATACGTTCCCGCATCGGAACTTCCAATATTTTCCAACTCGATCGATTGCTAGATACAAAAATATTTTGACTATCCAGGTAGTACCGTAACACCAAAACTTACCGCAAAGATGTCGATATTCCTCGGCAACTTCCCGCCTTGCTTGGTCCACACATAATTGACCGGGGCTTCCAAATCGGAATGACACTCCAAAATCACGCGAGTACCTCGTCGTGCCGTTTTCACTTGAACGGGTATGTCATCCTTGACAGCGTCCAGTACTTCCAGGTCGAAGTCCTTGTGGTAGACACCTTGCCGTCCAGTCGCCTCGCAGCGATACAACCCGCCGTTTTCGGCACGCACATCGCTGAAGCGCAAAGTACCGCCCACATCTTGCACGTTCTTCTCCAACCAGCCGGATAGTTTCGACCAAGCCGTGATCACGCCGGGTTCGTTCGATTGGCACACCACGTCGAAACTTTCGCCCACTTGCCGTTTTTGCTCAGCGCTTGGGGTGATGTGCAGCGTGGGATGGAGTTCCAAGCCCGATTTTGGTTGAACTTGGTCTGCAGAAAAAATATTTAGTACCGCTTATCGATTTGGTTGGAATTGAATTAGTTTGTTCGAAAAATGTTATTATTAGACACATACAAAGTGTAGAACAAACATTTTGACCTTTGAAGGAACTACTTAAGTAATTCGCTTATTGGTTTTAATACAAAAATAGACACTGAACTAATGGTTACAACTAAATAAAGGAGAGAGATCAAACAAAACACAATATGCCCAACAAAAAAATGTCAACCGCTACAAAGTGATACAAATATTGGTTGGATGCGACGGTCACGAAGAGGAGAAAACATGACAAAAAAAAACGGAAGTGAAAACACAGGCCAGATTGTGAAAAGCAAAATAATAAAACAAACCCCTTTGTGTCCGTTTCGGGCAATCTTCTTCGTCACTATTGTCGCCACAATCATCGATGCCATTACAAACGTTCGCACGCAAAATGCAATGGCGATTTCTACATAGCGTTTCGTTTGACCGACAATACCATTGATGATCTAACATTATATCATGCAGTTTTAATCACCAAAAAATAAACAAATTGAGCCAAAAAAACCAAAAACATTTAAATGCAACAAAATAATAGTTCTAAAAAAAAGTCACTCACCAAGCACTTGCAGATCGACATGATCACCGGTGATGCCATCAGCGGTGGACACCTCGCAGTAGTACCGTCCCGCATCTTCCTTCCGCACGTTGAAAATGTGCAAGATCGGACCATTCACTCGGGAATCCCGTGGAAGGGGTAAATGCTCGCGGAACCAGCGCACATCGTTGTCGCGCACCTGCTGCTGCGTCCTGCAATTCAACGAAATGGTCGACCCTAAGGGTGCCACCTTCAATTCGTTATCATTCCGCGGCTGATGGACGTTTTCCTGGACGATGACGTCAGCAGTGGAATCGGCGCTACCAACCGCATTGGTGGCGGTGCACAAATATCGGCCGGCGTCTTTCAATTGGATGTTGTTGAATTGGATCAAGCCGTCGCGTGTGTAGACGGTGGAGGGGAGTTCGCGATTGATTGGTAGCCAAGTGATGGTGATTGGGGCTTCGCCAGTGGCGCTGCATTGGATTTGCGCGTTGTCGCCCGGATGGACAATTTGCCGTGGGGGCGAGATGGAAATGCGTGGTGGGGCTAGAATTGAGAATTAGTTAATATGTGGAGAATTGGAGGGGGGAGAGCTAACTAAATGAATGACCGATGAAAACACAGTACCTCTATGTGCACATATGTCTTCCTCGGCTGATTGCAACAAAAAAATTAGGCATAAGTGGACTGTTTGCTGAATAATTGCTTCACATTCTGTATCATACTCTTTTTTAGTTATTTTTTATGCGATTTTTTTTACGAAACTTTAAATGAAGGCTTATTACGTTATTTTTAATAAAGTGTAAAAATTTTAAATAAATTGCGTAATAACTTTCAGAAATAAGAATTTTTATTGCTTTTAATAATTAATAACTTTTTTAATTATAGTCGGATTGCGTTCAAAATTATGATAATTCTTCCTCTAATAGACCTCAATTTAACTACCAAATTTCGTATAAATCGGTTAGTCCGTTCGCGAGCTTTTGAATTTCCAAAAAACGGGACAGACATACAAAAATTAAAATATGTTCAAAATTCGCTCCATAACGCAAAAATTTACTATATTATTCGTTAATGCGAATTAATGAAGTTAAAAATCTCAAAGTCTCAAAATATATTTTTTTTTCAATTTTTTTTTTCCAAAAAAAGAGTATAATAATAAATAATAATTTAATTTCGAAATTTTTCAAACTTACAGATGACGAGCAATCGAGTGTTGAGACTGAACATTACGGCTCCAGTATTTTGGTCGGCACCCAGACATTTGTAGACGCCAGCGGCGGAGGGTTGAGCATTGTCGATGTATAGTACTCCACCGCGGACGAAGGCGTTTGGTGGAAGGGTGCTGTTATCAGCGCGTACCCAATTTACGAAGACGTTACCTTAAGAAAAAATTGACAAATTTAAATAGTAACAAAAATTTTGAAAAAAAAAAAATAGAAGTACCTTGTTCGTTGTCAATTCTGCACCGAAGTTCTGCACGGGTTCCTATTGGCGTTGTAAATTCTTCGTCGATTTCTCGGTGAATTCCGCCTCCTGGTACGTATGGGCGCACTTCGTTATCTTTGTAGCCGGATCCGGTAGTACCGGATGTTGCGTCTTCGCCTATTTAAATAAATTGTTTAAAATGGGTACTATTTTTTTAATTAAATTTATTAGAATGTATTAGTAAAAGCATCTTAATAAATAATAATTATGTACAAAAATTGAAAAATAAAATATACAAAAAATAAAAATAATAATATTAATAATAATAATGATTATTTATTTTTACTGTGGTTTAAAAATTATATTTTTTTTTTCAATATGGGTTAAATTAAATCTAGTGGTACTTACCACCACGTGGTCGGTTACCTATTACATCCAATTAGTAGCATCAAATAGCATGAAAATATAAAAGCATTAAAAACATATTAATTGTTTAAAAAAAAAATTAAAAAGCCCTATAAACCTAAACCAAAATCCATATTGGCATTTTATATTTTTTAAACGAAGCAATACCCACAACTTAAAAAACATATAATAATTTAGAATAAAAAAAACTGAATGAAATATTTTATAATAATTTTTTTGAAAATACAATCAATAAATTTGAATTTACGGCCATACGGCCATATTGAATCTAATTTGACTTTTCCGCTTTAAGTATTTTTTTATGCCAGCAGATGGCGCATACAAAAAATTAATGGCGGACAAAAAGTAATATTCGTGATAACAAATCTAAATTCCGAGTTAATTTATGTGCGATCGCTTTAAAAAATCAGTTATTACCCCCCGCTTTTAATTAATAGTGTTATTAATCTATTTACAAACCATTAATCGTGAAAATATATACAACAGACTACATTCAACGTTATGTCCCCACATAACTTAAAATAAAATGAAAGAAACCTCACCAGTGATATCGCCGCGCTCAGGTAAAGTATCAACAATCAATTGAATCCTCTTTTCCGACACTCCAGCACTATTCTGCGCCGTACACACATAAACACCTTCATCCTCCTTAGTCAAGCGAATAATCTCATGAACGGCCACGTTGGAAGGCGACGTTGAAGCGTACCTAAATTAACCACTTATATTCCACTCAAATAGAAGAATTGTCTACTTACTGTAGTCCGAAATCGCGGCGCAATTGCTGCTGCCCGTACTTGCTCCAAACCACCGACGGCTGCGGCGTACCCGTCCCTTGACACTCGAGCCGCACCGGCTCGTTCACATTCTTATTAATAACATCCAGTCCGGGAGTGATGTAAATATCGGGCGTTGTATGGACGACAATATGAGCAACCGCTTCGGCTTTACCCGCTTCGTTAACCGCCGTGCAAATGTACTCGCCTTCTTCGTTCGGCGAAATTGAGGTGAATCTACGAACAAACATTAATAATAGTAAAGGAAGCCGATGATGTTGAACAGCAAGACAAGTAGAACGAAAACGCAAAAATTTTGCATGACGATGTAGAACAGAAACAGTATGAGGAACGTGATGATCACCGCTCGCGTTTTGTTCATGATGAACGATAAATGTCAAAAACTCAAATGTCAAATGAAGGTCATAGTTACCTCAAACTTCCGCCGGACATTTGTTCGATGTTTTGCGTCATTGGCATGCCAAGACCACGACTCCACGTGATTTTGGGCGATGGCTCGCCCGCGATCGCGCGACATTGAAGGATCGCGCTGTTGCCCGCTGTCACCGTTTGCGTTTCTTTCGGGTAGATTTCGAGAATTGGACCTTCCAATCCTAAACAGATTATTTAGTCGCGTATATCTACTGGAAAAGAAGTGATCTTACGTGTAACATCAACGGTAGCGTAACCCTGCCCGATAGCAACATCGTTGCTAGCGACGCAAATGTACATCCCGCGATCTTCAATCTTCGCATTGCGGATGTAAAGCACCGAACCGATTTGCTCAATATTGGGACCGAACTCGGACCCTCGCCGAGTCCATTTGACGGTCGGAAGTGGTGAGCCGGAAGCATCGCATTTCAACTCAATGGTAGTACCTTGGGAAATCGTCGCTCGTTCTGGTGTCACCATAACGCTTGGTGGTGTCCTACAACCGCCAAAATAAAACCATATCAAAGCGTTAACAACATTACGTACCCATCATTGGAACCCGCGATATTAACGGTCGCCCGTTGCGAACCAATCGCTCCGGAATTCAATCGAACCGTGCAAACGTAGACGCCGGAATCTTCAGGCCGAGCGCGATGGATCATCAAGACATCGTTATTCTTCCGAGAGTTGTACGGGAATTCTCCAGACTCTTTAGACCAATCGATGGAGCGAATGTTTCCACTTGCCAGACATCTCAACGTCACCGTATCGTCACTATTACCGTTGTAATAACTTGGTTGAATGTCCACGCGGAATATCGGCGCAACTGATCCACGCACGTCAACTCGGAACTCCTTCGCATCGGATCCGGCGGAGTTATCGGCAATGCACCGATATTCACCGGCATCGGATTGGGATGCTTGGTCGATTCGGAATCGTCCGTTTTCAAAGTAGTGCTAGAAAATAGGTTTGTGAAGATAGAGGCGTGAATGGTACTACTATTTATTTACGTGTGGGTTCAAGTTTTGTCCGTCCACTCGCTCGATGCGCAGATTTGGCGTTGGTACTCCACTAGCCGCGCAGGTGACTTCGATGAGCTGTCCTTCCGAGATGTCGGTGTATGGATTGGAGATGGCTATGCGAGGTGGTACTTCATTGCGAGCTAGAAAAATCGAACTCGTAAATATAAATGAAGGACAAACGTTAATTATTGTTATGGGGGAAGTACCTGAGGCATTGGACATCTTAATAACAAATGCTAGTGCATGTAAATAAAAGTAGTACCGTTAGTAAATTGAAGATATAAGTCGATCTAAGTACCTGCTACATGAAGAATGGTGCTAGACGTCTGAATCGCGTATCCATCATCAGCATTGCAGATGTACCGTCCGGAATCCGCCACTCGCAAATTGGTGATGACCAAAAGACCTCTTCCGTCATCCACGGCGTGTCGCGGAAGCTCGCCTCCGTCCTTGCTCCAATAAACCCTCACAAGCTACAAACAATTAATTAATTGGACGAACTTAGTAGAGCTAAAATATTACTCTTGGCGCTATTAGCGATCTGGCGGAGCAGTTGTAGCGCACAGTGCCTCCCACTTCGAAAATCTCGATCTGCGGTGTCTTGATGGTCACCTCAATGGTTGGCGGCGATGGTGGATGGATCGGTGGATATGTTGGCGTAACTACCGTGTCTAAAATAAAAAGCGTGTTAGCTTCCCAAAAATTTCGAGCGACACAAAAAATATTAGTTTACAAGTGATATGCTAACAAAATCGGTTGTTAAGTTGAAGTCACATGGTACAAAATGATGACAACATAAGCCAACTGGTTTTCTACGAATGTTAGACGTGTACAATTGAAGGAGCAAACCTGGTACGACTTCAACTTTGGCCTCCGTGACGACTTTGTCATCAATAAGTAGCGCACATTGAATTAATTTCGTCGTATTGCGAACGTGCACTTGAAAACTGACCTCGCCCTCAAACGTGCGTGGCAAAAAAATCATATCGCACGGATTGCGGATCAAAATCACCGCGTTCGCATGGGAGCTCCGATATTTACACGTAAAATTAACCTTAGAATTGCTCGGCACATGCACAACATCATTGCCGGGCGGCGGTGTAATCAGTTGGACGAAAACTAATGTTTAAAATTAATTATCATGCTTCATGCAAAAGAGCTAAAGGTAAAAAAAATGCATACCATCGGATGTGAGTTCGCAGAACGCGCCAGAGTACCCGGGCAGGCAATTGCAGACGACTCGTCGATCCGGTCCAGTGTTGCAGCTGCTCTCGCGACTGTTGCAAGGACATCTGGTGCACACTCCAAGCGGTTTGGTCTCATCGAAATACAGATCGCGGTAGTACCCCGACGAGCAGGACTCACAGGACGAGCCGCGGTACCCTTGCGGGCACCCGCACAGCTCCACGGAAGTCGCTTGTCCGAGTCCGGTGTTGATCTCCACACCGTTGTCCAAAGTGATGTCACTTAGATGAGCGCTCGTGGTGTCACTCGACACGGTTGCCCTCACCAAAATCGACTCAATGTTAGCCAGGACGATGAGGATGTCTTCACGAGACGCTGGTCGACGGCCGGTGTTCGCATCCACGCGGTACCAGTTCGCACTTGGATGCAGTGGTACCGAGATCTTGTTTGGAGCGTTTGGTAGTTGTTGGGAGGGATTCGTCCAGGATATCGCAAGTTCGTTGCCTTTGATGATGATGTCTTGGTCGGGCACGTAATATCCTCGCGGGGTTTCTTCGTACTGGTGGACAAACTCAATGCGTCCTCCATAAGACGTCAGTTTGTTACCGGTGAAGATGCTTGGTAAGGACCAGAAGAGATTTTCGCGGTTGTTTGGTTGGAAGTGGTAGCTGATTTCGTTCCTTCCGATGTCGACGTTGAAGCCGGTACTCACTCGCGTTTGTTGGTACCTGTAAGAAATTGTTGTCAGATCTACATGGTGGAAGAAGACGAAGAGGAACTTACTGGTCCGTTACGGAAAACTCATTGGCGTCAATGATTTGGATGGGAATTTGTTCGGTGAACAAGTTAGCATCTCGACATTGGTTGGAGATTCCGGAGCAGAAGCACGGTTCGCAGCCGTCTGAGTTGTTGCGACGAAGACCAAACGTTCCTGGACGACATCGGTCGCAATTGATTCCTTCTACATTCGCCTGGAAATTAACAATTAATTTTCGTCGACTTTTAGGAGTTGATAAGTACTTTGCACTCGCAATGACGATTATGACAAACGGTCGAGATGGAGCCATCCGGATTGCATCGGCAATCCAGGATGGAACCTCGATATTGGCATGGACTTCCGCTGGTCGGATCGCCTTCATATTCGGGCAAGCATTCCTCGCAGTTTTCACCAGTGGTGAAATTGCGACAATTCTAAAAAAGTACCATTAGTTTTGCCCGGAAAAATAATTGATATCCTTACAAAGCACACTCCAGTTTCCGGATCGCACTCGTTCGAGTTGCCATTACAATCGCACCGTTGGCAATTGTTGAGGTAAATTCCTTGGTCGCCTCTGGTGTATCCAAAATCGCAATCCTCGCAAGACAAACCCTTATATCCCGGAGGACAATGGCACTGTTCGACGGCCAGGGCGCGTTCGCTGAAGCCAGTATTGCGCTCATTCGCAATATCCAAAGTTACCGACGAAAGACTGGAAGAAACAACATTAATTTTGAGAAGAATTTTCGGTGGTACTACTTACGAAGCTTCCAAAGAATTGGTGTAATAAGTCGCTTTAATATAAATGGCGCTAACATCAGCTAATGCCATCAAGAAATGCTCGCGATCAGCTTGTTGGCCGTCAAGACGTTGCCAGTACTGTTCGAATAGCGGTACCACGAATGTTTGGGAGTTATTGGCGTGGGACGGTTGCTCCCTTGCAAAGTACATGAGGTCGATTTTGTTGGCCTAAAAGAGCTCCTTAGTACCAAACATTCTTATATTGGCGTCTACTTACACTAATGAGTTGGATATCAGCCGCCGCGTTCCTGGAACTTTGACCGCCAGGTATTGGAGTACTCTTAACGGTGTATTTGAGATACCCGCCATACGCTGTAAGTTTATTGCCCAAATATCTGGTAGGTAACGACCAATAGTAGACGTTGGCCGATGGGAAGTGGCTGTACGAGATTTCGCGACTCTCTTGGTTCAACCGCAATCCTTCCACTAATGGTACTTCGGTATCCAAGTCGACGATTTTGAAGTCGTTCAATGAGCTGGTGAATACGCTGGAAATCTAAAGACTTTTGGTTTGGATATATGGTCGGAAAATGAGGAAATTACCTGATCGCGGTACCAGTCGGAACTGCTGCACTCATTGGTAACTCCCATACAGAAGCAAGCGATGCAACCGAACTGATTTTCGCGACTCAAATGGAAAGTGTTCACCTTGCAATAGTTGCAAGAAGGTCCATCAGTTAAATCCTAAACGAACCAACACAATTAGAGCGAAATTTTTGACCAAGCAACAATACTTACCACAAATATTCATACAAAGTAAAAGCATGAATAGAAAAATATTTCGCAAAGTTAGTACCGCTTCAAAACTACCTCCTACAGATCTTACCTTACAACGACATCTTCCACCAGCATCCACACCAGTCGTAAGACTACCATGAACATTGCAGGACGACTCTTCCGGACGACATTGGTCACCAGGAATCATCGGATTACCAGTGAAGCCAATGGCGCAACTTTCACAGCGTCTTCCAACGTAACCTTGTGGGCAATCACAGACGACATCTCCATCCGGATGCATGGAGCAAGTCCTTCCAAACCTGGAAAATAATCTTCAGTTAGTAAATCACCAAAAAGTTGAAGATTTCCTCATCGTACTGGTTTCCAGGATTGGTAAGTGGACAAGGACAAATCTGGCAATCCCGTCCATCGAAGTACGTCCCCGGTGAACAAGTCCTAGTCTCCTTGTAGCATTGACCCAGCCAAGGACCAGACTTCTGGCGCACGTATCCATCATCGCATTTCTCACAAGAGTTTCCAGAATATCCAACGGGACAAGTGCATTCCTCCACATAACTGGCGGCTCCCAAATTGCTATCGGGAGTCGCAGCCGAGTCCATCTCAATATTGCGAATAGTCGTGTTCAATTCACCGTGATTGTATTGCAACTTGATCAAGATGTTGTTAACATCCGCCAAAACCATCATAATTTCCTCACGAGTCGCTAAAGTTTCCGGACCGCTGTTCGATCTTCGCAACCATTCACCGACGAAGAATCGCACGGATTGCAATTCGTCGGTGTAAGGGTTCGGAGTGCGTCTGGTTTGGTGGATCAAAGTGTAACCGTTACCCTAAGAAAGAAATTAGAAGCTTAGTAGCAAAAATTTTGGTAAACAGAATTTTGCTACCGTAAGAATAACGTCTGGTCCTGGAACGTGTTGACCGCGATTGGTGTGGAAGACCGTGTAGCGCAAATATCCGCCATAACTCTTCAGTTGGTTGTCGTGGTAACTTTCGGGCATTGCAAAATATGGCACCACATTTGGTTGGTCCAATTCGCCGCCTTGCGGTAGCTGACTGTGAACTCCATTGTGACCTACGGGTGTTAATTGCGGTTGCGTGTTCCGGTAAATTGGTTCATCTCGTATTTCGACGGATCCAGTGCGTTGATCGATTTGCACGCCTAGGAGTTTCAGCGAGTCGAATGGCGGTTGGAACTAAATTTTGGACAAATTGTTATATTAGAAGTTCGCTAAGGAGGAATCGTCTTACTTGGTAGATGTAGAGGTCAGCAGATCGGCATTCGGTGGTCGAACCAAAACAGAAGCATTTGATGCATTCGCTTTCGGTACTGGCGGCCGTGTTGAAGTACCCAGGTCTGCAGACGGACGTCTGCTTCACAATCAGGATGGTATCTGGTACTGCAAAAGTAGCACCCTTGGCGTTCAACGCTTCGCACGAGTAAGCACCCTGATCTTCAACTTGAATATTGGGGCAAGTTAGAATACCAAATCCGTCTTGACTACTTGTGGTGCACTTGGATGGAATATGACCCCAGTTTCGTCTCCAGACGATTTCCGGCGTTGGAACACCTACAGCTCTGCATTCAATGATGAAGGATTCGCCTGGTAGGAGTTCTTTGAGTGGTGGTGGAGGTCTTTGAATAACTGGTTTCGCTGCAAGAATTTACAATTAATGCTTAGTAGTCAAAATTTTGGGCAAACTCGTACAGCATCCAATTTCGTCACTGCTGTCCACACAATCCGGCTGCAAATCGCAATGGTAACTCTTCGGAATGCATTGGTTTTGATTGTGGCACGCGAATTGGTGCGGTTTGCAAAGAGCGTCTGGTGAACCAGCACTGCAACTTTGCTCATCGGAGTTATCCGTGCAGTCGTCGAAGCCATCGCACACCCACGTTTTGGTGATGCATTTCTTGTTGGAGCAACGGTACTCGTTCGGTTCACAACCATGAGGATCTAAAGGCGTTAGAGTTTATTGGTGAGCTTGGGGAATTTTTTACGGGTACTTACTGCAACGCAATTCGTCGGAGCCGTCACCGCAATCGTTCTTCCCATCGCAAACCAATTGTTTGGGGATGCAGTTGCCGTTCGAGCAAGTTGCTTCGAATAGACCACAAGCTATGGGAGCGGGAGTAGGTGGTGGGCCCCCTGATACGGAAAATAATTGGTAGTACTACAAGTTTTGGAGGGGGAACTTACTTACAATTTTATACAAAATGAGTGCGTAAGGGATAACAATTTTAGATTAGTATTGGGTACTTAATGTAGTGTTAGATTTACCTGCTCCATGGTACTCCGTGTCAATCGGTGGCAAAACACCATATTTGACTAACGAAGTCTGATACTTATTGCCGGTAATTTTACCGTCTATTTGAGGAGTTAGATGTTAAATATTAATTTATTGAGAGCAGTTTATTAAACTCACATTTCTCCACTTTCAGATGAACCGACACTTGAACTCCTGGTGCATGCGCCGGGTAGCCAATCGCTTGGCAAATGTACTCGCCCGCATGTTCCACTTTAATGTTGGGAATTTCCAGACGTCCGTTCATATCGCGAGAGCCAGGTGGTAGGTCTTGTCCATTTGGTCGGATCCAATGAACTCGAGCATGCAGATTGCCTTCGTCGCGGCATCGGAACACCACTTCTCGATCTAAATCAATTTGACAAGTTAGTATCAATTCGTTGCGGGTAATATTCTAGCCATGCTTTTTCCCCTTTAAATAATTTAAGCATTTTTCGGTTAATTGATGAAGTTTGTTCTTTGTACAATTTTTTGGTCGTCTGGAATTTTTTATGAACGTTAGTATAAAATTTACAAATCTCAGAGAAGCGATTATTATTTTGCCAAATCAATTATTTCAACCCTTATTTGCTATTAATAGCATTTTTTTTTTTTAAATAGATTGTATGTATTTTATTTATTGTTGTTGGAAGTATTTTGAAAATGAAGAATGAAAGTAGAAAAAAATGAAGATTTTTCGCTTTGGCAATTCTTTCGAAAACTACTCACCAGGTTTATAAATGTCTGCGCCATTTTTAAGGTAGTAAGGAAACAAAAAGAATTAGTTACACTAATTTTCTAATTTAAATAGACAATTTGTAAATATTTTTTTTAAATTAATTACTCACTTTCTTTGATATCCTGTGATGATGGATAGGTCTTCAAATTGAGCGCATCTGGCTGAGAGGCTAAAAAACAAACAATTTAAATTAGTTTTGGGTATTTTTTGGGAAGGGGAAATTATTGTTACAAAAACCTGTTTAATTAATATTTGTCCATTTGGTTAAAGAAACTAAAAAAAAATTAATAAAATTTTGAAAAAAATATTTATTTTAAAATTTTAAAATTTTAATATTTTAATATTTTAATATTTTAATATTTTAATATTTTAATATTTTAATATTTTAATATTTTAATATTTTAATATTTTAATATTTTAATATTTTAATATTTTAATATTTTAGTTTAATATTTCAATAAATATTTTAATAATAATTCTCAAAAAATACCATGCCGCAAATTTTTAAATTATCTCCATCATAAAATCCAAAAATCCACCAAAAAAATTAGTCGCCTCCCAAAAAACGTGACTGACTTACAAAATCTACAATCTAATTCGTCGCTCGCATCAAATGGACAATCCGCTTTCCCATCGCACCGCAATCCGTCCAGAATACAAGGCCCATTTTCGCACCTAAACTCCCCCATCCCACAGCTATTTGCCGCATTCATAAACTTACCGCAATTATTTTCGTCCGAACTGTCGAAACAATCGACACGACCATCGCACAGTTGTGAGTAGTAGATGCATTTCGAACCATCCTGGCAGAGCTTTTGGTCTGCCGGACAACGTGCTGCCTCTGTCGGCACAAAAGGAGGCGGTTGAGTTGGACAATTTGATTCATCAGAGCCATCGGTACAATCGTAATGACGATTGCAACGCAAATTACTGTCTATACATTTTCCATTCAAACATGTAAACTCATGAGAGCGACATTCTATTTGGAAATCCAAAAAAAGAAAAAGAAACAAAAATAATAAAATAATATAATAATGAACAAAAATAATAAGTGCAATAAATTGCATGCAGAAATTCACAAATTAAATTCATTTAATATATCGATTCAATATCCATGGGTTTACCTTAAATCATCAAAAATTCGTAATCAAAACAAACGTGCACCAAATCAATATTTACAAAATAAATGATAATTTAATCATAAAATATTCGAGGGGTTAACCACATATAATGCGGATTTATGTACAGGGTGGCTACGTTTTATGGAAATTGGGAAATATGTTCGAAATGGGTCTAAGGATTTTTTTGAGATTTGGCATAATGAGAGTGGTGCTTAAGATCTACTAGCTGTAATTTTTTCAAAATTTTTAAACTTACAGTTTTTGAGATAGATGGCGCTTAACACGCAAGAAAATAACCCTCTATCTCAAAAACTGTAGGTTTGAAAATTTTGAAAAAATTACAGATGGTAGAACTTAAAGTTTCCTAACATTGTGCCAAATTTCGAAAAAAAATTATGAAAGCGTTTTCAAAATATTAAATTTCAAAAATATTTTTTTCAACAAATTTTTTTCAATTTTTTTTTTAAATGACAAGATCGATAAATATTGATACATGGTTAACCCCATCGACCGATCGATGCAATTTCACTAGTTTCCATAACGTTACCTCTACAAAAAACAGACACTAGGAACTATTGGATCAAAAATACCGCTAAATCCTAGATATAAAAATATAAATATATTCAAAACACTGCATACACCGCTCAACTTCCGGTAAACATCGAAAAAAAATTGTAAATACACAAGAGAGAAAAATCTAACCAAAGCAATTTTGTTCGTCAGAAAAATCTCGGCAGTCGTAGAAATTGTCGCAACGCAGTACAACAGCAATACAGACTCCATCGGCACACTGAAACCAGTCAGGCTCGGTGCACGTTCCTGTATCACACATTATTTAACAAATCCTCCAAGACAATCAGCATCTTCCGCGCTGGAAACGTTTTGCAAAATTTTTGACAACTTACCGCAATCCAATTCGTCGGACGAATCCGGACACTCGGGGTTCCGGTTGCATTGCGCTTCAATCGGAAGACAAGTACCGTCATTGCAGCGGAACTCGCGCGAAGAGCAGGCGCGTTGGCAGTTGGCCTCATCAGTACCATCGTCACAATCGTTGTAGGTGTCACAACGTTGCGATGACGGGATGCATTTGCGTTCATCGCAATGGAATTCGTCTTCCTTGCATTGAGCTGTAAGCAAACGAATTTTGAAGATAGATGCTCGGAATGGTTCGAGCGACGATAAAAATCTTACGGCAATTCTCTTCGTCTTTTTGATTGTCACAATCAGTGTATCCATCGCATACCAAAATATTGGGGATGCAGGTGCCTCCTCCACAATCAAACTTATCGGCTTCGCATGCGGCTACATATACAAGCTAACATTAATCTCCAATTTTGATAAGCAAGCAAATCATAAAAAAATAATATTCCCAAATTGTAGTTAAACCAACAAATTCCACCACCATACTTACCCAAATTACCCAACAATTATTATTATAATTAAATCTAAAAGTACTAGTATTGTGAAACATACTGGAAGTGTGGGTACCATTAGTGGCTCCATGGCAAAATTGCTCGTCGCTTCCATGTTTACAATCTTCGTAGCCGTCACAGCGTCTTCGATTGTCCATACAGATACCGTCACAACGGAAATATCCATCGGGACATGTTTCCACTGACAAGAAATTGGAAAGTCAATTTTGGGAAGTAATATTTTTGAGGAGAATAGTCGATTATTGAAGAGCGTTGAGGTTTTGCTTAGAAGATTTCGAACCAAGCATTATTTTGGGTTAGAAGAATTTTGGAAGAATATTTGGTTTTTGTCAAAATAAGTGGTTAGAGATGATATATTGTGAAAAACCTCAACTGGAGTGTTAATTTGAGAAGAAGAACTAAAGAAGATCTCTAAA
Organism: Cryptophagus acutangulus; assembly: GCA_963556235.1. Classification (NCBI taxonomy): domain Eukaryota; kingdom Metazoa; phylum Arthropoda; class Insecta; order Coleoptera; family Cryptophagidae; genus Cryptophagus; species Cryptophagus acutangulus. The sequence continues at coordinate 3,898,122 of OY744569.1, forward strand.
AGTGAAGATGCCAAAATTTTGGCATTTGACTCCGTAATTTGAGAAAATTTATTAATATTTTTAGAAAAAACTTGATTTTTGAAAAATATTGTTATTTCTTCTTAGAAGACCTCAAACCTGAAGCATTATTTTGGGTTAGAAAATTTTTGGAAGAATCCCAATTTATTAGGATGAAGTTTTTTTGAGATGAACTGATGAAAAAATTGTTAAAGGTCAAAAAAAAAAAATATTTGGAGTGTTAATTGGAGAAGAAGAACCAAGTGAAGATCTAAAAAAGTGAAGATGACAAAATATTTTTATTGAAAATCAGTTTGGTCTAAAACTTTGTTTAGGAAAAAATTACTTTTCCAAAAGAAAACTGAAGAAATAATTATTGGAAGGCATTTAGTGACGACTTTTTTTTTGTTAAAGTATTAAAATTAGAGGATCTAAACTCTAAAGAATCTCCAAACCACAAAATTTCTGTTAAAATATTATTCAAAAAAATCACAAATGTTAGAGATATGTTTAAAGTGTTAAGATATTGAAGAAATTGCTCAAAAATCATCTCAAAAAAATTTATTAGAATTGGAAAAAGAAGCGTCTTCATAAAGGATGAGTCTGTTAAATTGGGAAGATCTAGAACCTTCCCAAAAAAATTGGTACCATCGCAAAAAGTGGTACCAAAATTTCGTTTCTAGTAAGAAAATGTTAAGAAGCTTTCAGATCATTATTTTTGACCATCAAAAATTCGGCAAAATTTTTGCAAAAAAGAAGAAATGTTAAAGTCTGCAGAAAGTCATCTATGTTACAAAAACCAGCAACCGAAAATTGCGACATACCGCATTCTTTCTCATCGGACCCATCTGGACAATCAAAATTTCCATTGCATTTGAGAAAACCATCAATGCATTGTCCATTATCGCACCGAAACTCGAACGAACCGCAAAAACTACAACCCTGCTCATCCGACCCATCCGAACAATCGTACGTGCGATCGCACTTTTTCCCATAGATACACGAGCCATCGCTGCATTTTACATGATCGGCTCCACACATGTCTTCTGGACCCACCAAACAGTTTACAAACATTTTAACAATTTACAAAAACAAAAAAATAAATATGATGGATTGGTTTTGGTTATACCCACCGTTAAAGGCATTACAATTAAGCTCGTCAGATTTGTCGCTACAGTCTGGTATGCCATCGCATCGAAAAGACAGATCGAAGCAAAGGCCATCATCACTACAGCGGAATTCATTAGCAGCACATGACGATGATGATGAGTCTGTTACAGTGAAAGCATTGGTGCGAATAAGCAAACAGTGTGTTAATCAGTCAAAGCCAAGCATGATCGAGGATCATAGTTGCCTTCGAGCGCAATAAGCTGAGCGTAAGCGCGCACAAACATGTGTGTTGGTTCCCGAACGAACAAATGATCAAAATTCAAACCTACCACTTGGTGGTGGAGATTGCGTGGGACAATTGTCTTCATCATTGCCACTCGGACAATCTCTAATACCGTTACACCGTTTATAATCCATAATGCAAAACCCGCCTTCGCACAAGAACTCGCTCGGGCCGCAACTATTCGGTGGACCTGGTCAAAAAAAGTTCTCGAAAATCAAAAATTTTGCATTTCAAAAAATGGTGAACGTGCAGTTAGTGACCGGTTGCGTCCAAGTCTCCATTCGACGTGCGTCCAGATCCCCAACAAAATCGTGTGTTGTGTACAAATGTGTGTTAATTTGGTTAGTGAACACAAAATTTGGGGCAACGTTTTTTGAATAAGAGCGGAATTGGTTTTAGTGACATTGAGGGAGATAGAGAGATAAAATGTTTGGTGTTACCTTCTTCGAAATTTTGAGGGGGGGCAGTGTACGTTGGTAGGTTACAGTTTTGCTCATCGCTCTTATCTTGGCAATCGGGGAATCCATCACAAACAAAACTAGTTCTAATGCAGCTACTGTTATCATGGCATTTCCACGTACGTTCAATGCAAACCAGATGTTTTCCTACACGTGCAATCATTGCCCAAAAAAACACCATTTACATGCACAAAATATTTTACATTATGTTTGGTTGGAAAGGAAAAGTTTACACTGACGAAATGAAAATAGTATCAGATCTAAGAAGAAGAAGATCATCGCAAGTTCGGATGATTGTAAGCAAAAGAGATCAAAAGAAGACTCACAGAAGAATAGAAGAGACCCTTACCCTGGCAATCGCGCTCATCGCTTCCATCAGCACAATCAACCACCCCGTTGCACCGATCCCGTCCATTAATACAATCGCCATTCAAACATCGATATTGGTCATTTTTGCAATTGGCTAATGAATATGAGTGTCATGATTACTGAATCTAAAATGCTAAAAAACAGAAAACTAACCACAAGATTCCTCGTCTTCCGAATGCGGGCAATCGGCAATACCATCGCACCGTTTATCGAGCGCTAAACAACTACCATCGTTGCATCGGAATTGGTCCGTTTTGCACGAATTGCATCCGATTTCGTCCGATCTGTCCGGACAGTTTGGTACTAAATTGCAACGGTGCATGCGATCGATGCACGTGCCATCGTCGCATTGCCATTGCCAGCTCTGGCATTTCGTGGCTGTTGAAACGGGAGATTAATTTAGTTAAGTACCGAGTAGTCAGTAGTAGTAGTACCGCCACCAAATGATCCGGCATTAATGAGCTTAATAATCAGTATCAGTACTCGCTACTCCGTTTAGAAAAATTAAGTGTAATAGAAACAGTAATAAGCATACTTGAGCATCCAATTTCGTCGGACTGGTCTTGACAATTAGTAGTACCATCGCATCTTTGAGATTGTGGTATACAGAAGCCATTGTTACATTTAAAATCGGTCGGTAAACATGCTGGAAAAAAGTATTGCTCTACCAAAAACATTTTTGTTGAGTGGGGGGAATCGGTTAGATGAAGTTGTGAAGAGTTATAACACATAATTTGTCGTCGAACAGATAGGTAGGTACTATTGGCGTCATTAGAGGAGCTATAATTAGAAGTTGGGATTGGATTTGAGTCAAAAGTGCCAATAGTACTGCTACGTGGGTGAATCAGGCACTTGCGTACTAGTTGCGTACCTTTTTCGAGATAGGGGGGCAAAGATGAAGTTTACAACATTTATGGAGGGGGTGTTGGTACACTTACGACAGTTTTTTTCGTCACTGTTATCTTCGCAATCGTAGTTTCGATTGCATTTGGAAGCTAATGGTATACAACGCCCAGAACCACAACGAAATTCGTCCTCTGTACATCCTGATGGTGTGTGTAACATGCAAATTATTTCAGTAGGTATATAAGTTTCTGTGTGTAGCTTTCAAATAGTTTAAGAGATACAAAGCACGAATTGGTTAACGCTGAAAACATTTCTATGAGAAGTTAACGACATCTTCAATTTAGTGGTTAACTCCTCATAGATTGGAAAATTGGCATGCAAAAAAATTGTAAGCACAATAAAATCAAATAATGCAGCCAAATTCAACAAGCTGTGCGTTTTTGGACAAGCACAAAAAAGACACGTTACCTGTTGCATTATTGCAATTAACCTCGTCGTAGCCATTCCTGCACTCCTGCTGGCGATTGCAGCGCAAATAGTTGGGGATACATTGACCATCGCCGCAAGAGAACTCGTCATGCCGACAAGCCTCAATCGCTGAAATTTGAATAAATTCGATTAATTTGTACCATCCAGTACAATGTCGAGCTCGCAGCATTAATGATGGCAAATTACAATAGGAAAACGTGGTGGTTTATTAATCAAAATCAAAAGGCTGGCGTGAAAATCGACGATTATTGGATACAATCGCGCTTGATAACTAATAATCTATTCAGATTATCGGTGAAACGAAATTATTGCATTTGATCCGTTTTCGAAAATTAATTAAATACAATAATGAATAAATTAGATTTTCAATTTGTTGGGGTGTATTTATAAAGTTGATGTTATGTTCATAATATGTGGATGTGCCTGCTTTCGAGCACTTCGTGCTGTTGTTGATACGGTGTTGGATAGCACAAAGCCATCCATACCTTAGTCGAATTTGCCGTTATATTGCAAATAGTAACGCGATATGGCTTATATTGTTCACCCCGTTTGAACCTCCTATTACCCAAGATTTCAGCAACTTTTCCCATTCAAATTCCGATCGAAGTGTTATGGTGTTCAGTGTCTACATACTGCAGCAAAATTCGCATTTTTATAGTTAGTTTTAAAAAATTTGAAAAAATTAAAATTCGGCGTTTTAAGTTTTGACAGTTTTTCGTGAACAAAAAAATGTAGATTTATTAGGTTTTGAAGTTTTTTTTAAAAAATTTGCAAATTTGAAGTATTTATTTCAAAAAATTCAAAATTATTATTTTTTATTTAAAATTTTTTGTCCAAAAATTTTACATATTTTACAGGATATTTATAGTATTTTAAAAATAAATAAAATAATTTTTTTTTATTATTTTTTCAAATTCCGATCGAAGTGTTTTGGTGTTAAGTGGTTTTACATACTGCATCAAAATTCGCATTTTTATAGTTAGTTTTGAAAAAATTAAAAAATTAAAATTCGACGTTTTAAATTTTGACAATTTTTCGTGAACAAAAAAATGTAGATTTATTAGGTTTTGAAGTTTTTTTTCAAAAATTTGCAAATTTGAAGTAGTTATTGCAAAAAATTCAAAATTAATTTAATTTTTTTTCAAAAAATTTGCAAATTTTTGTCCAAAAATTTTACAGGTCGATATATTTATAGGATTTATATGTTTATTTACAATTTTTCAATTTTTTAAAAAAAAAAATTTGTTTTTAAATATTTTTTCGAATTGCGTTTTATATTAGCGATTAAATTTATGTGCATTCGTCATTTCGCTCGCAAGATTACAAAACGAGGTTAATTATACAAGTTTTGTTAAATACATTCATATTCGAGTTGTATGCAAATTATGCGTCATCTTTTTTATTAAGATTTATGTGATCATTTCAAGACGAAAAAAAAAATTAATCCGAAATGGTTTTGTAATTGTTGATAAATATAGCACGTTTTTGAACAATAACAGAGAGTTATATGTGTCGTTTATAGTTTATTGAAATGTAATTCAACTGTTTATCTGGATTTATGGCTGCTGCAGCTTTCGTAGGAATAAAATAAAAAAAAAATCTCTAGCCTACTAGAAAGTCGTCTTGTCTTAAATAAATAATATAAAAAAACAGTGCATGCATTGTATGTATTTATGATAATATACATAAACATGTTCTACATCTGAAAAAGCAGACTGCACTTTATTGATACAGGATGTGCAAAATTTAAGCAAAGCGCGGCCGCAAAAAATCCGTCCGAGGATTGATCGTCCTGTATAAAATAAATATTAAGAGATATTATCGTGTCTTCACTTTGTTGACTGAATGATGGTAGGCGAAATAAAATAGAAATACTACCTATATTTAGCGATATATAGAGCTACATGTCCCCTTTTAAGATGCACTTTGCTTCCAGCCGGCAATCGGATCAGTGTCTTTCTTCGGAGCTTTTAAAATCCGGCACACGCTTTATTTTATCAGTAGATATTTTCGAAATTGTTTACGAAAAAAGTTTTATGAAAGTTTTATTCGGTCTGGAGTTGATTGAGTGACGTTTGCAAACTTGTGACGTCACGGCCAAGATTCATTCCACAAGTTGGAAATTGCTTTTTCGTAATTTAGACGCTTAAAAATATTTATTTATAATTTTAAAACAATTTCAAAAATATTTTTAATTAAATAAAATATTTTTGAAATTTTTTTAAAATTTTGTAAAATTAATAAAAAATATTTTTGACGTATTTTCGGAATAGCGCACCCTGTAGAAGTTGTTGAAAGTGTGTTTCTAGTTGGCAAATATAACAATCTAGCTATTTAATTATTTATATAAGCAAATATTTATTATTTCATCTGATTAAATGTGGGATGATGGCTTTATGTGGCTACCACCTGTTGATTATAAACTGAAATAGAATCTGCATCATTCATTATTGACGAAAAAAGGTTCGGTTTAATAATTGATAAACTATTGATTTTGGCAGGCAATTATTCAAAAATATTTTCGAATCATAATTGAAGTGGTCAAAAAGCTGGCGGCAGCGCAAAATCATAATTAAATATATTACCTATATCGAATTACAACGGTTTTAACAAATATAATTCATTAAATCGGTAAAGTAAATTGATATTAGCTAAACAAATTAATTTGATTAACAAATAAAAAAAAATATAGAAAATATTTTTTTTTTAATTAAAATAAATAAATAAAAAAATATATAAATATTTTTTCTTAATAACTACGCTCATAAATAAATTCCTAAATAATTTATTAATTATTATATTTACATTTCTCAAATACCACGCATTTTTATCAATTGCTACCAGCAATAAATTATAATTTAATTAATTTTATTATGATATACAAACGTTTTTTATTTAATTAATGATCAATTACAACCATTGCAATAATTGCAATTAATTACCATAAATTAATTCTTTTGTCGCTATTTAAAGCGACCAAAATTTCAGCCCATACTCTTTTGATTTTTTTAAAAAAATTTGCTCAATTAAATCACCAACCATAATTTAATGCACTTTTAATAACACATTCAAGCGTTTGTTTAAATGTCTTTCCCATACCATTTATTAATAAATTAATACATATCGTTTCATTATTTATGGCGTAATATTTCCACCTGCAAAAATATTTTCGTGATTGAACTTTTAATTAACATGTGCGCATATTTTTAAGGCGATATTTTCTGCGTATACATATTAAGCAATTACTTCTCTCATATAGTATTTCATATCAACCAATCCAACGCGCTATTCGCATCATGCCCCGCGGGGTATAATCGACAAACTTATTATCTCCCCAGCCTACAGCTTTATATGGTATCATTAAGACATTTATTAATGATTATTTACCGTTTTGTCATTCATATATCACCGAATGTAAAAATCGCTTTGTAACTGATTATTTCCCGAGAGAGATTGATGATTATTTCCCCGATATACGAATTGGTCATCTCGCGAATTATGCAAAATCTTTTCTATATTTAATTAAAATGATTCAACGATAATTTATAGTTTATAATTCAAGTGTGATTATATAATCCTTATAAAATATGCAAATATTATTCATTAATTATTTTGTAATTATTTCTCGCCAGTTTTTTATCTTTAATGACTTTATTAAAATTAGACAAAGTCAATTTGTCTGATACTGTAAAGATATAAAGCGCGCTCGCCCCTAGGCGCCTTAAATTTTATTTTCCACTATCGGGTGACATCATAAAATAAAAACTACTGGATCAATTTTGAATATTTAAATTTCTATATACTCTAGAAACATGTATCTAAGATTCTAATGAGTCAAAAATTTCAATTTTACTTTTACAAAAAAATTACAGCGATTTAAAAATTATTATAGCGGATATTTCATATATAAAACAAAATTAAAAAAAATTACTCCACTAAAATCACAGATAAACGTTTCTAGAATACTTAGTTGAAAAAATTTTCAAAATCGATCCAGTAGTTTCCAAAAAAACGCGTCACCCAATTCGAGTATTTTTAATTACATTTTAAAATTGTAGGTGACGCACCAATTTGTTTAAAGCGAAACTGTACAATTGCTCATTGCGTACGCACACGCTAGTAATTTAATTTGCAACTGATACGCAAGTTGTTTGGTTTATCTTAAATTTAAACTATATGACGGTCACCAAAATCAAACATGCAAAGTTTACTGACGGATCCATTGTCGAGTCGACTGTGTAAATTTAAAGCTTGTACGAGGTTTTGGCTTATCAGCACCACATCGACATCAAAGCATTTAAAAGCTCCATGATATACGTAGTTTGTAACACGAATTTAGATTGACCCTATGCATGTTTGTCATTCGCCAATTACAATAATGAACATTATAAGAAAATTTCTGCATGGAAATGGTATTGTTCATTATTTCGCAATTTAATGATCTGCAGTTGCGATGTATTTGTTTTTGGCTTATGGTTTAACAAGCTTTGATGCACCGCAACGCAATATAGAAATAGAGTAATTTGTTAATGACTATCATATTTTTTTCGGCAATTTTTCGCTATATAATGATGTAATAGAATACGTTATTTTTAATTACAATAGACTCGGGGTACCAAAGGCAACATTTTAAAACCCGTATAAATTATTCGAATTTATCAATAGAACAAATCGAAATTTATGGCCGATATTATCGGTCCATTGTTTTATTGTTGTTATATAAATATAATACGTGGATCGTAAACTTTGATGCAAGTGGAGATTTGGATTGTGGAAAATAAGTTGTGCGATTAGTTAATAATCACATTTAATTTTTTAAAGCATTTTACATTATTCATCCACATCCATTTATAATACTACTATGTGGTGCAGCTTAAATTTTGAATTGTCGCAAATTTGAAGCGGCGACTCAATTAAGTTTTTGTAGCGAAAAAATATCATATCATTTCGCATCACATATTACCGGGAGGAGAGAGAGAAGAAGACAAGCAAACACATTAACAGGCAGGATAAAAAGTGTAACATCTTTATTTTATAAAGATAAAGTAAATCCGAGTTAAGAATTTAGTGGCAGCCAGCGACACATGTCATTCTTTTCCTTTTGCACTCAACCTTAGATTTGTTACTAATTCATTTTACATTTCGTATAAGCACGTTACTAAATTACAAAAGCGAGTAATTCTAATGCGATCCTTCTAATATATTCCTTTGACGCTCTGTGTTTTTGGCTCTATGCTTGCCAAACACATCATACGATATAGTTCTCAAGAATCTCGTAAGTGTAAATTAAGTTATTATTCTTCTTTTCTGGATTTTTTTCGCATTATTAGAAAAATGAAAAAAAATAATTTTGGGGGGCTAAAAGTTTATATAAAATGTTGTATTGCAAATTATTTGGATAAATTGGGTCCTTCACCGGCTGTCTCGAAGTTGTCTGCAACCAGCATTGCATCATAGAGAAAAGAGCGCGAATGATTGGCGAGAGCGTAGGAGAGAGTGAGAAAAATATATAATAAACACGCCTATTTATAATTAGTGTATTTCAGTTATGCGTTGGTGGTTTTTGATGAAAATCATGTCAAATTATTCAGAAAAAAAATTTCTAGGGCAAGAAGCTCACTAAATTTGAATAATTTTAATTAATCATTGTTAATTATGTTAATTTATGTTTGTTTGTCAAATATGTCTTTAATTATCCACTATTTTTTAAAAAAAAAAGCTTTAGGAAACAGATTAATCTTTTCTGAATATTTTGACATGATTTTCATCAAAAACCATCAACGCATAACCGAAATACAATAATTATAAATACGTGTTTTTTATATATTTTTCTCACTCTCTCCTCAGCTCTCGTCAATCATTCGCGCTTTTTTCTCTATGATGCAATGCTGGTTGCAGACAACTTCGAGACAGCCGGTGAAGGACTCTTAAGTAAAAAATAACAAAAAAATAATAAAAAATATTTTTTAAAAAATGCTACACAAATAAAAATACAAAAAATATTAAAAAAATAATATTTTTTTCAAAATGATAATTTTTACTTCTCTCGTAGAGGAAGTATTGTATTCATGAAAAAAAAAATTTCTCCAAATTTCACTTTTTTCTACTTTATAGAATGCGTAGATTACGAAAATCATATTCACTAATTTCCGTCTGTCGGTCTGTCTGTCGGTCTGTCTGTCGGTCTGTCGGTCTGTTCGTTTCTTTAAACCGCTATATTTCGGAATCTACTGAACCGATTAAAGCAAAATTTGCGTCCTTTTTTTCTACCTGCCCATTGATTAGGTCAAAGAAAAAAAAGTTAGGAAATTCTTAAGGACCTGCGCATTATTGGCCAAAAACATGCCAAAAACAGCAAAATCGGTGCATCCACTTAATCTTCTAAAGTTGCAGACCGATTTTGACCAAATATTGAACATATGTTTTGTGTATACCCCAAGTGGTGAATGCTTTCAAAAAATCTGTAGTTTTTTTAAGGGTTGACTTTTTATTAAGGGTTGAAGGGTCAAAAAGTTGTAACAATGCATAAGTTGTAACGTGAATACCTGCCAGGAGGAATATTTTATTTGAACCAAATTTGGCATACATATTAGGAATACATTGGCGAAAATGCTGGTAGAAGTTTCATCCCCTAAAAATGAACCCTAGTAGACTGTTGGGTCTTTAAATTAATTGTTCAAAAATTGGCGGTGTTTTTATTCTTATATGTCAGCATAACTCTCCATTTTCCATCAGTAATTTTATATATATTCACATATTGAGTGACTAAAAATAATTTACAACCCTAACTACACACCCCCCACCCCCAAAATATACAGTTTGAGTTATATGGATCGGATTTTCTTCATATTAGATTTCTACTATACATTTAAAACAGATTTACGAATAATCTAATTAAAAATAATATGCGACCCTTATTTTACAATTTCCACCCTTAACATACCCTTTACAGTCAAAATGCTCGGATTTCTTTCAAATTTGGTAGTAGTAATTTTAACATATTTAACTTATCATTACTTAGTTAATTTAATTGAAATTAGGCTAGACCTACATTTTACAATTGTAACCCCTAATACCCCCCTCATAGTTAGAATTGTCAGATTTATTTAAATTTTAGTATATAAACGAGAGAAGTACTGTGGAATCTCATTTCCAGCGAATTTTTTATAACCTACTGTATTTAATATTTATTTGAATAACAAACAAAAAGACATTCTTTCAAGAATTTGCATCAGCAATAATAATAATAAAGCAGCATCAAAGCCCACCCACATATTTCTCCGCCACATACATAATAATGAACGGCAATGCAATATTTGCAAAAACAAATAAATCTATTGTTATAGAAATCTGCATAGTATATCTATTATTTCCTTCAATAAATTAAACCGACAATTTCAATAAAAGTTGGTCCGTCGACAGCATGCCACATACAATGAGAAGGCCCCTCGACTTTGCAATTAATATAAATCAAACTAGTTCGTATTATAGATAATACTAGATGAGCATCTCAATTATCTATTTGCCTCTATAATAATAATAGCTTGGGTAATAGATAGCCCACTGTGATCTAATAGTAACCGATATTATGCATAGTAGTACGATCTGCAGATCATCGCAATGACATCCAATAAAATTCAATTACATGGAGAACGATGAGCGTTTTATATTATCCAGGTGCTACTATATCATCAATAATCAATCAAATAGTTAATTAATTACACACACACCGCGTACGGATAAATAAAATGCACATCGACACAATTTTAAATAAACAATTATAGCCGATTTGAAAAAAATCTCTGCCAATTATTTTGTTGTAGCATTTTAACGAAGCTTTAGTTTTATAATTTTCTTTTGTATGGAAAATTGTACAAAAATTACAAATTGTTATATTTTTTATTTTGTGCAGTATTTTATGTGTGCAAAAAATATACTGTATTAGTCAGGCGCACTGGAAGACTCATTGTTAGTCTATTTTCCAGGAAGCGTGACTCGTACAGTATATTATTTTTTTATTTCTATAGTCACAATTTTATTATAATACATATTGTAACTTTATTACATTGCGTTACTGAGCGATTTAAACGATTTTTTCGCGCGTCCGTCCGTCGGTCCATTTCTCCCGCCAACGGACCGGCGGACGTATCTCGCGAACCGATACTCGGAATGATATGAAATTTGGCAATAAAATCAAGATCAATGAGAGGAAAAATCCTGTTATTTATGAAAGCAATCGCGCAATTACAAAAAAAGTTATTAACAATTAAAAACAAATAAAATTAATTTCTCGAAAAGTAATAATCCAATTTTTCTCAAATTTTCACAGTTCATTAAAAATGCCATAATGAACCAACGTGTAAAATTTCATAAAAAAAATAAAAAATTACAAAAATATATGATACAGAATGTGAAACAATTATGTAATTTTAATCGATTTCACGTCAAAATAATTCAAATAATTCAATCTTTTGCATCAAATTCGATTCCATTTATTCATATCGTCAAAATCAATGAATTTTATCGACTTCCTCCACCAAAAGTGCAACATTTGCCACATTTAAAGCAAAAATGCTATATTAGCCTCTGATGATTGTAGGTAATTAAATTTTAATCAACAAAAAAGCTTCTTAGTGTGAAACAGTGATTTTAATTGCATGCAATTTACATCCGTTGAAAAATGTTTGTGTGGTTGGAACACTAATGTTAAAAATAATAACGAAATGAAAAGAGGTGTAGCCGCCGACTATAGTATGTACTAGTAGGTATAAGCAATTATAATTTGTTGCTATAACAAATGGAACGAATATTAGTTAATGAGTGGTAATTATCAGTGGCGTCGAATTGAATTATGATGGGGCTAGTCTATTTTAATTTTTTTTCCTTCGGGAGAGAGAGTAATTAGTGCGGTTTATAAAGTGTGTGTAAAATCGTTGGTAACGAGGGGTCTTATGTACTTGTGTTTAGACTTATTGCGTTCATATATAATACGATTCGCAAGACATTTGTTTTGTGGAAAACCGACCATTATGCTAATGAACGATGATGATCCGTGTCGACGCGCGATATTCCCTTTTCTGCTGTTTTCGTTCTCCTCCTCTATGCGATGAAAAGTCTTGTCATTTTTTTTTCCTTTACTATTATTATTATTATTTTATATAAACAGAAATGCCGCACGAAGTTCTAGTTAGTTAAATTCATTTCAATATTTATTCCAACTGCAAAACTATAAAATCTAATATTTCTATTTATACGGGTCGTTTAATTATCGCAAAAAATCAAGGAAATAGCAACCGTAATAAATTGAGAGCAGTTTTCATGAAAACGATGTTAGCGAGATTGTAAAAGTCTGATCTAATTTTTCGTTTTCGTATATAAGTCTAGACGATATACTTTTAGCTGGTAATAAAATATTGATAAACATATAAAAGACAAATTAAGGCTGGAAATTTTATTCGAATATTCGGAGAAAAATTCGAAAAATCGAATATTTTTTGATTGAATAAGTCTCTTCAAAATGTTTGAGTATTCGTAAAAATTGGAAAATTCCGGATTATTCGAATATTCATAAATATTCGAATATTCCTAAAAATTGAAATATTCCTAACTTTCCAAATATTCATAAATATTCGAATATTCCAAATTATTCGAATATTCATAAATATTTGGATATTGAAATATTCCTAGTTTTTTTAAATATTCATAAATATTCGAATATTCGAGAGTTTTGAGATATTCCTAACTTTTCAAATATTCATAAATATTCGAATATGTTTAATTTTTTGAATATTCGAATATTCCAAAATATTCAAATATTCCTCAATATTCTAATATTTGTAAAAAAATTGGATATTGGAATATTCCTAACTTTTCAAAAATTCATAAATATTTGAATATTCCTAATTTTTCGAATATTCCGATATTGAAATATTCCTAATTATTTAAATATTCTTAAATATTCGAATATTCCTAATTTTTTAAATATTCGAAAATTTTGAGATATTCCTAATTTTTCAAATATTCTTAATTTTTTAATTTAATTTTTTATTTATTTTTAATTTTTTTTTAGATATTCGAATATTCATAAATATTCGAATATTCGTCAATCTTCGAAAATTGGAATATTCCTAACTTTTTAAATATTCCTAATTTTTTAAATATTCGTAAATATTGAGATATTCCTAATTTTTCAAATATTCCTAATTTTTTAAATATTCGTAAATATTGAGATATTCCTAATTTTTTAAATATTCCTAATTTTTTAAATATTCGTAAATATTGAAATATTCCTAATTTTTCGAATATTCAGAAATATTCGAATATTCGTAAATATTAAAATATTCCTAATTTTTTCAATATTCATAAATATTCCAATATTCGGAAATATTCGGATATTACTAATTATTCATATATTTATAAATATTCGAATATTCCTACTTTTTCGAATTTTCATAAATATTCGAATACTTCTGCACATTCGAATTATCCTAATTAGATGCAATATTCCAAATATTTTCAAAAATTCCTTACCCAGCAAAATTATTGTAAATTTTGTATTACTAGTAGTAACAAATGCTCTTTTTCAATAATGCACTCGAATCTTTTTTTCCACAATTTTTTTTTATATTTCCACCGGAAAAATTCCTAATTAATATTGAATGGCGAAATACCTCGTCCATTGAAATAAAAAAGCATTTTATTGTTTCGCACATACAACCTGTCCAGCACAAATTTATTAGTTTGAAAAGAATAAGTCATTAGTTGGATGAGCTGCAGGGCAAGTCTTTCTCTCTATTTTTTTTTTATTGTTTAGTTTCTTATATATTTTTTTTTTGTATATGGTTTCCGCCGCAACATTCTTTGCTTCCGATTTGCTCTTTTGTAATGGTGTTTCCTTCAGGCGTCTCATAGAAAATAAATACCACTACAAGTATACAGTGATTTTCAGGCACATATGTTTTGTACCTTAACACATGAAGCGAGTTTATCCTTAAAAACAGTCGATTTTGATTTACGTAATTTTTTTTGGGGCGGTGCATCATAAAAATAGACGTTTATACGACGAACAAGTGGAAAAGCAGATGGGGAAAAATGCTTGGGAAAATATACAAAATATGTGACTTAGAATGAAACTATTACGGAAGTTCATTAGTATTTTGTTCAGGCAAGGACAAATTTTCCATAAAAAAAGTATTGAATGAAAATTTTATTGCTTTTTATTGTTTTTTATTATTAAAATTCTTTGTTGTAATTTTTTTCGAAAAAAATTTTTTTTTAACGGTTATTCATATATTTTTTTTAAATTTATAATTTAGATCTTTTCATAATTTTTAATATTCAGTGCAAAAATTAGTGAATTGATTATTTCCGATATATTTTATTCTAAATGTTCCTCAAACGTATCATAAATAAATTGTGCCCCACATTGAGGTTGCATTAAATTTTGAATGGCCCTAGCAGACAACTTTTCTAAACTTTAAATAATGAAAATTTTTAATGCTTTTACGTCGTATGGAATTTTAATCGACATTCTCTTTTCAATGATACGCATTATTTAAAAGAATCTATTTATTAGAGGAATAGCTTAACAATATCGATACTTTAGCGAATAGCTCCATCCATTCAAAATGCATAATTACATCCATTGTCCACCACAAAATTGCCTTTTTACAAATCCCGCCAAAAAAAAAACGGTGTAGACATCCACAAGAAAACAAGAATAATAGTAATTTTTTCGTGGCACCCCCATCATATAATGCGGTGGCGCGGTATTTGTTCCACCCCATCACAGCAAAGCAAAGTTTCGAAGTTGATATGCGTTTTATACGAGGAGATGCTAGAAGGAAAAAAAGGAGTGCTCGGATGGAACTGAAAGGACCACAAGCAAGAAGCGGGCGAATGTATCCTCCTCCTCAAGGGAATGACGAATGCTAGGCGCGACAAACTCAATTACAGTAAACCACCACGTGTCCACAAGAACCTTTGAACTGTTGCCCGATTTGTGCTCAAGCTCAAACAAAATCCCCCATAGACGACGACGGCACTACTACTATATTTTTGCATTGAGAACTTTTTAATTTATTATTTATATTGGAGAGATGCCGACAGCCCGCCCGGGAAGAATTACATATCGTTTGCAAATAAGCAAACATGATAAGAGATATGATTAGGTAAATCCGCAACAAGCGGCGGGCGCAGAGAGGTTGCTTCCTTGTATTATAATAATCTGTGTCAAATAATCACATGCATTTAAATTTCGAAATTACATGCATCTTATACTGGAATATTGCCGAGGATAGAACCAAACAAAATCGACGCTCTAAGCTGAACAACAAACACGAGAACACATGTTCCGCATATTCACCAGTTTATAACATCAATAATTTAAACAACATTCACATGAATCATTTCGTATAAAAATAATAAGTATCTATCGTTGTGTAATAGCTATTTTTACTATTGTTGCAATACTCGATACAAATATTAATACCTAATTATTTTTTTATAATTAATGAAATGATATTTTAAAAAATTCAAGACTGTAGCGTTGTAGATATATGTATTAGCTATCCAAAAATACCATTAGATATTTTATATCGTCATAATTAGAAAAAATACGTGCTTTATTAAAATTGTCTCGCTGATCATTTGACGCATGTTTCACTTGCGCATCACGTTTACGCAGCGCGGTGAGGGTTTTCCACCAGCTGTCTCAAAGTTGTCTGCAACCAGCATTGCATAATAGAGAAAAGAGCGCGAATGATTGGCGAGAGCTTAGGAGAGAGTGAGAAAAATATATAATAAACACGCGTATTTACAATTAGTATATTTCGGTTATGCGTTGATGGTTTTTGATAAAAATCATGTCAAAATATTCAGAAAAAAATTCTCTAGGGCACGAAGCTCACTGAATTTCAATAATTTTAATTTATCATTGTTAATTATGTTAATTTATTTTTGATTGTCAAATATGTCTTTAATTACCAACTATTTTTGTTAAAAAAAAGCTTTAGGAAACAGATTAAACTTTTCAGAATATTTTGACATGATTTTCATCAAAAACCATCAACCCATAACCGAAATACACTAATTATAAATACGCGTGTTTATTATATATTTTTCTCACTCTCTCCTAAGCTCTCGCCAATCATTCGCGCTCTTTTCTCTATGATGCAATGCTGGTGCAGACAACCCATAATAAGGAAGATTCCAGATAATTATTTAACAATTTAAAACAATACAAAATTAATATTAAACAATTAATTAAAATAAAATTTTAATTTCAAAACAATTTTTCTTTTTTTTACTTTAAAAAAAACAATGTAATTATTTTTCTAACAAAAATACTGTAAAACACCGCAACACCTATCGGAGTCATTTCTTGTACCTTATTTGTATTATATTAAAACAACGTTTGTTTTGCGGTTTTATTAAATGATTAAACATTCAACCTTTGATTTCATTTCGGAGCGTCAATAATGGTTCTGTTTATTTTCAATTTATAGAATAGATATGTATGCCAAATAAAGTTGCGAACACAGCGAAGGGTTCGACACAACATTTTCGCTAATATTGATTTATCCAAAATATTCTTATGCTAATTTTCCCATCTTATAATCAAGGTGAAAAATGTTTATTTACACTGAGCAAAAATTCGATTTTTTTTTCAGCTCCCTACCAAATAAATCAGACTGAAATAGATTTTGAGACTAAACACAAAAATAGTTGAGTTACTAGAAAGGTAATTAATTGGTGGCTGGTGCCTCAAAAAAATCGGAAATTAAATTTAGAAAATTTTTTTCTAGAAAATTTTATTTCGGTTGCTACCCCAATATTTTCCTAAACATCCCCAAATGGTGGCAACCACTTTTCCTAGCCTTGTAGTACACTATACATAAATTAAAACTTCATCGATTATACAAAAACCGTAATTTCCGGCTCGAAGAAAACTTTCGCCGTTGCATGATTGTCAACGAAATATCCGTTTCGTCCAAATTAGATTAATTCATAATAATTATTAGCGAAATAGTTAAAGGATGATTTAAAGCGGCAGTTAATATGTCCAAACCGAGAGAGAATGTGTCTATCTGTTGCTTTTAGTATTCATGGCAATAGCAAACGGATGATCCTCTCCATAGTCATCATCATCATCATCGCATTGTAAATGGACCATGCAAGTCTGCACAGTCGAGCGCATCAAATAAATCGTGACGATAATGAATAAACAGTCGTTTGGCCGATTTTTACTTGCAATAATTAACTTTGCTAATTGAGTGAAATATTATGCTTCCAGGAGGACGAAGAAAAAAGGGACAACCGCCGCCGACGCTCATCTGTTGCCTATTAGCTAATACGAGTATGTTGCAATTAATTATAAGCTACTAGAAATTATTTAATAATTTATTATTTTTGAAATTGCTAGTAATGTAATTTATGAGCCTTGCTTGAAATTTTATATTGCAATTGATAAGGTCACTACTGCTTCCTACGAAGAAATCTTTGCTAGACTAAACAATTGCTAATCTTGGGAGCATTTTTTAATTCGGAATTTATTTATTTTTGTCGCCCACTAGCATTTATTGCAATATTTTATGTAAATAATTTTTTTATGGTTTTAATATTTTTTAGAAATTTAATTCAAAATTTTTAAAATTTAATTTTTTTATTTTCAAATAATATTAAGGGGGCGAAACCGCTACATATATAGCCGCTCTGGTCGCTAGCGAATCTACATAGTTTTGCTTATCGAAATTCACTGCAAATTTCGCGACATCTGTTAAAGAATAGATGGACCAAGATCTGACTTATTTGCCACGTACTTTAGCCGATAAATTAGAAAAGATCGAGAGGTGTGGAAAATTCTCAAAAACTGGTAAAGCAGTTTGCGGCTTTGTTATAACCCCTAGAAAATTTCCAAAGCTACCGAAAATTAGTGAAAAAATATACGTATATTTTGACGAAAGATTTGTTCGAATAGCCATTAATTAAGTAAAATATGAATAAAAAAATCTCGGTCAAATATTAACCACTCGCTTGCTAATTAGCGGAAAAAGATAAAAAAAAAACTTTCTGTCCATTTATTGCTACATCTGTTCTCTCTCTAAATCTACCATTAGATATTTTCTAGGATAATTAATAGTGGCTGAAACTGTTTTTCCGCGTTAAATTCCCTGACCTGCTAAGCAACGTTTCACGCATAAGTTTGCAAATTTATGCATGAAATCTTGGTCCATCTTTTCTTTACTAGATGTCGCGAAAGTTGCAGTGAATTTCGATAAGCAAAACTATGTAGATTCGCTAGCGACCAGAGCGGCTATATATGTAGCGGTTTCGCCCCCTTAATATAATTTTAATTAAATTATAATAAAATTTAAATTACCTTAATTTTTTTCAAAATATTAGTCGCGCAAATTACTACAACAATTAACCATACAAGTCGAAAACTATCAAACTAATCAATCATCTTTTTCTTTGCACTTTTTTTGCACCGCTCTAATTTTATTTTAATTATTGCAAATCAATTTTTTTGTCCGCCTACTCGCTGTTTATTTTCAATGAATCATCCTACACACATATCCCGATATGCATTATTAATTTCATTTTTAATGACAGTACAGGTAGTACAGTCTTTTGTAAAATTCCAGAAGCAATACATACTATACGGAAAAGACAAATTGCGTACCTTACCAATTCATTACAGCATGTCAACTTACTATCGCGATCAGAAGTAAATTAAACCAGATAATTTGTCAGCCACAGGGCAGATCTGAAATTATACGGGCACCAATTGTACCAATTAATGATACATTATTATTGTAACGCGACAGTTTTGTTTCGGGCTTTATGAACTTCGCATTTTATGAGGGATGGCGAACGTGCCCCGCCGCCAACTTTCAAATATTTATGAAGCAATTAAAAAATATTTATAAAATATAAATATCTAGTATTTTTTAAAATTAACTATTATAAAAAAATAATATTTTAATGATTTACCTTGGATTCCAGCAAGAAGTGCACCAGCAAGGATTAAACGTTGTATTCTGGTCTTCATCTTTTCGGTTGATTAATTTATTATTAAACGCTAATGTTTTTATTTTTGATAAATTTTTAGTCCAATCACTTTTTTTCAATTTATCGACACATAATTTATCGCCGAAAAACTGGAATTAATGCTAGAACTAATTAAATCGTCTAAAAATCGGAAATTGTTCGAAATTTTTCAGTCATAAAAAAATTAATTCAAGCGATGGCGCTTGAACTGGCGCAAGTCAAATGGCGCTTAATAATACGAATCGCTTCTTTTCGAGCAAACAGAATAAATTTTTTTAATTTTTTTTTAAATAATAAAATTTTCTGAAACATCAAAAAATATTGTTTATTTATTATTTATTTATTTAAAATAAAAATCATTAAACAATTTTTTTACTACAAAAATTTATTTTTAAATTTAAAATTACTTAATTTTTATTTCGAGCTCAAATTTCGAACATTCCCAATATTTTGACAAACGTATCTTATGAAGTGTGTGTCTATTTAAAAATCATAAAAAAATAATAATTTAATTTAGCATTGTAAGAGCATCATCATCATATCGAACGAAATTATTTTTAGATGCAAGTGAAGCTTGCTAAAAATAAAGAATTAGTTCAAAATGTAATGTTTAAAAATAAACAAATAAAAAAAAATACTACAAATGTGCGCGCAAAATAAAACTAAATTAACTCGTTTATTATTATTCATTATAAAAGAGTCAATTTGCATGCGCATAACAATTATTAAAAACTTTGCCACACTAAAATTTCGCAAATTTCTTTTATTATGTTGCGGCGCATACATTTATTCCTGAAGGGGGCTAAGCCAAGCTAAGAGAGCGGAACAAATTCGCTATTTGCATTTCAGTTATAAATTGCGTTACATTTTTATCTTTTGCCAAAATTTATCGCTCGATTTTTTTTATTTTTCGGGGCGAAACATTTGAATTCGGAGCGAAAACAAAACAAATGCATGGAATATTCAACAAGTAGTATTTTGCAGCTAAACTAAAATAAATCGACCGACAGCAAGGCAAATTGCATTAAGCAAGCCATCGAGCAATCGAGTAGTTCAAGACGAAAATTGTGTTTTGAAATAATTTTCGCCCAAATAATAAAAAGGTAATTCGATCGTTTTTTGCTCGGTGGTGCATGTAATGCAACCCACACTTAATTATATCCACGTACGACGCTGGAAACGGAATAATATTGCAAGGTACAAGCCACCGTCTATTAAATTTCGCGAAATTAGCATATACATATATAAACAAACTAATTTACAAGATATTAATCTAATACGGTAAGGAATTGGCCCTTTTTACAATTTTAACTAAGAATTTTTCCGCGACTTTTTCTATGTAACAAAATATGCACTTTATGGGTTTATTTAGTCGAAGGAAATTTAATCAAGTCATTTTCTGCATTTTTAAAATATTATTAATTTAATATAAAGTGGAATTTTCGAGATAAGGGAAAATTGTATTGCGCAATAATTTTGTGAGTGCATTTATAAATTAATTTAGTAAAAAAATATTTTTCGAACTTCGCGCGGTTTTAATTTAAGTTACTCGTCACCGCGCATCATTCAAGGTCAGATGTCATGAGAAATTGTGTTTACTAAAACTAATAAAAATACCTAACTACTCGACTTTTCTGTAATTTTGTAACAAAAACAATTATTTTTCAAAATTACTTTATTACATGCTTTTGCATTAAATGCTAAATTTAATTCTGCATAGAACAAAATGCAATTTAAGCACATAAATGCGAACAATAGCAGAAGATTTATGAATTCGTCAAACGTATAGTGAGTTGTTTCCGTTTTTGATAAAATGCTACAAAGTATACTATACATTTTGTCCCAAATATGCATCTAAGCAAATTTAATGAAATAAATGTTTTGTGGATTAAGGATGGTCATTCAAGTATATTTGATTTACGGTCTATAGTTTTAGTTAATCCAACTACTGGAGATTCCCTCTCTTCGTTCCGTATAGCGGATATTTGTTATAACCTCAACAGTCCCTCAACGGTACAACCAATTAATGTCCTAAAATTACCCTTGCATAACAATTGAATTATGGGGAACACTTTGTCGCCTGTTTGGAATTTCTCATAATTTTCGATTGTTTACCAAAACCGAACTATAACAGAAAACTAGGTGCAAACACGGTAATCTAATTTAATTAGTAATTGATTTTTTCGGTCAACACCAACAAATTATTTTGAGGTTAATTGAAATTTTTTGGAAAAAAATCAAAAATTACCAAAATTTATTCTCAAACTTAATTTAATAGTTTTCGTTCACAATTAATTTCTGCGATAGAATATTAAAATTTTTAACACTTTTTTATTGCCCAATTATTCAAATTAACCAAAATTTCCGGTTAAACGGAATTCGACCTCAAAATATCAACAAATTTACCACTTTTTCTGATTATTGACGACGAAACCCAGCCAAATTGTCGCTCCCTAATCAAAATTAATTAATAATAATTTTTCGTCTGCATCATAGTAGCAACAAATTGAAATTCTTCGATATTATTGTTTGAATCGTTTTCTAGTGCATCGAACCTCTCCCAGCTTTATAAGGAAGTTCTTTTCATCTTCATGGTCAAACTTTATATCATTTGATTGAAATGCATAGACCGATATAAATTACCATATTTAAGTGAACACAACTAAAATTCGAATTGTTTTCCATGTTTATTTTGAGTAAAAAAAAAACCAATCGACATCTGGTGTGTTTCAATATACAAATTAAATTTCAATGTGTTTAATGAAATTATGTTGTCAGAAAAAATGTACATGGTGGTGCGCCGTTTTTTTCGGAGGGTCGACGGTTATATGAGATGTCATGTTTTATATTGGATTTGTATCAGAAATGTTTGTTCATTTTTTCCGGGAGTAATGGTTTTAAACTTTTTGTGGAAAAGTACAAATAATGAGAAAAGATTCGAAATATATGTACGATTTTAATTAAATCTGGATGAACGCCAGTAAACCGCAACTTCATAATTAAAAATTAATAATTAATGTTGCAATAAATTAGATATTATTTATTTGTTAGACAAAATACTCGACAAAATAGTGTTTTTTTTTGGAAAAATATTTTTTTAAATTTTTGTTTCATATTTTTAATTTTCAAAATTTTGAATAAATTCAAAAATTAACTTTAAAATTATTTATTTTTGAAAATATTAGCTTCCCAGTTTTTTTTTGAAAAATTTGAATTTTTTGACAAACTTTTGCAAATTTTTATTTTTTTAAAATTATTAACAATTTTTAAAAATGGCCCACTAAGTAAGTTTTACCCAATTTTATTTTTATATTATTAAAAAATACCCATTTTGCAAACATTTAAGCCCACAATTAAAAAAATTCCAAAAATTTTTTTCAATTTTTTTTTCGAAAAAGTTTTTTAAATTTTTTTTAAAAAAAAACTTTCAATTTTTTTTTTAAATATATAAACAAATTTTTTAAATAAAAAAGGTTGCCCACAATAATTATTCCAAAAAAAATAATAATAATGATTATGTATATTTAAAAGAACAATTCTAATCCATGCTCCGACCCGCGATGGGGCACATTAAATGCGACAATGAAAATTATTTCGTAAATTTGCATTAATTTTCCCCGAATATCGCTATTTAATGCGTACCTATTCGTTGCTTTCATTTTTCATGGTAATTAATTTGCATAAGAATAAAATATGACATTAAATAAAAGTTGATCCCGCAAAAGTTGTGCATGGCAAATATTTTCTTTTCCATCAGAGTCGTCGCGGCTGGAAAAGCCAAATGGCTCTTTAAATACACTGAGAGCACAATAAAAAATACTAATCTCGTTAAATTGCATTTAAAAGCGAATTTTATGCATGCAAAACGACAATCAATCATGTATTATGATTTTTCGTAAAAACAAATATAATAAATATTTATAAAAATATAAATAAAATAATAATTGATTACAAATCATTTGCTAATTAAATTATTATTAGTTGTCGCCTTGAATTTATAAATACTAAAATCAACATTGCCATAATTAGAAACTTGCATTGTATAAAATATAGATTACGCGAATTGAAAAATCGCGCACCGTAATCTAATAAAGGAAGCAACAATTTTCTTGTGTGTTTAATTCAAATTGTAGGTAGTACTAGATAACAAAATCATATAGATTTAATTTTTTTTTCCATCCCGCTAATAACTTTATGTTTAGTTTAGATAGACACACATTAATTTCAAAAATAAAATATTTTAATAGTTACCAATAGCGAAAATAAAAATAATAGGTATTATCCACTAGGGCAATAAATAAAATAATTTTCGAAAATAATCACATATTGCCTGAATATTTTTTCGAACCCGACAAATTTAAATTTAAATTTTTTTTTTGTTAAATTTCAGGAGAAATTCAAAATTTCACACCGCTGAAAATTCCATACACATTCACAGAATGATGCACCCGGATGATGATGATTGAGGATGGTAAAAGGAGTTAGAACGCGATTTGCTTTTCTACGATCGAGAACTGCAGCGCGACTGAATGAATCTCGGGTTTAATCCCACTGTTATAGTGGAAGGCAAAATGTGACCAAGCGCGTTTCAAGAGAGCCACAGGTACTAAATGCCGCTTCGCTGCTTCACTTTGCCTGTCAACACACATTTCTTCAACAACAATTCTATTCTATTGCTAACTAGTAACAATGGTTAATTAGATGCAAGTCACAGAGATGAAAGGTTTGTCCGGATTCGGCGTTTTGATCAAATCGATTCAATTGGATTTTTTGGTAATTTTCAAAATATTATTTTTTCTTGAAAATTTTGAATCAAAATTTAGTCAAAGTTTAGGATTCTGCAATTTAACTATTTAACAAAAAAAAAAAATCTTCAAAGAAGAAGAAATTAAATTTTTCAAAAAAATTAATTTTAATTAATTTTCAAAAAAAATAATAATATTGAAAATAGTAATAATTCGCTTTAAATCAAGAAGAAGTGTTATTGCTCACAATTTCGAAAATGATCGCCAGCTTTGAAATCGAGTAAGTTTACAACCCAGTTACGTATCCCAGCAAATTATGTGTTTTATTTGAAATTAATTATCCGCTTGACTAATTGCTATTAAAACTTGATGTCATCAATAGTTTCGTTCCGATTGAATCTAAACTGATGCGATGTGGTGTGGGCACCAGCAAAAAAAAATAATTTAGAAAATTAATCGCACTATATCTGGCGAGTCTCATCATAAATTTAATATGGCACTAGAAATTGAACAAGTTCAAGAACATTAGATTTAATGACAGTTTAGAAATAATAATAATGTATAATTAGAGAGAATCATTTTATGTATGTGTGTGTGTTTGTACGATGTAAGATTTATTATTAGAGACCACACACTACATAATCGCAAATTCTACCGGGTGTCGCAATTTTGAAAAATATATTTTTTGGACACCCGGTATGCTATTGATAATTTTACGGTTTACGCCGTAATTAATTATTTTAAATATATAGATTTTTACACAAATATTTGCAATTTTTTTTTGAAAATTGAGAATTTTCTCTAAAAAAATAACAACTTTTTTTTTCGAAAATCAGCAATTTTCGGGCAAATTTTCGTCAAAATTTCGAATTTTCTTCAAGAATTACAAAATTTCCTCGAAAATCAACAATTTCCAAGCAAATTTTTTTTCGAAAAATATCAATTTTTATGGAAAATTTGTCAAAAATGTAAAAAATTTGCTGCAAAAAAGTGTATACTTTTTTTTAAAAAATAGCAATTTCTTCAAAATTTCACGATTTTCCGGCAAAATTCACCGAAAATAGAATAAATATCTAAATAATAAATATTTTTAATATGGTAATATAATAATAATAATAGTAATAATATAGATTATTTCACGTTATTAGATTCCCATTATTATACCAGACAACCCAACCGTCTACTATTTATATTTTTCAATCGCCGTTTTTTTTATCCATTAATGGATAATTTTTGTAATTTATTCGATGAATGCAACGACCACAAATTATACTTCATGAATATTTGTATATATAAAAGAGCGCATTTAATTATAGAAAATTCATTTAAATCAAAATTTCAATATATTGTCCATCAATTTTAATATATATTTTAAAGTTAATGTTAATTCACTTGTCATTCCATGCCATATGATATCATAGTGGTATTTGCGGAACTTCCGATTACGTAATTTATAATTCACTTTTGCGATATTTGAAATACAGATTCGTTTTCATAATTTTTGGGTGGTCGGTCGGTGCTGATATATTTACCAGATCGACGGTTATCACAGGAAATTATGTTGAGACTCACCGCATTTTTTTTTAATTTTTAGTTTTTTTTTTTAATTTTAAATATTTTTTTATTTAATTTTTTAAATTTATTTTTTTTAGTTTTTATATAAATTATTAAAATTATTATTACATCATAATGTTTTCTGTTTTGCTGATTGATATAAATGTTCTAAGCAATTAAACTTTTTAAATTTTTTTATAATTTTTTTTTAAAAAATTTAAAAAAATCAAATTTAAATGTTTTTTTAAAAAAAAAAAATGTTAAAAATGGCTCAAAATGCCTAAAATAATTCTGAACCGTCATCTTGTCGTGAACTAATTCCCCCACCGTCCGCCCAATTGCCGGGTGGCGCTGCATCATCTTAAGCGCGCAATTAAAATATGTTCGCATTGAATTTCACTCGGTCGTGGTAACTGTCAAAAATCTCGAAACTGATGCAATTTCAACTTACAGATGCCAATCTGGTTACTGTTATGTTTGTAGAAATGTAATAAAGCTCCGATGTTTCATAATCTATAAATGCACTGGATCGTAGCCAATATTTATTTATTTGTTTGCAAACGATTCTATTAAACCAATATTATTTTTTGCGATTCGAAATTAAATTAGTCTGCTGTTGTTTCGGTTTGTTATATGGAAAATGTGGAATAATTCATGGCTTTTGAATCTTTCAAGGATGCACCGATATCGGGGCCGCGGGGACGAATGAAAAGCAAATGCAACAAATGAATATTAAATTTTCGACTTGCGGGTCGAAAATAAACTTTTAGGACGCTATAATTTTCTTAAAGTTTATTCAACAAATTTCGACAGCTAATTTTATCGTTCGACATGCATGATACGTAAGTTCAATAGTCGAAAAAAGATTATGTATATCTATTTTTCGTTTTAAAGTTGTATAACGTGCCTATCTTTATGATCTGTTCCAATTACACTTATGTACTATAAGCCTTCTGTTTGTTATGGTCGACGTGTCATAAAAAGGATAAATATAGTTTTTAAAATGTAATATGCACTTTTCGATCGGATCGGGGTGCATCCGTCATTCACACGCAGCCAAATGCCGTTAAAAGCGCACGCGAAGCTTTTACTATATTTTAATCCGAAAGTGGAGTGAAACTCAAATGGGGCAAATTTTGCTGATTTTTTTGAGCTTTCAAATTATTTAAATAAATAAAAAAATAATTATTAATCAAAATTCTTGAAAATTTTCAAAACTGACTATGGAACTCAATTTTAAGTTGTTAAAAATTTTGCTATAATAGTCAGTTTTGAAAATTCGGGAAATTTTTTTTGATGCGTTTTAAATTTAAAATAATTAATTACGTAAAAAATTAAATTACTTTTCTGAAATATAACGATTTTTTTAAAAAAAAAAACATTTTTTAAAAATTATTATCAATATAAAAAAAAATATTATTTTTAAAAATTCTTGAACATTTTCAAAACTGACTATGGAACTCAAATTTAAGTTCTTGAAAATTTTACTAGAATAGTCAGTTTTGAAAAATCTAGAAAAATTTTTTGATGCATTTTTAAATTAAAATAATTAATTACATAAAAAATTAAATTACTTTTCTGAAAATTAACGATTTTTTTCAAAAAAACATTTTTTTTAAATTATTAATAATATTTAAAAATAAAAAATCTTGATAAAAATTCAAAATTCTACTCGTCCTTAATACAATTATTTTTAAAATATTATTAAATAAATTAAAAATAAAAAATATTAATAAAACAAACAAAAAATCGAAAATTTTCAAAATTACTTAAAAATAAAAAATCCGCATAATAATTTCCTAACTCTAATAACGGTTACCAAAACCGCCGCCGGCATTTCTGCCCATAACTCCCCGAACCGGGTCAAATACTAGTTAGCGCATTTTCGAAAAAATCTTACATAAAAGCAGGCATTGTATTTTTGAGAAAAAAAAATCATTGTTTGCACATTCCATTTGAAAATCCATTACAATAAGACGTTAAATCGAAGATACGCGGCGCGCGATTAAAATTCAATTAACGCGCCGCAAATTTTTCGATCGGCGAAAATGCGACGAGGCTTTTTAGTAATTAGCGTCGGGAAAAAAAAAATAATTCGGCAAACAGGCAAAAATGTCGCCGCCGTACTTAGTTTAGTGGTGGGTTTTGATACACATAATATACATGGGGATTTATTGAAATTGGATTTGCGTTTAGAAAACCGCCTGCTGGCAGCAGCAGGGCTTATGGAATGTATTTAGCTCATGGCTGCTGCCAATTATTCCTGCAGTATGAATTCCATGACGAATACACTGTAATAATATTAATCTATCTATTATCTCATCTGTCACACATGCAGTAGTAGTAACCTTTCGATTTTGCTGTGGTGCCGCTGTTGCGCTTTTTTCCTGCTATTCCTGCGAGAAGACCGACCGACCGACCGGCCATCGTGGTGATGATGATTGGATATGAAGCGATTTGCTCTTTTTTTAGCAGCAGATGATGCTCTCATTAATAAACATGTCAATCTTCTTCTTAATTATGCATTCATTATTGTATTGATGATGATGATCGTTTTAATTTAAATGGTGAATAAATTTGAATAATTTTTGGCGCCAGATTAACGGTTTATGATTTTGTTTACTTGTCGTTTTTAGTAATTAGATATTTATATGCGAATTTTTTTCGTATTAATAATATTGCGACAAAAATATTTCAATATTTATTTTTTATTTATACAGGGTGTCCCAGGATGGGGTCACAATGGGCATAACTTTTTTAATATTGATAATTCGTAAAAAATGTATTCTTTATAGAAAATTTTGCTTTTTGTTAAAGCCCTAAAATATTGTTCGTTTTTACTCTAAATATTACAGAAAATTTTTAATTCGCATTTTTATAAAAATTTATACTTGCGCAAAATTTTCATTTTTTTTTAATTTTTGGTTTTATTTTGAATAAACTGACAATTGATTCATGCGTTTTAAAACAAACAAAGCATTTTATCAAGAATAAAATTTTCTGTAAAATAAAAAGTAAAAAATTTTAAAACTTAACATGAGAATAAATTTTTATAAAAATTGCGAATAAAAAATTTCCTGTAATTGTTAGAAAAAAAAGAATACTTTAGGTGCTTCATGAGAAACAAATTTTTTTGAAGAAATTTAATTGATTTAAATGAAAGTACAGTAACCTTTATGGTAATAAATGTAGTTAAATTCGACATGCATTTGAATTTAATATCGGCAATAATATAAGATATTACTACTGGATATTATAATTTTGCAAAAAGTTTATCGACGTTTAGCATTTTATTAGTGGCTCGTTATTATGAAATATCTCTTATAGAGATTGAGTAGTTTTTGTATAATATGCTTGCAATGAATTTTTTAGTTTATTTTTTTTGTAGTATTAAAATATTAGTTTTTTTTTTTTAATTTTTAATAAATTAAAAAGTAATTTAATGTTTTAACATTTTTTGCTTTTTTGCTTTCCAAAAAAATATTTTTTTAATAATTTTTCTATAGAATAAAATTTTATTTTTTATTTTTTACGACCAAAAAATGAATCAAATTTATTGAAACTCTATTTAAAATCAACTTAACGCAAATAAATACATAGTTTTAGAGAGTTTGGAGTTGCTCAACTCCCAACAACGTGCCTGGTACGACGACAGAAATGTATCTAGTACAAAGTATAGCATTTGAATAAATAAAGTCTTCTGCTTTTAAATCATTTTGTCAACATATTCAAACGTTTGACAGGCATTAGTGGAAAATATTTATATTTATTGCGCTAGTTATTATCTAACTTCTACGAATTTCGAGAACGAATTTAGAAGCACCGCTAAAAATTCTATTTAATATAAAAATAAATAAAAAAATAAAATAAATAAATAAATAAAAAAAATATTTATTTATAAAATAAAAAATTAAAAATCACTTGAAATAAATTTTCTAGAAATAATTTAGCGCCACAATTATTGAAAAAGTTCGTGCAAGCTGAATTTATGGTCAATTTTCCGAGCTTGCCCACACAGAAGTGCAATTAGTACCGATTAGCTTTATTTATCTATTTAATTGTTCATCCTTGAAAAATAATGTAGATAAATCTAAAAAATTCGAAAATTGTTTGATGCCATTTACTTATAAGTTTTTACATGCAATAGTAAACAATATTGTATTTTTATTACTTAATCGCGTGCAGTTATGCCTCCGTTCCTCTATCTCTGTAATACTAAGTATACTTACTACATAATTCGATACTTTTTATAAAATTAACAAACTCAACGGCGTTAATTATTTAAAGATCGCGCGAAAATTGAAAATTTCAGCAAATTCGAAATTTGGCCGAAAATCGCCAGCGGATGATTAATTTCCTTCGAAATGGATCTCGAAATAAAATGATGGAATAGTGTGTCAGTCGTTTGACTAACTATATAATAAGGTGCTTTGTCGTACCAGGTTCACATCGCTGAAAGATTCCATTCTTCGACACTCCTTTAGATAATATTCAAATCAAATAATAACCGATATTACGTTAAGTGCCTTCCACTAACTCATGTCAATTTTATTTCTATTAAGCGGAAATATGCCAAATGATTTATCAAAAATAATTAGAAGCTTTTCCATTCGATTTAAAAGCTCTATCGTGCTTATTTCATTCATTAGAGGCAATTGAGTCGTATATTATTAGATACTATATTGGTAAAAAATCTTTTAATTCATTAGCTCAATATTTAAATATTTTATTAGTGAAATTTAATATTTCGGTGACGTTTCAGGATATTTTTAATCGTATTGACCGTAAAATTCAATACGAGTTTACAAATGAAGTTATACAGGGTGTTGAACTTAAACATATCAAACTATGACCTTGAATGCGCGCGCACCCAAAGTCAAGTACCACGCGAAATTGCGCCCACTCTCCAAGTCTCAAAAAAATTGTAAATATTTAAAAAAAAAAACCCTTTGTATATTTAAACGTTGATTGTTTTCCCCGTTAATCGTCCTAAATGGCAAAAATTTAAGCACGCTATCGAAGTTAGGCCAAATTACACTGAATGCGTTCCCGCGAAGTGAAAAAAGAAACCGCGCACCGTCAAACCTCAAATTTAATCAAAGCGGCGGGCGCTCTGTGAAATAAAACGCGCCTGATTTCGTCAAAACATGATGTGACAGATGAAGAGAAGGAAATGCATGAAGTGGAAGAAGAAAAAACGGAGCGATATTTTATAACGGTGCTTTTGACCGACCATATTTAGAGAAACAATTCAGCGTCAAAGTGACTGGATGGCGTATTGTAGTGTAATATGAATAAAGTATGATTGCATTCGGAACATATTACCTTCTCGGCAGGGGGTAGCAATCACTGGGTGGAGATTCGAGTACAAATCACGCCAGTGTCTCGCAGATTTCGTATTGTTATTACTACTATATCAACGGAGCGGGTTTTTTGTGTTCGGTTTTCTCATTCCGATATAGTTCGTAATAATTGTTAAATTTCATCAAAATGTTTTTACGTGGCACAATTAAATTTGATTTATTTTATTGGAAAAAATTTCGAATTAAAATTTTTGAATGTATTATTTATTTTGAAAAATATTTTTGTATTAATTTATTATAATTTTTATTTTTTTATATTTTCATAAAATTATCTTTAAAGGTCCTTCACCGGCTATCTCGAAGTTGTCTGCAACCAGCATTGCATCATAGAGAAAAAAGCGCGAATGATTGGCGAGAGCTTAGGAGAGAGTGAGAAAAATATATAATAAACACGCGTATTTATAATTAGTGTATTTCGGTTATGCGTTGATGATTTTTGATGAAAATCATGTCAAAATATTCAGAAAAAAATTCTCTAGGGCAAGAAGCTCACTAAATTTGAATAATTTTAATTAATCATTGTTAATTATGTTAATTTATTGTTGATTGTCAAATATGTCTTTAATTATCCACTATTTAAAAAAAAAAGCTTTGGGAAACAGATT
Source organism: Cryptophagus acutangulus (assembly GCA_963556235.1). NCBI lineage: Eukaryota > Metazoa > Arthropoda > Insecta > Coleoptera > Cryptophagidae > Cryptophagus > Cryptophagus acutangulus. The sequence continues at coordinate 3,929,991 of OY744569.1, forward strand.
AATCTTTTCAGAATATTTTGACATGATTTTCATCAAAAACCATCAACGCATAACCGAAATACACTAATTATAAATACGCGTGTTTATTATACTATATTTTTCTCACTCTCTCCTAAGCTCTCGCCAATCATTCGCGCTCTTTTCTCTATGATGCAATGCTGGTTGCAGACCACTTCGAGACAGCCGGTGAAGGACCCTTAATAAATCAAATTTAGAAATTTAATATTTTTTTAATTTTTTTTAAATAAAATATCATCAACCAATCCATATCCGCATTGCATTTTAGTGATTGGTTGCTAGAGCAATGCCATCAAACAAAATAGAAAAAGCCCATACTATAAAATATTACAGCAACATGTGAGCAGCCCATCATATAATATTTTATGTCATATAAATAAATAATTTAAATAAAATCCATAAATATAATTTTCAGAGGCCAGAATTTCCCAGCTAATAATACCCACTACTATAATATTCCGAAAAATCGAGCAAATCGCCGCCTCTCAGTTCAATAATTCGATTGAATTGTTCTTATACGTCGTAGTAGGTAGTACGTTATAATAAAATGCGACCGAATAATAATGTTCGCTAGAAGAAAAAGAAGCTCTTTTGTAAAGTTGAAGCGTAAGGTGAACACATAGAGCCTCTGCATAGAGTGGTGCTCTTCATATGCAAATGACGGAGGAGTCTTTGAATATTCATTCGTGTCATCCCTGCAAAACTTGACAGGACATATTCTAATTTCGTTAACTTATGGAACGAACAAGTGACCTTTATAATGTTTAGATTAGAGTCTCCTGTTTTTAGTAATAATAAAAAAATTATATATAATTTGCCACACTAATTAACAATCATCGGTGGTAATTTGAGGCCGAGTGTGTTTGTTTATTGCAAATTAATAAAATTTAAAATAATATTGAAATATAGTGTAAAATAAACCATTTTCGAATTAATTATCGCTAAATGGGTATTGTTCCACTAATTAAGCCTGATGGGAAATTTAATACGGCGCACAATTTGGATCATTATAATTTGCGATTCAATATAAAAACGCCTACAATTAATTTCGATCAGAAAAATCCACTATTTTGTCAAAAGCGTTGATTACAGGCCAGAAACTAATTGTCGTAAATATTTGAGCTACAAATAAACATTCAAACAAATAAATAAATATCGTTTATTTTCTTATGGCGGTCGACCTTCAACAATGTTGCGCAGACGCAATACTAACTGGGCGGGGCCTAAAACTGAGCCGAAATTCTATAGTATTAGAAATTTCGAAATAAAATCACGTCCGTAAGTTCAATTGCTGGAAACAAATTTGTTTTCTCTAAAAGCAATGACCCACATATTTACTACTATGTATTAATTTACTAATAGATTTAAAGGAATGCGCTAAATGAACATAGATAGACTCTATAATCACTTGTCGAGATCAAAGAGAATTTAATAATCAATCTCTAATACACACACGCGCTTCTTCACTACAGTATGTTGAACCATTTTAATTACCACACTTGATATTAATAGATTTATTTTTCCAAATCGGCTTCATCATAAACACTCGAGTACTTTGACTCGCTTTTCCTTAAATACACCAATTAAAAAACTTTTCAAAACTAAACAAACAGTTCAGTTGAAACTAATAAAGTAAACTGTAATTTGAGCGCTTTTGAGCGAAAAGCTCTTCAGTATTGATTTTTCATACTTATACATTTTAAATACGAGCAGGTTTCCTGCTTGCAGGACTGCGCGCTTCAGCGTTTTTCCGCTAGATGGCGCCATACATGTTTTTTTCAGGACTGTTTTCAGTTTTCCCGATATTTGTAATAATTGTTTATAGGGGTACTTACGTGGGCAACCTTGCTCGTCAGCGCCATCTATGCAATCGGATATTCGGTCGCAGATCTTTTCGTGTTGGATGCATTTGTTGGAATCGCACGTCAATTCGGTCGGATCACAATCTAAAAATTATTTCTTTTAGTTCGAAAAATAAATTTGAATATAATGTTCTGAATTAATTATTTCGTGAGTGGTGCTCTTAATATAAGTGTGACACATTTTTTTTTTTTAATTAGGTTATTGCGGTTAAGTGTTTCCTTTCATATATTTTTTGCGAAATTATTTATTTTGTCAGTAATTATTGTATTTTTATATGACTAGGTATTATTTTACTGAACATTTGGTTCGATTTAAGACACTTCCGGTAATACCGGAAGTAATCAATAACTTTCCTATTTTAATATTTTATTGTATGTTTGAGTAGATTATCTTTGAATTTATTTTTAAATAAATCTTTTGATTTGAGAATAAGATTAGTTGACACTTTTTATGCTATTAACGCTTCGATTAATTAATGTAATTACATTTTTTTTTGCTAAATATTTTATAATTTTAATTAATTTACGACATTTACTGAATTTTTTGGACTTATTTTACTTGAAAAAAATTAATAACTCAAAAATACAACAAAATACAAATTTTCCCAGTCAAAATACCACAAAAACCCTACTTCCGGTATACCCGGAAGTTCGCAAAATTTGCCTAAATTTTATCGAAATCGTATAAATCCATCTTAATAAACTCATTTCCTAATGAATAGCAATTATTAATTCAGTTTTCGAGCATCACACTGTTTAAAACATGACTTTTTGGATGCAATTTTAATTAGTCGCTTACGTTGGCAGTCCAGTTCATCAGTCCCATCGGAGCAATCACTTGTACCATCACAACGTTTGCTCAAAGGAATACATCTGGTCAAATCGCACATGAATTCGCCAGTAGCACAATCTGCGAACAAGTTCATATTTTAATAATGCCATCCAACACTCGGCCAAAAAGCGCTCTTTAATTATATTATTAATAAGCAGCAAAAATATGTACATCAAAACGGAAGAAGAGGTGCGTTCAGTTCAACCACCACCCTAAAAACCGCCAAAACCTATTTACAATGCGAAAAATTAGATCTATTTGGTCAATAAGCGAAAAAAGGAACCAACACCAAAAAACAGTTAGTGGATTCGTTTGCTATAAATTAATACCGGTACTGGCTTGGGTACAGTTTACTTCATCACTTCCATCCAGACAATCTGCATGTCCATCGCAAACTTGGTCTGCACAAATTGTTTGGCGTTTATCGGAACAAGACGCAACATCATCCGCTCGACACTTACTAATTGGAATGGAGCGATCTGGCTCAGAATCGCCACTGCCCGAATCTGGCTCTAATGTTGGCGCTGGCACCTCGGTGTCTGTATCGAATTTTAAATTATAAAAATAAATTATTTGAAAACATATATTTAAGGAAATCATAAAAAAAATATTTTTAAAGTAATTTTTTTCGAAAAAAAAATAATTTTTACAAATATTTTCAGCTAATTTTCTCTCAAAAAAAATTAATAACTCAAAAATTCATAAAATATAAGTTTTCCCGTTCAAAATACCAATATTTAAGGCAACTTCCGGTAATTCCGGAAGTTTCCGGTAATTCCGGAAGTTTGCCAAAAATGACGCAAAATAATTTTAGAATAAATAATTCGTAATTAAAAAAATAATAATAATTATAATAAAAAAAAATAAAAATAAAAACGTGGTTCTACCTGGACACCCATCCTCATCCGAGCCATCCCTACAATCGTTGAAGCCATCGCAACGTGCCGACATTGAAATACATTCGCCACTGCGACACGGCACTTGTGTTGACTGGCAACTAGGAATAGGAACTAATAGGCGAGAGAAAAAAACATAATACCAAATAAAAATGAAAAGCCGCCATATAAATACCTTCGAATGTGCTCGAAACAAAGCCTTCTGGCGACGCGGTGAAGTTACCAATTCTGTGATTATCCTGAATATTCGATTTGATCACATCGATGATGTTTTCCCGATTTGAATTTTTATGGGAGTCCAAATCCAGGGTTACGTGGATTTTGAACGGGTCGGATTTGTCTTTCCTGTAATTGCACAAATTTCACACAAAGCCCAAATATTGCATCACAGCTACTTACTCGATGCTGATGACGGTCGCTGTTTGTTCACCCGGTGTATTTTGGTACAAATCCTCGATGGATCTTCGCACACGGCTCGATAGGTCTCGAAATTCGTTGCTGTTGCGATCGCTGTAGCTCTCCACGAATGGCTCCATAAGGGTGAATTTAAACCGGAAGTACACTAAAAATGAAAAAAATATTAAAACTACTATTTCTGGTGTCACTTCCGGTATTACTTCCGGTGTAACTTCCGGTATTATTTCCGGTGCTACTTCCGGTTCTACTTCCGATACTTACAATGATACTCCGACTCGACCACAGTGGGCAAAGTGCTGTCACCATCAACTTCACCCGATCCGGAATTGGTGAAGTCTTCATCATCCCCATCCACCCGAACTTCATTATCATCAAATCCGTTATCATTCCCATGATCAAAATTATCCTCGTCCTCGCCATCTTCATCCTCATAATCATCAGCGGCCTCTTGCTGCCCCAAATCGTTCTGACGCTTGACCACTTGACGTTGGGTGGTCGGTGTTGCGACTTTTTCGTCCGATTTCTGATTATTAAATAAATTACCGATACTTCGTTTAATTCTATCTACGGTGTGTAATAGCCAATGTGGCTGACTAGAATGGTCTAATGGTTCTTCATTACTGCTAGATGATGATTTTCTTGATATTCTATGATGATGATGATGTTTCTCTAAATTTGATTGTTCTAATGAGTCGAAAATTAAATCCGAGTCCACCTGTAATCAAAAATCAATTTCGAGTTTAATTGTGTGTTTCCGGTGTCGAAATGTTAGCGACAGATATTATTTAAGTCAATCAATTAAATCGCCGCTTAATTTGCTGAGCAAATATTTGGTCGTAGTGGTTAGGGGCAGTGTTTGTTCCAAAATTAATTAAATATTTAAATAAATAAATTTAAAAATTGTGAAGATTTTAGTGGCTAACCGATCAACTTCCCGATTCTAATAAATCTATTAATACACCCCGTAATTTGAACTCTTGTAAATACCCAGTCGTTGTCCAATATATTGAAACATTAACAAGTCATAAAATATTTATGACTTTGTAGTAGTCGTATAAATTATTTTTCCCTATATTTATTAGTAGTTTATTTTATTTGTGGAAATAGCAGTAGATAAAATAATAATAATTATACAAGTTAGAGTTTAAAATTGTTGGAAACCTACTACTATAGTACATCCAACCGGCCGATAGACGACTAGAAAGCGCGCAGCGACCAATCAGAAGCGAGCGCGCGCACCGACTATAGCGAGCACAGTTTCAAACAACAATAATAATAAATCTGATAAAAGTGCATAAAATAAGAAGAGTTATTGTTGCATTAAAAAATATGATTGCGCATAGAAGAGATTTAGTTAGCAGGAAAATATTAAAAACAGTTTAGATAAAACGACTTGATCTCTTGAGATGCATAAATTATTCCGGTGTCAGTTTTTGCAAAGGCATAAAAAGTTTCTAATTTTCAACAGTATTTCATATTTGCAGAGAAGTAATTATGAGCCATAAATCCAGCGCGTTTTTATTAAGCTAAAATCATAGGCGTGCGGTAAAATGTCACAATAAAATATTACGTACAATATTTTTTTATATAGCACGCCAATGCGTAAAGCCTGATTTAATCCGACGAAAACGCAAAACGTTCACTTTTCGATGGCCCAACTGTACTCGTGCCATATTTGTGTTGTTGCAAGCCGCAAGTTGATTATAATGTGAAATCCCAAGTATCTTATGCATATTTGCATATCATAACTGGGTCGAGTTGAGACCCCGCGTATAAGTCTGCGGACGACGGTAGATTAACGCAAAAGAAGGGCGAAGACGCAAACTTTTACTCTATTTTGCAAATTTGTTTTTCAAACAAAATGTTCCGCACACTTTCGGAATTTTAAATTCCCGTCATAGGTCATCCCCCCATTACAACATGTCGACAACTTTTATCCCCCCTACCCCGCCCGCTATGTCTATATAGTTAATACCGCGATCGCGTGCCGCGCAAATTGCCCAAATAATCTCTTTGATTGACTCTTTGCATTTTTATCATTCGATAATTACGATCTCGCTTTTTTATTTCGGCGTAGGCAATTACACATTTTTTTATTTATTTGCGGGGGAAAATTGGGGGGTGTGCATCGGTTGGGCGTTTTGGCCAGATAACATCACATCAGTGAATCTAACCGCATCGTAGCAATAACTTTATATCAGTATGATATCACGGGATGATGGCGCATCTTATGTAGTTTCACACCCTTATACATATGTTGCCCTTTGCAACCCTTAGACGTACTACATGTGTAACCTGCTTCGATCAGGCGATGAAATAAATTGGTTTAATTTTGCTAAATATTTTGAATTATTCAATCAATTATTTTCGTCCATTGTAATTTAAATTATTGTTTTTTAATAAGTAAATTAATTTTTTTATTTAAATTTTCAACCTTTAAATATGTATGTAAAATTATGCAAAATTAAGCAGTTAGCAATGAAAAATAAATATGCAATTAGTTTTGGAAAATAAGCGAAGGTTTTGGTATTGCTAATTTTTTTTTGCAAGTTAATTAAAAAGTTTAATAAAAAAAAAATTTGTCGGAAACTTTTTTCTATTATTTTTATTATGAAAATATAAGTAGTAATATTTAAATAATTATAATTTTTAATTTTATTTTTTTTTTCGAAAATTTTATGAAAATAATTTTTCTAATCACAAAACCAGCGCCCCAATTTAGCGAAAAGTCAATCCCATCTTAGATATAGTTAGAGAGTCTGGGACAGAACCAGAACGGTACGTGTGGTCTTTATAAAGGATTTAATGTTGATTCTTAAACAAGGCAGGATTTTGTCAACTTTTCCATAGTATCGCTCGCTCCGCGCTCGGGCGATGCAAAGAAACTTGCCAAGCAATAAATTATCGAAAGTTTGAGCATCACACCGCCAACCAAATAATGACGGAAAAAGTGGTGCGTTTTAATAAATATAATTGCAAAGTTGATATTTATATTTCCGTGCATGAATTCGCGGAATTGTTTTACGTGGCGCAATTTAATTCAATTTCGCAAACTTTGCGAAATTTCATTATAATAAAGTGAAAATGTAATTATGCCACTTGTGAAGATTATCACCGTGCTCGTTGTGTCTCCAGGTCCATATATACACAAAATTAGTGCAGAATTTGTTAGATTAGATTTTATCCTTTGAGGGGGCGGCTAGAATCGAATCAATGTAGCAATAAAGCGGCGGGAAAAATTTTTGTTTGGCAAAAAATAAATAGTCACGTATTGGAGCCACATATTTTGATATACATAAATGTAAGCCGAAATCCGCCTCACATCTGCTCCGCAGCAAGCGAGCAGATATCATAACCACCCTAAATATTCACGAGTGGCTTGCTAGATGCCATGTATGTGATGTTGTTCGCTTTCCCAGCCTCTTTATCTTTCTTACATCATAATATTACTCTATTTTGACACATGTGGATTTCAAAACATTGTTCTTACGTGGAATAGCAAATCAGGCTCAAAAATACACATGCTACCCCTTCATCAACCCCAAAGAAAGCTTAACGGGTTTCGCCAAAATTTTGACCAACATTTTTTTGGGGGTTTGACTTTTTTGAAAAAGTAAAGTTTTGAATTTTTTGCAAAAAATATTTTTTTTTGGGGATTTTTTTAAATTTTTAGAATAAATTATAATTTTTTTATTATTAAAAATTATTATTATTAACAAAAATTCATAATTTTTTCAAAAAAAAAAATTTCTGAATATTTTGACATTATTTTCATCAAAAACCACCAACGCATAACCGAAATACACTAATTATAAATACGCGTGTTTATTATAAATTTTTCTCACTCTTTCCTAAGCTCTTGCCAATCATTCGCGCTCTTTTCTCTATGATGCAATGCTGGTTGCAGACAACTTCGAGACCCTTAAGCAAAACTTATAATAATTTAATTCGGATGCAATAATAATTAGAAACCACCCAAAAAAAATTCTAAAAATATAAAAAAGTTATTTATTATTAAAACAAGCACTTTTGTATATTTATTAATTTACATGTAAAAATAAATTGCGAGTAGGATGAACGAAAACCTACACATTATGTAAAACCAGAAACAATTTATGCTCATCATCTAATATTCGATAGATAATTATAAAATTCATCATCGCGAAATATAAACAATTTATACAGCATTTTAATCTGTATAGTTTAAATTTAGAAAAACAGACGGAAATCAAGGATACTATAAATAAATAGTGTTGATGTAAAATTATTTCGAGATGGTAATTTTTCCCAATTACACGACGAATTAATTGTCGCATTAAATAAAACTAACTAAGTAAGACAAAGTGATGGAGCGAGTAGACAAAAAAAAATAAAAAGCCTGCTCCATAACAATCATAATAAATTGGAGCGGCGGCGGCGGTTGGTGGCTTCTTTTATTTATATGAAAGCGAGCACATTGTCTTCTATTTAGAAGATTGTTAACATCCCACCCAACAAGAAACATAGTAATTGAAGTATTATAGTGTGATGAATCCCACCGCAACTGTAAGTTTTCCAAACACACCACCACCATCCATAGAGCGAAGACAAGAGGCTCAACATGAAATAATTGACATGCCAAGCACGCGCCTGCTATTCCTGCGAGCCAACACTTCGCTCTGCATGGCTTCTGCGATTTTTTTCGAACGTTACCACTTTTTTAACACGGAGGAAAAAAAGGTTGGTTGGTGATGGTGGATGGGGGTGGACTTATTACGCCGTCATATCCTTTACATAATAAATGCGCGGTTATCATGCCAATCAATGCCTATGAGTTAAGCTCATTAAATTTGGGAATAAATTGCGGTGATGCAGGAGCGATCGAAAATTTTATCGCGGGATTGATTGGAAAATTTGCTAATTTTTAGTCAATTAAATTTGGCAAAAAAAAATATTTGCAAAAAAAATTAATTAAATAAATTTGCAAACAAAAAATGAAATTAATTCGATTAGTTTAATTATTATTAGAAGAATGAAAAAGCCACGGCACCATTCGCTCGTAAAATGGGCGCATAAACTTTTTGATGGACTAGAAGGTTGAAATTAAGTTAATTGGGCGTCCATATAATAATAGCGCACAAAAGGAAATGTATACTGTTCGTTGTTAATATACACTTTGCCTTATTACTCTCATCGAGGGTAATATTACGTTTAAAGGTAACCAATACGTGACTACTACATGCAGCAGGAAGGCACTTCTTGCATGGTGGTAAAGAGCTGCAAGGCTTTTTCCACATGCGTAACAAATTGCAAAAAGCGCAATAATCAATACTAATTGTTAGACTTGCGAGATAATAAATGAAAGGGCTATATTCATAATATGCTGCGTTTATCAAGAATTTGTCTCCTGCCATGTTTGAGTTAATTTTATCGCGAAATAATAGCAACGACCGCATTTGAACTTGCCAAGCAATCACAAAACTGCATTCTTATAAATGCATATATATCGGGGAATTACTTTGAAAAACCTACATTTCTAATGCGATAAGTATGGGGAAAAATGTGTGGCTAGTTTTTTATGCGAAAATATTAGTTTTGAATTTTTTTTAGTTATTTTAGTTTTTGAGGATTTTTAGTTTATTTTTTACTTGCAAGAATTTTCAATTTTATTTATTTTTATTACTTCCGGTAATGCCGGAAGTAGTGTCATTTTCTATATCCGGTACTACCGGAAGTAGAAAATGAATAAAAATAATTTTTAAAAGCTTTTACATTTAAAAGAAAATATTTTTAACTTAAAAAAAAAACAATAAAATTACTATAAAAAAAATCAACTTCCGGATTTTATTTTTTACTTGCATCGAATTTTCAATTTTACTTTTTTACTACTTCCGGTAATACCGGAAGTAGTGTCCATTTCTACGTCCGGTATTACCGGAAGTATAAAATAAACAAAATAATTTTTAATAACTGTTACATATAAAAGAAAATATTTTTAACATAAAAAACAATAAAATTACTATAAAAAAAACAACTTCCGGATTTTCCGGAAGTTACAGAAAACAAATAATTTAACAAATATAATAATACATAAATATTCAAAATAATTCCCGCTTTAAGCGCAATTTCAATTTTCTGCGTCCTATTTAGCCAAAACTAAATTACGCGGCAAATTTGGATTTTTTTGCGATTTACAAGCAGATATAAATAAATGCAATTTTGAACTTGTCTTAAGTGACATACATTTAAGTTCATTCCCCGCTATGCATATGTGCACAGATGGGAATCAAAGATCTATTTATATATCGGTGGATTTGCATTCTCCTATAAAAGCACTTCGAAAAGCGAAAACGAAATAAAAATTCGAAACTTTTGTAATTGTGTTTGATTTTTGAAAAACGAGCTTTCGGAAAGAATAGAGCGACATCGGGGTGGATTATTTCGAACGTACTCTGGGTGCATTGTCAGTGGCCGCAATCTAAATTAACAATTCGCCTTGGTATTTCAACATAACAATGACACTGATGAATATTTGCAAAATGAATAAAACAGATTTGAAGATATACTAGTGGCTTTTTCCCCAACAGGTTTTTTCATTTACCTGTTTTCATTAGATTTCGATCAAATTCAATTCGGATAAAAACCGTTTTTTCCATTTGTGCTTGATAAATTGTTCGTCGATATAATTATATAAAAAATAAATATATAATTAATCCAGTTTTGTTAATTGATTCCGTAATATCAATGGATATTATATTCCGGATAACGGGATTGCAAATATTGATTGAAAATTTTCATTTGTAGTCTATCGGCAATTAAAACAACGAAATTAGTAGTTTTAGGTAAAAGCTCGATGTTTCAGCATAGAGCTAAAAATTGGTAAATATAAAATAATTAATTAAGCAGTTTTAATAAAATATATTGCAATTTTTATTTGTTTATCATTTTTCAATAACAAAAATTAATTTGCTTTGCTATGCAATTTTTTTGCAGAAAAGTAGTTTCGAACATATTTTTATTTGTTAATGATTTTGCAATTTTTTTTAGAATTTTTTTTTATTAATTATTAAAAAAACAAATTTTCTAAAAATTCTCCCCTTAATTAAGAGCAGCTTTCAGATTGTGGCCGCAACTACAGACGGTATGTAGAAAGAAGGAAGCTCATCTTTTACAACATATCGTCTCTGTTGACATATAAAGTTAAACGTTTCTAAGTGGATCAGTGTCACAAAACAAAAAGCCACCTTAGGCTTTATTACATTTTTATTTTTACTATGCTCTCTTCTTACGAAAAGATATAGTAGATAGATAGATCGTTAAACAAATTATTCTTCTAGCAATGCAGAATAAATTTTTAAATACTCGCGAGTCGGTAGAAAAGAAGAAAAACAGCCAAAATATCTCCCTGCAGATTATGTAAGAGCATAAGTTGAGCGCTTCATTAATATTAAATGGAATTGTGCAATATAGAAAAAGTGCAGTTTAGAAAGTAATTCGGCTATGTATTATTTTTATTTTATTTTTAATAATATAAAATCGGTGTATTAAAAAAGTTTCGCAATTTAGAAGAGGTACTATACGGTACGAGTCAGGCTCCCTGATAGACTAACTAACTGTTAGCGATAGCGCTGCCCGGCCTGGAAGGGGTAAGTCGGCGTTAACGGAGCGTGACTCGTACCGTATATAATTTCTTTTTCCTACAAAGTTAAATTTATAAAAATTAATCTAGAGCTTAAAGAACCAATTTTTCAACGAATAAACGTTTATAAAGCAGATGCCGACTACATAATTCTTAAGCGCAATAAAAATCACAGAATCACGCACAAGCATTTTGACAAAGACCTCATTTAACATACATACCGAAAAAGTCCCCAGAGCTATATAGGGCATATGAAAGACTTAATACCCAAACAAATTATGTAAAAGGAGTGCTTTACATTTTTATTAGGCAGAAAATGGGCGCAAAAGTGTATCTCGGCAAGATAAATTGACAATATAAAGTGCAATACTACAGCACTGGGCGTTTAAATGTATATAAAAGAATCTTAGCGTTGAGAAGTTATGATGGATTAGTGTTAAGCTAACAGAGACTCACACCCCTGGGACAACTGTCGAGCATTTTGCCTCATCACAATGGAGCGGATGATGATGATATCATCATCATTTTTCATAATAATAAAATTTTCGAAAAATTATTATTATTTTTATTTAGAAAATTTAGAATTATTAAATTTAATGAGGCGTTTACGCAGATGGGCACGGTTCGTTGGCTTTCTGTTTGACAAACATGAATTATGTAATTACTTAGTACTTCTAATGAATATTATCAACAACTTTTATTTATGCAAATTATTTTGTGTAATATAATTTATTGACACATTTTTAATTTCGACTTTAAAAAAATTATTAAACTTTATTTTAGTAAAGTTTAAAAAAAAAATTGTAAATATATTTTTTTTTTTTTGAAAAATCTACATAATTCTGCCACATTAAAGATGAAATAATAATGCCGCGATATTTTTCATAAAAATCTCAAATACATGAACAATGATTTATTAAGAGAAAGTTCCTGACTTTATGGCTATCTGACCCACCCTGTATAATAGAATTATTTTCATTTTTTAGAAACAATAACAAGACAATCGAGAAATAAATTAAAATGATCGCATACATTTGCAATTCCGAGAAGTTTATAATAAAATTAGCATTGCAGCAATATCGCTCAATGCAACCATAAAAACGCTGTAATAACAATTGTTAATTAGCAGTGATTCCATTAATTATAAATAATTTTACTTGATTAGATAATTAAAATTAAATAAATTAATATGTCAGTTGGGCAATTATTATTATTTATTATTTGGTTTGATGCAGTTAATTATTTGTTGATAATTTTTTTTTGTATTTTTTTGTGAATAATTTTAATTATAATTTTGTATTATTAATATCGAATGCTTTTGTCGAGGCTTTTGTATTTTTGATTTAGATTAAAATTTTAATTTCTTTTTTAATAAAATAAAATTAAAAAATAAAATTAAAAAAATAAAAATTAAAAGTTTCTGATTATTTAAAAAATTATTCAAAAAATTATTCAAAAATTTTCATAAATTATTTTAGATAAATATAAAATTTTATTTTAATAAATAAATAATTTTTTATAATTAAAATGACGCCATTCACTTTTTAACGATCTCCCTGAAATTTTAAACTAATTCTCAACTCGCAACATTTTGCTCCGTAAAGTACACTACTCCAAAAATAAACGAAAAAAAAAACCTAATTGCTATCATATTCATTTCATGTAAACTTTCCATCAAGCTTGCAGCAAAATCGTTTACTGGTAAACTATACACATACAAAGTTGTGTGTGTAGTCTGTTATGTGTACACTTAAATGTTGAGGCATTGCCTTGAAGATTGAAATCTATTTGTAAGATGACACCTTACATTATATGCCATTAATTAAGTAATTACATAGATTTTGGCAATGTTTACTTTAAAGTTTCACCAGCGCAGATATAATCTTGTATTCGAGGGAAGGGGTGCGAATTTCGTTCGGCGGAAACTTTGTCAGCTTCAAAGACTTGACTACGAAATTATTGTATCAACTGGTACAATCAGTACCTATTCGTCAAAATAAACGAGATTAGTCGATTTTTGTTTAGTCTATAATTTATGAGTCACTTTTTGTTTGTCAATAATTTTTGCTGGATGCAGTTGAGTGAACTTTTGTGAATAAATTTGCACATTTTTTATTTCTTTTGTTAAAGCGAACTTGGAATTTTTCTGACTCATTAAAAAAACATAAATTGTTTTAAAAAAAGTGGTTCAAAATGTTGCTTTAAACACGTAGAAATTAGCTCATTTTTGTTTAGTCTATAGACTACATTTTTAGCTAAATTTTTGTAGGTCAAAAAAAGTATTATGTCATAAAATCATGTCTTCCGAAAATTAAATTAAAAACAATTTTAACAAAAATTGAAAAACAATTTATTTTATTTATTGTTTAAATTAAAACTAAATAAACAACTTCAAAGCACTTGAATAATTACCAATAAATCTTGTCGTGATAAATATTCAATTAATTAAAAATTACTTAGCGGCGCCACATTCGCTCAACAATCAAACTAATAAAATCAAAATATGCAAAAATATTTGAAACAATTTATTTCAATTGAAATAATACGAGTGCTCGAATTTTTTTCCGGATTAGAAACATGTGTCAAACAATTAGAAGAAAGACGAAAATGAAGTCATTGTCTTTTAAGGCGATATAAAACTGGGAGATTTTCATTGAGAATAGTTTTCAGGCACCAACGAATGCCTGAAAAGTCGTCGAGAGCCAGGGGGATTAAAATGAAGTCTACTGTGTAAAAATGTTCAAATGGCATATGTATGTTATGAGATATGCACTCGAAAGAGTGGCAGTCGCGGTACATAAGGGTGCGTTAAATCCGTGTGGATTATTATAAGAGGGATGTACACACAGCATTATGCAGACAAGTGGAGAGTACTTAACCATTCCCTAATAGCTATATTCAGAATGTCAGGCTGCGTTTTTACCGAAAGATTTTTTTTATTTTTCGAAAATTATTTTGTGAATTATTTTTTGCTGTCTCGAAGTTCTCTGCAACCAGCATTACATCATAGAGAAAAGAGCGCGAATGATTGGCGAGAGCTTAGGACAGAGTGAGAAAAATATATAATAAACACGCGTATTTATAATTAGTGTATTTCGGTTATGCGTTGATGGTTTTTGATGAAAATCATGTCAAAATACTCAGAAAAAAATTCTCTAAGGCAAGAAGCTCACTAAAGTTGAATATTTTTAATTAATCATTGTTAATTATGTTAATTTATTTTTGATTGTCAAATATGTGTTTAATTATCTACTATTTAAAAAAAAAAAAGCTTTGGGAAACAGATTAATCTTTTCAGAATATTTTGACATGATTTTCATCAAAAACTATCAGCGCATAACCGAATTACACTAATTATAAAAACGGGTGTTTATTATATATTTTTCTCACTCTCTCCTAAGGTCTCGCCAATTATTCGCGCTCTTTTCTCTATAATGCAATGCTGGTTGCAGACAACAACAATTTATAAAATCAATATATAAATATTGTATTTTATAATATCGAAATAATTTGAACTTGTAGAGATTCAATTGAAAATAATTTTAATTATTTATGGCCAAACAGATTTAAACAACAGAAACATTTGCGCTAATTGCATCGAATGTGAGCGATACACTGCCGCAACAGCAGCAATAGCTGAAAATCGAAATTCGATTTATGACAACATTTTTGTTTCTGTTTGATTTATTAATGGATGATCGAGTAACCTATGTAAAGTGGTGTAGTAAAACTGATTATTCAAAAATTGAATAATTTATAAAACGAGTGTGACATAGCATTGCAAAGCAAAGAGCACAACTCGGTATATAATGTATAAAGTTTATATTATTATTTATATGGCATAGAGAATGACATAGTTGCATTTGTTCATTAATAATATCAACTTGACAACATGATCATGTTCACTTTAAATGTCAAGCAAATGCACTTTCGGGGCTAAGCTTATGTTTATTTATTTTTCAGAATCACCGGACACACATATTGAGAATTATTCATATTGCTGATATTTCTATAGTACACTTTTCTAGTCCAAATCTAATACTAGTACAGCTTAGCACACACACACACATTGTTGTCTATTTTAATTTCAATGCAAATACTAATATGATTTATTGTTATTTACAACCCAACCGTACATTAAACATCGTTTGATAAGCACAACAATACGTTACTTTTGAATGCTCCGACTTGTACTAGATCCTATAATATTTATTACAGTCGTTGAAAATATAAAATCAATATTTTTACTACTAATAAGACAACTAATAAAAATCCAACTTGTGCATATGGAGATAGAAGTCTTCTCTACCAAAAAGTACCATCAGAAAAGTTTTATCACCTTCGATAATAAAGTTATGTGCTTTCAAAAAATAGTCTCGCAAGCCATTTGAGCGCCGCGCCGCGTGGCGCCACCTCACAGCCGCCCGCCCAAGCTTATGGCGTCAAGGAATTGAATTTTTAATAATCTATTAAATTATAAAAATATTCTGCATATGAAAGTGTAAACGAAAAATAAAAATCAAATCTCGTTTCGTGAATAAATAAGATTGTAATGGAAGCAGGTTTTTCAAAAAGTTATTCCTTGATTGTCGAGCCATTTACAGAAAGAATTATGGCTTTATATGATAGAGCCACATATTTATAATATGCCTTGTTGCGAATAGTGCAAAATTTAAATTATATTTCCTAATAAGAGGATCTACTAAGCGAAGAACATTTTTCTGGTTTCGTTTTTTTTTTTTTTTAGTAACATATACACGTGTGACGTATAAAGTTTTTGGTCTAAAACTTCGACAACTATTATATTATACTTTTTGTTGCAAATTTCTTTTCCATCTTACACACAGTAAAAGAGGCAGGGCAACTATTATTATATTTCTAATGTTAGTAGTTTCTATTGATTCCGGAAAAGTTTCTGCTTTGATGATTCTCCAAAGACTTAAATAGTGTAAAAGTTAAAGTGATAACATGAGGCACGACATCACATGGCCATTGTGTCATCTTAAATTTATAACTTTCCTGAATATATTGGTTTTTCCGAGTGAGAATCTAATCCATGCTTACTATAGGCGATTAAATATGCTCCATGCCATCGCGGGTCGAATTTACTCTGACACCGATAGTTTCCCAAAAAAAAAAACCCCAATAAAACGGTTAACGCCGAAAAGTTTAATTAGGAATTTATGCTTTTCTGGCCATGTATTTAGATATTTTACGGTTTCAATGATTTTTAGGGAAATTAGTGACAAAAATTTAAAACTAACTATGAAAAGCTTCAAAATAAAATGTGATTTTAGGCAACAAATATTTTTAACATAGCTAGTACCTAGTAAAGTAGTAAAAATTAGTCATCTGCGCATTGTGGGCGTAACAGACTACTCGCCCCGTTTTACATAAAACTTGACTACAAATAAATATTTTCGCGCCCAAATTTCAAGTTCAACAACCATATAGACAAAAACCAAGTCATTTGGCCCAGTTGGAGCAATTAATGAGGTGTCTGTCTTCCGACATCGAAATGTGTCTGCTAAGTGTAAGATGGTGTTATTTTTCCGGTGGTGTTTGTTTATCCTCTCAGGGTTGAAACAAGAACCTCTTTCGGATATAGTGTGCCACCCATTGCCGGCTCCGAGTCCATTCAGTCAGCCATAGGGCTTATTTTTATAGTCGCGTCAACATTAAGCAAATGGTCTACCAGCTTAACGAAGACGAAAGAAAAAAAATCTTTATGTATTAATATTTGTCATTAAATGAAGAGAGACGGACGCTCCTTTATGGACACAATGACAATTTTTTTCTCCACTTCTGGTGTCGTTCAATTGTTGCATAAATTTTACATGTATGCGTTATTAGTGACCTTAATTATTTTACAGTCCCGGTCGTAAAACGAAGAATAAAACCGTCATTAAAGTGCTTTTAATTGTCTTTGTTGCTTATTTATGGGCGCGCTGAGATAAATCCGAAATTTATCATTTTCAGCACTCAATAATTTTTTAGTTTCGGTAAAAATAGTTTTATGGGTCATTTCGAAGCAGCAGGCAGTTTATGTGCGGTTTTGGAAAACTTTACGAAAAAAATTGATCAATGAAACATGAATTCTGCAAAAGTTAATTTTAGCTGTTAGTGTAAGCAGTTTCGGTTTACTATAATAAAAATAAGGTGAACGATCCGAGTAGTTATGCAAGGTTTATTATTGGTAAAACGAAAAACGCGTGTGGAAATTGGAAGCGTATCGATAAATTTCGCTATAATTTAGCAATTTGTGTATTTTGCTATTGGTAATTGAGAAAAACGTAAAACAGATATTTTTTAGTATTAACATCAAAATTCGCTATTTTTAACAATAAATAAATATTTTTTCATATATATTCTTGGATGATTAGGCAGATTTTACTATTTTTCCGACTTTGAAAAAAAAATATTTAAAAAAATTCAAAACTAACTACGAAAAGCTTCAAAATCAAAATTGTAAAAAAAATCGATATTTTTTTATTTCATCGAAAAAGTACGATTTTTTTTTCATAAATAATTAGAATTTAATTAAATTGTATTAGATTATATCGGATTTTACCATTTTCACGATTTTTAGAAAAATTATTGACAAAAATTGAAAACTGACTATGAAAAGCGTAAAAATCAAGCATTTAAAGAAATTGAACATAAATTGAAATTAATAAAAAAATGCGATTTTTTTTGCATAAATAATTATAATTTAATTAAATTGTATTAGATTATATCGGATTTTACCATTTTCACGACTTTTAGAGAAATTATTGACAAAAATTAAAAACTGACTATAAAAATCCTCAAAATCAAACAATTTAAGAAATTAAATATTAATGAGAAAAATACGATTTTTTTGTATAATAAATTATAATTTAATTAAATTGTATTAGATTATATCGGATTTTACCATTTTCACGATTTTTAAAGAAATTATTCACAAAAATTCAAAACTGACTATGAAAAGCCCCAAAATCAAACATGTAAAGAAATTGAAAATAAATTGATTTTAATAAAAAATATATAATTTTTTTGCATAAATAACTATAATTTATTTAAATTGTATTAGATTATATCGGATTTTACCATTTTCACGATTTTTAAAAAAAATATTGAAAAAAAATCAAAACTAACTATGAAACGCCTCAAAATCAAACACAAGAAAATCGAAAAAAAAATTGATATTTTTAATTTTTTCTTAAAGAAAACCTCTAAAAACACATTTTACTTTATAAAATCTTTATAGTTCCGCAAAAATATATTTACCATAAAATCCGGATTATAAACAAAAAGAGATCTTATCAAAAAACTCCGATTGAAAATAAGCCTAATCTTATCTGAACAATAATCGCAATCATAAAATCCATTTATACATTCATTGTGTAGCGAAATATGCTTTGCATAATACATACATAAATGAGATAACCGAAAAATGTGTTTGGTGACATTGAGGATCGGCTCGGCTGTATTTGCTTATATTAATTATGCACGTCTCCCCATACATTTTTTTTTCAGCGCCTTCTAATCTAGGCGTGTATTACTAATCCCAAAAATTAAAACCATAATGATGTCATTATTGACTAAAAAAATCAACAAGTAATTTCGAAAAAGCGATTTTATCACCCCATCCATCGAAATGCCTTTTGTCTATTAGATTGTGTGCTCTTCAAGGACTACAACCGTAATTTCAGTCATCAGCTAAGTTTATAAATAATTTATAGTCACTATTGTTTTAAATATAGATACTATATTTTTTTAAGCAAATAACACGTACATACAAATCACAATCGTAATTTAATAACACAGCTTGTAATATGTGTCCTCGTATGTACGTACATTACATTTCTGACATCATAAGCTCTCTTAATATTCAAATGCAGAGAGACATTACTACTACGGATCATGTTTTTGAGTTTTATGTAACACGGAATATTAAATGGCTGGCAATGCAATTAATTATGGCAAACAACTCTTGTTTTTTTTTTTCTGAAATGCAGCATTTATTGCATCGTTAATAAAAATACGTAATTATTATTATTACTAGCTGGTAACTGCTACTAAATTATTACAGCGCTTGTGCCACTTCATTCGCAGCCTATTATTATTAAATTAATAGAAAATCTGCTTAGAGATTATTATCGCCTTATTTAGAATTATAGTAATTTGCTAATCTACGATGTGATCACAAAGTCATTTAAAATACAAACTTCAAATTGTTAATAACTGTTTTGATTATTAAACGATTGCTTTTAAAAATAAAAGCGCTCTTGGTCTCGATTTAATTACCAAATTTCGTGTTAATCGGATCAACCGTTCGCGAGATATCGTCGTTTATAAAAAGGGAGGGTGGGGACCAACGGGCCAGCGTACGGGCGGACCGGCGGGGGTACGGCAGATAAGCGTACGGAGGGACGGACGGACCGACAGTCGACGTACAGTCGGGCGGACGGACGGACGTATGGTCGGACGTCGGACAAAAAAAATTATCTGTTCAAAATTCGCTCATTAACGCAATGGAATAAAAATAAATCCTTTAAGAATATAAAAATAATAGAAAACTTTATGATCGCTCTGTATAATTTACTCAGCGTACAAATATAAATCAATTAATCATTCTTCCACAACTTCGACCAAGTTTATCTAAACGTTTTGCATAAATCTGTCAATAATTTATAATTTATTTATTTAGTTTCTTACATCAAGTGCAATAATGAATAATTTTGATTAACATGACTCTACTAAGTCTCCACTTTGCTTTGAAGACTTTTAATCTTGCAAATCTCAAAAATAAGTACCCACTGACCCATTTTTCGCGCTCTATCCCGCTATTCTTTAATTCAATTCCATCGCATGTTGTACGTACATTATTATAGTCTGAAGAAGAATTTTTGTATCGCGCGAAATTAAATGGTTTATTGTTATTTTCGCACAGATGTTTGCATATAAATAATATTGTATTTAATCCCTCGCGCTATTGAGGTTAATGAAATTATTCCTACTTGTAGAGTCATAAAAAATGAAATTTATATACACGTCTGCAGTCTTATTCGCTTTTAATTGCAAATTTATTTATATTTATTAAACTATTGCTATTAAACAGGTTTTCGCTGAAAGCGAAGAACGGAAAGAACGAAAAAAAAAAAGTGCTGGCGCTGGCAATAGAACTTTATTAAAACATCATTATTGAAATGAATACGTAATAAACAAAGTTTGCATTAATTAAAAATTGTCTGACAGACACTGACTCATGAACTTGATTTATATTGCGAATTCAAGATCGCTATTTAACGCATTGACCTTAATGAGTTCCCAGGGGCGTGTTTATAATTCAATTTGCGCAATTTAAATGCATAACATCATTAAATTCTCCATAATAACACAACAAACTGAAGTTATATAACTTGTCATGCAACAAAAAAAAAATACTAGAGGAGTTTAAATGAAAGTTATTGATTTTTTTATATACCAAGTTTCTTACTTTTCGGCCCACTCGAATAAATAAGTTATATAACTTGTCATACAACAACAAAAAGTCTACAATTCAATAAATATTTTATAGGAGAATTTAAAAACAAGTCATTAAGATTGTTATGCAACATGTTACGTAACATGTTTGATTAAATTTCGTCCCACTCGAATAAATAAGCGTGATGTGTGGGATAATTTAGTGCTCAGCTAGATAGCATCAAAAATTGCATTGTAATTTAGTCGACTGCAATAAAGTTGAGTATATTTATTTTTCGAGATTTTAAAATCGTCTGAGATAAATTGCTTTTCGTATCATAACGTATAATTAAATTATCCCACCATTAGGCAATTTTAAATTTTTTTAATGGCATATCGAGAGCTCTTATTAATAAATATCGCCCGAAGGGTTTCGATCCTTTATTGTTTCGAATAAACAAATTTTGAGCGATGAACTTAATTAAATTTGCGAGCAAAAATTTGAGTCTTGCTCTTTTGTTGTAGGAATTAAAAACGACACTCTGCACCTCAAATAACGTGAATCGAGGAAATCGCACGTCTGCCCTGGACTCACACAACGGCATTTTTAACACCATCGCATACAATCGGCAATATTGACATCGGTTAAAGCTTCAAAGCGCCCTTGTTCATTATGTTGCCATTGTCGTTGTCGTGCGGCACTTCACAAATGACGCCCGAATGTCACCTTTTGGGGTGGGCGATCTTCATAAATACCGCATACCACTAAACTACAAATTCGAGCCATTATAAATTCTGCATTTGCCAACTATTATAATCAAGCAAAGAAAAAAATTGTCGACCATTTGCGTCATTTATATACCTGCACCCCTATTCTGTTCAAAAAACCACAAAGATTATTATGCATTCAACACATTTCGCTCTAATGGTATCGCTTTTGTCGTTTATTTTTAGTTTGTTGCATAATAAAATATACTAGATTTTTGACAAAATAATAGGGGTGCATGGGGTGATATTTAAGGGATGCTCCTTCAGTATGATGTTCCTCATTCTATTCTTAATAAGTGTACAAATTTTGGTTCAGTTATCTTCACCCGCTTTAAAGATATATCTCACACAAACTTTTGAGGTTTTTCCAATTTTAACCCTTCATCTCTAAATTACTAACAACCCTTTCAAAAAATTGAATTTTTTTTTTCATAGTTTATATGGTAAGGGCCAGCAGAATTTTTGACGAAAATTTGGTTAATTTTGGTTTGTTAGTTTAGAAGATATAGATCAAATTTTGCCATTTTTGGACTCCAATAAAATATTGTAAATTTATAGCAAAATAAATACATACCGACAAAAAATTATTGTTTAACGTCTATTATAAGTTGAACCTTAACTATGTGAAATTGTGGTAAAGTTTAAAAGGCAAATTATTGTAACTTTGCGAACTTTATCTGCAAATAGTAATGAAATTTGCCGATATGTGGCATAATTCCATACCAACTGTTTAATTTCACCTTAACACTCAAAATTTCAGTTATGTATGCGTTGTTAATATTTATATGGAGCCATTAAAAATTCATTCGCGATATATTAATGCGATAATCAATTCGATTTGGCTTTGGCTTTGGCGATGGAGAGAAAAATCTGGGAAATGGATGGGGGAAGAAGAGAAACAAAAGGAATGGAACGACGTCACTGTATAAATCAAATTTTTGTCTGGAAAGATATAAAGGCGATGTTGTGTAAATATAAATCTATGTATGTATATACAGACACATATCAAAAAGTGCTTTATACTTTTTTCGAATAGATTTAAAGTTCCAAAAAGTCAAGCCTTGAGCGGTTTCCGTCCAGAAAAGAAATCATCCCCCGAAAATATTATTAAAACACACATTTAAATATTTTTCAATAAAACCAATACTTTCAGCCAAACACCACTTCAGTGCCGGACGACTTTTATTATTTTAATTCGCTGCACAATTTCGATTGTAAAGTGCAGTTGCGAAAATGTTTTGCTGTTTTTTTCCGATTCAATTTAGCTTTAAATTTTTAATGATTTATTTACGTAAATTACTAATATGTATAAATAAAGCACTTTATTGCAAATGGTTTTACAATTAAATTTAGTCGTATTTAGAAAAGTGTATATATTTTTAATGATTTGATCCGATGCATAAATTAAAGGTAAACAGAAGCTGTACAGCAGCGAGACACATGTGTTGTTATCAATTAAAATGTCAACGATTTTTTTTTGCTTAATTAAAAATGATGCGATAGTAAAGTGGGTTGACCGAATCGTGGAGGTCTCAGGAAATACAAGCCGATTACTACGCGACGACATTCGCATCGAATTCAAACAAAAGCAACTTGTTTATGTGAAATTCATAAGATAATCAACAATAATTGATCAAAAAAAAATAAATTTAGTAGAAAAAACTGTAAGTTATAAAACTTGTTGTGCAACTTGTTATATAACAGACTTGTTTAAAGTCACTAAAATATTTTTTTAATTAGCACTGTAACATTTTCGTCAAAATTTTCCACAAATGTTGCAGTTATATAACTAGTTATGCAACTTGTTATATAACAAATGTACAGTTTATTTATTTATATTTATATATTTAATTAAAAATATTATAAAATATGAAATAAATATATTGGAGAATTTTTCTAGTTATAAAACTTGTTGCGCAACATGTTATATAACAAGTTAATTTTAAACAATTAAATTATTATTTTGATTACCACTTTAAAAACATTTTTTTTTTATTGTTATATAACCAGTTGTGCAACAAGTTATAAATAAATTGCACTATATGTCGACATGTGCCAATATATCGACACAGTATTTGTATATTAAAATTAATTGACATCTTGCGGCTCTAATTACTGGACCACACCAGCACAACTTCTTTGCGTATGAGTGGATAAGTGCTTCTACCTTATTTGGTCTGGTCAAGTATTATTATTATTTTGTTCCCAGGCCAGCATGTTTCTTTATCTACTTACTATATTATGAAGAATTTTGATTTTTTATGAAAATTTTTGTTCACCTATCGGTAATTCGAGTGGGTAATAATAATGCGTTTAATCGAGTGCATATCAAAATTTCAACAATAGTTTTATCACACTAGGCAATAATTACGACAATAATTTTGTTTAATGACTTGGGAGTCGTAAAAGAATTTATATAGGTGAAGCATAATAAATCAGGAACATGCATTTCCAATTTGGTCGGCAATTTTTCCGATTATGTGGCAAATGTAAGACAATTTTTTCGAAATGTGCCATAAAATTAAAAAGCATGTAGTTAGGCAATTGAAGATTAATTTTGCGATAGACTTTGCTACAATAAACAATGAACGGCAATTATTTAAACAAAGAGCGTATTTGTTTTATTTGATGACTCTATGAGTAGTAAAATTTATAATTAGAATTAAATTATAATATAATACAAAGAGCATTATAGGTTTTTCTTTATGTTGAGAAAAAACCGCTGCGCAATTAAGATTTTTTTTGTTTTTTCGATTTTTTGGAAAATATTCAATACTAATAACAAAATAATATTTTTAAATTACTATTTTTTTAATAATATGAATCAAAATTTTAAGGGTCCTCCACCGGCTGTCTCAAAGTTGTCTGCAACCAGCATTGCATCATAGAGAAAAGAGCGCGAATGATTGCCGAGAGCTTTTTTTTTACGGGTGTTGCCGGCGCGTGAGCTAACCGGGGCAAGTGAACCCTATGAACCCCATCCTCAGCGAGTCTCCATTGTGCTTAGGCCAGCCACATCCAAGAAGGATAGTGGCTCCGGTTAGAGCCACTATCCGACAGAGCTCCGGTTATACAGATCAGTGCTTGTCTTTGCACTTTGGCAAGTTGGCTTTGTATGGTGAGGCGTTTGCCGGCTTGCCACCAGACCAGCGCACCATAGGTTAGCATTGGTGTTACAACCGTAGTGCAAAACCAGTATATGATATTTGGTTTAGACCCATGAGGGCCCGAAGGTTCTGCTGCACATCCATAAGGAAGCGGTGGCCCTTGTGCTTTGCCTTTCGACATGTTTTGCCCAGAGCAGTTTTTTATCTAGGATGACTCCAAGATATTTAACCGACTCCGAGAGTGTAAGGGTGTGTTCCGCGAGTTTGGGTTCTTCAAACGAAATTTTCCTTTTGTTTGTGAACGGCACGGTGACTTTGACCTCAACGGTCCCCCTTCGAGTACAACCGCCGTTAGATGCCTTAGAGTCTCCTCAGGGGAAGTTGTGAGCTCACCCGAGGGGAACCTAAGAGTCGTCAGCTTTGCGTTTCTGCTTTTAGAGATAACTTTATTTACCCGAAGAGCCTCTGGAAAACCTTCTATTTCTGAGCAGAAGTTCTTCCAGCTCTCCCGTATGGATTTGCGTATGAGGTTTTTATACCTGCGTTGCGCGCTTTTGCACAGGTCCCTGTCAGACAGGTATCCTGTGCACAAGGCGGTTCTCAGTAGTTTACGTGTTTGCACTCGCATTGTTTGGATTTCGGGGTTCCACCAAGTCACCCTTTTTCCCAGTTTTTGTGTCTTCAGTTGGCAGTTCTCCTCATATGAAGATACCACCGCCTCCTGAACGAAATTTGCAAACGTTTCCGAGTCACACACTTAGCGCGGTGTGGGTGGAAGGTCACTTAGCTTTGTGCTCAGAGAGACTCTATATTTGTCCCAATCTGTCTTTTTTGGGTTGCGATACTTAACTGTGTTGTTAGTCTCAGCAGCCAGTTTAAAGACTATGTATCTGTGCTCCGACAGTGACGGTTCGTTTGACACATGCCAATTGACAATCTTCTGAGAAAGATTGTTGGAAGCTAGTGTGACATCAATGGTTTCCTGCCTGCTCGCGGTAACAAAAGTTGGTGAGCTACCACGATTTAGGAGGTCCAGATCTGTCGTGTAGAGATATTCCAAGAGTTTTTCCCCCCTTAGGTTGACGTCCGAGCTTCCCCACACAGTGTGGTGAAGGTTGGCGTCGCAGCCCATCAGGAGTTCGTACCTCTTGGCCTCGCAAAATTTTACCAGGTACTCAAATTCTCTGGAGGGAGGAGGCCCTGGCGAGTCATAAGGTAGGTAAACTGAACAGATCACTATTTGATCCGTTCCGTTTCTACCAGTCGGTAGCAGTAGAGCTACCAGATCCCTGCTGCTAAAGTTGTAGAGGAGTTTGGCCTGTAACTTATCGGAGATAAATATGCAGGCGCGAGGGTGAGTGTGCGAAATGCAATAGTGAGTATTCCCTCCGCACCCTGAAAGCCCTTTCACGATTCCCTTGTTTATCCAAGGTTCTTGTATAAGGTGTATGTGTGTATGCCCCATAGCCATTTGACGCCCTATAAGAAAAGACGCCGCCTTGCTATGGTGCAAGTTGATCTGAGCAAACACTATTTCCTTAGCCATTGCTAGGGTTCTAGGCTTTGCCGGTTTGTGGCTCTGGTCCCCCTAAAGGCGAGAGCCTAAGATGATGCAATGCTGGTTGCAGACAACTTCGAGACAGCCGATGGAGGACCCTTAATATAAGTTTTTGTGTAGTTTATTATTTAAATAAAATATAATTAAAAATAATTAAATATCAAAATAAATATTAATAATAATAATAAAAAAAAATTGTATATTTATTTTTAATTATATAAAATAATAACAAATAAAATTTAATTAATAATTTTATCTAAAATTTTATATTATTTTCCTAATAATAAATAATTAAACCCAATAATACTGCAGCCAACTCTTAAAAGCTCATAAAAATCGTATACAATAAACAAAGCGCCTATATAATTAAACAAAAAATGATTTAATATTTTAAATAAATTCTCTATGAATCATTTTGTTATATTTTTATATTTACAACTAAAAATACAGAGATTAAGTTGCTACGATGGATCAATGCCACGCCTGTAGATGCATAATATCGTATAGTCAATTGACTTTTTTCAAGATAAGACTGTAGAAAAAGGAAAACCCGACAGTGTTAACATGTCGAGATTTAATCTTGTTTGTTGCAGCAGCTCCTGAGATGATGCATTTTGATTGACAGAAAATATGTTCGTTTTTAATAAAAGAGAATAAAAGATTCGGGTTCCGGTTCTTAGGTGGGTGTAATGTAGCATTTGTTCGGGACGATAAAAAATGTACTAGGTGTCCCACACCAAGTTTTGTAAAAGAATAAAAATGGAAAAACGGTGTAAAATGAGACATTTCAATGTGGGCTTTGAATAATGCATTTGTGTTCAATTTTTTTTCTGTCCCGAATAAAATCATTAAACAATTTTAACAAAACAAGCATGAATTTAATTACTAATATAATCCACGGTTTATAAGTTTGCCAAAATAAACATTAGTTTATTATAATTTATTTATAAATGAACATGTTGAAATTAAATCAAATTTATTCGCGCGTTGATAAAATGTGACAAAAACCGCATTAATAACAAAGAACAAACAAAAGATTAGCAAAAGATTAAGTCAACAAAGATTAATTCATTTTAAATAAGCTGTGTGCGTAAAAAATCATAAATAGTGAAGTTATATAACAAGTTATGTAACTTGTTATATAACTCAACAAGTCATATTATTTTTCTTTAGTTTATAAATAGCTGTTAATTCGAAAATATTATAAAGTTTTGCTTTAGGTTGTAAAACATGTTATGTAACTTGTTATGTAACACATTATTTTTCTCGCAATTGACAAAAATGTCTATTTTGAACCGAAAATTATTAGATTCTGATTGAAAAGTCGTTATGCCAAGAAAAAGCAACAATCTTCATGTATAAGCATTCTGAAAGCACTTTACAAATAAATAGGAAGCACTTCGCTCCCTTAACACACTAAACGCACCAGCCAGAAAGTGGCCCATCAAAGTCATTGAATTATAGGATCAAGGGAGTCCTCTTCCGCGACTTTTTCCTCGCGTTCGTCCTTGTTGCAATACTTTGTTTATGCAATAATAATAATAATAACTTTATCAAAAATAGCATCAAGCTTATGAGCGAAAGTGAAAGTTGACACGCTGGCCTGCTGTATGGAGCCAATTCGGAATCTGTGACCGTCAGCAATCACCTGAATGAACATGTTCGCCGATTTTTAGCACTCTTTCTAGCACCACCCCCAAACCGATCGTCGGCTTTTGACAAACGAAAAACACAAGTCTCGTTTTTACCGTCTGATGGCAAATAGTATGCTAAAATGAATGCAGTGCAGGTTCTTATGTAATTCACCGGTTTTGCAACGAATTTTTCTTATTTTTTGTGTTCCTATAAAGCGCGTGATTTATTATCATTATTCATTCGAGAAGCGGTTTTTGTTCGACCACATATTTTTAAATCTCTTTATTTTAATTATGTGGATTCATTTTGTGAGGCAGAAATTAAATAGCGAGCGAAGTTTTGGTTTTGTGGGAAGTATAGGGTGTCGATTGGATGTTGAGCTCTACGTCATAACGACATTGGTGCTTGTTATTAATTATAAGTCAATTTTTGTCGAACTAAACAAATCTAAACTAAAAATAAGGCAAGTGTTTTGCCATATTTTGACATATTTCAAAATATTTTGACTTATTTTTGACATATTTCAACACATTTTGACATATTTTTCTATATTTTTGACAGTTTTCTTCATTATTTGCAATATTTTGACCAAGATTTTGACATATTTTAATAATTATTTTCCATTTTTTGACATATTTCGACATATTTTGTCATATTTTAATAAATTAGGCAAATTTTTGACATATTTTTTGAATTTTTTTACAGATATTTTTCATATTTTGGTTAATTTTTAATATATTTTGAATAATTTGACATATTTTTAACAATTATTTGCCAAATTTTGACAATAATTTCAATATTTTGACACATTTTTGATAACAATTTGCCATATTTTGACAAATATTTTCAATATTTTGACATATTTCAACACATTTTGACATATTTTAGAATATTTTTGACAGTTTTCTTTATTATTTGCATTATTTTGACATATTTTAATAAATATTTTCTATATTTTGACATATTTCGACATATTTTGCCCATATTTTAATAAATTTGGCAAATTTTTGACATATATTTTTTTTTAATTTTTTAACAGTTATTTTTCATATTTTGACCATTTTTAATATATTTTGAATAGTTTGACATATTTTTGACCAATATTTGCCATATTTTAACAATAATTTCAATATTTTGACACATTTTGACAATTATTTGCCATATTTTGACAAATATTTTCAATACTTTGACATATTTTTCCAGAAAAATTTAGATAAAAAGCTTTTATTCGACTTTTATTTTTGTCTAACGTTTTTTTCCGCCTTGGATTAAATTTGACTATGTTCGTGACGTAGAGCTCAAGATCCAAACGCCAAATTTTCACCATAATTTAATTTTTTAACAATTTTTTTTCTACATTCTTTTTTATAATTTTGTTTATTAATTTAATTGTGTAATTAATTAAAAAAAAAATTGTCTACCAATATTAAAAGTGCAAACATAAAATGAGTTTGATAACACTTGCCTCGAACCATTGCACTATGCAGTGGTGACTCAAGTAAACAATAGTGCATATAGTTTTCCATAGAAAAAAAAATATTGTTTAAAGAAAAATAAATCAGTCCACATTTATCACGCAATTCCAATATTATATAGACAAGTTTAGAAACAAAAACCCATTAGCGCCACATAGAAAACGACTCATATAATAGATGTCAATAATAGTTCTCATAAAATAAAGCACTTTTTATAGATCTTTTTTAAGTTAATTATATCCATCCAGCTCAACATCGAAGTTGATGCACTTGATGGATGTTCGTCAAACTTTTCCTTTTCGGAAGGCCAAAAATTAATTCGATTAGCCATATTATCGCTGCCCACCTACATTTTTTTTAAAACAGATGGTCGTAATTCATGCGAAGGGGGGACAGCCCCCCTTTTTGCTGTTTATTGTTGTGAAATTAAAAGAGCAAACAATAAAAATCATCGCAGTTGTATAACAAAGCAAAGTTCACTGTCATTTCTCGTAATTTTCGGTACACGTGGGATTTATCTCGGATTTACGACGATACACACTGCATTCTCGCTTTCTAACATATTCGTCGTCGTTTTGCATGCTCTTTTTTTTGCGTTTTATGGACATCGAGCGCGCTATGCACCATTTCAGGTTTTCAGACATATCCTCGGACATATCTTTTCGTTGGACGATGGAGCAGAAGAAGACGGTGTTGCTTTTGCATTTTTTTTTTTTTTTTTTGATTTTTTTGCAGAAACTAAACTGTTCAACTAAAAGTCGTTCAACGAAATTAAATGCCGCTCATGGTGCGATAAATAAAAATATACATCGTATATATTTCATTTTTAAAGCAATGCAAATTTTTTTTTATATCATTTTTAATTACCAGAAATAAAAGACATTGAACTCGTAACGTATTTGATTGTTTAAGATAAGAATGATTGCTTAGTTATATTTCGTGTGCGCGGTATTGTTATAAAAAGAATTTAATAAAGTTGTCTCATTGTAAATATGTGACGATAAAGTTGAATAAATATTTTCGTACTGGGGGGAAATTTTTTTTGAGGAAATTTCTTGCAAAAGCCGGAATTAATTTTTAACAATTATAAATTAATAAATTATAAAAAAAATAAACACGAATTTATTTAGGCGTTTGGAAAAGTGGTTGACAATTCTTTTCGAGATTTATTTGTTGGACTTTGTAAATAATAAATTTTAAAATTGTTAATGTTCATTTGAAGTGGAGTTTGAATTTATTTATTATGAAAAAGATGAATTTTTAAAACCACTTTGGAAATAAAAAATTAAATAATTAGCAAATTATTAAATAAATTTGCTTATAAAGTGGAAAAAATTGTCGCAAAAATTGTCGCAAAAATTGTTTGTTTGAAATATTTGAACTGCAATAAATTTTTTTCAATATTTTTAAGAAAAAAAACTTTAAAACACAAGTTTAGTTTAAAATATAGTTTTCAATATTTATTAAAAAAAAAATTATACAAAAAAATGATTAAAAAACAAAATATATTTTTCCCGCCATTTTCCCTTTTCAAATAAAAACTAATTTATTGGCAATTTTTTCGAGTACATCCTGTATATAGCAATTTCGTTTTCTGCTTTGTATTCTTTATATAAGAATTGTTTGCAAGGAAGCTTTTCTCTTATGTATACAAAACGCTACTAAACGTCTTGAAAATTATCCGTTAAACATGAATATAAAATCGACTGCATTATATTAATAACAAAAACAAGTCGAAATAAGAAGAAGAACTTCTAATCTAAATCTTGAGTTTAAAAGCTGCAGCTCTACAGGGAAATTCCATCTGTTGTTGATGTTGTTTCAAACAAAGTGTTATACGTAGTACTTATATTGAATAAAAATAGTTGGATTTATTTTTTCCTCAATAAATATTTTGCATACAAATAAAATGTTTAATTTATTTTTGTTCAACTTACGCGCAATCGGTTTCGAGAATCTAAACGTGTGAAATTAGTTGTTATCGGTAGCAGGTGATCTTTGTACACGTTTTAACAAAATTTAATTATAAAATTAACAAGTCATTAGGTTCTGCAGTTAATTTTAATGTTTATGCAGCGGCGCCTTTTTTTATTATTTATTGTGCATTCGTGTCTATTTTAACAGTTCAATTTGTAGTTTAAGCTATTTTAAAATAAGCAACCTAAAAAGCGAAAAAAAAATTTCAAAAATAAATTTAAAAAAAAATTCTTTCAATTTTTTTTAAAGTTATAAGAAAAATATAGGAATATTTAAATTATGGTTTCAGAGTAAAATAGAACTTATGCATCTTAATAAACAAAAAAAGAGCGAAAAATAAGCAATGTTAAAGTTTGCCTGGCACAGTATGTTAAATTGAGTAAATGTAAAGTTTTGATTTAATTAAATGAAGTTGTAAATTTACCCTATCATGTAATTTAATACATAATTTTATCCCGCTATTAAGTTATGAACTTACTTATTATAAACAAAGTTTGTCATTAGCTGATAATTAGATTTTCCTAAAATTTGAGTACAATATTAAAAATATAAATAAATAAATTATTTATAAATTAGTAGATTTTATTAGTGTTTTTGCTAAGCTAGTATAGTAATAAAGTTGTTTGCTTTAATAGATTATGCTGGACTTTAACATAAAATTACTGTTATTACTAAGAAGACCACGTTTCAAAGCTATATTTAACAGATATCGCGTTTAATTTCATTTAAAAATAAAAGTAAACGCATTCTATTTAGCTGCCTTTCAATTTCAATACTATATTCTCTCCAATGTTCTATTTATAATTTTATCTGTACAAAAATACGATTTTATTTCTTACGATACGATAAGGCCCTCAGCCTCATGTAAACAAATCTGTGTAATAATTTGTTAGAAACTAGGATTTCGAAAATATTAATTTATATTTAAATCTGACGACAAATTCATTGTTTCAACAAAACTTCCTCGGAAAAATATTTTTTAGTGTTTTTTTTAATTATTATTTATTAATACTTTATCGAAAAAGGTGACTAAGAAGCTAAAAAAAATTATTGAATATTTTTTTTTTAATAATAAGCGTTTTTTATTTATTTTTTTATTATTATTATTAATAAGAATCAAGTTTTTTGTCATAGAAAAAATTCTAAATTATTTTTTTATATTCTTTTATCTGAAAAAAAATTGTTTCAAAAATTTCTTGATCAATTTTGAAAAATATTTTTGTCATTATAACTGAATATTCTCAGAAAAAAATGATTAAATAAATTTACCAACAATTTGTCTTTCTCGTTATGCAACAAGTTATTTAACAAATTTGACACCAATTGTAAGAATTCTTTGCTAGCATCTATGATTTATGTAAAATATGCGTTATCTAAAATTTAAATTTATTGTTAATTTATTCAAGGTGCTATAAAATTGCAATTTCGAATCATAATTGAAAAACAAATAAATAAACAATAATTAATATTAATTTTTTTTCAACTTTTTTCTATTAAGTATTAATTTTAATTAAAGCCAAAATAAAATCGTCTAATTAAATTTAAGCTTTATTAAATCAGATTATAATCAATCCTTCAACTAAGTGCATCTATAATGTGAGTGTTCTTAAGAGCACGTGGATATTAAACAATCGATGCAACCCTTTACGGATTGTTTATCAAATAAATTTATAAACTAAGCAGCTAGTTTAAATCCCTTCTCAACTGCCAGTCAAAACAAAAAAAAACGCACCATACTAATTATAATTAATAATAGATAACATTATGCTCATTCAATCGTCAATAATTGCCATCATTACAGTTTGTTAATTATAATAATAATTCATTAGAGTGCATTAAAACGAAAAATGCGGCAACATCCAAAAACTGACTCAACTCCAGTTTTAAAACTTCCGTCATGGATGCGAAATGTTTTGGGATGACTAACAGACTAAACAGCGCAAAATTTTCGGCGCGCTCAATATAATTTATCGCAACTTTACGACCTCATATAATTTTTGTTTTGTATAAACAATTTTTTTCCTAGTAATTTATTATTGGCGAAATGCGATCTCTTCCGTTTCGAACGATGAGATAAGTTGAATGGGCCCGAAACCCTTCGTTCGGGCTATATTTATTTACAACCCTCAATAAAACTGTGAGGCACCTGTTGATTCGCAAAAAGTATGCCACGTGGTGGATTTCTTCAATTGAAAAGGTCAATAATTTTTTTTTCGTCGCGAAGGCTAAGAACAGCATCACCTTTATTTATATTATGGAAATTAATTGTTTATATTAAAAATTATCGAAAAAAATATTATTGCGATAAATTAAATAGCGTTTTCGATTTCACCGAAAATTATGTAATATATTTTTTTATTGGCGGGGCGGTAGCGCCAAATTTAATTTTTTTTCAAAGGGCTTCAAATTTGTTTGAAAAAAAATTGTGCAAGTGCAAAATGTGCAGCGTAGTTGCGTTGCCCATTTGGTAACATGAGTCCATCTGTTCTGTAGCCACATACCTTAGAGTCAGCAGCTACATGAGAACCGGAATGGTTGGCTATGAGTAAAATGACGATGCTGGTGGTACAGAACCACAAAAGTTTCTGGGTGTCGAATCCAAAGGCACCCATATTTAAAATTGTGTGTGTGCGTGTGTGGTGTCACTCACGAACTATAAGTCATCGCACTTCGATTTGGGATGCAGCATCTACTAAGAGATGTGGACCAAGACCCGAACGCACTTACCGCACAGAACAGAATGCCGGGGATAACTTTTCAAAACTTTACCAAACACATACACACATGTGGCGCGGCCAATCTTCGACGGTTCTACCAATGCGCAGGATAGGCGCTTATGCAAGTGCTTTGGCTGCTTGGACATGGACATTATCAATGTACCGTATGGTCAGCGTCTACTGGGATTCGACCAATTGTGTGGGATGACGTTTTTTTAAAAAAAAAATAATTTAGCACTTTTTGAAAGTGCTAAATAATTTGAAAAAATCGGCAGTAAAGTAGAACTTTACACACGGGTTGAATTCGAGTTTTAATTAGTATAAAATTAGTACTGATACAAAATTTGGTAGTCTATGCCTTCAGCATCAAGAATAAACGCTAATTAAATGTAAAATATTGTAAATTCTAACCTTAAAAACATCCGCGACGATTTCGGGCCCGCTCTATCTTGCGCTCACATACCCACGATATTATTTGCCTCGTAGGGATAGTGGAGCCCTGACTGGAGCCCTAAAACTGTCCATAATTCCTATTTTAACACTTTTTAAAAACACTTGACACTTTACAGTTGAAATATTGTACTGAACTGTCAATTGAAGTTGGCTGCGCAAGCGCACTAAAGGTGACGGCCACAGTCATTATGGTTGAAATTCCCTCACCCCTATGCAACTATTAACAAAGTGGGGCAGTGCGAACGCGCATTCCTCAATTGCATAATACTGCATCACGCGTCAAGCGCCATTAGGCGCCAGCGTAATCGTTTTTGTCGTGCGGGGTGAATGACCGATTAATAGTCAGATGCACATGTGCATCGACTCTCTGGTAAAACCTAAACTTACGCCGATATTAATGAAATTTGGTAGAAAAATATAAAAAAATCCGTAGAATCGAAAAATGCAATAAGTTTTTGAATAGGACGTCTAGTTTTTGAGTTATTTATTGTTTAATTAATTAATATTAAATGTGTTTTAAATGTTTTTTTTGACGATCTTGGAGCCATTTAGGGCAAAGTTCATCTGTTTTGATGCGAATATGGATAAAATTTAATATAAAAAAAATATATTTCAGGTTGAGAAGCCAAAAAAGACAAAAAAAAAATATTTTTTGCCTGTACAAGAAAATTTTGGCGCCAAAAATGGTCTCTTCGCTTCTAAATTAGCAGATGCTGCGATAGATTTCAACCATACGGTACCACAATAAATCCATTATGTATTTATACATTGATAGATTTTTATATACAATATTATTATTATTTTATTATCAAATGAAATCACTTTTATTTTTAAAATTGTTCAAACAATTTTTTTCGTGGGTACTTAAAAATTAATTTCGCATGTTTTTTCTTCTACAAATTTCGGGCTTAAAATAAACATTATGGTTTATGTGAGTGAGTGAAGAATTTGGGTCGATGCTAAGTTAATGTAAAATCAAACTGTCTGATTTTGGATTATTTAATATTTATCTCATCAGCCCGGGCCGTTAATTATGAGCTGTTGAAAGACTGGAAACAAATTGCGATTTTTTTTTATCCGAGAATTTAAAACACTTATGTTTATTTTTTCGTATGTTAAATTTCGGTTTACTATTTTTACAAATTGGTGGAATTTATAGAATTGCGTTAGTTTGTAAAAGATTAAGCTAATTCGCAAAAGATTAGATATCATGTATAATAAAATATGGAAATGAAATTTAATGACTAATGGGAAGTTATCTTTATTTTGTATATTTTGTGGTTTTTCCTGATAGTAAATTTTAATTAAATTATGTCAAGGCGCATGTTTTTCGGTGTATTCAAAAAAAGTTTACAAGAATTTATAAAAAATATAAGTAAGTTTAAAAAAACTTTACAAATATTTTTAAAAATATAGAAAACTTCACAAAAGTTCATCAAAATATAAAAGAGTTCAAAAACCGTCTAAAAAATTTCAAAAAACTTCAAAAACACGTTTTCAAAATATTTAGCCCCTTCGCAACTTTGTATTATTAATACTTTGTATTATAGTAGTAATAGTAAAATGTAAAAAAATAATTAACTATATTTAAAAAAAAATAATTAACTATTTTAGTTGAAATATCATGTTACATAGCATAGCCAAAATGTATTGAACATTTGGCAGTGATTTTAATTGTAACCAGAAAATATAAAAACTATTGAAGTTTATTTTTTCATTAGCTTTGTACAAATGTTTAGTATTATTATGTTTGATATATTTAAAGAATTATTTAGCATTAGTTTTAGGATTAGGTCATCCTTTGAGTTTTATTACGCTTTTTATTACCGGCACGATCTACATAATACATAATGAAGTGCTCCTTTTCTGCTAGTATAGATCATTAATTTTTATTGTGTTTTTATTATTTTTATTTAACTGATGCAAAAATTATAAATACATTTTCATAAAATTTATTTCAATCGAAAATTAAATTTAATAAATACTAGAGCAATAAAATATCATTTAAATAAGAGTGATGAATATAAAATTTTTAATTAACCCGACTAATTGAGCACATCGTAAAATAAATTTTTAAAAGTCCCAATTATTATTATTAACCCTACACGAATTATGAATCATCTAAAAATAGTTACTAAATTTTCTGATGTTTGAAAATAAACGTATAAATATTTTATAGACAATTCAATGTACTCTGCAGATGTGGCTGGCGTTTATAAAAAGCTTATGACGAAATATCCGCATATAAAATAAATTATTTGCAAAAATCATCATGTCCAAATGCAGAAAATTTGTGAACAGCATGCAAATTAATAAACATTTTTTTTATTACAGCTATGTGTACAATTAAAAATTATTATGCACACCATACTAAATGCCACTCTACGAATTAGTCTTATTAATTTTAAATAATAATATTGGTTGCATTTGATTGAAATTAATGGCCATTTAATTTTAGTGCTGATGTCGACGAATTCAAATAAGTTTATATTACTTTTGGTCATCAATTTATTATGTTTAAATTAGTTTTTGCAGTTAATTAGATTTGATAATTTTTATTTTTAAACAACTTATTAGTGAACCTTGAAATAAATAAAATTATTTATGCGTTTGTGCTGCTTTAATTAGAATAATAGTCACTTTTTTATTATCTTCGGGGCAAATAAATATAATATGCAATTAGCGTTTTTTTATTTTTAAATTTAGCAGGCGTATTTAATGGTGGTGCAATCTAGAATGCTATAGGTGTATTAAGAGCAGATTTCCTTTATGCACTCATGCTTAGTTGGAGCGTTAATCGGTAGAGTGCAGGAGGTTGCACGCTTTTGAATACTTGTCAAAAAAATTCAAATTCTACTAATAAAATAATAAATAAAAATAAATAATTATTTCAATAATAAAACTTAATTCGAAAAAAAAATTAAAAAAGAAATAAAAAACAAAACAAAAAAATACCAAAACAACAGCCAATTTTGATAAATCTAGAAGAGCAATTTCGAAATTATTTTTTTAAATCAAAATTCGTTTAATAAAAATTCAAAAAATAACTTTTTTTCAAAAAATAATTTTTAACTTTCTTCAGTTTTTCAAAAAAAAATAAATGTTTTTTCGAGAATTGTTTATTTCCTGTCAAGCGCTCATTAAATAAATATTATGCATACATATTTCCAAGTATTTTTACTAAATGTTTATTTTTCTTGCAATTTATTTCTTGTCTTTTAAGATTAATGCCCAAATTAAAATTAAACAAAGCTGTTTTCATTCATTAATTCATTGAAAATTGTTTATTTTAAACTAAGTTGTACTCCTGTAACAATTTAATAATTATTTTGAAGACGAAACAATTATTCGTATATATTTTTAACAAAAAGCGATTTTTATTTTGCATAATATACCGTTTGGTGCGCGTGTGTTTGAAAAGGTCCATTGTTGGTTTTCAATTTACTAAGTAAATTTTCGTTCAATATCATATATTCATATGAAAAATAGTCTCGAAAAAAGTTAATACCTAATAGAAAATGTACTACTATATGGTTTGGTTTTGCATCATAAATAAAATGCTTTCATGTAAATTCGTATAGGTCTATTTGTTTGAAATCCGCTCTATATCCAAGTCAATATTATTTTGTTTGGTAGAATAAAATATAAAAATACAAAATTTAAAAATAAAAAATATTTTTTTTTTTAAATAATTAATTATATTATTTTTTGTAGTTAATTAATTTGCTACAATTTCTTGTATTTGTCCCATTCCGAGCAATTGTGTCACAGCGCTTGTCTTTATCAGATTTGATTATTATTTGACTAATTTTATTGAAAGCGAGATTGAAAGGCTAGGATTAAACTAGCCTTTAAACTCATTAGAAAATTAACCATTCTATAGTGAAATTTGTCTAACGAAGGCAAAACTAATCAATTGTGCATATTGTCTAACATCTGCTTTATAGAACAATTTAATAGACAAATGTGATGATGGTTCATTATAACAATGCTTTTAACACCCTTAATAATTAAGTTTATTATCGCAGCACTTCTCTCGGTAAATTCTCATACTATATCTTGGTTTATCTCCCTATATGCAGATTTAAGCTAAAATTTTCCCATTTTCCTAATTTGAAAAAATTCATTTAAACTTTAGGCAAATATTAATTTGAGCAATATTATTAAATTTGCATCGAGGCACCGTAGAAAAAGTTTATTAAATTTTATTTTATTTTAGTCGCTTTTTTTGTTAAAATATATTTTTTTCTGCAATAAAATATACTATAAAGAAATTAATTATATTAGAAAATTTTCGAAAAACTTTTCCTTCGAATTCCATTCCGCCACCACCACTCGACTTTTCTGTATGTTCGAGTACACATCCTTATTCCGCCACTTATCTTTCCCTCTTGTTCTCGAAATTCAGTCAGACGTGCTTCCTTTTACTGGTCGTCTCCTCTTTTCTCGTCGAGATTTACCAAATTATCCCACAACTATACATTGTACTTGCTATTAGCATCAATTATTGATTTTTTTTTCTTATCTTTCGAATTTTCAGGAAAACTCGCATTTTTCAGTCGTGGCTTGATTTGTGTATTGTCCAAGTTTAGTTAAGGGCCACTTTATAAGGTCTTGGGGCAGATTTGTCCACTTAGTGAATTTAATTCAGAATTTTATTGCAGGTAGAAGATAAAGAAAAAAAATTATGGCGCAGTTATATTGGTTTTATAATAAAAAAATTGTTCAATTAATAATAATAATAATAATTTATTTTAATAAAAAATATATTAACTATTTTGCGTGGGATAAATTGTTAAAACTCGTTGAAATTAAAGTATTATTCTCCTAGGACGATAATAGAGCCATTATATGACGAGGCAGTAAAAGCAGTCTTTTCGCGTTCAGCTGAAAAATTGTCGCTAAGGCGCTTAGTCGAAGAAAACCGTTTTTAAGCTTTCCTCGATACCTTTTTCTACGGTGCCTCGATGCAAATTTAATATCGTCCAAAAAGTGTTATACTCAGAACAACAACTTTGTGATTGTATTTTTTTTCTGTTCTAGTTGTGTTCTTGAAACTCAAAAACAATCTGTGTCCGCATACATTTATGTCATTATCCACACAAAGTTGGGCACCTTAAAATAGCTTAATTGTTACACAAGTGAAAATTGTATTCATGTTACATTTTGGTTGCACAAGAGCTTTTATAAAGTCAACACGGTATGAAACACGTGACTGCAATCGTCACGTGTATTGAGCTTCTCAGTATTATTTTCGATATTATTGTATGGCAAATTTCAAGCAAAACGTTTAATTAATAAAAATCCTTCAATTCCAGGGGCTGGTGCTGTTTCTATGCCAAAGTGGTATTTGCGTCATGTCTGCGAACTTCAATTAGAACAATAATAATAATTTATTTCCGATTTATTTTTCAAATCAATAACGTAAGGATATGTATTTTAAAAATGAAAAGCTTATATAAGCGCGCTGCAGATAATTTTTTTTTCAGCCCTAGGGAGCTTTTTCAACGTGTCCGTATTTCTTTATTATCGCAATTGTTTTTTTACTTAATAATTATTTTCAATATAACTTGATTACTTAATGAACTTTCTTGGTAAAATTTTTCTTTAACTTTATGATTTCAATTTATTTATTTTATATTTTAAAAAATAACCACGCAATTACCAAAAAATAAATGAATATTTATTGGTGGCAAGTTTTAGCGAAAGCTATTTGTTTTTCATTAATTTTTAATTTAAAAAAAAATGTGTGTATTGTGCAAACATTTATACTATTCAATTGAAAATTTGTCATATGAACACAAATGCCTTTCCGATTGATTCATGTGGAAGTTCTTTTGATTAGCAATTCGCACTCTTATCCGGTCATTTTCCCGCGGCATTTCCAGTTAGATACATAATTGATTTTCTATTTGACAAAAGAATTATGAAGCGCAAAATTGCATGCAGGAAAATTGCATCTCATTAACAGTCAGTATTATGGCATACACAAGAAGATTTTCAGATGATACTTTTGCATAATGCAGTGCCAGCGAGAATGTTGCAGCTTTCAGGGATGAGGGATACAATAAGCTAGGCAACGTGAGCTTTCATTTCTATTGTAAATATCTGTGAGGTACTAGTTGCCGGAGTGGTTACAATGTGCATATTAAATATGCACTGAAAGTACACGCATACACAATGTGCAACGATAAATTATGCATTTAAAAAACATGCTGCATAACGAAAAAAAAAAAAAAAAACTGAAAATGACTGAAAGACGAATTGAACCGCAAATATTTTCAGGCAGCAGCATAAAAGACCAATCAATGGTGATGGAAAAAGCTGCAAGTTGTAGGGCACTGAAGAATGTTTCAGCATTGTCGTGAAAGATTCTCATTTCGTGCATTTTTGTCTGCCTTTTCGCATCGGAGAAACTTTGAGCTCTTTGCATACTTCATTAATTTTGCATAAGGAGATTAAATTAAATTTGAATTATTTGCGTTCTCTTTTCGATTAATTAGATATGGAAATATTAAAAATTGTCGAAGTTAGAATTAAATATATAAAAAAATATTAAAAATAAAAAAAAAACTTTAAAATATTTTTTTTTAAAAAATTAAAAAAAATCTGAATCTTAAAAAATATTGATTTTTAGCTACTATTAAAATTCTGGATGCGACAGTTTGCCAATATTTCAGTACATTTAATAATTATTTTAATTATTTATAAAAAATAAATTAAAATTAAATATTTATAAAAATATTTATTGATTTATTTATTTTATTATTTGCTTAATGTTAATTAAAAATAATTATTTAAAAAAAAAAATCAATAAAATATTTGTATCCAAAACCAACTATCGGCCGTCTATTGTACACTTGAAAATTAAACTCTGCTCAACTCAACTTTGATCAATTCCTCAATTCATCTTCTTGCAATAGTTTCCTGTCATCCATGTCCAATCTGGATTTATCTATTAATAGTTATTTCCAAGCATCCGTTTCAATTACAAATCAACAAATCAATCCGATCCTCACTTCAAATGTACATTGATTCATTTCAGTGCGATTTCTATAGGTAAATTAATTTTCAGTTTAAAAAAAATTAACTGAAAATTTAAGAGTCGCTCGTATTATAAATCCCAAAATTTTAAATAAGCCAGCAGTTTTACCTGGTAGAAACCACATTGAGCAAAATAATTAAATCAGCAAAACAATTAAAAATATTAACTGCCCCCGGAATTTCCCAACTTAAGTCGCGGTAAATTTATTTTCATAAAACAAAACTGCTAATTAAATTTCGCTATTTGCTAATTAACAATACTATGCATAAGCAATCTTAACAACATTTTTCCAGTTATCAAACAACTATTAGATAACGTCAACATCCAGTCAGTTTAAACAAATTGAAAGCAAAAATTTAAATAGGATTTTGTCAGATAAGGAGAACGAAAAGGATCGCTTTGAAAAAGGAAAATGCACCACGTTAACAAGCTAATAAAGCTTTCAAAATTGCAGATGTCATTTTTCCAATATAGTAGACCTTACATAACATCAAGTAGCTTAGTAACCTTGCAGGAAATGTATGTGAGGTATAAATAATTGTTATTCGATCTAAGATGTTGAAATGTATACCACCTTTTAACGCTATAGCAGAAAATAATAATATATCAGCTTCGTTGCACACTCGGAAAATTCATTAATATTATTATTATTATTATTATTAAAACAAAGTGCGCATATACACAATGTGTAGGCGAAATTTGAAAACGCCAACTTTTCTGCGAGAGCTTTGGCAAAATTCAAAACGTCCCGGCGCGCTTAAATGTGCTTCAGTGTTGCGCTCACGCTCCATCCGAAAGCTTCCAATTCACATAAAGCACAAAAATAAATCTTCTCCATCAATTAAATTAAATCTTAGTATTCAATTGAGAATTAATATTATTAGGTAAGTCGGATTTTTTTTGGCTTTAAATATTTTTTAATTTTAATCGATTTTCTCACGATACTTTAACAATTTATTTATTTTCCCAAGACAAGTAAGGATGCAATAAAGCATCGCTGATTTTTTGTTTATTTATTTTAAGGCAATTAGCAATGCATCATTGTGCAGTATTATTTTATTTTAAGAAACTGTGAAATGTTAATGATTAACTTAATGCATCCAGGTATAAACATTTACGTTAAAAATAGGAAAAATGCACTTTTTGCAAATAAAATTCGGACAAGATGCACATAAATTATTTAAGCAAAATAATTATTTTCGGAGACTTTTACGTCATATTGTAGTTCAAAGTATTTTGGAAAAATACCGATGCAATATTTATTTCAATATTTTTTACAATTAATTCTAGTTTAATATTAAAATGTTAAAAAATCAAAAATAATTAATTTCCATAAATATTATGTGTATAATATGTCTATTAAGTCCTGAGCGTGACGTAGCGCTCAAGATCCAAACGCCAAACTATTTTCATTTTATTTTAATAGTTTACATAAAACCATTCATTTAGTTGTTAATATAAACGAACGCCAAATACGATTTGCCTTCATTCAAGACTAAGCAAACATTAATAAACATAGAATATGTCCGAATAACAGCATGTCAAACTGTTATAAACAAAACTCGTCAATAAGCATCTTTATTGTATTCCCCAACAAAAGGCTTGTAATTTGTATATTCGCAGCTAAATAAACAATTTGATCCGCATGACAAACAAATTTCCAATTTGCACTTTGATTTCCCTATTTTGAAATGAAAAAAAGATACGACTAGTTGACACATTTTGATTATTTTTTTGCGCTTGAAGCTTTTTCACCGTCAAGCGAAACGAATGAATATTTCGAGGTGCTTTTGCACCGCCGTTTTCATGAATTGTAAATTATACACATCCTTAACATGACTTATCGCTGCAATTAAATTAACGTTTGCGAAACGGTGGAAAACAGCATTTTAAATCGGATGATAAACGTTTTAAATCAGAAAAAATATTTTTCCCTAGTCATCATGTACTTATGAGGTTTTGAATATCAAGTGCGCTCAGCTCACAGCTGCTGCTCTTCGGCAAAAAGTAAATGTATCCCTAAGCTCTTTTTCCACATATTGATCAAATGCATTCAAAGGGTCATGCATTTTGATTCTGCAAAAATTCGTTTCATATTTTTCAATGGCACGGCATTTTTAATGAATTGTTTAGTGCTTGGAAAATATGTTTTCGAATAAATAGAAATATTTTAATTAGAATCTAGTGAATTGGAAATTTTTATGGGGCCAGAAAAATATTTAATTATTTTATTTTTGATTTAATTTAAAAATTAAATTAAATAAAAAAAAGTATTTATTTTTTATT
The DNA here is from genome assembly GCA_963556235.1 of Cryptophagus acutangulus. NCBI lineage: Eukaryota > Metazoa > Arthropoda > Insecta > Coleoptera > Cryptophagidae > Cryptophagus > Cryptophagus acutangulus. Next base: position 3,974,102 of record OY744569.1, read on the forward strand.
TCAATTTATTTTGTTTTTATTTATTTTTTTTATTTTTTTTGGGGAATTTATTTATTTTTTTATTGGAAATCACTGAACCCAGTTTTGTCTAGTCAATATTTCACCAATCTATAAAAGTAAATACAAAATTCGTCTGCTCAAGGTTAAAGACCACGAGAGATTGCGTTTACTTTAAAGCGCTCTTTGTTTGCAAAATAAAATCAAATCGACTTTACTTTCGACTTCCGAAACTAATCCACTGACGACTTTCTAGTCTTTCTACATTATTAATGCTTTTCCATTATTGCACCGATCATGGAAATTGAAAAATCCCTTTTAAGCGCGATTAAATAAACAAAATACGAAAACAAATACACTTAAACCCAATTTACACTCGGCTTTTCGAAGAGTTCACGCTGTTTGCTTTGCATGTTCGCTTCTTTTTAATAAAAATATTAATTTAATGTAGTTAAGCATTTAAAAGTTTTACCCGCGCGTTTATAGACAATTTGAATAATTAAATGCTGCATTTCAAATGGAACCGCAGAACAATTCGAGTACATACAAATCGCCACATGCTAAATAGACAAAGGAAAATTCAAATTACATAATTACCAGCTTGCAACAAATTTGCAAATAATTTAATTACAAATTTTTTTCGTCTTTTTCAGATCGAGTCATGAGTGACGAGAATGAGGCTCCTCGTAAGTGAATTTAATTTTTCTAATTATCTCTTTAAAGCTGTTCCTGCTTGCAAAAAGTGCAAAAATGCATTAAACGTCAAGTACATGCTTAACCAATTGATTTTCCTTTACGGAGACTAAGAAAACCGGCAGGATTATTAAGGGCGCCTTTATTAGGTTCATTCATGGGGGGGGGGCGTCATTTTAATATTTTTTTTTGTCATATTGCATTTTTGTGAAGGATTTTTTAAGTTGCGTAGATATTTTATCAATATTTATTGAATATTTGATGAATAATTTTAAGTATTTGTTTATTTGGTGAATAATTTTGAATTTTTTAAAATTAATTTGAAATATTTGATGAATAATTTTAAATGTTTTTTTTTTATTTGGTGAATAATTTCGAATATTTAATAAATAATTTTTATTTTTGATAATTAATAATGAATATTTGATGAATAATTTTGAGTATTTATTAAATAATTTTGAATATTTGATGAGTAATTTTGAATATTTGATGAATAATTTTAAATATTTTTTTATTTGGTGAATAATTTTCAATTTTGATAATTAATATTAAATATTTGATGAATAATTTTGAGTATTTATTTAATAATTTTAAATATTTGATGAGTAATTTTGAATATTTGATGAGTAATTTTGAATATTTGATCAATAATTTTAAATATTTTTTTATTTGGTGAATAATTTTCAATTTTGATAATTAATATTGAATATTTGATGAATAATTTTGAATATTTGATGAGTAATTTTGAATATTTTTTTATTTAGTAAATAATTTCGAATATTTAATGAATAATTTTCAATTTTGATAATTAATATTAAATATTTGATAAATAATTTTGAGTATTTATTAAATAATTTTGAATATTTGATGAATAATTTTGAATATTTGATGAGTAATTTTGAATATTTGATCAATAATTTTAAATATTTTTTTATTTGGTGAATAATTTTCAATTTTGATAATTAATATTGAATATTTGATGAATAATTTTGAATATTTGATGAGTAATTTTGAATATTTGATCAATAATTTTAAATATTTTTTTATTTGGTGAATAATTTCGAATATTTAATGAATAATTTTTAATTTTGATAATTAATATTGAATATTTGATGAATAATTTTGACTATTTAATAAATAATTTTGAATATTTGATGAGTAATTTTGAATATTTGATGAATAATTTTAAATATGTGATCAATTATTTTGAATATTTGATAAAAATCTTTAACCAAATTATTTACACCAATCAATTGCAGTTATGTGTCCAGAATTTTGCGATGATATTTACAAATTATGCTGGAACGCCACTTTGGCTGGCCATAACACCTCAAATTCGTGTCCGGAACGCCTCGTCCTTTTAAGCTCAGTGGGACCGAGTGGTAAGCACCCCTCAATTTTCATTCAATTTTTTTTAATCAATCAAACAATTGACAATTATTTTGAAACAGCTAGGGCTGTTAAGTACTGTGGCTTGGATGGCAATTGGGTGAATTTTAATGGTACTTCGGTGAATGCGACCAACGCGACGTCGCACGGTTACACTGACTATACATCGTGTATGCTGAGTGATATGGTGAAATTGACGAAGATGTGCCAAAATTTTGGGAGTGAAAAGTGTATGGATGTAAGTTTACTACTATTTGATATAATTAAATAATTCAAATAATTTTTTAAGATAAAAAATATATAGTCTGTGCAATGAATGTTGGCGCTGACGTCAGATTTAGTGACGTCACAGCCAAGATCCATTCCACAAACGTTACTTCTATTGTGTCATCAAGAAATAAAGTACAAGAAAATTACCTATTTTTTCTACTAGTTCAATTAAAGTAGATAGCGCAATATTAAATTCCACTTAATTAGCGAAAATGGTCTATTAAGAGTGCCGCAATTTAATTATCTTTCTTTGTAGAAAGAAACTTTTTGTGAATTTTTATTGCAATATAATTTTGTAGCAAACTGTATTGTGAATCAGATATTAATTTACTATTGTTTGCATTATTAAAAGCAACTTTGTTTTCCAATGTTATTAACGAGAGAAAATTTCTCGTTTATTCCAGCTTAAATCCCTTAAAAGTTGTTTGTAAAGAAATTTGCAATATAACGTCCGACCTACCTCGGAACTTTATAGTGTGTGTCTAAAAACCGAAATTAATTAGATTTCCGATTCATAATGTATAAATAATTAATTTGTTCGTAGATTGCCAAGTTAACTAGAATGATAGAAATCGTTGGGCTGTCCGTCTCGCTAATATGCCTTCTCATTTCATTGATCATTTTTTTCCAATACCGGTAAGTCAAAAATTAAGTAAGTAATTAATTTAATTAAATTTTAAATTTAAAGGGTCCTTATCAATAATAGGACGAAAATTCACAAAAACTTTTTTATCGCCACTTTGGTGCACATTGTGTTCCGATTAATCAAATATATCGATCAAAGTATAGAATCTCAGCCTATTTCACATATGGTAAGAAAAAAAACAATAAAAAAAAATATTAAAGTAATTAATTTAAAAATCTTTCTAGGAATATTTAAATAATTTCACCATAGTCGGTTTAGAATATGGCAAAACGGCGATGGTAATGTGGATGTTCATCGAAGGCCTCTACTTGCACAATATGATAACAATCGCGCTTTTTCAGGAGTACAATTACCTGAAAATTTATTTTATAATTGGCTGGTCGGTGCCCGCACTATTGCTGCTCGTTTGGATAATTATTATGATTTTTAACATCAATTTGTAAGTAAATTTCTATTTGTGCGTCATTTGTTTAAGTTGCTTTTCAGGTGGAATCAATATTTCTTTTTCAACTATTATTGGATACTGGAAGGACCTCGATATTTTGCAATAACCGTAAGTCCAGTCGAAACTTTTGTGAATGTTCATGTCATGTTGAAACTTTACTACTTTAAACTATAATAGATCAGTGGACGTATTTTATAAAAATTGTAGACTGCTATATAGAAACTGAAAATTTAGTTGAAGATTTTAAATAAAATTTCTACTCGTTTTTCAATAAAAAAATATTTTTTTACAAATTGGTGTCAAATTTATTTTAATTTTTCAATAAATGAAACTTGCAATTTTTACTATTAATTAATAAATATTTTTTTTTACATTTTTTTACACTAAAAATTCTTTTCGACAGATAAACATCCTATTTCTATTAAATATAATTCGAGTGCTGGTGGTAAAATTGCGTGAAAGCCATACAAGCGAAATTGAGCAAATCAGGTAAATTTTATTCAAAAATTGATTTTCCCGCCAAATTTCTAAACATTAATTTTGCAGGAAAGCCGTGCGTGCTGCTATCTTTCTGGTACCTTTACTCGGCATCACAAATATTTTATTCTTAGCTTTGACCAAACCATTCAATGAATTATGGAAATTCCAATTGTGGATGATTGTGGCGTATTTTTTCAACTCCTTTGAGGGCTTTTTCGTAGCGGTTATTTACTGCTTTTTAAATGGAGAAGTAAATTGTCGAGGGGGCAATTTATTGGAAATTTTGTTATATATTCAAAAAATTCAAAAAAATTCTTCCAAAAAAATTACAAATTTAATAGAAAATTTAAAGAATTAATTATTTAAATTTTGTATTTTTAAAATTGATGAAAAATTCCAAGAAATCTTCTAAATTCTAAGAAATTTTATTTTAGTAATTTCAAAAAAATCTTGAAAAATCTTCGAAACGCTCAAAAAAAAATCAAAACTCTTAAAAAATCTTCGGTATTTTTAAAAAATCTTCAGAAATCTGAAAATTTTCATCCCAAAAAAGAATCACTAGCGAACTTTTATCTCAATAAATTGACCCCTCCTAAATTATTTATTTATTTAATTATTTATAATTATTATTTATTAAATTCAGGTCCAAACTGCAATTAAAAACAGCTTCTATCTCCACATGTCGTTGCGAAACTACGACTATTCGACTTGCAGAAATGCAACCTTTGTTTCAGCGGCTGTCGACGAGGAGATAAACAGTATGAACAAGTACGTAAAGGTTTTCAATATTGTTAAACAATATAATTTTAAGTATAATATTGCATCAGGAGTGAAATACGAAAATGGGTGCCTTGTTGCAAGGAAGTCGTTGAATCGCCGGAAGAAAAGGAAATTGAGTAAGAAAATTTATGGCTTATAAAAAATATGTTGCTCACTAATTTCAAGTATTTTAAGCATTTGCGATTTAGATCATCAAAATACTGAAAACCATACTAACTCACTAACGATGGCTGAAACGAAACTTATAACTGCTAGGTTTGTATTTTAGCATGTTTGAATAACACATTGGAGTCATTAATATGACAAGTTATATAACTTGTTATGCAACTTGTTGCATAACATGTTATAAAACCTGCTAATTGATGACGAAATTATTTTGCAGCAATAGTTATGATGATTCCACTTGGAAGCATTATCCTTTAGAAGAGAAGGATATCGTCGAAGACAAAAGCACAAACTAATTTTTGCTTGTATATTACAACATACTCATATTTACAAACAAAAAATACCTGAAATATTTATAGAGATATACACATGTACTGTAACATTTTTAATTGTAATTTTTTTTTAAGTTGATTGGAAAAATAATTTGATAAGTTTGAAAATTGAAAATTAATGACTTCGCTAATTGGATAACTGTCGCTTTTTTTTTCTAATTTTTACAACATATTATAGTAATCTATTTTAATGAGACTTTTTTCCAATCTCGCGAAAAATTTGCAGGAAGTTTATCGCTTAGCCCCCGAAAAGCAGCAGGAAAATCCTCTCTATCTCTCGACTTTTTAAATTTAAACTGTGAAAGCCGGAAATGACTATAAAGTTTTAGTTTACTATTTGAGAACTTGAAGAGAATAGTTTCACTCTACATACGTATGAAATGAACAAATAGCACCATATAATGCATTAAATTCAGCAAAGTTGAGCGAGAAGAGGTAATTAATTAACTTTGACGGTGCGTTGTTTTCAACGAAAAAAATTCAACAATTTATTTGCAAATTAAATTAGTCGCTCTAGTTAAGGCTGTGGCAATTTATGATGTATAAATGATTATTTATATAGACCTTATATTTTTTGGAGGTCAACCCATTAAATTTACTTGAACAATTATAGTTTCGGTAGTAAATGAATTTTGAACGGGATATAATCGCGAATATTGTCTAAAATGTTCAAATGTTGAAAAATAGCAGTTCAATAAATCGGCAACTTTATTATAGGTCAAAGAATACTGTGACAAAGTTTTCAGGAAATTTGATTCTAGTCGAAAAGTATAAAACTCTGTACGAAACTTTTGAATACAATCCTTTTCGCTAAATTGCTGATTTCACTGTTGTTAACACGACAACTTTTTAACTTTAAAAAATATGATTTTTTTTTCTACAATTTAAATCGAAGTGAGTATATCCCGCGAAATTGATTATCATTATTATTGCTTGCAATCTAAGCTTTAAACATTGATATAGTGTGGCGCTCGGATCTTGCGCTCTACGTCACAACGCGTTGTTGCGTGTTAGTGACGCAGAGGTCAAGATCCAAGCGCCAACTATATTATAATAATTTATTCTGTATCAACGAATGTTTAAGAATTAAAAATGTTTATGATATGTAATGTAAGTATTAAGTTTTAATATATGTATGAATAAAACGAACTCAACTGAATATATCCCTAGTAATTTTTAAAAATTAAATATAGATAATTATTAATTATGAAGATTAAACCACATTAGACTGATTATATCCCTTGATTTATACCTAATCCCAATTATTTTAAAATTGTCATCAATAAAAGAATATTAAATAAAGGATTTAATCGGATTATCGCTACCGCAACTGACAGATTTAATAAGCGGGATATAATCTCATTATCTGATCGCGAAAAAATGTCAACTTTTGACCGATTGTGTTTCATATAATTTTTTATAAGACGACCAATAAAATTAATTTCGTAATAATTTATTAACGATCAATAATAAATTGATGATTTCAAAATTTTAAACTAATAATAATTATTATGGTAATTTATGCAAACAATTTATCCACAATATTTATTATTTCTGCTCAATTACGTGTGTAATTATTAATAAAGCTTTCCTTTTCGGCACGAAATAAATCATACCAAGATTGCATTGAGGAATTTCTAAAAAAAAACGATTAAAAAAATGACTTAATTATTATTATTACTTATTATTTGGAAAATTACATTCTTCTTCAATTAATAATGTAATCTAATTGCTTTTTCAGTCTAGAGGGGGATCATTTTTTTATTATGATGATATATAAGCACTAGATTTTTACGCCTTTCGCATAAAACACAGCGGGCTGCTTCTTGCTATAGGCAATTAGTTGAATTTTTTAAACAAACAATTAAATTTCAAAGAAATATATTCGCAATTAGCAATTGTAAATTTTTATAACGGTGTGCAGGAATCAGTGAACGTTTCGGATGCATGAAAATTAATTATTGTAACAATTGTTGAAACTGAGCATTATTCTACTTTGATTCACACTCACTTTGATTAGTTAGTTGATGGTTCTACTTCTATCTAACCGAAAACTGCGGATTTTATCACACAAAAAAACATAGTAAGTAATTATTTTTTTTTAATTATTTAGCAAAATATTTTTTTTTATTTTGTTATTTTTTAATTAATTTATTTTTTTATTATTTAAATTATTATATTCTGGGAAATATTCTTTTATTAAAATTTGTTTGCCTTTTTAATTTTTATATCAAATCTACAGGGAAATAACCAGATTTTACAGAAATTGCGTTTGCATTGCACTTGACTCGCAATTTGCAATTTAGTACAATTGTAAATATGTACGTACTGCATTACTGATTAATTCCCTAGGGCTTTAACATGAATATAAAAATGCAATCAGATCAGAATGCAGCAATTAAATCGAGATTATGGTCTGCTTCGATTAAATCATCCGGGCGATAATCAAAATATTATCGCGGGGAAATAATCATTTAGTTAATAAAATTATTTCCTGTTAATTTGATTATTTAGAAATTTATAGTATTGATAAAAATTAATTAAAATATAGGGAAATAATCAATTTAAATAATAATTCTAGATCGATTATTTCCTTCTATGAAAATAATTTAATTCAATAGAATTTTATATTATTTTTTAAAATTTCAATCAATTAAAACAATCCCAATGCAAGGAAATAATCATAATCACCTTAATAATGTCATTCGATTATTACCCCGTGATTATACCCCCCTTGCTCGATTGTTTCCCTAGAGCTTTAATCAAAAGTATAAATTAGATTTTGTAATTTTAATTACTTATTTAATTTACGGTTATAATTCGTTCGTTGTTTATCTAAAGTTAATAAGCACTCTTATTGTTGCAACGATGACATAATGAAGTTGTGCTCTATTACCTGCACTGATCTGTACTGTAATTCAAACAGCAAAGGAAAAATTGGCTTTTAATTTGCAGTCTAACGAAGTTCAACTAAAGAAGATATTATGTGCGACGACGAAGTATCCGCTTTGGTGGTAGATAATGGCAGTGGAATGTGCAAGGCTGGCTTTGCAGGGGATGATGCGCCAAGGGCGGTTTTTCCGAGTGTCGTGGGCCGACCTCGCTATCAGGTAATTGATTTACTTTTATTGTCCCATATTGAAAAGAAATTAGAGTTGTAGATTTTGCCATTTTCAAGTATTATCGTCATCAATGTCTGTCTTGTCTTGTAAAATAAATATACCGTCTAATTAAATTGCGCGCAGGATAACTTAAATAAATTGAATTATTTTTAGTCGAATTGCATTTAATTTGACGGTAATATAAATTAAAGCTATAAATTAAAATTAAGTCTGAGGAACGAATGTTGTACGTGACGTCACTCGCAGTAGAGTCAACGCTATTTAGTGACGTCACGCGCAGCATTCTTGCCTCAGACTATACTATTCGAATTGAAAAGTAAATAATTATGCGTGTAGTAATGTTTAATAATTTAATTGTTACGCTTATAATTGTTCTAATTGTTCATAAAGCTTTTGCTTGCTAATCATTGACTCGTATCGCAATTTTCCATTTTCTATCAGGGAGTCATGGTCGGTATGGGTCAGAAAGATTCGTATGTGGGCGATGAAGCGCAAACGAAACGCGGTGTATTAACCGTTAAGTACCCCATCGAACATGGCATAATTAATAATTGGGACGATATGGAGAAAATCTGGCATCACACGTTTTACAATGAGTTGCGAATAGCGCCTGAAGACCATCCGGTGCTTTTGACCGAAGCGCCGTTGAATCCGAAAATTAATCGCGAAAAAATGACGCAGATTATGTTTGAGACTTTCAGTTGTCCTGCAATGTATGTGGCTATCCAGGCAGTGCTTTCGCTTTACGCTAGTGGGAGGACTACGGGCATTGTTATGGATTCTGGCGATGGGGTTTCGCATACGGTTCCGATTTATGAAGGTAATTCTTTTAAATGTTATTTAAGGCGCCAGAAATTTAAAAAAATGCCAAAATTTTAATCAAAAATCACTCACCCGCCATCTCGTAGTCGTCCACCAAACTAACTGTTGCTGTTTCAGGATACGCGCTGCCGCACGCAATTTTACGAATGGATTTAGCCGGACGCGATTTAACGGACTATTTGATGAAAATCCTAACGGAGCGCGGTTACAGCTTCACGACCACGGCCGAACGGGAAATCATCCGCGATCTGAAAGAGAAAATCTGCTTTGTAGCGCTAGATTTCGACAAAGACATAGCTTTATCCACAAATTCGAGTTGTTTCGAAAAATCCTACGAGCTCCCTGACGGGCAAATAATTACCTTAGGGAATGAGCGCTTCCGCTGTCCGGAAGCGATGTTCCAACCCGCACTTTTGGGGATGGAAACGCCAGGTATCGCCGAGACGACTTACAATTCAATCATGCGATCGGATATGGACATTAGGAAGGATTTGTATGCGAACACGGTGCTGTCGGGTGGTAGCACGATGTTTGCGGGAATTGCTGATAGGATTCAGAAGGAGATTGCGGCACTGGCTCCGGCTTCCATGAAAATTAAAATTATCGCGCCGCCGGAGCGCAAGTATTCCGTTTGGATTGGTGGTAGCATTTTGGCCAGTTTGACTACGTTCCAGCAAATGTGGATTTCGAAGCAGGAGTATGATGAGTCTGGTCCGATAATTGTGCATCGCAAATGTTTTTAAGTTGAAAATTGTTGTTTTTTTCTTTGTACTTACATTGTTTGTTGTAATTTTTGGCCGGTTTGTTTCATTTTCACTGTTTCACTTTGAAATGCATACGTGGCAAGATGGCAACTATCAACTGTCAAATTTAAAACTGTGACTCAAGTCAAAGACTATATACTTGGATATGTGACTAATTAAATAATAATTGATTTGTATTTGCTTTATAATTATTAAATTTATGTGTATTATTGTTGTTTACATGTATTTATTAAGTGTTGTTACTATTTATTATAAATATTAAATATAGCGCAATGGTGATTGGTTGATTGATTTATTGTAACGTTTAAAGTAAATAAAGTTTAAATTTGATGTTTTTTAGCGAGTGTTTTAATTAAATTCTTTTATAATATCGAAAATAACACGAATTTTAAAAAAAGTATGCATACATGAAAACACTTTTGACATATTCACTGTACTAGTGACATCTTCAGGAAGATCGCGCTACTGTTTCAACTTTATTTATTATAGTTTCCAATTGTTAGTAAATAAAAGTAATTAAAATTATTAGAATAGATTTAATTACGTTTATATTACTACAAATATTAATTATATATTTATTAGTACAGTAATTAAAAATATAAATTAATGCACCGCGCCATCTATCCATTTCCATTTCAAACTTACTACCAAAAGTAAAATGAAATCTAACCTCACTTTTAAAGTTTCCTTTAGTGTGAAAGCATTTCCTTATAAAGCTTTCTTCTTTATAATATCCAATAAAATAATTAGTGTAATTTGTAAACCACAAAATAGCGCTGTGCTTCGGCGATGTTGTAAAATGTAAAAGTGTTTATTATTTCTACACCATCGCAAACTTCGTTTACCTGCTGGATGAAAATATCCAGCATTTTCAACCCCTAGAAGAAACCAACAAGCTTTGGAACAATGTCGAAGTAAGTCCAAGAACAATTCTAAGCATGTGAAACAATTAGCGGTTTCGATATAACTCCAAATCTGCAAACCATAAATTCTAACCCAAGAAACGTGCATTTCGTACAAGTCGGTTTATATTTCCAACAACCTAATCACTAATTTACTTGCAATATTCCAGTATTGACGATTTATTGAACCAAGAGGACGGCGAGGATGGTTTGGAAGAGTTAGATTTCGACACCGAAGAAGCGCTGCTCAATGAGGGTGAGGAAGAAGAAGAAGAAGAAGATGAATCGGCGGACGTGCTGGACTTGCACGAGCCCTCCGAGCTTGCCGACGGTACCTTATTTTTTACTTTATATTGTCAGTTTCTAATTAAGGAAACGCATTCTAGATAGTTTGCAAGAAACCACTACCAAGCGAAAGGACAAGTTCGTGAATGAGCGTCAACCCATCACGGCCCCGGAACGGCCCTTCGTCAAACAACCCAAGATCTTTCCAGCTAAACGTAAGTATCGCCCAGTGTTTTTGTATTAGACCGCTCTCATCGTAAGAAGGAGCACTGCTGCAAAAAATAGTTGCGCGCTCGAGCTAAGCCCGGCCCACACATGGGTTAAGAACGACGATGACAACACACACCTTCACCGAACATATGTTGAACACCCCTAGAACCTTTTAAAATTTAAAAATGGACTTGGTCCAAACCAAGTTTGGTTTCTACACATCCCCACCGGGGTCCCCTTTACATTCTGGTCGGGCTTTAAAAGCATTCTCACTAAAATTACTCGTAACATTAATAGGAAAACCGTTCCAACCGAATAATCCTCCCAACAGAAAGCCGTTCAACGTTCGCCAGCGCACTTACAACATCATACATCGGGACCATAATCAGCTTCAAAGACGTCCCAAAAGGATGGTTTTAATCAACCCACGATTCAATGGGTTCGTGGAGGTTGACAGCTCCGATCCCAGTACGAATAATTCCCTTTTCTTAAACAATTTTACTAAAATTAATTCACAGCTCGCTTGGTTTGGGACCCTCAACAAAATCAGAATAATCCGGGAATCAGTCCGTGGGCCTCGGGGGCGCCACCGTTGAATAGTCGGCCGCAGCCGCCGCCGTTAATGCAGCAGAATTGTGGACAGGGTCAATGGGGTAATCAGCAGCAACATCCCCAACAGCAACCACAACCGGTGGGGCAACAGCAGTTCTACCAACAGAATTTCCAGCCGCCGCCGCAACAACAACGAGTGGTGCAGGTAATTTCTTTTTCGGTTGATAAAATATTAAAATGAGATTAAAGGAGTGGACTGAATATATTTTTTAATATTTAGCAGCACATGCATTTAAATCAGTGGGAGGGGCAATACCAGACCCCATATACTATCAGTTCCAATTATGAACAGGTACTGTTATTGCTGTCTGAATTTTTGTGGTTAAGGGCGCTTTTACACCGAAAAGTATTTTTTTTTTATTTATTTAGACAGTTTTTTTCAAAATTTTGCGAATATTAATTTTGTAGATATTTTTTTGAATGCAAATTTTGAATAAATTTGTGGGTAATATATTTTTCAAAAATTCTTTGCGATGTATAACGGCTTTTAACACGTGTTAAATATTTTTTGGGTTTTTTTGTGTGGAATTTTGAAGCATTTTAACATTAAAATTTTTGTCTAGGCTTATTAATTTGGGTTTGAATAACATTTTTTTTGGCGGGAAAAATATTAAACATTAACTACGTTAAGGGTGACTTAAAATAGCAAAGACGCCATTTTTTTGAGGTCATTTTTACGATAACCATTAACATTTCTGTTACGTTTTTTAATTATTTTGTTAACTATTTATGTTTTGTAGAAGATGAGTAAATTTCGTTACAATCGCACATCCCGTTAATTAATTATTAACCTTTAAATTAACGAAAACTTTTATTGCTAGGCTCCATTTCACTGTAGAGTCCCAGTGCCGGTTCACCAACGTCTAGGCCCGCAACAGCAACCCATACAAGAACTTCCTATGGTACCGCAACTTACCCGGGAACAGCCCCACTACCCGCCGCCGCTGATACCAACCACCGCACCGCCCCCGAATTATTACCCACCAGCCCCGATTGTTATCAACACCGCTACCCCGCCACCGAATTATTTGCCGCCGCAACAACAGCCACCTATGAATTATATGCCGCAACAGCCGCCACCTGTGCAACATCAGCAACAAATGGGTTACAACAGCGCGCCGCCGCCACTGCCGTTCATGTACGAAGCGCATTTTAATAACCACCAACAACAACAGCAACAACCAAAATTTAATCAACAGTCTAATTATAATCATGTGGCAAAGATTCGTCCGAATTATCGGCAGAATAATAATAATAATAAATTTCAATATCGCAATGAAAATCGCGGATTCAACCAGCATCAAAATCAGAAGCCTAAGAACCAAGCGCCAGTGGATAAATATCAAGCGATGGTGGATGCGTCTCGCAGTCGCACGCCAGTTGTTCAGGTAATTTTCTTGTTATTTATTTATTTATGGTAAATTTTATGATAACTTCAATTAGCTTGAGACCGAAACTCCCGAAGACGAAGAAATGCGCCTTTACAAAATCGGAATCGAAGAGCAAAAGCGCCAAAGAGCGGAAGTCCTGCGCGCTAAGGAGCTGCGTCGATTGCAAGCGCTAACATCCGGCTCCAGCCCAAGCACCAGCGCCAACTTTATCAGTCCTCAACGGCAAAAAGTCGTGATTCAAAATAGGGTGGTACCAAACAACGTGGTGGCATTACCCAATAAAGTGATGCAGCAAAAAACCAAAATCAACATTCCCAAGCCAATGTCGAATAACATCAGCATCCGATGCGAAGACGATTTGGACATCAACTCGGCGCACTTGTCGTCGTTCCTCACCGAACGCCGCGTGATCGCAAACGATCCGGCTTTGTCCGAAACGCGCCAAGTAAAAATTAACAACCTGTCGATCGATACGTCGAACAAACGTATCATCAGTATGTCGCGCGAAATCGGCGATATTCAGGTAAGGCGAATTTATTCATAAATTCATTTTGTTTATTCTGCTATTTTTTATATGTACGTTGGAGCGACCATCTCGTAACGTGCGCCACTCCAAAATCCAGCTGTGATTAATAATCTCTTCTAACTACTTAGATTTTTATAAGTTCCCTCAATCATAATCTATCGAACACTTCTTTAATTCTGTGATGTATTATTAGCGCTAATGATAATTTCGATTGGTTGGATAGATTATGATTTTGTGCAATATACATATTGATCAGCTTTTTGTCACTCTATTATAGATTTACTTATAAAAAAAATTACTGAGACGTCACTCGAATCCTTCAATCTGCTGATCCTGCGTGCCATAGTGTTATAGTGTGGCGGTTGGATCTTGAGCGCTACGCAACAGAATTAATACAAGGTCGTGTGAGACCTTACTTTTATTTTATGGTGTCGTTGTTGTGACGTAGCGCTCAAGATCCGACCGCTCAGCTATATAATACCCTATCTACATTTATGTTTTGTTTACTTACATTTTCTACCATCAGAACTTTTATTGCTTAGTTTTTTCTTTAGATGTCGTAATTTTTCGCATTCGATCGATATGAGAATCATTTTTATTTTATTTTTTTTTTGTTTACTTTTTACTTTTTTTTATATATTGTTTACTTTCGATTTTTTTTCTTGCCTTTGAAGGCTTTGTAAAAATGGACCATGTGTTTTTAAATTTAAGTGTAAAATTTGTAGAATTAAAGAATTGCGATTGCGATATGATAAATAGGAAATGATTTTTGATGCATTTCAGAGACTGCAACGGAATAAATCTGAGCGCCAGGCAACAATCTTATTCAAAAGTGTTGCGTCCGCTCATGCCTTTTTTAAGAAATATCAACGTTTTATGCTTGATCTTTCAATGATTGAAGTTACTTTGATTCCCATGCCTATGCAAAAGTAATTTATGTGTACACTTATCTTCTTTTTATAATTAAGTAGATGTATAACGGTTTTCGTTTTGTGAAAATGCATTATACATCTAGTTTACTTTTTACTTATATTTATATTATGTAACTTTTACGATTCCTTTTTTTTTGTGTTTTTGTGTTGGAAAATTTTAGTCTTGTTAAATGTAGTTTTAATAAAATAATTTTTACAGAAGCTCATTAAAAATTTCGAACCTTTAAATGGTAAGTATTGTTTATTACGCTCAATAACTTAACGCTCAATACTTACCATTATTAAATGGTAAGTATTGAGCGTTCAAATGCTTGGCGCGGTCTTTTTTAAAACTTGTCATATGCAACCGCGTATATAGAACTGTTGCAAGCTATTTTATTTTTTAGAAGAAAATTTGGCTTGTAAAAATCGTATTTTTGGTTAATAATAATTTAAAATAGAAAAAATAAATTATTTTCTATTTTTTAACACTATATAAAATATTCATTATGAGAAAATTTAAAAAAATTAGCAGCAAACCGAAAAAAGTCATTAGTTTTGTCGTACGGCCGGCTCGAGTGGCGCAGCGGGTTAACTTGCAAATTTTTCTTTCACCGTTCACGCTATCGATTTATAATTATTAAATACATGGAACGCTTTCTTAAACCGAAAGGCAATGAAATACCTCTTAGAACACCCAAAAAAAATATTAAAAATTCCAAATATTTTCGCTAAAGATAAATTTTTTTCCCAATTTTTTCAATTTAATATCAACAACTATATATAGAAATGCAAACACAAAACCAGATTTAAATATTGAAAAATCAGTTGCGCAAGCTACTGAGTCAAATCAATAATTCCTAAACGTTTAAGCAACAAAACAGCATTAAATGAAAGTTCTTGTAGAAGTGACTAGTGAAAAGACAATAAATTTAGCGAAATGAGGAATACAAAAGAAAAAGGTAATCAGACTCCCATAAATATTTGTAGTAATGCCTATTGGAGGGAGTAGGCTATTAGAGAATAATTGTAGGAAATAAATTAATAATAATAATACCACATCGGCACCGACTAGAATACAAATGTAATTATAAATTTGTTGCATATAAATTTCGAATGATTGAATCGTGCCTCACCATTCATACTTGTAGTGCACTGTTGCTAACATTGGTATTTATTGTTCAATATTAAGTGAGTACGAAAATTTAACAATAAACTTTATAAACACAACAAACATTTTTCTTATACGAGTAACAGTTCAAAAGTTCAAAATTTTAATTAGTACTTTGAAACAAAAAAAATAAATTAAAAACGGTAATTATTTAAATTAGTACTATATTTATTTTTTAACATTCAACTTTACCTTGATATTGTTTAAAATCCAGTTGGCATCCTCTCTGAAGTATTATTGTTTTCTTGAGAATATTTAATTAAGGTCTTAGGAAGAATAGGATTTTATTTCGACAAAAAATAATTTCCTACTTATAAAGTGTAAGTCATTATTTTTGTGATTTAATCTTAGTAAAAAAATAGACATATTAATTGCATTAAAGTACAATTTTATCATCATTATCATTACGCGGTTAATTGAATAGTGATATTAATTGGACTACTCTAAAACTAACAACAAAATATATAAGTAGTACTAGTGGAATTTTTGATAAAAATAATGTTGATAAAGGTACTGAAATATAACAAATAATTATGCATGGTATTCTATTGTAAAGGTAATTTTATGCATATTTTTTTGTGCACATTTATTTTTTGCACTACTAATATTTTGCAATTATTAATATTTTTATTTAATTCTTGGTTAATAAAAATTTAAATTAGTACGAGAATTTTAAACATTTTTTTCGGTTTGCGGCCATCTTTTTGAAACTTGTCATATGCAACCGCGCATATAGGACTGCTGCAAGCTATATTATTTTTTAGAAGGAAATTTGGCTTGCAAAAATCGTATTTTTGGTTAATAAAAATTTAAATTATTTTTTGCATTTGCTAAAAATTAATCTTTACGAAACTTATCGAATAAATTTAAATTTGTCATACTCTAACAAATAAAAACAAATCTGCGCAATTCAAGACCTATCCTAGAAAATGAAAAAAATATGCATCAAATAAAAAATTACGAATTTTTGACCTAGAAAAAAATTGAAATTGAATGCGCTTCTTTATTGAATAAACCGGCCGGAAATAATTAGAAACGAAAAATAAAGTGTGTTAATAATGTAAACATGTGGCAAACACAATCAATAACGTCAATTATTAGAACCTTATTCCAGATAAATATTTTTCACGATTGCTGCAGAAATACAATGCGCTTTTTCCAATAAATTTTCATTGAAATGATTGATTAGACATTATATTCTAATAGGTCTAAGAATCCTACCAAGGTTCACAATTATGCATATTTCAATCATTTTAAAGTTCATTATCGAATTAGCTAATTTAGGTCACGTGGATGTGATGAAAAAAAAAATAATAATTAAATTCTTTTGTTGAGAATGCCGATCGATCTATTGAAAAAAGCGAGATAAATGAATAAATTTCGATTCGAATCTCGGCGAAATGGTTTTCGATGAGTTACAATGAAGTCGTTGAGATAAGAAAAGTATCATTATTGTTATTCAATTAGTAATCAATTTTTTTGAACTCATTTTCTTGCCGAAGAAAAGAAAATCTCGATGGACAAGGCTGCAAATAAATCGATAAATAGAAATTCGTAAATGGTCATGGTCATAATCATATTGATCGATTCGATCAATAATTCAATTAGCATTTTGCTAAATGGAAAAACGGTCGAAAATATTTTGGAATTTTTTTCTATACGATCAATCTTGCGCTATTGTATAATTTATTGTTCGTTGAATAGTTGATTGATTTTGAGACGACGTATTATTTATTTAATTAATTGCTATTTAACATTTAAATTCTGATAATTGATTATTGTTTTTTGCTTTGACAATAAAAAACAATAAAGATTAGATATTAGTTTGTTTGGTGTGGTAATTTTTCCGTTTATATATAAGTCGCTCAGAAATTAATTTTTTGTGCAAACAAGATGATGATGTAGAATTTTTTATCAGTTTCGAAAATATCAAATTTTTATAGATCTGAACAATGTTGGACAAAACCAATCAAAATGTTGCGAATGGTATCAAATTGTCGGTGGTGGACTTGCCGGACGATTTGATATCGAAGAAGGATGTGATTAAGAATGGGAAGAAAAAGAAGAGTTTGGAGGAAAAAGGTAGTTTGTTTGATTTTTTTATTTTTAAATTTTTTTCTGTAAGAAATTTTTTGATTTATGAAAAATATATAGAAAAAAATTGAAATTTTGACTCAAAAAGACGCAAAAAAAATTATTTTTCTATTGCTTTGGAAACAATTTTTTTTATTTATTTATTTTTTTATTTGAAATTATTTTATATTTTTCAATAAAAAAATTATCATGGGATTAATATTTTAAATTGAAAAGCAGATTATTTGTTATATTATGAAAAATTATTTTTATCAACAATTAAATAATTGATTAAAAAATATTAAATTATTTAAAATTAATTTAAATAAATATTTGAACTTCAATTACATGGTTGCGGTGGCTCGAATAAATTTAAAATAAAAACTATAATTTACTGATTGTCAAACCATAAACCAAGCAAATTTTATGCAACATTTTATTACGTGTATTATTATATAACTTTCTCTACTTAATAGTTATTCGTTTATTTTTAACCCATTTGCGCAAATCCAATGTGTTTATAATTATAATAAATTTTAGATGGAATTATTAAAAAAATATTATTTTTTTTTTGTAAAATTTTTAAAAATATTTTTAGTGGATTAATAATTTTTTTAAAAAATTACTAGATGCCCGTGGTGTGACCGCCAGCGTAAAAATATTTTTTTTAAAATACTTCTGCTATAATTAAATATAAAAATAAAATGTTTTAAAAACTATGTTTTAAAATATTTTAATATAAAAAGTTTTTTCAAAAAAAAAAATAATTAAACAAATTTTAAACTTATTCTAAACTAAAAAAATCCAGTTTATTTTTCCACGAAATTTTTCGCATTAATCACCGGTACGTGTAACATGTAACCAGATATTGCAATACGTTCCTGACGTATCCAAACAATCGATAAATAATTGGATTTTTTTTTATAATAATTAATTATATTAAACAATTTGTTGGAAGCAAATAAATGTTATTAAATTATTTGAATTTATCAAAGCGCTGCTGATAATACCAATCGAGATTTCATATCGTTTTAAGTATAAAATAGATAAACAAATCGGTTAGTTCGCGTCAATTGTTTATAAGCTCTATAAGATTTATTGCTGCACGCACTACTGTTTTTGATTTTAGAATTAATTGAAGAATTATGGCGAAATCTAAAGGTATTTATTGTACACTTCTGAGATTTTATTGGGATATTATTTTTTGTGGAATTTTTTTATTATTATTGATATTTTTTTTTTATCTCAATATTTATTTTGTTTTAATATTTTGCAATTAATTTTATAAAGTTCTAGTTATATAACTTCTCCAAAACATTTTTTTTTAATATTTTTTTTTATTGTTCTAATGAAGCGTGAACAATTAATTTAATTTGCAATATACTATAACTTTTTTTTATTTAATTATCAATTACATGCATTTCAATTAGTTCGGATTGAACAAAACAAATCCATTTGCTTACAAAAGATGAAGCAAATATTGATTAAGCGAACCTTCTACGGTTTGCATAACAGTAGTGATAGTAAAGTGATTATATAATTAAGCTTTCAATCAACTTCGTTTTAGTTTAAGTGAATTTTCCTCACTTTTTAATCAATAAGTAGATCCTACACAATGCAAAAAAAATCCAGATAGAATATCTGTACTGTAACCTTTAACATCCATTATCTAATTAGACTCGTTTTAATTACTTAATTATGTAGTCTAATTTAAAAATTAATTTGAAACTTAACTTTGACATTTTCATATTTTTAGCGAAATCCCAACAAAACAGCTATGTGATAATGTTTGCAGCTGAATTTATCGGAACAGCCCTTCTCATGTTTTTGGGGTGCATGGGGTGCATTAAGGGAGTCGACGATCCGGTTGCACCCCATCACTTCGGCGGACTTTCCTTCGGTCTGACTGTTATGTTAATTATTCAGGTTGAACTAACATTGATTTAAATCCAATAGCAATTTTTTAAATTTTTGAATTTTTTTGACAGGTTTTTGGACATATTTCGGGCGCCCATTTGAATCCCGCTGTGACTATTGCCACGGTGCTTTTGAAGACGCTAAATCCGGTTATGGGGGTGGTTTATGTGGTCGCGCAGTTTATTGGGGCGACTGTTGGGATGGCGTTGTTAAAGGTATGTTAAAAAAAAAATATGGAAAAAATGGATTTTTAAAAAATATTTTTATTTTGATTTAAATTAATCTAAGTACAGAAGGTACTATGATTTGTAAAAACACTAGTTTATCACGACGTAATTGAATTTTTCAAGTGATTGATGAGCTAGATTAGTAAATTCCCGAACTGTGACCGCTAAATGTAAATAAGATTATTTTTGAATTTGCGCGGGAGTTTTTAAAATTGCTAACAATGGTCGGAAATTAAAATTTCTTGCATAGGTGCAATTTAAATAAACTATATCAACGATATTAATTAATAATATATTTTTATAATATTTTTATTTAATTAATTTCATTTTTTTTTTAATTATTTATTAGCAAAAACCTTTCTCTTCTAAGTTCTAAAATAGCTGAAATAAATATCTCAAAAAATATTTACACAATAATGATTGATGTGATGAATAAAACCACGTGGACCACACACAGATTTGTTATGTTAATAAATAATAATAGAACTCAATTAATTTAGCATTGCTCTAAAAAAATGTAATGTTGGTTGCATAAAAATCAAGAAAATTATAATAAATAAATAAGTAATTTGTACATTGAATAATAACTATAGTATATTAATATTTATTTGTATACAAATAAATTATTTTATTTACTTACAAAAATTTAAACAATTTATTTTTATACTTTTTTTTTTCTAAATATGTTTATTTTTTAATTATAATTAAATTGTTGCTAAATAGGTGTTGCTTCCTATCGACTTCGTGTCTAACGATTTTTGCGTAACCGCCCCCCATAAAGATATGACAGCATGGCAAGCTCTAGGAGTGGAAGTTATCATCACCACCGTACTAATTATCGTTTGCTGTGCCGTTTGGGACAAAAGAACCGCAGCAAATTCTGATTCTACCCCCTTGAGATTTGGGTTTATTATTGTTGCTATATCGATGGTTGCTGTAAGTACTTTATTTTTTGCTATAAATATTTTTTTGAATTTTTTTTAAATAAATTTTCCAAAAAATTATTATTTTATATTTATTTTAGGGGCCTTTTACTGGGGCCAGTATGAATACTGCCAGATCTTTTGCGCCCGTTCTTTTCTATGGCGATTGGACGAATCAATGGGTAATTTTATTTTTATTATTTTATTTCTTATTTATTAGATTAGTATTTTTTTAATAATTTAAAAAAAAGTTATTTAAAATATTTTATTAATTTTTTTTAATAAAATATTTTTATTATTATTACTATTTTTTATTTCTAGGTTTATTTAGTGGGCCCAACTTTAGCCCCCTTCCTCGGCGTCGGAATCTACAAATACCTCTTTGGCATTGAAGACGAACCCATCGAGCCAATCTCAACCGAAGAACAATACCACTTGGAATCAATTCAACAAAACAAAAATGAGTTTTAATGTGCCTCTAGCCGAATTAATTTATTTTTTTACAATACTTAAAACAATATTTAAAAACTTGGATCATTATTAACAATGTAAATATGTATGATATATTATATTTATTAATAATTTAAATATTTTGTATTTAATGAGAAATACAAATTGTTAAACTATTTTTATATGGTTCAATATTTGAACCAAAAACTGTAATTTTTAATAAATATTAACTAAATTAATTTGTTAATTATTTAATAAATAAATTACAAAAAATTATCTTTGTACGAGTATTTGCATGCAAACGTAGCAATAAAAGAATAATGATGCACAATCAAATATGCAACTGTCAACAAGTTACAAGTATATTACTTTGTCAACTTAATAAATTTAATTCCATTGCATTAAACAAATTAAAAAGTTAATAATAATATTATATTAAAACATTTGTTGCACTAATAAGTTTCAAATATTTTATTTTAAATAAAAATGCTAATTAAAATTGTAAAAAAAACATAATGTTATACAACAAGTTATGTAACAAGTTATATAACACGCTATTTTTGTCACAAATAATTTTTTTTGTTTAAAAAAAAAGCAAATAAAATATTTGACTTGTTGCATAACTTGTCAAAGTTCTATTTATTATGAAAAAAAAATAATAAAATTTTATATGAAATTGGAAAAAAAATAATTCGCCCCACACGCGCATAAAAAGGTTGGCGACAATAATTTCTCGTATCAACAAATAATTATACATACTAAATTATAATAATTAACTAATTAATTATAGCGCCTAGTCAAAAAAATTCCAGTAAATAAATCATTAGTATCTCAACATCAATAAAAATGTACTAGATAATAGTGTTAATTTTTTGAATAGTTACCTACAAAATTATAATTTCCTACAAAATTATAATAATTTACTGGGTAAATATTTCAGCAATTTATTACGGATTCGATAATATTTGTAGTAGGCATTGGAAGTATAAAAATAACAAAAACAGTGACTGCACATTTAATTTCCTGTCAGTGCGATCTCGTAAAAGTCTTCTCGCTGCGCTGTTAGAATTGATTCGAAATTATGGCTGATGATCAAGACGAAGGTAACTGGTTTCATTTATATCAATCAAAAAAATTAACCGTCTCTAAAACTGTAATAGACGGCGGCCGCGATTATGTTTCGGAAATTTGTGCTGAAATTGCTGGCACTGCTGTTTTAATGTATTTTGGATGTATGGGGTGTTCGGTGTGGGTGCCCGGTTTGGGGCCCACGATTCCGGCGTTCACGTTCGGGATGGGGGTCGCTTCGGCTGTTCAGGTAAAAATTACTTTAAATTTAAATTAAATTAAATATTTGAAAAAAAATTGAAAATACAAAAAAAAAATTGAAATTTTTTTTTTTTTTTCAAAAATGTTATTAATTTTTCCAAGTAACGCAAATTATAAATATTAATTTTAAATTATATATGGAAGAGTTTTATTTTATTTTCAGAATTTTTTTATTTGAAATTATTGAAAATAAAATTCAAAAGGCCAATTTTTTTAGTATTTTT
Organism: Cryptophagus acutangulus; assembly: GCA_963556235.1. Lineage (NCBI taxonomy): Eukaryota > Metazoa > Arthropoda > Insecta > Coleoptera > Cryptophagidae > Cryptophagus > Cryptophagus acutangulus. Next base: position 3,997,158 of record OY744569.1, read on the forward strand.
TCCAACCTTTTTTAGTTCTGATGCGTATTAGATTTTTTTTATTTACCGGATTAGTGGGTAATTATCAGCTAAGTGCAATTTCCTGCTAATAATTGTCCATTAGTGGGCAATTACTATTTAGCACCGTAATTTATTTATTTTGTCAATTAATTTTTTATTAGAAAAAAATTCAAAAAAAATATTTTTGAAACATTTTTTGAACCCCCTGAACAAATACAATTTTTTTCATCATTAAAATCAAACTAAATAATTTAATAATAACAAAATTTGGCCAATTTACCGCCTAAGCACCCTAATTCCAACTTTTTGACTTCGCAGCTCATCCCAAAATGTACCACGTCTACTTAAAATAAACTCTCCACAATATTTTTGTAGGTTTTTGGACCGATTTCCGGAGGTCACTTTAACCCCGCGGTATCATTAGCAGTGCTAATTTTGGGCCGCTTAAGCCCTTTACGTTTTTGTCTATACATCCTCGCTCAGTATATTGGTTCGCTCGTGGGTTACACCATGCTTTATGTAAGTATAAAAAATTATTATGTCCTTAATTTAATGTTTTAATAATTATAGTTTAGTTTGCCAACTGGAAAAAACACTTGCCTATTGGCCCTTAATGAAGGCACCACTCCGGTTCAAGGATTTTTCATCGAGCTTTGTGTGACGATGATTTTGGCGCTGGTGGTGGGGTCGCTGAACGATCCGAAAAATGCGGGGAAGGAGGATTCGGTCCCGATTCGAGTTGGGCTAATTATTACGGGAATGGTCTATTGTGCTGTAAGTTTCCAACAAAAAAAAAATTGTAAATTATTTGGTTTAATTTTTTTTAAGGGTCCTTTTACGGGAGCTGCCCTAAATCCAGCTCGAAGTCTGGCCCCCTCGCTTTGGAACCGGAATTTTAAGGACCATTGGGTCTTCCAGCTAGGGCCATATGTAGGGGGAGCTTGTGGTGGTGTCGTGTATCGCTTTATTTACGACACGGAAAGAAATACGATTCCTAAACGGATTTCCGCAAAACTCCCATGAGTTTTCCAAAAAAAAATCAAAAAAGTATTTTTTGATTTTTTGCTATCAGTTAATTGCGAGTTAAATATTATATATATAAATGTATATATATATAAGCGGGTGTGATATGATTATTTATGGTCATGGTCAAAGATATTAGACAGTTTTTAGGTGACGTTATTTTGTTGATATAATTCATTGATTTCCATTTAATAATAAATGCCAAGGGATTTGTGTATTTTTCCTGGTTAACGAGATGGGTAAAAAAAAGTTGTAAAGTGGATTTCGATCCGTTTTTTTTTTATGCAATGTATTTAATAATTTACGATGAATATTTATGTAGCAAAACAAAGCGATTGTTTAAAATGCATTTATCGGGGTTCATTCATCATAATTTATTACACAGGGTGTGAAGTTATATTTTTGAAAAAGACAATGAAAAATTTTGTGGAAATAAAAATTTACCTATTTTAAAAATTTGTTGTTTAATATTTTAGAAAAAAATTGTTATAAAATTCGCGACATCTGATAAAGAATAGATGGACCAAGATTTCACGCATAAATTTGCAAATTTTTGCGTGAAACGTTGCTTAGCAGCTTAGGGAACTTAACGCGGAAAAGCAGTTTCAGACACTATTAATTATCCTAGAAAATATCTAATGGTAGATTTAGAGAGAGAACAGAGGTAGCAATAAATGGACAGAAAGTTTTTTTTTTATCTTTTTCCGCTAATTAGCAAGCGAGTGGTTAATATTTGATCGAGATTTTTTATTCATATTTTACTTAATTAACGGCTATTCGAACAAATCTTTCGTCAAAACATAAGTATTTTTTTTCTCTAATTTTCGGTAGCTTTGGAAATTTTCTAGGTGTTATAACAAAGCCGCAAACTGATTTACCAGTTTTTGAGAATTTTCCACACCTCTCGATCTTTCTTAATGTTTTCGGCTAAAGCACGTGGCAAATAAGTCAGATCTTGGTTCATCTATTCTTTCTCAGATGTCGCGACATTTGCAGAGAAATTAGATAAGCAAAACTATGTAGATTCGCTAGCGACCAGAGCGGCTATATATGTAGCGGTTTCGCCCCCTTAACTTAATATAGTATTTCATTATTGGCGAAGGCGCCGGTGTTAAACCAATTCAAAATCGAACACTCGGTGTGCGCGATCGTGACTATAATAATAAAAATTAAATTTTCCGGTAAACGCTAAAAGTTCGACCGAGTCGGACAGGGGATGGTAAAAAATAAAATATATATTTACAAATGCATGCACAACAAAGTTTTCATTATCCTACAAAATATAGACATAGTTGTTTTACTACGTTAAGACAGCGAATATAATTTTCTTCAATTTTTAAACAGGTAATTACTTTATTTCAAATTATCCAGCGCACTATGTAATCACAAATTATTTTCTCTAATTTATTGACGGTCTAATTTGTTTTATTATTAATATTATTTTCCATTTGATAATTAGCTGCAATATTCATAAGCAATTGAAAAAATAGAAAAATAATATTTTATTTTATTAAATAAATTTTCGCGCTGCATCTACAAGTTTGGTAAGTGCAATTCAATAGTACCGAGGAAATTTTGAAGAATACGAGAAACAGTCGATGTGTGGGATTTAAAGCCTATTTGATTGCTTTTTACAAGATATTAAATTAAAAATAGAATGCCATTCAATTAATACGATCTTGACTGGTTTCCATGTCCGATATTAAATATAAAAATATTTTTTTTATTCGAAAAAAAAAATCGTGACGCAGTTTTTCGACCAAAAATTAAATTTACCGCGCGTGTGCTTTTTGAATTTATTTTATAATTTACTCTAATTCAACAAAAAAATTAATTTTCTTACTTTTTTCTTGAAATATATTTTAGAAATAATTTTGCAAAATAATTATTTTATCTTAATTGCATAAAATACGACCAACAATTTACTAATTACAGCTCGGTAATAATTACATATTAATTATTACACATCTGCCTAGAAACATTTGCAACTCGACCAATATTTCCCTATCCACAATTACCATCTACATAAATAAATAAATAATTACAACAAAGTCGTTTTGTGATATTGCATTGCGTGATTGAAAAATAGCAACATAATTCCACTTGGCACACGCGAAATCATTTTAAGGAAGAAGCCACTTACCAGTATTTGATTTACATTAAATTTACGTAACAAAACAAAACGAAGAGGGAAAAAAATACTAATACAGTTTCAGCAGCATTTCCAAAACGAAGAACCACTACAGAGCAGGTCCTGCTGTACAGCTTGCAGTTCACAATTTCCTTGCGATGGTCGATCGACAGTTTTCCCATAGGAATAATGGGACGGTTGCCGTTATTCCTACAATTACCGAAACTGTGACCATTACGAATTTGGGCACTGCGGAAGTGCCGTTGCCGAAAATCGTGGAGGGGGAAAATATTTTTTTGAAAGGTAAGAATGAAAAATTTTATCTCTAAATAAATTTTAAGGCCAGAAAATGGTTTTCCGCTTTCCAATAAAAAAGTTTACTTACCGCACATGTGCGGTAAGTAAACTTTTAAGTTGAGTTATTGAATTTTTTACTAAAACTTGGACCAAAAAATAAATAAAAAAAATTTTTCTAAATTTTACTGACATTTGTAAACAAAAATATGGCTTCTTATAGCGCCATATATTTAAATAAAAATAGAACGAACAAATTAATTAAATTTTGATTGGTTTCTCTTGATGATTGGTAATTTTCTTTCAATTTTTTTTTGTTTCATCATAATTTATTAAAGTGAAATAAATACGAACAAATTATTATTAATTGTTTATTAATTATTATGAATCGAATTAAATAATTATTTTTGGCGCCAAAAAAATTTCAAAAAATTTATTTATTTTTTATTTTGAAAAAAAAATATTTGTTTATTACGAGTAGCCTAGAAACCCAACATTAAAGATTCATCTAAATTTTTATTTACACATGTACTATTAAAATAACTATATGCAACGCGCAAACAAATTTATTTACTTCTGATGAAGTATTTATGGTTGTATAACAACAATTACCCACAAAAAATATTATTATCAGCTATCATAAATTAAAAAAAAAAAATAGTAGTAAAAATTCAAAAAAATCTACGATAAATGTAGTAGTAATTAAATTTATTTAATATTAAAAAAAATACTAGTAATTAATTAATATGATCGAAGGTAGCTGACCGCGCTTCAAAAATCTGCGAGCGACATTGATGCGATTAGAGTTTAAAAATAATATATCAATTTGGCAATAACAGTAACAATTTATGTTTTACATCATACATTTTAACGAAACTTATTTCAGCAATTAATCGTGCTAAACAATTAACAGGAAATTCTCTTGAGGGTTTTATTCAAATTTGATGCAAGTCGAGGTACAAGTTCAAAAGTGCGGCCTTACCGAATATAATTTGAATAATTATTATAAATAATGAGTAGCAAAAATTACAAAAAATATTTTAGGTTCTTTTTAATAATTTTACGAGTAATTTTAATTAATTTTTATTGTTGTTGAAAATATTTTATAATTAGTAATAATTAATAATAGTAATTTAGAAAGTTATAAATAATTAAATTTATAATTTTTCTCATTTTTCTAACCAAATATTTGTTCAAAAAAATTCTAAACAATTTTTTCAATTTTTTTTTAATATTTTTAAATATTTTTTTGTAATATTTTTTTTCAAAAAAATGTAATTAATTAAAAAATTAAATCAAATGAGGATTTAATGCATCTAGACTAACCTTAATTAATCTAGTGCAATTTTGTAATATCGGTAACACTTTGGCCCACTTTTGTAAATCACAGTAAATCCGCTACAAATCGCACTAAACTATAAGCAGCATACAAATAAACAATGTTGCGCTTTCCATTCACTATTAACATTAATAATAAAATCAATGGTACATTTATTTATTTTATCAAAAATATTTTCTTTCATAAAAAAAAAATTAATGCACAATTTATTTATTATTTTATTTTTTGATAATTTATTCCTAATAGTAATAAAATTAAAAATACTAAAAACGGCAAATAAATAGGTAAAACTAAATTAATAATAATAATTATATTTAATATTATGGTACTTCACTACGTCAAACGGTACCACCACTTAGTAATTAATTTGAAAATTAATTATTTACGATCGAAGGTGATTAAATTAATTTACAAAGTGGAATTTAGCTTTGCAAGTGGGCAAAACTGGCTCTAGCCTTCTTTCAGTTGCACAAATCTCGTCATCGTCGCTACTTTTAGAACCGCAACAAACTGTTTTTTAATTTTACTAAATTTAAATAGTAATTAATATATTATTACTAATGAGTGTTGTTATTGTGATGATTGCGTTAAAATGAAATCGTCGTGTCTTAGTTAGTTGATTTAAGCGGCGGCGGGCTATTTTAAACGTTGATCAGAGTTCAATTTGCTTCTTACAATCGGCTTATGCACTGTGAAATCACTTTAGTTTAGCTTTAGTGGTTTCAGGAAGATCATTAGTAATATCGAAGAAAAAATTTCGTAGTCGAAATCAATTATTTTTGGAAATAAGACTGAATTATGGCGAAAGGTAAGAAGAGACAAATATTATCAACTATTATTAGTATTATTGATTTTTCTATTTATTGATTTAATAATATTTTCATATTATTTTGATGCGAATTGGCTTGTTTGTTTGAAAATAAATTTATTTACTAGGCTAAATATATACGAATAGACGCACTACACGTATTTTAAATAATATTTAAAAATACCTCGAATTTGGTGCAAGTTGCACAAGAAAATATGATTTTTTTTGAAAAAAAAATTCTATAAATACTTTGGAATTATCTTTATCCATTCATTATGTATTATCGTTTATCAGCGTTCAAATGACGAGAATGTTGACCCTTAACATTAAATATCGATGAGTTTTATCAAAATATTTATGGAGCTGATAATAATGATTTATTATGTAAAAAAAATTGTTTACCATATTAATTAATCAATTAATTTTAGTTTGGGAATTATAAAAAATTGCTATTTTATTTTTAGTAATCGTAAAATATTTTTTAAAAATATAATAAATTCAAAAATATTTTTTTTTGGTTTTAAACTATTTTATTCACTAAATAAAAATTTTATAGTTCGCATATTATTTTAATTTATTACAATTTTACTCGAAATTATCGGAAACATATTTTTTAGGCTAAAAAAAATATTTTTTTTTTGAACCGTCAAACGGCAAAAAAAAATATTTATTAAATTTATTTAATTCATAAATTTGTCTAAAAAAAATTAATCTATCAAAAAAACTCAAAAATTATTATTTATTTCCATACAAAACTTTTCGCGCCTTATTTAAAAATAAATAATTCGCGCGCCCAAATTCGGTCACACCACGGGCATCCACTTTACTACTACATCTGTCAGTCCAAAAAAATCGATATAACGTCCCCTCCGCTTAACTGCGAGTTAAATTAACTCAAATAAATTTTCCTGTCGTTAATATACATTCGTCCACACTTTCCTTCAATTATTGAATTGTTTAAAAATATCGAATAATTGCAAATAAAACGCAACATCTGTGCGCCAATAATAAAATTATCAAAATCGAAATTATCGTTCACCTTTTTGAAATTAAAAATAAAATGCAATTTGATTTTTTGCCAACCGTTCAATCCCATCCCACTCATAGCACAAACAAAAAATTAAATTATATAAAACAAAACAAACCTTCAAATAATTAGATTGATGTGCTTCCGGTTTGAAATTAATTTCATTAAGCGCAAGGGAAATAGCAAATATGTACTGAAATATAATATGTTGAATGCAATCATCATTATGTGCGAAACAATAGGATTTCACACACAAATTTTAGTCAACCCACTACAATAAACACCTACAACTTCTATAATGTAATAAATTATTGCATATTACTGCAACAATTTTAGTAAATTTTTTTTGGAAAATCCGTGGGAATATTAATAAATAATTTTCATAAATTATAATAAATAATAAATATATAATTAATGATGCGCTTTTTTGCGCGGGAGTTTTTTTTTTTTTTTTTTCGAAAAGCTGATGAATTATGCAAGATTTTTGTTATTTATTAAATATTAAAGTCTTGTCTCAAACATAAAATTTTAATATTATATAAAAGTAATAAGACATATAGCCGGCTCAGGTGGCGCAGCGGTACAATTTCTTTAATACTCCAATATGTTATTCATTTAATTTTTGTGCTATAAATAAATAGTAATTTTTCCTTATTTAGAGTTGTTGTCGCAATAGTAGGTCACAATCAACCAATATTATTATCATTTATATTTATTATTATTTATTTACTAGAGAAAAAAAATTATATAACTCAGTTATATCGTTAAATAAAGTTCCAATTAAGATGTGTGGCCTCCAAACAGCAGTATGCTTTGTTATAATTATTTTAGAAAATTGTTTTTAAGAAAAAAGGCTCTTTTTATACTTTGTTGTATTATTACTAACAACAAAATAAATAACGCAACCTTGATGGAACGTTGCATTTTTTTTGAATAATTCGAATATAGAATTCAAATCAATAAGATATATAAATAAATGTGAAATTGTTTATTTCGCATTAGTAGTAATTATTTTAAAAGCGTTAAAGGTAATCATGAGTGAATATAATTATGTTTATAAAGATGTTTATTCAAAAATCCAGAAAGGTATTTTTGAATAATTTATTTATTATTTTTGTTTTGTTTTTTAAACGGGTTTTAATTGTGCATGTGCAAAATTTATTGCTATTAGTTTGTTTTTAATAAATTGACATAAAATTTTAATAATAATATTAATTTATTTAATTAAATAATTATTTATTTGTTTAGTGCAACAAGGTTAATAATTTTATTTAAATTTAATTAATAATTTAAATTAATAATAAATTTTATTTAGTTAAATCTGCATTCCTAAATGCATCAACAAATTAAATTGTAACCTATAATTAATTATTATTAATATTTAAATATAAATAAATAAATTTTAAATAACAAAAACATTTGTTTTTAAAATCCTTCGGATTTAGATTAAAATTTATAAATAAACTGTGTTTAGAAAATTAGTATATCTTTAAATTGTTATTAATAACTCGCAAAAATATTTAAAAAAATATTTATAAATACAAAAAATATTTTTTTCTAGGCAAGAAAATTCAAATCAGCGACAACATGACGACTGTCGATCGGGTGGTACTTTGCGCGGGAGAAATTGCAGGAACTGCTATTTTAGTATTCCTGGGATGCATGGGGTGCGTAAGTGGCATCACTGGGGGTATTATACCCCACGAACAAATTTCGCTCACTTTCGGTCTCGCTGTTATGGTCGCCGTTCAGGTAAAGTAAAATTATTATCGCACTAGTGCGGTAACGGCATCATTACCACACTTAGTGCGGCAATGAACAAAATTACTCAAAAATAGAAACAAAACTTAATTATTTTTGTTTTTTAAGATTTTTGGACACGTTTGCGGCTCACACATCAATCCAGTAGTGACCGTAGCCGCCGCAACACTTGGTCACATTCCCCTAATCCAAGTACCGATTTATTTTGTGGGGCAATTGATCGGCGCGCTAACAGGATTTGGACTATTAAAAGTAACTCGACTACAAATCAACTCTTAGTCACGTTTTCTGACCCGAAAATATAATTCTAGGTGGTGACACCTAGCAAATTCATGGGTAACCAATATATTAACTCGACCTCTGGTGTGGTAACGAAAACTCTTGGATTGTGCTCACCTGCAATTAATCCGGAATTGACCTCAACTCAAGGATTTTTGGTGGAATTTTTGATCTCCTTCATTCTGGTTTTGGTGTGTGCCGGCGTTTGGGATCCGAGGAATAGCGACAAGCACGATTCGGTTTCGATTCGGTTCGGGTTCACGATCGCGGTGCTCGCTATGGCTGCTGTAAGTATTTTTCGAAAATTCAAAATCAATTTTGAAAAATATTTAAAAAAAATAATTTTTTTGAAAATAAATTTTGAAAAAATTCAAAATAATTTTGGTAATTTTTCTGACTGCAGGGACCTTACACTGGCGCCAACATGAACCCCGTCCGAAGTTTCGCGCCGGCTCTAATCAACGGCGACTGGGCCAACCATTGGGTGTATTGGGCAGGACCTTTAAGTGCGGCGGTGGTGGGCGGCCTTTTATACCGATTCGTCTACGCTAAGGATCCAGCTACTAATGTAATCGATACTACAGCGGAAGGCATCCCACTGAACGATAAGGCTTAATAGATAACTAATTGACAAATTTACCAGCGATATTACAAGTTGAACTGTTTTTATAAAATCCTAGATTATTTCTGTTTTGTTGAAAAAACTATTATTAAATCTATACAAAAGTTTATTTCCAATAATTTACTGCAAAATTTGCGGCTTAAGCTGCAGCCTATCAATAACAGTTTGCGGCATGCAAAACGTAGGGTTCACTTTCTGGATGCGTTCGTCGCCAAGCAAAGATAATGCAGCGATTCCGAAAAGTGTGTGGAATGGATCGGCGACGTGATCGGGCCGGTCGGAAAATCCGCCCGTTTCCGTATCTTGGCACGCCATAATAAATTGTTTTAAGGCTGTATCGCTGATCCAGTGCAAGCGCCCAAGGATTGTGAGGGATGAAAGGACCCACCAAGAGTAGCAAACGTCTGGCAATTTCTCGGGACGGCCGTTTAAGCCGCCTGAGGGCAATTGGCGCTCGCAGAGCCACCAGGCTAAAGTGTCTCGGTCGACGATATCTAATCTGAAAATTAATAGCGTTGCTATTATATTATTTGAGCAAAATTAATTGTTTTGTGCAAATTTTACAAAATTGTAGTAAGTGCATAGGCAACCAAACATACATAATATTGATTCGAAATTTTTACCTATTTGTTACGGACAAAAATCCCAAACAGCAGAAAATCAGCCCAGCATGACTCTCCGACAACGGTCGCGACCCAAACCCACCATCAAAGTTCTTACAAGCCGCCACAAACTCGACCGCTTTATCCACATCAACCGCATCCATTCGTTTCAGCAAACACAAAGTCGCCACCGAGCAAAAGGAAAACCTGGAATCCACTTCGCCCCATTTATCGCCACTGAAGCTACCATCAGACAACTGCAGCGATTTAACGTATTTAACCACGCCGTCCACGTCGATTTCGTCGACTTTGTCGTAGGTGCAAAGAATCTGCACCGCACTAAACGTGTGCAATATATGAGGATCGTGGCCGATGCAAGCGCTTATTCCTCCGCTTACTGGGTCTTGGCACTTCTTGATATAGTGGACTATGTTGGATAAGTCTTGCGATGGGGCGGAATGCATTAGTTCGAGGGCGGTGAGGCCCCAATACATACCGCTGATTCGCAGATAGTCTGACATGGCATATTCGAAGTTATCTTCATTTTTCTCGTACTCCTTGATGAAGTTTATGTGTTTATCGAATAGAACGTCTGTGGGAAGGTCTTCTTTTAGCGTAACATCTTTTATTAACGTTGCCATAATTTTTGGGAATAATATAACCTCACTTTTTGTTTTCGCACTGACACTCCTGACATGAAGTTAGGCACAAACCGAAAATTCCACTACAGAATGTTAGTAATAATTTTAAACATAACAAATACAAACTTTTTATGCAATTATCATTTAAATAAATTAACTAAATAATTAATTTAATTAAAATTATTATTAAAAATAATCAGCCTTAATATGTAAGTACAAAAAACATAATTATTTCAACTAATTGGTTTGTGGTGGAATTATTGGTCAAGAAGAAGAAGAACTACAGTAGTTTCTTAAACAACATAACCTCAAATGTAAACATTTTAAATCGTTGCTCCTAAAAACCGAAACAGTGCAAAATGAGTGACCAAAAGAAGCGCCGCAAGCGTTACGAAACGGATTCCGATTCCGAAAATAGTGTGGACAGTGCGGAAGAAGCTCGGCGTAAAGATTTACAAGAAAGGGACGAGTTTGCGAACCGTTTGAAAAAGAAGGATGAATCGAAAGTTAGGAATATTATTCAGGCTTCTGATAAGCGAGCGTATGAAGAAGCAGCTAAAAGGCTTAAAATGGAAACGGCGGACCGCGAGAAGCTGATTCCTATGTTGCGAGTGAAATCGCGACGAAAGTATTTGGAAAAGCGGAAAGATGATAAGCTGGCGGAACTGGAAGCTGATATCGCGGACGATGAATACTTGTTTGAAGAGGAAATGTAAGATAAAGCTTTAATTTATTTATATTTAATATTTATTTAAGTAGCCTGCGATACATGATGTATGTTGTATTGTTGGTTGCCTAAACTAGCGCTAATTTTAAACTAAACTAACTAAATAATATTTTTGTACGCAAATAGACTGACTGAGAGAGAACGAAAAGAGCGCCAACACAAAAAGGAACTCCTCAAGCTTGCCCAAGAGCATGAAAAAGCGCGAGAACTTGAACGCGTGCAACGCTATCACATGCCGCGCGATTTGGGCAAAGCTTCAACCTCCGATTACATCGAAGTAGACGAACTCGAAAAAGTGCCACAATCCGAGCAGAAAAAATGGGAGAAAGACCAGATGGCGTCAGCCGTTTTCAAATTCGGCGCTAAGGACGGGACGAAAAAGGACGAATATGAGCTTTTGCTCGAAGACCAAATCGAGTTCATTCAAGCGCTGCAAATGCCCGGCTCGAAAGAGAAGAAGGAACCACAACTTACTGAAACGGAGAAGAAGAAGCTTAGCATTGAGGAGACGAAGATAAGTCTGCCGGTATATCCGTTCAGGGACGATTTAATTCAAGCGGTGCGGGAGCATCAGGTTTTAATTATCGAGGGCGAGACTGGATCGGGGAAGACTACGCAGATTCCGCAGTATTTGCATGAGGCTGGGTTTACGAACGATAGTGAGTTTTATTTTTATTAGTTGAAAGTAGATTTAAATAAGAAATTTGCAAGAAATTAAATTTTGCGGCGCCATTTTTAGGCAACTCACAATACACATTTGAAGCTAATGTGTTTTGCGGGTCATCTAAAATTGGCACAATCGACTTAATTTCGAATATTTATGACGAAAAACTTTTTTTAAGATAAGAAAATTGGTTGCACGCAACCCAGAAGAGTAGCGGCAATGTCAGTAGCGGCTCGTGTAGCGCAAGAAATGGGCGTGAAACTCGGCAACGAAGTGGGCTACGCCATTCGCTTCGAAGACTGCACGTCCGAACGTACCGTCATCAAATACATGACGGACGGCACATTGCATCGCGAATTCCTCTCCGAACCCGATCTGCAATCCTACACTGTGATGATAATCGACGAGGCGCACGAGCGCACGTTACACACCGACATCTTATTCGGTCTCGTGAAAGACATCGCGCGCTTTCGCCCCGACTTGAAACTCCTCATTTCAAGCGCCACGCTGGACGCTCAAAAATTCTCGGAATTCTTCGACGAGGCCCCGATTTTCCGAATACCAGGCCGACGATTTCCGGTCGATATTTATTACACGCGAGCGCCAGAGGCGGATTATGTGGACGCGTGTGTGGTGTCTGTGTTGCAAATTCACGCGACGCAACCGCTCGGCGATATTTTGGTGTTTTTGGCGGGGCAGGATGAGATTGAGACGTGTCAGGAATTGTTGCAGGATCGCGTGCGACGGTTGGGGTCGAAAGTGAAGGAGTTGATGATTTTGCCGGTGTATGCGAATTTGCCGAGTGACATGCAAGCGAAGATTTTTGAGCCGACGCCACCTGGTGCTAGGAAAGTGGTACTTGCGACGAATATCGCCGAGACTTCGTTGACGATTGATAATATTATTTATGTGATCGATCCGGGATTTGCCAAGCAGAATCACTTCAATTCCAGAACAGGTAATTTTTTGTTCACTTTTGAGTTTTTAAATCGTCAAAGCAGGCAACCAGCAATACATTGAAATTATCTCTCGCAGGAATGGAGAGTCTAATGGTCGTCCCGATTTCGAAAGCGTCCGCCAATCAACGTGCAGGTCGTGCCGGCCGAGTGGCAGCGGGAAAATGCTTCCGATTGTACACGGCTTGGTCGTACAAGCACGAATTGGAAGACAACACCGTGCCGGAAATTCAACGAATTAATTTGGGAAATGCGGTGTTGATGCTTAAAGCGCTTGGTATTAACGATTTGGTGCATTTCGACTTTTTGGATCCACCGCCGCATGAAACGCTCGTGCTAGCGTTGGAGCAACTGTACGCTTTGGGCGCTTTGAACCATCACGGCGAGTTGACGAAGCTTGGGCGGCGGATGGCGGAGTTTCCGGTCGATCCGATGATGGCGAAGACGCTTTTAGCGTCGGAGAAGTAAGTTTGTTTTTATATTTGGTTGGGTTGTGGTGGATTTAAATTGATTTATTGTAGGTATAAATGTTCGGAAGAGATCGTTTCCATTTCGGCGATGCTTTCGGTGAACGGTGCGATTTTTTATCGGCCGAAGGATAAGATTATTCATGCGGATACGGCAAGGAAGAATTTTAATCATTTGGGTGGCGATCATTTGAGTTTGTTGAATGTGTATAATCAGTGGCGGGACTCGGATTATTCCACACAATGGTGCTATGAGAATTTCATTCAATACAGGTTCGAATATTTATTTGTTTATTAATTTATTTATTGATTTACAATTTTTTTCAGATCGATGAAAAGAGCGCGAGACGTCCGCGAGCAACTCGTCGGCCTAATGCAACGCGTCGAAATCGAAATGGTTTCGAACGAAAGCGAAACGATCGACATCCGAAAAGCGATAACCGCCGGCTACTTCTACCACATCGCTCGCCTATCGAAAGGCGGCAATTACAAAACTGTGAAACACAATCAGAGTGTTACCATTCATCCTAACAGTGCCCTATTTGAAGATTTACCTCGCTGGATTTTGTATCACGAACTTGTATTTACCACGAAGGAATTTATGCGATCAGTTATTGAAATTGAGAGCAAGTGGCTGTTGGAAGTGGCGCCGCATTATTACAAGCAGAAGGAGTTGGAGGATTCGACGAATAAGAAGATGCCGAAAACGGTTGGCAAGAGCAGCAAAACCGATTACTAGACACTAATTTTTATGTATGTATATAAATAAGGATAGTAATAGATTTTTTTTTACGTAAATTAATTTTAAATTATTTATTTTCAATATTTTTATAATCGTTCAAATTAAGTTGTCTTTGGTTTGCGCTGGAAATTAATATATTTTCTACTACATGATAGATGGCAGCACTAGAAAGCGTAGAAATTGGTAAAAAATGAGCGCCATCTATTATTCGGTAGCCACACTTTAAACGAATTTTTTGCTACAACTGGGAGAAAGAAAGTTTTTTAATTTAACTATTTGTCCATAGATGGCTTAAAAGTTATAATTTCTCTTTAAATTTAAATAACTAATTAACGCTGTTCTCGATTATATTGAAATTTACTCATCTTCTCCAAAACAAAAATATTTATCAGAATATTTAAAAACCAAAACATAAATGTTGATGATATTTGTGAAAATGACTTCAAACCCCCACTCTACACTTAGCGTTATTTTAACACACTCTTAAATTCCCTAAAATTTTGCGTGCTAATTTGTTATCAAGATATCTACTTAGATTTATGTTTCCATCAAAACTGTCAGACTTATAAAATATTGATCAAACTATTTTTTATAAAAATAAATTTGTTAGATCAATATAATGGCAGAATATCCCGAACCCTCGTGCGGTCCGTGCCCCCATACAGCACATTTCGAGGTAAGCGCAACAAACTTAAATAATAATTATTATTATTAACAATTTCAACAGGCCAAAAAACCCCACCACCCCATTCCAAACCCCCAAATCGACCTGCAACCGAATTGCAAGTTCAACAACGACCAACTAGGAGTACCCCGCACCACCCAAGAACCAAACCTACACCTCCCACCCACCAAATCGGTTCGCTTCGCCAAGAACCAAACTTGCTGCCAACAAGCTCCGTGCAACCCGGAGCAACCCAAATCCATTCTAAAGCACTCAGAAATGCACGCCGCAACTGCTGGGCGCACTCACCCGGCAGTGGTCGATCCGACTGCAACGCCGCAAAGCGCTTTGCGGCCAATTGCCGAAACTCCCGCCAAAGTACCACCGTGCTATTTGCCGCAAGCCGATGATAACATTCCGGTGAAAATGGCCGAAATGGGGCCAATTGGGCCGTGGGCCACTGGTCGGGTGGATTGGAGTCCGTTGGCTGGGTTGACGGGAACGCGACCCGTTGTCGATAAGTATTCGATTTCGCGGTTTAGCGAGATTGAGTGGAGGAAGCATAATAAGGATATGCTGGATATGGCGGCGGATGAGGAGCATAAAGCGAATTTGTAAGTGTTTTAATTTTTTTTGTAGAGCTCAAGATCCAAACGCCACCTTTTATATGTCAAATTGCACGTGTTTTATGTGATGCACGAGTTGCACATACTGCGCATGTCGTGCGACACTGCTACACGTGCTGCGCATGCAAAATCTCACAGTTCTTCCCAAATTGTACCACCTTAAAATTTTGTTTATCCTTCTAGAGTCGATTGGAACAGCCGCCAATGCCTGGAACAAACCCAAGCGGACGTGCACAAAAACCAGGAAGAAAACACGCGCCGACTGCGCACGCGCGAACTGGACGTGCATCGCTGGAAGTGCGAACTTGAACGTGCGATCGCCGCCGCATCCGAGGAAATCTCCTTCATGGAGGACGAGCGACATCGGTTGAAACAAGCGAGTGCCGTGTTGCAAATGCCCGAATCGATAGCAGGAGAATGTTTGGAAAGACGTACAGGACGATTAGATCCCGAATTGGTACGTGATGAAGTGGAAGAGGAATTGATTAAGGAATTAGCGTTGTGCGCTGAAATACGCGATATTTTTTCGAGGACACTCAAAGATGTCGATATGCAATTGACGGAGGACAAGACGGCGAAGCAGCGGCTCGAGTATGATTGGAGCGATAAGAAAGTCGCGCATGAAATTGAAGCGATCAATGTCGCGTTGAATACGCGCTCGAATGTTTTGATGTTCAAACCGGGATCGGTCATTTTTCCCGAAGAGTAAATTATTTTATTTTACTTTTATTTATTTTAAAAAATATTTTTTAGACAATCTACTCCAGAATTTTGGGAGCACTTCACCCGCGAAACGCTCCAAGAAGGCGAAACAACGCGACAACGTTCGGTGGCATTGCGGAGCACGCTTGACGCAATTTTGAATAACGCCGCACGCGATTTGCGCTCGCAAGCGGATCGCGTGGAGCTCGCGTTGTCGAAACGAGTGGCTTGCACTGAAGAAATTACCAGGCGCTTGGAGAAGGAGTTGTTGAAAATTCTGCGGCGTTTGGCCGATGTGGAGGATTTGATGGCGAGCTTGCGCGCTGCTATTCGCCGAATGGACATTCCGATGAAGAAGGCGCAGACGCGGTTGGATAATCGGTTGCAGCGGCCGCGCGTGGAGAATTGCCGCGATGAGCCGCATTTTGGGTAGGTACCTTAATAGTTATTAATTAATTTTATTATTATTTTTTTTAGGTTGATTGAAGAGGTGAAAACCATTTCGGAAAGTGTGGCGGCGCTGAGTGCACAGTTAAAACAAGCGGAAGACTCGCAGGCTAGTTTGATGAAAGGCCGCAGCGATCTGGAACGGGAGATTATGGTGAAACGGAAGACGTTGGAAATTGATCGCGAACGTACGCAGCTGATTCGATCGTATTATCCCTCGGCCACTGCGCTATCTGGTCACTAATTTAAACAATTAATTTTTGGAATTTTATTTAGATAAAACTAAATTATCGGTATTGCATACCGTCTACAAATACTTTTTTGAAATTTTTCATCCATCAGATTTAAATAGTTATCTATTATAAATAATTGTTTGATAATTAATGCTGTGCTTTGATTAGCGCATTTAAATATTTCTTGTCCTATTTACAATATCACACATTCGAATTTATATTTTGAAAATTATTTTCGTAATTTTTGAATTCAAATAATATTCAAATAAAAACGGAATGTTTTGTGTGTTTTACATACATACTCATATTGGCAGGTTAATAAATAATTATATCACACGTTTTGGACTATTAAATAGTAATAATGACTAAACCTAAAGCCGCCTTCACATCGAATGCGACGACAAACCAATAATCTTATTGTCATGACCAAACTAAAAAAAACAATAAATTAACCGGGGCGACGCATTGAAATTATTTCGATAAACACGATGTACAAAATACAGATCCATATATTATATATTAAGTCTAGAATTCTCATGCGCACTCCGTTTTTTGAGTTCCTCATCGACGAGTTGCTATCTCTACTTGACTATCATCCTCACTCTCGGTTAGTGCTGCCAATTGGGCATCGGGCAAAATCGTCAAATGGGTCGCATCCGACTGCAACGTGCTGCACTCCCCACCACTCATATCGCCGGGGTCCTTTTTTTGCATCGCCTGCACGAAATTCTGCTTCAGGGAAAAATTAGTCAGAATTTTTTGTAGTAGAAAATATTTTAAATTATTTTTTTCCCGCCTTAATTGACTAATTAACTCACTTGACTAATTACATCGCCATGCGCTGTCCGCACTTGATACAAATACCGGTACTTTTTCTGTCGCATTTCGGCGCGTTCCGCTCGTGTAATGCCTCGCATGGCCGGCCCTCGGGGCTTCTTGCGGCCAGCTGCCACTAAACACGGTAATTTTGAATTTCTATTGTTAGCACTAATTTGTATCGAAACTTACCATCAGCATGATGAATGCCTCTTCCGGTAACCGCGAATTGTACAATGACACCGGCCATCACGAACGAAGGCCATGCGGCTAGCACTATCCAAGAGAACCAGCAGGGGGGCGGCTGGACGGGGCGTAAGGACACCCGCTGCCAGACCCAGGATACCATCGAGAGGCGTTCGACGAAGTAATCGATGGCTGCTGAGAGCAATGCGGCGCCGTAGACGCTGGTTCCCAAGACGGTTAAACCTGGAAAAGAAAATTTTGGAAAATTTTGAAAAATAATTTTTTTGAAAATAATTTTTTTTAAAGCAAAATATTTTTTTTCTTGCAGCATAATGAGAATAAATAACAAACAAATTAAAAAATTCGATCACAAAAACCAAAATTTGTCAAATTTTTGATTTTTTTTAAAAAATTTTGAGTTTTTTTTTTAAATAATTTTCAAAAATAATTTACCTTTCCGAAAATACAAATTTAATATCGCAAAAGTGAGTGCGGAAATGAGTAGCACCCCGACACAGAGCCAGACGGATCCCTTCGGGGAGGTTTCCATGAAGTGGTCGGCGACGAGGAGGGAGGCGAACCCTAGCAGGATGCCGGTGTGGAGGCCGCTCATGAATAGTCCAACATATTGCACCAACATTGTTATTAATCCGAATAAAACGCCAGCCAAAATTGCGACTCCCGCATTCCCGTAAGCCGGCATCAATTCGCCTTGCAAACAGATTAGATAGACGATGCTCGAGGCGAAGATGAATCCGGTTAAGAACATCACCGTCTTGAAGGTGCGGTAGCCTGAGCAAATACAGATTTTTTAGATTGGATAGAAGATTTAAAATTAAAATAAAAAAAAAAAATAGTTTTTTGAATTTTATAAAATTTTCACATGTAATACCATAAGTGCACAAATTATTCCAGAAAATTTTTTTAAGCTCACGAATGCATTAGTTGGCGTGGAAATCTGCCCGAGTCGCAGACGAGGGCAGATTTCCTCACGCTAACTAATGCATGAGTGTAAGCGATAAAAAATTTTCGGAATTAATTTTTGTACGAATGGTATTCGGTAAGAAAATCGCACAACTCTTAATTGATGTTATATTTTATAAAATATTTAATAAATTATAATGACATTTTACTACTAGATATTTCCATTCTACATCTATCTTAGTTTTTCATCTATCTTACTCGAATTCCACTTCTGCTTCCGTTGGAAACCAACAACAAACTACTTACAATCACTGTGTTTTTAATTTTAATTAGTTTTTTTGATATATTTATTGGATTCATTTAATGTTACCAATTTTTCCAATAAATTAATTTTGACAACATCTTTCATTGTGACATTGGAAATATTTTAAATATTTCCAAAATATTTCCAAAAAATATTGATGTTGATCAATTGTAACTATAGCAACAACCTTAAATGCGGCCATTCTATTGGTTGCTTAAATAGTTGTGCGATTTTCAAAAAAATATATTTTTTGGTTTATTTCGAAAATGATTAATAAAAATATTTTTTTTAAATTAATTTATAAAAAAAACCCTCTACTTAAATAATGTCAAAATGCGCAAAAAAATTATCTCCTGGCACGCAACCAGCTGCTCCAGCTAATTAGAACAATATGCCCCGTTTTCGAACGCCGTTAGAACAACAAAGCTAATCCTTTTGGTTAGCTCCCGATGTTTTACACAAGGGGTAGTTAAATGGGAGGCAGACGGCGGCGGCATGTATTTATTAGCGAAACGGCGAGCGCAAGGTCACAGGTGATCGATGCGAAGTTCATCTCCAGCTGCACAGATGCATGCAGCGGCAGCATCAGCAAGGCCACACCCGGATCCGTCTCCTTTTTACCCATCATTATTATTATTTATCATATGGAAATTTTTCTGTGTTTATGCTCGATTATTTCGAAAGAAACCACCGCATATCGCTATTTTTAGGGAGAACAAAACAATTTCCAGCTCTGTAGACACACGAATAAAAAGGATCCTTTGATTATCCTTCCTTTGTCGCTGAATAGGTTTTTTTCTCGCTAATTAATCAATTAGGTAATTAATTGTTCATTAGGCTGATGTGGGTGATAAAACCACAATAGCGAGGTCGCTGTTACTTTTAAATATATTTTTAGTTCCCAAAAAGACAAAAAATTCCAAAAAATAAATTAAATCGTCCAAAAAAATTCAATTTTTTTTCCTCAAAAATATTTTTAAAAATAAAACTCAAAACCAATTTACCCAAAAATGTGAACAGCATCCCAAAGATGATATAGAGCGAAAAGACCGCAGCCACAATGAGATCGTAATGAGTGTCGACGCGGGCACAAGATTCGATTTGCGGTCCATCGGGCGACACTGGACCTGGAAATGTGGTTCCATTGGTTCTTGGTGGCACCAGGGAGCCAGGCCAAGCTCCACTAGCCATCTTTTAGTGCAGCTGTTCAAGCTGCAAATTGAAAATCGATTTTATAGTAATTAATTTTCATCATAGGTGAGGTGCGAATGTGTCTAACACCATTAAAGCGTCAATTAATTTCGAAAAACCATCGATGCAAATTGATTCGGTGTCATAATATATTTTCATTAACCAGCCGATTTTTAATCGGGATTTTTTCATTATTGATTGCGGAATTTGCGCAGCATTGCGCCATATTCATTATTTTGAGGGAAATATGTTTAGCAATCGGATTTTTATTTTTGGATTTAAGTTTGAAAATGTTTAAAAATTAAATAAATAAATTAGTTGAATAATTTTCCTAAAATAAAAAGTTTTGTTATATTTTTAATGGGATTTTTTTTTATCAGTTTATTTATCGATTGCATTATTTATAGAAAAATGTACGCAATGCTACACTTTATAGATTGGATGATAAAGCTCAAAAATACCCGTAAAAAAAATAAACAAAAATTGGAAAAACGAACTACTAATTAATCAATCCTAATGTTAATAGGTGCGAGTCTATCCAGGAGCACTTAATTTCGAAAATAACAATTTGCGTATAAAGCCATATATTTCCATTAGCATCCACCAGGGTCCTTTCCATCAGCAGCCGAGTGTGGTTTGATCAATATTTGCCGATCTGTTTTCGATTAAAGCCACACAGACGCATACAAATTTGCAAATTGCAAGTTTGCTGTCCGATCAAATAATATGGAAATCTGATTGTTTGGTTTGGATTTTGATAGGGAGGAATTTATTTAATCCCAAGTAGCATGCCATGCATGTTGTTATCTACGATCTGTCTAATAAATTAGTCCCGAAAGACAACAACTGTATAATATTATGATACGGGACAAATACGATTGTAAAATATTTTTTTATTACGTGTTTTTATTTTTATGATTTTCAGCGTTTGTATAAAAATACATAAAAGTACAACAGTACATTAGGCAAATTAATTATGGATAGTAAATTTTAATGAGCTTGGATGCAAAATAAAATTAAAATGTTGATGCGGGAAATTTATGAAAAAAGCCGCTACATGGCGTTTTGAGAAAAATTTAATTAATGGTCCTTCACCGGCTATCTCGAAGTTGTCTGCAACCAGCATTGCATCATACAGAAAAGAGCGCGAATTATTGGCGAGCGCTTAGGAGAGAGTGAGAAAAATATATAATAAACACGCTTATTTATAATTACTGTATTTCGGTTATGCGTTGATGGTTTTTGATGAAAATCATGTCAAAATATTCTGGAAAAAATTTTCTAGGGCAAGAAGCTCACTAAATTTGAATAATTTTAATTAATCATTGTTAATTATGTTAATTTATTTTTGATTGTCAAATATGTCTTTAATTATCCACTATTTTTTAAAGAAAAAAGCTTTGGGAAACATATTAATCTTTTCAGAATATTTTGACATGATTTTCATCAAAAACCATCAACGCATAACCGAAATACACTAATTATAAATACGCGTGTTTATTATACATTTTTCTCACTCTCTCCTAAACGCTTGCTAATCATTCGCGCTCATTTCTTTATGATGCAATGCTGGTTGCGGACAACTTTGACACAGCCGGTGAAGAACCCTTAAGAATAAAAATAAACAAAAAATATCACTCATAAATAATTTTAATGATCGAGCGTGTTTGTTATAAATTATAATAAGGGTGATTCATGCAATTTTCGAAATGCGTGCAAAATAGTACATACACTAGAGGGTATATAAAATTAAAATAACTAGCTAAAAGGTGCAATGCACTATAATGCACATTGCTATTGTTATACTCAAAAAACCACCCTCTACAATAAAATTAATTCATTATATTATTGATCGTTTAATTTGCGCTCGCACATAAAATGAAACTAGAATAATTTTTTTAAATTTTGCCCAATTTAGTTGCATAATTGACGATCTCAATTGTGTTAGAGGTCGTTTGTATTCATCTAGTTTAATCGTATGTGACAATGTAAATTTAATTGAATGGCAGAGAATATTGTCTGTAATTGAATATATAATAAAATTATCTGGTTGCACTATTTTTTTAAATTGTTATAATTATAAATAAATAATAATAATCGAAGTAAATTTTAAATTTGGATCGCGTTTATGCTTCAGCATAATTTTAAGCGTTAAATGCATCGCATGTGTTTATTTATTCAAAAATTTCTATCCGTGACCCACTTCACAATTCAAATATTGATCAAATTCCGTTTTGCACTTTAATTTGAATCATATTACTTTTATGTTACTTTGTCAGTGTATAAACAGATTATTGGTTTATGCGAACTTTCCAAATTTCTTTTGCTCATCACTTTCTTTCTTATATTTCGTATGGCGCATAAAAAAAAATCTGCAGAGTTGATGGGTACAAATTATTGGTTAGCACCTAACCCAGTTTCAATAATCATAGGGTTAGCAAAATTAATTAAGGGTCCTCCAAGCGCTGTCTCGAAGTTGTCTGCAACCAGCATTGCATCATGGAGAAAAAAGCGCGGATGATTGGCGAGAGCTTAGGAAAGAGTGAGAAAAATATATAATAAACACGCGTATTTATAATTACTGTATTTCGGTTATGCGTTGATGGTTTTTGATGAAAATCATGTCAAAATATTCTGAAAAGATTAATCTGTTTCCTAAAGCTGTTTTTTTAAAAAATAGTGGATAATTAAAAACATAATTGACAATCAAAAATAAATTAACATAATTAACAATGATTAATTAAAATTATTCAAATTTAGTGAGCTTTGTGCCCTAGAGAATTTTTTTCTGAATATTTTGACATGATTTTCATCAAAAACTATCAACGCATAACCGAAATACACTAATTATAAATACGCGTGTTTATTATATATTTTTCTCACTCTCTCCTAAGCTCTCGCCAATCATTCGCGCTCTTTTCTCTATGATGCAATGCTGGTTGCAGACAGCTTCGAGACAGCGGTTGGAGGACTTGTGACGTAGCGCTCAAGATCCAATCGACACACTATAATACGCAATGTCCTCATAAAATGTCGTTTAAAAGGTTGAGAACCTCTACGCATTTTACTTACTTAGTTATTTATTTGATTTCCTCAAAACAATTATAAAACCTGCTCAATCAAGTGATACTAAACTAGACAGCCTTTTTTTTTCGTTTGCTTTTCCCATCCCATCTTATTAGACGCTTTATAGAAATGCATAAAAAGTTGCTTGAACTTCTGTATGTCTGTATAGAAATGGGAAGAAGTAAAAAAATTGTAATTCTTGTATTTCCGGTATTACAGCATTGCGCGCAAATCCAGTTCCATCATTTACTTGTTAGTTAGACCTTTAATGGTACGAGGAGGATATTCTTTTCATTTTATACACTACTATATTGTCTTGAACTGGTTTGAACTCGTAAATCTATGTAGTCAAGGTGTAAATAAACGCACAACTTTTGTAATGTGTATTATGTATTACGAGCGCGAGCGATAAGAGATATGAATTAAAATTTCGAAAAAAGAACGTGCAATTTATTTCATATTTGCAGTTACGGTACTTGCGAAAAGAAATCCTTCGTCTTATTAAACGACTAACAGTTAAGCTTAAGCGGAATTGATTTATCGTTGGACGTTTCTTTTATCAATTCGAATTTTGATGAAGTAGAAAAAAATTTAAATCGTAATCATAATTAAGTGGCGGCTCTCTGATTTATTCGTATTCATCTTGTCCTTGCTGATTACGGGATTGGACAATTAAAAACGCGTTAAATATTTGTTAAATACAAAAAAAAATAATTCAAAAATAATTTCCACACTAAATAAAAATAGTCGTATCAACTCGAAATGCGTTTTTAATTAATTTACTTTCCTCATGAAACAAACTCCGGCCTTCCATGTGTTGAAACAATTATTTATAAATAATAAATCAGAAAATAATTAACTGGCGTACTATAAATTGAAGGATGACTCAACTTGAACATTGTATTTATATTATTCTGCATTTATTATCCTAGACTGTTATTATTATTTAATAGCAGAGTGGATTGGATTTATTAACCATGAAGGCCTGTATTTGAGGGAAAACTTACCAAAACACTCCAGCGCATAATTAATCTGAAAAAAAAGAAACCGTTTAGTTTTATAGTATATTTTACAAAAAATTATTTAAAAGAATAATAACTATAAACAATTTTTTGTTTGCATTCTTAATATTTGCAATGCAAATAAAAGGTGTCGAAACGCAGATAATCCGACTTGTTATGATTAATCTCATTAAAACTCTCATCCAAACATCATCAACGATAGAAAACACTTTAATCTACTTTCTTGACTTCCTTGCATAAAACTTTACATTACTTATACATACACTAACGAACAATTCAATTCCATTTAAAACTTGGTTGGAATAAGGCACTTGAATTACAAATTTTCAACATCTGGTTGAATTATTTTGATCGAGAAGAAAGTGTTTTAATGAATGGCGAAACTGTAATTAATTCATTCGTTGCATAAATGAATCAAAATATAAATAAAACAAACATTCCGTATTATTGTTTGAATTTTAATTCAAATAACGGACCATACTGCGCGCGCGCCTTGCGCATATTACAAATTAATAACGCGGTGTGGAATAATTTATTTATAACAACTTGAACTTGACCTGATCGTTAATTAAACGTGGAAAAAGTTTTCAATTTTTAAACATAATACTATAACAATGCAAGTTAGAAATTTGGAAATAGCGGTAGTTTTATAATTAGTTTACTTCCGTTATGCGTTTAAATTTGTCGAATTAAATTTAATCTAGCCACAAATATTTAATATTTGCGCAAATTAAATGCGTTTTGTAAGTTTCCACTTTGGGTATTGTTAGGAAAAAAATGGGAAATATTTCTTAAGATTAATTGACATTTTTTTAGATTTTTATTTTTGCGCGGGAAACAATTTTATTGTCGAAGGATTTTTGAGAAATTGTAAACAATTGTTTAAAACTATAAATAATTAACCGAGTAACCAACTTTATTCGAAATAAATTCTTAGATACTTTTCTAAGCGAAATTTTCATCATAATAAGATTTTAATTTGACCCAATACGTAATTAACCGGAAAACCACTTATAATTAATACTTTCTAATTAGGAATTTAAATTTAAAATAATAGCTATTTATTATTGTTATAAATAAATTTAAAATAATTATCTAAATAAATAAAAATAATAAATTTGATAAATAATGCAATTTCTAATTTCGCTCCTCCGCGTGTACCAAAATGCAAACACTCAAAACAAAAATTCTAATTATAAAACAAAAACGTGCCATTCGAACACCGCCTGCTCTAAAAAGCATTTTCAATTACAACTTCGCTTCAGGGCCACAATAAAAATTTAATTCGCGCCACAATCTAAACTTTTAACCTTTCCAAAGTAAAAAAGGCAAAAATAAGGAATTTTTAAAAAAATTTCATCAAACCGCGAACAATTTTTCGACCTACTTCAGTCACATTAATGTAGCACTCAAGAACAAACTAGTGAAAATAAAATCACACGTGCTACTAGGTAATTGATTAATTAAAAACCTGACTAATTAACATTAATAATAAAAATGACTGACGTAAAAACAAACAACTCCAATAATTTGACCAATACAAGTCAAGTATTCGTATCGAAAATCATTGACGATGACAAAAATACGCAACTGCATTATTCTTGCGCTTCTGGTAAGCTTGAGGACGTAGTGCGCGATTTGGAGACGAATAAGAAAATTGACGTGGAAAATTACCTAGGATGGACCCCATTGATGATGGCTTGTCGCAACGACCACATGGATGTCGTCGAATTGCTGCTCAGCAAAGGAGCGGATGCCTCCAAGAAGAATAAATTTGGTAAGCAGTCAAAATATTTTTTTTTGGAAAGTTAAATAATGGAGAAAGTTTTCAGGTTTCAGTGTTTTCATGATGTCGATCGCTGCCGGAAATGTGGACTTGGTGGTGGTGATTTTGAAGCATTTATTGAGCGGCGGCGTTTCAAGATTGAGCATGGAAAAACATTTTTCGCCAATTGCTTTGGCGGTTTTGTGCAGCTCCAAGAAAATTACCAAGTATTTGATCGATCACAGCTTCAATATTAATGCGGCAACTATTACGGGTAATTAATCAATCAAATTTGTATTTGAAATTTGAAAAATTTGATTTTTTAGAATTTTTTTTTATTTTCAAAATTTTCTAAAAAATTGTCAAATTTTAAAAACATTTTTTAAAAATTCTAAGAAATTCTATTGTGCAAATTTTTTTCAATAAAATCAAAAATTTCAATTTTTTTTGAAAAAAAAAATTTTCAAAATTTTCTCAAAAATTTTCAAATTTTAAAAATATTTCTTAAAAAAAATTCAAGAAACTCCATTGTGCCACATTTTTCCAATAAAATGGAAATTTTTGATAAAAAAAAAATAAAATTTGTCAAAAAAAATTCCCAATAAATCTAAAAAAAATATTTTCCCCAGGAATCACACCCCTAATGTTCGCCGCCGCCATGGAAAACTGCCCAGCCTTCACCCTGCTCCTGAAAAAAGGGGCCGACGTCTCCATGAAGAACATCCTCGGCTACACAGCCCATGCGATGATCGAGGAACGCAACAAAGAATGCGAACCACCCCATCCCCAATACCTCCAGGTCCAACAACCCAACTTGAAACCCCCGGAATCGATCGTAATTAATAAGCAGGCGTTCTTCCAACACCACCATCACCAACAGCAACAACTACCCGTAATCGTGCTCAGTCCGCACCACGTCTACCAGTATTCGCCGAACGGTTTCAACAGTTCGAAATCCTCGAATATTATGACGCCGCATTTTTGTGTGACTCCGAATGTGACGCCGATAGCACCTGTTGGGATGGTACCACAAATGTTCTTTCCGCAGGAATTCTCACCTGGTCATAATCTGCTGAATCCAATGGGTAATGTTTATACGAGCGGTAGTGTGACACCCGATTTGCTTAATTATCGGCTCAATCAGCATCTGCTTTTAACGTCGCCGATGCCGCAGCAAATGATGTGAAAAAATATAATTGATGTGAATGTGTTTTATTATGTTGCTTTTTGTGTACGAAAATTGTGATTAGTCTTTTACGCTTTTATGCTACTTTTTATATTTCTACTTTTTTAATGACTTAATATATTTTTCCCGCCTTTTTTATACGGTTTTTTTTTTGGTTTCCTAATTGAGACATAAATATTTTAAATAATAAAAATTGTAAGAATGTTTTAAATTAATTATTAGGGGTTGAAAAAATTACTGAAAGTAGAAGTGAAGTAAAATTTGCGGTAAAAATTTTAATTACATTTTTTGGAAATCGTTAAATATTTTAAAAACGGTTTTTCGAAATATTTTGAAATTTGGCCAAATATTAGAAAGGGTTCAGTCCTACTATTTGGCAAAATTTCAAAATTTTCTGAAAAGCCGTTTTTAAAATATTTAATTTTTTCCAAAAATTTACTTCAAATTTTCTCGACTCACAAAAAAAAATTTTTTAACGTTTTTTATGTTCAAAAAAATTCAACAATTTATTTTCCAAGAAACTCCTAAATCACCCAAGAGAAACTACAAAAAAAATATTCCAACAATCGAGAGCTCTCAGAAAAATTACTTGATCAAATATTTAGCAAAATTTTTATGACTCAACTAGAATACCAAAACCAATAGATACACATAATAGGAAATTGTTTAAATATTTGCTAGATAAGCACGCTTATTTTAATAATAATATATAATAAAAATTTACTTACAGCTAGATTAATTAAATGAATTAATAATAACGATCATTATAAATAGACAAAGTAACCTCATCCAAAGTTCAAATCAGACTTGCAATAATTACTCTCGAAGTCTATTCACATTAATTTATTTAAAACAATACGGAATATTTGTTTAAAATTAAAACACTTCCGCCAGCGAGTCTCGAGGAAATCTATACTTCCACCACCGCGCAACTTATTTAAATAAATAGTAGTACCAATCACCTCAAATATGTTTTGATTAGTAATTTATTTGCACTAAAACTGATGGCAGTGTCGATTAATAATAATCATTAATTTAAAACTAGCGAGCAATATGTTTGAAGTAAAGTAGGTGCCCGCAATTGCTAAACCGATCCAACCGCACTGCAAGAGCCGCTACACCGGACTCGAAGCTCCGGACTAGCTCAACTCAACGCGACCTCAACTGAATTGAATTTCGCGACGCCCGACGGCGACGACGATGCTTTCGAAACGAAATTTCGGCAAATGCGCCCCAATTGCGGCTGCGCGATTCCAACAATTGTCTGACGTCATGCTTTATTGATAAAAATATACACTTACTTATCAATCATTTCGGTTTAATGCGGCCTCCTTATGGTTTGGTGTTTCGGTAATTCGCTGGGGCCCCAAATTTTTGCGGACATTTGAAATTTTCTGGAATAATAGACATTTCTTGTAGTTCACTTGTTAGTTTATACATTAAAGCTATTATCTCTATTTGTAAATCGAATTAAAAGTAATTATTTGTAAATTTAAATAAAAACATAACCACACAATATTTGAAATCTACTAGAAAAAAATGGCGGACACGCATAAATTTTATTTTCATCGCTGCAGTGCCGTTTTCTGCACTTTTCTTGATCCCTAATATCTTTTCATACAGAAAATTATTAAAATATCACTTACCAATCAAGGCAAATAGTATTTTCAATCATATTCCCATTTAAAAATCCAAAAGTTCGAAATTTAAACTTCGCCTTGTTGACTTCGCCATCTTTGTTGTGAAGAAGAAGAAGTCGTCAGCAAATGTAAACTACAATAATAATTTAATTAATTTAACTTAGTTAATTTTACTAAATTTTACTAGTAAGTACCGCTCAACAAATTAAACTCACAATCATTCACAAACCAAATTTTTAAAATTCGAAAGTTAAATATTAAGTTGGCTATTCTGACAATTGAAAGTGGGTTTTGGTTGAGAAGAAGAAGACGTCGCCAGCAAATGTCATAACTGCAATAGTAACCTATTTTCTGAAACCGGTTAATTTCGCTAAAGTCCACCCCCATTCACCAACCAAAACACCAGTAAGTACCCCCCAACCAATCCCACTCACAATCACACTAAACGCAAACGAAACTTTTAGGTTATGGGCTCGACCAGACGTATCATCGTCGAAACCAGACACTTATCGAAAGACCCACCACCAGGCATCAGCGCAACCCCCGACGAATCGAATTGCCGCTACTTCCACGTAGTGATGGCCGGCCCCAACGGCTCCCCGTACGAGGGCGGTCTGTTCAAGCTCGAACTTTTTCTGCCGGAGAACTATCCGCTGTCGCCCCCGAGCGTGCGATTCCTGACGAAAATCTACCACCCGAACATTGACAAGTTGGGCCGCATTTGCTTGGACATCCTGAAGGATCAATGGTCGCCCGCTTTGCAAGTGCGAACCGTTCTGCTGTCGATTCAAGCGCTGTTGAGCAGCCCCAATCCGGACGATCCGCTCGCTAACGATGTGGCGAACTTGTGGAAGAGCAGGGAACAGGATGCCGTGTCGACCGCGAAGGACTGGACGCGAATGTATGCGATGGAATGAGATCGGTGAAGTAATAGAAATTGTCTACTTTTATATTATTAATTACTGAAACAAAAAATTAATCTGTAGTGATTCTCGGATTGCTCGCTGTGATAATCAAAATGTGTTAAAAAAAAATGAATAAAATGCAGAAAATATCAAATATATATTTTAGTAGGTCGCAAAGGGAGAATTATCGGTGTGGTAGCAGAGGGTCGGTTTACCGACAAATCGTTCAAACGGTTTTTTGAGTTGCAAATTTCGTTTTGTCAAAATTCAAAAAGAAATAAATTTTAAAAGGCAAAAAAATTTAGCCACTTTATTATTCATTTTTTGCTTGATTTTTTATTTTCTTGGTACATGAAATATTTTTCGTATATCGTACCGTTTTAGATTTGGTAGCCATACAATCATTAAATCTATTATCGATTTATTATTTACTTATGCAATACAATATACAATTTCTTGTGTTACTATATAAGTTTTTTTTATAATATAATTGTGTTTCTAAAAAATAAATTGATGGAAGCAACGTAAATAATTTTTCACTTACGAGTAAATGCTCATCCATGGGCGTCATTGCATTGTCACAGCCCAATCAAATAATAAATACGACTTTGTACGATAGACTTAAAATATAGAGAAAATAAAATGTAGGCCACTATTTCTTCTTGGGTGGCGATTTGGAGAAAAACGTGTCCAGGAATAATCCAAGGAAAACCAAGCCAGCTCCCAACCATTGCTTAGTCGATAACGAATTGCCGAACAGGACGATTGAACCCAAAACGGTGAAGAATTTCCGCGACGTCGTTACGACCGAAACCGCTAATGGTCCAAAATCGGAAACCTAAAAGAAATTTAAATTAAAAACAGGCGCTCAATTTTAACCAGCTTACCATCGAGTATAAAAATAATTGTCCAATGGAAGAAGTCACTCCAAGTAGCAATAAATTGAAATAAATCGTCTGATGTCTGCCTGCAAAATCCGCGAACGTAAAAACCTCCCCCGACACAAAAATCGCGACAGCTAAGTAAATCATGGACCAGCCATTTGAGGTCTTCATCATTTGCAGCCCGCTTGGTTTGGCTTCAGCTCGAATTCTCTCCTAGAATTATAAACAACGATAAAACCTATTAATTGCATTAATATTAATTATAGTTACTTGAATAGCGCCAGTGAGGCCATCCATCAACAGCGACAAAACCAAAAGCAGTTCGCCGACGCCAAGCGCCGCTTCTTGACTAGTCGCACTTGCCACTTTGTCTTTCAACATGAACAAAACAATACCAATTACTATTAATAATATAAATAAATATTTCTGCAAAGCATACGATTTGCGGCCAATTAAAACGCCGAGTATCATAACGGGAATCGGCTTCGCCGATTTGCCCACAACTTGTGTGGGATAAGGCACCCATTGCAGGGACATGTTCGAGCACACCATTGCTAACAGATAAGTGACCGCCACACTGCCATAGTAGATTTTCGGGGTTTTGTCTTCGGTTTTAGCGGGCCACGTATACAATGCAAGTTTCGCCACTGCATAGTTCACGACGCATTGCACGAACACCAGCACTAGCGCACATGTGTACTTTTCGTTAAGGGTTGAAGTAGTGCCGTCTTCGTTTGTGGGGCCCTCGTATGTAAACTTGCCTCTGGTGATTTTCTCTTGTAGGATTCCGAAGTAGAAGTATGATACGAATATGCCGGCGGCGTAGATGATGAAGGAGTTGTTCTTCTGCATTGTTTTGTTGGTTTAATTTCGCATACTATTTAAATTGTAAAAAACAGCTGTTT
The DNA here is from genome assembly GCA_963556235.1 of Cryptophagus acutangulus. NCBI lineage: Eukaryota > Metazoa > Arthropoda > Insecta > Coleoptera > Cryptophagidae > Cryptophagus > Cryptophagus acutangulus. The sequence goes on from OY744569.1 coordinate 4,028,707, forward strand.
AAAATACGGCTAACCTACAAGTTTAGTGATAAAACTGCGATTGGTTGGATTTGCATCAATCAGAAAGTAACAACAATGTGTGGAAATTGGTGAATTTTCATTTATTATGTTGGTATGGATCATTTCCACGACGGAAAATCTTGCATCTCTATTTTACAGCGCATTAAACAAAGAGGGAGGAAAAATCTTTTCGCACTTATTTGACGTTTAGCAATTTGTAGGTTATATCACCGACTTCTTCATAATTTACTTTTTCGTCTACAAATGACTGAATCAATCGCGTAATACACAAATTCAACATGACGATCATGGAATATTTCTCAACATTGTCCGACAATCCATATTTCGGTGCGGGATTCGGCTTGTTTGGATTAGGCGCCGGTGCTGCGATTTTACGAAAAGGTTTCCAAACTTCCTTAATCTTATTCCGCAGACACTACATGATCACATTAGAAGTGCCTTGTCGTGACAAATCATACCAATGGCTTCTGCAATGGATGACCGAAAAGGGGGCGCGACAAACGCAACATTTGAGTGTGGAAACCAGTTTCGAACAAAAAGACTCGGGCGCCGTTTTGACGAAATACGATTTCATTCCGAGCATTGGGACACACTTCTTTAAGTAAGGATATTGTTGAATTTATGGTTGAGAGAATTTAATATGTTGCGATTGCTTTAGGTATGGATCCACTTGGATTCGAGTGGAGCGAACAAGGGAGCAACACACTTTGGACTTGCATATGGGGGTGCCTTGGGAAACGGTGCAATTGACGGCATTCGGACGAAATAAAGCCATTTATTTTCGCATTTTAGAAGATGGTAAGTTTTGTAATAATTTGGTGTATTACTGGTTGCCCAACTTTGGTGTGCGAATTTCAATATTATTGTTAATACATAATTGTGTTAGCTAGACAGATGGCTCTAAGACAACACGAAGGCAAAACGATTATGTACACAGCAATGGGCAGCGAATGGCGTCAATTAGGCCAGCCCAGAAAGCACCGGCCGATTTCGTCCGTCGTCTTGGATGAGGGTTTGAGCGAGAAGATTTTGAAAGATTGCCGCGAGTTTATAGCGACGCCTTCGTGGTACATTGACCGCGGCATTCCATATCGCAGGGGTAAATAATAATTCATTTTGTACCGACAGTTTTAATACTATAACTATTTTCAATTAAAGGGTATCTGCTGCACGGCCCACCAGGTTGCGGCAAATCGAGCTACATTACCGCGTTGGCGGGCGAACTTGGCTATTCGATTTGCGTGTTGAATTTGTCGGAGCGCGGCTTGTCGGACGATCGCTTGAACCATTTATTGAGCGTTGCGCCGCAACAGAGTGTGATTTTACTGGAGGATATTGACGCTGCGTTTTTGTCGCGCGAGGATACGAAGCAGCAGAAGGCGGCTTATGAGGGGTTGAATCGTGTTACTTTCAGTGGATTGTTGAATTGTTTGGATGGGGTGGCCAGTACGGAGGCGCGGATCGTTTTTATGACGACGAATTATATCGAAAGGTTAGTGAGACTTTTTTTTGGTGGGCGTTTAGTAATTGGAAGGAGTTTTGGTGATTTTAAAGAAAAAAAAATATAATAGGTATTGAGGGATTATGAACGGCTATGAAAAACTGAATGCAACCAACAATACACCAAAAATGGATGATGTATTGTTGGTTGCGTTCACTTTTTCTTACCCATTGATTTCCCCTTAAAAAATTGGAAATTCTTCCACTTTCTATAATGCTCAATTTTTTTTGGGTTCCAGATTGGACCCTGCGCTGATAAGGCCGGGTAGGGTAGACCTAAAAGAGTACATCGGCTGGTGTACGCAGACGCAAATCGCGCAAATGTTTCTACGATTTTATCAGGGCGATAATGCGGGAGCGCAAGCGCTCGATTTTGCCGCCAAGGTGCTATCAGATAATAAAAATGTGAGTCCCGCTCAAATACAGGGATTCTTTATGTTCTATAAACACGCCGATCCCCAAGAAGTGATCGACAATTACAAAGTTATTTGGGAGTTATGAGTATTGAGATTATTGTGATTTGTTTGAATAATACGTTTAGTGATTAGGATTTGGGTTTTTTTTCTGACGACTTCTTTTTCGGTTTTTTGTCCTTTTTTCTGCGGTATTTGCCGAATCCTTTGCGCACCATTGTGCCTCTCCACCAGGCTTGGATTTTAATTGCGGCAAGTGTGCGTCTTTCGGTTTCGAGTCGTTCCGCTTCTTTTCGGGCTTTGTATTGCTTGTAGGCGAGGATTTCTTGATTGCGTTTGGAAAACTAAAATTGTCAATAATATTATTTTTGCAACTAATGTGTTTGTATGTTATTCGTACAAGTAGTTGATGTTCTTTTTTTCGGTTGATCAGATCGATTTTTTTTGCTTGGAGTGCTTCATATCGAGAGTTTTGTTTTTGCAAGTCGTTTGCATATTTATTTTTCCAGAATGTTATTGTATTATTATCGTCCTACAAGATTAGGCAATCAGTTATTTTTAAACGCGATCTAACTAGATAAATATCTAATTAAAATAAAGTTAAGTAAAAAATATGTAATGCTGGTTGCCTACTTTCATACTATAAAATGCTCACAAGTGAAAATGTGCAATGCTGGTTGCCTACTTACACACCTTAATAAACTCACTTAAAGCCGCCATAATTTCCTCATGCGTTCGAATTTCCTTTTCAATTTTATTTTGCGTGTTCCTTAAAGTGCTCCGCAAATCGGCCTCAATTTTTCCCAATAATTTTCTAGTAATTTCCGTCTTAGCGTCCTGCCATTTACTAACATAGCTCGTCTTAGCTTCAGCTTCCAATTCGTAATCCTAAAAAATTTCCGAAAATTTGTCAGAAAATTTTATTTAAAAAACAAAATTATAGTACTTCGATTTCGTCCTTCAATTTTCCAACCGAATTCAAACAATCGAAAACCTCCTTGTTCGACTTGACTTTTTCGTCCAGAACGCTATTTTGCAGCTTCAAATAATCCAGCTGCAGCTGCTCCAACTCGACAAACACCTGCTTATCTTCAAATCGCATTCGCGCACAATTAGCGAGATACGATTTGAATTGTTCGTAACTATGCGAGGTTTTTAATTCGTCGTAAGCGCACTTCAAATATTTTTTTACGATTTTCAAGTCGATTTTAAATTTATTCACTCCGGTTTTTAGTAAGGCGTACACTTGATCGGTATGTTGTTCGAAGCTGCAGCGATCGCGGAGCGGTTTGTAATTTAAATTTGGGTCGAAATTCGGGAGATTGTTGGATAGTTCGATTATGGCTAATTGGGTTAATGATTCTTGTAGGATTGATTGAAGGATTTGCGAAGTTAACGCGGGAAGGGTTGAGTTGGCTTCCATTATTTTAGTGGTTTAATGGCGGGAAAGTTTGATCAATAAATGGATTTCCAAATAAAATAAATTATTTATTTATTTTTCTACTAATTAGTCAATCTTTACGCAAATTACACTTTTAAATAATTATAGCAAAATTAACATTTTATCTAAATTAATTCAATCAAACTAATTAAATAATCGCATTGCTTCAAAAATCGCGGGAGGAGTTTCGGGATGCAAAATTGAATCAAGAATTTGATTGACCACATCAACGACCATATTTACTGGAGTTGTCACGAATAGTTGAATAATGTCAACGATGATTGGATGCAGGACAAATGTTACCACTGATGTCATTGCATTGATCAGCCAATCGAGCAATCCGTTTCCGGAGAAGTGAACGCTGAAGCTCCTGAAATTTTATTTCAGATTAATTTATTACTAGGTATTTTTTTGGCGGGAAATTTACCCGGTGTCGGTGATGTCGAATTTGGACATTTGGGCTTGGTAAGTGTTGAAGTCGAAGTCTAGTTTCATGTTGATTTTAAGATTCTCTACTTTTCCTTCAACTGTTCCGTCAATTCCTAAGAGGAGGGCTTTTACTAGGTAGTCGTATGTGAACTGAAAATAATTTTTCGTTAAATAAATTGCCAAAAAAAATATTAAAAATACAAAAACTAAAAAAATAGCAATTTTGGCGCAACATTCAATTAAAAAACTTGTCAAAAATAATAATTTTTCCAACTTACTTGCAATGCATCGAATTTAATTGGAATAGACATCTCCAACAATCTGGTCGTCGTACTATAAGAAACTACCACATCTTCGTACCTCGAAATCGTAGACGTATCTTGCAACCACCCATGAGTCATATTAATAACTCCCGCTGGGACTAGCTGAAATTTTCAAAAAATATAATTTCCAATTATTTTCGCGCCAATAATATTTAACTTACGTTAAGATTGAGATCGGGCAATTCCAGTGGATCCAAACCATTGTTGATGATCAGATCGTGCACATTTACGCAGATTTTATCCACGAATTCGTTGACGACTGCCGTAATTCCGGAGGCACTAAAATTTTCGCAATAATTAGCACCATATTTAATATTGCAATTATAAAAAAATTACCGCGCTTTTGGATTTTGAAGTAATGGCAACATTTTTAGCGCAAACTCTCTTCGAACTGCAGGCTTGATTGCATGCATTTCATGCTTGAATGCTTCCATCATTGCTCCCAAGTTTTTTTGGGGCATTGCTGAGGAAAAGCCCAAAAGGCACGCGAGTAAAAGCAGCAACAATTTCATTATTGCGAATCAATTTGGCGACTAATTGAGTGGAAATTATTGCGAACTATTTAAAGGGAATGATTAGATCTTAGATCAAATCTGGAATTTTTAATTGGTACGAGTACTATTGTTTCTTCTCAGAATCTAGTTTCTAGATGAATTTTATTTGATTTTATCGTTTTAGTTTTTATTTATAATTAATTATCAGTCAGGAACGTTGCGATACAATAATTAAGTGAATTGGCAATTAATATTGTTATTAGCAGGTGTTATTTTTCAAAAAAGCATACGTAATTTTATTTTCGAAAATAAAAAACGCAATCAGCATTTACAGTGATGAGTATTTCTGGTTGCCTACCTGCAACTACAAGATGCGCTCAATTTGTCCCGAAATATTTTCTTACTAATTACATTAATTAAAGCTTTATTATCTGTTTTCAATATTCAGTCGTTGGAATATAGTTGAATCAACTGAAAAATGCAGTTTGTTAATCATAATGTTATCTAGCTATAATAATACAGCAGAAATAAAATTAATATTTAAAAAAATGTATTGTTGGTTGCCTACTAAAAACAATGAATGGGGTTAACTTGCCTGAAATTTGAAATATAAATTAAAGACACAATATTTACTAAAAACGTGAAATAAATTACTTTTATTGCGGTTTTCATAATATACGTACAATAGAACAGTTAATCGTCGTGCGGCATTTCAGTATTTAATGCAATAACTTCCTTTTAAGATTTAAATTCTACTTTCAAACTTGTACACTGTAAACTGATTATTGTTAAACGAATTTTGTGTTTGTATTGAATAACATTTCTAGTTTTAGAAGAGAGAAAAATAATAAACATACTTATATTACAAAAATAAAAACTTAAGCTAATGTTTTATCCAATTTGAATGAATAATACCTTGCGAATGAAGGAATCAAACCCGCCTTGTGTCGGATAATACTCGAACAATGCAGCCTACACCACCCAGATTGTACACTTTCTCATGCCAAAGCAGCAACAGCCCGCTGCTTCCTTCCGACGGGAATTCGAAGCCTTTGTACACGTACTTCATTAAAATATCTAATTGATTCAAGTCTAGCGAATTTACAGCTTCTTCGATTTGGGATGGTTTAATTGACAGCAATACTCGTAGAGTTAAATTCATCGCGTTCTCCTACAAATATAAAGCTTATTAAAGCAATCGGAATACCTTGTTTATTTACCTTAATTTGTTGATTCTTACTACCTAACGGTGCACTATTTAATACTGATTTTAACGCATCTAGGGACTTGCCTGTGTGTATAAGTTAAGCGAAATGTACGACTGATTGTGTATTTAATTAATTGTAAGTATAAAAAGGATATTTTTGAAGTAAATTGGAAACTTCGGTTTCATCGGGCCCAACTGGTCCCCCCTGGTCTGGTTCATCTTCTTTAAAACTGTCCTCACAATATTGATCAACGTCTATTTTCCTAAATGCAGAACTCGAGGTATTTTTGGCCATTTTTAAGCAAATGCAGTGTTATCTTCTACAAGATAATAAAATTCTACGCCCAGCTTTTGAGGTTAGAACTTTTAGTCATCCGTTACCAACATAAAAGCACAAATGTCACCAAATCTAAAATCAGTAAAATTAATACATTTAATTAATATCCCATTGCGCTAAACTTACAAACTATATTAATAAACAATTCCATAAAAAAATATTAATTATTTTAATAATTAGCAAATATGTATTTATTAAATACAGAAGAAATTCAGTGCTACCATTTTATTTAGGGAATTTTCTTCCAAAATTGTGAGGTTAGATTCTTTCTAGAAGTTGCTAAACAACTAGTAACATGGTACGTTTCTAAAACTTGCAATTATTTACGTTTATTTACACCATCTGATCAATTAAATGCAATATTTCATACAACTAAACTATAGTTCACAATACTTAATTGATATTTTTGTGTAAAAGTGCTTTATAATACAATTTGTTGACATTATTTACATTCGATTGCAGGGTAAAGTAAAGTGCTCCGACTTAAGGACCAAGGACAAAAAGGAGCTCACCAAGCAACTGGATGAGCTCAAAACCGAACTCACCAGCTTGAGGGTGGCCAAAGTCACCGGCGGAGCGGCTTCGAAACTTTCCAAAATGTAAGTAGTACATAACCTCGCAAATTAAGATTACTGACGAGCAATTTGTTTGCAGCCGAGTTGTACGCAAAGCGATCGCACGTGTATACATTGTTATGCACCAGAAGCAAAAGGAGAATTTGCGTAAATTGTACAAAAACAAGAAGTTCAAGCCTTTGGATCTCAGACCAAAGAAGACCCGTGCTATCCGTCGTGCTCTTAGCAAACACGAACAACGTCTAAAGACACCCAAGGAAATTCGCAAACGGTCCGTGTTCCCACCGAGGACGTACGCATTGAAAGCATAAGAGTTCGTATGTTTAAATTAATAAAATATTCGTAAAATATCAAAAGTTTTAATTCAAGTAGCTTAGTGTATTGCTGGTTGCATACTTATTTCGGTATTAAAGTTGCGGGGTCGAAAACAATTAGCAAAAATACTAACTAGAAATTAAATTAAGTGCTATATTTAATTATTTTATTTAGTAAGGTTTTAATTACAAAATCACAATACTAAAAATAGGTGTATATTCAAGCTGCTTGCCCAAAAAGACATCATCATCCAATAAATAAAAATAAGTCTCGGTAACTAGAATAGTATTTATAAGTAACTAATCTTTACAGTAACAATACTTCCGCAAATGCGGAAACTCATTTTCTACACATCTAGCTTGACTGCCATACATATTAATTCGACTAATATCACTCATTTTCAAAACCACTTTATCACTATCTAAGAAATGCGTCACACTAGCCTCGAACAACGAATTCCCCGGCTTCAGCATCACTTTAATTTGATACATGTTCGATTTTAGCTTCATTTTCGCCGATAGATCGGCCACAAATCCATCCAGATCCGCGTTTTTATTGAACTTGATCAGATTCTGGTTCGGTGCCATTTTCGTCACCCAGAAAATCTCGGCGATTGATAAAGTCTCGCACATATCTCGATGTCCCCGCGTGAAATTATTCAGCGTAGTTATTAATATTTCGCCCAATCGTTCGACGATCGGGTCGGAGATTGAAATTTTCTGCCAGTCCAAGCAGGCGCACCAATGCGGTTCGATGTACGCGTGCGAACAACTCCGTTCTTCCGGTATCTAAAAATAATATACGGAAATTAAATTATTGTCACGTTAAATTGAATTAATTTACTTTCGTAAAGAGCGAAACGGATCGTTTGCTAATATCAGCATCGCCATCGTCCAAATCCAGCACGCCTTGCAGCGTTTTGAAAATATCGAACGGCGTTGCCAATTTGTCTTCGTTGCTTTTAAAATTCTTGTAAGCTTGCTTGTGCTTTTCTTTGAACCATTCAGGGAATGTGAATGAGAAGAACGGTAGTCGTTCTTCTTGTTTGCCTTGCATTGTGTTGCGGATTTCGGCAAAGCGATGACCGTGATCGGCCATTAGGATCAAAAGGGTGTTGTCTAGTGTGCCGGACGATTTTAATTCGGTTAGGAATTCTAGTAAGTCGTCATCGGCGACTCCGACCAGGTTGTAGTCGTCGTGCGATAGTTCGCCGTGGAAGCCGAACAGGAATTTCGGTTTCGATTTGTAGAACGTGAAAAACTGGAAAATTAAATTAAAAAAAAATATATTTAAATAAGTTTTAACCGACAAACTCACATCTTGAATAGCATTAAACATAACCTTATGCCTCGGAATCTCCCCCGTGCACAATTTAGGCCATTTGCGCCGCTCCGGAAGGGCAGCTAAATAATAAGGCCGCATATAATGATCGGTTGGAGTTTCCTGCACAAACAAAAATTAAAATTCAACCCAAAAACCCACAAAAACTCACATCAAACCCATTCAGTCTATAAGTAAAAGTGCTCAGCTCAGGTACATCTTCAAAAAACGCCGTAATATACCCCGCATCCTTATAATCATTCCAAATAAACGGATACGAATTCACAAACTTCGTATTCTTCAACCGTTTTCGAGTGTCCGGCAGCTCCAATTCGGTTTTGCCAGTCAGAATCGGAATGAGCGCTTGCGGCGTGCCATCGCCCACTATATTATAACTCTGCAACACAATCGCGCCCAAAATCTTCGTCAAATATTCGTAGCTTTTCGGCAGTTTGCGAATGAACGAGTTGCGCGAAAGCGAATCGAAGCCGAACATTAACACATTTAATTTCAGCGAATTGTGTGGCACGTTGTCCCAATTCGACGAGTCAAATAATTCCTTATCCATTCTTGTACCCATCAAAGTGGCCGACCAGCTTTTGTCATTCGCCTTGCACGATACGAACACCTGCAATTGCAAAACAAAATTAAATTAAGTTTGTCAGAATATTAAGTCGAAATACATACAACGTCACTTTGTTCGAGCTTGTAGTAAGCGTCCGAATAGAAGGTTTCTTCAGCGTGTTCGGTTTTGTGGTCGTCTAAGCGCAGAACGTCGGTGAACGAACATTTTATCGAACCGTAGCGATTTTTCGCTTCTTCTTGTACCGTACATTCGGATCCCTAGAAGCAATATTCAACATGACAGACGGTTCGCATTTGAAAGAGCGACAAGATTTATGGATGGATTTGCCAGCCGAGCATTTCAAGTCGCAATTTATCAGTCTGCTAATGTTTGTGATTTTAAGCGCTGGAAGTGCTATGCTGCAGAACTTAAGTGGTTGCTGGTATTATAGAATTCTACTCGCTGTGTTTTATGGCATGATAATTTCGCAGTTTCATTATATGAGGTACAATTTGCGATAAATACATTTTAAAACGTGGCGCTTAATTTCAATGTATAAGTAGGCAACCAGCAATACCATTATGTTAAATATTTAGATTCAAAGCGTTTAACCATTTAATTTATGTTATAGTGCTTTGCTAAATTTATTGCATAGACACATAATTTATTAGTTTCATAAAATGAGATTTAATTTATGACGAACAAACAAAAATAAACCAGTGTCGCGCTCAATAAATTCAGAACTGGGCAACCAGCAATACAATCCGCCAACAAGTTTCAAAACGTTTTAAAATTTAAATTTACTTACAACACATTTAACCCAGTCGCTTCCAGCAGCAGAACAGTCAATCTTAGGCACAGTTTTAACAAATTTCATAATTTCCGGCGAGTAAACGGGTAGAAATGGCTGTTTGCAGCCGATTGCGTCGGCTTGCGTTCGAATATCGGCATCAATTAGTTTACTAAAAAAGCGTACGGTAAATGATTTAATATTTAACAGGCAATTAAAGCGATAGTGGTACTTACAGTTGAGCACTTCGTTCAAAATCTTCAGCTAAGGAACTTCGTGAAAAAATATAAACTAATATCAGTACGAAAATGCAACTTATCCAAATGAACATAAACCGTTTCAACTGCATGATTCTGAATATGTGCATGTTTTTTTAGCTAGAGATTCAATAAAAACTCCGACACTTAATGCTATCTTATCTAGACAATTAACATACACATATTGGATTATCTACGACCACTTGGGGATTCGTTGAAACACCGTATTAATCAAATACATTTTATTATGGTAACACAATCGGTTTTTATCTACAAATAAACTAAAAAACCCCTTCATTCTGAGTGCTAAACGAATTTGAAAACATTTTTGTTGTTGTGATACTGTCAAATTATTTTTGACAGCAGAAAAATGATTGGTGTGATATAGGCAGTAATTTCCACCACGATAATTATGCGCATAATTAATATTTACTTAGCTATTTACCTAATATTTATTAGATTTATGTACAAATATAAATTAGAATAATTACTACATTTATTAAAAAAAATTAAAAGCTTTGAAAGCGTAAGAAATTAAATAAATAAATGTTTTTTGTGGTGGAAATATCCACTTTTCAAGGATAATGTTACTCAGATCCAGTTGACAGTTGTTGGAATTAACGGTAACTTCTTTACCAAATTTTAAATATCGTAAATATGTCCACAACGCCTGATAAAACCGATGCCGAATTCTACTCAAATGCAGCGAATTACTGGTCAGAAATCCCGGCAACAGTTGATGGAATGCTGGGTGGTTTCGGCCATATTTCGCAAACCGACATCAATGGCTCGCGGATACTTTTGAAGCAGCTCTTCCAGTCGAAATGTGCACCGGGCCGGCAATACGCTCTGGATTGCGGTGCAGGTATCGGACGAATCACCAAATTCTTGCTGACCGATTTGTTCGAGAAAGTGGACTTGGTCGAGCAGAATCCCGTCTTCCTGCAACAAGCAAAGCAATACTTGGGCGCCGCGAAGGTGGAGAATAAAATCGGTGAGTTTTACTCGGTTGGTCTGCAAGATTTCCAACCGGAGCCCGAGAAGTATGATATTATTTGGATACAATGGGTTTTGGGGCATTTGACTGATGCTGATTTGGCGAACTTTTTGATATCTTGCAAGTGAGTATTTTATTTGAGGTTATGTTGCGGATAAGAAGTATTATTGTTGTTTTATTTTAGAACGGGGTTGAAGCCGAATGGTATGATTGTAATCAAAGAAAATGTGACGTCGACTGACGATATTGAGATGGATCGACAAGATTCTTCAGTAACTCGGCCGTTTTCACATTTAAAGAAACTGTTCGTCAAGGCTGGATTGGATGTATTTAGACAAAGTAAACAGCATAATTTCCCTAAAGGATTGTATAGTGTGTATATGTTTGTTTTGAAACCGGAGAAGAGTAGTCTGATCGAAGAAGCTCCAATTAGTGAAGTAGAGGTAGGTGACAATCAAATTGTTACTGACAGTTTAAATCTAGAATCAAGTAGCGAGAATCAAATAAATTCAAATTTGGACGCCAAATAGAATTTAAAAGTAATTGATAATAATTTTTGTTGTTTGTTTGTTATTTTTGCAGCTGTTATTAATTGCAATAATATTTATTTAAGTAGGCGAATTTAATTTAATTTTACATTACTTCCCAGTCAACAGTTTGGCGGGAAATCTTATAATTATTAACTATTTTTTTTTAATAAAAAATGTTTCTAGATATTTAGATTATATAAATAATATGCGTTCATAAATTCCCCCGCCATTAGCATTAATTTTTAAATTTGTTACAAATATGTTTTGCTGGTTGCCTATAGTAAAAAGCCTCGGCGGGAAATTAATTTAAATGATACAAGCTATAATTAATCTTTTTTAACAAGATTCTAACCGTTTCTATTTTTTTTTTCAACCAATTTCAAAGAAAACAATTTTAATTTAGTATAGCTACCATTTATTTATGTGGTCACAAGTGGAAAAACCACACCTAAGTAAGAAATTATTTAAATTTAAATAATAATTTTGTTTTAAACAATTTTTTTTTGATAACATACATTCATCATCTTCTGACAATAGCAATAATTTTTTTCCACTCAAGTCGAGCTATTAAAAATTATTAGAATACTATTTAAATTTACCAAATCTAAAGTAGCAAAAGTCTGTCGCTAACGTCGTCGGTACTTTGATATAATCTACCCTATCCGATTACGTGTGATAATAATTAGCATTCGTACTTGTGGAGCTTCTCTTCACGAAACCCTTTCCATTCTAACAAACAGATGGTTCTACATTATTGTACCGGCATTTTTTATGAGAAAATTAATAATATATTTATGGAACAAGACCGCATAAAATAAAAGTAACGAAACTACGTTAAAATAACATAACAGTAGAATCAGAACGGATTGCAATTTGTGCATTTAAATTAAAATCAGCGAAATTGCACCGTTATAATATTTATATAACAAGGCAAAACGAATTGTTCCCATCATTTTTGTATTTTTCACCTTTATATTAATTTATTTAATATACAGGGTGTTTGTAAATTAATTATGGCTTAAAATGATTTATAGAGGAAAGTAGAACAATTGGGCTTGCGCTCGAAAAAGCGCGCGCTGTTTGAATATTTTTTGTGTGTGTTAAAAATAATAATTAAGGACACCCTGTATTAATTTTTATTTTTTTTTAATCAGTTGAGTAAACGTAAATAATAATAATAGTCGTCATTCGTGATAAGAATAATGAAACAATTCCTTCAAGCAAATAGTTGAAAAAACATACATAGAAAAAGCAGCGTTGATTAATCATAGTTTGTTATTAATATTTTTTTATCAGATCTTTACAAATGCTACTGTCATCCCAAGTGGTCATTAAACACGAAATGTATTGTTTCGAAAATGAACGATTACCTCTCAGGTGAATTTAACCGACTCATTTATTTCATAAATTAGTTGGATCACATGTAAAGTGGACAATTCCATTATGATTATCTTCACATGTACCTAGTCGATTAAATACGACTATTGTGGTATCATCCCATACTTACTTAGTTGGATATTTATTATTTACCTATGCTTATGCATGGTATATTTATTGCTTCATTAAATAATCATGGACTTTTACAATCATTTTATATTTGTATTTATTAATTATCTAGAAGAGCTCATAATTGAATTATTAATCTCGAAAATTTGAAATAAAATGAAAAAAAAAATATTTTAATTTTTTATGGAAAAAATTCTTAATTTTTGTGACCAAATTATTTTTTTATATTTTTTATTTATTTAATATTTAGATAATTTATTATTTATTTGTTGGAAATCTAGAAATTAAAAGTTAAAATTTAATAATTAAATATTATTGACAAAAAAAAAAAATATAAAAAATAAAAAAGTTGAAAAATATTAATTTTTTTTAGTCAAAAAAATTATTTTTTATTAAAAGAAATTCTAATAAATAAAGTTAAATAAATAAATTAAAAGAAAATAATTAAATAAATAAAAAATATCCAGCTTTACATTTTTGGCGGGAAACCTCCCAAATTTAAAAAAGCTCATTTTCGACTAAAATCCACTTTGTATGCCAACGTTGCGTAAATGTTGATTAAACGAAATAATCACATTTCCATATCTCGTACATTGCAAATTTACAACCATTTAATTGTACACTTAATACAATAATTACTACATTATATAATCCTTTTACCGCAATTCCGAAATGTATCATCGATGAACAAAATCGACTAGCAAATTTCGAAGCCACCTTTTTTTTGCGTCCAATCGCCATCTGCATAATTTGTTAAAGCGATACTTATCGCATATCCACAAATATCAGTGTGTGTATGTCTGTCTAGAGCCCTAAATGAATTATCCGACGATAATTAAACGGAAATGCAGACTTCCTTAATTTTAATAATTTTATTATTATGTAAGATCGCTCATAAAACTCAGTTTTAAACTAATATTTCTAATAAATAATGTTAAGACGTTAAATACGTGTTTAATAAAATTAATTAAATACTTAAGTCGAATGCTTAAATAATAAACCGATAGATAGAATTTTTTTAGTCGATAAAATTAATGTGTAACCCTCTTAAAAAGGGTTGAAAATATTTTATAGTGGCACGTGTGCTTTCGAAAGCTTATTATATAAGAAGATTATACATACCGGGATTTTTCCTACCTGATAACATTTTTCTATGTATATAAGGGTGGTCAGAAAATAATTATTAACTTTTATTATTATGACATGCAGAAGAGTAATTATTATTTTAGAGGAATTAAATTTGATTCGAAAAAAAGCTCCCATATATTTTTATTAATCACTTGAATGGACTTTTGAGAAGAGACTATAGTACCAATAAATTATTGGGAGCGAATAAATCAAACAGTTCATAAAAATTATTCATCCAATTAAACATATCGTTTTTATACAGATTGCCCTTACGAAAACGTTTTCGTTTAATTTCAATGACACATCTGCAATGCAGTAATTTTCGTTTTTTTTTTATCTTCGTGCGACGACGACGACGAGGAAGAAAGTTCATAAATTATGCCATTCTGCGAAAGAAGCTTAACATTATCAATTTGTATTTGCTGCGGTTGGCATTGGCCGGTGTGTGTAATACATTTAGATGTGGAAATGCAGATGCACTTTTTTTTTAAACGCACACACGCTGCATATTTTGCGATAATCGATTTCAGTCAATTTTTATTCGTTTTATTTTTTATTGGCCGAATAATCGGGCCGCAACTTGAAGCTGTAAACGTTGGTAATGGTTATTGCGGCTGAACATGGAATCGGTCGGAATCTGATTTCGGATGTGGAAATTAGGGGAAATGGTTTTTTGAGTGTGTGGCGATTTTTTAATTTTTTTTTGGGAAATTTTAGAATTTTTTGAGAAAAATTATTTTTCAAAAAAATTTAATTTTTGAAGAAATATTTTTTTTTTAACAAAGAAAACTTGAAAAATTGTTTGGTTGTGTCTTTTAGAGTCATAGAATCAAAATTTGTTAAAAAAATATTTTGTAATCCGTTTTATGAAATAAATTTTTATAAATTTTTTTTCAAAAAAAATTCGAAATCAATTTTGTTTAGTAAAAAAAAATTTTAAACTTGTAAAATTCGTTCTTTCAGCTTCATTTATAATTAAAAATTTATCGAAAAATTTTTTGTTTGGTCAAACATCCAAAAAAAAAATATAAAATTTTGACTTTTTTTGAAAAAAAAACTCAAAATTATTTTTTTTTTTGGAAGGAAAATTTGAAAACTTGTAAGGAGGTTTATTTTGACGTCATTTAATATCAAAAAACTGTTAAAAAAATTAGTTCAAATTTTTCAAAAATATTTTTCCAAACAAAAATTCTCAGTCTCTTCACCCCACAAAGATTTGTTTATTTTTCTTCAACCATTATATTCATCACAATACTAATAATAGTAAAAAAAATGTGTCTTCCGCATTTTGAAAGGTGGCAGAGGGTCAATCACACATTTATTGAACGCTAAACACACACGAACGAAAAATCCAGTGATAAAGCATAGCATGTAGTATGATTTTTGAATAGCGCTCAGCCTGTGGTATGAAATAGGTATTTGCACCTGCCTTTCCACATTCACATTCATACCGGTACAGGTGTCGGCCAAGTCCAACCGAACCAAGCTGCAGTATCAGAACGACGATGGGCATACACTCCATCCAGACCATCATCAATCCGAGCCAGCTCGTGCCTCGACTCAATCCCTTCGCTTCTTCTTTATTCTTCTCATACTATACGTACTATGTGTACACCTGACCCTTATATTTTAGTGTATGTACATTTACGCACACGCTTTACAGACCACACCACACCGCTGAACATAAAACAATCTTTACGATATTTATTTAATCCTTTTTTATCATGCTTGTGAGAATTTATTCGACAAATACAAATTTTATTTTCATAGACAATATTTTCACCGATAGTGCGCATAAATTTGCGCATTAAATACGATGCGCAGAAAACCTATTATTGACATGCGCAGTAGTTTTCGAGCGTTATCGCGTTAAAAAATGGACAGACCGACATACGAAAATTAAAAAAAAAAATTTTTCTATTATTGTGCGTCCGTTAGGAGCGAAATAAAAATAATGGCGAGATGAAAAATAAAATGCGGAACTAAAAATAGGCAAAAAATTGAATGAACGGCGAAAGAAATTGAGCATTCTTTTGAGAAATGCAATTGTTTGCATGGTTGGTGTATATGGTCAGTGTGCGAGTGTGTTTGAAAACCTGTACCGATCGTCATGCCCATATAGAAAACCGTCCAGCATCCATCGAATAATTCTTTAATGCATTTTCTATATGATACATACATAAATACATAAAAGAAATATGGACATCATAATTCTTTAATCGATAAATCAGAATTGTCAATCATCACAATCGTCGTCGCAGAAAAATTTGCGCCGCGCTGCGCTGCAGGAAAATGACCAAGAGGTCTTCCGGTATGGTTTATTGCCGTCGAGTCGCATTAGTGTCTATATGTATTCCAGATCTGTATGAGCTTTACATGGTTTGCGCTTTCGGGACCACTTTTTTCGCTGCCATCCATATCACGGCTTATATCGCTCCATTTAATATCTTATTATTTTATTGTATTTTGCGCAACGTGTGGTCGCGTTTTTTGCGCAGCATACTACTACTACTTTTCTCTTAGATGTCATATCGACGTCAATTATTGACAATATGGTTTTTTTTTGGGGGGGAGTTTTTTTGGAAAACCTACTAAACATTGATGTCGATTTTATTTTGTGTTATGGATTGATTGAGATTATATTTATTTATTGTGTAACGTGTTTGGAATTTTAATCGCTTTATTATTGCTAGTTTTTGATCCTAATCAGAACGTTATTTATTTATTTTAATAGTATTATTTTATATGGCACAAACATGGTTTTTAATTTTTTATTTAAAATGCAAAAGTACAATTTATTTATAATTGGGTATTTTATAATTGTTATTGTTTAATTGCGGGAAAATAATGATAGACAAACATTTAGCGAATGAGTAATATTTTTGAGAAATACTAAAAAAAATTATTTTAATTTAATTTAAAAGTTTATAAATTTTTTTTTTTGGGGGGGGGCGTCTAGGATAATTTTTTTAATTAAAAAAAAAATATTTTGTTGAAAAATTTTGAAAATTAATTATTATTATGAAATTTTTTTTTACAAAATTAATTTCAAATTTTTTTAATTTTTAATTTCAATTTTTTTTTTAATTTTTTAAAAAATTTAATTTTTTTTCAAAAAACATATTTATTTTAAATGAGCCACTATTTAAACCCCTTAAATTTCTTTGGCCCCCAAAAAAGCGGTAAAATTAAATTAACTATCGTGACAACTCAAATTGAACGATTTGCAAAAAGCGCAATTTGCGCATTTTATTGGCCATCGCGATATAATCCAATTACCGTATAGTGTAACAATAATTAACATCAAAAATGTAATTCGCTTTTAACAAGCTTAAATTAAAATACCGTGCAATTAGCGTAAAAATAATTTTTGAAAGAGACGAAAAAAAAAAGAAGATTGCTGCTTGCTGTAATTGCTTTTACTCGGAAAAAGCGCATATAGTAACTCGGGCATCTGCATTATTTTCTTACCTAAATAATAATTTGTTGTAAAATTTTAATATATTTTTTTTTTGTCATTCAAGTTGGAAATTGGTGGCCACGGGGCAGATTTCGTTTAAAGTTGAGCCGCACTGTGCGTTTGTCAAGCGAACTTATGTATATATCAACTAAATGATTTTAAAACCTTCTCTTAAGTAGGTGAAACGCGTTTCAGTTCTCGGGCTTTGTCCTCTTCTTCTCGCAAATCCAACTGCCTTTTGCACCTGTCCCCAGATTGACACTTTCTACCTTCTACAAGGCACTTCTTCCTCTATATGGAAATTAGCGCATAAATCAATATTTCGATTAAAAAAAACTACGGATGATTACTATTATTATTGTTTGCTGTATCAAACTTTTCCTTTTCAGATTTTCGATTTCGACGATGCGAACAAGATATGATGATGATGATGATGATATTCACCCCCTGATGTCGGAATGGAAAAAGTGATTCGAGATTGAAAGTATGAGTGAAACATGACGGTGGAACAGACACACCATGTGGGAGCCGAGCCACTCGACCAGGTAAGAATTACTTTATAAAGGAGCGTATATGTTAACCATTCACACCCCTCAGCACGTATCACATTCTTCTTTTTCTTCAATAAAGTGAAAATATACTACTATTGCTTGAAATAGCGCTTAAGTCTCAAAAATGATATTGCGGAAGAATTCACAAATATTTTGAATTGACAAATATTTAGAGGAAATGTGATATTGCTGAAGATTTGCTATGATTCTTCAACTTGACTACTACTGTAGTGTTGCTGAAGAATCACTTTTTTGCGGAGAAATAATTTTTTTAACGAAAATTTGTGATTTTTTTGAAGAGTCACTGTGACTCTTCAACTTGACTATTGTGATCTTTTTGAAGAATCACTAAATATTTTTTCAATCATTAATTATCTAGCGGACATATATGATATTTTGAAGAGTCACTATGATTCTTAATTTATACTACAAGATCACAAGTTTTTGAAGAATCACTTTTATTATCAAAAATATTTTTTGTGGCGGAATATTGTGATCTTGCTGAAGAATCACTAAATATTTCTTGTCTAATTAATTGTCTAACGAAAATATATGATATTTTGAAGAGTCACTATGATTCTTCATTTGGACTGCAAGATCACAAGTTTCTGAAGAATCACTTTTTTATAAAAATAATTTTTTTAACGAAAATTTGTGATATTTTTGAAGAGTCACTGTGACTCTTAAACTTGACTATTGTGATTTCCTTGAAGAGTCACTAAATATTTCTTCAATAATTAATTAAGGTGCGAAAATATATGATATTGCTGAAGGGTCATTATGATTCTTCATTTATTCTACAAGATCACAAGTTTGTGAAGAATCACTTTTCTTATAAAAAATATTGGAAATTTGTGATCTTGCTGAAGAATCCTTAAATATTTCTTGAATAATTAATTGTCTAACGAAAATATATGATATTTTGAAGAGTCACTATGATTCTTCATTTTGACTACAAGATCACAAGTTTATGAAGAATCACATTTTTTATAAAAAAATAATTTTTTTAACGGAAATTTGTGACATTACCGAAAATTTCTATGACTCTTCCATGATTTCTAACTTTTTCTGAAGAGTCATAAAAAGTGAAACTTTCCCAAATATCTCCGCTCTAGACTAGCTAGCCGAAAGTGTGATACGGGCTGAATCTTATAAGGATGAGTATTGCATGTGCAGGAGCAAATTAACACACAAGTCAGACGCGTGCCATGATAACTACCAACTGCCTTAGAAAGAGAAAGGAAGTAGGGTACCATCAGGGTTCACCTGCTTCGCCTCCATCTCCGTCCAATCGCCTCATCCATCAAATACGGCCATCCTTATCACACTTTTATAATAAGCCGCATCTAGCCAAAAAATGCCCAAATATCAGAACTTCTTTGGCGAATCGCTCGCTCGAGTCCCGTTAGGTGCCACAGGTTGAACAACCCTTTTCTAAAAGTGCCTGGTTTTTTTTTTTGCGCCAAGGCAACAAGGTTATCTCTTCCGGGGTTATTATATTCTTAAATATATACGTTCTATTGCCGGGTTGACTTTTAATAGTCTTACGGTAGTTTCGCTTGATTTTTTTTATGCAACGTTGTCTATTTAATATTGTTGCGTCTGCAGATGTTTGGCTGATGATGGGTTGTAATTAATATTTTTTTTGTTGGTCGGATAAGGGATCTGAAGGACTTTTATTTAGGAGTTGGGATTTTAATTGTTTGAAAAGTGAAATTATTTTTGCTATAATATTTTTCTTTTTTTTAATTTTCGTCGGATTATTAAATAATTAGAGAAGGTTTTATTTTTTTGTGATGGTGAATGGTGGAAACCAGTTCTCTTGCTGCGCTAATAAAATCGAATCTGTACTGGATTACTCTTTATCTGAGATAAAAGTTAATTTAATTTTGTGTAATCGCTGAAATTACAAGATAATTATTGAAGACGACGAGATATAAAATCCACATTCTTGGTGAACATGATGAGAAATTAGATTTGTTGCGAGCGCGGATCGCAGAATTGAAGAGTGCCGCGACTAAGAGCCAGCAGCGCATTCAATTTGTATGATTATCACTGAACTGCACTGACTGACTTATATTAATGTAGCAATTAAATGAAAGTTTGGTGCATAAGATGCACAAAGTAAAATTTTTTGATTATATGGATTGACGAAAATGCTATATTTGGCGCCGATGGCTTTACATGTAGCGAAATTAGCATAATAATGCAAATTGTTTAAAAAATCGATTTCGGTTCGATGCGTGTATTTTTTGAGGGAAATATGTTATTTGTTAATTTTTGGGTCGAGCAAAAAATTTTGGAAAATATTTTTTTATAAAAAAATTATACTTATTATTTTATATATTAAATAAATTAAATTACCAATAAAAAAATATAATTTAAAAAATATTAAAAAAAATATTTAACAAAAAATAAATAATTCAAAAAATTGGTAAAAATATTTATTTTTAAAAATACCAATTTTTTAAATTTTTAATTTTTTGTAAAAATTTTTTTTTATTTTTAATTTAATATTTTTTGAATTTTATTTTTTTATTATTTATAATTATAATTTATTTTTGCTCAAACAAATAAGTTTAAAAATAATTTTAAAAATTTTTTAAAAATTAATTTTTCAAAAATTTGAAAAAAAAAATATTTAAATTTATTTTATATATCAAATAAATTAAATCACCAATAAAAAAATTTAATTAAAAAAATATTAAATTAAATATTACAAAAAAAAATTCAAAAAAATTCTGAAAAATCATAATATTTAACTTTCACAATTAAAAAAAAATATTAGACAAATTACAACAAATTTTAAACTGTTATAAATTAATTACTATTATCATAAAATAATTTTCTGACGAAAAAAACTTAAAAATAAATTTTCGAAACGTTAAACAAAAAAAAAAAAACAATTTATTTGATTTTAATTACAAGCGATCGCAATCAAACTCCGATACAAATTAATTCAATTTTATTACAGAAGTCGCAAAAAAATTGGATACTAAAGAAAATTTGCAAAAAAATTGCCACATTATTGTAAAAGTAATTTTTTTTGTTATTGTTAGATAACACGAACCGAGAGAAGAACAATTAAACAAAAAGAGGCTGTTTGTTACCGTAGATGTAATAACTACATTTTCAAGAAACTAAAGTAATTGTTGAAAATAGGTATTGGAGCGCGGACAGTGATTGGACGTGCCACTGCTGCAATGGTTCCATGAAATCATGTCCTTAGCTGCTAATGGGGCTAATTAGTAGACTCTGAGATTGTCGCAATGGGCGCTGTTTACCATATACAACCGAATGCGAGCCTGCACGCACCAATTAAACGATATATTCCTGATTAGGCACTGATGGCATACACACACCGTGTAGTGATCCGGTCCGGTGATGGACTGGACTTTGATATAAGCGCTTCACCATAGTGGTTGCTGCTGGCTGTCGGCCGCCGACGATGCGACGTGATGCCACTAGCTGGCTGCCTGCTTGCTTCACTTTGGTGGTCAAATTGCCAGAAGCCACTTTATGCCATTTTCATCTTTTTCAAACACAGACCATTTCAATTAATTAATTAAATGAGATTACCGGCTAGTTGATTTTTATGGTTTTTTGGTCGGAAAAAATTAGCGATGTGTGGCTTTACTTAATTCAACTATTATGCGACTAATTGGAAGAACGATGCAATTTTCGTAGAATATTACGAGAGATTTTTTTTAATATTTTAAAAAAGTACAGGTTTAAAAAATTAACTAAAAAATGATTGGTTTAGCGTTTCGAAAATTAATTATTATTTTTTTTTTGTCAAAAATTGGTATATTTTGTCAATTTTGGGTGATTTGCTATTTTTGCTGGATGGATCTTGAACGCTACGCTACGTAATTGAGGTCCAAATATTTTTTAATCGCATAGTTAGTTTTGATTTTTTTTAAAAAAAATTCTTTAATATTTTTTTTATATTTAGTGCGCAAAATAGGCCAAATAATTTTCGCAAATAATTATTGCAAAAAAATATTTTTTTTTCGAAATAATTAAAAAGTTATCGACTTTAACGTTTCGAAAATTAATTATTTTTGTCGACAAAAAATTGTATATAAAATTATATTGAGCCATATTTTATCTTTTGCAAAAATTAATTTTGTGGAACGGATCTTGAACGCTACGTGACAGCGCCACCTACAGTCCAAATAAAGAACTAAACTAATTTTTTTAAATTTTTATTAATAAATTTTCTCTATATTTTCCATATAAAATAGAACAATGCATTTTAAAACAAATTATCAATTTTCCGTTTACGTGTCGAATAATAATAATAGAGCGCCAAATTGAAATACGATATTGAAATTATCGAATTCCGAGAACGTATGCAATAAATCTGTAATATTCCACCCCCTTATTATAAAATGTATACTCGTTTGAATAATTCGAGTTTAAAAGGGTGCTAATGAAAAATTCGAAACAGTTTTCCAACTAATAAATAGTGTAATAGCACAGATCTTTCCAATAGCTTATAAATTATGATCGGAAAATAAATTACGGTATACTCTTCTATAATTTATGGTAAAATAAACGCCAGACAAATACTTAATTATGTTAATTTGGAATTAATTTGATGTCAGTAACACAGAAAACTTTTTTTTCTCCTCTCTTTGGTAAATTATTAGTTATTAAATTATTACAAACTGATTAATTTCAATTGCCTATATAGGAGTTTAAAAGTTGTAAGCATTTAATCAGATACAAGTACGATATATCAGACGGAATCTTTGAATTAACCATAAATCATATCACATACATACATTTATGACAGATAAATGCTGTATTGTTATTACATAAGTTTATGTTAATGCAGCGCATTAAATGCAATTTACAATTGAAACGGTATTCAAGCGACTATAATATTCATTGCATTTGTCAATTTTAAAATTCTATATTCCTATTATAGAAAGCCACTTATTATTAAATTAATATGATATCTAATTATTCGAACAATATACAATAAAAAAGGTGACACTCACAAATTATGCTAAGTACTTCCATACAGAAGCTTTGCATTTGAAACTTGGGAAAATTTAAATTGATGATCCAAAATGCGTACATGCAAATTTTGATAGCAGAAACCGAAAAATCTTGATTAACTACTGTAGACAAAATTATTTAAGTATCACGAATATATTAATATTTATATTATGTCGAGCGAAAAAAATATTGACAAGTTATTTGGAATTTTTTTGAAAAAATAATTATTTTTTTGACCTAACTAAAAAAAATAATTTTTATTGTTTCGAAAATATATTATTTTGGTTGTTAAAAAATTGTAGGCATATAAAATTTTGAGGAAAAAAATTTATAAATATTTTATTTATAAGAAATTGATATTTCTGAATTTTGTTTATTTTTATTTTTTTTTGCTGAGTTATTTTTTATAATTTTTTTTTAATTATGTCTAATTTGTTATTAAGGATATTTTCTATTGTTTTCAAATTTTTTTGATATTTTTTTGCATTATTTTAATCGTTAGACAATTTTTCTTAGAAAATATGTAACAATCGGAATAACCGCGCGTATTCAAGATAAACAATTAATTTAAAATATTTGTCGTATGTTTTATGAATTATAATTTTAGGAACTATTTGAATATTAAGGAAGCTCTCAAAATTCAAAAAAAAAAAATTCAAAAAAATTCAAAAAGAAAAAAATTATTTTTTAAAAAAAAATAATTTTATTTTAAGAAAAATATTTTTAAATCAATAAAAATGCCATAAATTCGCGATAAAAAATGCTATTAATTAAGATACAAAATCAACAAACCGAAAAAAAATATAAAATTGCTCGAAAAAAATAATAATGTAGATGCCGCAAAAATTTAAATTGCAAAAAAGCTTCTGCGTAAAATCTTGATTAACTACTGGTGGCAGGGTTATAATATTTATGTACGGTGAATAATTATTAATAAATAAATTTATATAAGATTTTAATTCAGAAGTAAAGTTTGCCCCGAAGTAAGCAGATCACATCCGGCTTTAGGCCTGTTGATAGCCATCTGATTCTTATCGGTGGTTAATTACGATCTTAAACCGACTGACTATATACAGGTGAGCAAAAGCTCGACTTGACCTACATCACTGTACGTGGTGTGCACACGCGTCGTCGTCGTCTCAGGATGCATACTGCATAGTGCAATTATTGTTATTGTTGAAATATGGAATGGTTATTGCCGCTTCTTGCTTGCCTTTTTAACCGACCAAATTTGCAAACCATCACCTTGACGTCTGCGGGCGATCCACGTCTTTGCTTCTACGATACTATATAACGAAACTAATTAAAAATTGTATTTAATAAGTACGGGGTAATTAGAGGCACTCTTTGTTTTGGCTGGCAATTAAAATTGGATTTTTTGGGAGGGGGGCTTCTTGATTTTCATAATTTTTTATACTTTTTTAGTCGAAATTTAATTTTTTGTGATCGAAAAAAAATAATTAAATGTTTTTTTTTTTTTTTTGAAAATTTTGTGAATTTTGAAAAATCGTTTAGAAATTTTGAAAAATATTCATTAATTACGATTTTTTTATCGATTTTTAATATTTTTTTTTTTTTTGCATTTTTTTTTGCAAATTAAATAATTTTTTGAAATAAAATTAATTTTGGAAAAATAAATTTCTAGAAAAAATTCTTATTCTTACAATAAAAAGTCAGCCCATTGTGATCGAAAAAAAATAGTTCTATGAAAAATTTCGCAATTTTTTTTTGCCCGCAACAAACACAATACGTAAAACTAATTATTTTGCGAAATGAGTTGGAAATTTCGATGTGTATATTTGTGGACATATTTGTGTGTTGGGTGTGTTTTTCTTGAATGCCATGTTCGTCCAAAAGTGTACACTTCCAGTAAATGCGATCGCTTGAGAAAATACTTGAACGTAATTTTATAGAACAAAAATCAATGGGTTAAAAGTTCCGCGCAAATATTTGAAGACAGCCAACATTCAAACTATGTACATTAAAAAGCTTGGTTCCGCTTAAAACTGAAATGTATAGAGGATGTTTAACATTTTATTGCGACTTGTTGGCGTTTTTGCGCGTGCCTCTGCCGACTTTCGGCCAGTCGTTTTAATTGTCATACAACACAGACGTGTTTGATGTTTGTTCCTTTTATTATTATTATTCACTAACTTTACTTTACGGATGATGACAAAACCAAACGAAAAATTTTTTTTTCGAAAAATTTGGACGGTTTTGGCGAAGACTATATTTATCGAAATTATTACTATAGTGATTGGCAAAATTTTGGCTCTTGGCAATCAATTCGTCCATCTGCTCCAAATTTGCCCACGCGATATTTAAATTATACTTATTTTCGTTTTTGTCCTTATGGTGGGAGTTTTGGATTTTTGCGAACCCCCCAATTTTTTTGGGGGGGCGCAATCAAACCAGCTGTTGGTTTTTGGTGCAGGATAAAAATATAAATATTTTTTCAATATTTAAAAATATTTTTTGAATTTTATTTTGAAAATATTTTTGAGTTTTATGAAAAAAAATATTTTTTGAATTTTTATAAATATAATAATATTTGTAAATATTTTATTTTATTATTTGAAGACGAAATTTAAAAAAAAAAGTATTTAAAAAATTGGCGGGAATTTTTTAAAATTCAAATTATTTGAAAAAAAAAATAAAAAACGGTTTAAATTTTAATCAACATATATTTAAAAAATCAATACATTACACAGCTTTAATATTTAAGTCATTACCCTTAACTAGCATACAATATTCAACATTTTATGTCATTTTATACAACAAATTTGAGAAAGGCACCCTTTATTCGAACAAAATTCCTAAACAAGTATTTTATATACAAAACTAATTAAAATAAGGCAAAAAAAAAATTAGAATATACAAAATTTTTCCATTTAAGTCGAAAATTAATATACAGTTATCTTTGGTTTTTTTCAGCTGTATGCAGTTTTACTAATCGATGAAAATGAATTACTCAGTAAAACTGTAAGTGCAAATATAAAACAGTGATGTGCGAAAATTAATTTACAAATAACAATTATTGCTAATTTTGTACAATTTTTTTCTTTCAATCCAAAATACAAAAATTAAATTTCGTAATATTTGCACTTTCAAAAAAAAAAACAAAATAAAAACAAACATGGTAACACAAAAAAAAAACCGAAATTTCCTTTAGTATGTATTTTTCGGGAGTCATCCCTCCTATTATAGACTAGACTGGTTCTAAGTCCCAAAAACTATGTACAGCAACCTTTTACAAAACTACACAAAAATAATTAATTAAAACTAAGCGTAAAACTTTGGTAGTTTTTGGACGGATTTTATTATTCACTCGATGGCACCGCAAAGACACACGGGGGGCTTTATATCAATTAATTTAATTTCACAAATGGCACTTCTTGGATGGAATATGAGATTGTTCATCATAAAATTTTGGTAACACACTATTTTTGTTTTCAACGAAAAAAGGAGAACAAAAAAAGTAACGACGTTTTAACTGCTGCTGCTACTCACTTCATGCTTGATGTCTTCGATGATGGATTTGTTGCAATCCGTCGGTCTGTAGATGCTGGCAATCACGGATTCTGGTACTGATGGATGTTGCGATTCGCGATGTCTTCGCAGATCGACCTTTCGCTGGAACGCTTTTTCGCATAGACCACAAGAGAAAGGCTTGTAGCCGGTGTGTTTGCGCATATGTGTAATTAGATTGGACGATTGGCTGAAGGCTTTCGAACACACGACGCATTTATGAGGCTTTTCCCCTGCAAAAAAAAAAACAATTAATTAGCAACAAAATTCAATTTGGGAAGAGCTGTGAGCTTTCGCTGCGCACTCGTCCGGTAGCGTGTGCACTACACGCGTTAAAAACATTCGCAAATTTTATAAAAGTGGCTTAAAAATTAAATTACAGCCGACTAGCGACTTAATTCATTTGGTGAAGAGTCGTGACCTTCGTTGCGCACTCGCCCGCGCTATTACCCGTCCTAAAAACATCCGGGCACTTTATAAGGGTGGCTTAAAATTGAAATAAAAATGATACGACATTAAATATATTAGTACAAGGTTCACATATTTAAATTTGTAATTGAACACAAGGCAGTTGAAAATTGGATAAAAAAAGCATAACAGATGATTTCGCTTTGTTAAATAAATCATAATGTACAGCAAGATGCGGGCTGCAAGGCCTTCCATGTCTGCAACCTCGCTACAATTGTACAATGAAAAATCGCAACTTTTCAAGGCGCAGCAAATTCATATCAAATCTATTTACTAATACTAGATTTGGTATAAGCGGCCATAAAAACTGATTGGCTGTCGACAGGTTGTCCGTAATTTTTTTTTTCATCCATAATTCCTTGTGATTGCAGTATAGTGGCTTGATTTGCCTTAATAAATAATTCTTTCAGCTTTCAGTTACATGAGCCGTATAATTTAGCCTGTCCCCGCTAAATGATTTAATCATAAAGTTACTAGGCGTACTTCTAAGAATAAAATCAAGGAACTTCTTATTGAAAGGTATAAATAAATATTAAACGCGTTTGCGGCCGGCGGTAAAATATTTTTCTGGAAAATACGTTTAAAACGCGAAATATTTCGAAATTTAACACAAATTTGGCATCGATTTGTAGCTATAGGTTTAATTTTGTCAAAAGTGTCATTCGATATTTTGCGCAGGCGATATTAAAAAATATTTGGACGTTTTAAAAATGGCCGCGCAGCGCATTTGGCGCTATGTTCGGCCGCCCGCCCGAATTTCGTCCGTTTTGAGCTAGTTACACAATTTTGATGTTAATAAACGTTGGGGATTACTTTCAGTGATCCTACGCATTTGTCGAAAGCCCATAAAAAGGAGTTGTTGCATTGATGCGCCCACATCTATCAAACAAATGCACAGACACATAACTCAGGTTCGAGAAAAATGGTGAAAACTATTCAAAAGCGTCAATCATTATTTGATTTTCGATTATCATAAAGCAGATTTATGATGGGTTATTAATTTTCGTAATTTAAATATGATCGATTAAATTTATTAGCTATTAAATTATTATGTGCGATGGAGACAAGTTTATTGTATGGAAATGGATTTTTTTGCCGAGTGAAAGATTTTTTCGATATTTTCTATTGTAATATTAATACCTACACTATTTAATAAAAATTAAGGCGCATTGGAAAAAACATTAATTTCGAAAGTGACGAAATTCATCGAACTGTGAACGAACAAATCAAACAAAACAAATTTATCGTTTATGGAAATAATAATAGAAAATTGTCATAATTCATCGAAGCAAAACATTTTTCTGTTTGTGTAAGATTTCCATTTCGTGATAAAAGCCTTTTTATTGAATTATTCGAATTATTTTAAATCAACATTACTATTATAGAGGGACAAAAATGAATTAACCAACATCGTCGTATCGTCGAGGAGAAACAAATAATTAAGTAATTGCCTTGTTGTGTATGTTTAAATATTAAATATGAGTCCCTAAAGCATTTGCATAAATAATATGTACCGTTAATATAATAAATGATTTACTAATATCTACAATCGACTATAACAATAGAAGATGCACGTCAGCATTTTTATCAACCCTTAACCCGTCGCCGTCTATCTAAACTGCATATAATTGAAGGATTGTTCGTCAACAAAACAAAAAGCTGCAATTCCTAATGACAATAATGCGTTTTTACTTGTGCATTATATCACATAAATAATTACCGTCCCGATAGCAATTTTCAAGTCAACAATATTTAAGTGGATCGGCGCAAAATGTAGCAATAAATTCGAAATTGTTTTAATAACTTTCGAATAATAATTAAATATTATTGTACAAAAAGCTCGTAATTGTTGAAAAAAAACAGTGTTTTTAAGTCGTCCAATAATTAAATTTTGAGTTGTAATAGAATTTTTTGAAATTTTTGGAGCTTTTCGAAAAAGTGGTATTTTTTCTAACGGTTTTTAGTTGATTTTTAATTTTTTTATGTGCATTTTTAATGATTTCGATTTAAATTCGATATATTTTGATTTGTTCGAACTAATTTTGGCAAAATTTTTACGAATTTTTGAGTATTTTTGATAAAATTCGACTAACTCTGCTAAAAGTTTTCGAAAAAAATTGGAATTTTTTATAATTTATAATTATTTTGTTGATTTTTAATTTTTTTAAGGGTAATTTTGATGATATGGGACTAATTTGGATAGATTTTATTTTTTTGAACCAATTTTGAATTTTTTTGACAACATTTTGAGTTAAATTTGGGAGCTTTTCGAAAAAAGTGGTATTTTTGTAACCGTTTTTGGTTGATTTTTAATATTTTTTACGTGCATTTTTGATGATTTGGGTTTCATTCCAATATAGTTTGATTTGTTCGAACTAATTTTGGCAAAATTTTTATGAAATTTTGAGTATTTTTGACAAAATTGGACTAATTCTTCTAAAAGTTTTCTAAAAAAAATTGGAATTCTTTCTAATTTATAATTATTTTGTTGATTTTTAATTTTTTTAAGGGCAATTTTGATGATAGGGACTAATTCGGGTAGATTTTTGAACCAATTTTGAATTTTTTTGACAAAGTTTTGAGTTAAATTTTGGAGCTTTTCGAAAAAAGTGGTAGTTTTTTAACCGTTTTTAGTTAATTATTAATTTTTTTATGTGCATTTTTGATGATTTGGGTTTAATTCCGGTATATTTTGATTCCATCGATTTAATTTTGACAAAAAATTTCTAAAATTTTGAGTATTTTTGACAAAATTTGACTAATTCTATTAAAAGCTTCGGAAAAAAATGGAATTTTTTATAATTTATAATTATTTTGTTGATTTTTAATTTTTTTAAGGGTAATTTTAATGATATTGGACTAATTTGGATCGATTTTTATTTTTTTGAACCAATTTTGAATTTTTTTGACACATTTTTGAGTTAAATTTGGGAGCTTTTCGAAAAAAGTGGTATTTTTGTAACCGTTTTTGGTTGATTTTTAATATTTTTTATGTGCATTTTTGCTGATTTGGGTTTAATTCCGGTATATTTTGATTTATTCGAACTAATTTTGGCAAAATTTTTACAAAATTTTGAGTATTTTTGACAAAATTGGACTAATTCTACTAAAAGTTTCCGAAAAAATTGGAATATTTTATAATTTATAATTATTTTGTTGATTTTTAATTTTTTTTAACGGGTAATTTTGATGATATGGGACTAATTTGGTTGGATTTTAATTTTTTGAACCAATTTTGAATTTTTTTGACAAAATTTTGAGTTAAATTTTGGAGCTTTTTGAAAAAAGTGGTATTTTTTCTAACGGTTTTTAGTTGATTTTTAATATTTTTTATGTGCATTTTTGTTGATTTGGGTTGAATTCCGGTATATTTTGATTTAATAGACCTAATTGTGGCAAAATTTTTTGCAAAATTTTGAGTATTTTTGATAAAATTGGACTAATTCTACTAAAAGTTTCCGAAAAAATTGGATTTTTTCTAATTTATAATTATTTTGTTGATTTTTAATTTTTTTAAAAGGAAATTTTGATGATATGGGTCTAATTCAGATAGAATTTGATTTTTTTGAACTAACTTTGAATTTTTGGTTCACAAGATTTTGTTTATTTTTTAAAAAATTGCAATAATTTTACCAAATTTTTCCTAAAATCTTTTCGATAGTCATATTTCTAATCGTCTAGCCCAAATAAACCCAATTTTTGAGTACCCCAGTTACCCTCAAAAAATCCACCAGAGGGCGCTATTGCGCCAAATTACTTAGTATGTATAATTTCCGAAAGACAAACATATGCTGTGTTATTCCACGAGGATCTAATGTGTGTGTATGATGTTATAACACATCACGCAAACATCCATTAGCCGTCCTGTAAAAACCAACATGCTGCACCCCCTTTATAATTTGAATAAATTATTAATTGTCTGTGTCATTTTGCTAAGAGAGATGCGATGCTATACCATCAGATTTATGATTCATTTTATTGCCAACTATCAATCACTATTATTATTAGAAATCCGTGATTTGGGTTAGGTAAGGTTATGTTTTACATAGGCCGTTATTAAATGAAGACTTTTTATACGTAATGATAACGAGGACGTAATGTCCGTACGCACGGCACACTGATGGGCGGAAGTAAGGGGTGCAATTTTGATTCATTTTTTCCTCTATACGGGGCGGACAAAAAATACAAAAAAAAAAATCAAAAAGTGATTTTATTTTTGTTACAGAAAATAAGCTGACGCTCTATAAGAACTTTCCAATAATAATTATTGAGAATATAGTACTCGATTGTACAGAAGTTGCAGTATTTATATGATGAATAATAGATAACGAACAAATAACTGCCTGTTATTACCGAATCGAATATGTATATGGATGAAATATTAAAATTTAAAGTTTGTTGTGTTATTTCTATAATTCATACATACTTATCAAACGCTTTTTGATTGTATGCTTTCAAAAGTTATATAACAAGTTTTGCAACAAAAAGTCAAACTTCAAATGCATTTAAATAACAGTTAAATAATTTATGCAACAAGTTATAAAACAAGTTATATAACAAGTTATGTAACATGTTGTGCAACTTACCGGTATGAATGTAGGTGTGTTTTTTCATGTCGGATTTTTGATGGAACCGCTTGCCGCAATATTGACACGGATACGGTCTTGTGTCGGAGTGGATGAGAAGATGCGTGGACAATGTCGAGCTTCTTTTGAACGATTTGCCACATTGTTGGCACTGCAAAAATAATAATTATCGGGATTGTTATAATATTATATAAAAAATTCAGCATCGCGCCTCGAATCGATGCTGATGATGTGGAATTATTATTCGACGGACGACGACTAATGAGTCATAAATAATGCACGCGCTGCAGACAAAACTTGGAAGACTATGGATATCTGAATACGACATTAAATCTACATCAGGCGGGCGCAGAAAGAAAATCATAGTCGGATCGGATATAATGATCAGACCATTTCCACCACGATAAATTATGCAAGCGAACTTAATCGTAAATAGTACTCGTTAAATCTAAGCATATCTTTTCGTGTATACTTAGTGGCTGGTTTTCTTATTAGAATGCGGACTAAGGACTAATAAGCTATTGGGCTTTCCAGTTCGCTTATCGATTCCGCCGTGCATTTTCGATTAGCAAATCGGAAAAAGTTACGACTTAATTAATTCTGCATTCGAAATGATGGGAATAAATGAGCAAACATAAAGACATCATATGAATAATGAATTAATTTAGTTTTAATTATACGATTTTAAATATGGAAAGTTTGGATGTTTAACGGTCGAAATTTTGGAAAAATTATAGCGCAATTTAATTTATTGACAAATTAATATGTAATTGAATAATGTGGCGCAAAGTTTATATTTTTACACACAATTGTTGCGTTATAATTACGAGACGACGATAATTAATGTCTTCGCTTAGAGAACAATACAATGCGCCGGGAAAAGTATAGAGTAGTAAGCTTTTCTCGAAAGCTCCAATTAAATGAAAAAAAAATATCAGCTAATTGCCCATTTTATGTAATATTATTAAATATAACGAAAAAGTAGCAATTAAATCGATTTCCCCCCCCCCCATCGAATGAAAACAAACCGAAATAAATAATACTAGTATGTGGGTGTTTAAATTTAATACGCTATTATCAATATTTCACCCAAAACAATTTATTACGTTATTGAAAATTTAATAAACCTGATTTGTGTGTGTTTTTTTGTCCACAATATTTAATTATACGTTTTTAAATGACTAAGGAAAACGAATGTCGTGATGGAAAAGAAGAAAACGCTCCGACAAGGGACATTTTTAATTGCAGCAAAACTCGATAAGGAATTATTAACGAAATTGTAGCGATTCACATTGGATTACTATGATGTCGACGATTTAATTAGTTTCTAATTACGAAAAACGTATTTGTTTTAGAACATTTGTAAATCTATCGGCACGATATCCTCGTTATTGAAAAATTCATATCGAACACTAAATTATAGGATGTCGTTAATGTCAGGAGGTCGGCGGTGTGGGGACGATTTGGTGACGAATTTTTCGAATTCGGATTTTTATGGGAAAATGTATTTTGATTTTAATAATGCATATTTTTGGGGAAATGTTGAAAAATTTGATATTTTTTGTAATTTTCCAAAAAAAAAAAATTGTCATAAAATTTTCAAAAAATTTGAATTTCGCGCGAAAAAATCGTAATATTTTGTTAATTCCGCAACAGTTTGAATATGTCATTAAATCTACTATATTTTGGAAATTCACCCCAAAATTTGCCGTTTTAAAATTTGCTCCTATTATAATTTTGAAGAAATAATGGACTTACAGTGAATTGTTTCTCCCCAGAAGGCCCAATGGTGGCTGCTTTCGTTTGATGGTCGCGTTCATGGTCCCACTTCCATCGACTATCCATCGATTGAGGACTAATAATGGTAGTATTGCCAACACTAGAATCAGGTTTTTCCACACTCTTCATTTCTTGTTCACACAAACTCCCTGGCGACCAGATACTGTGCGTCCTAGAACGTCCTTTTAAGGACAAATTCAGCGGTGCATCTTCTTCTGCCATAACGCAAAAATAGGCGTCAAACAAAAAGTTGTCATTATTATACTTCGGAATCTTGAGCGCTACGTCACAAAATTTAATTACTAAAAGTGTTTGTGACGCAGGGGCCAAGATCCAATCGCCACTCGGCGTTATTGTTTGTTGTTTTATCGAAATTAATTAGTGCATTTGACTATTAGCGATAGTGAATAAATATAAAGCAAAATAAAGATTAGAGCCATTATTAAAGGAACGGCAATTATTTTTGATAGATTGTAACAACCTTCAAAAGCAAAACCTAAAAACCTCATATTAACCGATGATAATGCAACTACGACAATAAACATGATAAATAATAGCAGTCTATTCGATAATAGTCTCTTTAAACAATTAGCTCACCTAGTTTCGCTTTTTCAGGATAGTGTCCAGATGCCTGATGGTCCAGACTAGTGGCCGCTTGGTCCGGACTCAAGGATTCGGGCCGATGTGCCGGCGAGTATGGAAGAAACAGTGCGGGGATCGGATGCCACATGTACGGCGGATAAGGACTCGGTACCAAGGGGTTCAAGGAGTTCGCATACATGAGTGCATTCATTCCTGCAAAAATAATCATCCAAACTTAATTTTTAGTTACATTTCGTCAAAGTTTTCGCTTACCGTTGATGTAGTTTTTGCTGTGCTGCAAATCCTTGGGGTAGACTAGAGAAAAGGCGCTGTAGCGCGATAGCGGCGATGCAGGACTAGCGCTTCGCGAAGACGCCTCGGCCGCAGGACTGCTCGCCGGACTGTAGTTGGGCGATCTCGGCGGCGTGTCACCGAATTGCGGTAGAACGGTCAATCGAGGCATCCTATGCGATGATTAATATCAAAAAATGGATTTGCGTGTCCGGACGTGATTGTTATGAGACACTAATGTCCTTTTCCCATACATACAATTACGGGCGACAATCTCGGTGATCAATAGACGAAATCATCGCCCATCGCGTGATTGCCACCACAAATATACCGGGTAAAAATCAAAAATAGCTGGCGAGAACAAAATTAATTATCGCGCGCGGTTTCTAAATTTCCAATTTGTTTTGCAACAATGTAATAATTATTTGTCTACGCGCTGATCATTTATTATAAATTATAATAAGCAAGGTTGACAATAAACATCTTATTATAATTTATAAATGTACTAGTAGCTTTAATTCAAAGCGTCATTGTCAGAACGCTATTGTTCAATAGTTTTTTTTTTTCGGTTTACAACATTGAACCTATTTACATAAATTGATGCGTTTTTTCTATTATTTGGCACCGAATAATTAGCATAAATTAAACATTTACCTAGAGCTTGATTTTTTTCGATAATTTATTCGTTGTTTGTTCACAGGACAAATCAGTCATCACTAGTACTCGTTTTCGTATCCTTTCGCACAAATGTCGCACCACACTGCACAACGCGATTTTCGACGAAAATGTCGCAAGAGGGTGAACACCAAGTAGTATGAT
The DNA here is from genome assembly GCA_963556235.1 of Cryptophagus acutangulus. NCBI lineage: Eukaryota > Metazoa > Arthropoda > Insecta > Coleoptera > Cryptophagidae > Cryptophagus > Cryptophagus acutangulus. Next base: position 4,063,929 of record OY744569.1, read on the forward strand.
GAGTGGAACCACCTGACTGAAATTCTATCTGTAATCCTCTCAGGTATAAGTTTCTTTTCCCCACCAAGGTAAGTCGATATACAACTACACGTGCCTGATTCACTCCACTCTGGCACCGCCCCTTCAGCGATTTGCGCGCTCGCGATTGGTCGCCGGTTGGGGATCGGGTGTGCTTTATCTATTCTGATTCGCTTTGATTGGACACTGTTTACGGTTTTCACTGAATTCTTTCAGCGTACCGTTTTTTTTTCGATGATGATGCGACTTGGCTAGTAATAATACTATTATTGTGTTTCTATTTGTAATATCTAAATTGATTATTGGGGATTTTTTTTCGCTATTGTTTTGTCAGAAAGGGTGTGAAGTTTCATTTATTATCTAGCTATGTTTGTTGGATTAATTGAATTGAATTGAATTGAATGGTCAATCATAAAGGCGATTATGCATTATTGTAATCATAGAAATGCATAATATCTATATAGGTTTTTTTTGGGTGTTTTGTTAATAAGAAATTAAAAGCTCATGCTTTTAAATTATTGAGGTTTTTTTTCACAAATAAATTTAATTTATTAAGATAAAAAAATTATTTATATATTTTTAAAATTTATTTCAAGTTATGACAGCATCAAAAGTACTGTCAAAAGATAAAAGTGGGTGCTTCAATTGCCGTAGGGTTTTTATTTTTGTAATGTTGGTAGTGAAAATACAATTATTCAATCTAGCTTTTAAAATTGCATTTTTTGCATTAAAATAAGAGAAAAAGGGCGTAAAACAGCTAAAATAGTATAAAGAACGTGTTTCATAAGTAAAATTATTGCACTCGTTTATTAAAGCGCCCTCTATCGGGTCGCGTTTGAAACTCGAACTTGTCAAATTGTCAAACTTGTCAAATAGCTCAACCCCCTTTTTAAGCGAATACATCGAAAACAAAATTATTATGATAATTTATACAAATTCCAAATTAAATTTATCGCAGTCGAGGGTTTGATGAAAAGCTGGCGATCGTCAATTCCGGATTTTTGGTGAGTTTTAAGCCGGCGTATAAACTGTTGGCAATTTATTTCGTAATGGGTTGACTGCTTAAGGGTAGAAGGTGAAAGGGACAAGTGTCACAGTGGGTGAGCACGATGCACCATGTGCGGGCCTTGCATCCACATATGCATGCATATAGCGTGTGCCGACGCTTCTTCAACGGTCGTCTTCCTTTTATTATCATCAGCAGCATACCTTCTGCTTATTATTATTATTTTATTTTACAATGCGATATTTTGTCACTGATTGCTTTATTACGTTTGTTTCCTATAAACAAATATTTTGGCCGTAATTTTCGAAAAAGCCGCAACATTTAACCTACATTTCGCATGAATTGAAGCAAAGCCTAATAAATTATTTATAATGTCTTATATGTAGCAGATGCTTGTATAATTAAATCATGAAAAAGTTGCACGTTTCGGCAAAGTTGTTAAAAAATTGTGACAAGCGCAATAACTCTTCCAAAAAATTCAGTATCTCCCGAAAATCCATAAAAATCTTCTAAAAACTACATCATCTGTTATTCTAGTATTAAAAAAGGGATTGCAATAATAAAAAAGGACGACGACAATAAATAATTTGAATATCGACATCACAGCGAGAGAGACAGGCCTGCTGCAACGCTTCACATGTGAAATCTGGTATCGCAGGGCCAAATCTTGAACATAACGGAAGAAGAATAACGCGTACGATGATTTAGCACGAAACCCTCGTCGACGGATCAGCTGAGTTGGATTTTTTTTTGCTGTTTTTGGATATGTTTTGACTACCGGTCGCTTTTTGGTGATGATGCTTTTGCGGTGGCCGCGCGTCAGATGGCAAACGGAGCAGCGTGAGCCCAGCACGTGCCTTTGTAACCGACGTTCAGGGCTTCTCATCCGTGATATGACGACCATCAGCATGGGTTGGATAAGAAATCCTTTAATTGCGATGCGATGGAATTGTTGTTATAATTATTATGTATGCATAATTTGATGGGACGTTTTGAGAGTATGGTCAGCGAAAAGTGAACGACTCGTTTTGGGATGAACTGTACTGGCACCAGTTTGGTTTTTGGTGCGTATAATTATTTTGGAGGTTAAAAAAAAATTAAATTTAAAAAAAATTATTTATTTTTTTTCGCTATATAAAAATATTAAAAAAAATTATTTGACCACCAGAGCTTTTTTGAAATAATTAAAATATTTTTTTTCCCAATAATTATCGAATAATTATCCAAAACAATTAAGCCCGAAAACTTTTAATTACTCGCTTAATGAAAAATTAATTATATAATCTACAAAAACTGCTTGATTGCTTAATTGGAAATAATTTCGCAAAATTGGTCATTTCGTGAGGGTCAATCGCACTCAAAAAAAAAAGTGTCTCCATATATGGATTAAAATGTTTATTAATTACAATGCATATATAAAATTTAATCAAAATATAAATAATATCATTACAGCATATGCGTGCTTAAACATGGATTTAACGGAGACATGGTCATGTTCCTTTGGTTCCACCAAAGGAACATCTGCGTCCATCAGCCGATTGTAACTACTGCATGAAGGTAGGATAATGAAAATCTTTCGTCTTTATAAATTGTAAATTACATTTTTGAATCGCTAATTTCCGTTTGTCTGTCCGTCCGCTAGTATGTCTGTCTGACAGTATTTTATATACTAATGTCGTTTATTCGTCAACAATGTTAAATAAAAGTGACATATGTCAAAGAAAAATTACAAAGACCTGTCAAAAAAAATTGACAGCTGTCAAAAAAAACAAAAAAAATTCAATAAAATCAACTATTTTTTTAAAATCTAAAATTAAAGATAACATTTTGTCAATTTACGAAAAAAAATTTTGATTACATTGCAGTGGCGGCGCACTTTGATTTTTTTTTATTGGAAAAATAATTTAAATTGATTGTAAAAAGTTGTCTATATTGTTGTAGTATCGATATAATTAATAGTGCCATGTGCGCCAATCTAAGCCCGAGGCTCACCTGGCCATCGCAAACTCACCCCTACACCCTCACATATTTTCACTTTTACTATATCACACATGCTGATATAGTGGAGGGTCATCACCTTGCGCCATTGGTCTCGTGCCATCATCATCATCATCGTCGTCTATTGTCTGGGAAATTTACAGTTAGACTGATTAGCTTAATTTCATACCAAGTTGATTGATCTTTGCGGTTCGGGTTCGGGACGGGGTGTAGTACTATATCCGACATCAGCACCGTTAGGGAGCCAATTTGAATTAGTTGCAGCAATTGTTTTATTTTATTTTGAAGTGTTAAAATAGATTTGAGGGTAATTGTAGTAAAATGTTTGATGTATGCGTCTGGAAGTGCGGTAGACATTAGAAAAGCGTTTTATTGCGGCGCGTGCTACCATCTGTTCGTTTTAGCTCTTTTAAGGCCCACTCTCACTGATATATTATTGAGATGAGAATTCCAGGTAGAAAAAAAACTACAAACACGTAAATTAGACATGAGGCGAAAGTGAAATGGATTTTTTTGAATAAGGGTTGCTTCTATCACATTTTTAAATCAGACTCGATTTTTTTTTAATCGCTATAGTTAGGGGCGATTTTTGAAAATTTTTTAAAAATGCGATCTATTTTTGATACTCAAATAATTTAATTTAAAAATTTTTCCAAATTTTAAGAAATATTTTTAAAATAATTTTTTTACAAATTTTCTTAAAAATTTAAAAATTAATTTTAATTAATTTTATTTTATTGTAAATTAATTTTTTTTAATAGTAGCAATATTATTTATTGCTATACTAAAATAAAAATTGACGAAAATATAAAAAAACCCGTAAAAATAAAATCGGCCGAAACACGAAAATAAAACGTAAAATTCAACGATAGAGTAGAATACAAACCTCCACTCTAATATCACCTGTTTCGATTAAATTTGGCCCTTTTCTGCCAATTCATCAATGCAAATTGACATAATTAAATTAGCAAAATATCCTAATCTCCCTCAAAAAAAAAACATTTTTTCCAAAATTAGTACTACTAATAATAATAATAATAATTTTATAGAAAGCTCGCGCCTGGATCAAATTTATCGCCGCTGATGCAGGAAAATCCTCATCATCATCAGTTTTGATAGGAAAAGCGATATATTAACAATCGGTGGCCGTTAGGGCGGTTGAAGATGGCTTGGCGCGCGTATTCCATGATGAGGGTGGCACCTGTGTTCCCCGGATTGCTCGCCGGTGGAGCAGGTGCACTCGCGACCCACACGCCCACACCTGCACCCTCTACTACATGTATGATGCACTTACTTACACTTTCACACACTTACCGCTAAAGATAATTCCGACTACTTCGATTTTAGACTCTCTTCAGTCTTCATAACCGATAATTAAAAATTTGCAATACTTATCGTCACTACTTTGCGCGCTCGTAAAATTCAACTCGCAGTCACTGATACCTTGAATTAAACAGTTTAAATGGTAATGAGTCGGTTAATTAATTTCGGGATAAATTTGGGAATTTCTTAAAATATTAAAATAATTAAGTTTTTTAATATAAAATTAATTAATTAATTATTAGACAAGCAAACCCCTTGCAAAATATTTTAATAACAATCGTAAATTTTTTGTTTCGATATTTAAATTATTACTTTTTGATTATACAATTAAAAGCAAAAACTCTAATGCATTAAAATTAATTAAATGAGGGTAGGTACTTTCGAGTGACTCGCATTGTTGCTATAGACTAATTTATCATTGTTAAAGAACATCAAAGATTACCAAACGTTTTTGCCAAATAATTCGAAATGCTTGCTTGCAATTTGCATCAATTAGTGAACTTTCTGAAAAACATTTTAATTGCACAATATTTACCGGCTGAAATGAGGGTCCAATAAAGCTCAAACAATTTACTAAATTAAATAGGCGATTAAATATAATAATAACGAGCTTTTTCGTATAAAATTTAAAATTAAGCAATAAAGAGAGGAAAGCTCAGCGGGCATTCGATTCAAGTATCTGTTAATTTGTGAGCTTTTAAAACAACATGTAACAACCATTAATAAAATCAACATAAAAATTAATTCGGACCGACGAAATTTAGGAAATAAAAACGGTTTTTTTGCCGTTGAACTGGGAAATAATATTAATAAAACGTTGAAGGAAGAGCGGCGCGCAGGTGGCCTTTCATGGCTTCCCACATAGAAGTCGTCAATGTCCTGGAGATGATACCCACTTGAATTCAGCGAAATGTCGACTTTTTTCCTTTTTATTTGTATAAACAGACGGCCCCGCATCGTTCACATTAATTGTCGTCGTCGAATATTTGAATCCGTGAGAAATTATTTCGAAAACGAGTGACAAGTCAAAGTGAACAAACGCGCGCACGCGCGCGAGCGGTCGAAATTTAATTAAATTTAGGTGATTAATGGAAGATGCAATAAAATGAGCTGCAACGACTTGTTTGTAAATGACAATTATGGGGCAGGTGTAAATGGACCTTATTATTATTGCCACCTTGTTTACACTTTTAAGTGTTTGGTTATTTATTCGGCAACACGTACAAATCATAAAAGCTCTTTACAATTTATTGTCGAAAACCCGAAATTTATCAATGAAAATCCTACTGGCGCCATCCGAGGCTAATACTTTTATTGCAGGATGTTTTGATTTCAAACAGAAAATTTTCCTAATTTTGCGATCAAAATAAATTTAATACGATTTTAAAAATTCGAAAAAAAATTATAAACGGTTTGAAAAATTCGGAAAAATATTTTTTTTAGTTGGGAAATTTTAGTGTCTTGAAGGATTTTCCGAAATTTGTATAAATTGCAAAATATATCCCAAATTAGCAATTTTTTAAGTTGCGCGCTTTTACTGTAGAGCGCGCTTTGAACTTTTTGAAGGCGCTCTGAAAATGCGTGTTAAATAGTGGTACTACAATTTTTTAACAAATTTTTTACTAATTTTGAAAAATAATAGAGTAAGCTATCTTTATAGATAATTTTAAATTTTTTGTGATTTTTCCCAACAATAATTTATTTAAATTTATGTCGACTTTTCAAACCCGTCATTTGTTATAAATAAAAAATTATAGATTTACTTTATATTAAATCTTGTATTATTACTGGCTATATTATTAAACAAGAAACTTTTGCGTATACAGATAATAAATTACATGCTAAAGTTTTGATATAATAGTTATCTTTAGCCGTCATCTGAATAATACGATATTATTAAAAAGGACTAAATTCAATTAAGCGATATTTTATGATTTTATAAAATCCATGCAATTGAGATTTTCAAATTTAATAATATCTATTTAGAAAATTAAATATTTGAGTCGCTCTCAGCGAAAAGTTTCGCAAAGCGCGAAATGTTAGTGCGGACGAAAATATTTTATAAAAAATATAATTCGACAAGAAATACAAAATAACTAAATTGAAAATAATAAAAAATAGTCTAATAAATTATAATATGAAAATAAAAAATATATAACAATTAAATTACCCCCCAAAAAAATTATAAAAAATAAAATATTTTATTTTTCCAAAGTTTTTAATTTAAAAAATCAAAATTAAGTGAAAAAAAATTATAAATAATTCATAATTCAATTCTTCACACCTTTTCCCATATATATGAATTTTTATCTACCCGAATTATCTATTTATCATACAAAAATTCAATTATAGAGCGATTTATTTGATGTCTCAATTACTTATTCTCCGGATGATCGGAAGTTTGAACTCGTAGTTCTCACGGTAAAAAAATGAATAATTCTATTACATACGACTATACGACGTAGAAAAGTCTCCCCTACTTTGCATTATCATTAAAACGTTATTAATGATGACACCTTCTAAGGGACTGCGACTCTAGTCAAATAGTATACAATTCCTACCTGCATAGAAAATTTTCGAAACGCATCCTTTTATAAATATATACTGGACAAAATTTAAATATTATGCTACAAATAAAAAATAAACGAAATTAAGTAACAATTTGCCAAAAATATAAAATTTACTGCAAATTTTGCGACATCTGATAAAGAATAGATGAACTAAGATTTCACGCATAAATTCGCAAATATGCGCGAAACGTTGCGTAGCAGCTCAGGGAATTTAACGCGGAAAAGCAGTTTCAGACACTATGAATTATCCTAGAAAATATCTAATGGTAGATTTAGAGAGAGAACAGATGTAGCAATAAATGGACAGAAAGTTTTTTTTTATCTTTTTCCGCTAATTAGCAAGCGAGTGGTTAATATTTGATCGAGGTTTTTTATTCATATTTTACTTAATTAATGGCTATTCGAACAAATCTTTCGTCAAAATATAAGTATTTTTTTTCTCTAATTTTCGGTAGCTTTGGAAATTTTCTAGGGGTTATAACAAGGCCGCAAACTGCTTTACCAGTTTTTGAGAATTTTCCACACCACTCGATCTTTCCTAATGTTCTCGGCTAAAGCACGTGGCAAATACGTCAGATCTTGGTCCATCTATTCTTTAACAGATGTCGCGAAAATTGCAGTGAATTTAGATAAGCAAAACTATGTAGATTCGCTAGCGACCAGGAGCGGCTATATATCGTATGCGGTGCGGTTTGAAAATATGCAAAAATTATATCGTTAACTATAATTAGAAAAAAAAATAATGCGTTGCGTTTTACATAAACTAAAATTACATAATTACAATAATTTCCTAAAAAAAGCGTCTACAAACCCAAAACTAGAAAGAAAGTTAAATAACAACCCTTAAAGCAATAAAAAAAAATCTTCGAAAAACTTTCACCCAAAATCGAAATTTCTCCTATAAAAAAATTGAAAACTAATTGATGCTCAATTTATTTCGTAAAGAGGGGTTGATAAAATATTTGATGCGTAACACCCTGTTTGTGTTGAGGTAGCACACACGCCAACCAGATGCCGCACACACTTTTCCTTATTCATAGACCGAGCTAGACAAGTTGCAATTTTACGCGCTGAAGATTCAACCAGCTCCCTCTTCAACAATTGTTTAAGCACGATCCAATTATGCGAGGGTTGAACCTTCGGTAACGGACCGGTGACTCTGCTAATAGGTCATTGGGATGGCTCTTCTAACGGTGCTGATCCGTCATCGAAGAGGCTGATGGCAGACTAACAGGATTGCATTCGATGCACGTAAGTTTGCTATTTTAATAATATTTTTTTAATCGAAAATTATTTCGCCTAATTAGCGCATCGTGTTCGCAATTAAACGACCGGCCCGAATAAATCATTTCGCTTTGTCGTAAATTAGCAATTAACTATGCAAATTAATTAACAGGTGGCGGCGTAAAATTTGCGAGTAAAACCGAAATTTGGTGGAAATTACAAAGACGTTAACCCACTTTGGCGGTGATAATTTAAAAATTTTCAACTTGTTTATTGCATTTCGGGATTTTTTAAGTAATGACAGTAATTTCGTCATTACTTTACAACTTGGCATTTAGTTTTATAGCACCTTTCATTATTATTGCTTTTCGGTTTTTATGTGTGTGGAGTGCTTTAGGTATTAATCGTCATTCATGAAAGCTTTGATAGATTCTTGTCCGTTTTGGCTATTGTACTACAAGGTGTTTGGCGCTCCGTTTACAAATAATCAATAAATAAATATATAATGCCAAATGGTTGTAGCAGATGTAGCGAAGAAAGACAATGAAGATATATGTAGTATAACATATGCAACTAAAGATTCCCCGCGGTACTAACGAGAAATAATTTGACCAGGAATTAAGAAATTATCAGCATTACTAAAAGGAAGCGAATCAGCGTGATTGTAAGTAACAATGTTATTATAATTGATAAATTATGTTATTTCTTAATTATCTTTAATGTTGCGCTGTTTTGGCCGATTTTGCGAAGCCGTTATGAATTTTTGAACGACATTTTTCGAATCATAATTTTTTTTTCAAACTAAAATCCAACCAACAAAAAAAATTGTTGACCGAAAGTTTCCCACATAAACTGATCGTCCCAAATTACATACCCTTTGCTTAAAAATTGGAAAATCTGTATAGAAAAAAATCTCACGTTCCAAATTCGGGCAAAGTGTTTAAAAAAGCATAAAAGAGGTGATATAATATATAGCAGTTATTGAACATATAATTTAAAAACAACCACAACACAAGAAGTGTCTTGGCACAAAACCAAAATCTTTTAGACAATCGAAAACGTGGTCGAGTTTTCTTTGAATGTACCACTGAAATAACTGTTATTTAAGTACGGTACTACGCTTTCCTTGAAGATCCTTATTCTTGTTAGTTGTTACACCAGAATTGGGTCATTCGGTATTACTCTCAGGGCCAGCTTTCCGAATTTTTTGATAAGAGTTGATGATGTGAATTGATGATAAGAGTCGAAACAAATTAATGTTATAAGATTATTAACAAGAGATTGATGAGATCCTGGAGTAATTAATTATTTTCGTATGGGGTGGATTTTTGATAACATCGAAGCCTAGTCTTTGCGCGCTGTTACTTCCGGATATTAAGGATATTGGAAGACTATTTTATAAGAACACGTGCATTTTTCTACTAAATTACTTTATATTTATTAACATAGTTAATTGTGCTTTTAAGTTTTTCCATTAAGAAGCATCCAGGTGTCTTTTGGCTGAATATTTATGGCAGTCCAAAATTACGGGCTTTCGGTCAAAAATTTTGCTTCCCACAATTTAAATTTTTTAGAACTTTAGGCTGTCTCAAAGTTGTCTGCAACCAGCATTGCATCATTGCAAAAGAGCGCGAATGATTGGCGAGAGCTTAGGAGAGAGTGAGCGAAATATATAATAAACACGTGTATTTATAATTATTGTATTTCGATTATGCGTTGATGGTTTTTGATGAAAATCATGTCAAAATAGTCAGAAAAAAATTCCCTATGGCACGAAGCTCACTAAATTTGAATAATTTTAATTAATCATTGTTAATTATGTTAATTTATTTTTGATTGTCAAATATCTCTTTAATTATCCACTATTTTTTAAAAAAAAAAGCTTTGGGAAATAGATTAATCTTTTCAGAATATTTTGACATGACTTTCATCAAAAACCATCAACGAATAACCGAAATACACTAATTATAAATACGCGTGTTTAGTATATATTTGTCTCACTCTCTCCTAAGCTCTCGCCAATCATTCGCGCTCTTTTCTCTATGATGCAATGCTGGTTGCAGACAACTTCGAGACAGCCCTTAAGATTTTAATAATAATTTTTCTGTATTTTTCTTCTCTAAATTTTTTCTTGACTAGTTTGATTATGTGATTTGCATCACAATCGAGTGAATAAACTGCAATAGGACAATGCGCAACATTGTATTGTCGATGGATGGAGGAATTTGCGAATCATCTTTAATAACTAGCCATGAAAAGTTTACAAATATACAAATACCAATCACGTTTGATTGAATGTTTCTAATGAAACCGCAATGTATACATACAGGTCTCTGATTTCAATATACTAGTATTGCAATTTTGCATTGTGCAGCTTGCATGCAAACTGCATACAACGCAGCAGATGCGTTATTTTATTTCATTTCATATACTAGTATAAAATTGTGTGTGCATATTCTATTGTCGAACAGTGCATTGCAAATTAAATATGCCTTTTAATTATCGATATGTTTCAAAAGCAAAAGGAGACGAATCAATTCAAGCCTTATTCAAGCCGCCGATTGATAACTGCTGTAATTATTAACGGATGCATCAATGCGTTAATTGAAATGCACTTTATAATTAATATGAACAGTTATTCATAAACTTTTCATTGGAAAATATTTTTTCAAAATTATTTTTTTTTTTCGAATTTTTTTTTTTTTTTTTTTTTGGACAAGAAAATTATTGTTTTTTTTTATTTTTTCTGTTAATTTTGAACATTTTATTTTATTTAAATTTTTTAATCAACAAAAATTTAATAATTATTTATTAAATTAATTAATTTATTTAATTTAATTAAATAATTTATTAATTAATTTATTAAATTAATTAATTATTGATTTATTAATTAATAAAATATAAATCGAAAAATAATTGACATATAAATTACTAACGATATTAACGTTTTCCTGCTGTTTTTTAATTTTTTTGGAAAAAATACAATGTGTCCTGTGTGTCCAAGTGTGAAGAAGTCACGTGCTGGATGACACACATGGTGTTTAGGAGGTTGCACATGCATGTCTAATTGCACTTTTTTATTTTGTAAACATTGAACACATACATATTTATGAATTTGATTAGATTTTCTATTTGATTGCTTTTAAGAAGCACTTTTAATCGCAAATCTGCATTCGTTAATTTTCAATCCGATTAAAGTGCCAATAAAATTAGAGAAAAAAAAATATATTTTGACTGCAAATTAATTTTATAAATTTATTTTATATATTATTTTTATTTAAAAAAATATTTATTTAATATTTATTTTATTTAATAAATTAAATAATTTATTTATTTATTTTGTCCATCTTCGGTTCACTTCCTTCAAAATAATTTCTTAATTTTTAATGAGTTAAATTTATTTATTCTGTTTAATAATTATTTCAAAATCTTTAATGTTTTAAAGTTTACTTATTTTTATTGTGTTCAAGTTTCTTAACAAAGTATTTGTTGACAATTAAAAAAAAAAAAAATATTGAATACCTTAGATTTTTTAATTTATGGTTAGGCAACTTTAAAAGCACATTTCTGTATTTTGGGTTGCATACGATTCAGGAAGAAATTGGAACATTTGACGTATTTTTGAAAAAACACTTTAATATCAAATTTTTCCATAATATATTATTAAAATAAAATTAATGAAAAATGCTGTCGATTTTTTTGAAGAAATTTCTTCTTTTAAATATTTTTTTTAGGATTAGGAGAAAAAAAATTATAACTATTTAAGTAATGTTTTATTGTACAATTATTGGCAGTGTCATAATTAATAAAACAAGATTTGTGCAGAGCTGAAAAATGAGCAGTGAAAACAAAAAGTAATATTAATTTAAATTGCTTATATTTATTATAAATGAACCGGGTTTTGACTAGAGTGATTAAAAATATTTGTTCTGGGGGATGCTTATTGTTAACTACGCGGGTAAGAACCGAATTAATTTGAAATAAAAAGCGATATAAATTAATCACTGCAATGAAGACTGAAAAAGAAGCAAAAACACTTAGTAGTATATAAATTATTTTTAGATAGCACCATATAGTAATAAAAATTTATTAATTACAAAAATATTCTCTTTAAAAGATAAAACTCTATGTGTTTGACAATAAAATCGCAAGAATTGTGACTCTGGATAAGAGATAAAAATTATTATCGACTTTTACATACAACTTACAATCTAAACTATACAATATATTGTCTTTTATAAAAATGTTATACAAAAAAACATGGCACAGAAGATATTATAAATGTTACAAAAAGCTTAATATACAGAGTTTTTTCCTATTAATTTTCAGATTGACCATGTGATGGTAAGTACTTGACCATCCGTTTTCCTTATCACACTGAATGAACAAGTACTTTGCCTTACAGGAACACTTAAATGGTTTGAACACAGCGTTTTACGTACGTAAATCCATCCACCAATCACAAAATTATTTTGAAAAGTGTGACTGACTAACTCATCCAATGCGATAAAAATATTAACATAAAAGAGATTTCCTAACAAACAAAATTAATAATATTCTAATCTGGTTTTGGTTCTTCTTCGAGTTTACGTGTTCTTAATACAAACTTGACATCTACTAATCCGGTCGCGAACATTACCAGCTTTGAGCGTCTGCTTTTGCGGTCGTTGGAACTGCTGGTTCGACTCGATGGTCGCCAGCCAGAAACTGAGTGTGTTGGCGAAATAATGGCAAGAACCTTGCGCACCGTTGCATTCAATGAACGGTGTCGCTCGGAAGTCCTCCAAACAGGATCCGGGACTGGACAGCGATTGGCCGCCACCTTCCGCTCCATTGGAAGTGTGCTACAATAGTTCAAGAATAGTTAGCAAAAAAAATTCGTTCAAAAAATTGAAAACTCACCATGACAAAGCTGTACCCGATCCACAAGGAGTTCCAACCATTCGGACAATCCGGCAGACTCAACGATTGACTATGGACCGCAATCACATTGGCCGGCGCTTCGCAAACCACGCATCGCGAGATGTGCGGCTCAATCGCTTGCTCATCGACTGGCATCATTGGAATCGGCTCCGTGGTCGACAACCAGTACGACCGATCATTCCGGCTGGCGTAGTAGCAAACGCTGTTCACATCGCAGAAGACGAACGGCATGGTGGAGAACCGTCGGATGCAAGACCCAGCGACTCCCAGATCCTGACTGTGCGCCTTCTCATTTCCTTCCACGTAGAGCAAGGAGTACCCTTGCCAGAGCTTCACATGTCCAGCTTCACATTGCGGCACTTCCGTACTTTGACTGTGTTTCACCAAAAGGGTTCCAGTCAGGTAATCCGAGACGACTTCGCAAGCAGCACCCGCTTCCCCTTGGAAGCCAACGTCTCCTTCCCGCCCTTGCACTCCCGGTAACCCGTCAATACCACGATCACCCTTTTCGCCTTGAATCCCTTGCAGTCCAATCAAACCAGCGAAACCACGATCTCCTTTTTCGCCCATCTGCCCAATAACTCCTGGAATTCCATCGAGTCCGGGTTCGCCGACTTCTCCTCGCAATCCCGGAGAGCCCGGTAGTCCCGGTTCGCCTTTACGGCCCGGAGCGCCTGGAATCGCCGTGTCACCTTTATCTCCCTTCTGTCCGGCGATTCCTTCGAATCCAGGCGCTCCCGGTAAACCGGTGTTGCCTTTCAAGCCAGGTGGTCCCATTGGTCCGGTGCCTCCAGGCAAGCCATCGTACCCTCTATCGCCCTTTTCGCCAGGATATCCGGGAGTGCCTTGTAAACCGGATGCACCGCGATCTCCTTTCGGTCCGGGCGATCCTAACAGACCTGGTGGTCCCCTATCTCCCTTATCTCCAATTTGTCCAATCGGTCCATTGAAGCCATCGCGTCCACTTGGGCCTACGGGGCCAACCGGTCCTGGTCGTCCATCCAAACCGCGGTCGCCTTTCGGTCCTTGCAAGCCGATTGGGCCGGGTTCACCCGGAGCGCCCGCTCGACCTGGTAGTCCTTGCAAACCGCGTTCTCCTTTTTCTCCGTGGATTCCGACCAATCCTTCTCGGCCGTGCTTGCCCGGCAAACCAGGCAAACCCTTCTCTCCCTTAATGGTCAATCCAGGAAGTCCAGCAATACCAATAAGTCCACGATCACCTTTCTCGCCATATTGACCCGCAATACCGATTTCTCCTTTCAAACCCGGTAAGCCAAGATCTCCTTTAACGCCAGGACGTCCAGGTTGACCAGGATAGCCTTGATTACCTTTCTCGCCCATTAAACCAAGCGGTCCCGCCAATCCAGGTTCTCCCTTTTGTCCTTTCACGGATAGCGCAGGTCCAGGAGGACCGCGCTCTCCAAGATCTCCTTTCATTCCAGGGAAGCCAATTTCGCCTTGTCGTCCAGGATAACCAATCTCGCCTTTAGGTCCATTAATTCCGTCCAATCCAGAGACTCCTTTATCACCAACTTGTCCAGGATAGCCAATTTGTCCCGGGAATCCAAGATCTCCCTTCAATCCTTGCAGTCCGTTAATGCCGTCAATACCGGGTTGGCCCGTTTCGCCAGGAAAGCCTCGATCGCCCTTCGGTCCAGGATATCCGGCTGGACCAGAATCTCCTTTAAGTCCCGCCAATCCCGGCGCTCCATCGAATCCAGCTTGTCCCTGTTCGCCCTTTTGTCCTGGTAATCCGGGAATGCTCTTTCCGGGTCGTCCAGCGTCTCCTTTTTCGCCCACAATGCCTCGTTGTCCCGGTAAACCTTCTTGGCCGCGTAACCCGGGAAGTCCGGGTTCTCCTTTGACGCCTTTTTCTGACGCTGTGCCAGGTTCTCCTTTAGACCCGGGAATTCCTGGGAAACCGGCGTTACCCTTCAAGCCAGGAATACCAGGAATGCCGGTTGGACCTGGCGGTCCAGGTAATCCTAAGTCGCCTTTTTCGCCTGTTAGTCCAATAGCGCCAGGCATTCCAATTAACCCTTGTGGACCTGGTAGCCCGGGGAAGCCGGATTCGCCTTTTTCACCACTCGGTCCTGGCGTTCCATCAAGTCCCGGCCTTCCGGGTGGTCCAGGTCTTCCGTAGTTTCCTTTGTAACCCGTCACACCTTTTGGTCCAACGCTACCGATTTCGCCTTTAGCGCCCGGGAAGCCAGGTAAACCAGCTCGTCCCAATTCTCCCTTCAATCCGGGTTCTCCTTTCTGTCCTTCGCTTCCCGGTGTGCCGGGGTATCCATCATTTCCTTTAGGCCCAAACGGACCCGGGTCGCCCTTTTGACCAGGCGGACCAGTCAATCCAGTTAGTCCAGACATTCCCATGTCACCTTTCTCGCCCATCAATCCAACCAATCCGTCCATTCCCGGTTGACCAGTTTTACCTGGGTATCCTGGAACGCCTTTCTCGCCCCGAATACCCATAGGACCTACAGGACCTGGAGGTCCAATAGCCGGGATACCAGCTTCTCCCTTCAACCCCTTTTGTCCACTTAAACCTGGCAATCCGGAAGTTCCATCTCGTCCAGGCTCGCCAGGGAATCCCATCGACCCGCTGTTTCCTTTATCACCCCTTGGTCCGGGTAAACCTCTTCGGCCAACTGGACCAGGCGGTCCTTGTTGACCTGATGGACCCTCACGACCAGTCATCCCCATATCTCCCTTATCGCCCCGTTCGCCATCAATCCCACTTGGACCAGGTTCTCCCTTTTGTCCTTGCGGGCCGGTACTACCTTTAAGTTGTCTTTCGAAATTCTCAGGACATCTTCCAGCTTCACCCTTTAGACCTGGTCGACCATCACTTCCTTTATCTCCTCGATTACCTTTAATACCGGAGTATCCAGGTTCTCCCTTAATGCTGTCTCCCTTCAATCCTTTAGCGCCAGGAATTCCTGGTTCGCCCGGTCTTCCATCACTGCCTGGGTAGCCCTGGAAGCCTCGGTCGCCTTTTTCCCCAGCGTATCCTGGCAAGCCCAAATTGCCTTGCGGACCTTTTGGACCGGGGAATCCTTGAGGACCAACATCGCCTGGGAACCCTCTCAAACCTTTGTCACCCTTTTCAGCTTTCACCAAGTTGAGTGGAATTACAGCGTTTAGTCCTTGTTCTCCCGGTAAACCCGGGAAACCATCTTCACCATCTTTGCCCTAAAAAATCGACGATAAAAAATTGTTAAATTTGCTATAAGGAAACGTACAGGTCTTCCAGGTGGTCCATTAATTCCAGGCACTCCATCCAAACCAGGCGCTCCCATATATCCCGGAGATCCAGGCGGGCCTCGAGGTCCTAAGTCTCCATCACGTCCGTCAAATCCTCGGTCACCCTTTTCACCTCGTAATCCCGGTAAACAGTCGGTACATCTTCCTCCAATATCTCCCTTTTCTCCTGGAGTGCCTGGACTTCCATGAATTCCCGGCCTTCCAGCTATACCTTTTTCTCCGGGAGGTCCTACAGGACCGCTCATCCCAGGAATACCGTTTAAGGCGTCTCCAGGAATACCTCGGGGGCCCGAAAAGCCTTTTTCGCCCTTTAGTCCTTTCAATCCGTCTCTTCCGGGTTCACCATTGTCACCTTTAGGTCCCTATATAATTTATTAGTATTTTTGTGAAAATTTGTTTAAATTGGTTTTTACCATAATAGACAATCCTTTTTCCCCAGTCACCCCACGAGATCCTTGAGGCCCAGCTGGACCAGGAAAACCCCTAGGACCACTTGATCCAGGGAATCCCAACGAACCAGTTTCACCCTTTTGTCCCTTTTCTCCAGGAGAGCCTTCCGGACCAGGAGTACCAGGTAAACCAGCTCCTCCGGTAGGACCCAACGGTCCTCTTGGTCCCGGTTCCCCATCAAATCCATCCATGCCTTTAGGACCCATAGGACCTTGATAACCTCGTGGACCTTGCGGTCCAGGAGGACCAGGTCTGCCTTTACCACCGCCGGGTGGACCAGGCGGGCCAGATATTCCAGGCAATCCTGCCGGTCCGTCTTTGCCAGGTTCTCCTTTTCGTCCATGTCTTCCGCCTAATCCGGGTAAGCCTTCAATACCGCGATCGCCTTTTTGGCCTGGAGGACCGGGTGGACCAGCAAATCCATCGCGACCCTATTAATGATAACGTGTAAGCAAAATATAGACGGGAAGATTTTTCAAAAAACTTACTCTGGGGCCTGGAGCGCCAGGTAGACCTTTTTCGCCTTTCATTCCTAAAGATCCCGGTAAGCCGTAGTCTCCTTCAGGACCAGGTTCTCCTTTAACGCCTTGGTAGCCCAAATCTCCCTTTTCTCCGCTAAAGCCCATGTTTCCTTTTGGTCCAATATGCGATGTTCCATTTTGCACGGTTTGACTCAAAGTAGCAGGTTCTCCTTTTTGTCCTCGTAGACCTTTTTCACCCTTCTCTCCTTTACCACCGAAAAAGCCCACTCCCATTGCACCCTTTTGTCCTTTTCCTCCTGGAGGTCCTCGTAAACCCTAATAGGAATATTTTAACGGGAGTTCAACAATTTTATTTCAACTATTTACATATTGACCAGTTTCTCCAGATAGACCTGGAACACCAGGTGGTCCAACCGGACCAGGATTACCAGTCGGTCCAGACACTCCATCACGTCCCGGCTCTCCTTTTTGACCCTTCAAATTAATTTGACATTGCGCTCTTTCTCCCTTATCTCCCTTTCCGCCGGGAATACCAGGAAATCCTCTTGGACCTGGTTCTCCGCTTATGCCATCTCCTCCAGGTAGTCCCTAAAATAGTCAAATTTAGATAATTTAGTGGGAAAAGCTTGTCAAATTACGTCAGTTCCATTGCATCCATCCAACCCGGGAATACCAGGAGACCCAGGCGGTCCTTGTATGCCGGGAATACCATCCCGTCCCGAAAACCCAGGCAATCCAATTTTTCCTCGATCTCCTTTTGGTCCTCTTGGTCCCATCCTTCCGCCATCACCTTTATCTCCTTTAGGTCCCATAATGCCCTCTTCGCCTGGAAAACCGCGTTGTCCTTTCTCACCAGTTAATCCGGCCAATCCAGGAAAACCCTTAAAGGACGAATTTATTATTTACATTACTAAAACTACTTCAATAAAATACCCTGTTCCCTTTTTCAGCAAAACACTTCGGAATACAACGTTCACTCCCATTCTTCGGTCCATACGCACTTCCGGGTGCATCGTAAATATCGTAACTGCTGGAATACGGACGTCCGCTCCTATACGGACTTCCCGGATATTGTCCTCCTTGCGCAGAAGTGCGACTTTCCGAACTGGTGTACGAATTCGCGATTCGACTTCCACCTTGAGCGTCATAACCTCCCCTAGATCTCGCGTTATATCGACTATCGTACGCTCCAGATCCAGTTCGAGCGTTGTAGCTGCTCTCCGACCCCTGACCTGCAAAACCTCCACTTCCTTGAGCAACTGCGTTGTAGCCTCTTTGGCTGGCCGCGTTATAACCTCCAGAACTGGAAGTACCAGCACCAACGGCCGCATTGAAAGCCCCTTCTTGGTTCTCGGCATAGCTTGCTTGGTTTCCGGTATTGTAAGCATCCTGGCTTCCAGTGATGACGTCTTCGTTTGCCGAATCGTATCGTGATTCGCTGGACGCGTAGTAGCCGCCTCCAGCCGCCGCCGCAGCCGCTCCTTCCGCACTTCCACTATGACTACTATAAGTACCCGCTGTATAAGCTCTAGTCCTATCGTAATTTGGTCGACCAAAAAGTCCCGTTCGATTCGCGGGATTGTATCGACTCATGTATTGCTGAAAGGATGAAGAATATTTAATGAAGATAATAATAATGATTGTTTGGTCTTCGTCTTATTTGCTTAAAACCGGCTCGTTTTATGAAGTATGTCATTGAGATTGGGCACTTATTTTTCGGCTATAATTATTTACATTAAAAGCCGTATTTTAAGCGGTTGAGATGTAATTTTCGTTTTTAATTGGAAATAAGCTGCAGCAAAAGGTGGTCGTTCAACTCCATAAATCACTTTTGGCCCAACCGAATCTGCAGCTGCATATTCGGATTTATTTCGGTCGCTATCATGTTTATTATTATTCGATTAAGTAAAACAACATGTAGTATTACATTCGGATATATGAAAGGTGTGAGAAAAAAAATATAGCGGCTTGGCCGCATGCCAGCCATTTATTTTTAGGCCAAGAGGAAGCAAAGACATTAGGAAGTAAACATCGACAATCATTCTATTATTCTCCGGTTCAAAAATTTAGAGTACTATAGAAAAATTCATATTCTTCCATATTTGTCCAAGTTATTAGAAGCTGTGGTACTGCCACTAATAACAGGTTTCCTTTTACACTCGATAAACTTCCATTATAAATTGAGTCAATAATAATTACGTTCCGATACATATGAAGTACCAATTTGAGATGGGAAAGTTCAAGCGTCCCAAAACGAGTAAAAATGGTGCGTGGGTTTCGCCAAATGTTCCAACAACTGATTTAAAGTACCACTTTAGTAATGTAACTGTAGAGCGAAAAATAAAATGTGTAGTTGCACTTTGGCGCAAAATTGATGCCTGTTCTTCATATCGAAATTCAATCCGGTATTTGTGCAAATCAAGCATTTGGTTCGGAATTGGAAAAACAGTAGGTGAAGATTGACCAGGTGCATATTAGATGCAAAATTAGCAGATAGTTGTTGAATATTATTAATTATCTTTGATCGTTCAGCCAGCAAGAAATAGGATAATTACGGTGTACAGATGTATGAGGTCTTGCTTAAAGCATCTTACCAGATTTGATTTATGTGCATCTATTATGTGCTGTTTGTATACGATAATACCACGTTTATGACATAATACACATGATTCTTTTTATTCAAAAGCACTAACGCATTTCGATTTAATGAGCAAAAATTACAATAATTGGATGGGATTCGAGCACATGTCAATTTTGGTACTATTAGAGGCCAATTTGGAGGAATGCAAAAGGGGGAAAACAACTAGACAAGTGCCGGTCGTCAAGTTCTTCAAAGACCAAGACGTTAAATCGATGCCAAAAATTTTGACCAATTCAAATTATTGGTTTTTGAGCATATGTGACATATTTCTTCCAATATAAGTTAAAAAAAATGAAGAATGACGCGTGGAAGATCTGAAGGAGACGTTTCTTCCTTTTTCTTCCAAACCAAAATTGAAGATCTAGTATTTGGAAGACTCAAAATAGATGGTTTTTGAAAGATTGTAGAAGATGTACCAATGGTAAGTCTCAATTTAACATTTTCTCAAAAAATGGAAAATTAATGATTGAAGATCTCAACTGGACTAGATCTTGTAGCGTTAACGCTAGTGCCCAATTATTAGATTTTGATCATAAAACACTCTAAAAGTCTCCTAGAACATAAAACACGAAAAAAACTGAAAAACCAAAGAATGCCAAAAATTTTGACCAACTTTTTTTCCCCGATTTTTGTAATTTCCGCGAAGATTTCGCAGTACTCGCTGATTTATTTGACCCATTCATGCAAAGTCCTTCAAATAAAGCCATTATTTATTTATGTAGTGTGACCACATACAATGAGTTGTAAACAAAATCAGCTAGATTATACAATTCGAGGCAAATACGAACTAATCATTAGCCATACGAAATAAATTTCGAGATAAATTACTAATTGACAATCTGTGACACTCATAAATCTGTAACTGATACATGTGTCGGGCAAAAATGAAGATAGAGTGACCCATTTCCGTACAATCGAACAGATTTGTTCGATGAATGAGCCGCCTCTGCTGAGAGGGATGAAATATTGCTTTTGGGCAAACAGGTGGTTTGTGAATTATGTGGAACTTACCCCGCTTGTCGTCGACAATATTCCTAATAGCGCAATCCCCACCAACCTGGAACCAAAAAAAATCATTTAAAAATTTTTTTTCGGGAAAAAAAGTCAAAAAATATATTTTAAAGCGCTCGAAGTACTTTTGATGATCATAAATATAGGAAGAAAGCATCGTGCGATTGAAGAAAGTCAAAAAATCGGGAAGCTCATTTATCAACTTTTTTGAAACAATTTCGAATAAAAAAATTTCGTCCTTTTTGGAATAAGTGCTAAATTTTCGGGGTAAACTTACCATAGCCTATGGTCGGTCATTTCGACCATCGTCCCCTTATGGGGGCACCACACAAACACTTTGAACTATGTGATGAACACACGCGAGTTCGCGCGTCACTGAAAACCCTCTCACGAAGACCGCTCTGAGAGGCATTTTAGCTCCACTACTGTCTTTCCTGCCTCATGCGCACTGCGAAATAGTCCACACTTAAGTCCCATTATCTTCCTTATTATCCCATCAATTATCCTGCTTTCTTCCCACAATCGACCCTCAACCTTTATGCGACCACTTGGTGCTAATTGCCGGGTAGGTCTTCGCGCCCAAAGGGGTGTAATTTTGAATTTTCGACCGACTTGGCGGAGGTTTACTTCGAGCTTAAGATAAGTAAGGTGGGGGCTAAAGCAGCAGATTCGGATGCTAAAGAACATGGATGGAGCTAGTAGGCCATGACGCTGCGGCCAGGCTTGTGCCGGGTGACAGCCCTTGTTCTAATCGTCTTTACGATAGTGAATTGTGTGGAATCGCTGGTAAGTTCACCCCCTTTCTTCAATTTACATTTTTTTGGCGGGAAAACTTTTGGCGCGCTAAAATCAAAGCCGACAAGTTTTTTTTCTCGGTGGAGCGCAGATATTTAGCACCGTAACTAATTAGCTAATGAGTTGAGGCTGCGAGTTGTGATTGAAAATTGAAGAAATTCAATAATCTTCGTATAGAAATAAAATGCAATACGACAGGTAGGGCGACTAATTTATAAACTTGTCTCGTCTGTTATGTGAACTCTCTATTTCTTTGTAACATGTTGGCACTCGGATGGCATTTTTGCAGTTGCAGTCCATCCAATGTTAGCGAAAAAGTTTCTTCAATTAAATCTTCCAGCAATAAACAAAATTAATGTTTATTGAAGTTTGGAAGATCAGGAAAAAAATTAAAGAGCATGTTTATTGGTGTGGTGTAATTTGTTTACATAAAAGTGAAGAAATGCATTTCATTCATAAATCTAAAGTGCTATTTGTACAACCAAACGAATTTTTCTGTAGCGTTTTGCATACCGGGTGAGTAGGTTTCAATTTTCGGCATCTAAAATTCAAATTTCATAAGTGATGCGTGAAGAAATAATAATGATCGATTGTCTCGAATATGCTTAAATAAAAAGTTCTGTTTCATTTCGGCTGGGCCGTCAAAGCCAAATGCGATACTGTAATCAGTTTTGACCGCATTGAAGAAGCGGAGCAGAAGCTCAAAAAGCCATCCAATGCTTATCATTGCTGGCCTAAAACTCATTCAGCTCCGAAACATTTAATTATGTCAGAGTTTGTGATAATTTTTTTGGGGCTTTTCCGCTCCACTTTATGCGTTGTGGTGGTCCAGCATCGAAAATTATTTGATAGCTCTAGAAACAAAAAGAAGAATTGTGATGATAATGATGATTGTCGAGGCGTTACTTGGGTGCATTGATGTACGATTGGTATATAACGTGTGGTTTTGAGGTCTTTATTGGTTAGTTTTGAAGAAATTTTTTGAAGAAATTTAATGATTTATCAAATATCTTCAAGGATTCTTCAAGAACTTCTCAAATTTTTGACGAAACTGCCCAAAAACTATACGAGCTTCCCAAAAAATTACCTTGAAAGAAGAAATAATCAACTTCTCTAGAAGCTCCTTGAAGATAAGTAAAGGAACTATGAGGAAGAACGCCCGAACTTCTCAAAAAAGTCCAGAATCTTCTAAAGGCCATCCAGTGGATCCAATAAATACCAAAAATTCCAAAGGGACTTCTCAAAAACTACCAAAAATCGTCCAATCTTCCTTGAAATTCACTCCAATAAGCTCTTAGATCTTCTAAAAGCCTCCAAATTAAGGAAGAAGCTTCCAAACTTCTCAAGTAGCTCCCTAAACACCTCGTAAAGCAATCTTCCTTCAAAAATTTCTTCTTTTAAAAATTCAATGAAGCTCCAATTTCTTTGTACTTCTCAAAAAATTGAGTTTCGATCCGAATTTTGGTGGAAGGGGATGACTTTCGAACCACACGGTATCGTAGATGGGGAAGTGGTGTATTATGAGAGATGCATTCTCGGGTGCATTTAACCAGACGCAAGTCTGGTGCATCTTGTCCGCATACCTCAGCCTCTTCGAGTGTAAACATACCGTATAAAAATACACACTTTTTATATTTATAGGTGAAACATATGCGCCTATCAGACGACTATTTCAAAAGTTGAAAAGTAATTGTTTACATGACGAATTCGAAACGCTCTTCTTTGAAGAAAGCGTCCTGTCATATGCAATATTATTTATTGTAAATTCCAGCGTGCAAAAACTGAGCTATTTATTTGATGCACATGTGGTTTTGCCATCATATCCATATAAATGTAAACAAATGTGGCGAAGAGGAAAAACGGCAAAGAAATTATGTCATCGTTTAACATGTTGCCGGGATGACGTCAGGTGCAGCACAATAAAAATTTTCTGTTTCTCTGAAATGATCTGGATTTAATAGCTAAAAGCTGCGCCGTTCTTATACAGTTGTCTTCTTCCTCAATTGATTTATGGTTTAATAATATTAATCGAGTGCATGCAAATAAATAATGATAATAGATGATGCAGTTTTCGTTAGCCTTGGCATCTCAGTGCTAGTGCTACCGAATCATTCGGATTCTATTTTTGTATTCAATATTTCACACATTGGAGGCTGGCTATAAAATTCGTAATTGTTGTTGGATTTTTATTATGCAGGAAATTGTTATTTTAAGAATTATATGAAACATAATGTTTAGATAAAAATGTCATAAACATGGATATGCGGCACCAACAACAATTTCACACTTGCTTTTTGAGATAACAATTGCCGTTTCGACCGCAACAAGGGTGGCTTTGTGCTTTCTCTCGTTCGGAATTAGTAGCACGATTTTATCGTGTTTGGGGGGAAAGGTTGGTGGCTGCAGGTATCAGACAAATTATTTAGATTTTTTTAAGTTCATTGTTTAAAGAAAAATATTTTTTTTAAAAAAAAAAAACCGAAATTTTTTAAAAAATATTTTTTTTGGGCGGGATAAAATTTGTATGAAAAACAAAATCGGAAACTAATATATTATTAATTATATTTGAATAAAAAAAAAAACTTTTAGAAAAAAAAAATTTTTTTAATTTTTTTTTTAGAAAAAAATTGAAAAATTAATGAAAAATTGATTTTTTTTCAACAATATAATATTTATATGAACAAAAAATCAAATTAGTAATTAATTTTGAATTGTTTTTTAATTAAAAATAATTTTTTTTAGAAAAAAAAAATTTAAATGTTAAAAAAAAATATTTTTTAATTAAAAATTTTAGAAAAAAATTTGAAAAATTAATAACAAATTGATTATATTTGCACAGGATCAAATTTTCAAAACAAAAAAATCAAAAACCAATTAATTACGAATTATTTTTCCCTAAAAAAAGTAACATCTTTTTTTAAAAAAAATTAAAAATAATTATTTTTCCACCGTTTAAATTTTTTTTTACAAAAGAAAAAGCCATAATATAATAAATTATTATTTATTCTTCAATAAAAAACACAAATTCTTTACAAAAAAAATTCAAAAAATTGGTTTTAAAGCACCTCAAAGCTGTGCTTGCCTCCAAAGACGAAACCCCCATAGCTCACATATTTTGTTTACAGTTGTGATTATGTAGTCTTACACAAAAGCACTTAGTCGGAAAGTATTATATATCCGTGTAATGTTATACAATCTGTTGCACTTGAAAAAAAAGTGTTTCAAGAGCATGTTTAGACGGTATAATCAGTGCGCTTTAAAAAACATAAGCAAGATTAAGATTATAAATTTCAAAATGTGTCATTCACTTTTACGAGCCGTAAAATAATTGGATGTGATTTGAACAATGGTAGCAATTTTATTATATTTTTTTCGTCTTCCTCTTAGTTGAGTTTGTCTCACTGAATTTATCTTCTTAACGTCTAAATTAGTCACGACTCCTTTTCAGGCATCTTGTATGTATCTAGAATCTTGATCGATGGACAATGTTTCATACTTAAATGCACATTATTTATTTAAATTCCTTATTTGGCGTTGTAATGCATTTTTGATAATTATTTGTATTCAAAAATTTCGCCTAACGGTTTTTCTCGCGCCGCGCGGGAATTTCGGCAGATTCTGCAAGAAGTCCTTTCACTCCTTACAAGGCGCTGACTTTGCGCCCATCTGTCCACTTTTAAGAATAACACTTCTAGTTCAATCTCGGATAGTCTTAAATCTCTTAAATTAGGTCATTTTACAGAAACAACATGCACACATGTTGTACAATAAATAAACACCGCATGCATGCATTCGAAATTATTGATAGCAAGTTGTTTATTTTCCTTGTGGTGAACATTTTCTATTTCCAATTTTATAATGCGAACTATAATTATAAATTCACATAATTCAGCGATTCGATAATCAAAACACACCCACAACAAAAATTAATTATTGTAATTGTTGGGGACCGGCACTTTGCGCACTTTATTGCTTTATCGGAAGCCGCATAATGCGAAATTGTTATTAGAACTTTAATTAAGTCGGAATTTTTGATGTATTTTAGTAAAATAATGTTTGTACTAATTTTATAAAATAATTTGAAAGCGAAAAAAAATTTAAAAAGTGCTAAAAATGCGAGAAATTGGGAGAAATTTAAAATTGGCGAAAGCGCGGGAAAATTCGCTACAAGGTTGGGTGGCAGTTTTTTTGCAAAATTACTTCGGTAATAAGATTATTTTGATAATTTATTGATTTGTATGTATATTTTTGACCCGAAAAAATTTTTTTGAGTCAAAAATATTTTTTTTCTTCTAACAAAATTAATTTTTTAAAAATTATTTTACTCTCAAAATAATTTTCTTTATACATGAACCTCTCTATAAAATCGTAATAATTTTTTTAAAATTATGTTTTCGCTTATAAAATATTTTTGGATGTCTAAATTATTTATTTTTCAAATCAAAAATAATTATTTAATTCCAAAAATATTTTTTATGAGTGCTACAAGAATTTTCTTACCAATAACGCTCATTTCTAATTATAACCTTGGTTGCTAGTTTATCTCAAAAGATTCTCTTCTAAATTCCTTTAATTGTTTTGTCTCCGACGAAGATTCTCTCGTATTGATATAACTGCATCTTCCTGCAAGCGAATAATTTATCGTCCAGCCGGAAAACTTTATTGTTTATTCAGTCGATGTTGTGTTTTTTCAAAAATCTGTATAGTACGTATAACGGATATCCATTCTATTTTATTATGTAGTAAGCACAAGTACAAGTAACAATCATATTTCATAAAATCGCACGAAGCCCTGCACTCTGGTGCGAGATGCAGCTCCGCGAGGGTATTAACCTTCCTTTTGCTATGATGATAGTGCAGGAAGTCCTGCATGTGCTGTAAATATGACCCATTTTTATTTCCACCCAATACGTTTTTTTTTTTATCATCATCAACAACAAACTTATTTGCAATTGTTCAGATTTTTCGAAACACTGTCGACCAGAAAAGAAATTGTTGGTGGGCGACGAAAATGCTGTCATAGTCCGTGGGCGGTGCAAGGTGACAATAAATTTTGATCCATTATAATAAAAAAATTACTTATTTGGAAGTAATTCGTTTTTACATAATAAAGGCAGACCACCACAAAAGAAAATATAAATCCTGAAATTATTGAACAATTAATAAGCGCTACTTGAAATAGTAATTAATATCTTTTCGTGACTGTAGCGATTGTTTCACTGTAATGTTAGATGATAAGTTTAATTAAGAAGTGACACGAACTGATTAAAGCGTTCTAATCTGGACAGCAATTAACAACACAATTTTTATTATCGTAATTTATTTTCAATTTTTTCGAATATATTTTGTATAAAACGCGCTTATCTAAATAAATTGAATGGCCGTCGGATCACTTAAACGTACAAAACGAACGCGCTTCGCGCGTCGCGCGGCCATTCAACAAAATAAAAATGACAAATGTCAAAGCAAAATAAAAATGTCTACTAGACGCATAAAACTAGAAATTTAAATATTTATTGCCATAAATTAACGTTAAAAAAATTAAAAAACGATCTAAGTTGAATTCGATTGTTGTCCGAAGTGCATTTTTTGCAGGAAAAATATAATGAGCCTTTGTCGCGAAATGATCAAACGTCGACGCGCGGTAAGAAGAGCCATCCAGACAGCAGACGAAGACGAAGACGAAGGAAAAAGAGCAGTGCTGCGCCAAAAGTCGAATGCTGACGTTTGCATCAGAGTGCCGCAGATTTAGTTCGGCATTCTCGGAAATTGCACGTTGCACATCATGCACCACGTTTTCATTCGATGTGCAGTCGATACATTTTGGAACCCTACACCGCTAGACGTCTCGCATTTTACCAGGCAAATACTAATTAATCGAAATATTAATAATAATGTTGCTGCGGCGGTTTTATATATTTTTTTGTAATTACACAATTTGTGTAATTAAACTGGTAATTAAACGCGACATTTAACTTTGTGCATTCGTTTGCCGCCACTCATTTATTAACTAACCGCGCGATGCAGTTTAAGTGCACATAAGTAAATCATTGTTGCAAGGAAAAATGTAGTAACTAATGCACGTTTTACTTATACGGGTTGGATGAAAAATTTTCCACTCGGATTTTATTTTATTTATTTATTTATTATTGTGACATCGTTTTCAATTACGTTAATAGAGCTTCCTGGATGCGGATTTATATTTTTTTGAAAAATCATATGCAGTTCTAGGAGAAAGTGGAGTGGCTCATTAAATCGGAACACACACACACTACTCGAAATACCTGACAAATTAATGCTAGTCATAATTGTTTGAGGTTATGTTACGCCTCCTTTGTTTTTTATAATTAGGAGGATCGTGTAACATTTTTAATAATTAATTTGAGGGTTTTCCCGCTTAAAATTAAATTAAAAAAAATACTATTAAATCAAAAATATTTAATATTTTGAAATTTAGTGAGAAATTGATGTAAGAAAATTTTCTCAAAAATAAAAATGACGATTTAAACATTTTGCGCGCTTTTTGGGCGCTGCGCAGAACCATGCGCAGTTCGAATAAATTAGTTAATAGACTCAAAATTACTATACTAGTCGAAATAAATAATAATAATTAATTATTTTCGCTAATTAAGCAAAAATTTGATATAAATTTAATCATAAAGGAAGTAAATTTTTGTGTGAGTGTATAGGAACACATATTATTATAATGAGCTGCCAAAAAATATTGACGACGACGATAATAAATATTTAATCATAGAAAAAACACGAGCCGGCCAAAAGGTTTGTCCTCGAAAAACTTGCGTTTAGCGATAAATTTTGCACTAGCGCTTCCGCACCAAATAGATAAGCGAACTATTAGGGGGAGGACTGCTGCGATTTTCTCTATGTTGATCCACGTCATCGTGAATGAGAAACCACATATTGTGTCACGTGTAGAACGATTCTCTTTTATTAGATTCAGATAGCGTAGGCGCCGCTCGTAGGAAGTTGTTAAGATATTCCCACCCACCAGGGGTACACTTGGATCGCATTTCATTTGATATTCGAATCGAATCGATCTTCGAAAATTTAATTTTCGATTTGGTAGATATTTTTTGACAATGCGGTTTGGTGCTCATTACCGTGCGCAGCATGGGGGCGGCGAAGACGGGTCTTATTGAGCGCCGCGACCAAAAAAAAAAGTCGTATTATTTATTTGTTCGTGAATCGCCAAGTTGAGAGTCATCAATGCTTCATTAATATTAAGTATCAATATTTATATATAGCGGCCATACGAACGTATGGCAGAACGCGCTCGCTTGTTTAAACTATTAAAATTTTATTGCGCTATATGTTTGAAGAAATAAACTATTTTCATGCCAAATTAAAGTTGAGGTAATAAAAAATGATCGAATTTGGATGGATCGTATTTCCCGTCTAGCTAAAAATGGCAAAGAAAATGATGCGTCGTAAAAAGTATTTTTAAATTACGCGCGCAGCAAATTTTGGCGCCAAAATTCAAATTTAATTTAAAATCGCCTTGAAAGGAAAATTTAATTATCGTTAAATAAATATTCAACAAAATCAACAAGCGAATGTAAACGACCTTAAGATTAGTTAGTTTATTTTCGTTAGACAAATAAAAATTGGCTAATGAAACTAAACTAACTTTTGAAAGAGAAAAAAAACGAATTGTTGTCATTGTTTACTAGGAAAAAAGACAGTCTAACAGATGTTCCAGATTGATCAACAATTTTGTTTTAACAAGTGCCGCTACTGGGTTGGATGACCCAACAGTTTAAAAAGCAATTAGTCAATCCGAGATCAATCTCGTTGAGTAGATGAGATTTTTAATTTTCGATTAATATGTGTTTATGAATTAAATATTGTTGCAATAAATGGGTCATTTCATTTGAAATCTCTTCTCTATACTGGTGGTTATCATGCACGCGCATGTCGAATTTTAATCTATTTTCTGGAAACAAAACTGCATTTTGATAACATTTCCGGTTACATTAACCTCTAAAGATGCAACAGAGCAAACTGACTCATTTTGATTATAAATAGTTTATTGTTATTAATAATTTTAATTGATTTTGTTCGGAATGGTGCATCAATATTTGAAATTCGCGCAGCGTATTTGAGCTGCGCACAAGGATGCGCAAATTAATTATTTGTTATGCCTAGTCACCTAAGTAGCATTTAATTGTCGTGTATTTTTAATTAAGTTTATTACGCTTTTTAAATTAAAGTAACAACTACTTAGTAATTAGACTTAATGAAAAAGTGGTATCGTCACAAATTTAATTGAAATTTTTTTGGATGTAAATGATGCTTGCAGCTGCTATAAATTTAGATAAACAAAAAATAAAGGCATAATAAACATTCAAGCTCAAATAATCGAATTAATCTATGGGATCAAGAAAAAATTTGTAGATTAGTACTTTGAATGCTAATTAAGGATTTTATGGGTTGTTAAAGTACCTGACCAGATGGACAGAATTTTAAGGCAATTATAAGGTCAAACTACAATTTTTAAAAATCGAAATAAAATTAAAAAAAATTTTTTTTACATTTTTTCAAAATATTTTTTTTCAAAATTTCGAAATAAAAATAAATTTTCTCAAAATATTATTTTAAAAATTTGAAAATAAAAATAAAACTATAAATAAATAATTATTTCAAATTTTGTAAAAATTTTGCAAAAAAAAAAATTCAAAAATTTCGAAATAAAAATTTCAAAAAAGTTGAAATACAAATAAAAAATTAAATAAATAATAATTATAATAAATTTTCTCGAATATTATTGAAAAAAAAAATAATTAACGCAAATTATTATTTTTAAAAATTTTAGCCCCCTCCCCAGCAATCGCTCTCCCGCCTTAGTATGTTGCATCTCCAATCTCCGTTAGCTAGTTCATTAAAAACCAATTACAATATATCAAAATGCTAGAAAATTGGTCCGTTAAAATAAAAGCGAACGTAAATCACACTGAAGATTTTATGCAACAGCGAACTTGAACAGGTTACATAAAACTTTTTCACTCTGCATATCAGCTTTATTGCAACTTGTAGATCGTTAAGATTCTTTTTACATCATATACATTTAAACCAGTTGGTCAAGCTACATATATATCCGAGAAAATAAAAGACGAACAAAAATATTCGCATCGAACTTCGAACTGAAGATCTGCCCGGCCAGACCCAAAAAATACAACAAAAAACTATATTCGAACCGGTCAGTGGCGTGTCACAAAATTCTTTCGCATTTCAAGCTAGCTTTATTACAGAGTCAATCAAATATCGCTGAGGCTACCAGGCGAATATCAAGATTGTGATTTAATCGATGCAATAAGAGGTCTTTGAGTAGACACGCTTTACCAATGTCTATAATTTTCAATTATCCACGATCTCAAGCACGAGAACATTTTGCTCAGATGTTGTTGCGCTTGATATGTTGTTGAAGTCTATTAAAGTCAGAGTGATTTTTCAACAATTTATCAAAGAGGATAATTGCTGTATTTTGCATAATGGTCTGGTGGACGAAATCGGGTCGGCGCGGTGGCTTTTTCGACTTAAAATTGTTCAATATGGATTTTCATGCGGGATTTAGTTTGAAATAATTTTTGTAACTTCAAAAATTTAATTTGAAAAAATTTAAAAAAATATTTTTTTTTTCATTTTTTTGTTTTTTCAATTTTTTTTTTGTAACAAAATATTTTAAATTTCTATTAATAGTCGTTTGTTGGTTCATTTGACGTCACAAAAGCTTTGATCCGCCCGAAAATTTCGATATAAAACCATTTATTTGGCCGATTTTCCAGAAACTTGGTATGCAATTTAGAACATTTGAAATTAATTACGATTTCTGACTCATTTGTTCAAAATGCAAGCAGTCGATGACTAGATAATGGTTCTAGCATCTTTTTTACGTAATCCAAATGTGATGCAATTATGCAAATATTTTTTGCAAAAATAAATCTTCTGGTCAGCATCGATCCATATTAATGAGACACATGGTTTTCGATAGACAGAAACACCGACTCGGCCGGAAATGTAACGCAAATAATTCCGTCTGCTAAATCGTTCAGATTTTTTTCGACGTAAGCGCATTTGTATTAATCGACATTGTTTAATGTGGTCGAAACATGTAACAAATTTTACGACCACTTTAAATGCACACATTTTTTGATCTGTAACTTAAGACGAGTCGTAACCTTTTTAATTCGTTTGATTGGAATGGTAATCATCATCGCTGGAAATAAATGGAAGTGCGATCATCAACAGAATTATTTTTTATTTCCAGTTCATTTGATTAGAGAAATAAAACATCTAATTAAAAATATTTTTCTCAAAGATTAGAACGAAATTTTTGACCTAAATGACATCAATTTCTTCAACCGACTTGGTCCCAAAAATAATTTTTTCGAAAGGTCACTTATGCAAAATTAACCGTCTTGTTTTCGCCATTTATGGTAATCAGGTCAGACGCTTATTATTATTTATTGAACGAATTTCTTCAGCGCGATCTGGAAAATCATAAATCGCGCTAAATAAACAACAACGCGAATTCGTAATCGTTTCGTTTACATTTCCGGGCTGTAAACGTCGTCATTGTGATATTTTGGGAAAAGCCATAAAGCATTATAAATATAAAGTGCTGGGCGCAGAAAAATATGAAAATTGTTCGATTCGTGTTCGAGTTCAAAGACATTGTAGTTTAGTTTTGGAGAAATAAATATTTACATTAAACGCAATCTAAAAATACGTTTACGAATAATAGTAGCAGATAATTCAATGGAGCAAAGCTCGATAACATGGCGAAATTATGAAATTCAGATTGTACGTGTCTCGAACTTATATTTCTTGCACGCACAATTCGAATGACCTCAATGATTAAGTTACAACACTTTGTACCAAATCGCTTATCAACAATAACCTTTCAATCCCGAACTCAAAAATAACTTTCTACTCCCCAGCAATGCCAAGGATGTGTGAACGCGTACCGCTGCAACTGCACCGGGATCAAAGGAAGACCAGGGACGGAAGGCCCGCGTGGAATGCCGGCCAAACCGGGCGAATACGGCGACATCGGGTTACCGGGGCCGGAAGGACCGAAAGGCGAGAAAGGCGCTGAAGGCGAGTACGGAAGCGAGGGGGAGAAAGGACCGCGCGGAGATCACGGACCTAGCGGAATATCCGGAATATTGGGCCGATCTGGAGAAACTGGGGAATCGGGTTTGAGAGGACCGCCTGGGATTGACGGATGTAACGGGACGGATGGCGCGTTTGGGCCGCAAGGTATTCCAGGGCGACCGGGACATCGCGGACTGGCGGGTGCTGAGGGAGCGCAAGGATTGCGGGGGGAGCCTGGAGATGGAGGGGGGAACTCGATTGGAGTTAAAGGGGATTATGGGGAGATCGGGTTCGATGGCGATAAGGGACCGGATGGACCGCCCGGGCCTTCGGGGCCGCCGGGGTATATTGGAGCTCCTGGACTACAAGTAATATTAGTAGTAGTTTTAAGTTTGTGATGGTAATGTTTTTATTTTGTCCTGTAGGGAATAACTGGAGAGTCCGGTCCTCCCGGTCCGGTAGGCTCAAGAGGAGACGATCGATACGGCTTGCCCGGCAAAACGGGCGACCAAGGACAACAGGGAGACGCTGGAGAGAAAGGAGAACTTCCCGTAGGTTACACCGACCTACCAAATCCCGACAATCGCTATTTGAAAGGATTGCCGGGCGATATTGGATATAAAGGCGAAAAGGGTGATTTCGGACGGAAGGGGTATATCGGCGAACGCGGACAACCCGGAATTCCTGGATTGAAAGGACAACGCGGCTACAAAGGCGAACAAGGCAACGATGGCCCGTTAGGTAAACAAGGCAAAGTGGGACCGAGTGGCGCAAGTGGCGAGAAAGGCGACAAAGGAGCGCCCGGTTACGATGGACGACTTGGAGAAGACGGGTTGGATGGACCACGAGGGGAAGATGGACGAATGGGAACGCCTGGTATCCAAGGAAGAGAAGGAACCCCGGGAGTTTACGACCCGTTTTTGGACCAAGAGGGGCAATCCGGGAATGTTGGGATACAAGGACCGGATGGCTACATTGGCGAACGAGGCATGGCCGGGATACCCGGTCAGCCCGGTCAAGGTGGGCCGGTTGGACCGCCAGGACCGCCCGGCACTCCAGGACGACTTGGACTTCCCGGACTGAAAGGGATTTCGATCAAAGGCGAACGCGGATCGGACGGATTGCCCGGGAAAACGGGACCACGGGGAGAAAGCGGCTTACCGGGCGTTAAAGGATTGTACGGCGAAAAGGGTTTCGCAGGGGAGACGATTTTCGGCCCACCGGGTTACGCGGGAATCCCGGGAGAACCCGGTTACAACGGACCGTTGGGCGATCGCGGAGAAACCGGCGATATCGGACCGAAAGGATTCCCCGGTAACGGTCTACCGATTCGCGGACCGATTGGTGATCCTGGACCACGCGGATCGCCCGGTTTAGCGGGCGATCCCGGCATGTACGGATTTAACGGCGTACCGGGATTTAAAGGAAAGCGCGGAGACGATTGCGGAGTTTGCCGACCGGGATTTCCTGGTGCGAAAGGCGAACGCGGCGATTCGGGGAGGAATGGACGTCCAGGCGCGCCGGGTTACGAAGGACTGCCGGGTATTCGAGGAATTCCTGGAACGCCTGGTTTGCAAGGACCGATAGGGAAACCGGGGTTGGATGGCGTGCAAGGGACGCCTGGTATGCAAGGTTTGCCCGGGACGAAAGGACGACCGGGTTTGTTGTTGAAGCCGCCCGGTTCGCAAATTTTGGCGGAGTTTGCGGAGACTGGTGATAAGGGATTTCCGGGGCCTGTTGGACCGGATGGTTTGCCGGGCGAAATTGGCGATGAAGGGTTCTTTGGATTGAATGGGACGAAAGGGATGCGTGGGGAGCCGGGGACTTTTGGGTTTCCTGGGAAAGATGGAGTTCCGGGGATTAATGGTTTGCATGGGTTGAAAGGCGAACCTGCGTCAGTTCCGAAGGAGTTTTTGAGGGGCGACACTGGACCTCCAGGTTGGACGTAAGTAACTTTAAATAAATGCACTGTATTAGTGATGATGCCACGGAGTTTTTGTTGCGGTAAAACTGTCTATTGAGTCAAACTCAAACAAACAAGTGTCAATTAGGAAGTGTCAAAAGTATCAACTTACATCGAATATTCATATCAATCTACATCGAAAATTCATATTAATTTTTAAAAAGGTTTATGTTCAGTTTAAAGATGTTTATTTGATAAATTGGTTAAGGTTAGTAAACCAATTGATATTGATTGTTTGCTTAATGTCTTTATGCGACGTTTTTATTTTGATTCGTTGACGCATTCGATGTAACTCGATTTTCGATATAGTTGTTTGTGTGACCCGAAGTTAGATATACTTCATTCAAAAATACGTCACACTAATACAACGCATTATTTAACGTCTTTAATGAAATATTTTGACGTTTAGCGGAGATCGAGGCGAAGACGGTCTTCCCGGACTAGACGGCTTAAAAGGCTCCAGTGGAATAAGCGAACTGCGAAACGTAACCGGCGATGTGGGACCCAAAGGAATCAACGGCGACATTGGCGTGTACGGGTTTAGAGGCCTTAAAGGCTTCAAGGGTAATTTAGGTTGGCCTGGCTTGCCAGGACGACCAGGTCCTCCCGGAATAAGCGAGCAAGGACCTGAAGGACTGCAAGGCTACCCTGGCGTACCCGGCGATCAAGGTCCTAGAGGCTCAGCTGGAATGCCGGGGCAACCGGGGATTAACGGCCGACCTGGATTCGACGGGCAGAAAGGCGATCGCGGAGAAATGGGGCTTCCGGTGTTAACCGGCGAACGCGGTTTGCCGGGATATAACGGGTTGAAAGGAGAGCCGGGCGATTTC
The DNA here is from genome assembly GCA_963556235.1 of Cryptophagus acutangulus. NCBI lineage: Eukaryota > Metazoa > Arthropoda > Insecta > Coleoptera > Cryptophagidae > Cryptophagus > Cryptophagus acutangulus. The sequence continues at coordinate 4,099,545 of OY744569.1, forward strand.
GGGCCGGATGGCTTCCGCGGGATAAACGGACGACCGGGAATTAAAGGACTGCGCGGTCCGAAAGGCTCGCCTGGTTTGGACGGATTAACTGGCGCTACTGGAGCGAAAGGACAAAGAGGGATAATAATACCGGGACCGCCTGGACGACCGGGAGCGCCTGGTTTTAACGGACTGCAAGGACGATTTGGAGATATTGGAATCGTGGGCGACGAAGGATATCCAGGCGGGCCAGGTTTACCCGGCGCTAAAGGCGAACCCGGATTTATCGGGCCGATTGGAGACCAAGGCGAGGAAGGCGGCGTTGGACTGTCCGGACATGACGGAATAAGAGGACGAGCTGGAATTCAAGGAGTGCCAGGCGATCGCGGGAATATGGGCTTCCCTGGCGCGCGTGGCCGTCCGGGACCTAAAGGCTACTACGGAATGTTGGGGCTCAAAGGATTGAGAGGCGATTTTGGTGCGGCTGGTTTTGCGGGTTTGCAAGGAGATCCTGGATTTCCGGGGCCGAGGGGTGACGCTGGCTTGCCGGGTTTCCACGGGCAAAAAGGTGATTCCTCGTTTAGTGGGGAGCAAGGCGAGTTTGGGGAGGAAGGATTGCCTGGAGCGCCTGGATATGATGGACGACCAGGTCTGCGTGGATTGCCCGGAATACCCGGCGATACCGGAGTTGATGTCTTCGGTCCGAATGGGTTGAGGGGCGAAGTGGGCGATCCGGGTTATAGCGGGCTTCCTGGCGCTATGGGTCCGAAGGGCGAGAACGGAAGTGCAGGTCTTCCAGGTTTGCCGGGAAGCTTTGGAGATATCGGATACGCGGGGCAAATCGGTATTCCTGGTCGATATGGCTTGAACGGACCGAAAGGCGAACGCGGTGAACATGGACCGCCAGGATACGAAGGTCCTAAAGGCGAGCGAGGAATGGAAGGCGAGCCTGGACGAATGGGACTGCCTGGAATGCCTGGGAATGAAGGAGCGATGGGAATTCGTGGACCTACCGGTCCGAAAGGACCCAAAGGAAACATTGGACTGCCCGGTTTGCAAAGCTTTGAATACGACACGGTGATCGGCGACTTTGGAGACGAAGGAATGCCGGGTTTACCTGGAATGAAAGGATTCCCCGGGGACTTCGGTCCGTACGGTCCCGCAGGGTTCAAAGGCGAACGCGGTGAGGAAGGCTATCAAGGATTGAGGGGCGAACCCGGTTATCCAGGTTTGAAGGGAATGCAAGGAGATATCGGACCGAACGGCTTGCCGGGTTTCGCGGGCGAAAATGCCCAACGTGGAGACGAAGGACTGCCCGGCTTTCCGGGACAGCCAGGTTTACATGGACGGCCGGGACAAAAAGGTGCTCCGGGTGACGAAGGTTATGAAGGGCCTGAAGGTATAACCGGAATCCCAGGACTTGGTTTGGCGGGGATGAAAGGAGAAGCTGGAGATTTCGGATTTACCGGAGCCCCGGGATTGGTTGGACTTGAAGGCCGTCCCGGATTGGATGGGCGGGTTGGTGCTAAAGGACGGAAGGGGATGACTGGCGATTATGGTTTTGCGTCGTTGAACTTCAAGGGGGAAGTTGGAGATGTGGGATTCCATGGAGCGCCTGGATTTAACGGCACGAAGGGGCAAGTTGGCGAAGCTGGACGCGATGGATTTATGGGACGAGAAGGACCGGTTGGTGAGAAAGGCACAACGGGTGATACGGGCTTCCCGGGGATTAACGGACGACCTGGACGACCAGGGCAAAAAGGCGAAGCTGGCGATTGGAGGTTCTTTTCGTCGAGTGGCTTGCAAGGAGAGCCGGGACTTCCGGGTTTCCAGGGGCCAAAAGGCTTCCCTGGAAAGTCGGGTTTGCCCGGGAATTACGGGTTGAGAGGACGGAAGGGCGAACGAGGCGAGCAAGGGATAGCGGGATTGCAAGGAATGATGGGACAAAAGGGACAGAGAGGAACGCCCGGGATCAACGGGTTGCCTGGTATTAAGGGGAATAGGGGGCGAACGGGGGCTAAAGGAGCGTCAGCTGCGCAAGCGCCTGGGCCGAGAAGTCGCGGGTTCTACTTCACCAGACATTCGCAATCCGAGATTGTGCCAGTTTGTCCGAGGAATACCGTCAAGCTTTGGGATGGCTTCTCTTTGCTGTACATCATGGGAAGTGAGAATACGAACGGGCAGGATTTGGGAGCGCCTGGTAGCTGCTTGAGGAGGTTCAACACGATGCCGTATCTTTTCTGCGACGTGAATAACGTTTGCAACTACGCGCAGAATAACCAGTACAGTTATTGGTTGTCGACCACGGAACCAATGCCGATGACGATGACCAATATTGACGCTCAACAAGTTAGGAGATATATTTCAAGGTAAATTTTGCGAGCAACATTTTTGGCGCGAATTAATTATTGTTGTAGATGTTCGGTTTGTGAGACGCCAACGAGAGTCATCGCCATTCATAGTCAGGAGACGACCATTCCCCAATGTCCTGGCGGATGGGAGGAACTTTGGGTTGGATACAGTTTCCTTATGGTAACTAAATTAGTCAAAATATTTAATCTTAACGTGAATATAATTTTTATTTAGCATACCGATGCTGGAGCCGAAGGATCCGGCCAGAATCTCGTCTCCCCCGGTTCCTGTTTAGAAGAGTTCCGACCCAAGCCATTCATCGAATGCCACGGCCATGGCCGTTGCAACTACTTCACGACGACGATTTCCTATTGGTTGGCCGTTATCGAGGAGTACGCGATGTTCCGAAAGCCGCGCGCCGAGACTTTGAAAGCGGGCGCGCTCACGACGAAGGTCAGCAGATGTGCCGTTTGCTCGCGGAAAATTTCGAATAGGGCGAGAGGGTCGCCGATTATTGAGAATCCGCCAAGTGAGCTCAGTCGCTATCCGTACCATAGGCCGAATTACAATCAGCCGAGTTACAATCCGTATCCTCAGCCTGGAGGGTATAGGCATTTGCAAACTGAGCGGAATAATCAACGACAACGATTCAGACAGGGTGGTAGACGACGTAGGCCGAACACTGCGCCCGTTAATGGGAACTCTATCTGAAATATTTAGTGCCATAGATTGTAATTATATGTGAATATAGTAAGTTAATTTAAGTGTTTGTAAAATAATGCTCCGATAATATGAAATTTTATTTGCGCATTCAGCGCGCTTTACTTTACTGGAAAGTGATTTTTGATTACTTAACTAGTTAGTCAATAATTTTATACCAAGGTGCTATTACTTAAGTTTTTAATTTTTAAGATGAGCTTGTGATCTGTTGTGCCTTTTTCAAACAAACATACAAAAACACTGCCAGATGAAATATATTTTTAATATCCGAAGTGTAATTAAATACTACTACTACTATTAATAAAAAAAGTTACTATAATAATTAGAATCATTAATGTCCTTATTAAAAATATTAAATGAAAGCTATATTAATAACAAAATGAAATGCATGTGAATTATACAGACTATAATAAACATTTATTAGTATTTTTTCATAATTATTACCGTCTTAATCAACTATTTATTGCAATTATCTCCAAGTGCGTCAATGAGTTTAAATTTCAAAAAAACTATGTACCAACACAGCTTTCCAGGATATCCCCAAAATAGCACCACCAAAATAACACCACGTTAACACCACAAATAAATAATAATTACCAAATGCAACCAGCAATACACACGTATTAATAAAAATATTCAGAACGCAATAGCACAGTTTGTAATTATAGCAAATAGTATTTGTTTATTGTAATTAATTAATTTGTGTAGTCTTTAACTCTACACATTGCAATTTATTAATAATAATAAATTACAAGAAATTGTATTACAAAACGAACGATACTGCGTAGTCTAATAGTGTGTTTACAGAGCTCTGTAATTTTAAATAACGAGTTAGATGTGCCTAAACTTAGATGGCGCAGGTGTGTTTACAGAGCTCTCTAATTTATGGGCGCTGCAACATTTGAAGTTTTGCAAGTTTTGAACTATTGCAAGCTCAAACTTTTGACGCCTCGAATTAAAGCAAGCAATCTCAATTTTTGTTTAGTATATTTCTGTGCGCGCTGAGAGTTAGACGTATTTGCAGTAACTTTGAATTTTCAAAATGTAATGGACATCGAAACGCAACATTCACCAAGACTTCTAGTGGTAAGAGCTTAACTGATAATTTAAGTAATTAACAATTCAATTATTTTTTGTTATCAATTTTATTTTTGTAAATTTTTGTACAGCATGTTTTAATTTTCAGAATGAAGTGAAGATTGAGGGTGAACATTCCAGGAATTGGACAGCAAGGCTCCAGTAGGGTAACGTGGCCTGTTACATAACACATTTGTATTTGTTATTTTTATCGTTAAATTAATTCTACTTTTGAAAGAGCTTGCAAACTTATTTGCGATTTCTCTTAAAATTTCCAAATTGCCATTTTTATTGGCAACACTGTATATTATTATGATTGTTGTATCAAAAGAAATCTACGATAGTTTTTGAATTAGAAGCCAAAACCCCAAATAATAATTAAGGTAAATTTTTAGCAGTTTTGGTTTACCTTAATTATTATTTTTTTTTTTAAAAAACTAATCACACGATTGACCTGAAACTTGGTGAATATCTTAATTTCAATATACTTAATCACCCTGCCAAATTTCATAAGAATCTAATTTTTGGGCGAAATCGAAAAATTAACAAAGACTATAGTCTTTGTTCATTTTTGGCCCAAAAAATCGATTTTTTTCCGATCTTTACGATATTTGGCGTGCTAATAAAGTATATCACAATTAAGATATTTAGAAAGTTTCAGGTCAATCGTGTGATTAGTTTTTAATAAAAAAATAATTAAGGTAAACCAAAACTTTGGTAAAAATTTACTTAATTTTTTTATTTAAATATTTTAATTTTATATCTAAATATCTTAATTTCGATATGCTTTATCACCATGCCAAATATCGTAAAGATTGGAAAAAAATCGATTTTTTGGGCCAAAAATGAACAAAGACTATAAAAGTCTTTGTTAATTTTTCGTTTTCGACCAAAAATTAGATTTCTCTGAAACTTGGCAGGGTGATTAGGCATGTCGAAAATAAGATATTCAGCAAGTTTCAGGTGAATCGTATGATTAGTTTTCAATAAAAAAAATAATTAAGGTAAACCAAAAAGTGCTAAAAATTGACGACTTTAATTATTTTTTTTTAAAAAAACTAAGCACTCCATTGACCTGAAACTTATTGAATATCTTATTTTCGACATGCCTAATCACCCTGCCAAGTTTCAGAGAAATCTAATTTTTGGTCAAAAACAAAAAATTAACAAAGACTATAGTCTTTGTTCATTTTTGGCTCAAAAAATCGATTTTTTTCCGATCTTTACGATATTTGGCATGGTGTTTAAGCATAAGAATATTAAGAAATTCAGCAAGTTTCAGGTCAATCGATTGATTGGTTTTTAATTAAAAAAATAATGAACACTAATTTTTAAGAATTTTTTATTTTTCTTTATATTTCAAAAAGTATAATACTTACATCAAAACCGATTACATTTTTGAGTTTAGGACCATTTTAATTAGTTTTATGGTTTGTTTCAGAAGTTATAGGAATTTTGCATCGGCAACAATTCAACTACATTTAGTTTAGGGATTTTTGCGGTTTAGTTCGAGATTATAAAATTTGATTGTATTGGTGGTTGCCTAATTATTTTTTATAGAGTCCTGTAACTGTTGGTAAATAGTTAATTCCGCTCGACACGAGGTGGCGCAGGTGTGTTTACAGAGCCCTGTAATTGTTGGTCTACGAGTTAGCATTACTCAAAACCAGATGGCGCAGGTGGGTTTACAGAGCTCTGTAATTTTTGAAAACGAGTTCAGACTACGACTAACTAGATGGCGAAGGTGTGTTAAATTACAAAGCTCTGTAATTTAGGGACGCTGCACACTTGGAAATTTTGCGATCTTTGAACCATTGCAAGTTCCAAAATTTTAACGCATCGTAGTAATGCAACCGCAACGCAATTTTAATAATTCTTGTTTAGTATATTTCTGTGCGCGGCGAGAGCAGGGTATGCGAGCCCATACCGGTCGAAAAATTATACGTTTTTAGTACCCCTGGTAATAGTAGATGGCTCTGTGAAGCAACTTGTCTGCTGCTCATGCGTTTGGATTGTTTGAAATCAGACAAATGACATTTAACAAGTTTATTTACCATTTCCATCGTGTTTCAGTTATTTTCGTGTTTTTGAGCCTTTCGTTTTTTGAGTGTTGTGTTTTTAGTGATTAATTATAAACTTTTAAAGTTTAAATTGGAAATTTTCTTTCTAATAAGGTATGATACATTTCTGTTATTTATATTATGCCTAATGCTTTGCTTCATCTAATAAAAATTCTATCAAAACAAATGTTTTTGTTTCAGAATTATGAGTCATCGTAATGATTGTGCTATCTTTGGATGCACAGATAAAACGTCTCTTAGGCATTCATTCCCAAATCCTAATAAAGATTTGGAAAGATTTAATCTTTGGTTGGATATTTGTAAGAATCCAAAATTAGCTGCATTTTCCGTAGAGCAGATTTATAAAAGTCATTTGGTGTGTCAACAGCATTTCGTTGCAGAACATATTTCACGAAACAATCGTGTATTTAAAAATGCAATTCCTAAACTTAATTTGCCAGGTAAGAATTTGTTTGATTTTCAATATTTTCACCTTTACCAAATAAACTTCCATTAATTGTTTTTTAATTACTTCTAGGTATGCAGCAGAGATGTATGCAGTCGATGTCGAATGAACCCGAAGATACTCTAGATGATATTTCTGTAACTTTTTCTACGAATCGTAAGTGAAATTATTACTTAAAAAATACACAATAAACTCAACCATTTGTTTCAGGCTCGGTTTCAGACTTTCATCAGACCTTTGATCAAAATGAAATTGATTTTCCGGAAATTCCCGAGGTATCTTCCAAAAAACGTAAGTATTTTGGACTTCAATGTAACAAGATTTCAAATGTGTAATTGAAATATACTTTATTGCCTCGTATTTAAACCTTACATTTAGACCACATTTTACTAAATATGACCTATGAATGTGACTAACCACACCGACAAATGTCACATTCATATGTCACATTTGGTATATGTCATATGCAGGTAAATGTAATCGAAATTTAATGTGTAAATATGGGCCAATAAATATCAAATATTTAAATTTTATTATTGTAATTCTAAAATTATTGATTTTAACATATTATAAATAGGGGCATTAGTATAAATATGAAAGTTAAATATAAATATTAAAATATTTAGTGTTGTATTTTTAAATTTTTTAGTTTTTCCCTAATTTAATTTTTTTAAATTTAATTGTTAATTTTTTATTATTATTAAAACGACTGTAACTATCTATAAAACAATTTGTAAACGCGATTTAATAACGATTTAATAACCGCTAACTAACTCATTAGCTCAATTTAAATTTGTAGCATCTATTTCTGGAAGAGATAGATGCTACAATGAACGCGCCGAAGTAATTCATTGTTCAACTTAAATTTGAATTTTCCCGCCCTATTCCTTTAGTACTCCTGGTAATAGTAGGTGGCGCTGAAATTCATTATTTCTAAAGTACATGTGCGGTTCCATTCTCCCCGTAGGGTATTATCTCTGGGCGAGAGTCAGACGTATTTACAGTAACTTTGATCTTTCAGAATGAAGTGGACATCGAAACGCAACATTCACCAACACTTCTAATGGTAAGCTTAACTGGCAATTGAAATAATTAACAATTGAATTATTTTTTGTCATCAATTTTTATTATTTTAAATTTTAGTACAGCATTTTTCAAACAAAGCTATAGTCTTTGTTAATTTTTCGACCAAAAATTAGATTTTGCTGAAATTTGGCAGGGTGATTAGGCATGTCGAAAATAAGATATTCAGCAAGTTTCAGGTCAATCGTGTGATTAGTTTTTATTAAAAAAAAAAAAAATAAGTAAATTTTTAGCAACAGTTTTGGTTTACCTTAATTATTTTTTTAATTACAAAACTAATCAATCGATTGACCTGAAACTTTCTGAATATCTTAATATTGTTATGCTTAATCACCATGCCAAATATCGTAAAGATCGGAGAAAAATCGATTTTTTGGGCCAAAAATGAACAAAGACTATAGTCTTTGTTATTTTTCGAATTTTTTTGAAAATTAAGTTTCTTTGAAATTTGGCAGGGTGATTAAGTATATTGAAACTAAGATATTCACCAAGTTTCAGGTCAATCGAGTGATTAGTTTTTTTAAAAAAAAATAATTAAGGTAAACCAAAACTGCTAAAAATTTACCTTAATTATTTTTTAAAATCACTCGATTGACCTGAAACACAATCAAATTTAAATTATTTTAATAAAAGGGTGTGCTTACTGCGGCGGACACTTTCGGGATATTCAAAGTCTGGCTGCATCGTTGAAGTTCCGGGGCACAAACACTTGTTCGCAGTCACTGCTGTTGACGGGCACTTCTTCTTCCATTTTTTCCTTGAATTTATTGGACACATCCATGGACATTGGCCCGATCTGGACACATTTACAAAAGTTTATTCATCGACTTCGAATTAAATTCAAATCGCCGAAAAAACTGCGGCTTTCGTTCTTGAATAAAAATTGGTAACGAGTTAGTGCACTCGAAACTAGATGACCGCAGCTGTGTTTACAGAACTCTGTAATTGTAGGTAACGAGAGTTAGTGCTGCTGCAAGGTAGATGACGCAGGTGGATTTACAGCGCTCTGTAATTGTTGGTAACGATAGTTAGTGCTGCTCCAAACTAGGTGGCGCAGGTGTGTTTACAAGCGCTGTAATTGTTGATAATGAGCTACCAGTGCGTGAAACTAGCTGGCGCAGGTGGATTTACAGAGCTCTGCAATTCTTGGTCAACGAGTTGGGTGTGCTCAAACTTAGATGGTGCAGGTGTGTTAAATAAAAATAAATTGCTTGCTTGTAATAAATGATAAATAAACTTGTAATAAACTTATCCTATAATAATAAATTAAATAAACTAATTCATACTGCTTAATTACTACAAATAATTGATTTTACTTTACGGTATGTATTGAAAGTTGCCTATGAATAGTTATTATTGGGTTTTGTTAATTATTTAGTTTAATTAACCTCATTATAATGGATTTCAACACTTATATGTACAGAATACATACCCACAAACTCAAAAATGCAATTTGTTTTGTTCTAAGTATTATACTTTTTGAAATATAAAGAAAAATCAAAAATTGTTAAAAATTGGTCTTAATTATTTTTTAAATTAAAAACTAATCACTCGCTGGCCCGAGATTTGGTGAATTCCTTAATATTGTTATATGCCTAATCACCATGCCAAATTTCATAAAAACCTGAGAGATGAAGATTTTTGGGCGAAAAATTATCAAAGAGATACATTTTAGGCCCAAATTTTTAGGCCATTTTAGGCCTCTTTGATACATTTTAGGCCCAAAAGTCGATTTTTTCCGATCTTCATTAAATTTGGCATGGTGATTAAGCATCATTAAATAAAGATCTACGCCAAAATACAAGTCAATAAAAAAATCAGTTTTTAATTAATTAAATAATTAATACCAATTTTGGTTTTTTCTTTATATTTTTAAAAATATAATACTTACAGCCAAACCGAATACCATTTTAAGTTTGTTCGAATTAATTGTATAATTACTGATCAAAAAAACGAATATATAAATCCTAATTCCCAAAATAACTAATTAAAACACCCATTTAATATTCTGCATAGACAACCAACAATACAACTTCTTATATTTTTTTATTCTACTAAACTAGAGGAGCTACAATAAACTAAACTACAAATTTAAGTTTATTATAAGATATTGAATAAATATAAAGCTTAAAAACCTGCAATTAATGTGTAATTAATATAAAAGTAAATACCGTTCAATTTTCCGTGGTGTGATCCAAGGTCCAACGTAGTGTTATTTTGGGAATATTTTGGACAGCTGTGTTGGTACACAGTGTTTTCAAATTTAAACTCAGGGACGTACAACATAGAGATATTTGCAATAAATAGTTGATTAAGACAGTAATAATTATGAAAAATTAATAATAAATGTTTATAATAGTTTCTATAATTCAGATGCATTTAAATTAGTAGCATTTTGTTATTAATATAGCTTTACCAGTAAAAGTAAGAACATCAGCGAAAAATGACAATCATTCCGAGGAAAGCGACCAAGGCGAAATTATGCTGGGAATGGTAGAAAGGGAGGATATGGATTTATTAAATAACGCAAATAGTTCGTACAATAATAACAAAGTCAAATACACTGCGTAAGTTTGAAGCAAATTAAATATAGTGTCGCAACTTAAACGTACCTAATTTGTAGTCCCTCGAATGTAAAAGTAAGGAAACGCAAAATCGAAGAAGGGCAACACTCGAGTTGGGATACCTTTAAATAAAATACACAATAAGAAAATATGAGAGGAACGACACGCACACCACGACTACAAAACAGCAACTGATTGCTACGCGCGCCGCCGCCTCTACTTATACCTACTATCGTCAATGTTGCCAATATGAAAAAAAAATGAAATATGCTTAATTGATAGCATTTAAATTACATTTCAACTATAAAACTCCAAACAATTAATACATAAACCACGTAATTTGTGTTATTTACATTTTAAACGCATTTTACAGCAATTTGTAAGCCAAATTCCGCAAATATTATGGAACCAAGTTGCACAACGGGAAAATAGGCAACCAGCAAAACAGAGATCATTCAAATTTTGCACGCAAATGTTAATTATGTTGCGATTTAAATAAAAATAGTTTAAAAAAATGTCTTTATCTTGTAAACAAACGCGTTATCATACTTTTTGAATATAATATTAAACTGAAGGAACAGTGGGACTGGGAGCGTTTTGGGTTGTATGCAAAGTGCCACAATCAACATTTCCCGGTGCATCGCAAACATTTTTGTTAGGGTTGAAATATGTGGCTGGTGGACAGGTAAGTTCAATCACATTTTGATTGGAGCACACGTAGAATTGCCAACAGTTGACATCGTGTGCTAGGTAGACTGGCGTTTCGCCATCGTGTTCCGGACATCTTGCTACAAAAAATATTTTTGGATTATGTTGAAACTTCGCAAATATTATACGGGGGAGGGAAATATGTTGATGGAATATACAGGGGAGGAGAAATTTTTGCAAGTGTGGCAAAGAAAGAGCGGTGCGCATGCGATCGTAGGGGTGGATATGCAACCAGTAAAACAGGTACATTTGCATCTCCGTCGCACTCGCTGTTTGCCTCGCTCTGTCTTTATCGCACGTTTTTGATTTTTGGTACTTACAATCTATGCGCACTGAGGGGGCATTCTTAGTCAGTTCTAAAAGTAATATAAGTAAAATATTAAATAATATTCATAATAATAATTTAATATTATTATTAAATTTACCTTTTTGGAAAGAAACTTGCGCTAAGCACACCAGCAACAAAACAATTTTGAACATTTTGGATTTCGCGTCGTACTAGATCGACTAATTAAATGTGATTGGCAATATGTTTCGCGATATTTCTTTTATATAATTAGATAGCTTGTTTTTCAGCGGAAAATGATAAGAAATTTGAGGTATTTTATTATCCGATTGCGATATAATCAGTTTTTGGAATTTGTTTTTTTGTTGTTAATTGATGATTGCGATCGGGAATTTATTTGTATCATCATTATGTTACACCTGGAGTAAATATTTACTTTGATTTCATCGGAGATTAATTAATTGCTAATTATTTGCTTTTCTTTGTAGCAATTAATTGTTAGTAAAATAATAATAGTTGGCAATAGAAAATAGCTGGAATTAAATTGTCGGAATTTTTTTGTCGGAATTTTTTGTTTAATTTTTAAAATATATTTTAATGTTATTTCACTTTAAAATCTTAAAGATAAAAAGACTGCGTGGACTATTTTTGTATCGCGATTTTTAATAAGCCCTTGACTTTTGTTGCGCTAAAATCAAAAGATAATTGATTTTTTGTTCTAAATTCGCGGAATTCTATTTATAATTAAATTACAAAAAAATGTAATGAATTTTTGTGCAACAATTAGTTACTAGAAATCTAAAAATAATTTTTTTATGTCGAAAAAAAAAATAATAATATTAGAGATTAAATAATAAATTAAAATAAATTTCATATTTTCCATTAAAATAAAAATATTATTTTAATTAAATTTAAGAAAATATTAAATTTTTTTGGGTTTACAAATAAAAAAATTGTTTAAAACGCAAAGAATTTATTAATTTCTTCCTTATATCTATTATTTAAAATTATGTTACCAATGAAAAACAACATTTTTAATTAACTGGCGCTAAAGTGGTTTGCAAATCACCACAATTAACATTTCCGGCGACATCGCAAACATTCAGTCCGAAATCCGCCTGGAAATAAGTGCCAGGAGCGCAACTAAGTTCCACCAAATATCCATTCGAACATTCGTAAAATTGCCAACAATTTGTATCATGTTTCAAGTAAATCGGCAGCGCGCCTTCTTCTTGCGCTGGACATCTTGCTAAAAAATTACTAACCACTGAAAAAAATTTCGATTGGAGTTTTTTGGGAACTTACGATCGCGTACGGGGTCTGAAAGCTCAATTGCGGTGTTCAGTTGAATGCCTAAAAGAATTTAATTAATTATTAAATATATTTAACTAAAAATTTAATTACTATTAAATTTTATTTATAAATATTTTATTTACCTCTTTGGAGAGAGACGTGTGCCAAGCACACCAACAGGACGAAATATTTGAACATTCTGGATTGGTAGCAGCACTAAGAAGACACTAAAGATGAATGGCAAAATTTTAAAATTTTGCTCTTTTATAGCGAAATAAGTCAAGTGGATTGTTTTTCATTCAATGTCAATATTTCACGTAGATTATCGATAGTTAAATGGAATTTTTGCTTAATCATAAACGCTTCGATTGAAAGGATTAATAAGTCAAAAGATTAAATCGACCGACGAAATTATTTAAAATTTATTTGACGATAAACTTTCGTCAGTTTGCTGCGGAAAAAATTCAAATAATATTTTCCCGCCAAAAACGGTAAAGGCGCCAAAATAATTTCAAATTGTCTCAAACAGTTCGTTTATTAACTAAACTAATTTACAGCGATTCAGTGGTGACTGGCACTCCTGCGGTCGTTTGCAAATCACCACATTTAACATTTCCTGGTGCATCGCAAACATCCAACTTAACATTGAAATAAGTGCCTGGTGGACAAGTGAGTTCGTTCAAATATCCGTTCGAGCACTCGTAGTATTGCCAGCAATTGACATCGTGTGCTATATAAGTTGGAGTTGATCCATCGTGATCTGGACATCTCGCTAAAAAAAAATTTAAATATCTTCTGCTAAATATTTCTTGGTTGTTTCAGTTACGATCTGTTGGGTTTTCGGATGTGGAAGGTTCATCAGTAGTAACAATTTCGACAGTCGTGTCCTCGATGACCGTCGTGCTTTCTTCTTCTTCGATGAAGACGTCTAAAATTAAATTATGTAATTTTTTAATTGATAATTTTTTTTTTTTAAAATAGTCAAAATTTCTACTTACTTCGCTGGAAAGAAACGTGCGCCAAGCACACGATTAGCAAGACGTATTTGAACATTTTGGATTTATTTAGCGCTAAGATACTAAATGTAGTAAGAGTGTTTTACATGATTTTCCTTATATAGGTCCGAATTGAAGTGGTTACTTTGTCTGATCGATCGAAGTAGCATTTTTTTCTTGATAAAATTTAATTGACATTTATCGAAATCTGAGATTTTTTTTTAAATAATGTTTGAAGAAGTCATTCAGATATTACGTGGAATTTTTTCGGATGACATTCATTTATTGTTATCGCAAAGTGTCTAGAAAGATATATTTGGACGTTTTCGTTAAAATATTAAAAAATGCAACGAACACATTTTCACTTTCCATGTTCAGTTTTAAAAAACTTTGAAAATTATTTTTATGCTTTTTCAAATCAATTCTAATAATAATATCGCTTTCACCCATATTAACGACAATTTACAACTAAAACTTCTCAATTAATTTTTTTAACGCTAAAAAATAAGTTTTTTTAATTTGGGCGAAGGCGCCAATTTAGTGCTTTCCGTCAAGTTTTCCGTTAAAATAAAAGTTCAGAACATTAAATACCATTTAGTAGTCATAAACAACTCTACCCGTGCACTTTAGCACCACAATGAAGAAACTTTACCAATTCACCAAATTCTTCGGCCTAAATTTCCGCAAATTTAATTCGAAAATCAACCGCCTCACTTTAACGTACATTATCGCAATTGCAATCCTCTACACCATACTCATATATTTTGCAGGACTCGATCAAAAATTAGAAGCCACCAATCAAGTGATTGTCACGTTATTATTGGCGGGAAATATTTTGCAATTCTATTCAAACATCGTCTACAGCTTTTCCTACTCGAATTATCCACTGCAACTCAGCAAAATCGCAAACGAAGACTATAATCGAATATCAATCCGACTAATCGTCTTCGCATTGATTTACGGGACATTTTACTTCACTTCCGATTGCGTCCTCGCAGTCAAATTGGTTCAAAATAAAAGTTTGTTCACTTGGTTGGAAATCAATATCGCTTTACTAATGAGCTTCATTCGCAACGTATTTATTTGCGGCAACATGTATTTGGTTTATATTAAATTAAGCTGGATTAATAACGAAGTGAAAAGTTTAACTTTCGCTAAAAAATCGAATATCGCAATTTTGAAAATTAATTTTGGCGATTTGGTGACGAAATACGCAAGTTTGATTGAGTTCGCGCAATTTATTTGCAGCTCGAATGCGTTGCCGATTTTATTTACGATTTTATTTGCCACTTTTACGTCCACTAAGGACGTTTTGCTGATGGTGAAAGTGGCGGATTTTAAGGCGCTGCATTTTTTGGATTTGATGAATAAATTGGTTTTTACCGCGGTTAATGTTATGATGGTAATTTTACCGTTTTATATTAGCAAATTGCAGGTGGGTGTTTTTTTTATAAATAAGAGCGTTTTAATTTAATAATTTTTAGATTGACAACATTTTGTTGAACAGTTCGAAAATATTTTTGAACAGCCAATTTAACAGTCAGACTGGCAGTAATGTAAGTAACTCACCCCAAAAAATTTTTCGTAATAAAATGGAATTTTTTTCTAAAAAAAATATTTTCAGGTTTTTGTCTCATATTTTCAAATGAAACAAATTAAAGTCGATTTTTCCGTTTTCGGCGTGTTTAAGCTGCACATTTCAGCGATTGCTACGGTAATAATTTTTTAAAAAATAATTTTAATTTTTTTTAAAAAAATAATACAAATTTTTCGAAAAAAAAATTATTTAAAAATATTTTTAAAAAATAATTCAATTTTTTCAGGTCAGTGCCACCGCTGTGGCTTATTTTATCTTAGCACTGCAATTTTATGGCGATAAACCACTAACCACCGCAATGCAAGTCTCTTATTCGAGTAAAATGACCAAAAATCTTGGAGTTTACTAAAATTCAAACTTTTGCTTATTTTGATGGGAAATAATAAAAATTACATAATCACCTTAAATATAAACTTTTAACGGACTATTACAATGCTTTTAAATCTAAAATGTTCCACACAATAATTTACCAAAATTACTTACCCTTCGTGATGCAACATAATCGTCCACATTAAATATTGTGTAAGTAGTCGTGCACAATGAAGAAACTTCACTTATTCACTAAAATATTCGGACTAAATTTCCGCAATTTTAATTCGACAAACTCGAAAATATGCCTAACGTACATTTTCGCGCTTACAATAACTTACACAGTTCTAATTATTTTGGCAAAGCCTAAACAAGAACTGGAAGAAACCAATAAAGTAATCGTTAATTTACTACTAGTGGGTAATATCCTACAATTTTATTCCAACATCATTTACTGTCTTGCCTACACGAATTATCCGCGAGAACTCCGCAAAATCGCCAACTTTAACGAAGAAAGCGCTAATAAAATATCAACCCCTTTAATAGCCTTCGCGCTAATTTACGGGACGCTTTACTTTACCGCCGATTTCTATATGACAGTCATGTCAATCAAAAATAAAAGCGCATCAACTTGGCTGGAAATTAATATCGCGCTACTAATGAGTTTTGTTCGCAACATTTTCATTTGCGGCAACATGTATTTGGTGTACATCAAATTAAGCTGGATTAACGCCGAATTGAAAAGCCTAACATTCGCTAATAACACAATGTTGAAGCTTAATTTTGGCGAATTGGTCGCAAAATACGCGACTTTGATTGAGTTTGCTCAGTATATTTGCAAAGCGAATGCGTTGCCGATTTTATTTACCATTCTATTCGCCACGTTTACCTTCACGAATGACGCTTTCCTTATGGTGAAAGTAAAGGATTTCGATGCAGCGCATTTTTTGAATTTGGCGAATAAAATGGTGTTTCATGCGCTTGGTTTAGTAATGGTAATATGGCCGTTTTATCTTACCAAATTGCAGGTAAATCGTTGTCGCCCCATGTTTGCTCGTTCGTGATGTCCTCGTGTTGCAGATTGATCGCATTTTGTTGAATTCTTCGAATGTATTCACGATGACGACGCGCACTAACCTCAAAATGAACAATCGCTTCGGTACTAATGTTGGTGGACGTACATTCTGTTACTTTTATCATCAAATAACTGCATTTTGTTTCAGACTTTCGTCTCTTACTTTCACATGAAGCACATTGAAGTAGATTTCTCGGTATTTGGAATTATTAAATTGCACATTTCCGCCATTGCTACTGTAAGAAAGAACTGTCACAAACGAATCAAAAATAATTTTGGTTTTTTAGGTTGGTGCGACTGCGGTCGCGTATTTCATATTAGCATTACAATTTTATGGCAATAAAGCAAAAATAACAGCACAGGATGTTACTTATACAATTAAGCGTGGATAATACAATCGTTAGTATTAAAAGTTTCAATTTCGCTTGTATTTTTATCATTTTGTTTCGCAAATGCAACCAGCAATACACCTACATCAAAGTTCACTAATAAAGCTGAAATACTGTCAAATTTTACTACCACCAATTAGTACGTGTCGTTTATAATAAAAATAGTATTTTCTATAATTATTAATTAAATAATTCATTGCAAAATAAATTTAAACTCGGCGCTTTTGTCCGACTGAGTCGCATGCGTACCAACATCTTAACCTTTCAATATTCGTCTGTCAGCTGTCATAAAAATATATAGAAGAAAAATAATATGGCACCAAGGCGCTGTACAAGTACAATAAAAAGCTCGAATCGTATAAACTACAACAACATGAACCTGAAAGACGTATTATGTTCGATTTGCAGTGAAATCCTAATTAAGCCAGTATCGCTACCATGTAACCACACATTCTGTGCATCATGTTTCAACGGTGCAATCGAAAAAGGCAACCTCATTTGCCCTGTTTGTCGCGTACGTATCGGATCCTGGCTGCGATCAGCCAAAAGAAAAGACCAACTAGTGAACGAGACTCTGTGGAAAGCCATCAATCAAACATTTCCGGATCACATCAAAAACAAGCTCAACAACGCCACTCAGGAACAAGGTATTGTTTACCTATCGAATGTTGGTAAACAACTTTATAATTTTAATATTACAGAAGCGATAAAAATAGCAAGGCTGAGCGAGGAATGCGCCAAGGAGGAAACGTCCAACTTCGACTATCAGCCGATTGCGAAACAGAAACCGGACGAGAAAAAGAAGTTCACTTGTAAAATATTGTTCCTGGATAAGGACAAGTCGACGAGTCCGAGCATACATAATGTGAAGCGGCTCAATCTCAAATTGTTACCGATTAAGAAGTTGTTAGAGAATGAAACGAATAGCGATAGCAGTGACGTTATCGAATCGGAGTGTCGCTATTTCAAGCCGATCGAGCGGCCGCCATCGCAGAAGACGTCACTCATCAAAGTTCCTGCCGAGAAGCCCACTACTAAATTAGCAGCGGAAATTAGGTAGTTAAACGAAATTATAAAATATTCGCCCAAATGTAGGCAACCCACAAAACATCGTCAGTGACGTCGTCTACTTGATTATTAATTTTTCATATTTTTGGATATATTTTAAAGGCCCAAAAATTGAAAAAAAAAATTATAATATAATTTTCTATTTGATATATTTTTAGTGCACCGATCGGCGAAATAAATTTCGTCCCGAACATGACCGAATCCGCATTCACTGCACTGTCGTCCGCTCTGCAAGAGCTCCAATCAAAAGCGTCAGCGAAACGCAAATGTGCCAGCCCCTTATTGCAATCGAGCAGTAATGTGAAGAATTCGAAATTACGGAAGAAATTGTATTACGAGGCGAATAAGTCGTCACTCGACGAAAAGCAGCCCGATCAGATCGAGTCGGATTTGGCGATGGCGCGCAAATTGCAACAGCAATATAATCAAGCGTATCGGAATTTTTGTAAGAGAAAAACTAGGAGCACTAATCAATTGTTGGACGATTACGTGCTGAGTAGTTATTTGGTGAAGTAAGATTTTAGGTTTTTCAGTTCGAATATTTAAGTGATAAATTTGTGATTGTTATAAACACTTTTTTCTCTTTAGTAGGTGTATTGCAACAAGATTGCGCGATGAAAAAAAAATTGAATTGTTACTAATTTACTAACCAGCTACGATTTAGTCACTGTTGTGTTATATTTAAAAATTTAAATTTAATTTTATACAGACAGAGCTTCACATTCTTTAGTCAGCATTAATGATTTGTTATTTGCAACTTGTGTTACAATAAATCAATCGATTAATGAACTGACCAATAATTTCGTCGGACGAAACAAACAATCCTTTGTTCATATTTTTGTACATTGCTGTCGCTCATCAATTAAAAAGCGCTGTATTTATTTTTACAATAAAATGACAAATGCAAAACAATCCAGTTTTTTTCTCTCAGAGCGCGCCGAATAAATAACAAACAAAAATGGTTCATAATTTAATAATAGGATTCTCTACTTACAATAAGTCAGCTGAACCCACTTCATTTGGCACCCTGCAAACCAACACAAAAATACAATAAATAATAAATTAAACACAAAGTTACTGCATGAGATTGATTGGATTTTCGGGAACAGGATCGATTTGTTCGACGTCCGAACAGGTGCAGGTTTTATTAGTAGTATCAATGTTAGGATCAAGCAGCGGACAAACTTTCTCTTCAACATGTTCCTTTACCTGCACTTTAGCTTTCTCAGCAACCGGCGTCGACGACTCATCTGAAACAAGTGACATAGCTGATTGTTTAACGCTACCCCAAGCTTCGGGAAGACTAGGCAACTTTGGTAGCGACGGTAGCTCCAATGAAGGATCGCCCTTTTTCACTGCAAACGCATTGACATTTACCCACAGCCGCAATTTATTACGATAAAGCGAAACGATTCTTACCACCGTAGGCGAAGTTGTAAGCGATCGTCAGGTACTTCTTCGTCTCAACCAAAGCAACCTGCGAGTATTGCGCTGCTTCCTTCGGGTAGCAAACCGCGCCCATTCCCAAAGCGCCAGTGGTCGCGTAAATGGTCTTCTTGATAAGCCCACCGCGCAATCCGAAGATCAAGCCAGTCAAAGCACCAATTCCAATAGCGCCGGCTTTCGGAGTCGTATTGTTTTCTTCGCGCAAATATCCAACCAACCCTAATTATGTTTGTCAATAGATGGAATCGTTTAACAATAATTTTACGTACATTCAACATTATCGCGGCTTTCCTTCAGATACTCAACGCCAACGCGTTCGTACGCTTTGATCTCATCGGAATACTTGGTGACAGTTTGTCGCACCGTTCGAATAGAATCTTCGAGAAAATTTGACACCTCGCTGGTTTCGACCACGTTCGATTTGACTAATACTGGCTCGTTCGTGTAAATCGGTAGTTCACTAGCTCTGCATAGATTGTTGGTTTCATTTACGTGGCTTTGTAGTTTAGCTTCGGCGATTACGGTTGCCGCTGGTACAAGCAATCGAGTTAAAATCTGTAATATTACGTAAGCGGTTTAAAATTATGTAAGAATGAAGGTTTATTGTTACTTACTTTGCTGGATATCATTTTTGGTTGTGTTTTTGTGGAGTGGCTGCGAAGAATTGTGTTTTATTTTACTCGAGTTCGGTCTTTTTGATTTTAACAGCTGACAGATGATAATAAATTTGACAGTCTGCTGCCAACATAAAATGAACTATTTCCCTGTTCAATCTTGAATCACTTTACTAATTTAAATTAGTTTAATTAAACTAAATATATTAAATTTAGATAAATTAAATTTCAAACTAGCATATTAATGTAATTATTATAACTAATTAACGTTAATTAATAAATAATTTACAAATTTATGTTGGCACCTTTGAAAAGTGACATTAGTCAGGGCCTTGACTTGACAGTTGCCTCGAAATAAATTAATCCGTGTTTATTTAACATAATTTATCATTAATCAGTACGTTCACAACGAAATTCCATAGAACAATAGTTAGTTAATAATCCGTACCTTTAAATATGACAATGGGCGATGAAACACCATCGACATCCTTGATTCTGCCAGTTTTAATACGCCCCATCTTGTCACAGGTATGTTTACAACACCTAATCACATTAACAATTCTAATTAGCGTTCTTTAGTTGGAGAAACAAGATGTTTCTGCCTCACAAACACTACGCTCTGCGCTCACCAAAGCCGAAGCGTCGTATCCGGGCCTCACCTACGATCTGGTCGTTGGAATTATGCGACGGGCTGATTTGCAAGTGAACATGAACGAGAACATTCTGCGACTGCAAGGCGCTGCTTCCGACACTGACGGTAAACACGCTCGCCTTACACTGAAATTGTTTACTAACCGTTCGTTGCAGTTGTAGAATATAGACTGAACCGATCCGAAGACGCTTTCCAGGAGCTGAACAAGAAGTCTGCATCGCTAAAGCGAATTCTTAGTAGGATACCTGATGAAATAACGGACAGGAAAACCTTTCTAGAAACTATCAAGTGCGTTGTAACGCTGTACTTTACGTACGTTTTTTAATTAGTTTGTTTGCAGAGAAATTGCCAGTGCCATTAAGAAGCTGTTGGATGCCGTGAACGAAGTAAACGGATTTATTCCGGGCAGTACAGGAAAGCAGGCCTTGGAACAGCGGAAGAGGGAGTTTGTTAAATATTCCAAGCGGTTCAGTAATACGTTGAAGGAGTATTTTAAGGAGGGACAGTAAGTTTTAGGCGGGTTTCAGCTTTTGAATGTATGGCAACAAATGTTGCGTATGATAAATGTTGATATTTTTGGCAACAAACCGAGAAAAGTCGTAATTTTGTTGCGAATGCAAAATTGTGTATGCAACCAGGCATACATCATATTGTTGGACGATTTTCTCCAACTCGCGACATCTATCGTGGTTTCAAAAAAGGAACGTTCATTTATTTTATCGGCGCCAAATTTGTTTGAATATTAATTTGATTTATTTGAATATTAATTTGAATTATTTTTTTCAGCGCCAATTCAGTATTTGTAAGTGCACTCTATTTGATCCACCAGACGAACATGATAATTGCAACGGTGAAAAATAAGTGCGAATAAAATTAAAATGTATACAATAAAAATTGTCTTAGTTAATGCATTGACGAAAAAGTTCAAAATACTGTTTGATTAATTTATGAATGACAATTAGATTAGTTTTTGGTAATGGAATGGAAATTTATATTGTATTATTATATGTTATCAAAGTATTGTTATTAGAAAGAATTGTGATTGTAAATTCTGTAACACTATTATCAATCAAATCTAAATAGATCTATTTAGTAAACACCGAATTTTTGTCGCCTTAACATGAAATCCCGTTGCAAAACAAATTTACTTCGTCGAAGAAATATTCTTCTATTTGTTCGAGAAAACTTTCTCATCGTCATGACAATTTTCCTTTACATTTCCCATCCCCGGCATTTGCATTTGCGTAAACCGTCACGTTGCACTTTCACGTGCACGGTGAAATTCATCTCAGTGCTCGATCTTCTATCAATTTACCTCGAGTAAGCAAAGTGTGTATGTCGTGCATTGAGAACAATTTCCTATTAACTTGTTCATCGTTTGCTTTAGTCATATATGCGACACATTCGTAATATTTGATAACTTATCTGATTAATGTATGGCACAAATTCCGTTTGATTTTGTATAGTTGAACGCGCTTAATTGAAACAATTAATTTTGGTGCAATTTTTTGAAAATTCTATTTAGGGTAAGTTTGGCATATTTTTTTTTGTAAAATATTTAAGAATATGCATGCTCATTTTTTGTATTTTTATTTATTTATTTTTTTGAAAAACAATTTTTTTTTTAATTTTTTTTAAAATAATTAAAAATTCATAATTACTAAATTAATTAATATTAATTAAACTATCAATCAATATTAATGTTATTTAAAAGAATTAATATTGATTAAAAAGCAAATTAATAAATTTCCAAAATAATTTCTAAACAAAATTTTTTTCTTATTTTTTTGTATTTTTTTTTCTATTTATTTTTATTGGAGAAAAAAGTTATTATTCAAAGATATTGATTTTGTTAATTAACGTGGGTGTTTGATACTAGTAAACAAAAATGGAAATTGCTTTTGAATATTACGAAAAAATATAATGAAAGTTGCGCCATTTTTTTTTAACAAAAATATCAACTAGAAAAAAAGATTGTTTTGACAATTTTAGTCAAAAATAATAATAAATATTAATAATAATAATTTTAATAATATTTAAATATTAATTATTATTAAAATTATTTTATTAATAATTTTAATATTTGTTTTTCCAAAATCAAATTATTTAATAAACCAAAATTGCCCAAATTTTTTTCAAAAATTGCATATAAAAAATGTTCATGCAAATCCAACAAATTCCACTGAAAGAATAAATTTCCGGACCGCCCACAAATTTTAATTGGCCAGGTCAAAAATATTGGACACTAAGAAAACGAAATGACAAGAAAAAATGCCGCACGTGCAGATCCTCGTGATCGGACTAAAACAATAAAAAAAAAAGACTCGTGCATAGCCTTCCAGAATAAATTGGAATTATTATTATTATTCTCCTTGCAATGACGCACTTGAACTGACAATATAATTTTGAAATTGGACACTCGACTGAATATTAATAAAAGCATCCCCCTTAAGTTCTAATTTTAATCATATCGATGACGTCGATATATTATTGTCTAACGGTTCGCACTTTTATTTTGTAATTAATTAACATATTACGGATAATAAAAAGGGTATGGTTGTTTATTAATCCGTTATAACGGTATAGAATGCAAGAAATTGCATATTAACGGTACTAAGAAAGTAAATGCATAAAATCAAGGGCAATCGTAATGAATCCTTATACTTCGAATGAAAGTAAAACTTTAATTGCACGTGTTTTGCATTATATCGGAATTTATTGGATAGTCTAGTGTTTGATTTGATTTTCTTTCCTATTGTTTCTATGCAAACATTATGTAATTACCAGGAAACTTGAGAAGAATTATTGATATTTTTCAGTAGTCAAATTCATTATGGATTTGCTTATATAAGACAATAATAATTTTATTGAACTAGTAAATTGACGTCACGACCCTAGATTATCGCAAACTTATTCAATCTAGTTTCATTATATAAGGATGGCACTCTTTTCACGCCAAAACTTCCGCTATACCATCTCTTTCTAACGCATTGCTGCATATGAGTAAGAGTGAGATGGCAGATCAAATGTTGACGCCATTTTTTAATTAGAGTTTAGACAAAAACGCCCCTAAATCAATAATTTGGATAACCATTCATATTTATAATTAAAATCCGCCTTACGTAAAGCTCCACATTTATTTTCGTCTTGCGTCCGTCCATCCGTTGCGACATAATCACAATCAATTAGCGTTACGAATTTTTCCACCATAAATTTCGCTAATAAAATCTCTCCCCAACAGCGTAAATGGTCCATTTCTTGAACAACAATGGCCTGGATTACTTCAAATCCAATTCACAACACTTTTGCGGCACTCGGTGTCCGAAACCACGATTCCTTCACCGTGAACGAAGACTGTCTTGGTAAGTAGTACCAACTACCCTTGCCAATAACCCCAAACTACAACCAATCACGTTGCAGCTATTCTGGAGGAAATTTTAAGAAAGCTAGTATCCGAAGATTGCACGCTACGCACATTCCGCCGAGCGATTGGGTTTGGCCAAAACATACGAAAAGATTTAATTCCGCTGCTCGTGCACGTGAAGGCGAAACGCAACATTTGCGACGCCACTAAGATCATCGACACGACCATTAAAATCCTACTGAATCTGAGCATCCCCGTCGAATATCTTCTGCCGATGGACGAAATGTCCAGCACCGACGTCGGGAAACATACAATTTTCGAACTGAATCGCGTGTTGACCAGTTGCAAGGAAGTGTTCGTCGAATGTCGCACCACCAAAGCCATCGTCGATCACATGAAGTATATTGTGGAGAAAGACTCGCAACTTGATCCGGAACAATGCGACAGCATCAATAATTGTTTGTTGTTGTTGCGAAACGTTTTGCACGTTCCCGAAACCAAACTGAACAACTCCAGCATGCAGAACCAAATTATTTGGAACCTTTTCACGCAAAACTTCGACAAGATTGTCATCTATCTGATGTCTTGCCCGCAAAAGGTAAATATGTCAAACTGTGAACGGCAATATGGCGCGGCGGCCATTTTTAGTTAGTCACGTGATGTAAACAAAGCATTTCATTAGCTGTTGTCACAAATCCATCATGGTCGCCAGTTCAAATCGAATCGGCCGCCATGTTTATTTCAAATTAAAACTAAAATTCGTCTTTAGATTTACTGGAGCGTCACCATGGTCCAACTAATCGCGCTAATGTACAAAGACCAACACGTCGGCAACCTGCAAAAGCTGCTCAACTTGTGGCTGGAAGCCTCGTTCAGCGAAAGCTCCGAAGACAATGAAAGCAACACGTCGCCGCCCGACCAAGAACTGAGTGGCGACTCGTCACCAATCATCACATCCGATCCCACATCCGATTCGAGCGACAATAGTTGCAGCGATCGCAAAAACGCCAATCGCAAAGCGCTCCTGGAAACCATGAAGCGCAACAAATCCACCGAAACGGAAACCAGCAGAAGTAGCGGAATTTCCTCGTTGGGTCAAAGCATTGATTCGATTAGTTCCGACAATTCGGCGCCCAATTTAAAGATGGAATGTCCGTCGTTGCACAGCGAGATCTCGGATTGCGGGTATGGCACGCAAGTGGAGAACCAGGAAAGCATTTCCACGTCCAGTAATGACGACGATCAGCCGCATGAGAAACCTGTCCATCAAAAGCCGCACATTTTCCAGAAGAGTCGCTATAATTCCACGAAAGTTCGCGCGACCACTACTGCGTTGGAGAAGAAGGAGTTGAGGAGGAAGCGGCTGGTTAAGCGCAGCAAGACCCACATGTAATCAATTTCTAGTCTTGCACTAAAGTGTTAATAATTCTTCTGGTTTTTAGTATTAAGATGAAAGGATTAGTCCATCACCTCCCAACAGACGAAGACATCGCGAACATCCTCAAGGAATTCACCGTGGACTTCCTGCTAAAGGGTTACGGATCGTTGGTGCACGACTTGCATTTGCAACTGCTCACCAACATCCACATGCAAATCGACACCTCGCATTTCTTCTGGTTGGTCACTTACTTCCTCAAGTTTGCCACTCAACTCGAGTTGGATCTCGACCACATTAGTCCAGTTCTGTCCTACAAGATCTTGTCCTATCTGGTCTTCCAAGGTGTCTTGGTCTACGAAGAATTGGAGCTGCTCAAGAAGATTGAGCAAGTTGATTTGAAGCCGTGTCTTCGCCGCTTGCATTTGGTAAGTCTTTTTCACCATTAACTTACAGCTGAGTCTAAAGATGTTCTTCTAGGTTGTAACCGCAATTCGCGAGTTCCTCCAAGCCGTCGAAATCTACAAGAACATGATCCATCTAAGTGACGCGGATCGCTCGAACTTGAACACGCTTCAAGCGCAAATTAGCGCCACTGAAGATCTGCGATCGCTCTTCATCCTCCTGCTCGGTCAGTTCAATCCGAAGATGCAAAGCTTGCAATATCTGCAAGACCTCATCATCACCAATCACAGCTTCTTGCTGTTTCTGGACCATGCCGCCCGATCCACCGGAACCGTCCAGTTCAACATCATGGACCACTTGAAACAGTAAGTTTTCTTTCATTATTTGCCGTAACGATTCGCGCGGGATGTATCCGATTAATGGACGAATTTAAGTTGTGCATTTATAGAGATTTTGACTTCGGAGATCGGAGAGCGTGTTTTGGAGTCAATTTCTCTTAAGTGTAAGTACCTTGAATACCTTCTTGATTAGGAGTTGATGGTGAAGGTTTTGGCTGGGCCTGGTTAGGCGATGAGGGACACGAATAATGCGGTGTGAATTTGCATTATTTCAGGTTTGCAACCGTCGAAATGATGCGCCAGTATGGACATTTGTTGGAGCATTTCAAGGAGAATGGCGAATTTGTCAACAATTGCATCTTCACGATGATGCATCACATCGGCGGCGATTTGAAACATTTGCCCGCGCTTTTCCAACCCAGCATTCTGAAGACTTTCTCGCAAATTTGGGAAACGGACTACGAGATCTGTGATGTAAGTATTATAAAATTCTTCTTGCTAAAGTTAGTGAAACTAATTGTTTTTGGTGATTAGGATTGGTCCGACTTGATCGAATACGTGATCCACAAATTCATCAACACTCCCAGATCGGCGCATTGCTCCAGTTTATCGATTGCCAAATCCAATAAAGCGGAATGCTCCGAGTCGTCCTTCACCGACATCGAGTAAGCACCCATTTCGCCCTTGTTTCGATTTTTTTTATGATTTTGAATGCATTTTTTCCGTTTTTTCGTTTCCTGACCGCAGGTCTAGTGCAGTAGATGAAATAATCCTGTTATTTAGGTGGACCAAGGAAGAGAAAGCCAATCTGCTCAGCTATTACAATCAAAGTCGCGACTCCCAAGACACAATCGCCAATATCACCAAAAAGTACCAAGAAAGCGGTACGCGCAACAAAACGCAAATTTCAATCATCCGCGAGTTGTTGGAGCAAAACATCATCAATCAGAACCAGTACAATGACTTTATGCGGATCAAGCATCCGAATGAAGCGCTCCTTGAAGAACCATCCGATGACGAAACGCTCAACGAACCAATCATCATGGAACCGACGTTGATAACTGAAGAGAATCTACAGGACGGCGACATCAAAGTCCTCAAGGAATACCTCCACAAGGAAAACAAAGGGAAATACTTAATTTGGCTGCAAAGTCTTCTGCTCGAAAGCTGCTTCGTCAAACTGTTCCTCAACAATCCGCAAGACTTCACCAAATCCAGCGCCATCATGGAGCCATCAGTTTATTCTTTTGCTTGTTGGTTTCAATTTGTGATAAATTGTAGTAGCATGTGATTGATTGTCGAATTTTAGCCCTCAATCTGCCGATACCTGTCGTGCCTTGGACTGTCGACCAAAACCAGGTGCTCAAACATCAACCTTTCATTCTACTTCTGCACAAACTTGGCTTCTATTTGCCAGTCGATACTGGCAAAGTTTTCGTACGGATTCCCAATTTCTGGAATGCAGAGTATGTGTTCAGCATAGCGCAACAATTGGGGCCCATTGATACCAGTAAGTAGTTTGCTGATTCGCTTTGGAAGGAAACTTATTTAATTGTTTGCAGGTAAATTGAAGTTCGATATCGAGCTGATCAAAGGAAGCAAAGCTCAAACCGTCATCAATTGTGCCATCGAAGATTTCGGTAGCGAAAAGTTCTCGAATAATGACTTCAAGGAGACGCCTTCCATTGTTCGTTACACGCCATTGTAAGCCAACTTCACGTTACTTGAAGTTATCTCAAACTAAACTTGGCGCCAAAACATTTTGGCGCCAAACAAATTTGAGATAAACTTAAATTTTCTCTTAAATGCAAGCATAGTTTAAAAATCGAATCAATAATGAAACTTTCAGACCGAATTCTACACTGAACACTGAATGGTTCAGGAGCAAAGTCGCTGCACTCCGAATTAGGTAAACCTCTCGTCGTAGAATGTCGTTCTGTGTAGCTTTGTTGTTTCAAATTTCGATTTGCTTGCCTTGCATTCGGATCTAACTTGTTTCTCTGTTCGAATAGTACCAACGAGCTGTCGATCGTGATCCCAACGGAAACGGAACACATCCCAATCCCGCCGCCGGAACTCTGTCTGGCCAAACAAGTGCGCATGGATTGCTCCCCGATTTCCGAACACTCAGTATTAAATGACGATAATGACAGCATTACGGCGTCGATCGCTTCGGATCTGACGCGCATGTGTGTGAGCGACGAAGAGGATAAGGTCATCGTCATCTTGCGAGACAAACAGAATTAATAGTCGTTTATCGTGGTTTATGTGTAAATATTATTTTATTTTCTAATTTAACAAACTTTATAAATGTTGTACTACAAGTAGATGGAAAAAATATTATAACTTTTATGTAACAAAAACAAAATAGTATTCCATTAAACAAAAATCAAGTACACGCGCTCTTTCACTTATCAAAATTCGAGACCACTTCAAACCATTGTCGCAAAGCGTCACTTAACACACTCGGCATCGAGTTAATATCCCGCAAAATAATGTAGAACGAAAACGGGAACACATCCATATAGGTATCAATCCCAAGCAACTTCCCATCCTTGAAGACCGGCATCCGGATATCCAGGATCGAACTCTTATTCTCCGGATTATCGATGATGACAAACACCATGAAGATCCCATCCAGTTTGGCTCTTCGCACCGCTTGTCGCACAAAACTCTCGCCTTCCGAGAAGACTCCGCGACCATCGCTCACCAGCACCAAGAGCTTCGCATTCAACGCCGTGGAGTGCATCTGCGACTGGCCGAACATCTCGGTCGCGAAATCCACCAACTTCGCCACACACGTCTTATTCTGATCGAACTTGAACTTCTGCAAGAGCTTAACACCACTGCGATCCGTGAACTGATCCGTCAACTTGTGCAGTACTTCAATGGTCTCCCCGAATCCGATGACGGAAAGCTGTCCACTTTCAAGGAGCGTCAACGCTTTCGAAATCAGAGCTACACTTTCGAAGGCGAGCTCCTTCGAGTGATTATCCGCCATACTGGAGGAGTCGTCGATGGCCAACACGATCTGGTATTCGCGTTTGGACGGTTTGGTCCTTCGCAGCCAGATCTTATCTTTACGAAATTGGGACGCAATGTATGGAATCACTTTGCGCATGTTAATGCGCCGACCTGTTCGGAAGTCGCCTTTCAGTCGACTGGCTTGCGTCGGCTCTAACACCAAGCGAAGTTGCTCCGATAGGTCTTGAGCTAAGGTTGAAGTCACCGAAGAGATCTTCTGCCAGGTCTGCTCAGCTTCCGCATGCGACGGCGGCTCATTCCACGCACTCAACTGACTCTCAACTTCGGAACGAAGTTGCGTGATTTCTTCCATTGTTAAGCGAGGTGCCGTTCTATCCAAAAGGTCGCTGAACTTCGTATGGTGCGAAGATTCCGCGCTGCGCTCCACAGTACTCGTCGCTGTGATTTCACCCTCAACTTCGATGTCTTGCAGGTCTTCAAGCACGTCGCCTTCCGGATGTTGCTTCTGGTTGGTGTTCTTCTTCTTATCTTTGGTGGTTTCTAGTTTTTCTGGCTGGTCTTCCTTTGGTGCCATTTCGATGTCTTCGTCATCAACTGGTTTGTCTTGTGGTACGTCTTTCGAAGCGTTATCAGTTTCCATTTTGTCCCCATTTTCCTCTTCGCCGTGCTCCAACTCTTTTACTTGTTTCTCGACTTGCTCTTTGGTCGCGGCGTCTAGGATTTGATTGGTTTTCTCTTGCGCTTCTTTTATGTGTTGGTACATCTCAGCCAACTCGTCTTCTTTGGGTTCGCTGGACGGTTCTTCATCTTTAGAGTCATCAGCTTCCATTGTTTTCAGTTTCTTCTTGATAGGTTCATTTATGTCTCCTAAGAAAAAAAAACAAAAAACAAAAAAATTACAGCTTTCAACATCCCGCAACGTTACGAACCTAAACTTCGTTGCATATCAGAATCGCCCGGTTTCTGCCTTTGCATTTCTTCCTCTTCCCGATTGCGTTTCGACTCCTTCATCTCCTGCTGCGCAGTTGTTTGCGCAGTATGTCCCGTACTACTCTCTTCCATCTGCGACTGACCCACGCCATCCTTATCCGGCTTATCTTCCTGGCAAACTTCATCAATCGGTTGATTGGCTTGCTGGTTCTCACTTTGATTCGCTTGAGTCTTATCCAATCCAGTGGCTTGCTCGACCTCCATTGATTCGACATTATCTTCCTTGCTTTGCGTTTGATCCAACCCGGTTTCGTCTTCCGTTTCTTCTTGAGCTTTCTCGCTTTCTTCCTCGCCTTCAATTACTTCATCGCTTTGGTCCTTAGACTTATCGTCTTGTTGCTCTTCATTGTTGTCTTCTTTAGTAGCCTCGTTTGGTTCCTCGTCCTTCTTACTAGTAATTTCCTCATCGTCACTACTAAAGTCTTCATTCTCATCGCCCTTCTCTTGCGACTTCTCTTCCTCATCCGGTTTATCTTCAGGAACAGCGTCCTCCTTCATCGCATCAATATCAAACGGATTCTCCTCCGTTTGCTCATTATCCTTCTCCTGCCCGTCATCCAGCTGAAGATCGTCCGGCAAATCCATCGGCTCAGGTTCCGGCAACTCCGGCTGATTGCCATGATACGGATCAGTCTGCTCATCATCAATCTCCGGCTCTTCCATCTCGTTAATCTCCTTTTGATTCTTCTCCTTCTCATTCGCCGCACTCTTATCATCCTTATCCTTATTCGCTTCGGATGGTTTATCCTCATTAGCACCCAACTGGTCCTCGCCATCCTTCTCCCCTTTATCGCCCTTCTCCTCCTTCTGTTCGTTATCATCCTCCCCGTCATCTTCCTCCTTATCCGACCCCCAAATCTCTTCATCCAACTGCTCGGCATTCTTCTCCGTCTCGCCCATCTGCTCATCAGCATCGCTATCAGAATCCGAGTTCTCATCCTCCTCATCCCCGCCTTCTTTCTCCTTCTTATCCTGCAACTTCCCATCGAAATCTTCACTCATCTCAATTCCGTTATCCTCCTCCTTGCAATCTTCATCCTCCTTCTGCTCCTTCTCTTGCCCGGCAGGCTGCGCATCGTCCAACTGATCCTCGGATTCAATGCGATCCGACACATCTTTCTCGCCTTGTCCTTCCCCCAAACCCATCCCATCCGTCGGCTTGCTCATTCCTTCGCCATCCATTTGGTCGGCGAACTCGGGCGGCACGCAGAATCCTTTCGACACCAATTCGATGAAGATGTTCAATAAGACGGAAGACATTTTGCAAGTGACGCGATACGCTGAGACTTGTTGCGTGAGGAAATAGTGGTTGAGTTGGATGGTTTGCTCTAGAAGTGGCAAACTTTGCTGGACGAGTTTCTTCGATTCGATCGCTGCCGGTGGTAATTTGAGAAGAATGTTAGCAATTTTGTGCGTTCGTTTCAGCACTTTCTTCAGCTCCATGCCACTCAAATCCTCGGACAGATTGTCGACTAGCAGAATTTTCAATAATTCGTCTTCGATGAGACCTTCGTTTTCTTCGTCGTCATTTATTGGCTCCTCAATATTTTTCGTATACTTCTTGTACATGTTTTGAATGTTAAGCATATTCGCTTGCGTAAACTTATCAACTTGCGCTTTAAACTCTTCAACATCATACTCAAACTCCTCGCTTAAACCTCCGTCAAGATCAATGAGCGCAATTTCGCTCAGCAACCAATTTAAACTGTCAGTTAGCGTGGTGGCGCCAAAAATTTTGATCAACTCGCTTACGCTGGTGACGATATTATTCAGCTCCAAAGCGATTTGATTCTTATCCAAAACACCAACAAAAACGGGCGCAATTAAATCGTACTCGACACACGGCACTAAATTCGCGCATTTCTCCAAATATCCCGCAAGTTTAGCCCCCGAACTTAGCACCTCTCGAATGTGACTGCTTTCAACCTCCCACAACCAACTATTTTGCTCGCTATTTAAATTTGGTGGCGCTATGCTTACGAAAACATCGCACGATTCATTCTGTTCCCGCGGAGCGGAATTAATGATGATATTGTATTGCTGCATTATAATTGACGCATTTTTTACTACACATTTTATGCGCTCGATGGTATTTGTGTGAAGGAATTCCTTGGCGTCACACGAATCGCCTAATTGCTTGGCGTAGTATTTTAAATAGTAGAGCAGACGACTTGAATTAATCAAATCGGCTTTTTGTTTTTGCGCAAGGGTCTGCAAAAAATGCAGAAAGCTTGAGAAATATCGCACACAATTCTATCGCATAACTAATAGTTGAGTAATGAAATATTACTCAACACCCGCAAGTAATGAATAGCAATAAATACCAAAAAGCGCGCAAATTAACAATATTAATTATAAAAAGACTTACCAATAAATGTGCTGTATACCCCTTGCACCGCTCAATATTCGGCAAACCCAAATCCGGCGCCGGACTCTTCAAGGCCGTCTCCAAAACATCGGCCCTCATCAACGCCTTCACATAATACCCCTCGCAACTGTCCCAAATCGTCAAAATCTTCTCATCCTTCCTGCTCGCATTCAAATGCTGGAACGTCGCATTCAAATCAATCGGCTTAATCGTAAAATCACTCGTCGCCTTCTTCAACTTCGCGTCCACAATCCCGGTGCGAAACGACAACCCGATTTTACTGAGCGACTTGAACAAGTCCGCTAAAGCGCGATGCTTCTGCTGCAAAATACTTTTCGCTTGACCCTTTTGCTTCTGCTTCACCAAAGTGGTGTCCACCTCTAACTTCTGCAAATGTGCACTCGTTTCGATTATTTCGCCGACGAACCCGTCCAGGCTTTGAATGCGCTGCGGGTACTTCGTCGCCAGGATGATTTCCTTACAAAGTTTGCGCGATTTTATGAAATACGCGTCCAGTTTCGTCGTGGACTTCTTCTGTGGCGATAATTTCGCAAGGTAAGCGTTCGGATCCAACGTGTAATGGTACGTTTTGGGGTTTTGCCGTTGGGGCCGATCCCAAATTCCGACATTATCGTCCTGTTTGCTGCCATTGTTGCTGTTAATCAGATAAGTTTGCACGGGATTTTGTAAAACGTCCTGGAACTCCCTCATATATTTATGCAATGTCTTGTGCGACTTCTCCATCGTTTCCTTAATCGCCCAGTAATTCACATCCTTCCACCGCACAATTTTCACATAATCCTTCAACTTTTTCTCGACGGGTGTGCGAAGATCGCGGATTTTTTTCGCGATCGTTTCGGAAAACTGTTCGAAGTAGCAATGAATGTTGCGCAGGATGCTTATGAAGCTTTCGGCTTCTGGCGTGCGATTTAGATAAACGGCGTGACAGTGGAAGCTGTGCAGCAAATCCAGACGACTTTGGAATTCGGCCAGATTCGATTTCGTTACGAAAGTTTGCAGAGTCTCGATCAGTTCGGTTACGGTGAAGCGCTTTTCGATCACAAATTGCTCCATTATGTTGTAGAGGTACAACCACCATTTCGCGGTCGGTTCGTTCAAGCTACAATATTTATCATCGGTTTATTTAAAATTTAAAAAAATAGAGGGAATTGTTTTACCGATTGAATGTTTGGTTTAAAAGATCCTTCCACATTTGCAGCTCAATTTTGCGCCATGCGATAATTTGTTGGGTGATTTGTTGCGAAAACTCAATTAGACTAACGCCGGAATGGGCGACCTGTTCCCATTCGTTGCATTTGCTTAATAGGATTTCAAATCCGGTTAAAAAGCGCGATATTGGGCTTGTTATGTTGAAACTGTATAATCGCTCGATTACCGTGATTATCTGCGAAATTCATATGATTGCAACCAATTTGTTCATTTGCATTAATTTTGTTACAATTTTTTTTTAATAAATTTATGTAGAAAACTAATTAAATATTTTTTTTATCCGAAATCCGCCATAAAATATTAGAAATCGCCACTAAAATGCGACATTTTGTCGTTTTTAAAAATTACTGTGTATTGTTGGTTGCCTACACACAATACTACGCGTATTAATTCTTATCTACCGCCATCTGCTGTTTTCCTACATTATTAGAAAATATGTATTGTTGGTTGCCTACACAACCAACATTTTGCATGCATTTTCAAATACTTTCGCTTACAAATAACGATTTCGGATAAAATTTAATGTGAATCACGGCATTAGTAAGCGTTTTTATCACTTACATGATTAAAAAATAAAATAGTTGTTTAAAACAAATTAAAATTCTCAAAATTCAAACTAAAATTATCACTCACCGATTTAAGTGTAGGCTGATCCGGCCACTTCTCCAAAAGCTCCTTCTCAACATGCACGCGCAGTCCTTCCACAATATGATAGCAGCCCTTGATCTCCTCCACATTCGCATCCTTGTAGAAATCCCCCCCTTTCTTCCTCAACATCCGAATGGGCGAACCGACTTGTTCAACTGCAACATAACACATTCCCCGAATAAACCACCTACATCCGACGAGAAAAAACGCATCAATATTTACCCAAGTTGCTTGCATCCCCATGATTAGCCGCCACCGCAATCAAAACACTCAAACTTCCCACGAGCTCCGCATCGACGCGATACTCGAGTCCATCCACTTTGCGCGCCACGATTTCTTTAAACACTTCAAACTTCTCCAATAACGGTCGCACGAAATCGCATTGCAACTGTTTATTTTTCGCCGGGCTCAACCATTCAGTTCGCGTTAAATTCTGCACTAAAGTCATATGCAACTCGGCCACAAATTTCAAATCTTCATACGCGATATTGTCCAATTGTTGCGCTTCTAATAAATCGTCTTCTTTATCATCCGTCAATTCCGTAACGGTTTGGAAATCCGCGAAATCCTGATCGTGGAAGCTCGGGAAAAGCTCCTTCAGCTCGTCTTCGATTTGCAAAGCTTCCGGCTTATCGTCGCATTTCGTTTTCGTTTTGTACAAACTTTCGGCGGCTTTCGTAGCGCTTTCCTTTTCCACCATTTGCGCATTATAGACGCTTATAAACTTATTAACGAGCGTGCAGAACTTATTAAACGCACTCGCATCCAAATTCGTGCTACTACTAAGTTTCGCCGCTAGAATGCACTGATTGTAGCTTTCAAAGATGGCGCACTTGAGCAACCTGAAGTTCGCCCGATCGTCCTCCAACACGAAACTCACATAATTCTGCATCTTATTCGACGTGTAGCCATCAATCTGTTGCGCATAACTGCGCTGCGCAGAATTCAACGACGGCAGCCGCACTAAATTCACAAAATCCGTCTGCTCCACTCTAAACTTCGCATCCTCCGCATTCGAAATCAACTTCGTCAACAACGCCAACTTCATTTGCAAGCCGTAAATAAATTCGGCAATGTCGCAAAGCAGCGGCTCGATCACATCGGGAAAACTCGTAATAAACGCGGACCAATCGCGCGCCAAACTCTGATAGCTCACAATCGTCGACTCGTATTGCTTCAACACGTTGCGCGCCAACTTCACATCGCTCGCCGACGACGACAAAAGTTTCGCAATTGTGTCATTTAAAGTCGTTAAAAGTTTCTGCACAAATTCCTCGGCAAGAATGGTGCTAAAACTGTGATTCACAGTGCGCAGCACGTTCTCATACAAAACCCGCTCGGATCGGTACGCAATACTTTTGTCCAATTGTTCGCTTTTCGCATTCAATTCGCGAATCGCATCAGTCACAGGGCCGTAATAAGCATGCATTGTTGCTTCAGCATCGCTGTAAATAGCATTCAACTGGCTGTAGCTTTCGCGCATTTCAATCAAGCTTTCCACTTGTTCTAGCGTGTAGCTTTTCTTCAGCGTTTTCTTACGTAGCGGGTCAATTAGCGACAATTGTCCGTCCAATTTCGCCTTTAAATAGCTTAGCTCCATGTATACATCGCTAATTACGAGCAAACTTTCGTTGAAACTCGTATTTGGAGTGTTCAGGTGTATTGTGTGTTGCATAAGCAATTTCAGCTTCGCAATAAACTTCTCAAAACTTCCGTTTGAATCAATCAACTTACTTTCCTCACGCCTTCTCGTTAGTTCGGCAATGATGTCGCTAGTAGTCGCGTTGACATTCAGCGATTGCGCAAGCGCACTGATAAAATCGCCATAATTCTTCAAAACGAGCTTCGTTTCCGCTCGGATGTAATCGTAGCTGCCATCCGATAGCGCGCGCATATTACTCCAAAAGTATTGGTTTAAATAGTTGTGCTGCGTGTTGCGTTGCCGATAGTTGCCTAAAGTGGCGATAGAGGCGCCACTTTCTTTAGCAAGTGCGTCGATTAGAATTGAGCTCAATTTCGGCGTAATGTTAATCTTCGCGTATGAATAGTAGGCTCTTTTGATGGCGTGCAGCAATCGCTCATCTTTCGCGCTAAGATAGCGCTTTAATAATCCAGCTAACTCGGTTGGTATTAAAATATTGCGCGCGAAGGCGATTTGTAAGTCGTTCCGCAATTTGCCATCCACCACTAATTGCTTCAACAGCATTTGATTGAAGACGTCGAAAAACGCATAGAAATAATCGAAACTCTCCGTCAACCCATCATGATTAACGATTGCATGTAACTTTTTCAAACAACTCAATTGCGCGCCATCGATAATTTCCTGCGATTGCAATTGCACTAAATTCGCTTGCACTTCGCGGTTTTGCAAAAGCGCTGTGTAAATCTTCGCTGGATTGTTGCGACTGTCGCTAATATTATAAATAGCTGCAATTTCAGCCAAAGCTGTTGCGTTCTCCAATTGATCCTTGCAAGTGAACGGCGCCGGTTTGAAATTGCACTTTTGGTAATTCTTGCCCACTTTATGCATAAACGCAAACTGCCGATGCAAATTACTATTAATATTGCTAATCACTTCGTCCAACTGCGGCGGCACTCGGATGTCGGTCAGTAGAGCGAACGCTTGCACCGAATACTTCAAAAACCATTTATAATGCACTGTAATGTTTGTTGTGACATTGTAGCGCTCGTTCGCCGATAGGTTGTTTACATTAATCAAGGCGCACTTGTAGAAAATAAAGCGCCAACTTATCAGGATGAGTAAATCAATTATAGCGGCATCGGATAATTCATGGAGGGTTTCAGCTACGCCAAGTAAATAACCATCAAACTGTTGGATTAAATCGAGAAATTGATTGATAACGATGTTGTTAAAGTTGTCGGCTAGTTTTTGCTTGCGCTTCTCATGCATGTAATCCAGTAAGCTCACTTGTTTCGGTTTCGATTGCTTCAGCAAAAGCGACTCGTCGTAAAAACGGGCGGCTACATTAAGTGCGAAATTTAATCGGTTGCTGTTCCTATTCGTGTATCCAATTCTTGTCCAGCGATGGTCTAATGGTAGACTTTCATCTTTAACGCCGCCATGATGTTTCTTAATTATGCTGTAGAATTCTTCTAATAATTTTTTATGAGCGGAACACTTTTGCTGCATGTAATAATGGCGAATTTCTAAATCTTCGTAACTACTAACACTATAAAAGTTAATTAACTGTTGCACTTGCTGACTGGAACTAGTAATTAAAGCACTTTGTTGTTTAATCTTTTGTACGTCGGAGCCATTTTGAATTCGACTGGTTTCCATTGTAATGTCGTCCACGTTGAATATCAAATCGGTGGCGGGCTTTTCAAATAACGCCCGCAGCGCGCTCTTAATCTCTTCAGTTGGTTCATTACTATTAAACTCGACCGGATTGCGACTTTTGTAATAAACCTCAATAATTGTGGTGAAAAATGCCTCGAAAACGTCGACGCCATGTTTGATTTGCTGCGAAATCAAAGCGGCCGCTTGAAGCAGTTCGTTAACGTTCGGCTTTTCGCCGTAAATCATTTCGCACACAAACTCATGCATTTCGATCAACGTTTCGATAAGACGCGGCTGATTTAAGCCACTCGCATTAATTAGACTGAGCGTATCGTAATTGTTGCATAATTGCGTGTCGTTTAACAGGCAAATTTCTACACCGCGATTGCGCATCGCACGCGATATTTCGCCATTTTTCGGGTCCATCGTGAGAAACAGCCTGAAATTCGCATGGGGTTTGATTTCAATCATACGTCCATTAGTATCGACACCTCGTTCAGATATCGTTAATACGCCATTAGGCTCGAGCAATGCATTTAATCGGTCGAGCACTGCTGCACTGCACAGATTCACGTTATCCACTAGAAGCCAATTGCCTTCTTGTAAGCACTGCAAACATTGATATTAGTTCGCTAGGGGATAATCCATTTGTAAATTGAATAGAAGATGTTTTTGCCAAGTTTCTAGCAATTAATTATAGTGTGGATTTAAAAAAAATGGCGCCATTACTAGGCAACCAGCAATACATTAAAATACAATCCCACTATTATTAATTATTAAATTAATTATGCATTTTAAATCGTTAGTATCTAACAAACTTCCATCAAGTTTTGCCTCAACATAAAATAGACACCGAGAATATTAACGATAATTCACTTAGATTGTTTGGCAAAATGTTTTCCAGCTAGTTAATATTCGCATCAAACTTCGCCAGCAAAGTTACGAGCATGATAAAAATCTGACCCACACTCCGAAATCTAATTGTTGTCTCGCTTTTGTCTAATGAGACAAACTTGCATGCCGAGCAAGTGTGCAAAACTTGCACAAGATATACAATTAACCGAGTTTGTTTATTAATAATGCGATTAAAATTTGCGGTGGTTAATTACCTTGATTAGCACGGAATCCACCCACTCGAATTTTCCTCCGGCATTTAACGAGCCATCGCGCTTGACGACATCGAACATAAGCTGGGCTTTTTCGCTTAGAGCCAAAACAGTTTTATTAGGCGGCAATTTCGACCAAATTTCGTCCAGTTTCACGAGCTTTCGCTGGAATAGTTTCGCCTCTTCGTCCATGGATGATTGCTGGGCGGTCGTGGATGCTTTATAATTCATTTCAATAATTAAAAATGGCGACAAAAATTCAAAATGTCGCAAATAGTGTATGTGTGGTTGCATACTTTTTTGCGAACATTCTTTTGACGTTAAAAGTTTGCTTGCACGATTTAAGTTCGCGATTAATAATAAATTAAATTCAATCAGCTCTACTCACCGGTGTTGAGAGCTAAATAGGATTCCCATTGCATTAATAATGCGGATGCTTGTTGCGTGTCGCCATTGATGAGAAGACGTTGCAGGTGTACCAACAAAATTTCTTCCGTTTGGCGGACGAGTTCGTCCAAATGACGCGTATAGTCTGTCTGGAATAATTAAAATATTATTAAATATTTTGCAAGGGTGCGCTTTTCGCAGATTTAAATTGGAATCACAAGCGAAAGAAGAATTGATGGTCTTGGCACAATATGATTTAATGATAAAAGTATATAAAAGCTGAGTTTGCGAAATTATTTTGAGACAGTAATTTAATTCCAACAATGTCGCTCATAACCGTTTTATTGGGGGCGCAATTTAAAGTCGCAGCCTGTGTGTTTTCAATTTGGTATATAAATTGTACTGATGCTGGAGTTTTCCTTTTTCTTTTTGGTAAGTATTTAAATAATCGCGTCATTCAAAATGGCGGAAATTTTAAATATCAAATATGGCGCAAAATTTATTGAGTAGGCAACCAAACATACACCGCATACGCATTTTTCGCGTTCGCGACTGTTTTTGAACGAATATTCGACTAGTTACGATTAATATAACAAGCACGATTATTCAGCCCAATTAATTCTTCTTCAAACACTTTTTAAAAAGAATTCTAAAGTATTTTTTTTAATTCAAAAAAACCCCGTATAAATTTCCGAACACCATCAGGGAAATGAAGTAAATTAAATCGGTTCGAGATAGTTAAACACTCGCCGGTTCGCAATTGAAGAACTCGCTCTATTCCCAATTCACTCATCATTTTTGCCTTGTTTTACACCGCAGCCCAGTAAATTAATTGTACAAGTATCGCCCTATCGTAGAACGAGTAAATAAAATAGAAGATGTAGTAGTTTAGTTTGAAAAATGGCGCCCGGTAAGGGAAAAATGATTGATGTTAGTGGTTTTGAGACAAAGGTTTATTATTAAGTTTGGTCGGAAAAAAGTGTCACAAGATGTAAGAGCGACATAAAGTTTATTACCTACACATCACAAACTGTCCCGGCATATTAATTTGAATTTATGCATTTATACGAACGAATTTTTCGTAGTCTACATGCGTATGGAGCAAAGGTTTTTATGTACTGTATGGCTGGAGCCAGCATTAAGAAAATGAAATGGACAAAAATTGTCCAGTTTATATATTTTTTATGTTTAATTTATAAAATAAACAACTCGTCGCGTATGGCTCGATAAAGTCCGACCACACAGTACATAAAATATGCCGTCATATGAATTTAATGTGTCATAAAGGACCCGAGATATTAAAAATTAATTTCGAAACTCATTAAAAAGTTTAATTATACATTCACGTCTTTAACGTTCTGGATCTTTTCGATTGGATTAGATAAAAATGGCTTGTACGAGATTTGTAGCTGAAAAAGTTGCCTTCAATCAATTTTATTTTAAGGTTCAAATTTAAATTCGTAAATTTGCATAGTACTCTTGTAAATTTGCATGGTGCGGTTGAAAATGTACATATTTGCAATATAGTTTGCATAGGATACAATGAATCAAATGTAACATACGAGTATAGATAGTGATTTACCTTTGTGGCAATTATCTTTAGGCTTTAAATTCACTATCTGGTAGTTTAATTGGGCGAATATTGGTCTTTGATTAATTGCGCGTGTTTTGCAATATTATTTTTAGTGACAAGAAGGATACATGTAGTGGGGGTGAGGCGCCGCCCACTCAATAATATTGCGCTTTAGCGCCAAGATCCAAACAATATTTCTAGTATAATTAATTTTAAACTTTTTGCGAACTATCGCAAATAAAATTAGGCAAAGTAGAGATTCTTCCAACAAAAAGAAACTGATACGTTTTAGCTTTGCTTTGAAAGCGCCGTTCCTTTCAACATCAAGCTACTTCCCTTCAATAATTTCCATTAATCAATAATATACATTCATACAGATAATTTAAATTTAATTAATCATCAAACGTTGGCTTTTGTTTGGTAGACTGATGTCGCATTTCTATGCTCTAATCAACATCCCCAACAAGATAATTTTCTTATATTATTGATTCGTCTGCGTAGTATAATTAATGCAAAAATAATCACGATCGGACAGTTTTGTTTAGAATCTCAATGGAAATGTTTAGCCACAGATGAAAATTGAATCAAAATTTATGAGTTTGATTCTACAACGAAATCGTCGTACATCAGCATATTTGCTTTATTCATAGGCAAAACGCTGCAAATTGTGTAATTTATTTATTCGATTCGATGGTCGGCTATATCTCATTCTATTTAATATATTATGCATTGTCTATTATGAATGCAAATATTGATAACGAAAACAGCAAATAAATTTTGTTAAAACTTTAATTCCCTTATA
Source organism: Cryptophagus acutangulus (assembly GCA_963556235.1). Classification (NCBI taxonomy): domain Eukaryota; kingdom Metazoa; phylum Arthropoda; class Insecta; order Coleoptera; family Cryptophagidae; genus Cryptophagus; species Cryptophagus acutangulus. Next base: position 4,141,150 of record OY744569.1, read on the forward strand.
AAATAAACGAAGAAAAACCGAAACTAAATTCCATTTTCCGACCAAATTAATTTTTATTTAGTGCCGCTAGATTTTTATTAACATATCAAATTTGCGCTTGAAAACCGACTCTCGCACTAATTCCTGTCGGATTAACGTTTCGACACGGATATGTGGGCTTTTAAAATGTGTTGGATGTTGGCTTTGGATAAGATATAATATAGAGTTACCGCAACGTAATAGGGTGTTTATATAGAGCAGCGGTTCAACTTTCGATGAAAAGAAACTGCTTGAAAATGAAAAGAAAAACGCCACGAACGCGATGCTGCTACAGAATGATTGATTGTGCAGCAGCACGAACGGAACCATGATCGATGTCCACTACTAGAACAATACGGCTAATAATCTACAATAATCTAGTAGGCGCTTATTTTGATTTATATGGAGCGCCATCTATATGTACACAAAGAAATGATGTAAGTTAAGGGCGAGCCACGCCGCGCGTTCGGTGTCCCCACCGTGAAAGTTAGGCCGCGCCCCATATCACCCCCTCCTTACAACATTAGCCACGCCCAGCGCTTTAAACTGCTCAAAACATTGCAGAATTAACGGGTTGTTATTATTTGAATTAATTCTCGATTTATAGTAGATAAAAATCTTGTTCAAACATCATTTAATTTTCTTTTTGAAATAAATTCTTAAGATAAAAAAGAAAATGAAACGATACTCCGACAATAAAGAATTGCCGTAAATTTATGCGCAACTAAATTAAATGAATAATCAAATTCAGTTCCGTGTAAATCGAATTAATATGCAAACATTCCTGCAGCATCCCATCAAACTTCTCCCGCCTTTTGCTTCTACGGATTTTTTTTCTCTGAACCTTTTTGATTATGGTATTGTTGATGGAACGTTGTACGTTATATTAAAAGTTTACGGGGCAAATGGATTTTGGCAGCTAATTTTCGAGCACATGTATGATTAATGATGGGCCGCTTCTTTTGAAAAGCAAAAACGTCCAAGAAAAAATATCCCGCAAATATAAAATCACATTTTACGGTCTTAACTTAATCGCTTTTTTCCCCCTTCGATCCCTCCTCTCGCCTAGATTTGCTCTAACGTGTCGACAAAACTTTTCCCACATTGCATTAAAGGTATACTAGTTTGGTAGAATTCATGAGGAACAAAAAGTTAGGCCATAATCACTTTTGCTTCGATAAATGTATCACAAGGGATTAATGCAACTATGATGGAAACAGATGAAATACAATGAAAACTAGCACCTAATCCGAATATTGAATATTTTCCTATTTTTTTTATAAAACGAAATTTTCATCAAAATGATAAAATGTTCAAATTATATTATTCCCGCTCATTAATTTGACAAAATAATTATTAATGGTGTAAAATATATATCCGCGTAATTATTTTATTATATGAAAAACTGCACTTTATCGATTCGGTTTCTATATATTTTTATTTCAGTGCAGTGAAGAATTTTTATATAGAGCAGAGTTGAAATTGAAGTGGAGCAAAATTTGAAGCATAAATAAATCAAAAAATACCGGTCAGCTAGTTAAGTCGACGAGTCAATCGAAAATTCAAAGAAACGTCCGTAGAACATATTGAATTTTAAAAAAAAATTCTATGGTCCCCAATTTTTTTTATAAAAATTTAAATTTGACCTAAAAAACCAGAATTTTCAAAAATCCTCTTAATCTCCTCAAAATTCCCTCACTGGAACAAAATCCATTTAAATCCAAACTTCGTCTATTAATTATAAAAATTGTGGACCTATAATAATTAACTTGAATTTGAGTCCTTGTTATATCCCACCCCCGGGATGCAAGAGTATGCGATGGGGCGGTTCATGCCACAGCATCCCTTGCAGTATCCGCGCGATCTCCGGTCCAAAAACACGTAGAATCTCTCGCACTTCCACAACTAGTCAAAAAAATCCCGCTTATTATAATCATTTGAAACATCGCCGCAAATAAATTTGCTTACTAGAAAAAGTGCTCGCCAATTAAAATCCAGTTTAATTAATTACAGCCAACAGTCGAAATTAGTGAAGTTTTTTTTTTTTGCGCGCATACGATTATTTTTGGTAAAAAGGGTTCGAGATTTAATTCGCCAAATATTCAAATATTTTAAAAAAAATATTCCCTTAAATAATTTAATTTTGTTTAAATAAAAAATTAAAATATCATCAAAATTGTAAAATAGAAAACTTGGCGCCTCCGCCAAAATTTTAATATTTCCTTAAAAATTCGCTAAAACCCCACACAATATTTTTATCTACAATAAAAAGTAATTGAAAAATATAAAAGTTGTGCCACACAAGCAATTAAGCGACTTGGCCCCAATTTTCCGTCTTAAAACTAAAATTTAATCGAAAATTTTCCTCATCGGTATAAAAATAGATAGATCCATTTCTATCTCAGTGAGTAAAGTAATTAGTTATCTTGTTGGAGAGGAGCAGCAGCCGTAATTTCCAATTCAATTTACTTGGTGCGAGTGGAAAAAAAGCAACTTCACTTCATACCATCATAGCGAAACTAGATGGTCGCTCTTTCAGTAAAAAAACCGGCCATTATTCCATTCAAAAACTATGCTTAAAGTCGTAAGTAACAATTCGTGTAACAAACATTTGCGAAAAAAAAAAACTATAAAAGCTGAGCTTTTCTGAAAAACGAACAAGTCGGGTAATTCGATTGTTAGTCGTTGCGAACAACAACAACGTTGTTGTTTCATTGCATTTGAAGACGAATAAATTTCGAATATCTTTTGTGGAAATTTCATAAATTTCCAACATGTAGCAATCGAGGCATTAAAAAGTGCATCGGGTCTTTTGATTTTATTTTATCGAGCGTGCTGTGCAATATTTGATTCGATTGTGCAGCTTTTTTCAATTTAAGCGCTGATGCAGATGTTAAAAAGAAAATACTATTTGAAAAATATCAGTTATTAGCCAGTCACTTTGGCATAATTCAATTCTTTCTTTTCCATTATCATCATAATAGAGATGGATTTAATTTCAATAATAATTTCGCGAGCAATTTCCAAGCGTTAACATCGTTTTAATTAATTTTATAGAGAAAAGCGTTTTATTACTTAAAAGTTTAATTATTTTCCAAGCGAAATTGCATTATGTATATTTAACAATATTTTCTTAGAATAACTTAAGCCTCTTATTAAATCACTTCATCAAATTTGAATAGGCAGATAAGCATCGCTATTTTGTTTTCCTTTGACGAATTACAAATATTCCGAATTCAAGCGGATTTATTCGGCGATATAAGCTGAATAATTTAAACGACCCAAAATGTCGATAAAATAAAATTTGAATGAAAAATAATTAAGTAAAAGTCAGTTAAAAAAAATATGTTTAACTCACGATTTCGCTGCCCGACCTTTAAGAAAATAAAATTTCCAACAATGTTAATTTCAATAAAGGTGTCACTTGGCAGGAAATAATGCGAATAATTTCGGTTTGCAATTAAATAGCCGAGTTGATTAACAAACAGTTTGTTTGGCCTTGCAGCATTATGTAACTTTCCAAGTCAAGTATCTCTGTACATCACCTATATTCAAAAGCTCCTCTCACCATCCTTTGCAAACAAACCGAAAGCACACATTTAACAAAACCATATACGTTTAGTGGTTCTCTTGTTATTGCTCTTTGCTTTATAGCTTTTCCTCTCTCCCTGAACGATGATTTTTCCTACCAGATATATCAAATGGCTTTCGTATTAATTGAGACGGAAATCAGCCACGCTCATTAAGTGCGACGACGATGACTTCTGCGACAAACAAACATCAGGCCGCTGATAAATTACACCCTCATTAGGACCGTTTACATTATTTACACTAGTGCGTTCAATTTGAATAATGACAATATTAATAATTTGCGAAAAATGAATCGCAAAAAAGTGCGCTTTTTTAAATTTTAAGTGCGCACTAATCTACAAAGAGTCGAAAACAACCAACAAGAAAAATGGCAGCCGGTAAGTTGAGAATTATATTAAATGTGACATTTCAACTGTCATTCGAATTGCACCCCGTATTGATTAAAAATTTGTAGCCAAATATTACTTTCGCAATAATAAAGTTGAATAATTTGCAAGATGTATAAACGGCAAAACGACCAAACTCACTGTTTTTCTGACCTTAATTTCCGAGATGAAACTTTTTTCCGTCCTCCCTCTATAAGGAATATATTCGCCCTCGTTCAACATGGCAAACTTTCCTCATATATCGAGTGTTGCCAACTGCAGACTGAAATTTATTCCGAAGCGACTTTTAATTAGTACCTTTCCTTCAATAATGCAATCGAAATACAGTGAACCACTTGCCGAGCAAATATACTTTACAATTAATTGTCGTTGCATTGCGATTTCAATTGACTTTTATCGCGAAGATAGTGCACTCATAAATTTGCAGCGACATCTATTGCTTTATGCACATTAAATGACGTATGTGGCGACATCTATGGCTTTAATGTACAAAAGCTGTCAAAATTTCATCATAACCTAAAAATGTCATCAACATTTTCTATAAATTCTGGAAAAAAAGTAAGAAACTAAACATATTCGTGTTCGTTTGCGATTGCATACAAATTCGCACCCTCAAATTTGTTTGTGCTTCAATAAACTATATCTGTATAGCGTCGGATGATGTCTCAACTCGCAATTCAACTTTCGCCACATTTTATGATAATCCGGATAAAGAAATGCGATTTTTCTTTTACCTCTACTATTTCAAATGCTACGCAAAAAAAACGATATAATAAATTGCACACGATTCGTAATTAATCCAATTTCTCGTTTTATCCTTGGAAAATAGTTGAGCTGTCTTCGTTTCCAATTATTATTACATGCATATTTTTTGCATGATCCGCACGCCGTACTATATTTCGAAAGAGAAAAATTCGCAAATATGGAATTTTAAGTTAAACATTGAAATAATGCAAACTTTTCCGCCTCCAAGAGAATTAGCATAATTTAGCATACGCTCAAGTTGGAAATGACTCCTTACGAAGCCATTTCTTTATTTTCCCATCGCATATCAAAAATCAAATAGTTCGATTGCGAATTTGAATTTAAATTCCGACTATTGAACTGAATACAAATTTTCGGTATCGAAAATTTAAACGATTACTGAAAATCTTTTTTATCGCGGCTTTAGTACTAGTAGTAAAAGCTTTATTATGAAACAGACATTAATTCGTGGAACTAAAATAAATTACTTCCTTAATGTCATATTTTACGAGGAAAGTTTAAATTTTCTACGCAATAAATTCGCAAAACATGTAATGCGAGATTCATTAGCAAGTTAAAATCAGGTGCGGAAATATAAGTAGGCGTGGCTTAACTACATCTGTTGGTTGAATAACGCGTCAACGCGTGGCGGGAAATTTAAAATCGCTCGCTCTTTTTATCGTCGACGATAATTAAAAGAGTTTCCTTTCAAAGAAAATGTAAAAACTCAAACTAGCTTTTGTTTTATGACGCAAAAAGCTTTGAACTAGCGATTGGAATAAAAATGAAAAATATTCGGTAGCTATAAATAAATAATGCATGCTTTTTTTCGCAGCCTTTGTACAAAATTTGTTGAAAAGCTGAATTCCGAACAAATATTTACATTTTTTCTGTAAATCAATCGAAACGCATCTGCAATACTAATCAAATATCAATCGATTTTTCGGCAAACTGCATTAATTAAATTGTATTTATAAATAAATATAACGTCGGGCATTCAATCAACTTTTGCGATGAGAAATGCGAAATTTCCCAATTCAATTTCTTCTCGGCCAATCTTATCAGAGAGCTTTTGACAAAGCCCTGCAAATCTGAACCACAAGCTTTATGAAAGAATATATGCTGTAAAAATTCCTCGCGAATAATTCAATAGGCGCGATGCTTGCCTTTCGACTAACAACAATAATAATAATTAAAAATAAAAATCCATCAAGCCCTAGAAAAGCTTTCAAGCTGCGAATTTCGGTTCGATATTTATTTGTTTGTTCAATAGTCGACTTCTAATTGATATAATCAATCCAGGACGAACTCGAACCGGTAATTCAATTTCGCTCGCTTTATTTTTCAGTCGGCATCCAACTAGTTAATTCAAATCGAGATTTCTACAATGTGCAATTACGTAAAAAATCGCCGAATTCAATATTTACATTTAATACCCTTATACCGAACGGGGTGCATGCTCGAATTAAGTGGCTGTCATGTTAGTAATAGGTTCGAAATTGAAGGAAGGCAAATAAACCACCATTCGCTAAAAGCTAATGCATTTTCTGGGTCTCCTATATTAAAATCTATTTATAAATTATAGAGATATTTTGCAAAACTAACTATCACGTAGGAAAATTGTTTTTCTTATATCGATGCCTTGAATGGGCGTCGACCCAGACAATCGCTTCAGATAAATCTGCAAAGCACGCGCCGCTCGACTATATCGAAATATTTCCAATAAGGTGCTTTCGTCCCAATTAAAAACAATTTTTTTTTCAACAACAAAAGTTAAGGTTGTCTGCAACCAGCATTGCATCATAGAGAAAAGAGCGCGAATGATTGGGGAGAGCTTAGGAGAGAGTGAGAAAAATATATAATAAACATGCGTATTTATAATTAGTGTATTTCGGTTATGCGTTGATAGTTTTCGATGAAAATCATGTTAAAATAGTCAGAAAAAAATTCTCTAGGACAAGAACCTCACTAAATTTGAATAATTTTAATTAATCATTGTTAATTATGTTAATTTATTTTTGATTGTCAAATATGTCTTTAATTATCCACTATTTTTTAAAAAAAAAAAGCTTTGGAAACAGATTAATCTTTTCAAAATATTTTGACATGATTTTCGTCAAAAACCGTCAACGCATAACCAAAATATAGTAATTATAAATACGCGTGTTTATTATATATTTTTCTCACTCTCTCCTAAGCTCTTGCCAATCATTCGCGCTCTTTTCTCTATAATGCAATGCTGGTTGCAGACAACTTCGAGACAGCGGCTGGAGGACCCTTAATTATTCGGCGCAATTAAATTCCATTTGCTCCATTTAGCGAAACACCAAAGAAAATATTGCCCTATCCTCCGGGCTACTTACTTGGAAAAATATGCGGCGGCCGGATTTTATTTGAGTGATGCAAAAAAGTTTGCGAAATGCAGAAATATAAAATCGAGAAAGAAAAGTTGCGGTAGCAACAAAACGACGAAAGAAAAAAGGCGAAGGCGCTGGGGGCGCACCGAATTTCAACCGACTTGCTTCCCCACAATACACTTTCAAACTTCATTAGGCCTTTGTTGCTTTCATCCGCCACATATTTCCCAAAAAAATAATTTTTCGACCATACCAAGTTTCGTCGCAATCGGTTCAAATGATTACTTTAAATTGTCTATTCTGTTTGCTAATCGATTTGTTTGAAAAATTGCAGGATCAGCCGTGGCCATGATTGGCGCCAACCTCCGGTTCGGCAGCAGTGCAGCGAATGCCAGTCTAAATGCCACCAAAGTGTTCCAGTGCCATCCCGGTGGCACTGCAGAGGCCGCACTGATTTTCGCTCTGGGGACGATGGGCATGGCAGCCAATTTGGCACTGATGGGAGTCATTCTAGCCAATCGCCAGCTCCGCAGGTTATTCAACATTAATATTGTTTTCCTATTTTTTCTTCTTGTGAGAAAAATCTCCTATTATTTAATTCACTGTAGTCCAGTTTTATTAGTGGCCCCAATAATAGAATCGTAACGTTGAAAAATCGCTGGGCGTGTTGGTCCTAATGAAAATAGAAAGGAATGAAGTCGGTGTTGATAAATCGAGGTCCTTTCAGTAGTAATAATGTCGGAGTTGAAGGATTCTGCTCGCAAATCGAAAATCTACACACATATTCCAATTTAAATGTTGACGCAACACGCGCATTGAAAATCGTATTCGACACAAAAATGCAATTATTGCGAGACCATTAAAATGTTCCAACTTAAACTATGCACATCAGTGACCTCTTCATGGAAATCGTCATATATTCAACGAAAGGGATCCTTTTCAGAAATATCGCATTAAATCTTGAAAAGCTATATTTTTGTTTTGATAAAGCAAAATTTCGTTTGGCACACCTTTGGAAACAAAGCTAATGAAAACCGAGAGTATCGAGGAACTGGAACGAATAGGGTAAAGTATGGTGCTCCGGAGGCTCAACGAGTCCCGTGGGGGTGTCGGTCAGATCGTGTCTACTTCGACAAATTCAGAATTGACTTGCTTGGCCTCTGCCACTCGAAAACCCAACAGCCGGATCGTTATACGTTGGATAACAGAAGAGTGAGGGTGGTTATTATCTAAATCGGGGGCCACAGTCACAAATATTTAAAAAAAAAATTGCCGCGTTTGTAACACCGCAATAAATTCCTTCATTACCGTCGCAACATTAATTCCAATTTTCGCGGAAAAGGACAACATATTTAGTATTGTAATATTTTATTTTTATCCGCCCACCTGAGCGCACTCACTCTTTTCGACTAAAAAGATTTACGTTCATTTCAACTTATCCGGAATAAATAACGCACGTGCAAATTTATATTTCATAGCATATTTGAAAATGATTTATATAGGACGTGGCATTTTCGTCTAATCCACCACTAGTTTCCACTTTATTATTATTTAAGATGCACCTTAAAACTTTCCCTGCCGGAAGACGACGACGACGACGATCATCATGTATAAACACTTTGCCAACTATTTAAGATTAATATAAGAAAGTTTCGACTGTCTTGTGCGGCCTTAATTCCCTTCACCATTATACGCGGAATCGCGCAAATCCCTAAAGCGCCAATGGAAAATAAATTTTCCAGCCAATAAGCAAATCGAAATTGATAAAAATTAACAATTATTAACAATTTCTCAATCTACGGAACGGTCGGAGAACGCGCGCCAATTGGCCGTGACGTAAATAATTTGTAAACGCCCCGTTGCGCAGTTTGTCAAGGTGTTTCGCACAATTCCAACACATCAAAGGCATCAACATCATCTTGATGAATAATTAAATAGCGACACGAAAATATCGTCTGGCTTGGTGCATTGTGAATAATTTATGAACGCATTGCTGCTGATGTTCCTTAAGTACACACACATAAATAATAAGCGGAGCCCCTGTGCGGAAATTTACTCGTCTTGTAGTACAAAAATGCCCTCCATCCTTAATTTCGAGTATATAAATTGCTCAGCTCTCCGCGCTTTGTAGATTAAGAAAAGGGGTCGACAGAATCTCGACTTGGGTGCATTTTTTTCTCGCTTGCAAAGTGCAAGATGTGAACCTGGGATTTTATTTCGTTCAGCTTACCACCATTTGTCCATGTCGCGTTTGATGTACTACCGCTGGAGAGGATTTACGGAATTGTAACACTCGGATTCGCTTAGATCCATCCCATTATATTTACATACAAGTTGATTCACCGGGATTTTTAAGTAGTTGGTGGTCGGGGATTTTTAAAAGTGCACGTTTTATTAGGCGGATTAAAGTAATTCCGGTTTAATGTTATGAGAGTCGTAACAAAATGTAATTTTTATGGGGAGAAGTTTTTTAGTTTTCTTGTAGAGGGCGTTTGAAGGTAGGTCGGTCAGTCGGTCAGTTCGTCGGTCAGTCTGGCGGTCACTCAATTATCTCGAAAACTACTGGGCCGATTTGAACCAAACTTGCAGCATTTTTTCCTCGTCATTAGAAGAAAATAATGCCGAAGAAAAAACTATAAAATAATTAAAAATGGCCCCTACAGACCGAAATTCCCCCATTCCAAACAACTAAATATTCAACACGTCGTAAAAAATCCGAAAAAAATATTTCAAACAAATACCAAACTAGATAATGAACATAAATCATCCCTCTGTGGAATAACGGTCCACATATGCGAATAAAACTAATAAAACAAATACGTGGGTAGAATAAACAAAAAAAGTAAAAATCCTATGATTTAGTGGAATTACAATTAACATGCAGTGCTATAAATTTGATTCAGATGCTGGATGGCGGTGGGAAACCCACGTCTATCATCTGCAGCAAGCCTTAACACAATTATATACGATATACCAAACCAACAGCACATAATATACATAATTACGCCAAACCGATATAATTCATTAGTGCTAAGCTAATGCTTATCTACTCAACGAGCAGCGATAATATTTAGCTACAATCGAACTGAAATATGCATCAAGACCGCCGCGCGTGTAAAAGTGCTGCTGGTGTTAAGGTAAAGTATCCGCATAAAAAGCAAAGCTTAAATATTGTAGACATAGCGCGCGGAGAGCGAACAACGAGAAAGATAAAAGCTCACAAGATTAAACACAAAAACCCATTGAAAGATTAAACAAGTTTCCCAAGCAGCATCACAAATTTCGAAATTTAATTCAACCAACATGTTATTATCTTCGGGTTATTCGACTAAACATACACGATACTAATTAACATGTATTGTGTATTGATTATGCCGGACGGACTATCAGCGACCAAGCTTTTAGCTTAATAGCTGCACTAATACACATTATAATATATCAATCATTTTGACCCAAAGCATAACAGCGATTATCCGTTCAAATGCTAATTTCCTGCACGAAATTTGAATGTGGCGCTAAATTATGGCATTTGCCGCGCGCGCACAGCGGGGCGGAGCCGAGCATGCGCGGCAAGGACTCTCGTCACAGCCATTTCACATTTCGGATGGATAAATAATAAAACAGGTACAAAACTGCCGGTCTGAGAAGCTAAACTATAAACTTGGTAGTTTAGATGCAGCTCGAGTCAATGGGGCGTGTATTGGCACTGTACCAGAAATATAATCTGCGAAACGAGCAAAAGTCGTCCGAACTATTGAAAGTGTCACCCATAACATTGCAGATTTCTATTTTTCAGCTCTCATTAAATGTGTTCTAGTTTGTAAACCTCAAAAACATTAGTGCATACAATTAATTACTTTGTAATTTTGTGTGTAACAGATGCTGGATCGCGCAGTGCATTTACATTTACACTTTTATATCGTGTTTTAATGGCATCGTAAAAGTTGATGTGTGTTTCACATACATGAAACATTTTTTTGGCTGTTCGCAAACAAGTTTTAAAGAATTTTAAAAAATTTGGTGGATGCGCCAAATTTGCATTATCTGATCAAAAATGCAGCAGAACCCAAACGGTATCTATATTTATAGACTATTTAAACAGAAGTGGAGTAACAAAAGACGTTTCAGTGTTCCGGTTATTTCGCCTCGTTGTGCACTCGAACCGGAAACAGAATTCGGACGGCGAAAGAGCACCGTCTTGACGTTAATATACCGACAATGTCGTTTTATTTCTTTCAAAACTGAAATGATGCTCGCTGCTGCTGTTCATCCATCTTTCGCGGAGCACACAGTTAAAGATATATTTTTATTTAAGAAACAAAAGCGCACCCGACGATAAATTGCCCGCTCTTATAATAAAAGCGAGCAGCGCGATAGGGGTGATTTAAATATTTACCTCGGACTTTTATCTCATTAAGTATGTTTGATAACAGCAAACTCAAAGTTTAGTCCTCGATTTTAAAATAATTAATTTAAATTTAGTGGTAAAAATATATCGGATGTAGAGGAGAAGAGAAGATCTGCAAAGAGCAAATGTTATGATGATGTATGGGTTTAGAAAAAGAATGAAAAAAGGGACAAGGAGAATTGTCCTCCGACGTCTGCAATCTGATTTATTTGCGTTATCTCGGGCTTGTGAAGCCGCCACCACTGCCGCTGCTGCTGCTATTTGAAGAATAGCAAATCTCTTTCTTATTTTTACACTTTTCGGATGATATGACTTGTGCATATTTCTCATACATTTCAATTGAACATGGATCGATTTTTCTCGTACACGAACTATTCAATAAAATTGATAAATTTTAAAAATATGGCGGATGCGCCAAGTTGTCAAACAAAATAGACATTTTTAAAAATTTGGCGCATGCGCCAGGTTTACAAACCATTTTATCGAAAGCTGTCAATTTTCTACCAATTTTTTATTAAGCAAAAAATTGCAATTTTGTTTCTCAAAGACCCAACTTAATTAACTACCCAAAAATTACCCGATTTAATAAACTCCCTTAACGATTTAATTGGGTGACGTGTAAGCTGATCGGTTATTCGAGCACAGTGCGAAAAGGTTAATGAAGGGGCTTTGTCAGAGTAGATTTACCCCCAAAGAAAAGACACCTTGGAAATGCACCGCTAATTTGGGCGACATTGATCGATACAAGATGCTGCTGCGATTTGGAGACCCTACTAGATAAAGTTACTCGTTTTAATGGTCTGCCAAAAAGGATTATCGATGGATCGCATTTTGCAACCAAACTACTGCAAAGTAAACAAGAAACTTTATTCGTCTTAGTCCTGCAAACAAATCCCTTTCGCAAAACTAATAATAATTACAACAAGTGACGGAAAAAAATACGAGAGCGAAAATTGTGACCTGCTGAGCCAGGATTTCGGTTTCCTGCTAAGTTGAATCCAGCGAAATAGGTCAAGTGCTCTGAAATTATGTTTTATTTCCGAAAAACTAAAAATATCGTCGCATTATTCATTTCGCTTTTATTTGATTGCCTCGAAAAAGCAATTAATTGTTAGTTTAAACAATAATACGAATTTAATTTGCGGAAAGGCTTTTGTTCGCAGAGCATTATTTGATTAAACTTGATGAAATGCGTTTTAATGTGTGTCCAAGACCCTGGAAATTATCACATTGTGTGTGTTAACAGACCGAATTTAATTAGCATTGCAAAGCACACAAAGTTAATTCGCCAGGTATAACTTTGTGTTAAGTTTAATTTTAATTATACATGTAGTTCTAGCTTATTGCTTTGCTATGTCGGTTCAAATCGATCACCTCAAGCAAAGTTTGTTTATTTTTAAAAAGAACGACGACGACGACTCAATTCATCCAAGTCTCTTTCCATTTCCGTTACCTTTCGCAAGACGCGAGGTATATTTATAATAAGCAGCAGGAGACGAAAGCGATTTAAGCCACCCCTATTTCTACTTTACATTCCCAGGCCATTTCTAATTGCTAGTTGGACGAAGAAATGTCTTTTAATATCGCAAGAACAATTATTCCGCTTTTGTTCCCGGTCATATCGACTTAGAAAACAAATGACTTTATATTTATAATAGTAGCGAAAGGTCCCCTGAGGCTCTAGCCATTGTTTAAACTACTAAATTAAGCTTGAGATGCTATTTTATTTTCATATTTAATAAATTTTCTTAAGGGTCCTCCACCGGCTGTCTCGAAGTTGTCTGCAACCAGCATTACATCATAGAGAAAAGAGCGCGAATGATTGGCGAGCGCTTAAGAGAGAGTGAGAAAAATATATAATAAACAGGCTTATTTATAATTACTGTATTTCGGTTATGCGATGATCGTTTTGATGAAAATCATGTCAAAATATTCTGAAAAGATTAATATGTTTCCCAAGGCTTGTTTTTTTTTTAAAAATAGTGGATAATTAAAGACATATTTGACAAACAAAAATAAATTAACATAATTAACAATGATTAAATAAAATTATTCAAATTTAGTGAGCTGCTTGCCGTAGAGAATTTTTTTCAGAATATTTTGACATGATTTTCATCAAAAATTATCAACGCATAACCGAAATACACTAATTATAAATACGCGTGTTTATTATATATTTTTCTCACTCTCTCCTAAGCCCTCGCCAATCATTCGCGCTCTTTTCTTTATGATGCAATGCTGGTTGCAGACATTTCTACGTTTCAAATATTTCCTCGTCCATCAAACATAACGTTCAACCCTTCCAGATGGTCGCAAGGCCTGCTCTTCCACCAGGGTGCAGTCGACTGTGCGCGAGCCGCTCTTCTGCTACCCCTCGGCATCTCGATATTGCATTGTCAGCCCGTGCAAAAGTGCTCGTTGGTCGAGACAGCTTTCCTGTTGTTGGTGACCGTCGCCACTGTTAACATGCTCACAACTGTGCTGAATGATTCGCCTGTCTTCCCCGACGACGACGACACAGACGTCACCATGTCAGACGCGCCCTTACTCATGGACTCACCCCAATGCGTCCTGTTCGGCACGTTCATGATCTGGTTCGCTTCGATTACAATCAATCTTGGACCAACATTTCTATCTGGTATTCCCTTTCATCGCGCCATTCATTTATTCCAGATTAAAATGGTATTTTTGTGCTTAGGTGCTTTGGCGGCGCAGGGCGAAGCCGGACACAAAGCGCCTTCCTGCCCCCTAATTCATGGCCCGCTAAGACACTACATTCTGAACGCATTGTGGATCGCCGTAAATTTGGTGTGCGTTTTCCTGACGCTGTTCCATCTGCGGAAGCTGCACAAGGATCTCACCAAGGCGAATGTGGAGGCGGTGCGTGTGGCCGGACTGGTGACGACACTCGTTAATGTGACGGGCGGCGGGTCCGCGCACATGAATGCCAACGGCGAAAGAGTAAGTAACAATTTTATTTAATAGTTATCCGAGAAAAAATCCATATTTTAGAGTGCAAAAATATTGTAAATTTGCTAGAAAAATTCCGCCATCGAAAAACAAATTGAATTTGAAAGAAAACGTGAGTCTTTTTCGTTCGGTTGTGTACAAAGTAGAGACAGTGGTTGGGCAAAGCAAACATAAAAGTCGTCGGTGTAAAAGCTTAGCTGGAGGGTGAAGACCAATTAACGCATGTATGGGATGCGGGAGAAGAAGTTTTCACATGTTCGCTTTCAAGTGTTGCCCCGAAGGAAATATTTGTTTATATACAGGCCGACAGATGAGAAGCGTTATTGCATAGACATCTCTGGAGCGCTCCCCAGTTGGTGGGGGGCAAAGCGCTGTCTCTTTCTGACTACAGTAAAAAACGCGCTCTCTTTGTCACACCTATGCAACGCTTCTCGCTAGTCGACCGGTATAGCAGAGGAGATTAAAATAAAATATTTCGAAATTTCCTTTGATGATGCACAATACATAAATTTACATAATTTTATTTCCGGATTAACTTTTGATGAAGCGTACGAATTTTGCGATTTATATGCAGCTGCAGTTTTTAGGTCAATTTCAGTTATTTATCAGTGTTGGGATAATTCGCTTGATCTATTATGCAATATTTTGCGGATTATTGTTTTTACTTCTCTCGTAGAGGAAGTATTGTATTCATGAAAAAAAAAATTTCTCCAAATTTCACTTTTTTCTACATTATAGAATGCGTAGATTACGAAAATCATATTCACTAATTTCCGTCTGTCGGTCTGTCGGTCTGTCGGTCTGTCGGTCTGTCGGTCTGTCGGTCGGTCTGTGCAATTCTTTAAAACACTATATTTCGGAATCTACCGGCCCGATTAAAGCAAAATTTGCGTCCTTTTTTTCTACCTGCCCATAGATGATATCGAAGAAAAAAAGTTTATAAAATTCTCAAAGACCTGCGCGTTATAGGCCAAAAACATGCTAAAAATGGCAAAATCGGTAGATCCACTTAATCTTCTAAAGTTGCTGACCGATTTTAACCAAATATTGAACATATGTTTCGTGTATACCTCAAGTGGTGAATGCTCTCAAAAAATCTGGAGTTTATTATAGGGTTGAATTTTTATTAAGGGTTGAAGGGTCAAAAAGTTGTAAAAATGAATAAGTTGTAACGTGAATATCTGCCAGGAGGAATATTTGATTTGGACCAAATTTGGTATACATATTAGGGATACATTGAAGAAAATGCTGGTAAAAGTTTCATCCCCTAAAAATAAGCCCCTACGACCCATTTGCCATTTAAGTTAATTGTTCAAAAATTGCCGGTGTTGTGATTCTTATATGGCAGCATTACCCACACTTTTCCATCAGTTATTTTAGTAATATTTACATAAAGAGTGAGTAAAAATAATTTTCGACCCTTACCACACACCCCCACTCCTCCAATATAGAGTTTGAGTCATATGGTTCGGATTTTCTTCATATTCGATTTCTACTATACATTTTAAACATATTTACGAATAATATAATTTAAAATAGTATACGACCCTTATTTTGCAATTTCAACCCTTAACATACCATGTACAGTCAAATTGCTCGGATTTCTTTCAAATTTGGATCCTAGTAGTAATTTATCTTACTTAACTTATCATTATTTAGTTAATTAAATTAAAATTAGGGTAGGACCTATATATTACAATTGTAACCCCTAATGCACCCCTTACAGTTGGATTAGTCAGATTTCTTTTAAATTTGTTTTCTAATAATAAATTGAAATATAATTTAAACTAGTTTAATCAAAAATGTCCTAGAATCCTCAATTCATGTTTTTAACCCTTAACACTCCCCTTACACTGATAGTGCTAGGATTTACTTCAAACATTGATTTATATTGGTAATTTTAAATCTAGCTTCAAATAGTTTCATTAAATTAGAGTACCTACAACAAGTTTTCACTTTTTAATCTTTTCATACACACGTTTCAACTTTATCGCTTAAATTGGTTTAAAATTTTGTTCCTAGTTAAAATTTAAAAAGCATTTTTAAAAACCCGATAATTTTTTTCAGTAAATGATGCCTCAAAATTCTAAAAATTTGAATAAGCAATTTTAATATAGCAACGAGAGAAGTACTGTGGAATCTCATTTCCAGCGAATTTGGTTCGTTAAATGTGTAGCGAAATTATTAAAAACTGCGAGTTATAGCTAAGATCATTTTGTGCAGTTGAAAAATATCGCAATAGGATATTGTATCGAGAAAGCGCATTCATATTCAAATATTTATCGAACGACCGCGGTTTTATTTGCACTTTATATTTTCATTACTTTATAAAACACATCATTATTTGCCCCTTTTCCTGTACTCAACATTTAAATACGTAATATTTTTAAAACCCGATTTATTAAATTATATGAAATTAAATTTACCACTCAAACTTATACAAAAGCGCGAAATTTGAATTCTTAAAATTGTTAAAGTACCCATTTGAATTTATTATGCTTTGACATGCAAATTCCCGTTTTATATGCAAATAAACATACAATTTTTGCAACTTCAATTATTTCTAAAAGCCAATAAAACCGACCAATTTGGTCTAATTTATAATCAAATCTATATATTTATTGCTCATGACATTAATGGAAAATAATTTATTGTCACATTTATTTTAACAAGCGAACTAAACAAATAAATTCTATAAAATCAAACAAACTAATGCAATAGTATTGTAATAGTTAATTGAAATTCGATTCATTAATTTAATACTTTGGCGGGAAAAATGGGTGGCACCCTCAAAACTTAACGTTTCGAATATTAAATTGCGTTAAATGTAATGAAATTAATGGGAAAAAATCAATCATGACTACTACTAGGCCTGTCAGCGACACATTTGAAGATAAATATACAACAGCAACAAAATGCGAAATTTATCTTGTTCACAATACATCATTTTCGAAAATAAACTTGTGACACTTAATATTTCTATGCAAATGTATTTATTTAATTTGATTGCAAATATATTCGTAGGTGCGCGCTTTTTGCGCTCAAAGTCAAAAGAATTAATGGCAAAGTGCATATCATGGACTGGAATAAAGGAATTTAGCGCGGCACGTAGCAAAATTATTTGCAGCGTGAAGAATAGTAAATAGAGTCGAAAGTTACGTGTAATTAAAACTTTACTTTATCTTAAGAAACTAGGTAACTTTTCACAGTTACTTACAGTCTAGATTGTATTTTGCACTTTATATTTTAATAAATAAATTATGCGCGGATTAGCATGGGAATTTATTTGATTTTGCAAACTTTGGATTTGTTGCGGGTTTGTAATTTATCTAGATTTTCGAAAATATTTTTTAAAGCAATTTTAAAAAGCAATTTTAAAAAAAATATCTGTACTCACTTTTGTCAACTCATTAAAAACGAATTTAATTCGAGCTTTTAACTTTGAAATAATAATAGCATTCAATTTTAATCAAGAAACAGACGGCTCTTAAATACTTCAAATGCAACTGGAAAAAAGTCCGCTTAATTTGATTTCATGAATATAAACGAAAATGTAATTATTCCAATTTTAATACCTCCACTTACTACATAAAGCAGATGAATTAATTGTTCCACATTTAAGTGATTTATTCTTGCATTCCACGGAAAAGGAGGGCTAAAGCAAAGTTCGCCCGCGCCCGCCTTCTAATCAAAACTACCTCCACGCGAATAAATCCACCCTAACAAAAACTAGCCACATTTATATAGAAAATTGTCAGATTTCGTCTGAAACTTTAAAAGCGAAAGTTGAATAAGTTTTCGGCTTAAAAATGAACCAGATGCCGTTTCGATACAAATATATTTATAAGTTTACGAAAAGTTGCCTCGCTGACAGGATCAATTTTAGCGCCATAAAAAGCGAAACTTCACATATACGATATAAAAACAATGTTTTTCGCAATTTTATCAATTCAATAAGACGTCTGAACTTTTAACTAAAACTTTCTTTAAACCACTTTAAGCCCAAAAACAGCCAATTTCCCGGAGAAAATAAAATCGTTACTGAGACATAAATTTCCCGCCAAAAAAATATTTGTGTGTCAAGGCATTAAAATAGCAATTTTTATCACAAAAATTTAAGAAAAAATAGTCAAAAAAATTCACAATCCTCATTAAAACGAAAATGTTGATCGAAAAAATTGCCCACAGGCCTCCGGCGCGTTGGAAGAGCACCGAAGGATGCGAGAATATCTACGTCGGATGGAACGTGATGGAGTACAACGTGTCAAAATGTTCCTTGTAATAACAGCGGCGTACGTGCTATTTTGGGGTCCACTGTTCTTCGTAACACTAGTCAATCATCCCCTTGTGGGAAACGCACTTGGACATGAAGTAAATGCCACCCTCACTCTATATATTCCAGAGCAAATCGTTTACTTACATATGCATTTCGCATTCGTTTCGTCCCCTTTTTCTATTTCAGATAACGTTACACATATCATACGTTCATGCCATCGTAAATCCGACACTGTTCCTGGTCCTACATCGTGGACTTCGCAGGGCAATGCTGGATTTATGTTGTGGATGGGTGCCACTTTGGTTAGGGACGTCCAGTGTGCCACCGCCACCCGACCCGCCACGAGCTGACATATCGCTATTAAAACCGCCCCTGCCCGTGCCAGCCCACCCCGATAGCTCTATGGTAATTAAATATTATATGTAAGTGGTGTAAATGCATGGCCATTTCTATTTTTATGCTTGTTTGTGGGTGTTAGACGATAGAAATTAGTCAATTTAGCGAAAATAAAATTATTTAGAAAAAAAGGAATTTTGAAAAATTATTCAAAAAACGACAAAAAAAATATTTAACGAATTTTGAGGGGATTTTTAAAATATTTCCGGGCGGCAAACTTTTTTAAAAATGTGAATTTCGAATAAAATTCTGAAAATTTTTGATTTCAGAAATTTCAAAAATAATTTTGTGCTTTTCCAAAAATGTTTAAAAATTGTCTAAAAAATTCCTAAGCTTCCAAATATTTTTTTGAAGACTGGTAAAGACTAATGAGGAAGAATTTGTAAAAAATTTCAAAAGTTTTCGATAAAATATTCAAAATTTTCGAAAAAAACTGAAAAAAAATCATTCAAAAAAATGCCCAAAAAATGTTGAACGAATTTTAGAGGATTTTAAAAAAAATCCAGGTGGCAAACTTTTTTAAAAATGTGAATTTCCAATAAAATTCTGAAAAATTTTGATTTCAAAAATTTCCAAAATAATTTTGTGCTCTTCCAAATTTTTTTAAAAACTGTCTAAAAAATTCCTAAGCTTCCCAAATAATTTTTTTAAGACTGTTAAAGACCATTGAAGAAGAATTTGGAAAAAAATTCAACAGTTTTCGATAAAAATTTCCAAATTATCAAAAAAAAAAAAAATTAGAAAAAATAATTTTTTTAGTCCAATCAATCAAAATTCAAACATTTATTAAAACTTTGTTCCCAATCTGCATCTCTAGAAAAGTTCAGTTAGAATTGATGGATCGCCCTCATTCAAATTAATTACAAAAATTAATCATCCCTTCAAAAAATAGCATCACATTTTTTTGCAAAAATATTTAGTCCCACTCCAACGAAATAAAACCAGCCAATAACGATATCTTAACGCTTAACCATTTCATGTCCTTTTTATAACACAATCACAACATCGACGCCAAATAAAAAAAAAAAGATGTTCGACGAACGAAATCGTCGAGAAAAAATACAATAAACGAGATTAAGTCGCGTTTTAATATCGGCAATAAAACCCGAAAGTTGGCATCGATAAAACGCATTGCCTTGTAACCAATGAAGTATTGCCAAACCCACTTATCGCATTATTTGCGACCGACAGACGAGGAAAATTTGTAAGCTAAATGTAATATCGCTAAAATTTCAGGGAGACACCGATCTGAGTCCTTGGACACCTGATCCCGTAAATGGAGGCATTCAGATTGCACATTATTCAAGCCCGGAGCCGCCGGAGTCGCCTCTGGAGAGCGACTAGCATCCGGACTGGGATCGGTCTACCAGGATCTAAGCGATTGGGGATCCTGGAAGGCCAACCACCAGTGCTGATGATGACAACTCGCAACCAAACTTATCCCAATCTCATTATTGTGTTGTTTTTCTAAATTAAGTGATTATTATTAAGACAACGAATTATGCCAGTTTCAATAAGTCAATTTCAAACTGTATACCTACTACTTATTTACAAATTTAAATAAACTAAATCCGCCTATTATAGGAATTGATAATGAATTAAATGATAATTATACGAAATGTTAATGAACAAAATCAAAGATATCATTATATAAAAAGCACTGTCAAAGAATATTTTACTATATGAAAAAGAACTGATAAATATATCTAATTAGACAATTATTTTTAATGCTATTGGTTCTTCTAAAAATTGTTTAGTGTTAAAATTTTATGTGAACCACTTTAATAGTTTATAGTCGAGCTTTTAGAAAATGAACTTTAGCTATAGTATATAAATGCCAGCCATACTAAACTAATAATATAAATGTGAGTTGTTGTACTATAAAACAAAAGAAAAAATTATTCATAATTTATCTGTAAAATTAACATCAATGTATACTTGTCTTCTATTTAGAAATTTCGACTCGAGCAAGAGTTGGCTTTCCTATTGAGACGAAAACTCGATAAAGCCAACCACAAAACTTTTTGATGTGAATCGCAAAAATACGAAGCTGAAGAACAAACAAGCATTTATGCTTATTGCAGTTTACAGTGGAAACTCCCTACGGATTTTCGTCCATTCACATAAACATGTGTATATTTGCGCAACTTTGCAAACTGAAGTAGTATGTCATTAAAAAAGTCCAATCACACTTAACGATGAAAAAAATCAATGAAAATAATTATTTTGTAAATTAAATACTATTGATGAGTGTAAAATTATCAAGGTACTTTTTGGAGTTCAAATTTAATGATTTTGAGTATCCAAAAAAATCTATGGAGTTCCAAGAGAATTTTGAGGAATAAGAAAATTTTTCAAAAAATTCCGAAAAATTCAAAAATAATTTTTTAGGCTTCCAAAAAATTCCACACGAATTCTGAAAAGTTCTAAATGCTTTACAAAATTCTAAACCGTGCTAAAATAATTTCCTAGCATTCAAAAAAATTCTGAGAATTTTGAAAAAAATTCCTAACTGTCCTAAAATAATTTTCTAGTCCCTCAAAAAATTCCAAACTATTCTAAAATAGTTTCCAAGATTTACAAAAAATTCCAAACTATCCTAAAATAAATTCCTAGCATTCTAAAATAATTTTTGTTCAATTTTTGAAAATTCCAAAACTTTCTAAATCAAACTTTTTCTAATCAAAATAAATTATCATAATAATAAAAAAAAGCCAATTCAACTTAAGATACAAAAAAATTACCCTGTTGTCCTATAAATTAAATATAATTCCGTGCAAAAAACTTTCAGAAAGTTTGAAAATCAACGAACCCTCGCTATAAATTTGTGTCATCATGCTACAACTTTTAATTACTTTTATCCTGCTAGTCGTGCATGTTATGAACTAAAGCATTCCCTACATCCACATAATTGTTAATGTTCTACAATTTTAGCGAAATTGTTTTCACTGTAAATTGCGAGCCATAGGTACGAACACACAATCTGAACTTTTGTGTTGTAGTTGATTGTAGTCGGATGCTGAAAAATGGATTTTGCTTCATCCTCGATAAAACAGAAATGAATCGAGCAAAAAAAAGTTCGGAAACACTGCCAAATAAAAGCAAATAGTATTTCATTGTTTGGCACGAAAAAGTTCAGATTACGCGGCTTATCTAAAATCTAACACTACTACTATTTTACAACAATATTATGAATTGCACAAAATTCAGGTATAAAAATCGTTAAACATGAAATATTTATATTAAACATACGTGCCTAAATGTTCCACTTGTAAAATAATAAAATCTAGCTTGTACATACTTAAAATGAATAAAGTGTAAATAATCTAAACTAAATAAATAAACAAATAAATAATGTTCTAAAATGTCAATTGTTAATTGAACAATGTATGCACTCGATAAATTTTATTTTCCACTCAAATGTGTTATAGAGAAAACAGTGTAATAAATTATCATGAGGCATTTAATCATGCTCTTGTTTTCATTTTCTTTCCATAAACAATGAGAATACTATCGTTAACCCTTACCGAAACTTTCCCTGCTCCACTAGATAAATCACCACAACCCGATTATTTATGCACACCCTAACTCCAAAACGAAAAACAGATTTTATCCGACTTTTCTGGGCGACACAAAATCTCGATACGCAATGTTCAAGGATGTAAAGAAATCATGTTTCGGAAAAGTTTACAAGAAAATGCGATAAACTTCAAAATTATGCAGACATTTTGAATTTAAATTTTACTAGCGCCATCTACGTATTTTTAGTTAAGTTGTAAAGCACCCCGCAAGATTAATTACGATAATAAATTATTAAAAAACATTATAAAATATGTTTCTAAATTATTAGAACCTTTGAAAGTATTAATAAAGCCTCAAAAACATAAATTTCCTATAAATTCAAATTTTACTAGCGCCATCTAGCAATTTCTACATCAACCCCAATAATGGCGCACTCTTGTCAAATTTCAAACAAATGAATCGATCAAACAAAACGTCACCAAACTAATAATACAAAGAAAGCAAAATGCATTCACTGAACAAAAACTACATAATCGTCCCACCACCCCCAGCGCGATTCTCCATAAACGAATGGCATCGCAACAACAACTTCCGCAACCGCACCTGCCTCGACCAACAAATCCTCGCGGATCGCATCCTCGCCGAATGCGCTCGCATCAAAGACAAAGTCGAGGAAATCACCGTCCTCAACAAACGCGAAGTCGACCAGCAACTAGCGCAAAAGCTGAACGACATCGAATTCAACCAAACGGAAATCGAAACGCAGCGAAAAGAAGTCTGCATCGAAATCGAAAACCTCAACATGTACATGGAACGCATTAAAGACGCTTTGAAATCGCTGCGCGAACAAGCGGAAAAACTATGCAAGCAATGCATCGTCCTGCGGGAAAACCGCTTGGGGATCGACTTGTGCTACGACAACGTCGAAGCCGAATTGCGAAAAGAGCTCCAAGTCATCCGCGGTAGCCAGAATCTACTCGATTGCGTCTTGGTGCAAGCCAACGAACAAGTGCGCCTGTTGCGCTCCACGATCTACTTCATGGATCGCGACCTGGAGGACAAAGGCAACGTCTTCAAAATCGACTCGCACAACGCCTCCCTGAAAGAAACCAGTCTGAACCTCAGCATGTATCACGGATTCTCGCCGCTGGACCCTTCCAACATTTCGCTGGAGGAATGGAACGAATTCACCAAGCAAAACATTGAAAAGGCCGCTAAGGAAATTAACGGAGCGCGACAGCTTCGCAGCTACGTCGACACTCTGCTGCGACAAGTCATCGAAGACCTCTGGAACCAATTCCACGCTTGCAATGAAGCGTTTCGACGTCGCATCGAAGAGATTAAAGGCTCCAAGTCCCGAATGGAAATACAGCATGCGGAAATTGTGCGCCAAGCGAACGAAATCACTCGCACGATCACGGAGCTGCACAAGACGCTTGCGGAAAAAGAGAGTTACATGGCATTGGCCCATACCAGATTGGGAAATAGAGCTCAGCGCCCTGGAGTTGAGTTGTGCAAAGATAATGTGGAGCACGGTTTGGTCGTGGAAGTGCGGCAACTTCGTGGGAATGCTGCGCTTTTGCAGCATATGCTGAGTGAAGCTCAGGCTTCGTTGCGGTATTTGCTGAAGACGCAATGCCAGCTTGAGGAGGACATTAATATCAAGACGAATACGTTGAAGATTGATGAGGTTGATTGTATGACGTTGAGGCAAAGCATGGATTATCATGCATATTAATTTTTTGGACCAATTCGAGAACCGTAAATTTTTGAGTGAGAATTTGAATATTGTAGTAACGTATTGAAAATAAATATAATTTTTTTTGAGTGAAATTCAATAATAATATTAATTAATTATTTAAATAAATTAAATAAATAATTATTAATAATAATAATATAATTATTAATAATTATTTAATTAATTATTATTAAATATTGTCTAAAAACGTAATTAATTAACTAAAATATTTTAAAAAGCATGTAATGTTGGTTGCATAATTTGTAATAATTTAGAAAACCAACAGGTGGCGATACTAAACAGATGCTAATCTATGGGCAATTTTATCGTGTATGTTTGGTTGCATTTCTTTTACCTATTTTTCATTTCGAATTTTTCGAATTATATTATACCCCGCACGAATTTCTCGAATAAAAATAAATGTTAAAAACTCACCTGTTCAAATCCGCCGAGAATATCCGTCGTATCCATCGCAGAAGTCACCGGCAAAGTCTTCAAAGTTTTTCCCGCCAAACTCGCCAACGTTTTCACTACACTACTTTTACCGCAACCAACACTACCAACCTGCAAAAAAACACCAATTAATAAAAAAAACAAAAACAAACAACTAATTCCCTTACCAAAACACTCATCCAATTCAAATTAACGCAATACGCTAAACTCCTAAGCGCAGCAAACTGCGAACGAAGCACCAATAAATGTTCATCCTGCTTGAAAACGCTCGAATTAAATTCGCTTGTATTCCGCTCTAACGAAACATCGCCAATATAAACGCTGCTCCTATTAAGGTAAACAAGCGGCGCTAATCCAGTGGCTTTGCATCCGAAAACGGCCTCGAAAATCTCGCCAATTCTGATTTTATCGCTTGCACTGCGCATCCGATCCGCATAAACCAAATGCACCACACTTTCCGGTGCATAACCACCCATCCTCCCAAAATTGTAAAGCATCGCTTCGCACCATCGCGTCAAATCGCGCAAATTGCACTCCCATGGTCCACCCTTATGCCCGAAACTGTGCTCGTCCAACTCCTTCACCAGCCGCGAATTGAACTCAATCATTCGCAGCAAAACGTCGCGCGGCAAATCCGCAAACTGCTTTTCCAGTATAAACAGCAAATCGTCCGAAGTGAGCGAGTTGACATACACTTGGATGAAGCGATTCAAAAACGATTGCGGCAACCCGCGACGCGACCCGCCTTGTTTCAACGGGTTCTGGCAAGCGAAAAATCGCGTTCCCGGTTTAATATGGAACGTCTTACCTAGTTCGGGGATGAACACTTCACCGCGATGATCCAGACATGCGTTCAAACCTTCCAGGACGGATTGCGATGCCAAATTCAGCTCATCTAGCAAAATCCACGAACCTTCCTTTAATGCTTGAAGTAGTGGACCATCACGCCATGAAAACTGCCCGCCAGTGCCGCCCTCTACCGGCAAGTCAGCGCCAAACAGATCGGAGATGTCGGTTTGGTCCGATAAGTTGACGCGGAATATTTTGTGGCCCGTAAAGCGGGCTAAAGAGGCGACTAAGCTGGTTTTACCGACTCCTGGGCTGCCTTCGAGGAGGATGGCTTTTTCTAGCTGCATGCCGCGTAGCAGGCGGAGGGTGTTGTATAGCGTAGTCGGGGCGTTGAAGGAGAAGGCTTCCTTACGGGTGTTTTGCTGGTTGCCTAGTTGTATGTAGAATGGTTTTATGCCGAATTTTTCGTCCGTTGACTCGACTAATAGGGTTTTCGATACAGATGTTTGCTTGGTATGCATGATGGACTCGATTTGCGATTGTAGATAGTTGGTGCAATCGTCCCGGAATTTTTGCAAATTTTTTAAGCTAAAATTATTTTCATTTTAATGCCTTATAAGTTGAAGTATTTTATTTATTTACCTTTCAGTGCTGGTCACTCCCGACCCCAAGCTATCCAAAAATGTGAGACACGCTCCGTGTAAATACGCGTCGGCTACGTCCACGTTTTCTGCGCTAATGTTGAGAAAGTGCACCCAAGTCAAGATATCGCGAATGCTCGTGGTAAACCTTTTCCCAATTTCGGTCGACTTGAACCATTCGACAAAACTCATAATCGCGCATCCAATTCCCGTAGAGCCATCCTGTTGATTACCGAACGAAATCCCCGCTTTAACATTCTGCTCAATGATTGCCACCAAATCGCCGCGATCCGTACAACTTTCGCACCAAATCTCAGTGAATCGATTACGCAAAGCGGGCGATAATTCCTTTTTGCCGAAATCGCCGCCAGGATTCATCGTTCCGATGAAGTAGAAATTAGTGTGCGCCTCAATCAGTTCGGAATTGTTCGAATTGTTCAAATCGATCCCTTTCTCGGCGAGCAATAGCGAACGCTCCGGTTCGAGCAGCGAATTCAAGCGCTCCAATACGCTATCGTCCGCCAGCGATATTTCATCCGCTAGAAAGACATTCCCTTTGAGCATGGCTTCGATCAGCGGTCCATCCATCCATTCGAACAATTTATCCGAATCGTCGCCACTATGATCCCGCACTGGCCGCAAACCGCCGATGAAATCGCTGCTTTCGGTGTGCATGTGGCAATTGATCGTCGTTAATGCCTGCCCGTTATTCTCGGCGATTAGTTTGCACACTGTGGTTTTACCGCCACCGGTTTCGCCCACTAATAGAACGGGCTCTTTGAATTGCATCGCTTTCGAAACTAGTACTGCTAATTGCCGCATGTTGTAAGTCCAAACAATCGACTGGTATTTCGGGCGGTTTAATTCGATTTGTTGCAAAATTTGTTTAGTCACGTTTGAAGTATTATCCGACACTGAAAGTAAGTTGATTAAGTTAGGTTAGAGGTACGTGTCATTAAATTTGAGTTGGCAAAATGGCTTCGCGGCTAACTTCACTACTAATTGCACAATTTCGAATACTTACAGGTAAATAAATTCTGCGGATCCACATCGCGTTTCAAATGCTTCTGCATCACTTGAATAATTTCCGCTTTTTCCTCGCTTTTCCTCACACGTCCCGCGAGAACCAAATACCCCTCATCCGCTAAGTGCTGATCCCAGTCGTACAACTTCTCCGAATTTTGCGCCAACCGATATCGCTCACCCCAACGAAACAAATCGCGCAACGTTATAAAGCCTTGTTTACCCGCAAACGCTGCCGAACCTTTGCGACGCATCTACCAAACAAATAAAACAGCTGTCAAAATCAAAATTAGGCAACCAACAATACAAATCCTAACCTGCAAATCTGTCATGACATTTATCATCTTCTTCGCATACGATGGCGCCATCTCGCAACGCTGATGCAAAATAGTCGTCAACTCCATCGGCGGGATTTCATTGAAATGCAGCTCAACGAACCGATTCCTAAACGCCCGCGACAACATTTTCCGGCCGCCGTACGCCCCTGGAGGATTCTGCGTCGCAAACAGCATGAAATTTGCGTCCGCTTTAACGGTCTCTTGTGTTTCGGGGATGAACAACTCGCGATTGTCGTCCAACACGCGATTGAGCGCCTCCAATACGTCAGTGGGCGCTAGATTAAGCTCGTCCAGAATGATCCAGTGTCCCTTGCGCATGGCTTCCACCAGCAAACCTTCGCGGAACACTAATTTCCCATTCAAATCGGCGACGTATGAGCCGATGTACTCTTGCAAATCGGTGTGCTCGTGATTGTTGATGCGCACGCACTTATTTCCACTCGCTTTCGCTAAATAGGTAATCAAACTAGTCTTGCCAACTGACGTGTCGCCTTGTAGTAAAACGGGCAGCTTTCCAATCGAGACTATGCGCACTAGATCCTTCAAATTCTTGCGCACCGAGTAGGTAAGAATATAATTCTCCGGCGTGCGGGGCTCTAACGCACCTTGTCTCACCCAATAATCCTCAAATTGCAGATAAGTATCCGTCGGGCTTTGCGGTTGCGGAATCGGCTGCTTCAGAACGGCCTTAAGCGCTTTATCGTCGCCAATCAGAAGCGTAGCTATCATTCGTGCGACGATCGCGTACGAATCCGAATCGAGCTGCGTCAAGAAACTCAAGCAGAACGCTTCGTATAAACTGCGCTTAAACGAACCGCATGGGTTCTTCGATGCGATCATCAACGCGCGGCAAAGTGAGCGCAATGAAAAATGCGGCTTGTGGCCCAATCCGTCGCTTAGGCTCGCATGCGTCTCCTTCCGCACTTTCAAATAGAAGTCGACGATGCGATTTAAATCCCTCTCCTTCAGCGACATAGCCTCCAAATAATTGTTGACCAACAGTAGCAAGTCCGATTTCTCGGTGAGTTCGTCGACGTAGAATTCGGTGAAGCGATTGCGCAACCCGGCCGGTAAATCCTTCTTCCCCACATCGGTCGACGGGTTCATGCACGCGAACAGAGTGAAGTTGGCGTGGCGCTCAATCGGCTTCTTGTCGCCGCGTTCGAGCAGACAAAGCGAACCTTGCCGACCCTCGAGTAACCCCGACAAACACTCAAGTGTCTCGGCGTTCGCGAGATTGATCTCATCCAGCAACACCCAATAACCTTCCTTAACAGCCTTCACTAAGCTGCCCTCAATGAACGCAAACGCCAGTGCGGTCTTCTGCTTCAACTGCAACGCGAGCTTCTGCAGTTTCTCACCAACGCTCTTCCAGCGCTGCAAAATCGCCGCATTTTCGTTAACTTGCAATCGCTCTAAAGCCGCTTGGTAGCTCTTCGTCATCAGTTTGACCAAATCGGACCAGCGCTGCTGGTTGAAACATAGCGTAATGTTACTCAAATACTTGCGGTTCGGCTCGACTTTGAAGTAGTCGCAGAAGACGCTTTCGAACTCGCGTTTGATCGGCGCGATTATATACTTCAAGTCGACGGGTTTGAAGCCACCGAGCAAATCGGCCGAATCGCTTTGTTGGTTCATGTTGATAACGATCAGTTTTTGCCCGATGGTGTTCGCTAGGAATTGTACGGCGGATGTCTTACCAGTTCCGGTTTCGCCCACCAGGAGGACGGGTTCCTGGAGCGAGATGCAGCACATGATGCGCTCGAGTAGCACCGCCGACGGTCGGGTGAACGAGAATTTCGCTTGTTTAGCGTGGATTCCGTTCTCGCGTTTGATGTTTGCGCGGCCCGCGATTAAATTAGCGGACGTTAATTGCATGGTTGGTTTGTACGTTTGCAAGAAGTACTCGGCTTTTTGGTTAATGATCCCCAAATTAGTACTAATCTCCCTAGCGAGGTTCAAAGCCTCTTCGCTATTAGCATACGAACAACAAAAGACGTCGATCGCGTCTTGTAAAACTTTCAAAGCGCTAGCTTGACTTGTGACGTCGAAATCGACGATCGCTCGCGCGCACCATTTGAAAAAATCGCGGGTGGAAATTAAGCGTCCGCTTTTCGAGTTTTGCGCTATTTTAGTGGAGAATAATTGAAAAACGTTCACCATTCGTTCGGAGATTGTTTGGAATTGTTGGTAACGATCATGCAGGATGGTTTTCAATTCGGCGGGAGTTAGGGGGTCGATGTTAATTTGCAAGAGGTGCTTTTCGAGGAGCGCCATTGAGTTGGAATGTTTTTTATGGTGGCCTGTAATAGTGGACACTAACCTGCAATGAAATTTTCATGTTTCGTCAAGTTTCAGCTGCATTTCACTCAAATTTAAAAGCACAATCACCAAGCGCGTCTTATTCAAACCGCCATTTTAACTAAACTGTCATTTTGAATTTAGGTGTATTACTTGTTGCCTATCCTTAACGCAAATTTACATAACCTCAAAATTTTGACAACAACACACAAAATAAACAATTTCCGCAATAATTAAAACGATTATCAATAAATTAACTCACCTCTGCGTCAAAAATAGTTGAAACCCAGGCGTAATAGCAACAGAATCCCGAAATCCCGGCACCGTCAAGTACCGATTTTCCAAAAGACTGGTCAAAACGGAAGCAATATCCATACTAGCCGAATCAATGTCCTCCAAAAGCAACCAATTTCCATCCAGGACAGCTTGTGTTAAAACGCCAGGCTGCCAAATAAATTCGCCAGGCACGTCAGTGCATCTGTAAGTACCCAGAAGCATTTTGCTATCAGTTTGATCGCCCA
This sequence comes from Cryptophagus acutangulus, assembly GCA_963556235.1. Lineage (NCBI taxonomy): Eukaryota > Metazoa > Arthropoda > Insecta > Coleoptera > Cryptophagidae > Cryptophagus > Cryptophagus acutangulus. The sequence goes on from OY744569.1 coordinate 4,171,622, forward strand.
GTTGCACTTTAATAAAAGTTTCTCCCAACTTTCGTCCAGTTTTACTCGCTAAATATTCAACCAAGCTCGTCTTGCCTGAGCCTACGGGTCCTTGCAAGCAAATCGCTTTGGATGAAGTTAGGCCCAAGCAGATTTTGCGGAGGTTGTCGCATGTGGATTGAACTTGCACTAATAAATCGTCTTCGGTAGTTGTCGGGACGTTTTCGGTGGTTGGGATGTAAATGTTGGCGATTTTCACGATTTGTTGCGTCGAAGATTTAGAAGTTGTTGGGATGATTGGGCTTTTGTCGATAGATGGCGCTTTTCGTTCGTTGTCGGTTAGGGTTGAAAATGTGTGAAAATTGCACGAGTAAATGCGAGCAGTCCCGATTGGGATTTTGGTGGCTATTAGCTTTTCGAGCTGGTTTTCGTTCATCCCCAGCAGAATTCCAATAGCATTGCATGCAACCCTAAGAATTTAATTTTTAAATTGTAAACCAAACTTTAAAAATTATTTATAATTACCAGACGACTTTTGTATCCTTGTGGTTCAAATAATTAGTAATAAAAATCGACCAGTTGAACTTTTTCCTATAGAAATCTGCATTGCTCTTCAATAAAAAATAGCAAGCTTCGACTATATCCAAATCTGCTACTTTAGCAATCGACATTTTACGCTTTTTCGTACTTGTAGCAGCTTCATCAAAAGGGGAAGGATGCAGTTCGAAATACTTTAAGGCATATCTAATAAAAATCGACATAAATTTTAAATGTTCGCGGCCGTTTTAGGCAATCCGCGATACAAACGTGTAATGCAAGTTGCCTAAAACCGGATTAAAATACTCTATCGTCAATTTCTAACTTACTGTGTTAAATCCGGCCTAGCTTTAACTAATCGGCTTAATATCAAGCAATTAACTACATGCCTGCTACTATTAAATTTGTTGTTTTCGTCGAATTGCACTGCCACCGATATTAACTTCGGCAACTCTTCGCTTAGATGTTCTAAAACTTGATTAAAATGCACTGAAACTGGTAGCAAGTCTTGGGCGATATAAAGCAGATGTATTTCGTTCCTTCGACTTTCTGTCAGCGATTTATTTCGCTCCGTTATCTGAAAAAATAGAAATAAATTTGATACACACATTTTTGTTTTGGAGGTTAAGTTAACTTACTTCAAAAGCTATCTTAAACTGTTTGTTGATTTCACTGAATTGCTGTAGTTTTTCACGCAGTTTAGTATCATATTCCATTGTGTTCTATTAATTTGCACTTAACTTATTTGTTAATTAATTAAAATCACGAAAAACAGCAGTTTCAAACGCACATGCACAAGTTTACAATGAAGTTAGAAAATCAATATGCGCGTGCGTAATTTGATTTAAAAATGATATTTCATTAATTTGAATATAACTTAATTAATTATTTTATACAAAACTTTATTTATATTAATAATGTATTGTGAGATTATTTACTTATGTTTTTATAATTTAATTATCAAATATATTTAACATAGGAAGAAGAAGAAGAAGCGCAGATTTGCTGGTGAGAAAATGTTGCCAACATTATAAACTGAAAACCCTCCACATTCTCCTTTTAGTACGAGCAAGTGACAAAAATGGTGTGTAATAATTTTTATTTCAATCATCCTCGATTATTATTGCAATCCTACTTCTAAATTCAATAACTAATTAAAATCTAAACTGTGCTTAACATTTGTGACAAGTTTCAAATCATATTACCGCAATAATAACAAATCTGCAATGTTGTTGATAGAAAATTACATGTGTGCTATTTTTGCAGTCTCTCGTAATCCCAGAGAAGTTCCAACACATTCTTCGTATCTTGGGTACGAACATTGATGGAAAACGTAAGGTAATGTTCGCCTTGACGGCAATTAAGGGAGTTGGTAGACGATATGCCAACATTGTCTTGAAGAAGGCCGATGTCGACTTGAACAAACGCGCCGGAGAATGTACCGAAGAAGAAGTCGACAAAATTATCACAATTATGTCGAATCCTCGTCAATACAAAATCCCTGACTGGTTCCTTAACAGGCAGAAGGATATTATTGACGGAAAGTTCAACCAGGTATGTTTCGCTTTGCAATTAAGTATTAGCACTGTAAAACGGCAACTATTAGATTCAATGTGATAATTGCTGGTAGCCTGTGCAAAATTAGAGCGAATAGGAACGATTTTGCGATGTGTTGGGATTTGCGAATCGGCCACTAAGCAAATTTATTTTGACGTGAAATCCGAGGAGCATTTTTTGATTATTTCGCAACTCTATTGTTTCTTAAGAGGCAACTCGATTCGCCACAATAATTATTTTGTGTACTATTTTTCGGTAACTATGGTTTATTTGTAGTTGACTTCATCAACACTCGATTCCAAACTTCGTGAAGATTTGGAACGTATGAAGAAGATTCGTGCCCATAGAGGTATGCGTCATTACTGGGGCCTTCGTGTGCGTGGTCAACATACCAAGACAACTGGACGTCGTGGACGTACTGTTGGTGTCTCCAAGAAGAAGTAAAAGGTTACTTTTTTTGTTTATATTTAAGATAAATAATAAAATTTTGACATAAGACACGACACTATTTTTGTTTTTGCTTCCAAATTATGTATTAAATCTTTATTGTCACAAAAACAATTGGCTATGGACATTTAAAGACCCGCGAAAGAATTATTTGAAAATTTGTATCGCTGGTTGCATAAATACACAAACAATTTATTTATAAATAAAACTTATCTTTATTATAATAATATATTACACACACTTTACAGTCCTTACAAACTAAAAGATGAATTAAATAATTTTAAAAGAATTAAATCCGAACACTTTAGATTTTCTTCAGCCTTACTTATTTACACAAGAAAGAAAAAATAATAACAATTAGAGAACCAAACTATTAACGAGTTTTTTTTAAATATGATGATGATTGAATATAATGAGGCACAAATGTAATTATAATTATAAAGCAATCGTCCAACTTAAAGCAGATTCTCGATAGCGTGAATGACTCCGTTAGTTGCTGGGATGTTTTGCGTCGATATTTGCACATTATTCACTTTTGCTTTACCTGAGAAAAAAAAACAGAATTGTACAATTATTGCAATAATACTGTGCAGTCATTAATTTAAATAATTACTAAATGTCATGGTGCAATGAAATAAAGTGTGCAGAAATCAACTTTCTTCGCGCGGCTGCGACAACAATAAAAAAGTGCTAAATAAAGTTATTTTTATTTTTCTGAATTAGAATTGAATAAATTAAAAATATAAGCATAATGGAACCATAATTTTTAATGCGGAGCCTTTTTTATTGTATAGTATGCTAAAAAAGTGAAAGCATCATCTTTTCTCGAAAGAGAGACATTTTCATGCCGTTTAAACATCGCACATCACTATTGTATGTGTGGATAAGAAGAGAAAACTATGCATCGTACAATTTATTGCTCGAAAGTGATTTTTAGTAAGGTTTTTTCATTTTGCAACATTCCGTAAAAAGCGATAAATCTGTACACTATCGTATTACCGATGACAATTTTATTTAATGTGGCAAATTCGAATAATTACTGCATTATTTGTTATAAAGAAACAACGAGTAAATTTTTCAAAATTTCCGCTATTAATTTGTAATTCAAATTTCCCGCCGCCTAATTTATTTGTAACTTTGGTGGAATGAACTAACTTGAAATAGAAGTGTCATCGGCATTTTAAATGGCCGACGTGTTTGAATTTTTGAATCTTATTTTGCATTGTTTACCAACAATAAACAATAGTTTTAATAGTTTGCAATCGAAATACTAATATCAGTGTTGTGAGTTTTACTGTGAACATAAAATTCCAAGAAAAAACCGAGAAAATGGATAGACTTGAAAAGTGACGATGCGACCTCCTTATTTGCTTCGCTGGGTAATTGATGGTTAATTAATCGGTAAGTTTCCTGACCATATGTATTTGCCCAAAGCGTTGGCGTCGAATTTCACTTTCCGCAAACAGAATCGACATTTGTGTGTGCTTTATGGAACATCAGCAATTCCAAATCGAGTTTGAAACATCATTATTATTTATAGCTTTCTCACTTTCGATTACGGTTATTAAATTGGCAAATTCGTTTTTAATTTGCATAATTATCAACATATGAAGCATCTTCACCAAATCATCTTTTCATTTACAAAAGAAAGTTTGCGTTTTTTAGGTTAAATGACGCTAAAGTTTGTAAACGCAAGCTTGGAATTAGCAAATGCAATTATAGCGTTAAATGCATTGTCTCTGTTACACGGAAAGAACTGGGTTAATGAAAAGGTGCATGTTTTGAAGATAGAAAGATGGACCTTTCACCGATACGATTGTTGGAATTAGTGGAAATAATGATCGAAAATTAATAATGGAAAGGCGGCCATGACATATAATGGGCAATCGGATTATTGTTCGCTGAACAATTAAGCCGACTATTCAAAAGCATCTTTATTAAAATAAGTAGTAAAAGTCATTTCGCAAAAAAGGATTCAAACGGGTGAGTGCTTTTTAAATTAATTAGTTATTAATTATGCATGCGGTTGGTACTTTTTTCCTGCATTCATGAGAATGAGATTAAAAAATCCGAATTAAAATATCAATAATAATATTCGATTACTTAACAACATTAATAATAAATAAAAGTAAAAGTAGCGCTCGTAAAGCTTGCACTAGTTCGTAAATGCATCTCTTCCTCATATTATATTTAACTCAAAAAATAATAAACCTTCGTCCGGCATCACGCACGAACTACTTCAATTATGCAATTCTGCAATTACTTCAACTGCGGGGCATCATAAATAACCAGCCTTAAGACTCACCTGATTGTTTGCTAAGCGTAAGCTGTCGATCCGGCTGCAAACTATCCCTAATCTGATAGTACCGCATCCCGTTCGTGTAAAGCGTCCCAGTCGTCAAATGCCTCAACACTAACTCCCGTGCCAACGTGCGATCTGTCACCGTGCGACTGAAATCCTCACTCGATAACGCAGCGAACGCTTTATCCGTTGGCGCGAACAACGTGTACGTCTTGGTACCTGAGGAAATACCAACAGTAAAACCCAAAAATCCCCCAAAATATTGATTAGTTACCTTGAAGAGTTTCCGCCATTCCCGAGGCGAAGATGGCGCGGAGAAAACTTGTGAATCTCCGTTCGCGATCCGATTGCAAAGTTTGCACCAGATCTCCCACAGGCAACGGGAACATGACGCGATCGACCGCGTGTGCGATTCCTTGCGGGATCTCGATGTCCTTTTTGTCGTCGATCACTTTGGCGCCGTTTATGGTCGTGATCTGAAGAAAATAATCAGAGCGTAAACTTCTAATTAGCTGACGATGATCAATAATCGCTAATTACCTTTACATCGTTCCATTCAACATCATGCATGTTGTACTGGTTGACTCTGAGTTGAGTGCCGGCGAGAGAAACTCCGGTCATTTCGTCTTGCAGTGAAGCGATCGTGAAAGCGCCGGGTATTACGTGATGCAGAAGAAGCTGCAAACATTCATTATTTGTTACACTTACATAAATTATTAATTAGAAACTTACGCCGCTAAGCAGGCGAGGATTCTCTTTGAACTTCTCGTCCGCCTTTTCCGGCCCGCCAAGTTGCACCAAAAGCGTCCTGAACGCTTTATCCGTTGGGACGAATACCGTATACGGTCCAGTTTCGTTCAATATTGTATCGAGTCCAGATTGCTTCAAGAATTTGGCCATCGCGAACAAACCGTGCTTTTTGAGCACTTCCGGTAACTCGAAGGAGTTTTCCTCGTCAAAAGCAAATTTACTCTTCTCTGTCGTGTGGATTTTATGCTCGAAGGTCGGGAAGGTCGGAGTCACACTTTGGAAGAAGGTGACGGACGTGGAAGGCAAACTTGGACTCGTAGATTTAACGGAATTGCTCAAAATCGAGTTTTGTTTCGATGAGGAAACGGATGAGGCTTGACGGATCAAGTCGGACGACTTGCTGGTTAAAATATGGGGCGCTCTTGACGATTGGAAGGTGACGGAGCGCGGAGTTGTCGAGTAGGATTTCGTGGACGAAATAAAATCGGTTCCGATGTTGGTCTTCAAAATAGGAACCTCGTCTGTATTTCCTAACGTCGAAGGGTGGAAGTTCTCCTCGCTAGCGAACGAGTTCGGCGACACGGTAACTCCTTCGGGTTTCGGAGTGACCGAACTTTTAGGCGGCAACTTAATTTCCCCGTTTTTAATCCGCTTCAAAATCGAATCGACATCCACTTCCGGCTTATCTTTACCATTCCCTTTAACGCCTTGCACTTTAAGCGTGCCATCGCTCTGCTCTTCCAACAGCACGAACGTCACCTTCTTCTGGTTGGTGAGATTGCGCGGGATGCCGCCAACTTGCTCCAAACCGCCACTCGCCCCGGTTTTGAGCAGCTCGAAATTCGCGCCGGGTGGAAGACTGTCGAGGATCTCTTTGGGTGGTGCCGGAGGCGTTGTGGTCCTGGATAGGACGAGTTTCTCCAAATCGCTGCCGGGTTCCAACGGCGTGGCTCCAGGAGCCAGCTTCGGATCCGTCGTGCGGATAATCTCCACTTTCTCGCCGTTTGGTAGCGTGATTTCTTCCGTTTTAACCGAACTGTCCTTACTTATCTCTTCGGGACCTTCAGCGCGAATTAGCTGCACTTTCTGCCCGTTCGGTAGCGTTATTTCTTCGCGTTTACCACCATTCGGGATCAGCTTCGGATCGCTAGTTTGGATCAATTGCACCTTCTTCCCATTCGCCAGCGAAATCTCCCGCGACGATAAATTCCGAGCGACATCGTCTTCGGGTTGACTTCCAATCGCTAAACGCAGCTGCGTCAGCAGATCGTCTTTGCGAATTTGCTGCGACTTGTATTGCTTCTGCAGTTGGTCCAAATCGTCCAGGGATTGGATAGTCTTCACTTTGGAGTTCGTAGTGGGAAGAACTGTCGGCAAAAATGCCGCCTTCGCCTTTTTGCGCGGCTTGGTCGTCGTCGGAGGTGCGGGAGTTGTCGTGGTGGTCGTCGTCGTCGTGGTAGTCGGATGCTCCTTGTAATAATTATCGACAGCCTTCTGGAATAGCGGAGCTTCTTCCGGGTAAATGTACCTCGGAATGGATTGCGAGTATCTCAACTCTTCCAATCCGGGAGCTTTGTAGACCTTCTGGTAGAGCTTCTTCTTCTGCTCCTTTTGCTCCTCCACGAAGTCGTCATGTTCGTTTTGCGCCTTCTTCAACGCCTTCTCGTATTGCCGCTCGACGAACTGGTTGTGCTTCTCGATGATCGCTTGTTTCTCCTTGAGCTCCTTGATTTTCTGCTTGTTCTTCTCGGGGTCCAGTAGCTGAATTTGCTGTTGGATCGCCAAAACGGGGTCGATGGTTGGACGCGGTTTGAAGTATTGTTGCGGTCCCGCGTTCTCGTTTTTGTAATTTGGCGTGAAGCTCGTCTGCGTGTGATGTTGAAGCACTCGATCATTTTGGAGCAAAGTCGGTTGAGTTGGCGATGGCTGAGTGGGCAACAAGGAGTTCGTGGGAGTCACCAGCGGAAAGGTCGACTGACTCGCCAGGAGTTGCTGGTTCTGCAAGATCTTCTGCTGGTTCTGCAGAATCTGCAAGTTTTGCTGGTCGATCAATTGCGGGGATTGGTTGCCCAAAAATGGGAAGCTGCTTTGCTGTTGTTGGAATTGTGGTGGTTGGGGTGCAAATTGCTGGTTGAATAGGCCACTTTGCGCCAGAATCTGCTGGTGTCTTGAGAATTGCTGTGGCGGGATGGCTTGTTGGAGGTTGAAGCGATGTTGGTGTTGTTGGATGTCGCTGAGGATGTGGCCTTCTTGTTGCGGCGACAATTGGCGTCTTTGATCTGCGAATTGCTGCTGGAATCGAGATAATTTCACACATAAATTGATAAAAAGACTTTCACCGCAATATTAATTTATTGTTATTATTTAATCGTGATAAATGCAATTTTAAAGCAACCTATATTTTTATTGTAGTACGCAATCTAAGTGATAGTCAAAAATTTGGACCAAATGCAATTGTCGCTCCTTTCTATTTCGCATCGTGATTTAAATTATCTTACTTAACGATTTGTTTGCTAAGTTTGCGTAATGATTAATGAATCTTCGGCTCTAGTACCAACAACGCTTCATTAACAACGAAATAATATAATCAATGCGTGTTTTCCGGAATTTGATTTAAAATAAAAACTTTCTATTGTGTTAAGAAGAATCCGGATGTACGTATCATCACAGATACATCATTTTCCCTTTCTTCGCATATTCAATTTCTCCTTTATGCGACCGGCGAGAATTTCCCATGAGCTAACCAAACGGGAATCGTCGTCAAAAATTTTGCAACTCGATTTTCCGAACTCCAAATCGCAAATTCGCCTACCACATCTCAATCCCACGAAGATGCAGTGAAAGTCAACAAGTAGCATCGTTTATTTTGTAGGTAAAAAAATGGAGATGCGAATAACGAACGCACTGAGTTGAAAAGTGAGCGTTAGATTTAGCGCAACAATTTTCAAAATTAAAATTATTATTCTAAAGGTTACATAAATTAAATTACAACGTTTGCCATTATATAATATCGGGAAAATTCCATGCAATTTACTTGATCCTTGGTAATTTTCTCGGCGCAATAATTATCGGATCTTGTTGACCTTTCTTTGAGGCACTTTCTTTGGAAATCGATGTTTGAAAAATCGAAAAATTTGCAAGTGATGGCGACCTTTCGGAGAAAGTCCTCGTGTCTAGGTCAAGTGTAAAGATGCTCCTCTTCGATATAATACCGAATTTTACATATACTTGACCTTACCATGCGCATAGTTTCGTGAAATAGTAAGATTCCAGAAGATATCATCATTGTAACTAATTAAAGCAAAACCTTTCTCACCATTCACTTTTCTAATTAGATGTAATAATAAGTTTCCTTTCTCTTTAGATCTTAGATGTGTGTGTGTTTGCAAAAGGGATTTTATTCGTGTCTTTCAATATCATTCAAGTTTATTTAAAATTATTGCGATCATTTTGAAAGTGCGCATTTCTAATTTAAATTAAATGCTTGGCTTAACTAACCATTGACAACTATTCTTTTGTCAATAGTCAATATTTTTATTGAACAAATAGAAAAAGAAAAAAATATTTGGTTCAATTTGAAGAAAGCTGGATGAGTTAGTTTCTATTTTAGATAAATATTTTTAGGATTTTAGACGCCTAGGACTACAAGGTCTCAGAATCTAAAGACTAGAAGTTCCGAACTTCTCAGGTCCTCCGGGGGTGAGATGCTGAAAATTTTGGGAACGTACGATTTTGAGATTTGAAGACTTTTCGTTAGGATATTAAGGTCCTAGGCGCTTAATAAGCTAGAAGGCGAAAGTTTAGGCTTTTAAGACTTCAGGGGGCTGAAATATTAGATTCTGAAAATTTCAAAATTTCAGAAAAAAGTCTTTAAGATTTTAAATTTGTGGTTTATTTCGATTTATTTGAACTCAAGAATCTATTTTTAGCAGAAATAATTATTGCAAACAGTTTCCTGAAACGTTCTTATAGCAACTTCTTCAAGCAAAACCACAAATCACATTTGAATTATCGCCAATAAATAAATAATAATAAATATTTCCTAGTTACACTCTTTAGTACATTTAATAACAATATATTAGAAAGCTATTCACTTGAGCCTAATTATAATTACTTATAATTACTTACCGTTTGTTGTCCAATAAATTGCGCGTTCGTCGCATTAACAAGAAGTAGAAGAACAACCGAACAAGCGAAAACGTTCTTCATCTTAACACCGAGACACGGCACGCGAATTGACATCCTGTGATGAAGAAGGCGCACTGAAACTGTACTCTTCCTCGGAAATGCAGCTCGGTTTCTTTACCAAGTCTCCCTCTTTCAGTATTGAAGATGCTGCTTGACTTGACTCCCTCTTTGCTTTGTTGTTGGTGAGGAAGATGCGATGCGCGGCGCGACTTTCGCACTTTTTCTTTTTTCGAATACGTATACGTATCATTTCGATTTGATTTATCGCTGTTTAATTAATATTTGTTTGCTTGGTTTTTTTTGGAAAGTTGACAATGCGAGGATTTTTCCATTTTGGGATAGCAATTTGATTTTATGTTTTGTAGCGGTAAATTGAACTTTTAGCGTTTTTCTATTGTCGGCGTAATTGTACTTTCGCATCCTTGGGAGATTTAGATTGCATTTCCGTAAGATGCTGTAAAAATCGACGGTCGATTTGTCTCCCACACTTTTATTATTAAGATTTTGTAATAATTAATTCAGTACAATTAGAAAAAAATTCAAATTAATTAATTGATGAAAATCATGTCAAAATATTCTGAAAAGATTTCCCAAAGCTTTTGTTTTTAAAAAATAGTGGATAATTAAAGGCATATTTGACAATCAAAAATAAATTAACATAATTAACAATGATTAATTAAAATTAATCAAATTTAGGGAGCTTCGTGTCTTAGAGAATTTTTGTCTGACTATTTTGACATGATTTTCAACAAAAACCATCAACGAATAACCGAAATACAATAATTATAAATACGCGTGTTTATTATATATTTTTCTCACTCTCTCCTAAGCTCTCGCCAATCATTCGCGCTCTTTTCTTTATGATGCAATGCTGGTTGCAGACAACTTCGAGACAGTCGGTGAAGGACTCTTAAGATAATTAATATTTTTTAGACTTTATAATTAATTTATTTTTCTCAGAATTTGAAAAAGTTTCAAAAACGCCGCATTTAAATAATTTTGTTAGTCATTCAATAATAACATTCTTCGTTGAAGATGAAACGAGAAAATCTCAGTGAATTCTTTAGTCACGCTGAAATTTTCTAATTTCTTCATTCAATTAATTAATTCATAATTAGATAGACATCGATTTTGCTGTGAACTATCTGCTTTTTATGTATATTTAGGTATAAGAAAATCCATTAAATTTCAAAAGCTAACAAGTGAAAGTAAAAAAAAATAAACACGACTGTGTCATCTTTAACTATTTAATTAGCATATGGAAATATGTTGTAATTTTGTAATAATCATCAAATAATGCCAAAAAAAAATAAATTAAAGTATTAAAAAAAATTAAATCTTTAAAATAAAATAAGTTAAAAAAATAATAAATAAGTTTAAATGAGATGCTTTTTAGAAATTCGTCTCTATTAATATTTTTTTAAATAAACTTGCAGACAGAATAATTTATTTATTTTACGATCGTTTAGATTCAGAGCGCAAAATTGGACCAAAACATTAAATTATTCAATAGATTATAGCAATACTAATTAACGTAACGTAATAATGAAATGTTAATTGAATGCTCTGAAAATTAAATAATCAAATTAAACGTTTCGAATTGGAATTAAATGAATAATAGGTTATTTTAAAAGTCAAGTCGAACTAAAGGCTACTAACAACATCTAATTTGAATTGAATGACAATCTAATTCTAAATTGTAGCTAATAATATAATTTATAAATAATTTTCTCTTCTCTATCTAAATATCAAAACATAATTTCATTTCATTTAAATATACACTACTACACTTCTTCTTGTTGCGTAACAAAAGACTAAAAGAGTAAATGTAAAATGGAAAAAAACGACCGTCTAATTCTAACATAATTATATTACACAAATAATTTTAATTTCAGCTCTATAACAATGAGAAGAGAATCTGCCTTTAATTATTGAAAGCTCGCGGTGTAAAATTAAATTTCGGCAGATTGCGAAAGTAATTTGTTTGTTTTATATTTATGTGGTGAGAAAATAAATTATTCGATTCAAATATAGTCAAAAAATATTTAAATAAGTTAAATAAATAGAAAATATATTTTTTTATAAATAGAAAAATATTTTTAATTATTATTTTTTTATTTATATAATTTTGACATTTTTTATGACACTGTAAGATTTTTTGGGGCGAAAAAAATTCACAAAGGTTAATTTAAATTCAAAAAATTCAAATATACCGCCAAAATTATTTTAAATGACAAAAATTTAGCGAAATTATTACAAATTAAATATAATTTAAATTAATAATATTTTACCTTTAAATAAACAAAATTTGAATATTAAAATTTAATTAAACTAATTAATTAATATTTAATTACAGGCGCCATCTACATATGGGAAGCTGTACCACCTACAGATTTCTTACATAACTTGAAACGTCAAATACTCAAAACAAATTTAACCTCACTCTTTTGTCACGTTTCACGTTAGTAAACACACATTTCCAAAATGTGTCCCTCCGGTAAAAACGACGGTATAGAACCCAATTTAATCGTATCAGAGGACAACAATGAAGAATCAAGCGATAGCAGTAGTGATGTAAGCATGTCAGACTCAGATTCCGACGATGACGAAGTCGATATGGTGCAAATCGACGAAACCATCGATGAAGATTCCGACGTAGAAGAACCCGTAGAGTCCGAAGAAGAGGACGAAACAATCAAGGCAATTCGGCGAGAATGCGAAAAGAAGCGCGACCATCCACCGCCAATTCAATGCGAAGATTTCATCATCGACATCTCGTTTCATCCGCACGAAGATTTGCTGGCTGTCGCGAACATAATGGGCGACGTAATTATTTACAAGTACACAAATGAGGAGAATACGGTGTTAAAGACGCTGGAATTGCATACGAAAGCTTGTCGCGATATTGAGTTTAGCGCTGACGGGAAAATCTTGTTCTCAACGGCGAAGGATAAGTCGATTATGTTGAGCGATGTGGAAAGTGGGAAATTGGTGCGATTCTATGAGGATGCTCACGAAGTGCCTGCATATTCCTTGGCCGTGATTGATGAGAATTTATTTAGCACAGGTATTTTATTTGCGATTCAAATTGTTGGCTATAATTAATATTATTTTATTTTTGCAGGCGATGACGACGGGACAGTAAAACTATGGGACTTGCGGCAAACCAGCAGTTTACCTATCTACAAAACGAAGAAGAATGAAGACTTTATCAGCGATATGGTGACCGACGAGAGAAATAAGTATCTTTTATGTGCCAGCGGCGACGGTTCGCTGACAACCATCGATTTGCAGCACCGCAAAATTTTCATGCAATCCGAAGAGTACGACGAAGAACTGACTTGCTTAGGCTTGTTTCGAACTGAGACGAAATTACTCGCCGGCACTTCGAAAGGTAAACTATTCCTTTACAATTGGAACGAGTTCGGATTGCACAGCGACGAGTTTCCGGGGACGAAAACAGCGATCAATGCAATGATTCCCATCACGGAGAATATCGTGGTGACGGCGTGCGAGGATGGTAACTTAAGAGCGACGCATTTGTTCCCGCATCGACATCTAGGCGTTGTCGGGCAACACGATTTGTCGGTGGAGAACGTGGATATTTGTAATAACGGGCGATTTATCGCGTCGAGCAGTCATGACAACGATATCAAGTTTTGGAACATTGAGTACTTCGAGGACTTTGAAAAGGTGAGTCATAAGCATAAGAAACACCAGAAAAAGAAGGAGTTGGCGAATAATTTGCCGTCGTCGAAAATTCGCAATGCTGGCGATTTTTTCAGCGATTTGTAGATTGATTTGACGCAACTGTTACTTAATTTAATTTTATTTACTAATTAAAAACCAATTACACAGTAAACTGTAGCACAATAAATTTATATTACAATTATGTAGATTATTGCACATTTGAAAACGCAAATTTAATCACTAACAACATCAACAAAAAATTCCTTAATTACCATATTTTAATTAGAATATATTCATATACTTTTTTTACTAGTAATCGATATTTTCAATAGAGTAATAATATAGCTAGGATTTGAAAGCAATATCAAAATTACATACAGCAAACTAAAAGGGAATTATTTGATCTAAGATGAATTTTGTTTGTTCTGTTCATACGTTTGAACGTCTTCAATATTGACAATGTTGAATTCAACGATACCTTTGCCGGCAAATTGAGCAAACTTGGCCTCTTGGTGCAAGTCGGCCGACCTCTTCACCACTGAAATAAATTCATAAATAATTCTACGAGCGGACTTTGACTCAATTATTTATCGCGTTTTTTTATAAACAATCTCAAGACGATTGACCTATATCAGTCCAACACCAAAGATAGCTTTATCAACAATAAATAAATAAACTCACCGCCGCTGACGAACTTCTCCAACTTGTAAACGGGCCGTTTCTTGCACTCGTTCGAGATATAATTGCCAATCTTCGACAGATCCGTAATCGGCGGTGTAACCACCCGCATGGATTCTCTGATCAAATGCGAATCGATCTTGTAATATCCTTCAGACATTTTATGGATCAGATCGTAGAGCGATTTGGGTGGCAAGATGTTTTGCCGATCCAACGGCATGATAAAGCACCGATTTGCGGTTGCATCGATAATGCATGTAATATTTGTGTTGAAATCGTGGATAAATCGGCCGCTACGCTCGTCCTTAAAATCGGGCACGTTAATTGATTCGTATTTCTCATCATCGTCGATTTGGAATTCTTGCAAGAAGGAGCCGCTCATTTGGTCGGACAGCTGGTTGTTGATTTTCGAATTGTCATCGTCGTCATCATCGAACAAACTGAAATTTAGCCGTCAAGCTATTTATTTTCAAATTTTGAAAAATGGCGCATAAAATAAATGGTCGCTCCATCAAAAAGGATTGCACACATTTGATACTAGATGGCGCAACCATTAATTAATTTTTTAATGCATTTTAGACAATTAAAAATTCCCAGGCTAGTATATATATTTAATTATTAATTATTTAAGATTAAATTGCACTAAATTTTATATAAAAAACGCGTAATATAAATAATTTCTATAATAAAATATTTGGTTGGTACCAAAATGTTACCAACATTTTTTCGAAAGTCCCTAGTATCAAATCGTTATGACGCTTAACTAGTCAAAAATGTGTAATTAGTTAATTTTTTCGTGTAATTAGTGGTTTAAATTGTGCAAAAAGTGATAATTCCTCGCAAATACTTGAAAAGGGTGAGTTTTCTACTATTTAACCTTAAATCTGCACCATTTTGTGCATTAATATGAAAACCGAGTATCGCGATGACTCATTTACAAAAAGCCGCTATAAATTTACTTGCATTAAGTTTATTTATTTATACAATAGGAAGTGAATGCTTATTTGTTCGCATCATTGTTTGATAATTCGGACTGCAACCTTGCAATGCGCACCACAAACATTATGTCACTTTCTATAGAAATTGATAAATAAAATTAATGCAAAACATTTCATCACGTTATGTTTATCAATACGTATGTAATCGAGTGTTTAACAATAATACGGGGTGCTTTAAAATAAACCCATTTGGCAAAACATTATGTTTTGATAGTCGGCTCAATGTCAGTGTTGCCAACCTTAGACTTGTCAATAAAGTCAAGAGACGTCCCAATTTTAGCCCCATCGCGATTTTAACTATTTCTATTAATTACTTTAATTATTGAAACTGTTTAACTTACGCGGCAGCATTGGTATAATAGGGAATTTGGGCCCATCCGTCATATTTGCCAAAATTCTCATCTTTCTCCAAAATTCTGATCGTTTGCACCCGCAAATATTGGTCATAGAGATATGTGCCGCAGAAAATTCCCACACCCAAGACCATAAGCGCTGTCAAGACAAGGCAAAGGGTCGTCAATGTGGAAACTCGATGTGCCCGTGAAGGCAAGATCAGAATGCTGGTTTGCGATTCCACATCGTCTAGCGGCTAAACAAATAATTGCCATATAATAATATTAGACGAGCGAACATTTTGTTGACAACTAAGCAAAACAAACAATGAAACGACAACAATTAAGGCGTCATTTTTGGCTGCTATTTTTAGAAGGGTTTAAACAATTGCGAGAATTACGAATGGAAATGTAAAAGTCATTGTAACAAGGGAATTAGAACGGAATTGAATTAATTTGATGGATTCTTACCGCAGATGCCAGCTGATCGTTGTCCACCAGGGGCACATCGAGTTTGTCGCCCTTTTTCTCGGACAAGGGTTTGGTGATAATTGTCATTTTCGGATAAACAATACGTAGCCGTTCAAATGCAATTAAAATCGATACAAGACTACACAAAATACTCGCTTAGCACTCCAAAACAAATGCAGAACGAACGTGCAAATGCGCTTGCGTTCGATTGCGTTAATAAAAACTCGACAATCTTTCTCCGTCTTCTCGTTTGTTTATAACAAAGCGTAAAATGATAACAAATGAACGTTTTCTAGCATTTGATTTATTCGTATTCGTTGTTCAAGCTTGGCCGCGCTGGATTTTCCTGTAATTATTTAAATTATTATATGAATTAAAACCGTGAAAGCTAGCTTTTAGTATGTTATATAGTTTTGCAACAATTTAAATTGTTGTTATGCGCAATTTATTTATTTATACGTCATTTAAACTATCTATTCATAAAGGAGTGTCCATACTTGGATGTATTGCTGGTTGCCTAACTATAAAGTATTTTCTATGCAGTTTTGGCAGTGGCGTAACATAATGATGGCACAAAGAATAGTAAATAAAATTAATTATTTACTAAATATTGAATAAAACACGTGTTTGGAATAAATAATTTCAGTTTATTGATACTAGTTTCAAATGAATACAAAAGCTGCACTTTTTATAATGAACTATTATAACTTATTTTACGCTTACAATTATTAAATACATAACACAGTATAAAACTACAAGTTGTAATTGTAAAGAGAGCCACGAACTTAACATACAATACAATTAATTCCTGAATTTCATTATTGTCAAATTTAAATTCACCCGAAAAACCAAACAGGAATCCGAAATAAAACATTTGTGAAACCGTTCATTCTCGCTTATATTATTAAAATTGTATATACAAATATATCTGATCCATTATTAAAACACTATAAAATAAACTGTTATAAACGTTTGAGCGCATTCACACCTAACGAGGACGATTTCATTTTTCGTGTTGGCTGCACTGACATTGGCGCCAGTGGCGGACTATCTTGCGTATTCTCCGCATTGCCCAACTCCTGCAAGCCACCAATTATTAACTAAAATCTCCGACTGACATACAGACTACTTACACTAATATTACTGTAACTTGCCAGGCGCATTTGAGCAAGTTGCGATGCAGGTGTGAGATTCGTTGAGCTGCCGAACGGCGACATCATTGACGACACCGCGCGTTTTAACTTCGACGGCGTTTTGTTGAACGAGAACGCGCGTCCCACTTTTAAACGTGTGCGTGTCGCGAACTGGAACGCCTTCGACAAAGTACCATTGCTCACATTACTCGTATCGATATCCAACTGCTGTGGCTCCAAACAGGCCAAAAACTTATCCTAAAACAAAATCTCGTCATTTCTGTTTAATTACAGCAGCAAATTAACTTACCGCATCGGCCGTGCATGCGTTATTAGCCATCTGTCTCGTCAATGTTCGCAAAAAGCCCGCCTTATCGGCTTCTTCGTCAACCATCGCGAACGAATACAAGCGATCCTTATCATTATTCTTGCAAACCAAGCTAAACACTTTCTGGCAGTCATCCGTCTCCTTAATATCAATCACCCGTTTAATCGCATTCAGCGCCATTAATTTGACGTGTTTGTAAGGCTTGGTTAACGGACGTGTCGGCAAACTGCCCGTCGGACTTTTCAAACTATTGAACGCCTTCGATTTCTTTTTGCACACTTCTAGTTGATCCGAGAATAGGAACAGTACGAGATTGTTGCCTTTGCTTGACAGACATTCGGACGACGACAGTTGGATGACTTCCGATTTGGCGATGAAGCTTCGATGCGACGAAACGATATCGGGCTGGACAAAATTGACGTGACTTAATTTAGTTATTTGTGTATCACATTAAATTGGTAGTTAAAATAATTATAAATGCATGTAATGTTGGTTGCCTAGACAACCAACATTAATCGTCTAATATGTATGCAACCAACAATACACATTCGATCAAAATCGCATTTTAGTGACGATTTCTGGTATTTTATCGCGAATTTAGCATAAACAACTATTTTTAATACTTACAGGACAATTGTCGATATCGTTGAATATATTAAAAAGCGTGACTTGCGCTTCAGCCTTCCGTTTATCCTCGTTTATGTGAGTCATTACTTCTCTAAGCGCCGCCAAGGCTTGTACTAGAGCAGCATGATCACTGTTGGTCTTTTGCGTATGTTTCAGCATATCTAAATTAAAAAAAATTGTAATTAAATATTATCGCATCACTTCAACGAGTTACCATTCAGCAATAAACTGATGCTTCCCAATCTCTGCACGGGCCGAATCATCAGCTCCTGCAAACTTTGTCGGCCGCATTCCGGCCGAGTTTGACACGCTTTCAAAAAAGCATGGAATCTCGGCTTGTTTTGATCGCACTGACTTAACACTTCCTTCATCTCCTCGAAATAGTTAATGAACGGCGGATAGGCTTTCAGCAATTCGGTCGAATATTTGACGATAATATTGCCAACGCTTCGCTCCTCCGACCAATGTGTGTTCGTCCATCGCATCTCGTCCAGCATTTTCACATGCGTCTCATAAATCGACGGCAATTTACCGAAAATCAAATTCAGTTCGATGTTGTTTAATAGAGCCTCTTCGTCTGGCATATCTTCCAAATGCTTTTTAAACATCTACAAAGCACAATTTTAATAGAAATCCCCCCAAATAAATTTTAGAAAGCTTACTGTAACGATCGTGTGCAAAATATCAACATAGTTCGTTTCAGTTTGCAGCAATTCCAAAAACACTTGTTGCCGGGCGGTTAGATTTTTGCGCGGTTGTTCAACCACCGCTTCCGGCCCATCAAGTAACGGCTTGTCCGGACTGGTCGTGCAGTCCAAGAACGAGCCGGAAACCGAAAGCAAGCCCGCATCGCTAACCGAAGATCGGCGCTTATGTAAAGCAGGCGATTGCTGTTGCGCAAGCAACGATATCGTTTCATGCACACGTTTGCGCTTTCTTCGGCTGGCGCTTGTGGGCGTGCCCGCGTGCGACTCTCGTCTCGGATTGGGCGACAAGACTTGCTCTATGTACTAGTGTTTTGAAAACGAATTAGTATTGAGAATGGAGATTTATTTAGGGTGCTTACATCGTCGAAAAGATAATCCTTCTCTTCCAGACAGACTTCTTTTTGTACAGACGTCCAAAACCATTCGGCTTTTATAACCGGTGTGTTTCGATTATAATTTCCTTCCGGTTTTTCTGTGACTGTCGCTTCATCCACTACCTAGTTACATTCGAAAGTTATAGCGCTAGTTACGTCAAGATTAATATCAAAACACCGTGAGAAAGATGCAAAGATGATCTGATTTTAAACTACGAGCTAATTTACTTTTAATTTACAAAACGTGATAATTATGTAAAGAGTGTCTTAAAGTAGTCTGTTTGAAAATTAATACAGGGCGAAGTAAAATGTGCGTTAAAATAAATGCTTTTGAAGTCATTTTCACGAAGACCATTAATATTTTTAGTGCGTTTTTTAAATATTTTGTTGAATTTATTTGTTTTGCAAAAGATAAGTAAATTTCTATACAATCGAACATACCGGTAATTAGTTATTAAAGTTTAAAAATTAACTAAATTTTTTAGCCATCTATGGTCAAATATTTGAATGAAAGAGCTTTACTAGCAACAACAAATAGTGGTGCTGCCATCTATCGCGTAGTAGAAAAAGCGTTAACTTCTAGCGCAAAGCTACGTCGAGGACAAGTTAATGTGAACGCGGCTTTAAAAATTTAATATTTTAAACAAAATTATCACACCTTTTGCGTCACCCTGTATTAATAAACACTCTATACATAATTCCATAAAATGTTAATGAAAGTTAGTAAAAAAACGACACTTTTTTAGTTCACAATTTAAATTAAAAAACAACAATATCGCGCGTCTAGTTTAAAATTGCAATAAAATACTCGAACTAAAAAAGTGCAATTCCTCAAGCGAATTCCATAACCAAAAATGCACTCAATCCGCAAATTTGTTTACAAAACCCCAACAAAATAAAACAGTA
This sequence comes from Cryptophagus acutangulus, assembly GCA_963556235.1. Classification (NCBI taxonomy): domain Eukaryota; kingdom Metazoa; phylum Arthropoda; class Insecta; order Coleoptera; family Cryptophagidae; genus Cryptophagus; species Cryptophagus acutangulus. The sequence goes on from OY744569.1 coordinate 4,191,626, forward strand.
AAGTAGAGAGAGAGAGAGTGAAATTGAAGTTAGTACCGCAGACACAGAAGTCCTTCTGGTAGCCGGCCGGGCAAAGTCACTGCTAAGCTCACAATTATTACAGTTTCTATTAGGAGCGAGTGAAAAATCGGGAAAACAACTAGCATTCAATTTCTCAACACCATCGACTTCGGCATCGCCGAACGACAGCTTGGTCGCATTCAAGTCGATCTTCTTCTTCGACTTGCTGCGCACGAACTTCGACGAACTGAACGTACGGGTGAACAGATTTTTCTTGATACGTTTCTGCGTCGAGTTGCACGGCGTGTCGTCATTCTCGCCCTCTTGGAAATAGCTGAGATCCTGCACGTTAAACACCCCCGATGCGGACGCGATGCTCTCGTTCAAAATCGAACTCTGCTCGTCGATCGACTTGCGTCGATTCGAAAAGTAATTAATCGGCGTCTTGAAGAAGTTCGACACGCGCTTCTTTTTCTCGCTGTGATCGCGTTTGCGTTTGACCAAAACGCCGCTCTGTTCGGGCGAGTCGAACTTCCGCTTGCGTTTGCTCATCGTCGAATCGAACGATTGGTCGAAACTCATATCGTTCTCGTGCAACGTTTCCAAACCGGTGAACGTTTGGTTCGGCTTAAGAAATGCATTGCTATTGTTTGGGGTTTTGGGATTGTGGGATGTGGACGGCGAGGTTGTGGGGGTGGTTACTTTAGGGGAAAGCGGTGCGGCAGCTTCTAGTGTGTAGATTTCAGCTCGTTCCATCACCTAAAACCCATACATCACCATGCAGTTGCTTTCTTTGTACACACATCTTTTTATCGCACGGCTATTTTGATACACACAAGACTCAATACTATTTTGAAATAATTGAACTTATTGTTTTGATAAGATACGACACTGTGCACAAACGATAACGCCATATCTTCGTTTATAAATATGGGAATTAATCTTTGCGACAATATTTGTTGTTGACTTGGACGATTTAAATTCCAAAATTAACGCGTTAGTCAGAATTAGTAAGAACAAAAAAATGAATAATGGATATTATTATTAAATTCAATTAAAACCAACCCAGTTTTTTTAGAATGGTAAATTCGACTTACCACGTGGGTGCATTGTGTGTCTTCCAAAGTCGTCACTGTGCCGCCATTCGAATGCAAAACTTCAGTCATATGTTTTTCCTCTTCTTCCGGAAAACCAACAAAACATACGCGAGCGCCATGGAACGGCTTTAGTTTGAATTCACCCTGAAAAAACATTTTTTTTTTATTAAATAAGCCTATAATTTTCAATATCGGGTTAAAATCGTCACTAAAATGCGACTTTACTGACTCTAAAAATTAAATGTGTAATGTTGGTTGCCTACATACAATACTATCAAATTTGTAACTATTTATCGCCACCTATCGGTTTCATAAATTATTACATAATTGGTAATGTTACTTGCTTATGCAACCAACATTACACGCATTTTTAAACATTTTACCTAATCAATTACGATTAATAAGCTGTTTTAATGCCTTGATACAAAAATAACTATTATTTTAACACTTACAGTAAATGAATCTTGAGTGGCCGTGAAGTTTAAGTCGTCCCTTCGCTCCCAACTCGTAAACACCCATTGCAAATTCATAACAGGCACTCGAAAAGTGGCAGCGTATTGGTATTTCGTGCCGCCAGTCACATTCGCTATTAAATGCGTTACACGCTGACACATTTCCTTGCGAATCGATCCCCCCATATTGTGGATTAAAGGCACTAATTTTATCTGCAAATCCAGATCGAAAAGCAATTAGCCATCAATCAAAAACTAGTTTGAAGTAATGTTGAACAAACAAAACCGCTTTCCGGTGTAGCCACTTCATAAATATTTACTAAACGTAACTAATTATTTACTAATTCGACTAGTGATAGTATTTTTAGATGGATTTTCTATCAGTTTATAAGAAAAATGTTTGCTTTTTCTCACACACACACTAACAAAAACTATAACAAGTGGAATGACTCACAAATCGTATAAACAAATAGGAAATAACGCGATCGGCGTGTATATTTGGTTGCATACTCAATTTTTTGACGCTAATTGTTTTGACACTATTATTTTGCTACATATTTACCAGTTCATCCTTATTGCGAAATCCGGTGAAACAAACGACCACGCCGGACATCGCGAGCGTGTAAAGCGGTCGCGTGTTTTTCGGCAGCGATTTCTTCTGGTCCGCCAATGCCTGCAAAGCCGGCGGGCCCAAAATGCACTGTTTGGCTTTGTGCAACATATTGAACGCATCGCCATCGAAATTCTCCAATACGAATATCGTACTGCAACTATTGTCCTGAGCATACTCTTTTCCGCTATCCGAAGTCACTATTGGCAAACCAAACGTCTCTGCAGCTGCACGCAGCTTTACATCACTGCCTATTTTCCCAACCAGACATATGCGACGGTTCACATTTGAGGCTAAGACAAAACAGACAATTATTACTTGTTGGACGTCGTTTCGATGCGATTTCCGTCGGTTGATAGAAATCACCTTGACGTACCAAACATAACCTCACAAATTGCAACGAAATTTGTCAATTAATTTCGATTTAGGTGGCAATTTCTGTACGATTTTAAAAACTTACTTTCGTGGTTGGAAATGTCATCGCCGCCGTTCGAATCGCTGCAAACTGAACTTTGGGGCTGAATCGGTGCTCTCTTTTCGTCCATTTTGGTGTAGCGACTTTTTGGTTACATCAATCGTTTTAAAAAACACATAGAAACATGAAAGTTTGTCAAATGATACGCACGATTATTTAATACGCGACACTGGAATGCGAATTATGAAACGTTTTGCACACTTTCAGCCACTTTAACCACATTTTCTCGTCGTTTATACTTTGTTTGGAACAAAAAATGCTTCAGTGTAACTTTGAAGTTAAATTTGGGCTTTCCATTGGTCAATGGCGTTCGGATATAATCGTCAGGTGTAATTCGTCTGCTACAGTGATTGTGTAGCATCTCACTCTCACGCATGGCCGACGTGATGTTCTGTGTGTCTATCCAACGGAAGAAATATTACAATTGAAATGTAGATCGTTTGGTTTATGCGTTACGCAGTTGTTTGTCGGTACGAGTTAAAGTGAGATACGTTGCGTTGCGCGTTTTTGTAAAATAGTTTACGTTGCAATCATTCAATTCTGAAATTTACGTTTACCGTTTAAAGTGAGTCACGTACGCGGTAAACTGTTGAACAAACCGTCATCAATTTAAAAATATGAGTGGATGCGGCGCGAGATGTGGGGAACTTAATTAAGGTAATTAATCATCTGTTTCGACGGTTTGGCTTGATTGGCTATTATTTATGGTTAAATTTAGATGTTATGCCATTTTGTTCGGTGTTTATTCGAACTTGGCGCTTTATTAGTTCTTACTTTGGGGAATGGGGCGAATTGGGAGTTGACTTGAGTAGAGGACTTTTATTAATTAATAATTGAGATTATTAATTAATAAAAGAGGTTAGAAGCATTTATTTTAAATGTCAAAAAGTCGGCCATTAATTTTTAGCTTTTATTGAATAGCGCTAGGGGGTGTTAGGGGTTTTGGTTCGTTTGACAATCTAGGCAACTTTATATACAGTTTCAAATATGGCGTTTAAATTTTAAAATGGTGGTTTCAAAACAAATGTTTAAATAATTTATTGCTTAAAATATGTGTTAAAAAGTGTAGTACTGGAGAATTTAAAATCACAATCAATTACTAAAAGTATATAAATAAATTAAGTGAATCAAGATTTTAAGTGGATCCACTAGATTAGTGGGTCCACTAAATTAGATCCGCGGGCCTATCAATCAAGTCGTTGATCCAGGAGGGCACTGGGTTTTACAATGTAAGTGCGATTCATATTTGACGATGAGATTGAATCCTCCTAAAGCAATTCAAAATTAAAAAAAACAAATTTAATTTTTTTAATTATGCGGTTTACTCTAAGATAGTCTTCTTCATCGTGACAAAATTGACTGTCAACCGATTTGTTAAACCATTCTGCTGTTACACACCGAACACTCCCCTTGAATTGCTTTAATATTGGTTGTAGAAGTTCGGTAAATTCAGAACTCACTACCTACAATACAAAAAGTAATTGTTGCGATAAAAAAATAAGTAGTTCTTATACTTACCACCAGGGTGCAAGTTAAGTAATCCAAATTACTCAATGACCCCCCATTCGCATACAAAACCCTAGTCATACTTGCATCAACTTCCGCCGGAAATCCAACAAAATGCATTCGTATGCCATGAAATGTTTTCAATGAATATTTTTCCTAACAATTTAAAAATAAGTGTCAAAATTTTGGTTTTCGAAAAATGTATTACTTACAATAAAAGAGATGGAATCGGCTCGAAAGTGGGGCTCGCTCCTTCGCTCCCAACTAGCATGGATCCATTGCAATTTTTTTATGGGGACGCGAAATCGGATGGCATATTGATATTTGTCTCCGCCGGCCACATTTGCTATTAAATGCGTTACTGGGCTACACATTTCTTTGCGAACTGATCCACCCATATGGTGAATTAGTGGTACCATTTTTACCTAGGTATTCAAAATTGTTAGAAAAAAAATTATTTGTTTGAGAAAAAATTTACCATTTCGTGCTTGTGTTCTTCTCGAAATCCAGCAAAGCACACAGTAATTCCTAACATTGCCCGGCAATATAAAGGACGTGGACGTATCATAATACTAGAAAGGGGTTGTTTCTTGAACGCCAAATTGATCAAAGCCGGGGGGCCTAAAATGTACTGCCTTTTTTTGTGTAGCATATTGAAATCATTCCCTTTAAATTCTTTCATTATAAAAATGGTGTTCCAATTATCTGTGTAAAGGTCGGCTCCTTCAATTAAAGTCACTATTGGCAAATTAAAAGATTCGGCAACTGTACGGAGCTTTTTATCGTTCGCTAGATCTCCAAGGAGGCAAATTTTTTTGTTCAAATTTGTTGCTGTAAAATATAAAATTAATTTATTATTAAATTAATTTATTTATTTTTACGTTTGTTGCAGAAGTCGTCATCGTTACAACTTCTACTTCGGCGGATGAAGGAAAAATGTGGATTCATTTTGGATTGCCAGCACAATTTGTATGACAACAATCAAGGTAGGTGAACGTTTTTTAGTATTGCCGTTTTTATATCGAAAAATATTTCCGATAATAGTCGAAGGTTTTTTTGGAATTAAATATCGAACGTTAAATTGGTTCAAATTTGCCGCTTTTTTGATAGGCGATTTCTCACTCCTGTGAGCTTTCGTAGATGGCGCTGGTTTATTTTATAGGCTGGCGCCATCTAAGTAAACTCTAGGGAGTCAAAATAACGGCGACAATTTTTAATTTGGATCGCTTTAGGGATTTTAATAAGAAAAACAAATGAGTACAAATGGAAAATATTTTTATTATTCATTTAAAAATATCATCATAAACAAATATCGTGGCAAAAATACTGCAAAATCACAATTAACTTAATTACAAACTAAAATAGTTAACTTGCACTTATAATCAAAATAATAAGTAAATACTTTTGAAGGTGAATTTTTTTTTAATTAATATTAGGTATATTAATTATAAATAATGCCTAGCTAAAACATTTTTAACAATTTCTTTTCAAACATTGGCACTACCGATTTAATTTAACTTTGAAAATAGCAACATTAGTGTATTTTTAACAATTTATTCATTCATAGTATGCTTATAAAACCCTATTATTATAAATAAAATAATAATATCGCATTGTTATTTGGTGTCACTTGCCATCAATTAAGTAGTTGTGCGAAAATATCAATAATATTACAAAATCTGTAGTAAATTACAAGTATAATATTCAATATAGTATAAAGTATAAACAATAATAATAAAATAGAATAAATAAAATCAATTCGCTAATAATATAAATTCACATAAAATTTCATCATAAATAAAGCATTAATTAATGTTTTACACTAGTTGGTGTTACGCAGTCCTCTTCTTCATCACTATAATCATCCACTTGATAATATCTACTCGACGAGGCCGGCGACGGCGAGTCGTACCGCGCATTCTTCCTCGGCGATGCCCCATCCTCCCCGAAATCAAACTCCCCATTGCTACTCGTCGGGCTCCCAGGGGGATCGGGCGAGTTCGGCGGACTCAACGCATTCATAATCTTCCCCTTACTCTCATTCCAAATATTCGTCAAGCGTTCCCGCCCAAACAACAACAAAAAATTCTCGATAAACTCCCGCGATTTCTCCTCCCACTTGGCGATCATGTCATCTTTGCGCTCGCCGATCGTGTCCATCACTCGTCGCCCCTTATCCTTCAACTCGTGCATCTTATTCTGTAATTTAATCTTCTTCTCACTGAGATACGAAATATTCAGATCCTTGGCGGAGTAGCCGCGCGCCAGATTTCTGCGCACATAAATATCGTAGTCCCGCACGATTCGAGCCACAATGTCGGACGTTGAGACACCTTCGGTCCGTTCCGTCGCGACAAACATGCCTTTCGCCTTCCAAACCGCGTACACGTCATTGCTGTCGTCCGATCCGTAGGGAATGTCGTCGTGTGCGATAAAGTCGATCTTGTGCGCATGCACGTAGGCTTCGTCCAGCTCCCACGGTGCGTCGCGTACGATTTCGTCCACGTAGCGACAGTGGCGCACCGCCTCGTAGCGTTCCGACTCGTTCATCACCGTTCGGCCCTTCTTACTATGAGTTAAGGCATCATTACAAACTGTACAAGCAGAATTAGTTTAATGGATTTAGGTTTAGAATTGTTTTATACTAGTTACTTCCGACTATGAGGTAGACGTTCGGGAATACGTTTTTGGCTTGTAGTAGCTGTCTGGCGTGGCCCTGGTGGAATAAGTCGTAGATGCCGTCGGCGTATACGCGGATTGGACGTAGCGCTCGGCCGGTGCATGCCATTTCATAAGAGATTCGTTGCGAGTAGTCGCATAGGTCGCGATTTCTTTGCGCCTCCGGGTCGTCGCTGAATGGGGCCTCCGAGCATATTGACTGCAACAAAAAAAATTATTAGAAAATTCGATCTTTATTAGAAATACTGAAAAATAATTTATTTATTTAAAAAAAAATATTTTATTAAATTTTTAAATAATTTAAAAATTAATAAAATAATTAAAAATATTAATATTAATTAATAAATAGTAATTTTATTGAATATTAGAGATAAAAAAAATTAATTAGGTACAAAAAAAATATTTTTTAAAAAAATTAACTTTTTTTTTTAATTTAAATATTTATTAAATTTTTAAATAATTTAAAAATTAATAAAATAATTCAAAACATTAATATTTATTAGTAAATAATGATTTTATTGAATATTAGAAAATTATAAAAATAATAAAAAAAATTTTTTTTATTTAAATTAAATTTTTATTTTTTTCTTATTATAAAATTAATTTGCAACAATAAATAAATTATTAATTTAACTTTTTTTACTACATACTATTTTCGAAAATGACTTTCATTCATCAGTCACTCAAAATATTGCGCGTTGGCAAATTAGCGCGGAATATTTATTTATATTTAAATAACTTGTGATTTTCGCGAGTGGCATAATAATGCGCTTATCTCAGAAATAAGATTTTTATTGTCGTTTCTCCTTGAATGGTTTAAGTCGCTATATTTATATCATTTTTGGCAAACATTCAAATGTAAATAGAAATTGTGTTATTTCGTATTTTTCGAACACTATCTCGCATTTTATCTTATCACTCGTATGTTGCAAGAAATGCAGTTTTAAAATTTCAACCAATTAATTGGATAAAACTGGTTTGGAAAAATTTCTCAAGATCAAAGCTGATTAATTTTATTGTCTAGCAAATAGTAATTTAAATTTAATGGCCACTAAAAAAATATTTGACTATCTTAATAGTTAATTTTGGTAATTATGTAATTTCTTATTTAAACCAACCGATTATCCGATAACGAGCCGAATAATCTTACTAGAAGGTCAAACTAATTTTTCTTCCCGGACTTGCCTAAATCTGAACATTTGAACTCCATGAAAAAAAACGTTATCGCAATTAGCTAATTCAAAATACTGACCATATCTGGCGTGAACGTAGTTAGCACCATTGTAACTCAACTTCTACTGATGCATTCATATAAAAATGGTCTCAATTTAAAGCAGTTTCGTTCAACATCATCCAATTGAACGATGTGTTAGACAATCAAACACCACTTTTCAACGTATGACAATCATTGTCAATTAAAAACAATCAAAGATTACAAACAAAAAAAATTAGTTTATTAAATAAAAAAGAATCAAAACGTACAGTCACAACTCCATAATAAATAAGGTTCTTTATATAATTCGGGTTCAACTAAACCAGCATAAAATAATGTAGAACTAAAATAATCGCGTCAAAACAAGACTATTGAATCCGCATTCGTTTCCTCGGACTCGAACTATCATTCTCATCCTCATCACTGGAAGCCTCAGGTGATCCTGGTGGCGTAATCGCCTTCATCAATTTATCCCGCGAATTATTAAACATCTTCAACGGCTTCTTGAAGAAGTATAACAGAAAATTATCGATAAACTCATCCGTACGTTCGCCAATACTATCAAACAAAATCTTGCCCTTGTCCTTCAACTCGTGCATCTTATTCTGGAACTTGAACTTCTTTTCCTTCAGAAAGGAAACGTTCAGATCCTTGGCGGTGTAGCCGCGCGCCAGATTTCTGCGCACGTAAATATCGTAATCGCGCACGATCCGTGCGACAATATCGGACGTGGACACGCCTTCCGTGCGTTGCGTGGCGACGAACATGCCGCGCTTCTTCAAATGCCCGTAAATATCTTCGCTGTCTTCCGACTCGTATGGAATATCATCGTGTGCGACGAAATCGATTTTGTTGCGATCGAGGAACTCGTCGGTGCATTCCCACGGGGCATCGCGTAATATCTCGTCCACGTAGCGGCAATGTCGCACCGCATTGTAACGCTCGTCTTCGTTCAGCACGGTGCGGCCCTTGTTTTTGTGCAATAGTCGGTCACTGCATACTGCAATCGGTTAAATTGAATGTCACTAATAATTTGGTTTATGCAAAATGGCTTGTTTGGTTCGGCAATAAATTTGTTTTTTTAGGAAAAAAATTAAATTGATTTGAGCTAAAAGTGGGCAATTATGTGACGTCACTTAGTCGCGTTCTAGTTATTCAAATGTGTTGAACCTTGAACGATATTTGCAATTATCGAGATATTGATGACGGTTTTTGAAAAAACAATAAAAAATAATTTTTGCAATTTGCGATTAAAATGACAACTTTTCAGTTGTTGTTTCCAATGTTGAAACGGCCTACTTTTTTTTACTGGTCTTAAAAATCAATGAAAAAAAGTCTTTTTTTCACTCAAATTTCTACATTTTTTCACTGATTTTTATATTTTTTCATTGAATTTCACAAAAATCAAGTGAACAAACAAACGCCCTGTTCGTTTTTAGGTATCTAGCGAGGTATCTAGGGGTGATTGCAATTGTTTTTCCATTGCTCACTTTGACTACTAACAAATTAAGCATAAATCAAGCAACCTTAAATTTTCTGAATGAATCAAATTATCATTTAAAAAGTTAATAGCAAGAAAATTGCAAAAAGTAGTGTATACAACACGTGCAAAATTAGTTTTTTTTTCATTCGTCGTATTGTCCAACTCGGCTGGCGCCTCGTTGGACAAACTTACTTCTCATGAAAAAAAAACCTACATTTTGCTACTTGTTGTATAAACTACTATTATGTATTTGCGTCATGTTATTTATTATTTTTTTTACTATTTTTTCAAAATGTGTCGCAAATAAATATATTTAAAAAATTGGTTCAATGATCAAACCCCATCATAGCTCTAAAATTTGTTATTAAAAAATTAATTTTCTTAAAATAATCAAAAATCACAAAACGAATTTTTTTCCAAAAAAACGATATTGCCGGAACCAAGCAGAAAAGCAAAAGTACTGATGCCTTACATTACAATTAATTTTAATAATAATTTTTATGAATTAAAAATTGACTATAAAAATTGATACATACAGAATTGTATGAGTCAGAGAGAGAAAGAGCATTCACTTTTATGTTGTTAGACTGCAAGCACAAAATTATTTTCTTGGTTAAATTACAAATACAATTAATTTAAATAAATCAACCATATACCGAAATTTCAAAACTGCATGCCGTTAAATTTAGTTCAAATATTAGTAATATTGATAATAAAAAAATATATGGAAGGGATTAATATCGCAAAATTCATGTTTTTATAAAACCACTAGAAATCACAAATACAAATGAATCATTAAATTAAATAATTATGCAAATTCAAAAAATATGCAACCAACAATACACCATACTTCCCAATTAGCTTGTTTATTGATAATTAATCGTTATTTTTGAAATGCGGAAACATTACTCACGAGGAAATGAATCATTAAATGTTATGACTGTAAAATCAACTAAAAAGCACATGTTATGTGTTCATTAAGTACATTTTAACGAGTGTGATTAAACAAATCGTAACTACGAACAATTAAATATTTTAATACTCATTCATTAAGTTCTCAGAAAAAAGCACGTGTTTACCCACAAACAACTAAAATACAAAATTTCGCCACAGGTGGCGCATATTTAACTTTAACTTCCAATAACTGGATCGTAGTGTATTGTTGGTTGCATAAATATGATGCGTGCAAGAAATTCTTTGGCACACGCTGACCATTTATCCTTATAAAGCAACGAATTTCGGTGGTTGTAAAACAAAAACTGATTGGAACAATTCCAAAATCCAAACCCAAACGATAACAAACAATGAAATAATAATAATAATAAAAGATAATAAAATGCTGTACCTCCTACGATTAAATAAACATTAGGAAATACACTTTTGGCCTGCATCAGTACTCTTGCATGTCCTTGATGGAACAGATCAAAGGCACCATCAGCATAGACTCTTACTGGTCGTGGGGCAGTGCCACTATTTGCCATTTCGTACGTTATTTTAGTCTTATAGTCACATTCATCGCGCAATTTTGTCGGACCAGCATCTTCACTAAAAGGGGCTGCTAAACAATGCCTCTAAAATATCAATGGAAAAAAGAAACAATCAAAAAATCAAAAAAATCAACAGCCAAACTAAATTTACAATCGTCATCGTTCTATCAGATGATTTTTCATTTTTATAATTAATCAATTAATATTATTACTACTATGAAGTTCAAATGTTTCATTTTAGGTGTGAGTTCGATATTTTTAGAATGACCTTTTACTTATCTAAAAAATAAGAAGACAGGGGCGGATCCAGAGTGGGGGGGCTTGCCCCTTTGACCCCTTTACGGATCCGCCGTTGCTCTATCTATTCTAATAAAGCGTTCAAAATACTATTCCATTACACTAATCAGCCTGCATTAATTAATAATTTTAATTGTTTGTTCTAATAATAGTAAATTATGTAATTAAGGCAGAAATACACTATTATATAAATAAACTGGACAATTAGCGTATAGTGATTAGAAATCAGCTGAACTATAAAGTAGGACGATATTTAAAAATTAATTAGCCCAAAATATTTAAACTACCTAGTAACTGTAAATATTGGTTTATGCTTCCTGCACTAATATCAGGCCCGGATTATTTATGAAACAAATTATATAATTAAGGCCCTAAATTTAATCAATTTTATTTTAAGAAATATTATTAAATGGGGATTAAGTGTCTTAAAAAATGTGACAGCTGTCACAAAATAATGACAGCTGTCATAATAAAAATTGACAGATGTCACAAAAAATGACAGCTGTCACTGTCAAATATTTGTGCAAAAAATATTATTTACGTTTTAGAGTAAATATTAAATGATGTAACAATGGGGCCCCCGCCACTGGCCTACTTTGTTCTCAATCCGGCCCTGACTATTATTATTAAAGCAAAAGAAAAAGTGCTTATTAGTAATATAATTATCGTGCACTAGACGTAAATTTATGGCGCAATAATACAATACTTTTTCAATAATAACAAAAAAATCTATAAATAATTGATAATGTTGACAGCGAGACATAACCTCAAATTCACTTATGACTTGGTAATTAATAATTAATTAGCTCACCGTAGTTAGCGGTTGCACATACGGAGACGCCATCAAGTCCTCGGAATGACTTCGTGTCCGTTTTCTGGACATGGTAACTGATGAGTGCGAATTTGCTTGGATATCTGCATGCAGACGAGGAAAAAAAAATTGGAAATATGACACATCGGCGCTTTCCAATGGTGGCGAAAAGTGCACTTACCTAACATTGAGAATTGCGTGTCGATTGGGACACCGGCGGTTGACGCAATAATCGAAAAATCGCTGCGATTGAGGAAAAACTAGTTGACACGTAGTTGAATATTTGGCTGGACAGTTTGTGTTATTATTGCATTTCGCTGCACGGATCAGGATCAACACATCGTACCGAAACAAGCACCACTCGACTACTGCAACTGGAAATCACAATGCACGACGTTTGTGGATTGGGAAACTAGTGCGCTGGCAAAACGTTTCGCTTTTTCGTTCGTCGTTCGTCACTTTTTAGCTGATAACCGGAAAAAGTAATTAATGAAACGATAAATGCAAACCGGGTGCTTAAGAATGGGGCGCCCAATATTATGAATTTCTTATTGATCTTTCAAATTGCGACGATTCGATTGGGAATAGGCGCCACGAATACGTAGACGGTGACGTAGGATCGGATGATTTTTAGATCGCCGCTCCAACAATCAGCTGATTTGCTGTTCTGGTCCAAATCGATAACATGCAAGTTTTCTGTGTCCGCGAAAAATTTGCCTCATAATCATACTGACTGCGCGATTTTGTATGGATTGCGAATTTGCGACGTATCATCAATTATTACAAGGATTTATTATTAATTTTTGGAAATGTGGTGGCCTAAGTTAGGCCACTATTAAGTAAATTTCGAATATTGTGTGTATTGCTGGTTGTCGCAGAACATATAAGGAAACAAGTGTAAACTACATGTTAATAGATGGCGACGTTGTCGTATACGCTTGGCAGGATTTCCTCGGAATATGGTTGTAAAGGGTAGGCAACCAGTAATACAGCGCGAGAACACTTAAATTCAAATTTGTATTGAACAATCACACACAATAATATACATGAATACAATTTAGAAGCATACATTTCGCCAACATATTTTTCGTCTTACAATAATAAATTAACCAATCAAAAATCACACATTCAATAATAATGCAATATCTTAAATTAATACGGCCGTCTGAAGACGCCGGCGAACAAAACGGCGTCCTGCAATTTGTCGTAGATCAAATAAATGAACGGATGATTGCAAATGAATTGTGTGGGTTCGACTGGTCGGCTTGATCTGAAGCTGAATAGAACGGTAGCTGCGGCCGCTTTGGTTCCCTGCTCGTTCACTTCGATTTTCGCCTTGTGCAACGCATTGCCCAGCGTCACGTTGAAATCGGTGAAGGTGGAGAAATCAGCCTCGGATTGGAACAAATTTCCGACGCCTAGCTTTTCTAAAACCTAAAATCGAACGCAATTTTCAAACTAAGCTACGGATTTATTTTCGCTAATCATCTACAGAATGCTACTTATTTACATTAATCAAATTATTCACACTAATCACAGATGTCGATAATAAGCAAATAGTTGGCGCGGAATTTAATGGATACTCTTGCGGAAAATGCCGGTAAACAAAATCGTGTGTGCCTCTTTGTTATAAATAAGGAAAATGAAAGGGCGATTGCAGATGAATTTAATCGGCGCCTCTTCTTCGCTCATCATGCGCCAGCTGAAAATCGCGGTGGCCGCAGCCGCTTGCGATCCGTGCTCGTTAAGATCGATTCGGGCTTTGTGCACACCATCACCGACCGAAATTTTTATAGGGGTAAGCGAGGAAAAGTCTGCGTCAGATTTGAAGAGATTGCCCACACCCAGCGATTCAAGAATCTACACCATACAACAGAAAGTTAGAAAGAGTGTATTAGTCACAATTAATCATCTAACTTAATTAATTAAGTGTTAGTTTATTGTTAAGTCATTAAATTTGGGACGATTTGGGTAAAATTATTTCAAAAGTATTTGAATTTCGCGCGCGCAGTTTGAAATAATTGGCTGCGCAAGGGTGACGTAGCGGCCAAGATCCGAATAACCGACTACTATTGCTAGAAAATTATTTCCTATCGACTAAAAAAATATTTTTGTGAATAATTTTACCCAAATTTCGACAAAAAAAAATATTTATTGAAAAATATTTTTTTTAGTCCCTTAAAAAAAATACTTACGGGCACTAACTCGATGGTCGTCTCGAGGCTGAATTTCGGTAGCGCTACTTGCACGGTTTTCGAAACCAAATTGTTGCTATCGACAACTTTTCGGAAATTTTCCAAATTTAAATTCTTCAAAGTGGTCTCAATCGAGTCGTCCTTACTAAAAGGCGGCAGCAAAACGAACATGCTGATATTATTCCCTTGGTATGGCATTTCCAGAATATGAGCGCCTAAACTTTCCGAAATATCTGCAAAAAAAAAATTATTTACACCCCAAAAATAATTTTCAAAAATATATTTAGTATATACCATGCTTGAAGGTGCCTTCCACATGCATCATATCAACCATAATCTGTTTGCTAGGACTGACATAAAACACTTCCTGTTTGGTGAAATCGGGATCGAATTTGTTCTCCCATAAGCCTTTGAAATAGGCGGCGTTTACGAGAACTAAGTCCGTGGTACCATCGATGGTGCCTGCTTGCAGTAAGTCTTTGATCATGTTGTGCGTGGTGGTTTCCACCCACGTGTTGATCAAAACTCGGGCGGCATTCGGGTCGGCTTTGAAGGCGATTTTTTCGAGTTCTTCTTGGAAAATGTTGTTGATGCATTCGCGGATTGGTACTTCGTTGTTGATGTAGATTTTATTGGCGTTGGTGAATTCGTAGGGGGCGTTTTTCGCGAGGATTTGTGTCATCAGTTTGTCGGTTTTGTAGGCGCTGAATATGTCGGCTTTTGTCTGGAAAAAAAATTGAAAAAAAATTCAAAATGTCTCTAAAATAATTTTCTATTCAATATTTTTTTTTTAAAAAAAAACTTAACCAATACTTTTAGTGACCTTCAAAATAATTTTTCAAACACAAAATTTTTCCAAAATTTATTTTTTTTACCTCAGTCTCCCCAAGCCGCAACACTTTCTTCAAATAGCTTTCCGTCGCATTGCCAGCCATAAAATACGCAATCAGCAAAGCGTGATAGGTCGAATACGGCGAAAAAAACAAATTCTCATTCGGCATCAATTTGTTGATCGAATTTAACAATGCCAAAGAAAAACTTTGTTGTCCAGCATAGAGCACCGAATGCGTGCTTTTTTGCGGCGGCCGATTATCGTCCGGCGATAGGCATTGTTGATGGGTTTCTTCAAAAATCGCCACGATCAGTAGACTAATCACAAAGGTTATCTTCATCGTTCGTCAAATTGGAACTGTAGCAATAAACAAAATATGATGATAAATAAATGCACAATAATTTTTGATCGTCGTAGTTTACTGTAGAAAGGAATATGCACAACTAAACTGTACGGAGACGAGAAAGTTTTAATATATTGACCTACAATAAAAACACTTTCTCAAAAACATCTTTGGAAATGACGTAGCTAAGCTTCGACTTCCCAAATAATTTTGTCATGATAATCTGAGTGATCTTTTAGAATTTTAATGGGTGGGTTTTTCTGGAGCGTAATTGGTTTGAAATTGACTGGACAGTATTGTGCTTAAGTTAATTAGCGGATTAATTTAACAAATGGAAGGATTATGGGTTTTTACAAATTGTTTTTGTATTAAAATTTTGA
Organism: Cryptophagus acutangulus; assembly: GCA_963556235.1. NCBI lineage: Eukaryota > Metazoa > Arthropoda > Insecta > Coleoptera > Cryptophagidae > Cryptophagus > Cryptophagus acutangulus. The sequence goes on from OY744569.1 coordinate 4,207,486, forward strand.
CAATAATTTGTCTCAATTTTTCCGGCTCTTTTATGCGCAAAAATATTGAATTTAAAAAATTATTTTAAAGAAATTAAAAATGTTTCAATTTCGCGCGCTTTTTAGAAAATTAATAAAAATTATATAATTTAATTTTTTCAATATTTACCGAGTTTTAAAATAATTATTGAATATTTTTACTGCTTCCTAAACAATAAAAGTCCAATAAAATTACTAATTTTCAAAAATAAAAAAATTAATTTGCCAATAAAATATTTTTTTTTCAAATCCTCACGTTTTATTTATTTTTTATTTATATTCGATTCGTGTCCATCGTAGTAAATTTATTCATTGATATGCAATCAATGTTATGGAATGGTTTTTCCAATAGAATTATTCATAACACTACGGAAAAAAAAAACGACAAAAAATAACTTCACCCTTTTTGTTAAAAAATAAAATAGTTAATAAATAGATAGATAATTGCCTGGCTTATTACAATTTACAAATATTTAGGTCAAAACCACAACAAATATGTGACAGTTTTATTGTTATCATGCAGCTTATTACATTTCATTGATTTTTTAATTCAATGCAATATTTACATAGTCGCACAAAATGGTAAAAATAATTGATTTAATCACATTGTAATTGTAGTACGAAAAGATGATGGTGATTTTATTGGTGAACCAGTGGCCTATATTTCTGGTCTTGAGGTCAAGTTCTTTATTTAATCTGTCTGATGTAAACTTTTTGAACAATCCTCCTTGACTTAAGTTAGTTGCTGGCTCAATGCAATAATTAAGTACATTATATAATATGTTGCATCTCAATGGTAATGCATTTTTATTTTTATTTTTTGTTTGAATTTTTAGTGTACGAAAATTAAATTAAATTACGAAACCATTTAGCGCGAAATTAAATGACATCATTGAAAGAAAGTGATTTTTGTTAAAATAATGGCTGTTTGTTTTGTAATAATGCTCACCTCCATCCGCTTTAAATTTGTGTGATCATGAGAACATCCGTTTTTTTTTGCGTAATTTAATTTGTTAAATATTTTCTGTAGTGCTAGTGCTAAAATTGATTATTTTATTAGTCGGGTGCCAAATAAAGGAAAAACGGTTTTTTTCAAATTAATTTTGCGTTCAACGAACTTTTAATTATTGATAAGTAATAGTGTATTGTGAATAGTACCATTTAAAATAATAATAGTACCTCTATATCAGAATTTGTGATTATGGAGGTAGTTAAAGCGTTTATTAGTCAGTTTTGAATTTTTTATTTTTTAAAATTATTTTTTATTTTTGAAAATTAAAAATAAATTAATACATTTTGAAGAAATGTTTTGAAATGACAATATTTTTAAATTGTTTTAAAAATCTTTAGACAGTTTTTTGAAAATATTTTGACATTTTTTCTAACATATATTTACTAAAGTGCAAAAATAATAGATTTTCTCAACGATTTACATTTTTATTAATTTTTTAGGACTTCATTGAAATTTCTTTATTTTGCAAATTTTTAAAAAAAATTCCTAATGACTCAAAAATTGCATAATTTGAATGACAAGAAAGTAGTATGGTAATTTCAACATTATCACAAGTGATTTGTATTCTGTGGAATTACATAAATATTTATTTAAAATTTTCTACCGCAATAATATTGGAAAAAAAAATATTTAAATTGATTTAGGAATTTTTTGAAAAACTCTCAATTCTTTTAATTTTCTTACTAAATTAATTTACAAAAAAAATCTTGATTAAATTACTTCGAAATAAATTAATTTAATATTTTTAATTATTTCTAAATATAAAAATATTTAATAAAATAAATATTTAAATACTATTGTCAATAGTGAAACCAATCAATATTTGTCATTGGCTATTTCCAGACTAGAGAACAATAATTGTCATTCAATAAATAAAATTTGCATAATTTTTCTCATGAACCTGATTTCTTTTCGTCGTCCAAATTGAGTGAAATTGTTTTATTAGTTGGACGATGAAGAAAGCGACAGTAATCTACTTACTGCACTATTACTAACTACTAGATCTACCACGCAAAGAAAGTTCTTTCTTTATTATCCATTTATAAAAATAAAAAAAAATTACCTAGTAGTAGTCTTCGCAGATAGATGAACGTTAAGTCGTCGTATATAAAAAATATTCCTATAAGAACTTGCTAACTAATAAATAAACTGTAATCACTTAATAATGTGCGGATCGGTTGCTTACGGAATGATTACTGACAACCTGTGTGGAACTAAACAGGTTTATATGAATTTGATGACGAACATCGCCTTTTTAGTTGTAGGTACACAATTGTGTACAATGTTGAATGTAAATCCCTCTCTTTTTCTTTATAAGTAAATAGACGACGAGAATTTGTGACGATTTTCGAATACCAGGTGCTAAGATGCTCGGAGTTAGCTCCGGCAGTTTTGGGAGGGCGGTAAGTGCGCTTACCGGTCTCTAAAATTTGTGGAAAGTATTTTCTGTCTTTAAAATAACAATGAATTTATTTTAAAAAAAAATTAAAAAAGAAAAATGGATTTTTTTTGCCAAAATTTTTGAATATTTTTTGAAAAAAAAATCAAAAATATTTTATAATTACTAGTTATTGGTCTCAAAATTTTGCAAAAAATATTTTCTATCATTAAAAGAGCAATAAAATAATTTCGGAATTTTTTTTAAAAATTTAAAATATTTTTGAAAAAAAAAATTGGCACTTTTTGAATTATTTATAAATTTTCCAAATAACTTTTGCATCGTTCTAATTTTCAATTTTCAATTAAAAATCCCCAAAATGCGCTCTTTTAAAAAAGCGCGCCTTTTTCAAATTTTCAAAAATATTCTCGTTGCGCTCTTAATATATTTATATATTTTATTTTACTCTCTACATCTAGAATAATTACGATCATTGTAAATATACTGGATTTCCCACAATCATTGCAGTTTTTGCCAGCAAGATTCAAGGTAGCACTTTTTTATTAGGTGTTTTGGATTATTCTATGACTTATTATTTCAATAAATTAAAGCATAATCTCATGGTCTAGCTCGTAAATGGAAACTCAAATATTGTTATAATTTATTATATTGCTTTTTTCTCGATATTTATGATTCCTTATTGTTTTATGGCGTTTATTGCTTATTTGTTGTTTCCGGAATTTAGAGTTAAATGTAATGATGATTTGAAAAAAAAAACCTTGATGGAAAAAATACTTGTTTTAAGAATACAATAGGTAAACAAACCGCATAGTAATTAAATATGTACTTACTCTTTTCTTCAAAACTTAAATCTCATTCAGCCATAGAAAATTTTGCTCATTAAGGTGAAACCATAATTGTTATGGTTTTCCGATAATTAATTAAGATCCGCGTAGTTTACACTTTTCTGCGATAAATATTGTTTCAAATCTTCTGAAGCTGTAATTCAAGGTTTTTGTTTAAGTAAATAATGAGGAATGTTATTAGGATTTAAATAATTTAAATAATTATTTTAAGAATTTAAAATATTTTTTTTAAATATTTTAAATTCTCAAAATATTATTTTTAAATATTTAAAACATTATTAAAATATTTAAAAAAATCAATTATTAATTAATTTATTTAATTATAAAATATCAAAAATTTCTTTTTTTAGAAAAAAAATTTTTTTTTAGAAAAATGATTAAAAAAAAAATCACAATTAATTCATAAATTATATTGATTAGCATATTTTATATCATACATTACAAAATGAGTAACTAAAGTTCAAAAAAACAATCAGAAATTTTAAAATAAACGTTACACAATTTTTTTTAATTGTTAATAATTAATTCCAAAAACTTAAAATATTTATTTTATTTACAAAAATAGTACGTTTTAATTAAACTCTAAAATGGCACATAATTCACAATATTATAAGGCACGTTTATATTATTTACAGTCAACTCCACAAGTTATGTATCAAGTTTCACAAAAAACGGCAATTTGCGTATCGCTTCAAAACTACTTAATATACAAAAATAAATGCGCTATATTAAAAACACTAACTTTATGTACAATATTTGACTATTTGGCTCAATAAAAAAAAAACAGTAACCCTGTTAATATTTACAACAAAAAAATAATAATATTCGGAACGATAAAATTGCAAACCTTAATAATTAACGAAATAAAAGCGGTTCACAATTTTAGCTAATTCAGAAAAGGGGGCAGAGTCACATATGTCTGATTCTCCGCTTTAATATCCTTAATCCTTCCGTCATCATGAAAACTACTCTCATACTTCGGCGAGCCCCCACTCACAAACCGCTCCGGCGAATTCGCCATCGCATGATCCACATACTCGATCTTCACTCCAATCGAGTTCTCATCCGCACTCGGCGAATGCGTCTGCAACATCGAATACTCGCGCCCGAGCGGCGGACTCTGATTGGCCGGCGGCGTGTTGAACTCATGCGTGCGCATCGGCGCACTGAACAACTGCGAGTCGTGCGAGTTGAGCATGTACGAGTAACTATTCTGCGCCGAGTTAAAACTCGTGTAGGAAGCGGGCGAGCCGAAACTCGAATACGCTCCCGCTGATCCGTTAAGCAGATTCAAATGCGGACTTAAGTCGTAGTTGGACTGGTAATTCCAGGAGTCGACTGGAGCACTGGTGTTGATGGTGGTGGTGGCTTGCGTGAAGGGGATCGATTGGTTGAAGTTGCTCGTCAAACTGGAACTCGGCGAGTTCGAGCTGATGTAGCCGGTTTTGCGCGGTGGCTCACGTTTGCGCCATTTGGCACGCCGGTTTTGGAACCAGACTTGTACGCGGGATTCGCTCAGGTTTAGTTTGAGAGCGAGTTCTTCGCGTGCGAAGACGTCCGGGTAGGGGGCGCGCTCGAAGGCGCGTTCGAGCTCTTCGAGTTGGAACGCGGTGAAAGTCGTTCTGGAATTAAAAATAATTTAGAAGAAGTTTTGGCGGGAAATTTTGTTTGGGTGTTTTTGGCGATTTTTTCTAGAAATTCGAAATAATTCGAATAAAATTCGCTCCGCCGACCCCATGAATAATTCAAAAAGGCCAAAAAGTCTGTCGGTATGTCACGCATCTGCCGAATCAAAAAGTGCGCAACTGACGCACCCTCACCCGACCAAATGGTCTACATCCCCCTAATAAAAACCAATAATTACCTTGTCTTCTTCTTTTTGACACCATTATTATCGTTCTTCTTCTTGTCGCTCTTCTTCGTGGTGGTCGGCGTGGCGATTTCGGTGGAACTCAGATTTTGCGACTGCAACAGCACCACATCTTCGTTTTTGCGCTTCGCGCCACTATTCTCGAGACTTTGCTGGAAAAGAGCGAGATCTTGGTGATGCATCGGCGAGTTGTCCAGCTTCTGCGGCGATCCCATGTTGCCGAACATGTCATGTTGCTGTTGCAGGCCGAGCATCACTTGGATCGAGTGCACATTTAAATTATCCTGGTTGTTCTTGTTGTTGAGCAAGGTGGCGTTCAGCGACGGTAAGGGTTGATTCGAGTAATCGCTGAACGACTGATCGTCGAACGGAGCACCTTCCATCATTCACTTTTCACAATCAAAATAATTTACGGAAAAGTTTCGTTCAATTTACAGGCGCTGATGTTACAGTTAAACTGACTTCTGACATTAATACTTTAGCCAATTTATATTTAACGAGCTGAATTAGGGACAATTGTGACGACCAATCCAGAGTGGTCGAGCTGGGCGATGATTGGTGGAGTCGGGCTGGATGTGACCAATGTGGATGAGGGTTTCGGGCAGGGAAGCTGCGGTGCATTGTGAACGCACACCCCTCATAAGGGTGAACCGATTTGGGCAGGTTGTTTATTGAAGAGTGCTTTATGATGCTGGTCACGTGAATTCGGTTTTGGGTGGATGATGTGGGCTCGGGATGGCTTTAATTGCCGATTTTCTTGTGGGAAAGTTGTCGGATCAAGTTTTTTGATGGTTATCTTGAGGTTTTTGGCAAATATTTGGCGATAGGTTGGAGATTTTGGGGTTTGGTGGAATTTGTCAAAAATTTATTCGACGGAGAAATTTTTTGGAGCTTTTGGTCAAAATTTAAATTTTTTTTTTTGACGTTTTACGAATAAAATGATCAAAAAAATATACAAATTATTTAATAAAAATATTCAAATTAAATAATTTTTTGATAAAAATAAATAATTTAAAATTTTTAAAATCAATTTTTTTTAATTAAATTTTTTTTTATTTTTTTTTTATTTAACATCCCAAAAAAATAAATTATTAATAAAAACAAAAATTAATAATTTATTGAAAATCATATAAAAAATATTAAAAATCCAGTAAAATGTCGGACTATTTTTAAAATAAATTCAAACTTGAATATTTTAGCACCAAATGCAACAGATCAAATTTTTTCGAACTTAAAAGACTAAACTAAATTTTTAAAAAAATTCCAAACTGACTTAAATAATCGCATTTTGCGCCAATTTTGTAAACTATTAGTTTTCCCGCCAATTTTAACTTTATATATTTTTTAAATTAAAAATAGTATTACCTTCATTTCGATAGACCTAAAATAATCCAAAAACTCTTCTCGCAACATCGCACATTTATTATTGATGAACAATTTTGCCGAGCCGGCGAGCAAACAATTGCACCCTGATGGTGGAATGAAACTGTGGTGTTAAAATAGAAATTAACGAATTAAGACCTAACTAGATATATTGTCAATTAAAAGCTTTCATAAACAATATTTTATAAATTTAGTTAGTAGCCAAGCAGAGATAAAGTTGATGAAGTTTAACGAATCTAAAACGTTTTGAGCGCACGCATTTGCCTCAATAACCCATAAGTGAATTTATCAATTTACCCAATTTTTCCCTATTAGCGACAATGGCTATTAGTGCAGCTATTAGTATATTAGTTTAACAGCCCAGATTCTTTAATGCAATTCAACTCAATATTGTCCAATTGTTGCTATTAAAACATTTTACACACACTCTCTCTTTGCCAGTCAAATATTGTTCTTCTCAAGGGTTGCATGCTCCCTCTTCATCATTTTTTTCATCAATTCAAATTTATTAATATTTTACTAGTGTGTGTAGTCATCGATTGTTTAAATAATATTAGTTTGCACATTTGCTGAGGTAAGTGACAATCGAATCGAAGTGAACCGGCAGCCATATTGGATATTTCTGCTGACGTTTCAAATGTCAACAAGAAATGTCAAAGTTCATTAAATATTTAAATTGAATATTTAAATATGTTAATAATTTATTTGAATTATTTTTTTGCTTTTCACAATTTTTTTTTCGTGTTTTTTTGCGACGATTTTTCCATTTTTTATCATAAACGACACGCCAATGCATTTTGACAAGCAGCAGCCAGCCATATTGAATTTCTAACCTAAAATTTTCGCAACTGTCCGCCATTGTTATTATTATTTCTGGAAATATTTGTTGGATGATGAAACGTTATTTTGTGGCATTCACTTGTTGCGAGGCTGTATCATCTCGTTCAATTGTCTCCAATTAAGGAGCCATTAGATTTAATTTACTTTAACTCGCTCAATTGATGGTGGCGTAGGGGTCACATGGACCGACAGTGTCATCCATGCGGGACACGCAATCATACATCTACTACACACATATAGACACAAAAAAAAAATATAATATGTTGCGTTATAAGAGGAGAATACGACCCACTCGCTTTATTTCTCATTTTTTTCCTTGTTCGTTATTATTGTTATTGTATTGTACTTAGTTGAAGCACTTCTTGAAAATGTAGCAACCGGAAGCTGCAGCAGGACAATATGAATGATGATAATGGTTGTAGACGATATTATTTATTGTGCAATATAATAGAAATAATTTTTAGAGGAAATATTCTTGCTATTTGTGTACAAAGTCGAAGGCAATTAGTTTTTATAAAAAGTTGCATCCTGATTAAAGCAAAAGTGCTAAAAATAGGATATTTGTTTTGGGGCAGGGTGGCACAATTAAAAAATATATTTTTGAAATTTTAAACAATTTTTGGATTTTTTAAAAAATTTAAAAACAATTTTTAATTTTGGTTTTGGTTTTAGGATTTTTTAAAAATTAGATAAAAAATATTTTACGTTTCCATTATTCAAATTAATTATTTTTTCCGTCAAACAATTCAAAAAAATTAATTTTTTTTTTGGAAAATATAAAGTTATCGAAATATCTATCATAAAATCTACATTTCAGCGCTTTCAACTACAAAACCCCATTCTGAAAAGAAATCCATTCCAACAATAAATGATTTTCCATAAGCAAACAATACAAATGCAAATACAAAACAATAGTTCCATTTAAACAAAACGACGACTACGTGGGAATCCCGCATGCTATTCGAAATCTAAGCTATATAACTTTCAAAAATATCTCTTCTCACTAGTATTCGAGGGCAATAATGGTATTTCGTCGAGGCGCGTGCTACCCTCATACATAAGTGCTCTCAAAAAACACCCCTTGAATTGAACAACGCAAACTTTTGAAAATCTATCATCCCCTTGGAGCGATACCTACTTCCAACATATGGTGGTCATGCTCTCATGGTGGTTCTATATGGATAAAAAGCCAGTCAATTTGGCGATCATATCTACTTGTAAGCGTTTTAGAATAAAGCGAAAGCGATAAATTTTAATTTATGCACTTCTAATTAGGGGACGCATCAACAGCATTTTTTTGCTGCGGTGTATAAGGGTGCTTTGTATATTTTGCGATAAATATCTTATTAATATTTAATAGGCTCTATTTAAATTTGGCGTCATAGCTTTTACATTTAAACTATCAATTCACTTGTACTTTAAACGATCTTGCATCTCTTTTTTACAGGGCATTAAACAAAGAGGGATGTCATTTGACGTTTGGCAATTTGTAGGTTAAATTACCGACTTGCGCCGTTTTAACGAAGTACTCCTAGCAAAGGACCCACTTTTTCAAGTAAGAATTTGTATTGCTTAATTTATTACAGAGAAATTTTAATATATTGCAATTGACAGCATTCGGCAGAAATACAGCCATTTGTTTCCGTATTTTGAAAGCTGGTAAGTTTTTTAATAATTTGATGTATTATTAGTTGCTTAAGTTTGCTTTGGTTAATTGATTTTTGGTTTGGTGATGTTAGTAATGCCAACCGAATAAAAATTAATGTTTGTAAAATCTTAATTCCGTATACGGGACCGTCTAAACGTGAACTCAATACCCGAAGCTTCACCGATCCTTACTGAATGAAAACGATGTTTAAAATCAGATTCCCGCTTATATTTAAATTACTAAAAATGATTTCCTAACAGATTTTTGCGTTTAGAAATACCAATTTTGGACCACTTTTATTTAAATCTTGATTTTATAAAATACAGTTTTTTTAAGATGTTGTACAAGTATGAATTATGCTTTATTTACAAGTTTGTACAGTTGTATAGTAGTGTTACCACTATATAAAGGAGTTCTTGGTAAAATCCCCAATTACGTGTGTTACAGACCTCTGTAAACACAACAGCGCCATCTAGTTTCGAGTAGCTCAACTACATCTGACCATATAACCACATGGGCAAATAACCACGTGACCAGAATGAGTCATGACATATTGACATTAAACATTTAGGTTAGAATAATCAAAAATATGTTTACAATTTCCGAGAATTCGAGATAATGTGAATCCCCGTGACATATTTACCAATTCGTTTAACTTATTATTAATGCACCATGTGGAATAATATAATCAGTGGCTTATCGATGCTTTTACCAAGCGTAGAAAACGACGTGGTTTCCGATTTATCGGACGAAAATGATAGCGAGGAAGAAACGACCAGTCGCGAATTCACCACAGATGCTGCTATCAATTCGGCTAGTTTCCCCAAACCCGATTTAACGCTCTATAATGTCGAGCAAATCGAGGCGCAATTGGACGACTTCGAAACGGTACGAAATCGTTACTTTTAAATTGTTGAGAGAAATAATTGCGAATTGTTGCAGGTGGCACTTGTGTTTATGCTGTACGATAATAGTTTGATTGCGCTGCAAGAGCTGGAATTGTGGATGAACGGCAAACCGAAGAGTTTGCTCTATTCGTGGGCATTCGCCGAATTTAAATCGAAAGACTGGCAGAATAAATTCATTGAGGCTTTGTGCATCGTGCAGAATTATGAGATTTTGAAAAAATATGGTAAATTTTCCATTTTGACATTAGCGGACGAAATGTCACAGTGTTGCCAACCGCAAAGAAAAACCCGCTAATTTCAAAATTATATTCTAGATTTCCCAAAAAAGGCCTTAATCAACCACTACTTACCGCATCAAGCGCACGTAGCGCTGCACTTAAACAAAGTGCGCAAAACCATCTACCGGTTATGCGAGCAATTAACCAGCGAACAAACTGTAGAATTTTTAAATCGCGTCCGCGCGGATTCCCTCAAAGAAAACTGGCACTTCAAACAATACCCTGCGAAACATCTGGAACTCTACTTCTTATACTGGCAAACAATCGGCTACATTAGCGAGAAAGACTACACGAACATACTGCGAATATTCAAAACGCTCCCGAATTGCGAGACACTTTATAATTCAATATTGTGCTCGAATTTGCCCGCCAAAATCGCTATTCCTAGTCGGCGAATTAGCGCGAATTATAAGCAGGATAGCGAACAAGTGGATGAGGCTCAAATGCCCTCAACTTCGATCACTTCGCAAGATTCGAGCAAATATTACGAGGACAGAGAAGTGGAAATCGCCGCCGGATCGAATGTTTACGCGATAAATCCCAGGGAGGCTGGCATTTGTTTGATTATCAATCAGGAAGTGTTTTACGACGAGTTCGAAGACGAACGGATAATGGCAAGTTTGCAATACATTTTTAAATTGTGAATTAAATTTAGTTTGTTTTAGGAAGTGCGGGCGCCTAATAAGTTCGAAAATCGCCATGGAACTGAAGCCGATCGCGACAATTTAGAGGCGACGTTCCGAATGTACGGATTTACTGTGATTGTTATGAACGATTTGACGGATTTCGAAATGTTGGACCGCATTCAGGAGGTTATGGAAAAGGCGAAGGGGCAGAGCAGTTTGTTCGTTTGCATTTTATCGCATGGCGATGAAGGTGACACCTCGCGGAAAATTAATAAACTATTTCTAATTCAAATGTTTCTTTGTAGATGTCGTGTATGGCGTGAACTCTTGTCACATAAAAGTGCGCCAAATTCAAAATATCATGTGCGCCAGCCACCTCGATGGCATACCGAAAGTGTTAATACTACAATCGTGCCAAGGAAACGACTGCCAAAAAGGTAAAACCGCGCAACACCCGAATTAAAAATTATTTACGTTTAAATTTACTTCTAGTTATCGAAGAATCGGAGAACTACACGACAGATGGCCCGACCAGCGGCGCAACTAATTCGAAAACGCCGGTGACAAGAGATTTGCTGACATTCTGGGCGACAGTTCCCGGTTTTGCCGCAGTGCGCGATAAACGCAGAGGCTCCTGGTTTATCCAATCGCTCTGCACTAAGCTCAAAAGCAGTCGCAACAACCATTTCGCTGATATTTGCACCGAGATAATCAACGATGTGACATCGAAGAAGTGGAAAGTGAATCACGACAATAGTTGTTACAAAATCATGACGCCTTTTTTCATCAGTACTTTAAGAAAAAAATTATATTTACCTTATAATTAACTTCTTTTAATTTTTAAATAAAGTTTATACATGTTAATCGAAGTCCATTACTGGTTCGGCGGTCTCATCGTCTCGGCATTTGGCGTTTTGCAATTCGCGGCGAATTTCCGGGGTAAGTGTGTGGTGCTTTTGCTGTTTGAGCAGTTCTAGTAGGAATTCTTTCTGTTCGGATGAAATGTCGGCCTTGTATCTTTGCACGAAGGTGAGGAAGGCTTGATGCCACAAAACGGGGACTTCTCTGGTGTCTCGTTGGAATCTAAAAAATTAGAAAAAATTAATTAATTTATTTTTCAAATATTTTCAAAAAAAACTCACTTCAAAAAATGGAAAACGCAAGCATCCACCACCCGATACGGCAACGCATACTTCTTATCGAAGAAAATCCGCAAAAAGATCGAATTCGCCCCCGTATACCCCATCTCAGCAATTTTCAAAATAGCAGCACTCGAATGCAATATCGGAATCGAATTCCTCGCAACCACCGATCCGATAATAATCGCTTCGCGCAACGTGCAATTCCCGCTCTCCAACAACGGTATCAAAATACCCTTCATAAACCCACCAGGCTTAAAAAGCGCCTTGCGCAACGCCTGATACAAATGGAAATTCAGCCTCTTATACTCAGCTAAATCGTCACGAATGCGCGGCAACAAGACCAAATTAAAAAAGCGCTGTGCCATCTTTTCCTTCAAATTCGAGGCGAAAATTCGGGTCGCTTGGTACATCGCTGCGGCGGACCAAGTCGGCGGATCGGTAATGTACAAAATCTGCTCCCAATTGCGCAAATTCGGGATGATCTTGAACGCCTTCGGTAGTTTACCGCTGCGATATTTCCGCAACACATCGCGAACGCCTTCGTACATCTCCGTAACCCGCGGATCTAAATCCTGCATTTGCAAAGCGCCGGCATCGCTGAAATGCGAGTCTAGCTCGGTTTGTTTCTCGGTGATTTTCTCCATAATGATGTCGGCTAAAGTGCGCCGCGGGGCTGGATTGTCGCTCATAAACATTTCCATCGCGCGTTCGTCCTCTTCGTTAATCTCGATGTTTTCGTAGAAAGTGTCCGGTTGCAAATTGTCATCATCGTCGTCCTCTTTATCAGAATCGGAATCAAGATCGTCGCCGAGTTTGGTGGGTTTCAAGCGGCCAGCAGCTGCTTCGGCTGGCGTTGGCCCGAATTCGTCTGATAATTGTCGCTGCTGCTGGCGAGCTGCGGACAGGATTTTGCGCGAGGTTTTCGAGTTTACGTACTGGAATTTGAATTAATGAGTGTTTAATGCGATAAATGTAGAGAGAACGTTACTTGTTCGGTTTCTTCTTGTCGTAGGCGGATTTTCGATCGGTTTTTACTTTTTGCGAATTTGACGTCTTCAATGTCTTCGTCCAAAGGTTTATTCGGGGCATGGGAAGGTTTAAAGCGTTTGGTCTTACCCATTTTGATAAGTTTTATGCGAAAACACTATTTATTTAATAATTCACACGTGTTTACTAATTGTTGACAACTGACATGTGTGGTTATGGTTAAAATTTGCGACATTTAAACTACTCAGGTATTAGGTAGCGTTCGACCAATTATTATTTGAACTAATTATTGTAATTTATTGTAATTTAACACTTATTAGTTGTATTTAAAAGTTATATCTATTAAAAACATATCAATAAACTCAAATCTGCAGTTTATTTTATTGTATTGCTTCTAGTTTCAAAAATATAACCAAAAGATTATTCATAAATGTATTGCGGGTTGCCTCTGCAAATTTTTTATGGTTTCTGTTAATTATTTTACTAATTAAACACATTTAATTAAATATAAAAATACACGATTATAGAATACATTTTTAGAAACCCAAAAATGTAATCGGTTTTGCTCTAGCTATAATAGTTTTTGAATTACAAGCAAAAAACCCAAATAATTTTTAATTATTTAATTAATTAAAAACTAATTTTTTTATCGACCTGTAATTTGGCATAAATCTTTATTTAATGATGCTTAATCACCATGCCAAATTTCATAATGATCGGGAAAAAATCGTTTTTTGGGCCTAAAATTTATCAAAGAGGTACCCTCTTTGATATATTTTCGCCCAAAAATCTTCATCTCTCAGATTTTTATGAAATTTGGCATGGTGATTAGGCATAACAATATTAGGAAATTCAGCAAGTTTGAGGTCAATCCAGTGATTAGTTTTTAATTTAAAAATTAATTAAGGTCAATTATTAGCCGTTTTGATTTTTTCTTTATATTTCAAAAAGTATAATACTTACAGCAAAACTAACTACATTTTTGAATCTGTGAGAATATATTGTATCCATCTAGTTTATTAAAACAAATTATGAGTGTTTAATTAAGTTAAAAATTAATAAAACTGAATAAAATTTATCAAATGCAACCAGCAATACACATTTTTTAATAAAACTATTCAGAACTAAATAGAACGATGTTTATTTATAACACATAGTATTTGTTTATTATAAATAATTAATTTGTAAAGTTTTCAATGCAAAAAACATTGTAATTTAACAATAATTAATATTATTAATAAATTATATGAAATTTTATGCTAAGCCGAACGCTACCGCATGGTCAACTAGTAGTTCAAATGCACCATATCGCAAATGTCATGTTCAACACATGTTTTTGTTTAAAAAAGTGATTTTATTTAATTCGATTGAGCAATAATGGATATTGTAAGTAAATAATTATCTAATTAGTTAGTTGAAACAATTTTAATTTTCACATATTAACTTTAAATTATGTTAAAGCTTGATTTGGTATTTTATACTCTTTAGAATAAGATTTAATCAAAATTTACATTTAATCTATAATTAAATTCGCTATTCAGACTTTGCGCCATCTAGCGCAAGCTGCTACCGGCAATAATGTATTTTATTAATTAATCGCTTGTAAAATTGAATTAATAACTTAAACTGAATACAAAAATACAATTAATAACTGTTTGCGTTTTTATAATAAATTTAAAATTGTTTATTAATAAGTTATGGGAGCAATAACCTTTTCGCGCCATTTTTTTCCGAACGCAATTAATTAAAAATACAAAACCCTGTCAAACGTATGTAATTAGACTAGTTAATTAATATTTCGCTGAAAATCTCCCACTAGGAAAGCTATTTTTAATAAAAAAAATAACCTCCAGCATGGGGACGAAGAAGATTTGACAGCAGTCGTTGCCATTGCGCAAGCGCACCAGCCCAATACAAAGCAAAATAATTAGAAAAAACAAAATGGTTTCCAGACTGATCGTTTGATTGTGTTTACCATGCATTTTTATGCAAAAGTACGTACATGTGTTTACTTATTATACATTCGCTTAATCTAAATTAGTGCCGAAATTAAGTGCACTTGAAATGCGCTTGAAAGTGCGGTGGAATTCGCTGCAGTTTGACCACAACAATAAAGACGCTACGCGAGCACGTTACATGTAAATAAATAAACCAAACTTTTGGCTTGTACCTTCGAAAAAGCTGCATTTCAATGCAATTCGATGCATTTGAGCCACATGCGAAGGCGATCGAGTAACGGAAATAGCGTGCGATGCAAGTCTCAAGGTTGCTGCAGCGGAAAAACTGCATTTTGCACATTAATTCCATTCTTACATAACGAGAAATTCTGTTCGCTTTTAGGTTCGTTCGCTGTGAAATGGATGAGTAAGTCATTCAAATCCAATCTATTTCGAGGGGCGAACATTCAAACAAACTAGTGGTCAGCAGATTAAGCGCAATATGAATGTGAATTTGTCACATTGGCGATGTGGGGTGGGATTATCGGATCGCTAGTTTAGCAAATTTCGCTTTGTTGCATTATGAGGGAAATGGTAGGTGGCTGTTGTGTTTGTTCTGACGATAGAGGTTGGTCTGAAAATCCACTTGTTTACTGTGATGGACAATCGTGCACTGTTGCTGTACATCAAGGTAATTATGCCAATCGTTATACAATCGCTTTCTACTATCAGTCTCGTTTCATAAATACACGCTGTTAATTAATTAATAATGTGCCGTGCAACTTGATTAAAATTTGTTGTGCGCCATTTGTAGGCAACCCGCAATACATGTGTGTTGGTTTGTTTGCATAAAATTGGCGCATTTATTACTAATAAAGCTAATTTAATTAGTTTTTGTGAATATTAATTATTGTACGATGACGTTTTATGCTAATTACTTATAATTATTAATTAATACGTGCGAGGGAATATTTTTTTTGGGTTTCAAAATAGGGCAATAGATGGCCATACTTTAAAAATATGGCGGCAATTTTAAAAATGGCGCGTTTCGAGTATTTTGAACGCAAATTGAAATTAACAAGCAATAAAATACAAATTAAGGACCGAAATTTTGAAGCTAAAAATAGATTTTTGCCTCGTTAATTTAATGATTACCGGGAATTACACACACAGGTAGTGAAAGCAATAAAGTGCGACCGACCCTTCTTGGTGAAATTTCAAACCATTGGGACAGTTTATCGGTCAATTGCAATCCGGCCACATCTAGGCAAAACATTTTTTATTGTCACTGATTTTTATTGGTATCGTTTTAGCATGTTATGGTATAGTTACTGTTCCCACTGGTCCATGGTACTGTCGTAAATGCGAGAGTCAAGAGCGATCCGTTAAAGTGGTAAGTTTTTAAATTTCTGGTGGCATTGTTCGCAGCACGATTCGATCGACTAGTCGCGTCGATCGAGTTGAGATGACGAAACTCGATAAGAGAAGAAGTGTTTGTAATTTGCAGAAATGCGAATTGTGCCCGAGCAAATATGGCGCTCTCAAACGGACGGACAATTCCGGCTGGGCTCATGTCGTTTGCGCGTTATATATTCCCGAAGTGCGATTTGGCAATGTCACCACAATGGAACCGATCCAATTGCAGTTGATACCCGCTGAGCGATTCAATAAAGTGAGTCGATCATGTTCTTGTTTCATTAATTTATTTTTATCGTGACACTATAATTCATTTTTCCAGTTATCATTTTTTTTTCTTTCCTTTTGCACACAGATAGAAATAAAGTTAATCTAACAATCTTAACAAGTATTTTCCTAATAATTCAGGTGTGTTATATCTGTGAAGAAAAAGGCAAGGCGTCTAGTGCGGCGGTCGGTGCATGTATGCAATGTAATAAAGCCGGTTGCAAGCAGCAATTTCACGTCACGTGTGCACAGGGCTTAGGTCTGCTCTGCGAGGAGGCCGGCAACTATTTGGATAACGTCAAGTATTGCGGCTATTGCCAGCACCACTACAGCAAGCTGGTAAAAATCAAATTTTATATAAAAAAAAAAAAAATACTAAAAAAATTTCAAAAAAAAAATGACATATTTTTAACATAAGTGTCAAAAGTGACATCATAAGTGTCAAAAGCGATGTTATATATGTGACGTCAGAATTTTTTTCAATTTTTTAAAATTATTTTTGCAAAATTACTGAATTTTTTTCAAAAAAATTTGCCATATTTTTTTACATAAGTGTCAAAAGTGACGTCGAAAATATTATATTTGACGCCATAATTGCTAAAAGTGACGTCATAAGTGTCAATAGTGACGTCACAAATATTATATGTGACGTCAGATTTTTTTTGCAAATTTCTAAAATTATTTTTACGAATGTTTGTTAAATTTTATTCTAAATTTTCCGCATATTACCGTTTCAGAAAAAGGGCGGGAACGTAAAAACCATCCCCCCCTACAAGCCAGTGGCGGGCGAAAGTCACTTGTCCGACTCGAATTCGGAAAAGGACGCGGATCCGGCCGGAGCCGGCGCTTCCACCACCATACCGACTACAAAGTCGTCGACATCTACCACCGCGCCACCCGTAGCGGCCGGCAAACGAAAGTCGTCGTCGTCGAACACCAGTAAATCGACCACGCCGAAAACGTCAACGACATCGAGCACCAAAGCATCGTCTACTTCCAGTAGTTCGCAGCAGCCGAAAGCCGTCCATAATAATAGTAGTAGTAGTGGTAGTAAAAGTGGTGAGAAGACTAAGCCATTGGTGAATAGTGGTGGTACCGCTAGTAAAAGTGGTAAAAGTGACAATTTGATTAGCGATAGTGAGAGTAGGAAGGAGACGAGTGGTGGCAAAGGTGAGGTAACGGCAGAAAACGTGGAGCCTGTTAAAGGGAACGATAAGGACAATAGCAGTAGTAGTACTGGCAAAGGGGGTAGCGGGTCGAAAAAGCGGAAATCGCACTCTAGGACGCCAACGCCGATTAGTGTGGTGGCTAGTGAGAGTGTTAGTGTGGTGGTTAGTGCTGCTACTTTGCAAGCGAGCAGTGCCGCTAGTGAGAAAAAGAACACTACAACTGTTAGTGACGTTATTGAAAAACCCAAAAAGGTATTTTAATCGTTTATACAGGGTGTGCCCGAAAGCCATTTCAGAATCACCCTGTATATTTATGTAAATTGCAGATTAAGATAGATACAACCCAGTCGATCATAATCAACCAACCCGTTGTTGCCTTAACTTCGATATCGACGATCAAGGCAACGTCTCCAGCGACTACAGTGGCGGACACAGCGACAACCAACACTGCCCATTCTGCACTGCCCACTCAACCGTCAATTATACAAACGGCGCAAACGCAGCCGGTTAATTCCTTGGTGGTGTCGGTACCGTTGAGTAGTACTTCGTTGAGTCCACATCATCATCACCATCACCACCATCATCATACCAGTGCGATTGTTAGTAATCAGACTAGCGTTTTGACGGCGAATACTTCGATTAAGGAGCGGAGCGCTAGTGCTGATCGGAGCACTTCGGCCAATCTTATTGCAGGTGAGAAAAAAAAAATTTAGGAAAAAAAATAATAAAAAAAAATTATTTCGCATTTTTTTATTAGTTTTATAATTATGTTTTTTAAAAAAAATTCCTTGTTTTAGGAACAATTATGACTGGCGGACACAGTAATCCCGGCACAATGTTGAGTTCCGATATGAGTGGTGGTCTAAAAATCACCTACGAAAAACAGGATGCTCTCAATAATACAGAAGTCGATATGGACCTGGAGGTTTCGCCTTCGGCCATGGAGGACATTCCCGCCAAAAGAGGACGGTAAGTCTAATTTCTCACTAATTAGAATTTTTTAATTGACTAAAAATAAAAAAAAAATTGGTTAAAATAAATTTTGCAAAAGCAAAAAATAACAAAAAAAATTTTTTTAATGAAAATTATTTAATAATATTTTCAATTTAGATCTCAATCGAACGATAAGACTGACCGCGGCAGCCGCGGCAAAAAGCGCGGTGGTGGCGCCACCAACACGAACGGCATCCGATTGTCGATCAGTTTCGGTGGCAACGCCAGTGGAAAGCGCTCGAACCGCACTCACCAAGCCACACCCCCTCCCCCCCAACTCCAGCAACAAGTCGGCGCGTTTTCCAGCATCACGCAATCGCAAATCAAGGACTCACCGCCGAGCAGTCCCAGTTCGGAGAGTCAGGGTGCGCCGCCCTCGAGCCGAAGTCGCACGAAGTCGAGGAAAAGTGCGCCGGCCAGTGTGAATATTTCCTCGTCATCCAAAGATAGTAAAGATATTAAATTGTGAGCTTGTTCGTTGATTTGTTTGAGAGTGGTGGTGTGATAATTTTGGCTTGTAGGTTTCAAAACGGTGTGGCTGCGCCACATATGTTGGGAAACTCACTCAATCCCACCTCGAATATGGCTCAAAAAATGACTGATCACTTGAACTCCGAATTGGAAGCGCACAGTATTTTTAATCCGAATGAGAATAGCTCGAATTTGGTTGGGCCGCAGTTGCATCATCGCGTCGTGGCTTCGGTAAGTTAATTAGTTTGTCGAATTAATTAAAAAATAATAATAAAATTATTTGCTAAAGGCACGAGCGAGCAGCACGGGCGGCTCAAGCACCGCCTCCGGTGGTAGCGGCCTGTCTTCAATGTTAAGTGGCGCTGGCGGAAACATCCCACAAACCCTGGATCAACTACTTGAACGCCAATGGGAGCAAGGATCGCAATTTTTGATGGAGCAAGCGCAACATTTTGATAGTAATTTATTTATAATATTTTTTAGATTTATTTTTACTAATTTTCGTATTAGTTGCATCGTTGTTGTCATGTTTGCATCAACTTCGCGCGGAAAACTTGCGATTGGAGGAACATGTAAGTTCGCTGCTTCAACGCAGGGATCATTTGTTGGCCGTTAATGCAAGACTGGCAATTCCGTTGACTGGTCAACCGGCCACCCCGCAATCCTCCCACGCTCATACAGGTAATATTTTTATTTATTATTAAATTATATATTAAATATATTTTGTCGCAGTAAATAATATTCACCCAGCCGTCGCAGCAGTCCACGGCGACATGCCCCGCTCCTCACGCAACCCCGGCTACCCCCACCCCCAAGGACCGGTCGAAAACGGTCTCCCGCCAGAACAGCCCTATTCGCAACACAGAGGTCAACCCAGTCCGAATGTTCGGTAAGTGACATTTTTTTACTTACAATTGTGTGAAGAGAATTTTTGCAAATAATTTGTGTTGTACGAGTAGACATTCACCGGCTGCGCCGGGCGGTTATCCCAATAGTGGATTACTGCGTCAGAATGCTGACACTAGTGGTCGTAGTGCGCCTAGACCACAGCCTTATCCACTTTATCAAGGTCCTGGACCTTCGTCACAACAACAGGTAGTTTCATATACTTAATATAGTCAGTCATTTCGAAAAAAATTGGTTGACGAAATTATTTGCTGGATAGTTTTTGACAATTAGTACCACTTTTTTTTGATTTTGAAAGTAAATCTATAGTTCTTTTTGGTATATGGATCACGTTGTTTTGTGCTTAGTATTTTTTGGTTTCTTTTTAGTGAGATTCTACTATTTCTATGTAAAATTATTTTTATTTTAGATGGTTGGTGGAGATGTGCTATTCTTTAAAATGGTTTAATTACCTTTGATGTCATTTTCACGAATATGTTTAACATTTTTGTTTCGTTTTTTAAAGAGTTTGATGAATATTTGTATTTTTGAGAAGATAAGTAAATTTTGCTGTAATCGAGCAAAGCGTTAATTAGTAATTAACGATTGAAAATTAACTATTTTTTGTAGCCATCTATGATCAGATAGTTAAATCAAAAAGTTTTATGTTTGCCAGTTGATGCGAAATATTGGTTTTGGAAATTTGGCTACTGGACGATAGATGGCGCTCTTAAATTTTGATAGTATTTGTAGTAGAGTTTGCTTTATCTACTTTTTTTATCGATAAATTATTTATTTGTAGACAAATATAATATTTAAATATCATAAAATTATATTATTATAATTAAAAAAAAATATTTTAATTTTTAAAAATTATTTTAATTTTTTTTTTTACAAAAAATTGTCTAAATAATTTTTTTTAGAGAATAGCACAATAATGTATTTATTTCATTTTGCATGCTAATTTCGAAGAAAAAAAATTGCATGCAATTATTATTGCATATTAGACGTCCCGGGGGGTATTTGCGGTACTTTCAAAGCTTATACACTTCTTGACTGATCGATAATTTTGAGTAATCTGATTTATGTTTTTTTTGTTCCACATTCCCTTCTAGTATCTGCTAGATTTAATTGATAATCAATTTTATTCAGGTGGTAATAAGTAGACGCGACACTGACATGCACCACCAGAACTCATCGAAACCCAGCTGAAACTGTACAGACCCATCATTTAGTATAACTAGACTTTTAGACTTGCGTTAAGACAAATCAGAATTACTTACTACTATTATGTTGTATGAGTGGATGCTTTTTATTTTGTTATTTACTAGTTTAAGTATTGATAAGACTAATTAGGTATCGGCGATAGAAATGAAAAATTTTGGAACTGATTAAGGTAACGGAAAAGTATTACTTTTTTGTACGAAATGATGAGAATTTTTGAAACTAGCTCAATTAGTTTAGTAGTACTTAATTAATTGCACTGCCTTTGTTTAAATTATGCTTCAAAAAACTATTACGGTTGGATTAGTTTTTAATCCTTCTAGTCAGCAGGTGATTAATTAAATTTAATGCAAATTAGTGCCATGATTCAAATAATACGTAATAAATTTTAAAATCAGTAATTTCGTTGATGGATGCATGCTTGTAATTTAGTAATAAAATTATTACTGTGATTTTAAGAATATGAAAAACGTAGCAAAGTAGGTCTTTTTGTTTAATTAAGTTGATAACTCAGGGATATCTACTTTATTCTTATTATTATTTTGTTATTAGTGTTAGGAATTATTTGAGACAGCCAGTAATAATACTTTTTAAGCCATATTAATTTTACTTTATTTTTTAATAATGCAGGTAGCGTTATTTGATTTGTGTATATACTACTATTAAGTACTTACTTAATTCACGATTAGTTTGAGCGTTTTTATTTTGTAATTTCTTTATTTGATTAGGTAATCTTTTTTGATGTATAAAGTTAGACGTATATAATAACGTAATTCTTTTTTAACTATATTTATAAATTGTATATGAATTTTTATAGTTGAGAAGCAAATGAAAAATGTCCCTATTTTTACTATAAATATTTTTGGGATTTTTTGTACTTTTATAAGAAAACGATTTTTAGATTCTAAGGTACTATACTCGAATATGTAACGATATTTAGTGAATTATCGTGTTTTAGAACGTTTAAGACTTAAAAAAAAATAATCCGAATAGAATTTTTTTTTTCTTGGGGGGTTATAATTTTGTTTTCAAATTATGTTTTATTTGAAATAAATAATAGTGTTATTAGGTATCTAGCAATTTGAAAGGAAAAAAACGAGAAAAAAATCAACGATTATGTCACAAAAAAAATATTTTTTTTATTTCTTTTTATTTGTTATTTTACTAAAAAAAAATTGTTATTTTACGAAAAATATTCTGCAAATTATAATGTAATATTAATTACATTTTAAAATAAAATTTATCATGAAACGATTAAAAATGCCGACAAAAAATATATTTCCGTATTCGAGTATAGCAAATGATGAAAAAATTAATACAAATAATAGTGTTGATGTGAATGTATTTAAAGCATTGTAAATTTTGTATACTTTGAGTTTGTTTTGTTTTTATTTTAAATATAGAATGAAATTCAGACAGAATTTTTATAAGTTTTGCAAAAAAAAATTTTTTCCAAAATCCTAATAAATCCAAAAAATTTACTGACAAAAATAATAAAGTTATTTCTACGAATTACTTGAATAAATACAAAATTTTTCAATTTTTTTTTTCAAAATTTAAAGAAATTTTGAGTATTTTTTATTTCAAAAAAATAAAATAAAACCGAAAAAACGTATTAATTTTGTCGTGCGATCGAGAAAAAATCAATTTGAACCGGAAAAAAATGATCAGAATGTGAAACAATTGTTTTGTCTACAATACTATAGATGGCGCTGCTAAATTTAATTTGTCCTTCGGGACACAAAAAAGTTATAATCGAATTAAATTATTTTTTAATACACTCACTCAGCAAACCGTAAAAAAAATCAGTTTATTTAGATCAACACATCCCCCTCTATCAGATACATATCACTCTAATCCGCCTATTGTCCGAAGATTAAACTATTTAATTTCCAACATGACGCTTTAATATTTCGACATTTTTTTTTGTTTCTCGACAAAATAAATTATTTCGCTCTAAACGAATCCGGAAATGTTATTGAACGATCAATTAAAAGGGCCGAGGGTCAATTAAAATATGCGTGCCCTACCGCACAGGTGCTGTTTTTAATAATATTATTGTAAAGGGTCCCGAAAAATGAAAAGGAGCGAATGATATCCAGCTGCGCGAATACTTGTTTATTTTATTTTAAATAAAATGTGGGGCTCATTTGAGTGGGCATTAGGGGCGCAATTCACGCCTCACTAAGGGGATCATCACTGTCCCTCTTAATACCATCGAGGAACGGATCACATCCTTCCAGAAACAATTCATTATCGCTCGAATTTTATTGCCTAGAATATTGTTATCATCAAATTTATGATTGCTTGGTGTTTGCTAAATACAGGTGTATGTGGACACAACTGTGTTAAACATTAATAATATTACTATTGATTTGCCGCGTTTTAAATGATTTTTTAAAAATACGTCTAGCGGGAATTCCACCTGTTTCGCTTCCCACGCATCATTCGTGATGGTTGGTGGTGACGTCACGCGACGTCGAGCGTCGATATCTTGGCGTCGCGGCGATTGGCCACACTTGTTCAGTCCCACGATCCTTATAGCGAGATGGCGCATTTTCGCTTGGAAAATCTAGTAGTAGTAGTAATATTTAGTCAATAATAATACATTTCGTACAATAAAAAAACAAATTTATTTATTTATTTAAATAAAATATATAATAAGTAATATTCACAGTATTTACAATAATAATAATAATAAATATTAATAATAAAAAAATTTAAGAGTATTTGGTTGGTTTGTGACTAGAATACGTAATTATTTTGACTATTTATTCGGACACTGTGGTGTAAGACGAATTGTTGGCCTCTTGGGTGGTTCTCGGATCTTCGGGGATCCACACTTTTGCGTGCATTATCCCGTTGGAGTTTTGCTCTTTTATGCGGGACCAGGATAGCGAGTGGGCGGTGTACATTCCGCCACCTCCTGGAAAAAAATGAAAAAAAAATCGTTCACTTTTGGATGCCTTTTGCATTCCTATTTTTTTTTCGTCGTAAATTGCTATAATTAACGAAATAAAATAGTAATAAATATTTTTTCGGTATAAAATTCGTCAATAAATCACTCTAGGGCTATAATTTAAAATCACAATACCACCATTCGACCAAAATCGCATTATCTAGTATTTAAGATTGATTGCAAACAGTTCAAAGGGCGCCTTCCATTATCGGTCTACCTTTATACAATCGCAGGACATCGAAAAAAAAATATATCAACCCCCTTCAATAATAATAATTCGTTACGCAAAGCAGCTGTATCCTCTATTAGTCCACAAAGAAAGGCCATCATCATTGATGCGCTCCACTTATTATGTCCTCATTGATGACAACCAACAAACAAATTAAATAATTAACAATAACAACATACCTCGCACGATAATCTTCTTTGGTTCGTCTTTTTGCGTGTTGCGATTGTGTCCGTTGAAGTATTCCGTGTTCGAATTGCGATCAGTGCGTACCAATTCGCTGAGGAAATTTATGTAGCCGATTGCTAGTTTTAAAGTGTCGACTTTCGAGAGGCGTTTTTCGTAAGGGAGGGTTGGAATGTGGGCTCTTAGGCCTTCGAAGGCGTCGTTGATGGATTGCATTCGTTTGCGTTCGCGCAAATTAGCGGCCTGCCGTTGTTGGATTTGCTGTTGCGGGCATTTGCTGCGTCTGCGGTGGCGGTGGTTGCGGTTACTAAATCGACAATAATTATTTTTATTAATTAAATTGAAAATGTTTAGAAGATTTTGGAAATTTTGACAGATTTTTGGTTTTGTTGGTATTTTATTTTTTCGAAATTTTGGCAAAATTTTTGTTTAATTTATTTCTTAAAATATTTTTAAAAAAATATGCAATAAAATTAATTTTTTTTTATTTAATAAATTGTTAATAAAATTCAAAAATGTGCAATTTTGACACATTTTTGGTACTGCAGGACTAAGGATCAATTATTTTTCGAATATTTTGGCCAAAAAACTGTGTTAATTATTTTTCAAAATTTTAAAAAATTATTTTGAAAAATATTTTTGCATCAAATTTTTTTTTAAATTTTTTTTCAAACATTTTTTGATCAAAAAAAATCGTCCTAGTGCCCATTTTTTTAAATTTATTTTTGACTTTTTCTACTCACTCTTTAGAATCGGTGCAATTTTCCTGATCACTATTATACGAATAATTCGAAACGGCCGAATCGCTACTATTTTCGTCGTACAAAAACAGATCACTACTATTCGAAGACCCAGTCGTACTTCCTCCACTATGTCCATTAGCGCCCAAAAAGGGATTCGCATCAAAAAAAAATTGCCGATTGACAATGTCCAAATCCAAATTTTCCATACTAAACATTATTGCACAAATTCAGAACACTTTCTCGATTTTAGCATAGGAATTTAATTTTTTATACAAAAATAGATCAATACTAAATTAGTAAGTAATAATGACTTACAAATTGGAAACGCGTGCCGCGACACGTGATCACTACTATGATTTTAATTTCTTTACACAAGTGGCACGTGCCTGTCGATTGTTGAAAGCACTGATCGAAAGTGTCCCGGATTTTGGTTTGCGGCGGGTGCTGCTCGGAATGCCACCCGGAGGATTGGAAAGTGGCGGCGCTGTTGCTATTTCGATACGGCCACGCAGGCCACTACGAGTCGCAGGATAAGGGTTGGTACTGGATGGCTCCGCCCCCTAGTGGTTTGTGATTGTCGCTCTTATTTTGTTCGACGAGAAGGGTTGTTTATTTATGGTGAGTTAGAAAATTAATTAATTTATTTTATTTTGCAAAATTAATTTTTTATTATTTAAAAAATTATTTTTAACAAATTTTATTTTTTTTCCCCCCCAAAAAACATTTATAATTTTATCTATAATCAATTATTTACTAAATCCCTTACGCACGCATTTAAATAAACAATTGCATGACCTACAATATTTACTCACAAAATCGTAAAAGAGATTTAGATGGAAATCTAAATAAACATGTGCATTGATTGCATGCCGCGATATGAACACGTGTTTCGGTGGTGAAGGAACAGGACCTCGCCACATGGAAGCGAGGGTGAGGTCCTGCTCCTCATCCATCCATGAAAAACGCAAAACTGCGGCGACCTGCAATTATTTCATTAATATTTATCCGGCATGAAACCATTGCACAATATAATTAACTGTCAAAGTTACATAATTTGTCATTTGACATGTTATAAAACTTGTTGCATAACATTAGAAAACTATTTTAAAATAATTTCTGCGGTTAAGTTACACAACTTATTGTCATTTGACAAGTTACAAAACTTGTTATATAACATTACTATATAAATATTGCATTGAAACATTTTTTCGTGAAATATTGAGATCTTGCACTTTGTGCCAGGTGTGCATTTGTCGGGTCGGGGTTGAATTTGTCGGATCCAGGTCGAAGGTGCAATTTATGAGGTCCCCCACACAACATCACATGTCATTAAAAATATATATCAAAACGCATTTCCGTGTGTCGCTTGATATCCAACCTAGTAAATTTATTATTTGGATGCACCCTCGATTTAAATGAATTATTAAGTGCCATAAATTTGTTGCACATTTTACGAGCTTTTAATTATGTTCTTAATTTAAGAGGATTATAAACAACAGCAGTTTAGTGGAGCGGTATTTTTTTTTGATTTATTGGTGGGTTTTTGAAGGGGGTGATTAATTGGTATTTTGGTCGGTAGCGCTGTGGGCCAAATTTTTGGCAAAATTTTGGCTTATTTTTAACACTTTGCAATTAAATTGATCAAAAGTTATCATAAAAATAACCATAGATGGCGTTAATATTTTTATTTTAGATGGCGCTAAGATTTAGATTTTGTTTTTAATTTTCATAGATGGCGCTAATATTTTTATGTTGCTTCTATTGTTACTAGCTAGTGCTTTATATAATAAAATTAATATTTTATTATTAATTAATTAAATAAATAATAAAAAATTAATAAATATTATCATAGCAATAATAAATTAAATTTTTCCGGCCGGTAGCTCTTTGTCAAAAATTTTGCCAAAAACTTAAACAACTCAATTTCGATCTCCAGCCCAGCCAGCATAAAATTTTTCATGCAATAATAGAATACAACCAAATTAGGCTCTATTGAATGCTTAATAGCGTTTTAATGCAGTTGCAGTTTCGCCCCTTGTGTATTATAGACTCCACTCCACTTGTATTAAGGGGGTGTGATGTTGCTCTTGTGTGGCTACATATGTTTCCAAATGCTTCTTCTCACACTATGCGCTATTTAAACCTATTCTCCACACATCCAGCTCATCTATTTCCGTACAATCAAGGGTGGTAGACGTTGAGGGGTTGTTTGGTCATTTGGATCGTGGAGTTTTTGCTGATGGTACAACGCCGACGAAAGACTATAAAATTACTTGTCAAATATTGGAGCGTGAAGCAAAAGGATTAGGTGACAAATTGCAAGTGTGCTTGTTTTTGTTTTACTGTTAGGGGTGGGATTTGCGATTGTTTGCTTTTTTGAGTGGTTGCTATTAGCTTGGATAATTGAAAATATGGTATTCACTTTAGAAAACGTGCACTTTAATTTAATATACTATTTTTAGTTGAAAATTTTTGAATATTAAATTAATTCATTAATATTCAAATATTCCACCCCCATTTTAGTATCTCGAATAATTGTAGGTGGCGCTAAATTATTTTTAATAAAATAGTGCAACTGTATGCAACCAACAATACACGCACATGTATTGCATGGTCGCAGTTCAATGGCGTCAAAGTTTGACAATGGAGTGTAAATAATTAAACGAAAAAAAATCCCATAAATTAAAAGCGTCTGGAAAAACAAGCAGTTGCGCAAAAAAAATAATGTATTTTTAAAATTGCAATATAAAAATATCGTGCGTGCCCGGAATAGAAAGGTCATTTATTAATAGCGTCGAACCCTAATGAACAGAACAATGCACTTTTAGTCCAAAATAAATGGCGACGACTGTCAACCGTTTCTGCTGAGCTGTGTTTGTGTTATTCTAGGTTAGAATAATAATAATGCCACAAAAGACCAGTGTTGTTTGAAATTCGACGAACGTAGACCGCCGCGAACAAAATTCCAGTGAATAAATTGAAAATTAAATTGACGTGAACAATGAAGGTGACAGTGACGACGCTAACTGATTACATATTTGTTTTGGACGTGTCGGAGGACTTGGAATTGGAGAATTTCAAGGCGTTTTGCGAGATCGAATCGGGCTTTCCAGCGGCCGAGATTGCGATCGCTTTCAATGGACGGCCGTTGATGGAAAACAAGAAGTCGCTCAAAGACTATGGGATTCGCGATGGCGATGCTGTGATTTTGCAGCGGATGCAATCGGAATCGCAAACTAGTTTAGGTATGTTATTTGTGGTTTGAGGTGTTTTTGTTGAAATTTGAGAATTTGCGAGGAAATTCCGAGCATTTTCGAAGGGATTTAGAGCGTTTCCGAAGGAGTTCCGAGCATTTCCGAAGGAATACCGAGCGTTCGACTAAATTTCTGAAAGAAATTCCGAAGAGTTACGAACAAAATCGAATTAAAAAATCACAAAAAAAATTCTAAACTGTCAAAAAAAATTGCAATTGTCACAAATCTCAAAAATGACAGTCTTAATAACCTAATTACTAAAGCCCGAACCTTTCTAATGGTTTTTTGATTTAGAATTCGACTTTAGCAACATCCAAGTGCCCAACACTCCAAGCGCAGCAATGAATTTCGGCCCTAACGGAAACTCGACGCCCCGCAACCCTCTCGGAAACAACCGATCAACGGACGACGATCCCGTTCTAATTCGCGACATGTTCCTCGCGAATCCCGACCAACTTGCTTTACTCAAGCAGAATAATCCACGACTGGCTGATGCTCTCTTAAGCGGCAACATTGGTAACTAATTTTCAACCAGTTACGAAATCGTTACGATTTTTTATTTTTAGATAATTTTGCGACGGTCCTGCGGGAACAGGTTCGAGCTAGACAAGACCGCGAACAGCAACGACTGAGGATGATTAATGCTGATCCATTTGATACGGAAGCGCAGCGCTTAATCGCTGAGGAAATTCGCCAGAAAAATATTGAGGCGAATATGGAAGCGGCGATGGAATACAATCCGGAGTCGTTTGGCACGGTGGTTATGCTGTATATCAATTGTCGGGTGAATGGGTATCCCGTCAAGGCATTTATTGACTCAGGTAAATTGTTTTCGACTCGAAAAATATTTTACTAAAGCGCTAAACTAATTTCCAGGTGCTCAAACTACGATTATGTCGAGCCGCTGTGCGGAACGCTGTAACATAATGCGTCTGGTCGACAATCGATGGGCCGGAATAGCGAAAGGTGTGGGCATTCAAAAGATTATCGGTCGCATTCACATGGTGCAAATCCAAATCGAGAATATTTATCTGACTACTAGCTTTTCCGTGTTGGAGGAGCAACCGATGGACATGTTGCTCGGCTTGGATATGTTGAAGCGACATCAATGCTGCATCGATTTGCATGCGAATGTGTTGCGAATCGGTACGACGGGTACCGAAACGACGTTCTTGTCCGAGCGCGATTTGCCCGAGTGTGCGCGACTGAGTAACGGGTCGGAGGAGGATGTCATTAACAAGTCGAGGAAGGAGGTGGAGGATCGCGATTTGGCGGCGGCGTTGAGGAATAGTCGGCAAAGTGGTGAGTTTGATTTAATTTTTTTTAATAGTCGATTTTAATTTAATTTTGGCCAACTTAAGGCCACCACCGCTCCTGTCCCGTCCACCATTCTTCCGATAAAAGTTCTCCAACACGTTCGAAATCGAAACCCACTTCCAACAGTCCGACCAAAAAGTTCCGTTAATAAAGCACTCCACTATTATAATTGTGTTTAAATGCATTTTGTAGCAGCCGCGGCCAGTTCGACAAGCAATATAATGGATTCAACGCCGGCACCCGAAACTCAGGCTGCTGATACATTTACGGAGGCCGACGTTAGTAAATTGGTATCGTTAGGTTTCACGCGCGATAAAGTACTATTTGAGTTGCGCCGATTTGACGGCGACACAAATCAAGCAACTGCTGCACTTTTTGCAAAGTCTCTCACTTTCTAAGACGATACTCAAAAAACCCTATTTTTTTTTAATAATGCCAGAGCCAGTTCGTATTAGCTTACGATGAATTTTATTAATTTTTTTCTTAATTAGGAATGGTACCAGTCAGTTTTTAATTTTACTTTTTATTGGGCGGTTTGGTTTATATTTTATTTTTAATATACTACAAGATACATTTGATTCGACTGATTGCTTTGTTATATACTTATATTATGAAATAGTACGTATTTTAAATACATTTGATAAAATCGTTCACTTTTTATTCCAATTTCTACATGGCTTCCTATTGACCGTACAAATTAATGTTGCGCGCCTGGTGGCAGAATTTGGTACTTCAAAACATTGTATGTATAAAACTTAAAACATACATGCATGTATTACGGGTTGCATATTTTTTATTTTGCTGCGAACTATTATAGATGGCGCTTTCACGACGGGAATCGTTAATTTGTACAGTCAATATTGATTTTACACGACAATTAGTATCAATTAATTAATAAATTTTTGTATTATTGTAATTTGATTTATTTAATTAAAATGTCCTAAACCTAGAATGTCAAGAATCAGTCAAATTAGGCTACAATTCTTCTTTAAATAGTCTTACAAGTTTTTCAGGCGTCAAAATCACACTGTTCGTATAACTTTCAATTGTGTGTCGCTTACTTCTTGAATGCGCACGTTCGCCTGGATCAGCATCTGTCAAGGAAATTCTCGAAACTATCGACTTTTCACTGAAAATAAATTTTATTTTTAGGGTAGGGCACTTTGACGCATGCGCAAAACTTCATAACGCATGCGCACTTATATTTTTGTGTCACAAATGACAGTTTTAGGTTAGAATTATTACTTGTGCAAGTTGGCATTGACAGTGACATCTCTCGGGCTCCTAAAATCGCACTCCAAATTAAATGCGGCATCTCCCGGCATAATTAATTCCTTATCGTGCTGCAGTACTAAAACGTTCGAAAAAACATCTCCTTCCTAAAAATATCTCATTATTTTTGCGAAATAAATATTTTAAAGATCAGTGGCGTTGGCGTACGTGTTTCGTTTGGCACTCGTCCAGCGGGAATTTAATTTGAAACGCTCGTCCACCCCGCTCACCAGGATCCAAATAGCAGGACGATTTCCGATCGTAAAAACTACCACGAGTGTAAATCACCCCGGAAAAGTCTTCTTCAGTTTCCAGGTCGATTAGCATGGAATTTGAGCCGCATTTTAGCTGGACACTTTTGTAGCCTTTGTCGGACAGGCCGATTTTCATTTCGCTGCCCAGGTTTTGTTTGAAAAGCTCTAAATTAATTAATTAGAATTTGTACAATTATTTATTTACCTTATTACCATCTTCAGCGGAAATTTTGATGAGGACGACGATTAGAAAAATTTTGAAAATCATTTTTTTAGACTAAAATAAATAGTACTTTCAACTGAACGTCATGTGTAAGTGATTCATGTTCTTCAGCTGCATTAAATTATATGAGCGAAGAAACAAGAGGTTGTTGAACTGGTGAAGAAATAATTAATTAACTTTGAAAAGGTGAAGGACTTTTTTGAATTTAATTAACATAGGCAACCAGCAATACAAATTGGCAATCATTGCGCCACCTAGAAATTGACTAGTCAAACTGTCAGTAAACAAAACAAATGGACGAAACACTGTCACTGTTGTGTTTTATGTGAATAAGTTATAGTTTTATCGTATTTATAAGTTTAAATAATATTGTAATCAAGTGAGGAGTGTTAAATAATCATTATGACTTCCGCATTATACCTCGAACACTACTTAGATAGTAAGTTGACGATTCTAACCTCACTTTATAAATTGAGCGATTGCTTTTCTTGCAGGTTTAGAGCATTTACCGATAGAATTACAGCGTAATTTTAAGTTAATGCGTGATTTGGACTCACGCGCGCAAGGTATAATGCAAAACATCGATCTATTTGCGGAAGAATTTTTGAAAAACCAGCAAACGATCAATGGCGAGCAAAAGAAGGAACAACTCGATCGGATACAGAATCTCTTCAATAAAGCTAAAGTACGTTTAAGTAGACTGATCAATATAACGCTAATTGTGTGGTTTTAGGAATACGGCGACGATAAAGTACAACTAGCCATCCAAACATACGAATTGGTCGACAAACACATTCGACGGCTCGACAACGATTTGGCCCGATTCGAATCGGAGATCCAAGACAAAGCGCTTAACTCGCGGAACCAGGACGAGCCGGCTGTCGGGAAAAGTAAACCGAATGATTTTCGTCTACTAGATTATTAACTCGCTTTGTTCCAGAAGGTCGGAAGAAGACAAAGGACGGTAAAGGCGACAAGAAAAAGCGATCGGGCAATTCGAGCGAGGAGGACTCGTCGGGCACAGTGCGCGGCACGAAGAAAAAGAAGCAGAAAGGGACGGGCGCTGGAAATATTACGACGAACAGTGCGAATAGTGGCGCCAAGGACACTTCAGGTGAGGGTTCGTATCATTCCGTCATTTATCGAGCAATTTAACAAGGAGCAATTTAGTTTCAGATGTAATAGCGTCGGTACTGCCCGCGTTAGCGGGAATCGCGCATCCGAGCGACGTTTTGGATATGCCGGTCGATCCGAACGAGCCCACTTACTGTCTTTGCCATCAAGTGTCCTACGGTGAAATGATCGGATGCGATAATCCAGATGTAAGGATTATTATCGCATTTAATGGCGTTTTACATTGTTTTGTCGTAGTGCCCGATCGAATGGTTCCATTTCGCGTGCGTGGGCTTGACGACAAAGCCGAAAGGGAAATGGTACTGCCCGAAATGCACGCAGGATCGCAAAAAGAAATAATGTTCCGTTGAACTTAGATAATTATTTATTAAGTAAGACAATTCATTCCAATTGTTTATATTATCACTGTTACGTACGTTTTACGTTTTATTAGCATTTTTAAGCATTTTAGCAATAAACACTTTTTACCGCAACGGATCGCAAGGCCAATAAAACCAAACCACAAGCGTACCAATAAGAAACTTTAATAGTTAGGCCTAATATCTATAATGATCAGGCTTGAAAGGCCCCTCGATCGGCACGCCCAAATACTTGGACTGCTCCGCTGTCAATTTCGTCAGCTTGACACCCAAATGACTCAAATGCAGCCGCGCCACTTCCTCGTCCAACGTCTTGGGCAACATATGCACGCCCAACGCATAACAGCCCGGCTTCGTCCACAGCTCGATCTGCGCCAGCACTTGATTGGTGAAGGAATTCGACATAACGAACGACGGATGGCCCATCGCGCAGCCCAAATTCACCAATCGCCCTTCCGCCAACACGATGACGTGATTGCCGTTCGGCAATTCGTAGCGATCGACTTGCGGCTTGATGTTCACCTTCTTCTCCGCGTTCTTGTCCAACCACGACACGTCGATTTCGCAGTCGAAATGCCCGATGTTGCAGACGATGCTGTCGTTCCGCATGCTCTCGAAGTGCTTGCCGAGAATGATATCCTTGCAGCCGGTTGTCGTCACGTAGATTTGGCCCTCTTTAGCCGCCTCGTCCATCGTGGTCACTTCGTAGCCTTCCATCGCCGCTTGCAACGCATTGATCGGATCGATTTCCGTGATGATGACGCGACCGCCGAAGGCACGGAGTGATTGAGCGCAGCCTTTGCCCACATCGCCGTAGCCCGCAACGACGCACACTTTACCAGCAAGCATCACGTCCGTTGCGCGTTTAATGCCGTCGATGAGCGATTCGCGGCAACCGTACAAATTGTCGAATTTGCTCTTCGTCACCGAATCGTTGACATTGATTGCGGGCACTTTCAGTTTGTTGTCTTTGAACATTTTGTAGAGATTATGAACACCGGTGGTGGTTTCCTCGCTGATTCCGCGACAGTCTTTCAAGTATTGCGGGTACTTTTCGTGTACGAGATTCGTTAAGTCGCCGCCATCGTCGAGGATTAGGTTGAAGGGTTTGCCGTCGGGGAAGACGAGCGTTTGCTCGATGCACCAGATGTATTCCTCGTCCGTTTCGCCTTTCCAAGCGAACACGGGGATCCCGGCTTTGGCCATTGCGGCCGCGGCGTGGTCTTGCGTGCTGAAGATGTTGCAGGATGACCATTGCACCTAAAAATTTGTCAAATGTCAAAGATGTTGCAACAGAAATTTACATCATCTTGTTATTTCACAAACAAAATTAACTCTTCAAAAACAAATTTCATAATAACAAAAAAAAGGTTATCTTCAACGCGATATCGCTAACCTGTTATTGTCATGCAAATGAATAAGTTAAAATTATCTCCGACTAGCTATTTTTAGCGCAAACAAAAGAATCTCACCTCCGCTCCAAGCTCGGTGAGTGTTTCGATCAAAACGGCCGTTTGTACAGTCATATGAAGACATCCCGCAATTTTGGCCCCCTTCAACACTTTATTGGTGGCATATTTCTGGCGTAAGCTCATCAAACCGGGCATTTCATTTTCGGCGAGGGTGATTTCCTTGCGGCCCCAATCGGCCAATTTCAAATCGGCTGAAAATTTCAAATGCAATTCATTAATT
Organism: Cryptophagus acutangulus; assembly: GCA_963556235.1. Taxonomy (NCBI): domain Eukaryota; kingdom Metazoa; phylum Arthropoda; class Insecta; order Coleoptera; family Cryptophagidae; genus Cryptophagus; species Cryptophagus acutangulus. The sequence continues at coordinate 4,242,423 of OY744569.1, forward strand.
GTTCCCGATTAAGTTGTGGATAACTTACCAACCTTGAATGGCACTTTCGTCATATTGTTAACTTAAAATTGTAAAGAAAATGAACTTAAGTAGTGCCGCCGATATTTAAGCAGGCAAAAGCGTGGAAGAAATGATTCTAACCTCGCTTTTATAAGGCAGTGACTGGCCTTGAAAATGCTGGAGAAAATTCAAGAGTCTGCGCCATCTAAGTTTAACCACATCTAACTCGTTATCGTGAATTACAGCGTTCTGTGGACACACCTGCGCCATCTAGTTTGGAGCAGCACTAACTCTCGTAGCCAACAATTACAGAGCGCTGTAAATCCACCTGCGCCATCTAGATTGGAGCACCACTAACTCTCGTTAGCTACAATTACAGAGTTCTGTAAACACGGCATTGGTCATCTAGTTTTGAGTGCACTAACTCGTTACCAATTTCTATTCAAGAACGAACGTAGCAATTACAAACATCTAGTTTAGTGCCGCAGTTTTTTCGACGATTTGAATTTAATTCGAAGCCGATGAATAAACTTTTGTAAATGTTTCGAGATCGGGCCAATGTCCATGGATGTGCCCGATGTGTCAGCCGCAGTAAGCACACCCTTTTAATAAAATAATTTAAATTTGATTGTGTTTCAGGTCAATCGAGTGATTAGTTTTTATTTTAAATAATAATTAAGGTAAATTTTTAGCAGTTTTGGTTTACCTTAGTTACATATTTTTTTTATTAAAAATTAATCACACGATTGACCATGCAAAATTTCATAACAATCTGAGAGATGAAGATTTTTTGGCGAAAAATGAACAAAGACTAATAGTCTTTGTTAATTTTTCGTTTTCGCCCAAAAATTAGATTCTTATGAAATTTGGCAGGGTAATTAAGCATATCGAAATTAAGATATTCAGCAAGTTTCAGGTCAATTGTGTGATTAGTTTTTTTTTTAAATTAAAGTAAATTTTTTAGCATTTTTGGTTTGCCTTAATTATTTTTTTTTAAAAAAAACTAATTGCCCTATTCACCTGAAACTTGCTGAATATCTTAATTTTGAGGTGCTTAATTAGCATGCCAAATTTCAAAGAAATTTAATTTTCAAAAAAATTCGAAAAATAACAAAGACTATAGTCTTTGTTCATTTTTCGACCAAAAAATAGATTTTTCTCCGATCTTTATGAAATTTAGCAGGGTGATTAAGCATATCCAAGTGAAGATATTCAGCAAGTTTCAGGTCAATCGTGTGATTAGTTTTTTTTTTTTTGGCACTTTGCATACAACCCAAAGCGGTCCCAGTCCTACTGTTCCTTCGGTTTAATATTATATTCAAAAAGTGTGATAACGCGTTTGTTTACAAGATAAAGACATTTTTTTAAACTATTTTTATTTAAATTGCAACGTAATTAACATTTACGCGCAAAATTTGAATGGTTTCTGTTTTGCTGGTTGCCTATTTTCCAATTGTGCAACTTGGTTCCATAATATTTACGTAATTTGTCTTAAAATTTGCTTCAAAATGCGTTTAAAATATAAATAACACCAATTACGTCGTTTATGTATTTATTGTGTTGGAGTTTTATAATTGAAATGTAATTTAAATGCTATCAAATAAGGATATTTCTTTTTGTTTCATGTTGGCAACATTGACGACAGTAGGTATAAGTAGAGGCGGCGGCGTGCGGACTAATCAGTTGCTGTTTTGAAGTCGTGGTGTGCGTGTCGTTCCTCTCATATTTTCTTATTGTGTATTTTATTTAAAGGTATCCCAACTCGAGTGTTGCCCTTCTTCGAGTTTGCGTTTCTTTACTTTTATATTCAAGGGACTACAAATTAGGTACGTTTAAGTTGCGACACTCTATTTAATTTGCATCAAACTTACGCTGTGTATTTCACTTTGTTATTATTGTACGGACGAACGCTGTGTATTTCACTTTGTTATTATTGTACGGACGATATCTTTGCCTTGGTCGCTTTTCTCGGAATCATTTCCATTTCTCGCTAATTTTCCTACTTTTGCTGGTAAAGCTATATTAATAACAAAATGCTACTAATTTAAATGCATCTGAATTATAGAAACTATTATAAAAATTTATTATTAATTTACTATTTAATTAACTATTTATTGCAAATATCTCTATGTTGTACGTCCCTGAGTTTAAATTTAAAAACACTGTGTACCAACACAGCTGTCCAAAATATTCCCAAAACAACACTACGTTGGACCACACCACGGAAAATTGAAAGGTATTTACTTTTATATTAATTATACATTAATTGCAGGTTTTTAAGCTTTATATTTATTGAATATCTTATAATAAACTTAAATTTGTAGTTTAGTTTATTGTAGCTTCTTTAGTTTGGGAGAATAACAAAATTATAGAAATGTGTATTGTTGGTTGCCTATGCAGAATATTAAATGGGTGTTTTAATTAGTTATTTTGAGAATTAGGCTTTATATATATTTGTTTTTTTTTATCAGTAATTATAGAATTAACTCCAATAAACCCCAAATCGTATTCGGTTTTGCTGTAAGTATTATATTTTTTGAACTAGTATAAGGAAAAAACCAAAATTAGTGTTAATTATTTGATTAATTACAAACTAATTTTTTTATTGATCTGTATTCTGGCGTAGATATTTATAATGATGCTTAATCACTCTGCCAAATTTGATGAAGATCTGAAGAAATCGATTTAATTTATCAAAGAGGTACCTCTTTGATAATTTTTCGCCCAAAAATCTTCATCCCTCACATTATTATGAAATTTGGCGTGGTGATTAGACATATAACAATATTAAGGAATTCAGCAAATTTCGGGTCAATCGAGTGATTAGTTTTTAATTTTAAAAATAATTAAGTCCAATTTTTAATAATTATTGATTTTTCTCTTTATTTCAGAAAAGTATAATACTTACAACAAAACCAATTGCATTTTTGAGTTTGTGGGTATGAATTCTGTACATATAATTGTTGAAATTCATTATAATGCGGTTAATTAAACTTAATAATTAACAAAACCCAGTAATAATTCTGCATAGGCAACTTACAATACTAACCTTAAAGTAAAAATTGTATTTGTACTAATTAAGCAGTATGAATAAGTTTATTACAATTTATTATCATAGAACAAATTTATTACAAGTTTGTTTATCCATTTATTATAAGCAAGCAATTCATTTTTATTTAACACACCTGCGCCATCTAAGTTGAAGCACATCTAACTTGCGACCAAGGATTACAGAGCTCTGTAAACACACCTGCGCTACCTAGTTTGGAGCAGCACTAACTATCGTTAGCAACAATTACAGAGCGCTGTAAATCCACCTGCGTCATCTACCTTGAAGCAGCACTAACTCCCGTTACCTACAAGTACAGAGTTCTGTAAACACGGCTGCGGCCATCTAGTTTCGAGTGCACTAACTCGTTACCAATTTTTATTCAAGAACGAAAGCCGCAGTTTTTTCGGCGATTTGAATTTAATTCGAAGTCGATGAATAAACTTTTGTAAATGTTTTCAGATCGGGCCAATGTCCATGGATGTGCCCAATAAATTCAAGGAAAAAATGGAAAAAGAAGTGCCCGTCAACAACAGTGTCTGCGAACAAGCGTTTGTGGCCGCGGAACTTCAACGATGCAGCCAGACTTTGAATATGCCGAAAGTGTCCGCCGCAGTAAGCACACCCTTTTATTAAAATAATTTAAATTTGATTGTGTTTCAGGTCAATCGAGTGATTAGATTTTATTTTAAAAAATAATTAAGGTAAATTTTTAGCAGTTTTGGTTTACCCGAATTATTATTTTTTTTTAAAAAAAACTAATCACTCGATTGACCTGAAACTTGGTAAATATCTTAATTTCGATATGCTTAATCACCCTGCCAAATTTCATAGAAACTTAATTTTCAAAAAAAATTCGAAAAATAACAAAGACTATAGTCTTTGTTCATTTTTGGCCCAAAAAATCGATTTTTCTCCGATCTTTACGATATTTGGCATGGTGATAAAGCATATCGAAATTAAGATATTCAGAAAGTTTCAGGTCAATCGTGTGATTAGTTTTTAATAAAAAAAAATAATTAAGGTAAACCAAAAAGTGCTAAAAATTGACGACTTTAATTATTTTTTTTAAAAAAAACTAAGCACTCGATTGACCTGAAACTTTCTGAATCTCTTAATTTCGATATGCTTTATCACCATGCCAAATATCGTAAAGATCGGAAAAAAATCGATTTTTTGGGCCAAAAATGAACAAAGACTATAGTCTTTGTTAATTTTTCGTTTTCGACCCAAAATTAGATTTCTCTGAAACTTGGCAGGGTGATTAGGCATGTCGAAAATAAGATATTCAGCAAGTATTAGGTGAATCGTATGATTAGTTTTCAATAAAAAAAATAATTAAGGTAAACCAAAAAGTGCTAAAAATTGACGACCTTAATTATTTAAAAAAAAAAAACTAAGCACTCGATTGACCTGAAACTTTCTGAATATCTTATTGTCGACATGCCTAATCACCCTGCCAAGTTTCAGAGAAATCTAATTTTTCGTCAAAAACGAAAAATTAACAAAGACTATAGTCTTTGTTAATTTTTCGTTTTCGCCCAAAAATTAGATTTTTATGAAATTTGGCAGGATGATTAAGCATATCAAAATTAAGATATTTGGAAAGTTTCAGATCAATCGTGTGATTAGTTTTTTTTAAAAAAAAAATAATTAAGGTAAACCAAAACTGCTAAAAATTTACCTTAACAATTAATTTAACACGTACTAAAGTATAAAAATACAAATACAAATGTGTTATGTAACAGGCCATGTTACCTTACTGGAGCCTTGCTGTCCAATTCCTGGAATGTCGACCCTTAATCTTCACTTCATTTTGAAAGTTAAAACATGCTGTACAAAAATTTACAAAAATAAAATTGTTAACAAAAAAGAATTGAATTGTTAATTATTTAAATTGCCAGTTAAGCTCTTACCACTAGAAGTCTTGGTGAATGTTGCGTTTCGATGTCCATTTCATTCTGAAAATTCAAAGTAACCGTAAATACGTCTAACTCTCAGCGCGCACAGAAATATAATAAAATAAAAATTGAGATTGCGAAGCGCTTGCTTTAATTCAGAGCGTCAAAAGTTTGAGCTTGCAATAGTTCAAAACTTGCAAAACTTCAAATTTTGCAGCGTCTATAAATTATAGAGCTTTGTAAACACACCTGCGCCATCTAAGTTTAAGCACATCTAACTCGTTACCAAGAATTACAGAGCTCTGTATTTACACCGGCGCCACCTAGTTTCGATCGAAATTAACTCGTTACCAACAATTACAGAGCGCTGTAAACACACCTGCGCTCTCTAGTTTAGAGTGGCACTAACTTTCGTTACCACCGATTGCAGAGCTCTGTAAACATGGCTGCGGCCATCTAGCTTCGACTGGCACTAACTCTTGTTACCGACAATTACAGAGCTCTGTAAACACACGTGCGCCATCTAATTTCTTTCAACTTACTAAATAAAGTGTCAGAAACAACTGTCAAACTAATCCTATTAGTCAACAAAGGAAAAAAGTGTTAAAAATAGATCAACAATCCACCTAAGAACAATTAACAAGCCATCCTACTAAAATGGGGGCTGTATTTGGCCTTTGCTCAGCTGCCTCGGTAAGAATCCCATCCACCAACCCGAATTATCGATTTCCTAATTATTGTGCAATAAACAAATAATTTGTTTACAGCTCGCTTGCTGTTGCGGATCATCAGCAGTTTCACTCTGCTGCTCCGCTTGCCCATCATGCCGAAACTCCACATCGTCGCGTATAATGTACGCCTTAATGCTCCTCCTCGGAACCATAACCGCATGCATCACTTTGGCCCCCGGATTGCACGACGCTCTACTAAAACTACCCTTCTGCAAGAACGGCACGAGTGGCGGCACTTACCTGCCAAGCTCCGCCGTTTTCGATTGCGATAAAGCCGTGGGCTATTTAGCCGTCTACCGCATTTGTTTCATATTAACTTGCTTCTTCGTCTTGATGTCGATGATGATGATCGGGGTGAAGTCGTCGCGCGATCCCCGCAGCGGCATACAGAACGGCTTTTGGGGCTTGAAATTCCTGCTGGTGATCGGCGGCATCATCGGCGCCTTTTTCATCCCCGAAGGCACGTTCGGGATCACGTGGATGTACTTCGGCATGATCGGCGGCTTCATGTTCATCATCATCCAGTTGATACTCATCGTGGATTTCGCGCATTCGTGGGCGGAAGCTTGGGTGGGCAATTACGAGGAAACGGAATCGCGGGGCTGGTATTTCGCCCTTATTGGCATGACGCTGCTGAACTACGCGCTAAGCATCACGGGAATCGTACTGCTGTTCGTGTTCTTCACTAAGGTAAATATGGTGCGTTATTAGGCAACCAGTAATACATGTTACTTTTAGTCCGATGGATGCGACTTGAACAAGTTCTTCATCTCGATCAATTTGATTCTGAGCTTCTTGGTGAGCGCCGTTTCCATCCTGCCCGCCGTGCAAGAGAAACTTCCCCGATCCGGTTTGTTGCAATCGTCCGTCGTTACGTTGTATGTGACGTATTTGACTTGGTCGGCCGTTTCGAACTCACCAAGTAATTCCCCATTAATATTTATTAGCCATATATTTAATTGTTTTGCTTAGGGGAATGCAATCCGGGATTGTGGGGCATCTTCGGCGGCAAATCGCAGACGCACAGCAACTTCGATGTGATCGGCTTGCTGATTTGGATGTGTTGCGTTTTGTATTCATCGCTAAGATCCGCTAGTAAATCGTCGAAGATCACCATGTCGGAGAATATGCTTACCAAAGATAACGGCGCTGGTAAGAATAATTTTTTATTTAACGTTAGATTGAAAACTGCTTGCTGTGAAACCGGAAATAAAACAATGTGTTTAGATGGCTTGCACTTAAGGCTTGTATGGAAGATAGGCAACCAAACGTACATGTATGTCTGGTTGCATTTCCGTTAATTATGATTTGTAAACGTCCCCATTGCATTATGTAGTGATTTGTTTTATTTTTGAGTGTTGATTAGTCTAGATTCTAAACTAAACTAATTTCTTATTCTCAGTAAGAGGTAGTGGATCCGACAATCTAGTGGAAAACGAAGGTATGACCCACTTTTTCTACTAATTGTCTCATTTTCAATCAGGATAAATTAATCATTACATAAATGCTTTGGTTTTGTGATTACTATACACTTAATTAACTTATTTTGCCAACGTTCAAGACTATACTCCTATCGCAGGTAACGATGACGGCGGTGAAACTGGCGGCGGCAAGAAAGTCTGGGACAACGAAGAGGAAATCGTCGTGTACAGCTGGAGCTTCTTCCACATCATGTTCGCACTGGCTACACTTTATGTGATGATGACGCTCACTAACTGGTACAAGTAAGTAGTATCTTCTCGACAATCTTCTGGCTGGATTGTTAACTCGTTGGGATTTCAGGCCGAATTCCAGTTTGGAAACGTTCAACTACAACGCCGCCTCGATGTGGATCAAAGCAATCTCGAGCTGGCTGTGCTTGGCTCTGTATGGCTGGACTCTATCAGCTCCAATACTGTTACGCGATCGCGAATTTAATTAAGTCGTTCTACTTGTAGCGTCGCCAAAAATATTCTATACATTATTCAATATATTTAAATGCAACTACGCTGTTAATGCTAGATTTATATCTATGTAATATGTAGAGTAGATTTATATTTGTGTTTTTAAATTACAATGTGATATTGTTTAGATTTATGATAATATTAATTTGGTTTTTGAGCAAGTACCTATTTTTTTTTTAATGTGTTTTATATAAATTAATGTAATAGAGCATTTAATAAACTTCTTAATAATAGTCCAATAAATATTTCTATTCGAAAACTACGTTTAATTAATTTTGAATTGTCAAGAAAATCCGTAGATGTAACGCAACCAACAATACATGAAATTTGATGCTTCAGTTAATGTAACGCAACCAACAATACATCACACTAAATGCATCGATCAATTTAACGCAACCAACAATACACCATATTTAATAAATCAATCAAAATGACGCAACCAACAATACACAAAATTTAATATTAATTGTTTCTCCATGGAAACCAACAAAAGTTGAAGTCTATTGACAAAACCTCAAACCACTCTTATATCGCGCCGCATATAAGAAAGAATATTTTTCCTTTAGAAATTCGCGAATAAAAAACCAAAAATGTCGCTCCGATGCCCAGATTTGCCACTTTTACCTGGCTACACTTTTAATCCAAACGTAAGTTAATTCCTAATCACAAAATACGTACCTTCAAATTAATTTTTGTCCAAAAGATTGGTAGAACCAAGTTCAATATGGACCCAAAGTTCGATTTCATCGGACACGGCAATCGCGCCCTTATCGAAAGAGTCAAACCGAACATGTTCGGCCCGTTGTCCGACAAATATCCGTCGATTTATCCGAGAGGCGAAGTTGCTGAACTGCCCGGCTGGATTGCCTTCGACAAACACGTAATTATTCCAAGCAAATAATTTTCCCGGCAATTTTTAAAATTCCCCCTCAGATTCTACGATTTGACGCCTACTTCCAAGAAACGCTACAAGAAGTGCGCGCCGCCCCCTTCCAAATCCGCCGCGTGAAAATCTACTTCTTCCTCGAAGACGGCACCGTGCAAGTGATCGAACCGAAAATCGAAAACAGCGGCGTGGCACAAGGCACTCTAATATCCCGCCACCGCATCCGCTTCCCTGCGCCAATGGACGACAACTTCTACGACATCATCGATTTCAACATTGGCCGCGAGATGGAGTTCTACGGGCGTGTGTTCAAAGTGACCGACTGCGACAAGTTCACGCGCACCTTCCTCAACCGCTGCGGCATTCCGGTCGCCGATCCGATCCCCACTCCTGACGATCCGTATTTGAACATTCGCAACCGGATCAAGGATAGTATGCAACCCAAAAAACCGACGACGAGCGTTGACACTTTGGGGAAGTTTTTGGCGAACGATAAAAAGGTTGGTACTAATTTCTAATTTGACTTGTTTAATTTTGTGTGGTAGGTTTTGCATTTTAAGGCGTTTTGGGACGACCAGAAGACGCAATACGGCTACTTGCACCATCTGGAAGTTCACTATTACTTAGCGGACGATACGATTGAGATTAACGAAATCCAGGGGCAGCCTGGAGGCGAACCCGGCTTCCTCTTCCTGAAACGCGCCAAACTCCCGAAGTCCTACAACAATCTACCGCAACCCGGCGACAATAACGCGTACACCGTCCTGAACGTCTTAGGATCCACTCTAACGACTCGCCGCTATTTGGTCGACTCCTTAAACTGCGGCAAACAAAACATCAAATTCTACACCGAAAAAGACTTAACAATCGGCGGCGTGTTGAATTGCTACGGCCGCGAAATCGTCCTAATCAACTGCGACTCCTTCACCAAAGAGTACTACGCGAAGAAGTTCGGCATCAGCGACTTCACGCCCATCCCGATGCCCAAAGACCAAAACAACTGGGAGCAGCGAGTGCAGAAAGAGCGCGAATTGCCGCCGTGGAACGGATTCGGCACGCACGAGGATTCCAAACAAAATTGCATCACCGTCGAGCTGAAAGCGCCAAATCGCGACTTCAAGAAGTTCCTGATGTACGATCGAATCGGTCTGGACAGTCATGTGTTGCGATTTGACGCGCGGATGATTTCGAAGATCCCGGAGAATTGCAGTCGACGATTTGTCGTCAGTTATTATCTGTCGGACGACACCATTGCGGTTTTCGAGGTGGCTTGTCGGAATTCGGGGTTCAAGTCGTCGCAGTTTTTCAAGCGGGAGTCGATCAAGTTGCCGGGACAGAAGATTTTCACCAGTAAGCCGCCGCTTTGTTATACGCCGCAGCACATGTTCGTGGGGGCCACGCTTATTGTGAATGAGTATCATTTCGTGCTGGTGAACGCTGATGAGTACGCGTTGAGGTTCATGGAGCTGAATCCCAATCAGGTGAGTGGCATGTTGATTTATTGGGTCTTAAATCATCTCAAAATATGTCTAGTATCCGAAAGCCAACATCAAACTCATCATGGATAAAGTCCGAGAAAAGTTGCGGCCAATCTACAAGGATTTCGTAGCGGAAAACATCCCGAACGAGTCCGCGGTGATGCACTACGAAAACTTGCGGTAATTTCACTTCACTAACACTTCACACACTTGAACTGTTTTGATTTCAGAGCGAAATTGTGCAAAATAATGGGCGACGATTTCAGCGAGCATGAAATGATCACAATATCGCGCGCGTTTAGCGCAAATTGCACTAAAGTAAAGTACGATCGCGACCGAATTCGCGCAATTGCTCTAACGGAATTGAAGCGGTTCCTGTGGGACGACTTGGATCGTCTACGGGAGTACTTTAGGGTACGCGATCCGAATCGCACAGGGTTGCTAACGAAGAAGGATTGTTACACGGTGATCAAAGGATGTCGCTTGCCGTTTGACAATCAGTTGATTGAACGCATTTTGGACGTGTAAGTATTATTATTTTTAGGACGAACATGTGATATGAAGGATTTTTTTGGTAGGATTAAAACGGACGAATGTTGCAACTTATTCTACGAGGACATTTTGCAATTTGTCGATCGCACTTGCTGTCCAATGACTGACGTGCCGCCATTGAATATCAAATATGACTTGTGGTGGGGGTCAGAACGCGAACCGGAAGCTGGCACATTGATCGATTGGTGTGGCTTTAATAAAGTCTTGGATTTGGAGGACTGTTTCAAAGAGACGGTTAGCAAACCGTCCATTTTGAAAGCCATGCATTAATAAATATTTGCCAGCAATTTAGCGTTTTTTTGATTTGACCGACTTGATTTGTTTTGGTTTCAAATTTTAGCGCCATTTTTTTTAACAAAAAGAAAACAAAAGTCCCTAAACTTTGACATCTGTCAAAACTTTCACCCCAACTTCAAAATGCGATTCTTTACGAGAAGCTACTCGCAAGCAATAAAATTCAGTCAAATACCCGAAAAAGCGCCAAATGTGAAACGTTTCAAAATATCGCGCTTTGATCCGTCAAATATCGCGCAAAAGAAACCATCCTTCCAAGAATACGTTATAGATCTAGACAAGTAATTCACTAACCTTGTTGCTTCTTCATTAATCCTGCGTGTTTCCTTCTTCAGATGCAGACCAACCGTTCTGGACGCGTTGATCAAGATCAAAACGGAGCAAGATTCCACCATAACGTTTCGGCGATCGTGTCGCGAAGGGATTTGCGGCTCATGTGCGATGAACATCGATGGCGTCAACAAACTTGCTTGCCTGAAGTAGAAACAAAAAACTGTTAGAAAATAATTTAGGATAATTACAGGAGTTACCTTTCAGCAAAATTCGACCAAAAGGCACCACTACCATCCTCCCGTTACCGCACATGTACATTATAAAAGACCTCGTCGTAGACATGAGCAAATTTCTGGAGCAACACGCCAGAACCATGCCGTTTCTCATCACAAACAGCGAGCAAACTGGCGAAAAGATGCATTTGCAAAGCACCAAAGATCGCGATCTCTTAGTACGCACCTCAAATCTTCCCAACTAAGCCGAATTAATCGGCAAATTTCAGGACGGCCATATTGAATGCATCCTATGCGCTTGCTGCTCCACGTCCTGCCCCGAATACTGGTGGCACGGCCACACCAAGGAGCCGAACGACTTTCTAGGACCCGCCGCCCTTTTGAATGCGCATCGATGGATCGAAGATTCGCGCGATCAAGGCACTGAAGAGCGATTGAAAATGCTCACGAATTACTATTCGGTTTATCGCTGTCATCAGATTATGAACTGCTCCAGTGTGTGCCCGAAACGATTGAATCCCGGGCGCGCTATTTCGAATTTGCGCCGATTGCTCGCGAATTTCCAGAAGAAGAAGAAGGCGGACATGGAGGGTATGGTGGCAGCGGAACCGATGAAGGCTTGCACTAAGAGAGACGGTTAATATTATACTTAATAAGTATTCGTTTATCCAGTAAAACTATGTTTGAATACTGTTTGTTTAAATTTGCGCGTCGACACACGCACAGCTAACCTCAAGCTGTCAGCCATTTCGAATTTCAATATGGCGACATTTAAAACACGCGTGGTTGTGTATGCAACCACTAATACATACAATGGGATAGCAAATTGCATACTTGAATCGCTTTAACATATTTGAATCGATTTCACAGAGCTGGCTGCTGTCAACGAACAAGAGAGTACGCATTATGCGAAACATGAATGTCAAAGTGAAATGAACGAAATTCCTGGTTCAAGAGAAAGAGAATTGTAGTGGTGCTAATAAATTTTCGTTTCAGTCAACAAACACATTCATTCATAGTCATATGGTTTTAAATATGACATCATGTTGTTTGGTGTTTATTTTTAAATTATGAATACTAAATTCGTTTAGTTATCGCGCGATATTTATATTGTTAGTTGATGTTAATTGGCTGAGCGATATAAATAATTAGTTGTAGGTTAAAAGCGCAAGTAGAAAGTATGTGAGTAAATACTATCATCATAATAAACAAACTCATTATTTATTTGCGGTATTTTTAACTTATTCGCTGGCGATTTGTAATTTTAGAATGAGTGCCAGTAAGGAATCTACTGAAGCTGCAGCTCGATTAGCAACAGCTGCGATGGATAAGAAATCGCAAGCCACCGATGGCATTATCAATCTGTTATTTAGTGCTGCCAAAAAGGTAAGTTGTTTTTAAATTATTAATTAATTTCAATTCAATTTAAATGTGGGACAAGGTTGCTAATTAAAAAGAAATACTTACAATATAGCAGAATGCTTGGCTTTTACACATAATTATAGTAATTTACTTTGTTTTAAATTGTTAAAATTAAATTATTGTTTGCTTCAAAGCGAAACTTCAAAATATTGACATTTGTAAAATGGCGTCAATGTTGCCAACTTTTCGGAAAGTACGCTTTTAGGAGAAATTTATTTCGAAACATTTTAGTCAAAATTGAGAAAACATTAATATTTAACGTTTTAAATATTTTTAAAAAAATACTTTATAACAAAAAAACCCAATAATAAATAATAATAAATATTAAATCACTATTTTGAACTGTCAAACTAACAGTGTTACCAACATAGCATAGATTTCAAATTATTTTAGGTTAGAATTATTTGAATTTTGAAATTTTGAAATCTAAATAATTATTTATAATTGTTTATTGCTATTTCAGGCCTCTATAGTAGGAGTAGTCTACTTAGCCGGATATATGCAATGGTCAGTCGCATGGTTCATTGGCCCGATCGTATTATTCGTAATTAGAGACCAATGGCAAAAGAAACACGATCGCAGAAGAGCCATCGCGAAATCAACGGCTATGTCAAGTGAAAAAGATGTGGTTTTGGCTCGATTGAACGATTTACCAGCTTGGGTAAGTTTATGGTTGAGCACAAATATTATTTAAAAAATCTGATAAGATATCTAAATATAATAACCGCAACAAATATTTACCGTACTAAAAAAACGCAATAACGCGGAATTTTGCGTTCGCTCGCATTTTAAAAAGTCAAGGCGATACTTATTATTATTATTGACCGAAAAAAATAATAATAAAAAATATAGCTTGCTCAAAAATTCAACCAATCAAAATAAATAATAATATTTTTTTGTATTTTATGAGAAAAATATTCTCATAAAATAATTACGCATAAAAATATTTAGCGTTAATTAAATCCTTCAAGGTAAACATAATCCACACGATGATGATCTAATTCGAATAAAATCCCGCCACAATGACTAATAAAAATAAACAATTAAACCACTATCGAAAACAAAACTAAAAATAATTTCCCAGGTATTCTTCCCCGACATCGAACGAGCGGAATGGCTCAACCGAGTAAGTCCACCCCCACCAACACCTTACACCCCTTAATTCTCACCCCTATTGCAGATCATCAAACAAGTGTGGCCGAATGTCAACCACTACGTGCGCGAAATCGTACGCGATACCATCCAACCCGCTTTGCGCACCAGCCTGGAGGCCTACAAGCTGAACGGATTCAAGTTCGAGCGAATTATTTTGGGCACTGTCGTAAGTAGGCAACCAACAATGCACACAACACACTAATTTTTTCATAATGCAGCCGTTTAGAATTGGCGGCGTAAAAGTCTACGATAAAAACATCGACCGCAATGAGATCGTCATGGATCTAGACATTTTGTATGTAAACCCCTTTAGCTACCTAAAAACACCAAACTAACCCCAATTTTATAGTTACGCGGGAGATTGTGACGTCACTTTCTACCTCTCGGGGATGAAAGGCGGCATTCGCGACTTCCAATTGCACGGCATGCTGCGCGTCGTAATGAAACCCCTAATCTCGTCCATCCCCCTCGTGGGCGGCCTACAAGTCTTCTTCCTCAACAACCCCGACATCGATTTCGACCTCGTCGGCATCGCTGACGTTCTGGACATGCCCGGCCTCAGCGATGTACTTCGCCGAATCGTCGTGGAAACTGTCGCGTCCATGATGGTGCTGCCCAATAAGTTTCCAATCAAACTCAGCGATTTGGTGGAAGCTGTGGAGCTGAAAGCGCCCGAACCGGAAGGAGTGCTGCGCGTCCATGTGGTCGAAGCCAAACATCTGATGAAGAAGGATATTGGCGTTTTGGGCAAAGGAAAGTCGGATCCGTATGCGGTGCTCACCGTTGGCGCGCAGGAGTTCAAGACGAAAGTGATCGATAATTGCGTGGATCCCAAATGGGACTTTTGGTGCGAGGTAATTTTGTTTGGATACGTTTTGGTGGCATGACTACTATTTTTTGATTTTTGTTTGTCGATTGAATTGATTATTGCCAGTTTAATATTCTGGAATCGAATGGTCAACAACTTTACGTGCATCTGTTGGATAAAGATGATGCGGGTGATGACGAAAATTTGGGCAGGTAAGTTCCAAGACACCAAATAATTGTAGCACCAGATTGTGTCATCCAGCAGCTAACTAACAATTGTCGCTTATTTGCATGGAGTTGATCTTGTAAATATCTACACTAGTTAAGTTAGTAACCAAATCATTCATCTAGGTGACTGTTAGCTCGAGCGAAGCGCAATTTGCCACGTGTTCGGTTTGGGATTGGGATCCAAAATTGCCTGGCACTATTAACGATGATTATTTGGGAAGGTTAAATATTTTCTTTTCGTTTGTAACACTGTTGTTCCGTTTTGGAGAAGGCTTTAACACTCATTTGGCTTTGTGTGACAATTTTGTTATAGTCTATCCTGGAGAATAGAATCGGGGGTACTGACTTGCTTCTGCAGCTGTTTGACCAAGATAAAGGTCAACGAGATGATGATCTTGGAAGGTACCACAATCTCAACATTTTTCTCTCTTTCTCAAACTGAAATTGTTGTACCTTTTATTGTGTTCTTGTTACCCCTCTTCATGCTTGCTCCATTTTCATGTCGCCAATTATTTGGAACCACAAAATAATAATTTTTTTTGTAATTTAGAGCGACCATCGAAATTTCCAACATCGTCAAAAAGGGCCAGGATGATATGGTAAGCAAATTAGCTAAGTTTCCGCTAGATGGCGCTAGCGCTATTACGCTGCTGTCGTCTAGTAACTCGCTAGTATAAAGGCAAACGCTAACCAAAAATCGGTAGCTTTGCGCAGTGGCATTATCGTAACCAATGAGGTCAATCCGAGGTGCGATTATTGCTAGTTGAAAACTTTAACCAATACCCCGCCATGTGCACATGAAATACTGTGCGCTAAGGCAATTTTTGGAGACCTCTACGGGGGTCGATTAACTTAACCAAAACAAAATTTTGAATTCCAGTGGGTTACTCTGGAACAAGCCAAACACGGAATGGTCCATCTTCGCCTCACTTGGCTAACGTTGAGCAAGAACTATTCCGACCTCCAATTGGCCTTAACGGAAAAACAGCTCCTGGACGTTAACGCGTTAAACACGGCCGTCCTTACGATTTTCGTAGATTCCGCCAAAGGGTTACCTGTAAGATTATTACCACCCCAAAATTTTTGGCATTATAGAATCGAATTCTAGCAAGCCAGAGCGTCAACCAAACCAGATCCCTACGCGATCCTAAAAATTGGCAACCAAACGCAACAAACCAACGTGCAAATGCGCACAATCCATCCGGTTTGGGAGCAAGGCTTCACCTTTTTGGTGTCGAATCCAGACAATCAAACGTTGTACTTAACGATCATGGATCAGAAAACGACGAATGAGATTGGGCAGTTGAGTTTCAAAATTAGCAGTCTGGCTACTAAGCCGAATTTGGAGCTGAGCAAAGAACCGTTTTCGCTACTGAAAGCTGGACCGGATAGCAAAATTGTTTGGTCGATGCATTTGAGGGTAAACTCCAGTTAGAAAAACTCCCCTTCCAATCTTAAAACCCTCCAATTTTTAGATACTCAAGCAAGTCACTCCAGAAGTTCCTCCCACACCAACCGAAGTCAAAACCAATCCGGATAGCTTCTTGGAGCGCACGGATTCCAGCATTTCCAAAGCGGAAGACGCTTTGAAAGTTGAGGAAACCGTGTTGGAAGATTCGTCCGTTAATTTAACTAGTTTGCCAGTTCCTCCACATTCTGGAGATGGCCTCCTGCATCGCACGCCAAGCTCCACTTCGTCAGCTGGCGAAGCTGGACTTGGTCGCATCCAGTTAACGTTGCGGTATAGCGTGCAACGGCAACGATTGGTGGTTGTCATCCACAAAGTGGCGTTAGTATCTTCAATACTGAGTTAGCTTAGGAGTAATTTGAATCTTGTAGGAATATTCCAACGAAGGATGCGTCCAACATCCCCGATCCGTACGTGAAGCTCTATTTGCTGCCGGAACGTGCCAAGGACACCAAACGGAAAACTCAGGTGATCAAAGACAACTGCAATCCAGTTTTCGATGAGAGTTTCGAGTATGTGCTGAACCAAGGCGAGTTGGGCAACAAGCAGTTGGAAGTGACCGTTGGGACGCAGAAGCAGCTGTTCTATTCGAGCAGCAATGTTTTGGGACAGGTGATTGTCGATCTGGGAAAATTGAATCTGACGCAACCGTACAATGTGTGGTTCGATTTGCAACCGGAAGCTGATCGCGATTGAATCTAATTGTTGCTTTTGTGCGATTTAAATGTTGGCGCTTTTTTTGTATATTTATGTAATGAACAATGTTAAATAAATAAATATATTATCTAAAGATTGTCCAATTTTTGGCAGTTAAATTAAATTCCCTACTCCATTAAATATTCACTTATGCATTAAAATTATTGATCTTGAGTGACGACGGCAAAATTTTTGGTCGATTAAAATTCGCACAACATTTTATTGATCTTTTATGTTGCTAAGAAAACAATAAAATTACCGCGAAAGTCAACCAAACGCGTATATTTTTAGCCAAAAGAAACACGACGACGATGAATAAATTTGAACAATACGAGTTTCAATTGAGCAACAACCTCCACGCACATCCTTCGAGCGTTTTGAATCGAAAATGAACTTTAAATCCTGTAAGTAATGTATTGTTGCAATATCTATTAATAAACTAATAAAATATTCAAGCAGCCAAATTAATAAATTCAGTTATAGTAAGTAAATAACGTGACGATAAGATAACAACATAATACTGCGTTAAAATGCTTCAAATAAACTAAATGAATTTAATCAAAATATTTATGAAATTAGTCATGAGTATAAAGAGAATTCCTGCCGACCAAAAACTGGTTTCGAACATCTCTAGTAATTTATTGAGATTTTTGGACGCAACGCCTTGTTTTAATACCTTCCCAAAATTTTTAGTGAATTTCCAATCATTTATTGTTGAAGATAACTCGCAATCTTATCGTTGAAATGATTTTTCTGGCACCGATCAGGTAAGAAACAACTCAAACCAAATCAATCAATCAAATAATAAAGTTCACCGAATTTCCATCAGTAAAAATGGAAGCGAAAGTAGAAGATAACGATGACAGCTACATTACCATCGCAAAGGCATCTGGCAAAAAGGTTTCATCCGAGACTCCAAGACGATAGAAAATAATTCGTTTGTTCCAGCTCCTCCTCTTCGGCTCAATTTACCTAATCGGCTACATGAATTGGTCGTTCCTACTCGTACTAGCACCAGTCGTCATTATAGAGTACCTCCGAAAATCCGAAGCACGACTGAAGCGCAAGCGCAACATTGCCCGAGTTTCCGATAAGTTCGGCGAGAAGGAAGCTATCCTGGCGCATCTTACCGACCTGCCAGCTTGGGTAAGAATAAACTACACTGGAGCACCGCAAGGTCCACCGTTTACCCCCACTTTGCGCTTATAGGTCCACTTCCCGGATATCGAACGCGCAGAATGGCTAAATCAAGTAAGTTTCCATAAAATAACCATTTTGCGAAGTACTACGAAGTTTTTTTCGAGTAGATTTTGAAGCAAGTGTGGCCCAACGTGAACCAATACGCTCGAGACCTAATAGCGGGACCAATCGAGGAAGCTGTGAAGAGCAGCTTGCAGAACTCGAAGCTGCTGGGCTTCAAGTTCGATCGCATTGTTTTGGGCACAGTCGTAAGTATTCTGCATCTAACCGCCAAAAATTATTATTGGAGCTTTTTCGAATTTAGCCCTGTCGAATTGGTGGCATCCGAGTGTACGAGAATGTGTCCAGAGACGAAATCATCATGGATATCGACTTATCGTACGCTGGCGATTGTGATATTACATTCCATCTGATGAATGCCAAAGGTGGCATCAAAAACCTTCAAGTACGTGATCAAAATTTTCTCACAACTTCTCAAAATGTTTTTCCAGATTTATGGTTGCTTGCGAGTGGTTTTGAAACCCCTGATATCGAGTATTCCTCTGTTTGGGGGGCTGCAAGCCTTCTTCCTCAACTGTCCCGACTTAGACTTTGATCTGACGGGTTTGGCGGCCATTCTGGAGGTTCCAGGAATCAAGTAAGTAGAATCTTAACTTGAAGCTGCTACAATACAAGTTAATCTTCGCTTCCCTTCAGACAACTGCTCAAATCCACCATCACCGACACGGTCTCTTCCATAATCGTGCTTCCCAATAAATACTCAATCCAATTAAGCGAAGAAATTCGTGCTCATCACCTCAAAGCCCCAACGCCACAAGGTGTGCTTAGAATCCACGTAGTCGAAGCGAGAGACTTGATGAAGAAGGATATCGGCATTTTGGGTAAAGGTAAGTCAGATCCGTACGCGGTCTTAAAGATTGGCGCTCAGGAGTTTAGGACCAAGACGATTGATCAGAATGTTTATCCCAAATGGGACGAATGGTGCGAGGTACTGTTATTCACCTCAAAACTTTGAAGATTGTTAAAGTGGGGGAGTTTTAGTTTGCTATTTTGGAACCAAGTGGTCAAAAACTGATGATCAAATTATGGGACTATGATACGACTGGAGATGATGAAAGTTTGGGGGTTTGCTCTTTAGATGTTGCGGATTTGATGAAGGCTGGGCAAATTAGTAAGTGGATTACTTTGGATCAAGCCAAAAAGGGGGCGTTGTACTTGAGAGCGTTTTGGTTGTACTTGAGTAAAAATATTGACACTTTAGACCAAGTACGTAGAACTTAATCCTTTTCAAATTAATCTAACAAATCTTCTTCCAAAGGCCTTAATAGAAGCTCAAGAGCTATCCGTCCCAACCATCAGCACAGCTCTTCTAACCGTCTTCATCGACTCCGCAGAAAATCTACCAGTAAGCCTTAATTTCCCCCTCAAATCCCAATGTTACAAAATTCTTTTCAGCAACCAAAAGCACCCAAGCCAGATCCCTTCGTCGAACTGCAACTTGGCAAGCAGAAATTCGAAACGTTGGTGGTGATGCGTTCGGTTAACCCGGTTTGGGAAGAAGGCTTCACTTTCTTCGTTAACAATCCAGAAACGGAAGTGTTGCACTTGAACATCATTGACAAGAAAACGGATTGCTTGCTCGGTGAGATTAATTACAAGATTAAGCAGTTGTTTGAGAAGGAAGACTTGCAAGTGGTCAATATTCCGTTGAGGGTGCTGAAGAGTGATGGGGAGACCAATTTGATTGTGACGCTCCAATTGAGGGTAAGTTGAGGTTTCCTTTTGGATTGTTGGTAGTAATTTTTGGTGCTAGATTTTTTCGTCGAGTAGCAGCAACTTGATGCAGGAGCACGTCGAAGAGAAGGAGCGGAAGCATTCGGAGATCTCCAACTCCAACGGTAGCTTTTAGGGTAAATTTTTGAAGATTCTTGGTTTATGTAAATATTTGTAGGTAAACCATTATTGGAGAAGAAAGACTCTTCCTACTCGATAGTGAGCAACGATAGTTCTTCAATTTTTGAGTCTACAATGCGTCCAGAAGACGCGGACGCTCTTTCCAATTTTGAGCTTCCACGTCCCAGCATTTCTTCGTAAGTGAAGGAAGAACAATTTTTGCAATTTGTAACATTTTGGTTTTTAGCAATCCGGGACACTATCAGATGGGGAGGCTTTTCATGACGTTGAGGTACAGCTATCCGAAGCAGAAGCTGATCATAGTCGTCCACAAATTAGCGTAAGAACTTCCTTCGTCGAATTTTTTTCGAAGGTAAATTTTCGGATTTCCAGAAACATTCCATTGAAAGAGATCGACAAATCGCACGGTCCCGAGGTCTACATCAAACTGTACTTGTTACCCGATCACAACAAGGAGTCTAAGCAGAAGACCAAAGTGAGATCCCGGTCAAAATTTTTGGCATCGCGCTAATTGGCTTGGTTTTGAATTTCTAGGTGAAAAAATACTATTCCAATATGGACTTTGATGACCAATTCGAGTACCTTTTGACTGAGTCCAATATTAGCCACACGCAATTGCAAGTGATTGTCACGGCCAATAAACTGATGAAAAATGAGGTTTTGGGGGAAGTATGTTTGGAATTTATTTTGTTTATGAAATATTTACTAAATTGCTTCCAGATTTTCATCGAGTTGGCGAACTTAGAGCGTCTAAGTCAAGGCCATTCCGGATGGTTCGACTTGGAACCCGAACTGGAATAATTGGGCTATTTTGGAACTAGTATCTAAATACAGTATTATTGTTGTTTAAAAATGTCGTTTTATTTGCCTTCTAATTTTAGCTTTGTGTATAATTTATCGATTTCCCACACATTAATTTGATGCATTATCAAAACGAAATGCGGTCTAGAAATGGTATAAGCCTCAAGGCCAGTCTAGTGTAACACACAACACAAACTGTCGCACATTAAAAAAAAATCGAAGTACTGCATAATTATCGTAATAATTACGATTCAAAACAAAACGATTAATATTTATTAATAGTTGATGACCGAATTGAACTTTACCTAGTCTATGAGACAATAGGATCTCAAAGCCAAACGAGCTTAACCAGTTTTCTGTTTAAATTCCTAGTGAAATTGAAAGAGAATCCACAGCCGTCTGCAGTACGTATAAATTAGTTGAGATATTACATTCGACGTCACTGATTTTGTAACGCTACGACGACGTAACGGTAAAAACTTGACTTAAGTTAAGTGCAAGCTGCGTGCATTGCTTTAAAAACACTTTCAATTTGTTTCGTTGTGCATTAGTTGTGTGAATTATAAATTAATAAAGTAAGTGACTATTTTTTTGGCGCGTTATTTCACTTACCGGCCGCAGGGCGGTAAGTAAAAAATTGTTTCTGCGACTTATCGTGCGGTATTATTGTTATTGTTTACATTTGGATTGATTGGCAAGTATGCAAAAAATTACACTTAACATGACAACTTTTTTTTTAAATATACTTAAATAAATATAAATTGTAATTTATTTTCTGTGCATTTGAGCGCATTGTTTGTTCAATTATCGACCAATAATGTAAGTAAATATTTTGTTTTACCGCGTTTTTTCACTTATCGACCGCTGTGCGGTAAGTAACTATTTTTGAAATATTTTTATTATTTTTGTCAATACAAAAAAAATTATTTTTACAATTAATTATCAACCAATAATGTAAGTAAATATTTTTTTACCGCGTTTTTTCACTTACCGACCGCAGCGCGGTAAGTGCCGCTTTTTCAAATAATTTTATTATTTTCGACAATCGGAAAAAAATTGTTTTTACTTTAAATTTTTGAAAAACAAATATAAATTTAATTTAGCGATAAGAACTTTGATAAATTTACCACTCCCTAGACTATTTATTTTATTATTATGTGTGCGGGTTCGATAAGAAATTATCACCAATAAACAAATAAACAAATAAGCTAAAAAACCCAAGTTAGCAATTTGAGTCACGATGCTGGATCAGTTTCACCTATCCAGACGTCAAAACTATCGATCGAACTGTAAATATAAACTGAAACGGCGGCATTGCCTCAAATCCCGCACAGTGCCCGCAGAATCCCACAGGATTAAAATACTCGAGCTCCGGAAAAAATGTATATTTTTGCCTATTGTTAAATTCATACTTGAACTATAAATTGCTAAGAGGTTAATTCGATCTAAAAATAAATGTTTAAGGTATGGAATCGGACGTTTTGAATGGGAATAATGGTGATGCTGCAAATAATAGCATTCCGACAATAGTAGTGGATGATAAGAAGACGACGAAGAAGTCGCTCTTTCAGAAAATGATTTTTATGAATTTTGTGCGAAGGGTGAGAAACATTATTTTAATTTAATTAATGCTTTTTAATTTTTTTTTAATCAAATGACGTTTAAACTGTCATTATTGACATTTAATCTGTCAACAACTGTCAGATTTTGAGGTTAAACCAAATCAATTGACGTTTCAACTGTCATCATTATCAACTGTCATTATTTGAGGTTAACACTGTCCGCCATTTTTTTAACAGGCGGCCTTGGTAGTTTTGGGTTACATAATTTGCTACATGCAATGGTCGATTCTCCTATCGACGATTTTAATTGGTGGCCTTGGTTGGCTCGAATATCAAGATGCCGAAAAACGCAAAAAAATCGCGACGAAATATAAAGCGAGTGGACTAAATCGGGACGATATGTCAAACATTTTGAAAGAGATCCCACCATGGGTGACGTTTCCCGATTGGGAGCGAGCAGATTGGTTGAATGAAGTACCTTATTGGCGGGACATTTGAATTATTATTAAATACTGCGGGTTTTAGATTATTTTGCAATTGTGGCCCAGTTTGAATAACTATTTCATCAAAGTGTTTCGGAATAAAATTCAGAAGAATATTCGCAAGAAGTATGAGAGCTTTACGTTTGAAGATATCGATTTCGGGTACATTGTGAGTTTTATAAGAAAAAATTGAAAGTTTAAAATAGTTTAAAAATTGTTTTAGCCGCCGAGGATTGACGGCGTAAAAGTTTACAATAAATCGGTAACGAAAGACTCAATTATAATCGACTTCGACGTTTTGTAAGCAAATTCCTAATTAATTAAAATAAATAATCGACTATTAATTTGAACCAGATATGATGGAGATTGCGATATAAAATGCTCAGTTTCCGGTACTCAAATTGGTAGCATCAAAGATTTCCAGGTAAAAATACAAAAAGCCCCCCAAAAAATTATTAAAATTAATTTTTAGTTAGGGGTGGAAGTTCGCGTGATTTTAAAACCAATTCTTGCCAAATTGCCGTTACTTGGAGGCATCCAGATATTTTTCCTCAACACGCCAGACATCAATTTCGATCTGGAAGGCTTGTCTGGCTTGACTGGCTTGAGGTAGAAAATCCCCACAATTTTAAACACAATTTATGAACTAATTTTCCAGTTACTTCATTCGCCAGAAAATCGAAGAACGAATCACCAAACTAATCGTATTCCCGAACAAAATAACGCGCCGCTTCACCAAATCGGTGGAAGCCGCCGAATTGAAATCCCTAGAACCGGAAGGCGTTTTGCGCGTCCACGTTTTCGAAGCGAAAGACTTGGAAAAGAAAGACATTACCGGAAAATCCGATCCGTATGTGGTCCTAAAAATAGGAGCGCAAAGTTTTAAAACGGAGGTGATCTCGCGATCTTTGAACCCGAAATGGGATTTCTGGTGCGAGTTTATTGTGTTGGATCCCGAAGCGCAACAACTCTACTTCACGTTGTATGACGAGGATGTGAACAAGGACGACTTCCTTGGAAGGTAGAAATATTTTTATAAAATCGTTAAAGGGGCTTACAAATTTTTTTTAGTGGGTTTGTCGATATCGTGAGCGTTATGAAAGGGCAGACGGATCAGTGGTTCGATTTGGAGCGCGTTAAACACGGGAAACTTCATCTGAGGTTCACCTGGTTTGGTTTAACCGCTAATTACGAATCGCTCAACGCGGTAACTATTTTATCTAATTTTTTACAGCAAATAATTCGATAAATTCCAGGCAAAACACGAAGCGCGCCTTCTGAAAGTGAAAAACCTGAGCACGGCCTTATTGACCATTTTCGTGGACTCCGCTCAAAATTTACCAGTAACAACCCAACAAATTAATTAATTGCCGACTAAATATTTCAAATTGCAGCGCGGTAAGTCGTACAAAAAGCCGGACCCGTTCTGCACGATTTCCGTCGCAAATAACGCCCTCGTGCAAAAAACCAGAACAAAGAAACACACAATCGACCCGATTTGGGAGCAAGGTTTCTCCTTCCTGGTGACATCACCGGACGAAGACAATTTATGCATCAACGTAATTGATAAAGACAGCGATGAAGTTTTGCTGGAATTCGACTACAGTTTGACCGACTTGCAAAAAAGGGAAAACTTGCAAATTAGCAAGGAAGTGTTCGATATCGAAATCGACGAGGAAATTACGAAACTAACGCTTTCCTTGCAATTGCGGATTTTGACGAATGAGCGGTTTATTGACGAAGAGGTCGGCAGCGATTCCGATTCGGATTATCAAATTTCGAGGAAGAATTCGAACGCGTCCAGTGCGAGTGTTAGTCGCCAGATTTCGCTTGACGATGAAGATGTCGAGGAATTAGCGCGGAAAGTTAGCGCGGCCGCGACTCAAGCGGTTTTAAGGTCGCCGAGTTTGAGCAAGTTGGGGCAAATCGATTTGAGTTTGCATTACAGCAATTTGCGGCAGAAATTGATCGTTAAAGTGCACCGGATTCGAAATTTGCTGCAAAAAAGCGCGCACGACATTCCAGACCCTTATGTCAAACTGAAATTGTTTTCGACGGAAAGTACGAGTACAAGCAACACAATTCACCACAAAACTAAAGCAAGTTACTATTTTTAAAACCGAGCGACCGCGATAATACGTATTTTTACAGGTTGTGATTGACAATTGCAATCCGATATACGACGAGGAATTTGAATGTTTACTATCGGCAGTTGACTTACCCAAACATAAATTGCTGTTCACCGTCAAGACGAAGCGATTATTTTCGAACAAAAATGTCATCGGCGAGGTTTGCGGTTTTATACATCCTTCTCTTAACCTCACTTTTTTCAAATCCAAATTTTCCAGGTTTTGATCGATTTGAAGAGCTGCATGATTGTCGATGAAACACTACGTGCCTGGTTCGATTTATGTCCACAAACACAAGACTAATTATTATATTCTAACACACTAATTGTTAATTATATTAAACTTGCACAAATGAGCGTCTTTATTTCAAGCGAGACTAAGCGGAACTGACAAAATAGTGCTGCCAACAATTTTACCTAACTGAAAATTTTTGTACTATTCAAAAAACTAAATATAAAATAATTTAAAATACACTTTGATTAAACAATAACAACAATATCTACTTCATTTAGATACTATTATTAATTATTTCCCAATCAAAAAACGCATTTAATAAACAAATTCAAACATAGGCAACCAGTAATACAGTACCATCTGACAGCTACAATCAAAACAATGCACTTTTGTCTTTTCCCCATAAAATTAACACGTTTTCAACGAATATAATTAAACAATGAACTCATGCAGAGTGTGTCTAAGTACAAACAACCTCTCCCACCTATTTGACGGCGAATTTCCGATTGCAAAGCAGATTTTAACCATCACTTCTTGCATTCAGGTAAATCTAACCTCAATTTTTAATTTAAATAATTATACTACACGTTTAAATCGCATATAATTAACTAAGTATCCAATAAACTACTCCACAATACATATCGCAATACTACATTGTTGTCGTATTGTACAAAATCAGCTGACACAAAATATTGGTCGTCATGGCAACCAGTCATATGTCAACCACAAATAATTGATTTTGAATTAGATAGAGCAGAATGACGGCCTGCCGCAATTCATCTGCAATCAATGCACCCTCGACCTACGCACTTGCATCAATTTCAAGGCGAAATGTGAACAGACCGAACGAATGCTGCGAAAAATCAACGACATCCAGACGGAAATGGACACAAGCGAAACGAATTGCGGCAAATGCAACATACATTTCCCTTCAATCAAATCCCTAAAGATCCATTGCAATAAAAAGCATCGGCTGGCGCGCAAAGCGGAAAAACAATGCGACGTTTGCGGCAAAACGTTCAACTTTGCCGCCGAGTTGCAGCGCCACATGTGCTCGCACAGCAGCCGCACTTCCGCGAACTACACATGCAACATTTGTCGCAACAATTATTCGTCGAAGAGTGCACTGAGCAAACATTTGGCTCGCCATGACAACCAGCGCAAGCACGAGTGCTTTTATTGCTCGAAAAAGTTCATCCATCAAAGCAACTTGCAAAGTCACTTGAAAATTCACGCGAATGAAAAGCGCTTTTCGTGCAACATTTGCGCGAAAAAGTTCACGGCGAATCGCACGCTCAGTTTCCATTACAAAATTCATTCGAACGAACGCGATCATCCGTGCAGCGAATGCGATAAAGCGTTCGTGCAGAAATACGACTTGTTGCGCCACCTGAAAACGCACGAACGTCGCCGAATGATCGCGAACGGCGTGATGGATACGAGTAAGGAGGAGTTGGAGCGCATGCGCAATTTGCGGCAATGCGAGCATTGTGGTAAGATTTGCAATGGATCCGGGGATTTGAAGAAGCATATGCGCGTGCATTCCAACGAGCGGCCGTATAGTTGCGGCTCGTGTGCGAAGACCTTTAAAAGTTCGAGCACTTTGCGGTGTCACGAACGCATTCATTCCAATGTAAGTAGTAATGTTTTTTTTACAGGTTTTTGACAATTGATTGAATTTTTATTTTTAGGTTAAGCCGTACATTTGCAAAATTTGCAATCGCAGCTTTTCGCAATCATCGAATCTACGCACCCATGAACGAATTCATTCCGGTTTGAAACCGTTTGACTGCAATTTATGTGATAAATGTTTTAATCGAAAACGCGACTTGAATAATCATTTAAGGAAGCATACTTTGAATGGTGGTGTTGCGAGTAGTTTAGGAGCTTGAGGTAATTATTTTTGAAATTTTGAAAAATGGCGCGATATTTGAATGCGCGCTTTCCATTCGTCCATTATTGCTCCCTCCAGTGGCGTACTAATTTATTTTAACTTATGCAATTAAATTGTAATAAATCTTGTATTCAATAATAATCGTAACTTTCTGGTTTAGCCACTCAAATTATCAAAAATTTACATATGCATGCTTCTCATATTTAAAAAAAATATATTTAACCAGTAAATATATAAATTTTATTTGACAAGCACTTTATATACAATTTCCTATATCCAAACAAAAAATCACAAGTAAATGCTGCACCAACCTTAAACCGTGATCAGCTGACCCGAACACCACGGACAATGATGCACATCATGCTTCTCATTCGGCTGCACCAAATTACTCGACTTGATCTCCGACAGTAACGTGATGATCTGCTCAGCCGTATCTTCCTCATTCAAACCGCCATCAATTTCCTCCTCGAGAACCGCATTCACCTCCGGACTACCAATACTACTCTTATCGAACACCACCTTCTGGATCAACTCATTCAACTTCTGCAACTTGCGCTTGATCTGCTCGCGATCGACCGCCAACTGCTTCAACTGCTGATCCTTCTCGAACGCTTTCTGATTCAGCAAACTGCGCTGGTGTTGATACAACGCGACGTACTCGCCAATCGTTTCCGTCTCGCTCTGCAACTGCAACACCAAATGTTCCAACCGCTGCTTCTCATCCGTTAAATTCGCGATATCCTGCATTGTGCGCCTGACTTTATCCTCCAAATGCTTCATCGCCACTTCCTTATCCAACGCATTCATCTCGTCGTTGTGATTGCTATCAAGATGCGTCAATTTCGACTCCAGCTCGTTATTCCGCAGCTGCAAGTCTTCCAGTTTCTTATGCAAACCTTCATTAGCGTCATTGGTGGGCGCGGCCTCTTCCGCAACTTCAGTCTGATTCATCAACTTGGCGATCGTCAACTTCGCTTCTTGCAGCTCGTGTTGCAACGCGTGCGACGAATGATCGTTCGCCTCGAAATGCCGCAACCTATCCGCCAATTGGTCCTGCTGCAAAACCTGCTTGTTCAACACCAAAGAGCTATCGCGCAAATGCGACAACTCGCGATCTTTAATCTCGATCGCATCCGCTAAGGTTTGCAGATGCAGCTCGGTCTTTTGCAGCTTCTCGAACAGATCCTTGCTGCGCTTTTCCTCCAGGGTGAGCTTCTCCGTCAATTCCACTTTGTCGTTATTCTAGAAAAAATAATTTAGAGCGTCAGCCGTTAGGGAAATGTTTTAACGTACCAGTTTGACGAAAACCTCGTTCATACTCTCCAACTGTTGCTTCAACTCCTTGTTCTGCGCGACCGCGCGACTCGCCGCCACTTTATCGCTCTCCATCGCCGCGAGCAGCTTAACACTATCGGGCTGATTGCCGCGCAACTGCTCCACCAAACTCTCCAACTGCGCCATCGACTCAGTAATCACCTCCAGCTGTTTCACCAATTCGGCCTTTTCGTCGCCCAATTTGCCGCACCGCTCCTCGAGCTCAATCTTCTCCATCTGCAAACTCACCGCCAGCTCCTTCGAGGCCTCCAAGTCCCCATTATTAGGCGTTACATAGCTAATCTGCTCGCTCTGTATATTCTGCAACTGCCGCTCCAACTCGCCGATATGTTTAACGCGATGCTGCTCTTGCACGGACAAACTTTCGTTATCCCGTTGCAGCTCCTCATTCCGAGCGCTCAAACTACTAAACTGCATTTGCAATTGTTGCGCGTACTGGTGGTACTGCGAACTGAACTCATCCCGCTGATCGATCACCGTCTTCGACAACTTATCGACGGTTTCGCTCAAACTTTCCACCTTCTGCTGCAACTCAAACTTCTCGCGCGTCAACTGATCGATTTGCTCTGCATTCGTATCGCTCACAGTCAACTGCTGTATTTTAATACTGGCCAGCGACAGTTTGCCCGTAAGCTCCTGGTTTTCCTGCAACAATTGCGCCGCGCTCTCCGAAGTTTGACGAAGCTTTTCGCGCGCTTCCGACAAATCTTGCGTGAGCTCCTCTTTAGTTTCGACGAGCGTTTTGTAATCGCTTTGCAGTTTATCGAGCTGTTCGAACTGTTCGCGACCGTGGTGGTCGTTATGAGTTCGCTCCGCTCTTTGTACGTTGATTTCGCGTTCCAAGTCCGCAACGCGCGATCGCGACGTCTTTAAACGCGCTTGCAATTCCTCGCATTCCTGCGATTTCTGCTTCGCGGCGGTTTCTAGTTGGTTGACATTCGCGGTTAGCTCCGTCTTTTCAGCGACTAATATGCTGAACGTTTGGACGTGGCATTGCAGCTCTTCTTTTAATTGGTTGATTTCTTGCGACTGGTTGAAATCGGTCTGTTGCTCTTTCATTTGCAGCTGGAGTTGGAGTTGTGAGATTTGGTTGCGGTAGTCGATGTTGGACGCTTGGAATTGCTGCGAGCGGATGATTTCCGCTTCGAGCTGCGCGGCCAGTTCAATGTTGCGCTTTTCCAAGTCGGTTTTCGAGCTGCAAAATACGATACAATATTGCGATTTAATTAAATTAATTACCAACGTACTGCTCGCTGAATTCGAGATCGGAGTCGACTTTGAACTCCCGAGCGGGTTCGACAACATTACTTTCCCCTTGCAAGTAGCTGATTAAATCCAGCGAATTCTGCTCCTCGGAAATCACATGGTTTTTCCGGGGAAACAACTCCGGATCTTCGATAGCGACATCTGTGCGCTGCGATACGAATTCACTTCGCGGCTCGTTGTTGAAATAATTCGAAATGGCATTCGAGGGTTGCGTATTCGTAGCGTAGTTGTCGAAGAACTCAGCGGGTTGTTGATGGTGGGTTTCATAATTGAAATAATTCGGCAAGGGGCTGGTGCTGATTTCGCTGTGGCCGTTGTCTGGTTGCGAAACTGCGGGCACTTGTTCCGGCACCGAACTATGCGTCGAGCTTGTTAAACTATCTACTGGCGTTTCTTCCCGGGTTTCGGCATCGCTTAGCGGTGCTGCGTTCTTCTTTTTTTTCTGTTCCAGGAGTTCTTTGTACTGGAAGTAAACAAAAACATTTGTTAAGTCATATGGTTGATGATGATGTGGCCTTTTAAATATAAATTGCTCTAGTTGCGGGGTGGTTTAGTTTAGGTATTGTAGTTGCATTTTTAAATGTGAGGAATTGTTTTGAATTTTATTAGTATTATAAATAATATTGTTTGTTATTACCCTTTTTTTTGAGGACTTTAATTTTTGGGCTTTTGACGCATCCGCCATCTTTAAAAAACTGACACGCAATGTTGCCAACTGTAGAATTGGGTTTAATTAAATATTAAGCGCTAATTAGTCGTAAATGAGCTTATAAATTATAAACAAATATTTTTCTTAATTAGGAAGATGAATCTTCTAAGCTAAAATAATAGAAAAGTATAGGATTAAGTTAATAATGTAAAAATTATTATATAATATTTTCGGTTGCAACAATTTAAATATTAATGTATTCAAATGAAATAAAAAAAATCTATTTTAGGTATTATAAATATTTATAAATTGATTGCATAAAATATTATTTAATTATAATAAATCAGAGATGCTCTTGTAATATTGAGAAGGGTGAAATCGCATTTTAATATAAAAGGCCAGCATTGTTTAAACAAAAGTATCATTTGGTGATCGTCTTTCATTAATAGAACAGTACATCCACAATGATTGCAATTAAGGTAAGATTTAGTTATTAATTAACTAATATTTTATATATAAATACAAATACTACAACTTATAAATTCAAATAGAAATGTATGTATGGTTGCCTACCTCCAATTTTCCCAAGTAAACTGACAGTTGTCACGACACTTTCAAAGGTTAGAATTACTAAAGTTTGAATTATTTTCCAACTAGTGCGTCGCAATTTTGGCCCTAGCAGCATTCGCCACGGCAACCAAAAGAGAAGCAGGCTACGCATATCCAGGTCCTGCAGTAAATCCAGCAGTCAACTACCAACAAGCCCCACAATACAACTTCAATCAAGGATCCAACAATAATTACGGATACCAATCGCATACGAACTACCAAAACCAACACGCAATTGGACCAGTAACCACTCACCAGCAAAACACCAAAATCATCACCATTACCAAGCAAGTACCAGTACCGGTGCCACAACCGTACCCCGTCACCGTGGTAAAACACGTGTCAGTGCCACAACCCTACCCAGTGCACATCACCAAACAAGTAGCAGTGCCAGTGGAAATTAAGGTACCAGTCGAAGTACCACGACCATACGCCGTCCAAGTGCCAGTACAAGTACCAGTGCATGTACGAGTGAATGTACCAGTTGAAGTGCCCCGACCGTATCCAGTGCATATCACCAAAACTGTACCAGTACCAGTAGAGAAAATTGTGTACGTTCGAGTACCACATGCAGTAAGAGTACCCGTACCGCAAGCAGTGCCAGTTGCGGTACCACAAGCCGTACAAGTGCGAGTACCTTATCCAGTGGTCGTTAAAGTACCGCAAGTTGTGAGGATTCCAGCCCCCGTGCAAACTGTGGAGCGGCATGGAGCCACTTTCAATAGTGGATCGAACTATAATTTTAATGCGCAAGCTCAACATGTACCTGCTCCGGTTTATGGAGTACCACATTAAATTTTTGATATGTTAATTTTAAATATTCGTAATAAATTTAAAAAAAATATTATTTGATTTTTTTTCCGCAAAAAATTAAAAATAAATTGTTTTACAGTTTTATTATACAAAAAAAAAATCCATCAAAATGCTCAATATGGCTTAATATTTCCATTAGGGTATCTTAGAGTTAAACTAATCCGAATTACATACTTTAAATAATTATAAACTTATTATCGCAACAATTTTACTGCATCTCGAGCAAGTTGCAGTAAAATTGTAATTAATAGTACATAAATAATGCTTCCCTGATTAACTCGCAGTGGCCAACGGGTTTCGCACGACCATAATTACAGCATCGCCTCGCAAAAACATCTTAGAAATAAATCGATCCTTGTTGACGGGCTTCGACTTTTTCTTGCCTTTTCCCGGTCGCGGCAATTCCGTCCACATTTCCTTCACATTCTCCAGAACCATATTGCAATGTCTATCGAACGCTTTCACACGTCCCAGTAGCTTCTTATTGTTTCGGCAATTGATTAAAACTTGCGTGTTGTTTTTCACCGATTGCGTGAGGACTGAAAGGGGCCCCGTGTTGAACTCTTCTTCCTCGCGGGCTTGCAGCTCTTCTGAACTCATTTCGGACTTCGGTTTCGTTAAAGCCATTGTGATTTGGTTTTTTGATACTTGTTTCGAGCACTATATTAAGATTATTCGCTATTTTGTGGAAAATAACAATAGATTGAGGTTATACCGGTTCAGACAGCGTTCTCTTAACGTTTGGTTTGAAAACTAAAGTTACTAGATCAGTGTTGCAAACTATAAAGTTTAGATGGTGCTGAAATGTTAATTAGAAATAATTAAAAATTAATATGTATTATTAAAATTATAATAAATTAATAGAAAAGCGATATATTTATTATAAATAATTTTTTGTAGTTAAAATTTTGCAATAATAAATTTAAATTCTCGTCGGAAAATCCTCTAAAGTTGGCAACATTGCTAGTACGTAAACAAACGTCATAAAGTTGAGGTTAAAAGTGTTTAATAAATAAAAATATTGTTCAATAATGGGAAACGATAAAAAGCGAAGATCCCGCAGTAGGGAACGTTCAGACAAAGATCGCAATCAGAGAGTAAAACGATCGCGATCCAGAAGCAAAGAAAGATTGCAACACAAACGACATCGGTCGCGATCCAGAGAAAAGTATGATAATAGTGCAAACAGGTACGATAGGAACGAACGCGATAATAAGTACGGCAAAACTGACAATCGCGATAATCGTAAAGATGACCGCGACAAGAAATCCGCCAAGGAAATCAAAGCCGACGAAAAGGAAGAATTAAAGTTGAAGCAGCAGCAGAAAGTTGACGGGAAACCCGAAGGCAAGAAGGAACCGCTGTCATTGGAGGAGCTGCTAGCGAAGAAGAAGGCTGAAGAAGCCGCTAAAAGCAAAGTAAGTGTTTTTAGTTAGTTAACTAGATGGAATAATTAATATTTTTTTGCAGCCCGTTTTCTTGACGAAAGAGCAACGAGCCGCCGAAGCGCTAAAACGCCGCCAAGAGGAAGTGGACCGCCAAAGGAAGCAAAACGACGAAGAACGCAAGATAATCGAATCGATGCAAGCGAATCGCCAGGAAGAGCAACGCAAAGACGACCGCGAATTCCGCCGGCCACGCGATCGCGACAAAGACGAAGAAAAGCAAAAAGACAAAGACCGCGAAAAGGAATCCGACGCGATCAAAGAACGCTACTTGGGCCTCATCAAAAAGAAGCGCCGCGTCCGTCGCCTAAACGACCGCAAATTCGTCTTCGATTGGGACGCAGGCGAAGACACTTCCCTCGATTATAATTCCCTATATAAAGAGCGCCATCAAGTGCAATTCTTCGGCCGCGGCAATCTCGCCGGCATCGACATCAAAGCGCAAAAGCGCGACCAAAGCAAATTCTACGGCGAGCTGCTCGAAAAACGTCGCACAGACGCCGAGAAAGCGCAAGAAAAAGTCCGCCTAAAGAAAGTGCGCCGCAAGGAAGAGAAACAACTATGGGACGATCGCCACTGGTCCGAAAAAGAGGTCCCGGAAATGACCGAACGCGATTGGCGCATTTTCCGCGAGGACTACAACATCACAATCAAAGGCGGCCGCATTCCCGAACCGATCCGGAACTGGAAAGAGAGCGGCATCCAAAAGGAACTGCTCGAAATCATCGAACAAGTCGGGTATAAAGACCCGACCCCGATTCAGCGACAAGCCATCCCGATCGGCATGCAAAACCGCGACATCATCGGCGTGGCCGAAACGGGATCGGGTAAAACGCTCGCGTTCCTCATCCCACTTCTGTCCTGGATCCAATCGCTGCCGAAAATCGAGCGCACCGAAGACGCGGATCAAGGCCCGTACGCGATAATCTTAGCGCCAACGCGCGAACTCGCCCAGCAAATCGAAGAGGAGACTGTGAAGTTCGGCCAGCCGCTCGGCATTCGCACAGTGGTCGTCGTGGGCGGCTTGAGTCGCGAGGAGCAAGGCTTCCGACTGCGGATGGGTTGCGAGATCGTGATCGCGACACCCGGGCGATTGATTGACGTGCTGGAAAATCGCTATTTGGTGCTGAATCAGTGCACATACATTGTGATGGACGAAGCCGATCGTATGATCGACTTGGGCTTCGAGCCCGACGTGCAGAAAATCCTGGAATACATGCCGGTGACGAATTTGAAGCCCGATACGGAAGAGGCGGAGGATAGTAAAGTGCTGCTGGCGAATTACAACAGTAAGAAGAAGTATAGGCAGACGGTGATGTTTACGGCGACGATGCCGCCAGCGGTTGAGCGGCTGGCTCGCACGTATTTGCGCCGACCCGCGGTGGTTTACATCGGGTCGATTGGCAAGCCCACGGAGCGCGTGGAGCAAATCGTGCATCTGATGGGCGAAAACGACAAGCGTAAGAAGTTGATGGAGTATCTCTCGAAAGGAATTGACCCGCCGATTATCATCTTCGTCAACCAGAAGAAAGGCGCGGACGTGTTGGCGAAGGGTTTGGAGAAGTTGGGGTACAACGCGTGTACGTTGCACGGCGGTAAAGGGCAGGAGCAACGCGAGTACGCGTTGGCGAGTCTCAAGTCCGGCGCGAAGGATATGTTGGTGGCGACGGATGTCGCCGGACGTGGTATTGATATTAAGGACGTCTCGGTGGTTATTAATTACGATATGGCGAAGACGATCGAGGATTACACGCATCGTATTGGACGTACGGGACGAGCGGGCAAAGCGGGTATTGCTGTCAGTTTTTGTACGAATGACGATTCGGCGTTGTTCTACGATTTGAAGCAGATGCTGTTGTCGTCGCCCGTTTCGACGTGTCCGCCGGAGTTGATGAATCATTCCGAGTGTCAAGTGAAACCGGGGACGAATCAGCCGAAGCGGAGGAGGGATGAGATGATTTTTGCGTAGTTGATTATGTTTGGATGTTATTAAAGGAGTGGTAAGCGCGTTTAGTTTAAGCGCAGATTTTTTTTGCTCAAAAAAAAAATTGTTTTAATTTTTGACCAAATTTTGAATTTTTTTTTCGTATTTTTTATTTTTAGATATTAATTTAAGTTAATTAATTTAGTTAATTAATTTAATTTAATTGATTTCAAAAATAAAACCGCAAAAAATACAAATAAATTACTAAAAAAATTATGTAATAAAAAAATTACAAAAATAGAAAACCCGCACTTTAAAAAAAAAATCGCCAACCAATTATAAATAAATCCATATTTTGTGATATATGAGCCTACCTTGAAAAATTGTTTGATTTACTTAATTGCAAAATAAATCATTTATTTAATTTACAATCATCATTGTGAACTTTGAAGTCATAATTGAATGATCGGGTTTTTCACATCCAATATTAACCTTTGATTCGCTTTTATCTACCTACCTTAGTTCCGGCCCAAATTCGACTTTACCACAATATTATTTTCAAATCGCGACCGATCGCGATTTTTTTATAAATAATTCAGTGCGCATCAAATGTTGCTATCTCCCTCTCACTCGCACTCACCGAAAACGTAGTGCGCGCCCCCTCTGTAACAAAGACCTCAAAAACATTTGAAGGTTTTTCAAACTCGGCTCGGCGGCGATAAGTAAATGCGATAAGCCACTTTATCGAGATTAATCCGAGAGTGTAGTGTTAAATGTATAGAAATCATATCGACTGAAATTAGTAATTAGCGGTAGCAATAAAAAATATGCCTGGAACGGAGTATGAGGGGATGCGCAAAAGGGCGCTAAGT
Source organism: Cryptophagus acutangulus (assembly GCA_963556235.1). Lineage (NCBI taxonomy): Eukaryota > Metazoa > Arthropoda > Insecta > Coleoptera > Cryptophagidae > Cryptophagus > Cryptophagus acutangulus. Next base: position 4,278,668 of record OY744569.1, read on the forward strand.
GTGACGAGGGCCGAACAAATTCAGGCTGTGGAGAAAAAGGTGCGAAATAAGCAGCCGGATCGTCCGTAAGTCGCACTAATTGGTAAACTAATTAACCATAACCTAACTAATTAATTAAAACATTGCAGGTGTCATAAGCCGAGGGATTCGTTATTCTCCTGGACTTCGGGATTTGGGGACTTTACCGGATTTGTGAATTGGGCCTTTTTGCTACTTTCGATTGGAGGGTTAAGACTGCTTTTAGAAAATTTTATTAAGTAAGTTATTTTGATTAATTGGAATTATTGCTGTATTAATTTATCGCGTCGTTTTTTTATAATAATTTACAATAATTAAAATATTAATGATACTTCTTATTTCCGCCATGTTGGAATTTTCTTTTTATACCAGTGGCGTGCAGGGCAATTTTTATAACAAAAATTTTGTTATAGAGTGCCTTTAAAAAACGTTTTAATGTCAATTTGAATTTTAAAAATATTTTTCAAAATTAATTTTCTAAAAAAAAAATTCAAATAATTTTTTTTTTTTTTAGATATGGTATCAGAGTGGACCCAATCCAATGGTTCTACATATTAACCGGTCAAGATGACTCGGGTTCAGAACATCCCGCTATAATCCTAATAGTTTGTAAGTATTTTATTTTCTACCGCTAGATGGCGTCTTAAATTTTTTTTTAGACTCACTGGTACCAATCGTGCTATGCCTAGTCACCGAAAAAGGCCTCTCGGTTGAAATCGTGCCAGCCAGAATCGGAATAATCGTCCACATCGTGAACCTAATCGCCTTAATACTCTTGCCAATGGTCATCATCCACTTTAAAGACGGGTTTAGCTTAAGTAAGTCGCATTTTAAATCTAGTCACATCAATAATAATTTTTTTAAATATTTTTAGTCGGTGCATCTTCGGTGGTAACCCTCTACAGCGTTCTATTCCTAAAACTCTGGTCGTACGTCCAAGTGAACTTGTGGTGCCGACAAGGCCGAATCACCAGCAAAGCGAATTTGCGCCGCCAATCGCTCTCTTATAGCAACTTGCCGAAGAAGGATGTGAACGGGCAAATATCGGCGAGCAATACGAAGAAATCGGATGTGAAGGATAGCGAAAAGCAACTCGTCCAATATCCCGATAATTTGAATTTGAAGGATATGTTCTATTTCCTGTTCGCTCCCACGTTGTGCTATGAGCTGAATTTCCCGCGCACTGATCGCATACGAAAGCGCTTTTTGATTAAGAGGATTTTCGAGGTTTTGGCGGGAATTCAGTTGATTTTATGCGTTTTCCAGCAATATATGATTCCGTCAGTTAAGAATTCCTTGATGCCGTTCAGTAATATGGATTTTGCGTTGGCGTTGGAGCGGCTGCTTAAATTAGCGGTAAGTTTTTAATTTTTTTGTTAATAAAAAAAATTTGTAAAATTTTTGTTATTTTTAGATTCCTAACCATCTGGCATGGCTCTGCATGTTCTACATCATGTTCCACTCCTGGCTCAACCTAGTCGGCGAAATAATGCACTTTGCCGATCGCAGTTTCTACAACGACTGGTGGAACTCGAACAATATTGGCAGTTTCTGGAGGAACTGGAACCTGCCAGTGCACAGATGGGCCATTCGGCACCTTTACGTCCCGATGGTGGACATTGGCTACAATAACACCGTAGCCAGTGTGGCCGTATTTTTCCTCAGTGCCTTTTTCCATGAGTACATGGTGAGCGTGCCCTTGAAAACGTACAAAATCTGGGCGTTTATCGGGATGATGGGTCAGCTGCCCTTGACGCATATTTCCAGTTTTGTGGAAAAATCGTATGGGCCCCGATTTGGGAATATTGTGGTCTGGGCTTCGCTGATTTTGGGCCAGCCGTTATGTATCATGATGTATTATCATGATTATGTGGTGAATCATTATGGGGAGTCGTTGTTGCAGGATTACAGTACGGTTTAAATATTTTGTTAGTTAGTTAGGAGATAGTATTTTTGTATATCGTATTTTTGTAATTTGAATTACATTAATGAACGCGCGAGCAAAGTTTGGAACAAATTTTGTATTTTGTTGTTAAGTTTAAATTTGTTTAATAAATTTTTTAAATATTTTTTTTATTTATTTTATTCGAAATTGAAGCAATAAATTATCGCATTGATTATATAATTGTGCGGCTAATTAAAACATTTTTGCAAAGTCGCTGCTTTGATTGATTCGTGCAATACAGCACAATAAAGTCGATAAAATATAGAGTAGTTTAACTGTACACTATGTTGACAAGCAGATTTAGATTGCTTGTAGGTGGAATTAAAAAGCATTTGTATTGGAATGTTAATTGAATAAACTGTTAATTTTTCAATCAACATTCTTTATCATTTGATTTGATTATCCGGTTTCATTTGTTGTTGGGCGATTGTTTTAATACCAATTTTTTTTATTATTTATTTATTATTTAATGCAAATGCAAATATTGCGAATCCAACAAAGTACTTTTAATCCGAATAACACATACTATTTTTTCTCCAACCGAGAAAATTATTATAAAATCATTAATTTAAAAATTATCTAGATATTTTGTACTGTAATTATTAGGCAGCCATGACACTTTACATATTATTTGATCTGTCAAATCAAATCATCATGCGCACTGCAATTATTAACGCAATGTCCGATCTCGATGACGAAGAAGTACCAAATAAGCCACCTGAAGTGGCTCTAATAGCAAAAGAAGTGGTTTCAAATATTTTACTAATACAGTAGGTACTTTTTTTTCATAGGAGAAAAAGTACTTTTTTCCTAGGAGAAAAAGTATTGATGTCGCCTAGGAACAATTCATTTTTTTACTGTATAAAAATTGGCCACTTTTATGACAGATATTAGTATTAAAATTGAGCTCTTTTTTGACGGTTGGAGAAAAAATAATTATTTTGCGCAACATTTCGAATCCCGCCCGGTCGACGAACAAACAAAATATTCGTTATTCGAATATTATATAGATATTACAATAAACAAACGGCGTGTAGGCTGTTTTATATTTATTGTATCATTAGTTATATGAATACATAATTCGTTTTTTTTCCGCTCGTATAGTTTAAGCTAGAACTTTCTGTATATAGGTTTGTGAGTTTATTATAATAAATTGCTTTATACATGTATGGTAAAAACATCCGAGTTTATTGCTTTACTAAATTGTTAATTTCGAAAACAATTTACGACGCCATATATTTTGAATTTGAGTTTGTCACAATAAAAGCGCGCGAAAATGCGAATATAATTTAATTAAACTACTTTTCGGTGCGGGATGATGAATGGTTCAGCAAAATGTTGCATAATCAGGTGAAATAAGTCCACATAAATTAACCTTGCCATAAATTATAACAAGATAAGAGCCGTCGAGAGTATGGAGATAATCTGAAGACTTGTTTGACAATTTCAGCTTTTAACATCAATTATCCCGTTTTATTATGTTGCAGTTCTATGAAATATATTTATTCAAGGCGTACATTATGGAAATTGAATTAGTATTCGCAAACGATTAAGCCGAGGAAAAAATATCAGCTACAGCTTCTTTGTTGCCGTTGCAACTGCAATTGCGCTCCGATTTCGAAACGAATGTAATTAGGAGCATGGTTTTGCGATTTTTTCAAAGCACAAACATTTTAATTCCAAGTAAGAACCCACATGTATCTTTTGTTAGATTTCATTTTTCTATCAAGTTTATTACGCTCGACCATGCATGTTACAGTTAAGCGCCATCATTTATCAATTTTGCCTTAGCGTTTTATTTATCGATCGACTTTCAGGTATAAATTTCAATTTTGTTTCGTTTTTCGCAACAAAAATGTTTTATATATGTGCGGATTTCACGCATTTATCAAGTTTGAAAATTTTGTGACGTCATAGTAGTCGTTCAAAAATTTTGAAAAAAATTGCATACACCTAATAAAGTGCTAGAAACAATTGTGCCAAATTTGGAAAAAATCGGGACTTTAGTTTTGGAGAATATCGAAAAAAATTAAAAAAGTTATGCTTTTTTTCCGATTTTTTTTTTAGTTTTTTTGAGTTTTTTTAAAAAGGGCTTGTCCGATTTTTTCAAATTTTACACATGTTATGCGGGCACATGTTTTGTGTCCTCACAATTTTTGTTTGAATTTTTGAACGACCAGTTTTTTTTTTATTCAGCAAAGTTTTTTCAAAATTTCCGATTTGGTTTTACTCGCTTGGTTTTAAACTAATATTTTTTTTAAAATTATTTAAAAATATTTTTATATATTTTTAATATGATTAAAATATATTTATATATTTTTAAAGATATTTAAATATTTTTAAAAATATTTAAATATTTTAAAAAATATTTTCGACCCCAAAATAAATTAATAATTCCAGTTTGAACTTTATAAATAATTTTTATCTCTTCTCGAAAAATTAAGGCGGGAAAATTATTCGTAACTCATTAAATATTCCCCGTAAAATTAGCTTCATTAATTATTGTAATTTATTAAATTAGAACAAAAAATCCCGCGATACAATAATAAATAAATTTGTCTGGCTTCGTTATTTATGGATCAAGTTGCGCTTACTATAAATTGCAGCTAAACTTTTTCCGTCCTTAATATTAATTATTAATAAATTTCAAAGTTTGGATAATTTAATAATAATAAGCGAGCGACACCGCACAAAATGCATTCGACATGATCGAAGATCTGATTTGCCGATAAGCGCCAAAAAATACATACTCCGCACAAAATGTATAATTAAATTTTTGTATGAAAAAGAAATATAATCACCGGTACATCATAACCTTTGCGCTTAACCCGGACGACGATGCTATCAAAATTAAAAGATGCTGTTCTTATAAGAACGAATCACAATTCGACCTTCTTGCGAATACGAAAATTATTAAATCGGAAAAGATTGCTGAACGCTGTATATATTTCAGCACGTGTGGCATCGATAATAGTTGTTTAATTCTTTTAACACCCATTTAACGGTTCTTTTTCGGATAAATTGCCTGTCCGATCGGCTATTTTCACCTGTCCGTCTATTGATTATGGCCAATTTTATCTAAACACAATCATCTAATTGGCGAGCCTCTTTTTCACACAATAGGGTGTGAATTATTTATTAACATATAAATGGAAAAATTTTATTCGCTTCGTCATTGATGGCAAAAAGGGTTTTTTTGTCTATCATTAAAAATAATTATTTTTCTCTACTAAATTGCAAAATATTATTTATTAAAGAGGCGAAACCGCTACATATGTAGCCGCTTTGGTCGCTAGCGATTCTACATAGTTTTGCTTATCGAAATTCACTGCAAATTTCGCGACATCTGTTAAGGAATAGATGGACTAAGATCTGACTTATTTGCCACGTGCTTTTGCCGAGAACATTAGGAAAGATCGAGAGGTGTGGAAAATTCTCAAAAACTGGTAAAGCAATTTGCGCCTTTGTTATAACCCCTAGAAAATTTCCAAAGCTACCGAAAATTAGAGAAAAAAAATACTTATATTTTGACGAAAGATTTGTTCGAATCGCCATTAATTAAGTAAAATATGAATAAAAAACCTCGATCAAATATTAACCACTCGCTTGCTAATTAGCGGAAAAAAATAAAAAAAAAACATTCTGTCCATTTATTGCTACATCTGTTCTCTCTCAAAATCTACCATTAGATATTTTCTAGGATAATTCATAGTGTCTGAAACTGCTTTTCCGCGTTAAATTCCCTGAGCTGCTAAGCAACGTTTCACGCATAAATTTTCAAATTTATGCTTGAACTCTTGGTCCATCGATTCTTTATCAGATGTCGTGAAATTTGCAGTGAATTTAGATAAGCAAAACTATGTGATTTACAAAATTGCAACATTTTTCAAAAATGATGCAAATAAATTAAAAATTCAAATTCGCGGTCGCAAAAATAACATTCGCATTTTATTAGCAATTGATAGTGGAAACGATTAAATAATAATATATAGATTCTTACTATGAATTGTAAATAGACATAAACGCCTCTTCCTCTCCATTTCGTATGCATAAATAATATTTTATATTATTTCAAGCTTGCCCCTGAGAATTTTCTTATGATTATTATTAAACTAGGTATGGAAAGGTATAAAAGATAAATTTATAATGAATTCATTCAAGTAACATATAGTGCCTAGTATATTTAAATTTTATACGAACTTCTAGGAACTACACACCAGTTAACTAACGAGACTGTAACAAGTTAGAATATATGAATTATAATTGATTTCTTGTATGATGAATGAAGCATGTTATAATTTGGCGACGGCGCCAATGCGACCATATTAGTGCGGCTTGTTGCAATTATGACAATAATTCACTTGGTTGGACGGATACCTTGAAAATTGAACGATTTGCGGAATCTAGTTATTTCCATTAAAAAAATATTTTTGATTTTCCCGCCAATAATTTTTGAAAAATTCCCCACCATTTTTATGACTTGCGCGTTCGCTAATACCGACATTCATAATTTGAATAAGCCATAGTTCCACCTTTTCAACACTTTTTCTCAACATTATCATTAGCCGATAATTAATTGTAATTTATGAAACGTAATAAATAAATTACGGCACAATAATTATTAAACACTCCTTCAATTTGCGCGTACAATTCAATATACAATGAATTAAATCAATATAATTTCCAAACGCGAAAACAAATTGATATATTTTTCACAATTAATTCGCATTAATATTATTATTAAATAATACTGTTGATAAAATGATAATAAATTTTAATTACAACTATATAAATGGGTTCTCGCAATCCAGAAATATGATATGTGTTTGCAATTTGTAATTTAATATTGTAGTATATGTTCAATTTTTTGCACTAGATGTGAACAAACCTAAAAGCTCAATTTCCATAAGGACATAAATAATTTCGTGCAAATTGTAACAATGCGTAATGAATCATAGGCAGCACTGCGGAATATATGTGCAAACGAGGTTAGGCCTTTGTTGTGTTATCAACTTCGGTGCTAGTTTTCCGGTCACTCGAACAGGTTCCATTAGCTTTACTTGCCACTCAAAAAATAAAAAAAGTTGCGACATCTGTTAAAGAATAGATGGACCAATATTTCACGCATAAATTTGCAAATTTATTCGTGAAACGTTGTTGCTTAGCAGCTCAGGGAATTTAACGCGGAAAAGCAGTTTCAGCCACTATTAATTATCCTAGAAATTATCTAATGGTAGATTTAGAGAGAGAACAGATGTAGCAATAAATGGACAAAAAGCTTTTTTTTATTTTTTTCCGCTAATTAGCAAGCGAGTGGTTAATATTTGATCGAGGTTTTTTATTCATATTTTACTTAATTAATGGCGATTCGAACAAATCTTTCGTCAAAATATAAGTATTTTTTTTCTCTAATTTTCGGTAGCTTTGGAAATTTTCTAGGGGTTATAACAAAGCCGCAAACTGCTTTACCAGTTTTTGAGAATTTTCCACACCTCTCGATCTTTCCTAATGTGTTCGGCTAAAGTACGTGGCAAATAAGTCAGATCTTGGTTCATCTATTCTTTATCAGATGTCGCGAAATTTGCGGTGAATTTAGATAAGCAAAATTATGTAGATTCGCTAGCGAGCAGAGCGGCTATATATGTAGCGGTTTCGCCACCTTAAGCATTTTTACTTGAATTCAAGTTAAAAATATTTTTTTGCTAGAAAAACATTGTAGCGAATATTTGCACAAAGTGGTAAAGATCTAGAACAAGAAGCAGAGGCTGGACAAACAATTCCCACCTGTTGGGTTCGGCGGCGCCACAGGCGTGGTTGATCTTTATTCACTTGTTTTGGTGGTTTTTAATTTAATTTGGCGCCGCGACTACTTTGACAATAATCTGATTATTATTATTATTTACCGACTCAGCGGCGTGTTTAATTAATTTCACAAAAAAAATATATTTTGCATAGATGGCGCTGTTCAGTTGTTCAAATTTAAATGGCAATTTGCTAAAGTGTTATGTTTTAATTTTGCGACGGCGGAATTTTCATCGCGATTGCAACCAAGAGTCCATTAGAGCGATAATTTAATCAATTAAACGATAATAGCATTGCAAAATGTTGGCTGTAATTGTATCTCAATAGTCAAAGTGAAATAACTTTCTATAGCGATATTATGTAAACGTCTTCATTAGATCGAGACACGTCGTCTTTGCTGGTAAATAAAAATAATCAAAACGGTCCCCATTAAACGCACCTTTTTCCAATTTTTCGTTCATTATGCGTGTGAAATTTAATGGCTTAATTATCGAAATTTGATGCGTGAACAGATTAAGTTGGCTTAAATACGCGTATAAAGGACCTTATGTGGAAATTTCATTTTAATTAGAATCGAATTCATTGTTGCGATTTTATTCTGTCGAGAGAAATTGAGGGTAATTAATTTTTTTTCTCGTAGTGAGCGCAATACCTACCACATTTTTTTAATCCTCGAACAATACGACCAAATAAAAGTTAATTTAAACAAGCGAAACAATAGTGGTATGAACACGTGTTTCGTTTATTAAATGAAAGTGCGTGTTTTCACCTGCTGAAATTAAAATTAAGAACGCCTACACGTTTGTGCGTGTTGCACACACGCCATGCGATCAGCACGCGTCCACATAATAGATGCACACACATCATTTCAGAAAAAAATATCTTGTCAATAGCAGAAAGACTGTTTCTGAATGCGTTTAGTTAGGTATTCTGAAAGCATCTGGACAAATGTGAAATGAACAAGACAAGCGCATAAATTAGTGATGATTTATTTCATTGATTGGTAGTTTGTTCAAGTGCCAGCTGAAAGATGGCATTGCTTGAAAGACAAGTTTTAGACGTTTCAAGTACTACTTGAATTGACTTGAACGTTCAAATAATTTAATGGGGGCGAAACCGCTACATATATAGCCGCTCTGGTCGCTAGCGAATCTACATAGTTTTGCTTATCGAAATTCACTGCAAATTGCGCGACATCTGTTAAAGAATAGATGGACCAAGATCTGACTTATTTGCCACGTGCTTTAGCCGAAAACATTAGGAAAGATCGAGAGGTGTGGAAAATTCTCAAAAACTGGTAAAGCAGTTTGCGGCTTTGTTATAACCCCTAGAAAATTTCCAAAGCTACCGAAAATTAGAGGAAAAAAATACTTATATTTTGACGAAAGATTTGTTCGAATAGCCATTAATTAAGTAAAATATGAATAAAAAACCTCGATCAAATATTAACCACTCGCTTGCTAATTAGCGGAAAAAGATAAAAAAAAAACTGTCTGTCCATTTATTGCTAAATCTGTTCTCTCTCTAAATCTATATCAGATATTTTCTAGGATAATTAATAGTGTCTGAAACTGCTTTTCCGCGTTAAATTCCCTGAGCTGCTAAGCAATAACGTTTCACGCATAAATTTGGAAATTTTTGCGTGAAATCTTGGTCCATCTATTCTTCAACAGATGTCGCGAAATTTGCAGTGAATTTAGATAAGCAAAACTATGTGATTCGCTAGCGAGCAGAGTAGCGGTTTCGCCCCCTTAATTTCCAAAAATTTAGTAGAAAGCGGAAATTAAATAAATAGCGGCCCGAAGGCTAATAAAATAAAGTTGCACCAACAAATAACAGCCCCACTTTTCCCATATAATTATAAGCAATTTTTTTGACTGTAAAAAAAAATATAGAGCGCACACTTTAAAAGCTCAATAAAAAAGCGCTGAAACGTGTTATTATCCTGGAAAACAGCACCGCTTTATACATGTCGAAAGGATCATTAGTCATTGTTGAGCATTTTGTTAACTCTATATAATAATATTAAAAAAGTGTGCAAAGTGTTTATGGCCTTCTGGATTTTTTCCGTTTAATTTGTATTAGTGAAACCACCCTTTTTATATTTTTTGACCGAGAAATTATTTAATTATATAGCGCGGGCCTGCCAAACAAATTGAGCGCTACTTTTCTTTGCGCTCGGTGCTCCTGATGATGATGATGATGATGATATAATAAATTTCGGCGCGTTTTGTTTTATTTTTCGAAATGCATCATCGTAAATTTTTGAAACGCTTTATTTAGTACATTGTATGCAAATAATACTATATTTATACAATTTAATACCTTTGCAACGGAGATTGTAAATAATCATTTCTAGCGTCTATTTATTACCGGTAAGATTACCCAGATCGTAAAATGAGGATTATACAGAGTGGCTTAGCATATTTAATTTTCGTTTTCTACGTTTTGTAATTTATAGAAAATTAAAAAAGAACAAAAAATATTTTTTACAATTTTTTAAAATATTTTAAAAATCCAAAAATTTGTTTTGACACAATTTTATCTAAATAGCAAAATCCTGCATCAATTAGTCAACTAAATAAATATTTGCATAACAAATGTATTGTAAAAAAAAACCCAACAAAAGAATGATAGGAAATTAGCATAATTTAATAAATATTAAAAATGTTGTAATACGATAACCATTAATATCTTAATACATTCTTGAAGAATTTTTTCCTGATTAACTTATCTTTGAAGAAATGTTTTGGCGGACGACACGAGAGACCACCAGTGCTTTTCAAAGCCAGTCATTAATTTGCCCACGATTTCTGTCAAATCTTTTACAGCAAAATTACTTTTTTTTTAATGACTAGTCATCATCGTTTAACTTTCTATTCATTAATATCAGAAAAAAATAATCGAATCTAATTTTCGCTTTATTAGGATTAATTATTTGTGGTCGAGGGCCAATTTGAAGGGTTGCAAAATTAATTGTAAAAAAAATTAATAATTTTTTTTTTGTTTTATTATTTTCTTTTACACCTTTGATGAAGAAGGCCGGTATTTAAATTTCCTTTGCATGCCTAGCCTAGAGCGACAAAGGCCTCAGTTTAAATGATGTATCAACATATTTTAATATTTTAAGAGTGTAATGAGATGTAATTTCATGTTCTGGTTGAAAGTGAGTGTGGAATTATTGTAATTATGATTAATGTTCACACATTCTCTGTGATCATGTCCAATTTACTTATGGCTTATTAAATTAAACTGATATTTTATCGACAGCTTTTATATGCGCCTGTCACACGAAAAAAATCAATTTAACTTGTCAAGGATTATTCGAAATCAGTTCGTCAAAAATTTCTCCTATTTATTATTCAATAATTTTGAATAAAAAAATAAATATTTTAATATTAAAATATTTTTTTTTTTTAATTTACAAAATATATAAAAAAAATTTAAGAGGGCAAAACCGCTACATATGACGTAGTTTTGCTTATCTAAATTCACTGGAAATTTCGCGACATCTAATAGATAATAAAAATATTTTTTTATTAAAAATTTTTCAAAAAGTGTATTTAAAATCATAATAAAAAATAAATTCGCGTTAAAACTAATTTAAAATTAAGCCCCGCCCCTTTACTATTGCGAAAAAGCCATCCTGAAAACATCAGGCGGCTGCGCGATTTCGATCAGAATCGTGTTCAATTTTTTTTCCCGATTATCTCGCGATAAAATAGCAAAACTATTACAAAATCCTATAAATATATCTGATAAGTCTATAAATTAATAATAATGGGTGAAAAATTATCCACGAGCCTGATCACGATTTCACACCTGCCTCACAAATATGTGCCTATCATCTTTCCACACTGCACACGATATTCTTACAAAGTCATCGCCTTCTGTTTATTATTGATAGCGCAGTAATAAATTAATAGCTATTTATGCAACCAGTTAGGAAATGCATTTTTTTGTGTAACGAGCGGATTTCTGCGGGACGAGCGCAGCGAGTTCTGCAAAATAACGCGAGTTACACAAAATAGCATTTCCTAACATGTTGCATACAAGATTTTTTCTAATTTTTACAAGAACCTTCTCAAAAAAGAGTTTTTTAAACTTATGATATTAATAATTTAGTGAATTTTATCAAAACAAGTAGGCTTTATTCGGAACTTTTCATCACCAGTTGTGAAATATTTTTCATTACATCACCAGTTGCGTAAAATGTGCCGTTTGCCAACTACAATCGATTTTGAAAAGTCACATTTTACATGCCAAAATTAGAAAAACAAATTAACGAACGGTATTAAGAAAAAACGGAGATAATCGAGCGTCTATGACCCGCTTTATATTATTATAAATATTTTATGGAGAGCTTTGATTGAATTTAGATAAATCGAAAAGTCAATCGGATTGATAGGAATCGAGAAATGTGCAGTTGGAATCTTGGTACGAAGATGCAAGTGCTTTTCGAGACAGGTTTCGGAATGGGAATTTACTATATGGAGTTCGTCCTGTCACAACAAGATAAGACACGCTCGATGTGCGAGTGTAACAAGAAAATGTTAGATATGTTACAAAATGTCATCTCCCCTGTTTCTGGCGACGACATGATCGAAATGGAATTTCAAATTGCTTTTAGCACTCACTGTGTTCGACGTTTGGGTGCTAAGGGGTTTCGCGCGTTGGGATATTTGACCAAATATAGTATATTGTGTTATTAGGATTAAAAGTGTCACTTTGTTTGATGAGCAATATGTTTGCGTTTGCGAGGCGTAGCCGAACTAATTCAAATATTGCGAATCCAACAAAGTACTTTTAATCCGAATAACACACACTATTTTTTCTCCAACCGAGAAAATTATTATAAAATCATTAATTTAAAAATTATCTAGACATTTTGTACTGTAATTATTAGGTAGCCATGACACTTTACATATTATTTGATCTGTCAAATCAAATCATCATGCGCACTGCAATTATTAACGCAATGTCCGATCTCGATGACGAAGAACTACCAAATACGCCGCCTGAAGTGGCTCTAATAGCAAAAGAAGTGGTTTCAAATCTTTTACTAATACAGTAGGTACTTTTTTGATAGGAGAAAAAGTACTTTTTCGTCCTAGGAGAAAAATTATTGATGTCGCCTAGGAACAAATTCATTTTTTTACTGTTTAAAAATTGGCCACTTTTTTGACAGATATTAGAATTAAAATGAAGCTCTTTTTGACGGTTGGAGAAAAAAATTATTTTGCATTTTTTTTCGGTGTAAAGTCGAATAAGATTAAGCGCGCGATAGATCCAGCTAATGAAACGCTTGAAAGTAATTTGTCTGTGTAATTAATAATTACGAAAATATTTATTATTCACCATCATAGGTGTATCGATATCATATAGCCGGACGTGACATGCGTGTTTTCGAAAATTAATTAATTACTAAACAATCAGTCTCATCAGATTCTATCGCTACTCACCTGTCTTCGAAATATTAAAAACCGAATGAAAGCTAATTACTCTATGTATTTATCTAATTATTTTCCTTATTTAATTAGAAAGTCCTCTATTAGGAAATTATTGTTGTTTAGCGTTAGAAATAAATTTTCTATCTATCTACCAGATATTATAAAGTGAAGCTGAGAGGAGAAAATAAAACAAAAGGAACAACACCTTATATTATCGAAGGCCAACATTCTGATGCTTATCGTAAAATGTTAATGGATTTAAATTGGTTCGAATACATATTACCTTTTTTTTCTTTTTCAATTTCTTATCGTTTATTATACACCACCCCCGTGATGGCATAAATTACTATAAATTTCGAAAAACGGCCTTGATCCATACCAGAAGTAAAAAACCATAAATTTAATTTAATACCAAAGAAGTGGATGGTCGATGATGGGGCCAAAGTGGACCGCTCTAATTCAACCTGATACCTCTTCGATCATCGCTTTACAAATTGACATCCATCAATTTAATATTAATGAATAGGATTTTTTTTTATTATTAATAATAGCGCTGTCTCGAAGTTGTCGGCACCCAGCATTGCATCATAGAGAAAAGAGCGCGAATGATTGGCGAGAGCTTAGGAGAGAGTGAGGAAAATATATAATAAACACGCGTATTTATAATTACTGTATTTCGGTTATGCGTTGAGGGTTTTTGATGAAAATCATGTCAAAATATTCTGAAAGGATTAATCTGTTTCCTAAAGCTTTTTATTTAAAAATAGTGGATAATTAAAGACATATTTGACAATCAAAAATAAATAACCATAATTAACAATGATTAATTAAAATTATTCAAATTTAGTGAGCTTCGTGCCCTAGAGAATTTTTTTCTGAATATTTTGACATGATTTTCATCAAAAACTATCAACGCACAACCGAAATACACTAATTATAAATAGGCGTGTTTATTATATATTTTTCTCACTCTCTCCTAAGCTCTCGCCAATCATTCGCGCTCTTTTCTCTATGATGCAATAGAGAAGTCTGCGCGCGAATTTATCGCGCACTTTGCGCCCAGCGCGCCAATTTTAAAATTCAAATGTTGCAAATAATTCAACAATATTTATCATTTCGTAAAAGCAGTCAATAAAACTCGGAATCGAACGGCAATTTTTCTTCGCACTCAAAATTTATATTATTACATTATCAACACCGATGATCAGTATTTATGCGAATTCAATCAGAAATTTAATAGCAGCTTACTGCGTTATCTCGATATTATTCATCCACCCTTAAGTCAATACTATAATTAAAAATTTCCATTTTTTATACCTGGCCAGCGGTCTTGCATTCGAAATTAATTAATTAATATACCGACAGTCTCGCTTTCTACAGAAGCGGGAATTAAATCTCTAAATCGAATTTCGGGCCCTAATTTTGTCTAACATTTTTTTAAGTGGTTTCAAGTATTCGTCAAAAATTCGGACCACCCTGGCTAATTGAACTAAAATGCAGTTTTCGGACAGGCGGTATACAAGTTGCATTTTTCGCCGAAAGGCCCTGATGCGATCAGATAATTTTCGCTTATAATATATCGTAAAACAGTCGTCACCAAAAATTTTCGGCGGGTCAGAAGTCATGAGACGCTGATGCCCATCGATGATGCATTCCGAAGGGCGTTGTTGAATATTCGCTGGCAATTTATTGATAATTTTTTTTCCATTAAAATGGAACAATAAATAGGCGTAAAAGATTCGATCCCGAGCGCGCAGTAATCGAATCGTAATTGTTAGAGACTGTGTAAGGAAATTACATGCACTTTATACGCATTTTTGCAAAAATGCCCCTTTTGCTGTATATATAACGTTTAGGCGTACAACAATGACGCAACATTTCTGTCAAGATGTTATCTTAATCTGTTTTACTGCACACTAACAATAGGATACTACTTCAGATAACTCACCATTTTTTTTCTTCTTCCATCCGATCCGTTGGGCTGCGAACGACGACAACTTGAGAAGTCGCCAATAATTGTGGCCGTTTACAATTATTATCATATTACTCGTTGGTTTGAGGAAGTTGTCGTCCGAATAATCGTCAATCAAAAATCGCACCTGGAAAAAAATAAGAAACAATTTAAAAAAATATCTAACAGTTTTTTAATTTTTTTAAAATAATATATAAAGCAAATAAACGTCAAATTTGTCGAGTATAAGGTAAACTTCGGTTTGCCCGTGGTGTGACCGTCGGCGCAGAGCGCTGCGCGCTGCCCTAATTTGCTAACTTATAATTTTTGTTGCTAATTTTAGATTGTCATTCAATTTTGAAATAGTAGTCTAATTATTGCCTAATTACACGATTTCAAAATTGCTCGCCGATGATGAATACAATAGAAAAATATTATGTAGAACGCTTTGATCGAGAGAGTATTTAAAGGCAATTGCATTATTGAATCAATTATTAATGTGGTACTACAGCAAAATGTACATCTATTGAAATTGCTGGGCTTTTGTACGGTTAATTACACATATTACACAGTACTATTTTAACGGTCCGTTGTTTCTTTGCACGTTTTACATACCCATACAATATTATCGCATGTGCTCGTGGCGAAAACAAATTACTATTTTATTGCACTATCGATGTTTGTTTGTTTCGTCGATCTAATTAGGCTCATTACGGCCGACAATAGTCGAAATTGGAAAATTTTCGAATTAAAATTGGAAACAATTAATTTTTGAAAGTAATTAGCACACTTAAAATAATTCCAAAAAAATCCTGAGCGGTTATTTAAGGACGATATGAAATACCTGCGACTAGAAAAAAATTCCAAAAAATTAATAAAGTACCCCAAAAAATTCCAAAAGCACCCAAAACAAATATTCAAAAAATATTTCCAGTTTTTTAAAAAATTACCCATTATTACAAAAAAAATCTCAGACGTGTCAAAAAAATTACCCAGACTTCCTAAAAAACTATATTAATAAAATTTCCAAAGAAATTGTAGAATTTTCAAAAATTACCCAAAATACCCAATAAATTCTGAAAATTTCTAAAAAAGTACTTAAACTAATAAGAAATTTTTAAACTTCTTAAAATATTATATAAAAAATAGATAGAATACTCGATAAACTGTCCAAAATAATACCCAAATTTTCCAAAAAAATACCCGAATTTCCCATTAAAAAAAATATTGCTTAGAAACTACCCAAAAAATATCTTGATTCTAAAATAATAAAAAAAATTGTCATACATTTCTAGGGGCCACTAAAAAATACCCAAAAATACCCATAATTTTTCAAAAACTACCCAAATTACCCATTTTTTCCGAAATTTCTTAAGTTACAACATATGGACTGCCATAAAATTACCTAAACTATTAAAAAAATTCCCTAAAAATCACAAAAAAAATCTAAAAAATACCCAATTTACCCAAAAAACTGCAAAATCTTCAAAATTTCATACAAATAAATACTGTAACTTCTCAGAATACCCAAAATGACTATTTTTTCAAACATAATATTGGGTAAAATAAGATTGGGTAATCAATATTACCCACTTTTTTTTTTGAAAAATACTCAATGATTCTAGCTACAATTATTTCTATTGTTAAACGGTTTTTCGATGATAAATCACCAACTGTTGCATTATTTGCCATCGCAGCAATCTTATCTCCAGCAAACCTTCAGAACCGATTTTTTCGGTTTGTTGCAGATCTAGCTGGTGCTGACCTTTAGTTTAGATATGCAAGTAGATAAATAGTTATATAAACACACGGATCTGTGTGAGTGCAAGTTTATGTGTACTACGTATATGCATGTGCAGTGGAGGCAATTATCGGTTGCAAATGATAACAGCGGGTGGTGAAGTTGACTGATGTGGATTTCTGCGTGCATGCGGCACTACTGCGGCGTAGGTGGCGTAATATAGGAGCGCACCGCAGCATCTACCGGTTCTACCACCACCTCCTAGGATTTTACGATTACGCGTTTTTTTTTTTGTGGAAAATATTTTTCAAGAAGAAACATCTTAATTGCCGGACGGGCCGTAAAAATATGATTTTAAACACGGTGTTTAGAACAAACGATCATAATATTTATAATATAGCACCTTCTTCTCGTTAGTCGCTCGTAAATTTGATGATGATAATAATAATAACGGGCACGGGTTGAATGTGCGGCCCTTTTTTCAGGCCGCTGCTCGGTCAATTTTATTACATAATACAGCTGTCGACCATTATTTTTTTTTTTGGAGGCCCTCCTACATAGTTAGAAATTAATATCGTCCCGGTATACCACCGAAATTAAGCTGGACGAAAAATATTGGTTTTTTATTTGATTAATTAATTTTTGAGTTTTCGACCGGTCACACCTCGGGCAAGCAAAAGTTTACTTCATGTCAACATTTTTATTTTGAAATAGCAATTATTTTATTTATTTGCAATAACTAGTACTACAGATAGATATAAATAACAATCTTTTGAAAAAGGGAAAAATCGCAAAAGTGAACTGTAAATCGACCTGTTAATCTTGACTATAAATATAAATAATATGCACTGGAAACGTCAATTATAATCGGTGATAAATCTCGAGTAAACCACATATTCAGTCAACAATAAAATATTAAGTGGTGAATTTATTGGACACGCAAGCATTTTTAGGCAAATCGACATTTTTACCCAATTTGAAATATTTACCCAATCGGGTAAATTATTTTTCAAAAATTTATTATTGGGTAAATTTGTATATATTTTAATTGAAAATCAAATTGAATATTTCTTTGAAAATTTTCTTACCCTCATTGGGTAAGTTTTACCCAAAAATATTACCCAATTTGGGTACGTTTGAATACTTTTACCAATTTTTTTTGTGGTCTAAAAATAGCAAAATCCGCAACACCCTGTAAAGTGTCGATACTACATACAGCATTTTCGCTCTAATAATATAAAATCGCAGATAGGTAGGTAGGTAGTGAACGTGTGGATGTACAGACGACGGTATGTGTATGTGCATGTCTAGAGATGTATATTATAGACAGACAGCGGCCGTATTTCCATTGACAGCGATCAAAAACTAGCCGGTGCAATGTGGGAGTCTTTGAACGACTATGCGAGAGCGCGCGTTCTCTATAAACTTGTATGCTGACCGCACCCGTTCGTCGTTCTTCTCGCAAGCTCTGGCTTGGTCTTGGCTCTTGGAAGCCACCTACCGCTTCTCGGCAGTGATTTTATAATTTTATTCCAACATACCATAGAAAAAAAAAAAAAATATTTGAAAAAATCGAAAATACCCAATCAAATACCCAAAAAATGGGTAATTATAATGGGTATAATTTATAATATTTAATATTACATAATGTAATGCCCAATATTAATATTATTACCCAAATTTAAAATAAGATAATAATTATTACCCAAAAATATTTTTAAAATTTGGGTAATTTTTAAAAATATTTTTAAATAATTAAAAATATATTTTAAAAATTATATTAATTATAAATATTTTTCAATTAACGACACAATTCAATAAAAAAAATTAATTTCTATCAATAAGCCATAAAAAAGGTCCCATAAATAAGGGTCCCTGCTACCCCCATGTGAAATTCGACCCGTCGACAAACAAATACTTGTGTGCACTTAATTTAATAATAAAAATATAATTAATGACGGTGAGAATTTTAATTTCGTATTATGATTGTTACATGACTCGAAATGAAAGTCGCGCAATATGCCTTGCCATATATTATTTATAACAATAAACAAGTGATAGTGTTTTCTCTTCGGTGTAGTCACGACTTGTCGGTTCTAGGATCCAAAGTAGCCGGTGGCCACCGATTGCCTATGTTGTTTTCATATTATTGTACTCGTACTATGTGGCACGATTAGAGATTTCGAAAAAAATAATTTTCAAAATTTTTAATTATATTGTTGCGCTATTATTATTAATAAGGCAGGATTTTTGTGCAATTCCATTCAGTTTGCTTAAACTGAAATCTAAATGATTATTATTGCATTAAGGTGTAAATAGATGGTGAAAGTAACACCCACACCCTCCAGTCCTGGTACAGATGATTTAATCTGCACATTAGCCAACGCGGTTTAGTGTATGATATATTTACAAATTATAATTAATGACGGAATTACGCGCGCAGCAAGTTGAAAACATTTAAGAAAGCGTAGTGCTCTAATAGTGCAATATTGTAATTTCTTAATTCGGTCATGTCCAATCTTGTTTGTATATTATGTATTTATGTACAAATGCCGTGACTTTTCTTTCAAGAATATAATACAAATATTTTATAAATGTGTGTGTGCTTATCAATACGAATTTATCAATTAGCGCTTTTATGTAATCGTAGCGCAATATAACCGAATTTGGATTTTTTTTTTAATTATTTCGTAATTTTTTTGATGATATTTAGTTTTTAAATAGTGTCAAAAATTGAATAAAAAATATTTAAATATGAAAATAATAAATTTTTTTTAAATATTTTTTTTATAAATAAATAAATAATTACATAAATAAATAAATAAACTAATTAATATTTAGCTTTTCGGTTTTAGGATTTTATTTTCCGTTATATTAACAAAAAAAATTAAAAAAGTCATAAAAAAAATTATTTGATTATTTTCAAAACTCGACATGGAAATTAATAAAATCATACATTATTAATTTCCATGTCGAGTTTGAAAATAATCAAATAATTTTTATGATTTTGGTAATTTTTTTTGTTAATATAACGTCAAATAAATTCAAAAAACAGGAAAACTAAATATTAATTAATTAATTTATTTATTTATGTAATTATTAATTTATTTATAAAAAAAAAATAAAAATATTTTTTAATTATTTAAATATTTATTATATTGTATATACATATATTTAAATATATATTTTCAGATTAATTTATCACTTTTTATTTAAAAAAAAAATGCCTTTAACATAAAAAATAACGTTTATTTGAAAACAAACATATTTTATTAATTTTCATGTCGAGTTTTGAAAATAATCTAATCAACGATATATTTTATATTAAAGGCAATATTTTTTTAAAATAAAAAGCGATAAATAAACTAAAAATATGCATTTAAATAATTTATTCCTTTATGTAGCCAAAAAAAATTAGATCCGCATCTGCCTTAATAAGATCCGCAAAAATCTGTAACTTTCCGCATTTCCTATTTCCCACGTCCACTTCATCTACTCACTCAATTTGACACAAATCTTTTCAATATTATAAATTAAAACTGTATAGAATGTCTTCCTGCTTCCTGATGGTACAGAGAGAATTAGGGATGTTACCCTTATTCACACACAATGACCGCCACCCCTATTTATTCGAAAGGTCGATTGCATAACAAGGCCTAAATACACTTGTGTGCGCGATGCATTCGGCTACTTTACGCCTTTTTTCCCACGACCAGCCACCCTCTGCTGATGCCACCCTCATTTTTCGCACATAAATTCATGTCATTTACCATGAGAGAAAAATTCAATCAATTAAAAAAAATAATAATGACAAATATTTTATTTTATACTAAAAATATATCCGATATCATCCGATCCGAGTTCCCGGTACTAATTAGCGATATTAATAGTCAATAAATAAAATAATGCACACCTGTAAATCTCGTCGTTTATTTCTTGCAGATTTTTGTCAAAGGCACGATGTCCCATTTTCCCAGCCCAATAAGCGCAAAATCGGTGGTTATTTTATTAGAGTATAATAATGCATATGGTCACGATTATTGCGGTTATCGTTTTGTAAAAGCCGTGTGTGTGTTTTTGTTAAAAGCTCATTGCATGCACTGGAAAATGTACTGAATGCGACAATTGGGAATCTTCTCCGATTAATCTGCTCAGCAATAATTTAGCGTTTCGTTTTGTGGTTTATTGCAGTTGGTGCTCATCTTCATGCTAGTCGAGCTGCGGAAATATGCGAACGATTTGCAAGTGCATCGCAATATTATCTGCATATTTTGAATTAACTTTGAGATGGTTGGAGGAGATCTGCATAGCGGGGAAATTATAAAGAAGAGATTTTAAAATGCAAAGAATTTCGAAAAATTTAAATTTGGCGCTCAAATACATTTATTTAATTTCATATTAATTAATTTTATTTCCCTTAATCAAAAATCCATCAACCAGATAATTCGATCCCACAGGACCTGCATCATGCAATAATGGACCACAATAGAAATCAAGCAGTCACAAAAAAAAAGTGCATCACATCTCACGGGATTTGCGAAGCAAATAGCAATTCCCACGGGTAAAATACAATTACGCTTCCAAACATCTACTAGCACTCTATATAAATAACGGCCCTAATGAAAGGGCCACCATCGGCTTAACGGCGGAGGGTAGTCTTTGTTATAGATCTTGTTTTCATCGGCACACTTTGATAATGTGGATGGATTGGATTGCTTGCTGCTCGACGAATTTGCACAGTGTTTTGTTACTACACTGCCATTACACCCCATTTCCTTCAAGTGCAGTGCAGTGCAATGGTTGGTGTCTATGCGGTTGAATTTATTAGAAGGGATGATGATGAGCGCGTTTGATTTCATTAAATTTACAATAAACATAAGTTGCTTGCGCTTGCGTTTGATTGATTGACGCGTGGCGATTTATTTGTACAAACATTTAATTTTTTTTTTGGATAAGTTGAACGTTGTTGAAGGGGTGGTTCGAGGGTGGACTTAATTTATGGTCAGCTGACTCATTTGTGGCACTATTATTGTTAGATTATTTTATTATTGGATTTTAGTTCGATTTTTTTCAATAAATAATTTTTTTGGCTCCAAAAATATTTTTCAAAAATTTTCAAAAATTCAAAAAATCTATAAAACTATTTTAATATTTTTTAAAATAATTTTATTCGACTTTAATTAAATTTTCTTAAATAAATATTGCAACAAAACAATTTTGGCGCCAAAAATATTTTTCAAAATTTTCCAAAAAAATTAATTTTCTTACAAAATTATCAATCGATTGAAACTTGTTTCGCAATAGTACGCGGTGCGGTAAAAGTCTTAGAAAATTGTGTGGCGGGGCCCATCACGAAAAAGCCACGATTAGTGAGTGCAAGTCCAATATAATAAAATGATATTTATATCACACAACCCATTAACCTAAACAATGGTAAGGTTATGTGACAGCAAAGGGCGTGACTGATTGATACAACCATCAGTCGGGCCGATTTCCAAGACCGCCAAGCGCTTTTTAACTCAGTCACTTCCTTACTGACCCCTACGGGTCATATTTCTCGAACTATTCAGTAAAAGCTACTTGTTTTCGTGATGTAATGGTGATTTTGCTAATTTTTGCCTAATTTGGAAGCAGGAAGACAAGTTTGAAAATTTTTGCAAATTTTTGGAATTTTGGCGCGCTTTTTTATTTTACAGTTTTAAATGAAATATTTTACTAAATATTTTTTTTTCAAATTAATAAAAATATTATTCGATTAAAAAAATTAATAATTATAAAAAAAAAATGATGCAAAAGTCAAAAAAAAAATTAGGGGGGCAAATAAATTTCGAAAAATTCGCGTTTATTTAATTTTTATATCGAAAATACTTTAAAGTAAATTAATAAACTAAATTAAATAATTTTCTTTAATAAAAAAATAAAATAAAAAAATTGCTGGGGGGCCAGATAAATTCCCCAATTGCCCATAACGATTCCAATGTGTTAAAAATGGTATTGAAAATGGATCGAAAATTATTTATGCCCATTTGTCCGTTCGATGCGTTGAACATCCATAAATAATACAGACAGAGAGCGCTTTTATGGTTTATTAATTAATACAAAGTAAACATGCGACCACCATCATAGAAACGATAATTTATGCAAACACAAGCAGAGCATTACCGGTTCAGGTTCAAACATGCACATGATTATTTATTGGACCAAATACATTGTTAATAGACGACAGCTAACATTTATCTCCGCCATATATTTTTTTCCAAATTTTATGTAAACTACACTACTTGGTCTGACTAAGCAAAGCAAATCCCCATCCGTTCCGAGGACCAAAATTAATTTTTTTGGGGAGGTGAAAACACGTGTAAACATTAATCGAATTCGTGCCGGATGCTGCTTGTTTCCTATTACGGAGGTGAGAAACGCATCAGCTGATGCACTTTCGAAAAAGACTAAATAGATGCGTGAGGGTGCATTATTTGTTTACTAATGAAAAATTCATTACCGAAATTTCGGCAGCATCTGGCACCATTCCGCTTAATTTCAAGCGAAATAAATGGCTTTGTTTGAATATTGAACAACAACATGTTGGTCGCTTTTTGGGCGAGCATTCAATTTAATGGAGCGCAATTTAGACTTAATTAGTTGCTGGAGGGGTAGTTTTAGTCATCCGGAGAATAATTTGGATTTTTGGTGGGGGGTTTTAGTTGCGAGTTAGAAAAAGATTGAGATATTTTGCGATGAGGACAAAATTTGAGCAAAATTGAAGAAAATTGGTGGTGGCCATCGAAAAGTGAACGCGGAAAAATTTGAATATCTTTTAAACGAATCGGACGATTTTCACGAAATTTGGTACACATAGTCTATATACCCCCAATTGTTGAAGGTGCAAAAAAAATTGAAGATTTATTATGGGGTGCAATTTATTTAAGGGATGAAGTGTAAAAATTGCATAAAACCAATAATTTTATCTTAAAATGCGTATATTTTTGGAACCGATGAAGATATCTGACTCAAAATTTCTGACAGGTGTCAAACAATAGTCACAGGTGTCAAATAAAATGACAGATATCTAAAAAAAAAATTCGTATGTCGAGAAAAAAATTAATAAAATCAACTATGGTCAGTAAAGGATTGGTCAATACGTATTAGTGGTCAAAGGACAGACAAAGGGAACCCAGTCATGTAAGTTAGATATTGTTCAAATAAATGTAGTGACTTTCATGCTCCCATTACGACGACAAAACGAACTAAAACGTGATCGCTTATCTTAATTCCATATTAATCGGGTGACTGGTGTTTTTCTACATTCTTTATTTCGTGATTTATAACACCTTGCTCTGTCCGATGGTGGTACCCGAACCGAAAGAAAGCAAGCGCGACAAGTTGGTTGCCGTGCAAACATTCTATCAACCAATAAATCAAGCCGGATTTATAAATATGCAAAGCCATATAATGCATTTAGCCGTCACATTACCGTAATTGTTGTTTTACTATACGATTGCAGTAACAACAAACTAATGACAGTTATTAACAATAAAGCCTCACACAGTTTTCTCAATTATGCCAACGTGTTCGGACGGTCACGATATTTCACAAAATGCTCTTTACTGAATTTATCAACTCGGAATTGGATTATTTTATTAGAAATTCAAAGCAGCCTCCCAAGTAATTACTTTATTATTTGGATTTGAGAAAGTCACTTGCCCTTTCAGCTAGATCTCTGAAGATCTTGATATATATTTGTTATTATGTATAGTAGTATATGGTTCATAGAGAATTACGTTGCAACTTTAATTACAAACCGTAATCATATTCATGCAAATTGGTACGGATTTAATGTCAGCTATAATTATTATGTGCGTTTCGAAAAAGTTTTTATTTTAAAAGTAAATTACAAAACTGTATTACATTATTTATTGTTTGATGTTAATTGACTTGCTCAATGAATATGAAATATGAGCCTATACATGTAATTATGCAAAGTTGAGTGCTTAGTTGGTGATTCCAGTCGAGTCGCTCCAATTTGGAGTTCCAGTCGAAACGGACCCATTTGGAGTTCCAGTTGAGTCTGGAGTTTCGGTGTGAGTTCCAGTTGAGTCGGACCAATTTGGAGTTCCAGTTGAATCAGACCAATTTGGAGTTCCGGTTGAATCGGACCAATTTGGAGTTCCGGTTGAATCGGACCAATTTTTAGAATCAGTAGAACTTTCTGTTGAATCAGAAGAATTTGGAACTCCAGTGGTAGATTCAGGGGAATCAGAAGAATTTGGAACTCCTGTGGAAGATTCAGTGGAATCGGACCAATTTGGAGTTCCGGTAGGAGTTCCAGTTGAATCGGATGACTCTTGAGTTCCAGTTGAATCGGACCAATTTTGAGAATCTGTAGAACTTTCTGTCGAATTTGGAACTCCCGTAGAAGATTCAGGGGAATCGGACCAATTTGGAGTTCCAGTTGAGTCGGAAGAATTTGGAATTCGTGTCGAGGATTCAGAGGATTCAGAAGTACTTGGAACTCCCGTGGACGACTCAGTGGAGTCGGACCAATTTTGAACGTTTACGGAACTTCCAGTTGACTCGGACCAATTTGGAGTTCCGGTGGGATTTCCGGTAGTACGACTTCCGGTCGAACCAGACCAATTTGGAGTTCCGGTAGGATTTCCTGTAGTATGACTTTCGGTCGAACCCGACGAATTTGGAGTTCCGGTAGAATTTCCTGGAGTGTGACTTCCGATTGTAGTCCAATTTGGAGTTCCGGTAGGATTTACTGTTGTATGACTTCCGGTCGAACCCGACGAATTTGGAGTTCCGGTAGAATTTCCTGGAGTGTGACTTCCGATTGTAGTCCAATTTGGAGTTCCGGTAGGATTTACTGTTGTATGACTTCCGGTCGAACCTGACCAGTTTGGAGTTCCGGTATGACTTCCGGTGGGACTTCCGGTTTGACTTCCGGTTGAACCCGACCAATTTGGAGTTCCAGTAGGAAGAGCATCTGGCAATATTCGATTATAAATTTTCTTTCGATATTTTGAGGAATATTAAATACTTACTTATGGATGCAAATGCAACCAAAACGATTGCGGCAAAAGCTCTTAATTGAGCTAGAAAATTGAAATAAAAAATATTTTATTAATAAAAAAATATTTTAAAATTATAAAATATTTATTATAATATTTGTACTTACTCATTGTTAATGTTGTTTGATCGAACTGTACCGTTGAGTAAAAATCCGATCCCTTTTATACCCAAAAACTTGACACATCTTATCACTTATCACCGATTACTAATTAAAATCCGCAACAATCCTAATTATTTAAATACACTCCAGATTAACGCCGAGGGTAATTATTAAGAAAATCTCAAGTTCGAATTTCTTAATAGTTAATCGCATAAAAAATACAATATATGACACAAATAAACGCGGATTATTCTATTATCTGTTACCGCGAATTAATTCAACTAGTAACAATGCCATCGAAAAATATTCCGCTCTTCAAAATATTATTTTTAGATCGAAGAATAAAAAATTATTCAAAAAAATTAAAATGCATAAATAATTAAATAATTTATATTACCTATATTCCAATTAATCAAACTGCATATTCTCCCATACTCCAGTTCGGTTGACCTTTCGCTTCTATTGTCCTTTAGCAAAAGACTCCAGCTACTAACCGACTACTGCAAAAATGTCAAGTGTAAATATCTATCATTTTGTAACATAGCGCAGAATGAAAAAATGTTAAATAAACATTTTTACATTTGTATCAATAGAAAACATGCAACACAGTTTTTGTTACAACATTTCTCTACTTGGGTGTCCCATCCACTCCGTTTAACAATAATAATAATATCAAAGCATTTCTTTAACGTGAAAGAAACTCGTTCCTATTTTTTTTTTATGCAATATTAGTCAGATATTTCAAATGCTAATTGATTGCGGTGGGTTTTTGAGCCAATTTTGGGCGGGGAGCCACAATAAATGTTTTTAAAAATTAAAAAAAAAAATAATTTTGCGTGAGAAAAATTTTAAAAATATTTTTTTGCTATTTTAAAATTTTTTAATATTTTTTTTTTTTAGTTTTTTTTACTAAAAAAATATTTTTTATATAAAAAAAAATAAAAAAATTTGTTTAGATTAATTTTAGTATTTTTTTGAGCTGTTTTGAAATTAAATAATATTTTGATTTAAATATTTTGTTAAAATTGTGTTTAAAAAATACAAAAAAAGATTTAACTAATTTTTTTAGAATTATTTTTGGCGGGATATTTTTTTTTTTTGGTTCAAAATTTTGGTGCGATTTTTTTTAACGCAAAATAAACTCGTTTTAAATTTTTGGTGCACTAAAATAAATTAATATCCCGCAATAAATTAGTTGCTCCATATTAACATCCTCCTAACCGCGAAAAAAAAATTGAAATAAATGTCAAGGATTTAACAAAATTTGTTTGTTAATGACCGATCCCAAAAAAGTATAAATCAATCATATAGTAGGTACATTTTGGTGGACGACGTTGAGAATAAGACAATTAACACCATTAGGCACTTGTTGGTGGAAAACAATTGAAGGTTCGGTCGGTCGGTCGGGCGCTCATTAGCTCTACTACACCTTGAAATCTAGTGTGGTGTGATATTTATGTTTATAGAAATGTCTTTAAAAACAGTTATCCTCAACTCAATATCGTTTGAGAGAATAAAAGGATTTGTAGGCGTTTTGTGGCCTCCTCCGTTATATAATAAAGTCATACAGAAATCGCTTTTCTTGAATAATTATTATTGCAATCGAAATTTATGGCCGTTGCCTGGATGTTTACGTGGAAATCGTACAGGGTGGGTTAAATACAGTTAATCTAAAAAAATAGACAAAATAAAATATGAGAAAAAATAATAATAAATGATAATATTTTTCAATTTTTTTATAATTTAAATTTTTATTAACCAAAAATACGATATTTGCAAGCCAAATTTCTTTTTAAAAAATAATATACAAATTTTTTTATTTTTTCTCTAAGTGAAAATTTTATATTATTTATAAAAAATAAATACTAAGAATCCAAAATATTGTTTTTCTATTTTTTCTAATCTTGAAATATCTACTAGCATTTCATAAAAAAATAAATTACTGACATGTGATCTAAGGATGCTTCAAAATCTCTTATATTTCAATATCCACTTACGTTTGTGATTCCCTGAATCCTATTTCTTAGATATTAATCAAGATTGAAAATTTCTAGAAAATAGAATTCGCTTGAAAAAATTCTATCTTAAAAAATAAAAATTTTAAAAAATATTTAAATAGAAATTTAGCAATTTTAAATATTATTTAAAGTATTTCATTATATTTAAAAAAAAAATTGAACAAAAGAAAAAATTATTTCAACAAAAAAATAATTTAAAAAAAAATATTTTGTATAAAAAATTATTTTTAAAAACTAAAAATAAAGCGAAACAATTTTTTTTTGTAAATTCCTAGCACCTTACTAATTTCGATCAAATGAGTTCATACGAATTAGTGTAGCATATCAATCTTGATTTCAAAATAAATTTATTTTGTGATAAGAAAATTCTTGCAACCAACGAAAAAAATTCATCTAACATATATAAAAGCATACATGTTGTAGGTGTTTGTAATTTGACTGGAGGCACTAAAGAGAATGTCTAAATAATATTAATCAATTATCCGGGTAGATGCAATATAATACATTAATAAAGATAATTTATATATTCAGCTTTAATCAGACCAAACAGATTTGTTAAAGTAGTAATAATTGTGTGAATTATAAATAATACATATATGTATGTCTATATATAATTATGCAATTTTAGAAAGGATAATTTATCGAAAAAAAAAAAACATTTTTTCAAAAAATAGTACCAGAAGAAAAAAAAGGCAAAACGTAAAACGTTGTTGTAAAATTGACCATACATACTATAGTGTAGTACAGTTACAATACTATAAACTAGTTATAGTATCGTGCAAAAGATAAAATTGTACTTAATAAATTAAACATTGTATCTTGTTAAGTTTTGAAGTTGAAACTTACCTGACCAGTGACTTCGACTAGTACTAGTACGAGTACAGTACGGAAGTGCTATACTTTATTTACTATTCGAATCGGCAAAAATTCCACTGGTTTCATATCTTATAAACCAATAAAACCAATGTGGTGTGAACGAAACAAATCATGGTGTGCTACTTAAGATATATACAGAGTGTTCTTCAAAATTTTGTCATAAAAGTGGCCAATTTTTATACAGTAAAAAATGAATTTGTTCCTAGGCAACATCAATACTTTTTCTCCTAGAAAAAAAGTCCTTTTTCTCCTAGAAAAAAAAGTACCTACTGTATTACTAAAAGATTTGAAACCACTTCTTTTGCTATTAGAGCCACTTCAGGCGCGTATTTGGTATTTCTTCGTCATCGAGATCGGACATTGCGTTAATAATTGCAGTGCGCATGATGATTTGATTTGACAGATCAAATAATATGTAAAGAGTCATGGCTACCTGATAATTACAGTACAAAATGTCTAGATAATTTTTAAATTAATTATTTTATAATAATTATCTCAGTTGGAGAAAAAATAGTATGTGTTATTCGGATTAAAAGTACTTTGTTGGATTCGCAATATTTGCATTCGCTCGGCTACGCTGCGCTTCGCCTCGCAAACGCAAACATATTGCGCATCAAACAAAGTGACATTTTTAATTCTAATAACACAATATAGTACTATTATTTTCTATGTGCTGAAAAATTATATAAAATTTTCTAACCGTTACCAAGTAATTGCAAATTAATTTTCGCTTAATGCATTCATTCATTCAATTCGAAAATTACAGCAATCACAGTCAATTATAAATCGATCTTGGTAATTAAATGTGACAATAATTAATTTGCCCAGCAAGCAAATAGCGCAATTTGATTAATGTCCTGCTAATTTTTCTAATTTACTACTATTATTGATAAGAAAATAATTTTCCCATAGAAAACAAAAAAAAATATTTCGATATTAGAATTTATTGTTATGGTACTGTTATTAACCATTAAAAATAATTGGTTTGTAAACTTAATTGCAGATCAGATGGATACACAATATAATAAATATGAATTGAAGGTGATCTTCTTATTAGGAGAAAGTTCTACTCGGTTGCGATAATTATTTATTTTAAATATTAATTATTGCAGATAGTTCATCCATATATATTCTTAAAATCGATTAAGTACTAATTGATTGTTTAGAAACGATTAATAAAAAATTGCACAAGTCCAAGCAATTTTAACCCAGATAGCGCGAAGAAAGAACGAACAAAAAAATAAATCGAAACAATGATGCGATTTGCATAATTTTAATTTGTTGCACTTGTTCTCGAGTGGTCTCTTAGACTAGTTCTTTTATTTGATGGTGTAACCGTACTAATTGTACCCGGATATGGTGGTGGGCACTTTCCATTTAGCATTATGCATCATACACCCGCTGTGGTCAAACTGGATGGATTGCCCAATATTTTTTTTTTCAATCGCCGCCAGATATATCGAAAAATGCGACTTATCAGTTTGAATCGCTAATCATGCAAATGTGCCTACAGCCCTAGACATCAAGAATATCATATCGAGAATAACAGTTCTTTTGTTTCGGAGTCGGTCATAAATTTATTGGACTAATTGCCAATTAAAAAATAATTTTTTGAAGCTGAATAATTTTGGAAAATATATTTTTTTATTTTTGAAAATTTTATTTGATCTAAAATAATAATAAAAAAAATTTTGGTTCAATAAATTCAAAAATAATTTAATTTTTGACCCAAAAAATTATAATAATAGCAAATAAATAAATAATCTATTAGTCGGTAGCAAAGGAAGGCATTTATACCATAAAGGAGTCGAAGACTGTATGGACCTGGGGGCAAGGTGCGGCTCTGGCGCGCGGCCAGTTGAGCGATGTGACCGCTGGCCGCCCCCACACCAACCTGTCCTCGCATCGCACTTACATAAATTCATCTTTAACTACCTAACTAATAGATTGATTTACAATATTGAATTGTTTATAATTTTTTGCTACTTAAAAAAATTATTTTAAAAAATCTTAAAAAAAATATTTTAAAAAGTATTTTTTTTTTAGGAAATTAAATTGAAATAAAATAATTTATTATATTCATTATTATTTATTATATTATTTATTACTCAAAAACAAAAAAAAATATTTTAAAATATTTCTTATTATTCTTATTT
The DNA here is from genome assembly GCA_963556235.1 of Cryptophagus acutangulus. Taxonomy (NCBI): domain Eukaryota; kingdom Metazoa; phylum Arthropoda; class Insecta; order Coleoptera; family Cryptophagidae; genus Cryptophagus; species Cryptophagus acutangulus. Next base: position 4,309,797 of record OY744569.1, read on the forward strand.
ACTTTTACAATTTTTTTTTTTTTTTTTTTTAGCAACAAAATATTTTTCAAAATTTATTTATTAATGCGCCCCCTAATAAATTATTAATAAATAATATTTTTTCTAAAAAAAATCGTACCATATCTCAAAAATTAATTAATTACCGTTGCGGGTCCGGCTAATGGGCCGCATGATATTTGTAAATAAAATTATAGAACATTATTAATGAGATCCAAGAAGAAGATTGTTAAGTAGTATTTAAATGATTTAGTTGAAACAAAAGACGAAAATCTTCGAACACGTTCCAGCTACCGAATAATAATATTTTAATAATCAAATCCGAAATATTTCTTCGACCACCAACAGAGTGGACAATCATAAAAATCGTATAGAAAAACATGTGCGCGGTAATAAAAATTAAATTAGTTGGCATTTACGTGTGGGTTTTACAACATCTCAACGCCGAATTGTGTAACAATTAAATTAATGAACAACAATAGCAACAAAATTGCGTTACTATTTTCTTTTTTTTTTCTTTTTGAGAAAATTAATTATTAAAAATTTTGATTAAATTTTGAAAAAATAAGATCAAGGGTAAATATTCGTTTTAAGGTCAAAACCGAATAGAAGTGCATTATTTCCTTATGCAATAATAATAATTAGACCTCCCACATAATTGCACATGCAATTCTTCAAATAGCGCACTTATGTTTGCGCGCTTATTAAATAAAAAGCCGTGTAATAATAAAATGAAATTAATGTAAATTGTAGATAATGTATAACAAATTAGTATTATTCCATTTAATAATTACAAGCACAATTTATTTTATTGCATTTGAATTATATTAATTAATATATGGCAAAACGGATTTTTTATTATTTTCATTTCAAGCGAACATGGAAAAATATTATATATATGTTCATTTCACATAGAAATATATGCGAGCAATTAATGTATGTATGTTTATATTCGGAAAAAATGCCTTAAGTGGAAAAACGACCATACAGTTTAATTGTCTCTAATTAATTGTCTTTACCTTGGTTTTGCTTGGATATGTAATAATTCTGTCTGGATTTTGTAGTCTAGTATATTTTTGCTTTAGAATTAATTTAAAAATATTTTTTTGACTTAAAAAATTATGAAAAAAAAATTAACTTTTATTTTGAAATTTTTTTTAATTGAATTATATCAATAATAAAATTAATATTGTTCGAAACGGCTAATTACCCTTGTTCGAAATTTTCGAAAAAAATAAAGCCTTGGCACAAATTCGTGTAAAATGCATTTTTAAATTGCCGATGACTGCGTTTCAACCTTAAGCTCTCCTTTCCATCATCATCATCGATCGATTCGCAGCTACTCATTCCTCCTCGTCTACTATGCAATTTTTTCCATCTGCATATATTTATTATTGCAATGTATACGTTCGTATAATTTATAGTTATGTCTGCATTTATTCTCTCTGGTATATATGTTTGATTAAGAAAGCGCGCTATAATGTAGTAATTTTCAACTTTTAATTGGACGCTAATTGAGATATAAAATAAACAAGGTTTTCGCGTTTTCTTATCTAAATGACCGAATCGTGAGCTTTTAGAAGATTTTATAAATTTATTTTATTATTATTATTATTTACTGTAAACTATTTCAAAGTCATTCAACTTTATTATTTAAAATATTTTTTATACTAAGTTAAGTTTTTTTGCATATTTTGGTGTCAAAACTGTCCGCAAGGTGGCGCTGTACGCGTAAAAATTGTATCGCGCAGCAAAATACTTGACGCGCATGCGGCATATTTTTTCAAAATTTTTAATTCTTATTTTGTATTTAATTTTTTGTAACAAAATATTTTTTTTGAATAAAAAATATTAATTTTATTACAAAAAAATAATCGAAACCATATAATTTTGGTTTGCTTAAGCAAATGGGAAGACCATGAAAAAAATCGCATTGAAAGTAGTCGATTGCTAATCAAATCGTTTTTATTATTGCAAAATTGCATCTTACTTTGCAATTCCGTCTTGGTGCATGATGGTTCAATTCCTTTTTTAATTGCTGTGTAATTATGCATTAGGATTTAATAACATATTTGTTTTAACAGCAATTCCTTGCATCATTGATGGATTGAGCAACAATTACTGCAAATTTTTTAAACAATATTTTTTTTTAATTAAATTTAAAAGTGTCAAAATTGTTTAGTTTGATTAAAGAAAAAATACGTAATCGCTCGATAATCTAGTCGCTATAAAAAAATCTTTCACTTTAACTGGTAGTTATTAATTAAAACGAATAATTTAATCTAAATGCCGTTTACTTTCATCACAACAACAAACAACACAGTCGCGTTGAGAGGAAAAATGATGATGCTTATCGCCGATAGATATGTACACATCGTATGCCGTGATATAAATAACTGTAATTTATTATCTATACCGAATAGAAAATTTTTTTACATATCGAAAAGATAAAGAAATTAATAATAAATAATTAATTTAGGTGAATTCCGTTCGATTCGATTGCTCGCATTCGCTGCTTTATAATAAATCAGTGCGGTCGAAAAATATTTTTCAAATTAAAACCACAACTATTAATTAAAATCGTAAATTTATTAAGTAAGCAGCAGGATCTTTCAAAATTCTGATAGATATTGATATTGTTTAATTATATTGTATTACGACAAACTAGTGGGTGTGGTAAATAGGTGAGATTTTTCTTAATTAGCTGTTTGGATATTAACAATAGTTAGTATGAATAATTTTTTTTGCCTTATTATTATTATTGCAATCAATCGACCTTTATATTATTATTATGATTCGTGGTATTGTTATAATAGTGCTAAAAAAAATATTTAAAAAAATAGAAACCGTTATGTAAAAACTAACTATGATAATTAAATATCGAAAATTGCCCATAAAAAATTTCCTGTAAATGTTAGAATAAAAATGAAAACTGTTTTGGGGTGTTCATACTAAGTAGAACTTTTTATGAAGAATAACTTTTTAACGTAAAATCAATATTAAAAAAGTTATTACGCAATTACGAGAAAATTTTGTAAAAATATCACATCAATTGAATTTTTTTAATTTTTTAAATTAAAATTACTAATAATTTTTTTTACACCAAATTTTGTTTTTAAAATAACGCTAAATTGTCTAAATAATTAAATAAAAATTATTTTTGTCAAATTTTGTTGTAAATTTCGTCAAATTTTGATTTTTAATGCTATATCGGCGCCTCCGCCAAAATTGCAAAAAATTGCTTAACTTAAGAAATCAAGTGCCTTTTGCTGTAATATGATATTTCAAGCAAAAATTTCAGAAAAGTGGTTCCTTATATATTTAGGAAAAATTCTAAGGGTCGTTCAGTTAACTGTCCACTTCCGCAATTTAGCCCACACGTGCCCTATGCATTTCCGGGATAGAATTTCTCATATCCAAATAATATTATATAACATTTGATATATTGCAAATCGATTTGAATTTTCTCTACATACAACCAATTATTACGATCGCACTTTTATTGTCAATCAAATCAAGTTGTGAAACTCGAACGAACAATAGATTAAAGATCAACAAGACCATTGAACATTTGACACAAGTCGGTTTTGTTCTACTGTAAATTTCACCGATCTATCTAGTACCTATCTAGTTTGATAGAAATTAAAATGTGGTACTAGCTCAGTGGATACAACATGATGAAATCGTATCGTCATTGAAACAATATCCAGCATCGTGACCAGATCGATCCGCCTTCACTTCACTTGTCTCAGCCGCCGTCAGGTTAGCCTTGCTCGGATTCCACACATTTCTTCATGCGTTCCACTGAGTAGCAGTACCCAATGGTACCTTCCAGCTCCTGTTCTACTACACCCAGTCTTTCGCAATTATATGATAGGATCGAAAAAAAATTGGAAAAGTTTTCGAAAAACGGGCAAAAATAGAAAAAGTTTTCGGGGCCATCCAAAAGTGAACTTTTTTATTTTTTTTAATATTTTCTTTTTAAATTCAAATTAAATCGAAATAAATTTTGTACCTGCCGCCTACCAAATTCCTCGATTTTTTTATTAGCTTTACTTGTCGATCTATTTTCCTTTTCGCATAGAAATGCGAACAATGAGCGATTTTCGTACAAAAGCTCCCGGAAAAAAAATCTACCTAGACGTTATTCATTCATCAAATCGAAAAATACAAACAAAAATTGTCTTCGGCCGATTTTGGCATTCCACCGGACTGGTTCTCGATTTATTTCGCCCGAGATGAAATTATTTATCGGAATGAATTTTCATTGTTTCTGCCTGCATATTATTATTAATAATATAATGCGCTACATTTCCGGTTCTCTTAATTATTAAACAATACACTATTGTTCATATAGACATAATTTTGTCGAAAAAAAAAAAAAGATTAATGAATCGAGCGCGCAGCGTGTTTTTAAACGGTACAAATCAAATCGTAGAGCCAGATTTCGAACAACATAATTGTGAATTTGCATGATTACTCTATAAGTTTGGAAATAAAACCAAAAAAGCTATCGAGACATTGTTTTCTAATCGACGGGTGTGCCATTCGTGGCGGGGGTTACAATCATATTACATAACTGCCGGTAGTTGCCTAATGTAGCCACATATCTCTTCATCGCACCACATAAACATTTTTGAGTTATGGTAGGTACGCGAGTTATATGTAGCAAATAGAGTTCTAGGAAATTCGAGATAAAAAATTATTTGTCGCTTAATTAAATGGGGATTAATTATTTTCGAGTGGGGGTCAAACATAATGAGTCAAATTCTATAAATAAAATTTGAAGATATTATTAAAAATTCTTATCTCGATTTGTACTCGAGATATTTATACTTTTCTAAAAATATCTTTTTTTTGCGTATTTTTAGAGATTAATTTCAAGTGAAATTTGTTGAATTTGGATAAAAATAGATTTTAAATACTTGAGATATTAAGATAAGAAAAAAAGTGAGATAAGAGGAAACTAAAAATAATAATAATACTGCTTACCTTAGATAACTATCTCGATATTGTAGCAAAGCGTAGATTCAGCAGTCGATCTTTGGTGGGGGTGGTTTAGTCGGTAGAAATGCGACCCCACTAAAAAAAAAATTAATAATTAATAATAATAATAATAATAATAAATTAAATAAATAAATTAAATTTAAAAAATATTTTCTCAAAATTTCCATTTAGATCCAAATCCCACAAACTGGACTAAAAATCTCCAAGTTCAAAAAATTTTAATTTCTTTTTTTTATTCGTTTTGAACACCCACATGCCCATTGAATTTATGTTCTCCGCACAACATACAAACAGAACAATTTAAATTATCATTTAGTCCGTCATTTAAGGATTTAAATATTACTTTGGCGTATATTAAGAACCACTTCAAGACAACATAATATTCAACTTGTTGCTTCACTTGTCTTAACTCCAAGCCGCCCACCTAATTGCGCTCGACGACCAAAAAGTCAAAACAAATCCAAAACGGAACATTTTATTATTTTACCTTGACCCCCCGCAAAAAAATAATCAATTACCAAAATAAACCAACCAATGAGGCACGTGCAGATGTGCAATTGTTCCTTCAGCATGTACCTAACGAAAACTGGATGCATCCTGTAACGGTCATCGGGAGACGCGTGCCGACGTTGATTTTTACCGACCCTAAATGCAACTACCGTAAGGGCGGTTTTCCCGCAAGCATAACTCCACATGTTAGAGGGTTGTTGTTGCAAAGGGATGGTGTCGGGCTTTTGTGCGCTTGGGGAGCAGGTGGGATTTGGCGCGCGCTTGCACTGCTTTATGTGCATTTCAATGAGATGCAGTAGTTCAAGTTGAAATAAAGCTTTTGACGAGTGACACCCGCTGCCTGAGCTTATTGATGGCAATATTCGCCCGGGAAGGGTGGAAATCAAATGTAAATAGAGATGGTTAATGTGTGGAGAGAATTCAATTGCTCCACTTTTGGGTGTTAACGGTTTTTCTATGAGGGCAATATTTTGGTCTTTATTTTGAAATTAGTAAATTTTTGTGAGCAAATATTTTTGGGTTTTTTTCAAAATTGTGACAATTTTTTAACTTTTCCTTCTTATAATATTTTTTTTATGAATAAAACGAAATAGAATGATTTTTTTCTGAATTTTTAGCGCAAAGAAAAAATTAGTCATTTCGTGAAATGCACAAATAAAATTCTAATTTTTTTTTTGTTCAGTGCCTAAAATAAAAAAAAAAATTTTTTTCTATACAGATTGTGTAATTTTATACCTTAAAGTAAAGAAAATATTTTTTTTGCAAAAAAAAACTGCCATTATTTATAAAAAATGAGAAAAATATTAGGCAGTTCATGAAATGGACAATAAAAATTCCAAATTTATTCATCTAGTGTCCGAAATACAAAATATAATTTTTCTCGCATAGAAAAATGACGAAGATATTTAATTTTTTTGAAAAATAAACCAAAAAATGTCAAAATTTTGAGAAAAAAATGCCAAAATATTGAAAAAAAATGCCAAAATTTTGGAAAAAAAATTAAAATTGCGCCATCAACGTATTTCTAGTTCACAAACTGTACAAAATTTTACAGATTTGGAAAATTACACTAAAAGACCATAAAAAAAAAATCCAATCAAATGATTGATGTACCGAAAAAAATCGCACATCTATTAATCAAGCTGTAATTTCTCTCCTAAACAAGCAAACCGATTAAACGTCCCGATTTTCTTTGTATAGGAAATGTCAATAAGCGTAAAGGTGTTTTTTTGATTGGGATCAACCATATTTCATTTTGATACGTACACAACATTTTTAGGGGTAACTTTTTACAAATGAATTGCACAATAGTCTTGACGGTATTTCAATTCAAACTAGAAATTACCTGCTATCCGACTCGAGGCATGTGCCATACCGACAGATGCTTTTCAATATGCACACATGTCTGGAAGAAAAATCCCTTCCTCCTTTATGCATGCGGAATCAGGGAGCTTTGCGTTGCAGCGGTCCTCAAGCAGTGCCAAAATTTTTGGGACCGCTGCTTCAATGTCGCACAATAGTTTTGCAGGTAGAAATAGTACTACTACATAATAATGATTTTATTTTCATATGCGGACAGATGTTGGAAAATAAAATATTTCGTTTAACGGTAGCTCGACTAAATTTGAACCATTTTCGCGATGGCATACGAAAAATTTTTGAGACACCTTTTCCTATCATATTTATTTATTTTATGTAGATAAATAATGCATTCTTGCCCAATATTGACACGGTCCTCGCTCTTATTTGATGTAAACACATTTTTCGATAGATATCTTCTTATCTCTTATTTAAATTTGAGGGATGATTTATTTTTTTGGAGGATGGTGATTTTTATTTATAGATAATTTTGCTTTCTAAATATAGGTATGAGGGTGAGTCAAGTTTAAGGATAAGGAACAAATATTGGTTGCCGATCAATTTCTTCAGAAGTGTGTTTGTTGACAGAAAGTCGATATTTTTGTCGAAAATTGAAACAAATTCGATTTTAAAATAGTAAAAAATCATTTTCCTAAATTAAAAAAAAATTAAAAATAATTTTAGGTCGTTTATAAGGCAATGTAACATTTATGTAACATTTGTAACATAAATGAGCTTTTCAAAATATTTCAAAAAATACTGTAAATTATTTAATTTCACCAAAAAAAATATTTTGTATTTATGTTATATAACAAGTCATATAACTTGTCATATGACTAAACATGCAACATTACGGCAAATCGTTACCAATTTAAATCCTTGTATTATTTTGCGCCTCAGTCAAAAAACCAACTTTGTTGCGCAACAAGTTGCATAACTTATTTTTAGTAAAGTTGATTAAAACGCAATATTTTTTTCTAGAAAACATTTAGTTTCACAATATTTTCCTTCGAGATAAAAGTGGCTCACACCTGATGTGAATATAGGTAAAAGTAAATATCGATGTTTCTTAAGGGGGGCCATTATTATACAATGTGTATTGATTCATTTTCCGTACAGTCATACATCTGTTCCAAGAAACTTTGCATCTGCGTCTTCTATGACAAGATGACATTGTACAAATATTACCACAACAAAATCTACGTATTTCGCCTCGATCTACATTTAAAACGCAATCATCATCATTAACGCGCTATTTTAATTTTAGCCCCTTAACGAATTTATTTTCGGATTTCGGTACGATATGGTAGTCGTAGTACCAACCACACATTTGGCTCGGTAATTGATTATCATAAGTAGGTGCCGGGTGTAATCACAGCAGTTATGATTTATTATGGAAGCCGTGGGGTTATCAAACCGACAACGTTCACGTAATATGCGGCGGTGCTGGTAATCGTAGTTGCCGCAGGATAAGGGGGCACACACACATTAGATTAACCAACTATATTTACTGTACTACGACGACGACTTGGCAGATGTCTTCTTGAAGGTCTAGAAGGCGGTGTAAAACACGTGTACGAGCTCGCATATCTCTGACTGACACACGTGGCCACATCGGAAGAGGGTGGAGATTGGACCACCTTCTTCTAGTCGCTTCTAATAATCGCTTTCGCGGTGCTTAATACGAACATTCATTTGTCTATTATTTGGACAAGTTTTTTGCCGGTTTTTCCGGGTAATTGAAGGATTGACTTGAATCAAGCGCTTGAATCAAGTCGAACAGGGCTTATTACGCGCAGTCCGACTTGAATCAAGTACTTGATTCAAGTAAAAATTTAATTTGCTTTAAACGAATAAAGAAGTGAAAAAATTTTCTTTATCACTCAAAATTTTGGAAAAATTTTGTTTTGTCACAATTTTTTTTGCAGTGGGACTAGTCAGCTGTGATCGAAAGCGAAAGGTGGCACATATGATCAGCTTTGTGGATGCTGTTGAATGTTGATCCCGTAGGACAGCTGGATGGTTGGATGCAGGTGACGCAGGACGAGGAGGGCAAACTCTCGACCTGCACACACATAATGCACGTATGTGGTTATGTCAAAAGGGCACATGCTCATCTACCTCACATTTAGGTCTACTTTTATATGAAATCTAACGGCTTTTAGCCAATTTTCGTGGTAGAAAGTCTCGAAAAAAAATTGTGAAAGGGAAGGAAGGTCAAGGGGTTGCAGTTGGGTTGGCTTTATGGTATTGAAGGAAAATGAAAGTATTTTTTTGGGTTTTAGTGAAGACTCGAATTTTTTTTGGGATGAATTTTGCCGGGAAAAATATTTTTGAAGGCAAATTAGAAGAAATTTAAGACTTCTTTAAAGTAATTTAAGTAAATTTAAGTTGCTAGTGTCTTAAAAATATTTTTTAAATAAACAAATTCCTAACAAAACAATTTTTTTTCCAAAAAAAAAATCAAAAAATTTGATTTTCAAGAAATTCGTTTAGAAAATAATTGAATAATATTTAGTAGAAGATAAAGAAATAACTGCCAAATTTTAATTCAGCCATCCAAAGGCCAAATAGCCTTTTTATAGCGTCATATAAAATTTCGTTCATTTAAAACTCGATTAAATCGCAATAATTTGCATTTACCTACCCGATTAAAAAGCAAACAATAAAGATCGTAAAATTACACCCGAATTATTTAAACTTTTACGACTGTCCCGTTTCACACATTGTCTTATTTAAACGATTCCAGACTTTTACTGCCACTCTCATCATCGTAATATTTTTTTATACCTGAAGACGATGATGATGATAATGCGCTAATGTTAATAAATAAAATAACAATAACGTCTCATTACCTGCGAAAATTACGACCGAAAAATCCGTTACACATTGAAACGAAAAAGCGGCTATTGTCTTTCGGGCTGAGGATGTTTCAACCGGAACCTGAAAAAGTGTCCCTTTTCCGGAACGGGCCATCAGGTTTTCGTCTTTCTGCTCTCAGTCCTTTTATTTCACGACGATCGTAAATAAATACAGAGGCTTTTGTTATGCAATACAATTCACAGGTTTTTTCAATTCAATGGAAACATTTCGCTTTTTATTTTCAGATGCACCTTGATTTTTTTAAAGGTGAAATTTATGTGATTTTGGGGACAGCAAACGTTTCGGTGTTGATGTAGAAAAATGTAAATAGATGCGGATCGGGGTGATTTAGAACTTTTTTAGAAAAAAATGTTTACTAAAAAAATTATTAAAAATAGTATATTGTGTTATTAGGATTAAAAGTGTCACTTTGTCTGATGAGCAATATGTTTGCGTTTGCGAGGCGAAGCGCAGCGTAGCCGAGCTAATGCAAATATTGCGAATCCAACAAAGTACTGTTAATCCGAATAACACATAGTATTTTTTCTCCAACCGAGAAAATTATTATAAAATCATTAATTTAAAAATTATCTAGACATTTTGTACTGTAATTATTAGGTAGCCATGACACTTTACATATTATTTGATCTGTCAAATCAAATCATCATGCGCACTGCAATTATTAACGCAATGTCCGATCTCGATGACGAAGAACTACCAAATACGCCACCTGAAGTGGCTCTAATAGCAAAATAAGTGGTTTCAAATCTTTTACTAATACAGTAGGTATTTTTTTTTTTTTTTTTTTTCATAGGAGAAAAAGTACTTTTTTATCCTAGGAGAAAAAGTATTGATGTCGCCTAGGAACAAATTCAATTTTTTACTGTATAAAAATTGGCCACTTTTTTGACAGATATTAGTATTTAAAAAAAAATTCTTAAAAGAAATTGAAGAAACATTGACAGACAATTAATTTCGAGGATGGGGGTGGCTTTTTCCAACGTACATAGACAATAATAGCTCAAAGAAAAAGAAGGAAGACCATATATGCCCATGTGTGCCAGCTGGAGCTACAGAGAAGAAGCTAATCGATTGACGCGTGGCTGAAATCTTCGAGCTTTTTCAATGCACAAAAGCTCAAAAGCAAAAAGCACCCGCAGGTGTGCGCTATCGACTTCCCTCTTACCATTCAAAAATATCTTACTTAAAACGAATAATTAATTTTATGAAACTAAATTACTTCCAGATTTTTCAAAAATTTTAGCGCGCCCTCAAAAATATTCAACTAATAATATATTTTTTTGGTTTTCTAGTTACGAGCTGTTTTCTTCGTTTTGGCCAACTTTGCGTAAAAGAAAAAAAATCAGCTGAAAGAAGAAGAAAACGAAAACGAAGAAGGGCCTGCGGCAGAAAGCCAAGTAAAAGAAATACCTGTCCATTCTCTCTGTACAAAAAGCGACTACAATGAAAGCATTCATAGACATAAAGAATGAACTTTGCCTACCTGTCGTTCTGATTTGCCAAGTCGAAAATATATTTCACCTCAATAATCATTGTCAACCATTCACCAAAAAATCGGTGCATTATATCTAAGAAAAAAGAGCACTATTCACCAAAATAAATTCCATTGATTTTCTTAAGATACCCGTACGGAGATAAAGTATCATCATTTCATTTTCGTCTTTAAACATTTTATTATTGCAATCTTTAGACCCAAACGTCTAAGCTGCTATATCAAATTTTTGACTTCCTTATTCGCTTATTCTCATCGGATTAATTTTACAAAATTAAATTCGTATTGAATTTTACTTCCTACTTACGACGAGTTTTAAAAATAGTTTAAAGGGTCGGTATTTTAAAATGTTGCACCCTTAAGTGCGATTAGCAATAGTCTACGCACATGTGGACTTTTCAAATCGCAGCATTGAAAATTGAAAGCATTAGCATGTGTATCGTAAAATCACTAACACTAATCTAGTAACGGCTTCCAGCACCTGCCGCCAAGTTTTTATTTTTATCAATATTAAATGAAAGATAAATTTTTGCTAGGCATTTTTTTGGAAAAAGTTTTAAGGGGGCGAAACCGCTACATATATAGCCGCTCTGGTCGCTAACGAATCTACATAGTTTTGCTTATAAATTCATTGCAAATCGCGACATCTGAGAAAGAATAGATGGACCAAGATTTCACGCATAAATTTGCAAATTTATGCGCGAAACGTTATTGCTTAGCAGCTCAGGGAATTCAACGCGGGAAAACAGTTTCAGACACTATTAATTATCCTAGAAAATATCTAATGGTAGATTTAGAGAGAGAACAGATGTAGCAATAAATGGACAGAAAGTTTTTCGTTTTATCTTTTTCCGCTAATTAACAAGCGAGTGGTTAATATTTGATCGAGGTTTTTTATTCATATTTTACTTAATTGATGGCTATTCGAACAAATCTTTCGTCAAAATATAAATATTTTTTTTCTCTAATTTTCGGTAGCTTTGGAAATTTTCTAGAGGTTATAACAAAGCCGCAAACTGCTTTACCAGTTTTTGAGAATTTTCCACACCTCTCGATCTTTCCTAATGTTTTCAGCTAAAGTACGTGGCAAATAAGTCAGACCTTGGTCCATCTATTCTTTATCAGATGTGGCGAAATTTGCAGTGAATTTTGATAAGCAAAACTATGTAAATTCGTTAGCGAAAAAATTGCGTACTATTTTTTTGAGCAGCTAGACTTTCGTCGTTAAAGTCGTTATAAATATTGACTGTTAATAAAGGTGCAATGTTGATATAAATAAAATAAATGAAGAAAAAAAAAAGGGCTTTGATGTGAAAAATAAATATTTATTACAGATTTACTATCAATAGGTAATTCTCACGTTTTCAATTTAAATACTATCAGTTTTTTAAAGTTTAAATAATAGTAGCCGCGCAGCATCCAACCGTTTTTTCAAAAGTGCCTTATCATAATATTTAGTTGCAAATTTAATAGTATCAATAATTGATATCGATAAGATTGTGTGATAGTGTATAATTTTCGAATAATATTAAACATTGTCTTGTATAGTAAGTATAAGTTCTATTGATTATCGCAACATATCGAATTATTGTTTATATGATAGACATGGTATGGTAAGCGGTATAATTTAGAATTATAATTGCCTATAATAAAACTGTTTGATAAACTAATATACATTGCGATATATCTAAAAGTGCCATTGGCATTTGCCAGTATTACAAGGCAAATTATCCTTATTAAATTATGCTACATGTAATATAATACGCTCTACCTCAATATCTACACACACGAGAGAGATTATCTCTACCATATATTAAATAATAAATTTATATTTCATAATAAAATAATAATTGATGGACAAATGCAAATCCGGAAGAAGGAAGTTACTTTAAGATCCGATTTCTTACTGTTTGATTTAATATACAGTTTCTTCCTTAAGGTGTCGAAGGGTCATTATTTCCATTTCCGGGGTAAATAACTGCATTATATTATAAGTGGGCCCTTTTGGGAAAAGCTAACATCTGGCCGGACGGGCAAACCTCGAATTTAAATTTTTTATTTTTTTTATAAGGACTAAAATCACAAATTTAGGAGTTTGCGCTTAATTCGTTCTATTTTGCGCTGCCTTTTATTAATAGCAAAAATGTTCGATTTTGCTCAAAAATGACGCAAAAAATTATTATTTTTTGCAAATTTATTTGTTCCGCGTATTTAATATCAATAAAAAAAATATTTTTGATTTTTTTTTTAATTTTTTTTGATTTTTTTTAAGAATTTTTTGATTTATTTATTTTAATTAATTTTATTTTGTCAATAAAAAATTTTTTTGAATACATTTTCAACTCTAATACTAACGTTTTTACTATAAAATCCAAATAAAAATTTATTACTAAAATCTGAACAAGAATTTCCTTCAAAATTAATTATTTTTTATGCAAAATTTAATTTTTTTTTTGTCAAAAATATTTTTTTCTTGACTAATTATGATTAAATAAAAGAAATTTTTTGATTTCTCATTCCGGCAGATGCATTCTGTTGATAGATCAGGTATTGACACCCCATAGTGCTCCCGCAGCGGCCACATCTGCCCTTAGCGCCGGACATTGACCATCTAGCATGCTGCTATCGATAACGTGCCATCGTGGGTGGATTTTATAATTACGAATCATTTAAAAATCATTATTATAAATTGGATTTTATTTTCTAGACTTAAAATCCCTACCAAAAAAAAAATAATTAATTTATTCGACTAATAAATAAATCGAATTGTTTATGGGATTATGTGCATAAGTTCCGGAATCCTGCTTATAAATTTCACTTACTATTCTGCTGCTGCTGGTTTTATAAATAAATAATATAATAAAGATATTAACCTTGGTCTGCTTCGGAGTTGAATTTTTAATTAAGTTATATTATGTGAAATTACATATTTGTAAATTACTGTATGGGAAATATATTAGCGGAAAATTACGATATGGCAAATTATTGTTGCAAATGACGGTATACCTAATAGTAAATTAAATGTCATGAAATATTGTGTGGTACGAATAAATATAAAATGTTTATGGTGCAGATAAAGGAGCGGAGGACAATTTATTTTTAATTTATTTCATTTGAATAATTTTTGGCGGGAAAAAAATACCTATTAGCGGAAATAATATTTTGGCGGGAAGCACCTACAAGCTCTATTTGAATCGTCTATGACTCCCTTAGCGTGTAACAATTTTTTTTAGGCGCAAAAACGTTTGTTCTCACGATTGAAAAAAATAAATGCAAAACTTATGATAATAATCACCTTAAATATTTAGATTTATTAATTTCACAGTACGAGCGATTAGAAGCAACCCTTACGCACCAATTCAACCCAAATATTATTCACAAGTGCATCTACTTAAAATTATACGGGTATATTAAATAAAATAGTCCTGTGGGATTAAAAATCGTATTGCATCATTTAAAAGGGTTCAACAATTTGCATTAGAATCGACATAAAAAAATAAATAAATGCATACCTGCTGATTTAGTTGCAAGCACTATTAACATGTACCTGAAATTTTTTTGTTGCCAAATCGAAAAACAATGCGAAAAAAAAGTTGCAGATAAATTGGGTTTAATGGTTTGTTGTTCGGTTGCAGTCTAGTGTAAACCCTTTCAATGAGCTGTGGCTAATTTCTCGTAGGGATTAAATTTTATGCAAATTACGGCACGAAAAAAATGTAATCCAGGTAGTAGGTTAATCTAAATTTTTGATTGCAGCTTTAAAAAGCATGTTTAGCTGAGCCTTGAACGGCGCCGCCTGATGCTTAGCTCGATAATTGATTTCGAATTAATTGTGGTAGTACGCGATAGTCGAATAGAAATAAAACTAATTATTGTTTCGTTCAGATCCATTACACTGATACTTTGGAAATAATTACAAACAATCACCTGCCTGTTCGAATTAATTAGCTGGCTGTTAATTTAATTAAAATTTTTATAAAAAGTGTTTTTTTATAATCCTTATATCGATCGATTTGAAAACTCGATCGTTTTGTATATTTATGCTAGTCAGCTTTATATATTATGTAGAGTAGCATTTAATAAAGAAATATTAAAAAATCACGCTATTGTTATTGAATTGAAAATTCTAACCTCAAATATATCCGTGATTGTTTCGGACCGGCTCTATTTTCCGCTTCCAGCTTCAAATACACAAGAAAAGTATTTTTCCATCGTAGAGATGTTTTTCCTTTCATAGTGGAAGCCCAAAAACCTTTCACAAAACTTTTATTCACACTTTTTCACTTTTCAAATTGAATATTATGACAGTTCACACTTGTAGCTGTCCGCGCACTGAAATTGGCTATCGGTCGGCTCTCGTCGGCACCGTTCGGAAATTCGCTTCAACGAGGCAGTCAGCGGCCATTGCCCTATGCGCGTCACTTGCATTAATAGCCATTTAGTCGCTGCATTGGAATGTGCGAGCGCATCGTTTAGTGCAGGTGCATTATGTAACTGAGGAATGCGGCGATGCAGCGCTTAAACGGTTGGGAATTCCCTCGCCCGGCAAATCCTAAAGTTCAACCGATTTTCATGAAATTTCGTACACAGATAGAGAAAAATCCGTAGAATCCAACCGAGCCATCGGCATTTTAATTGGGGGTATGGTTTGGGAGTTATTAATTGTTTAATAAATTATTAATAAAATGAGTTATTATTTATTTTTATTCATTATTAATGGTAATAATGGTATTAATAATTTAATTTAACACTAAAACTTCTTAATAAATGATAAATAATTCTAAGCAAGTTATTTTAAAAAATTGATTTAGCGCTATAAAATTTTTTTTGGCCAAATTTAAGTTTTCCTTCACGAGCCTATTATTGCGCTATTTTATCGGTTCCGTAATAATCACCTTTCTCCACGCACGTGCGGGTGTGCTATATTTACAATATTAACAATATTGGCATACCGTTTGAGGCGAAATTATTTCTAACATAGAAAATGTAATCAAACTCGACCAAGGTTAGTACAAAAGCATTTTTAGCACTTTCGACTACAAATTGAAAAATCCTTACGCAACTAATCGAACCTTTTAAATAAATTATTTTTTTTTGTGATTGCTATTATAGGTAAATATAGATTCTCACCTTAGGCGTATTAATTATAGGTTCATTGGAAGTGCAATAAATTGTTGTTCAATCATGCAACAATAACAACGTCGATTAATATTATTTATAAATTTCTTCCTAGCGAGGAGCGCAACAGCTGAATTTTTTTCCTCTTCAACTCTTTAGTTCGTTCGGTATGGAAAATTGAATTTGAAAGAAAGGAAATTTCTTAGATTTAATCACGTAAGAGGCATTTTAATATGGAATATTATAATATGAAATGTTGTGCGTGATCGCGCATGGACTACCCGATTCTCAGACAGGATGAGCCCCATTCAACAATTTAAGAATCCAGTCTGGAGTTTATAGGTATTTTTTTTCAATGAATTTTTTTATAGATTGTATAATAAGAGGAGAAATATAAAATGAGGTTTTTTTATTTTTATTTAAACACAAATAAAAATAAATTTAAAAAAATATTAAAATTATTTTTATTTTGAATTTAATTTAGTTTTTATTGCGCTAATTTAATTTATAAAAAAATAGTGCACATTAAATTAATTATAAGTTGACCATTTATAGAATCGTTGACCATCTAAGAAATTTCTTCCACGAAAATAATTATAATTTTTTTTCCTACAACTTGCTCAATGTTTTTTCACCTATTCAACAATAGCCGCCGAAACTGTACCAGAAATCTTATATAATTGAACTAAATGCCTTGGCCCAGTTGTTGCACCCTGTAATTAGTGCAATCCAATTTATTAATTGGATATTTTTGATAGACACAAATGTCATTGTTAAAATCTTGCCCATATAAATTAAATAAAACATTATAAATAATTTTCACTTTCTACACATACGTATAGTTTATAGACAAGCGACATGGTAAAATGTCTCTGCTATCATGTAATTAATGACCTAATAAATAAACATAATGTGACAAATTATGGAGAAATAAATCATATCAATAATGGTAGGGGGGCGCTGGATTGGAGGTGCGAGTGTCTGGAATAATTATAATTAAGGGGTGGGGGGCACTTTCAGCGCCGCGAAAAAATGCACTTCCGAGACATGTCCTTATTATTATTGTTGTTATAGTAGATCGGTTGCATGCTGCCATGTAATAAAATCCGAGGCACTGTTATTGTTTGGGTGTACAAACACGGCGCTAGTTTAATTATTTATTACAGATATTTTCATAAATAACAATATCGCTTGGAACAATGATTTTTTCCTCATATAGCAAATTAATTGTAATGCTAAATAATCGAGAAGGCGGCCGCCGCATTTTTGCGCTTTTATTACTATTATTATTATTATTATTGCATTCCGAGAATTTGCTACAATACGTATTTTTATTATGATTCAAATATAATAAATTATAAATAATTCTTTGGAAATTGTTGCATGAACATGATCTTGAATGTCTGGTGGGATTTCAATTTAACACTCAGATGTAGTAGGTAAGTGATCGCAAATCAATTTATATTTAAATTGACGGCGGGGAAAAAATTGCACTTATAAGGTTAATTTATTACCGAGAATTGCCAACAAGCAACATTAATATTGTTCATTTATTTTATTTAATGTAATTAATAAAAGTTCGAAAAGGTCAAATCTGATTATTGTGCTCGTGTAATTTATACGGGGCAATTTTCAGTGTCCCCTCGATTAATTTATTGTGGAATATTAATTTATTCTTGAATTAAAATAATTTTTTAATAACAAAAAAAATTGTTAATATTTTTTAATATTTTTTTTTTCGATAGTTTTAGGAGATATTTTAATATTTTGTACAAAAATAACGAAAATTTGTATTTTTCTGATCAAGAAAATATTTTTTTTTTCAAATATAACAAAAAATAAATATTTAATTCATAAAATATTTTAAAAAAATTAAATAACGTCTAAAAATATTTTAAAATAAATATTTACTAATTTTTAAAATTATATTAATTTTTTAAAATTATATAAAAATATTTAAAATTATTTAAAGATATTTAAAATTATCTAAAAACATTTAAAAAGCAATATTTTACGATCGCACTCTAAATTATCAATTTATTTTCCTCATTGGTCACAATGCAAACTTTTACGATAAACACGGAAATACCCAACCAAAAATTTGGTGGGAAATCCTGTTAATCGAAAAACTAGATGAAATAATAATATTGTAAATACACACCTGTAGATTGAAATATGCGGGGAATACCATCAAGACAAGAATGCTTTTATGATCAAGAACCAGATTAATGCCATATTAAGCTTGTAGTACAAGATTTGAACAAAAATCTCTATTATTAGATTACAAAAATAAATGAGCGAAAGGGTGAAGAATGCAATTCTGCATGCACCTGTATGGATAAAGTTTCGCCAAAGAAAAAAAACGACAGGTAAGTGTGTTTGTCGAGATGTGGCAGGTGCATTTTAACAAGACGTGATTTACCTGCTTTAAATTATATTTACCAAACAAAATGCATATAAGGGAGTAAAATGAGATTTTCTATACAAATAATGCATCACCTGTTGTCTTCGCATTTCTCTTAAATAAATTGCACGGGGTGCGCGCGCACTACGAGTCAAAACACCAGCAAAACCGGGGAATCCCCGTAATCTTCCAAAGTTACCGACCGATTTTAACGAAATAAAAATAAATTGAACGTTGATCGAGTGCATAAAGGAGCAAATGTGTTTTAGTCGAGCAAATAGCAACATGTATTAAATTATATGATTAAAAGCAATCATTAGAGATAAATCCATTCATGGTCGGTGGGTTTTTCGTTAACGGTACGTGGTTTATCGACAGTTTAGCTCTGGCTGGAATAATATAATATTCCTTCCGTGGCGTAAATGATAATTGTGCAATAATATTTATCGATAGTGTGGCGCGGTGGCAGGACAGCAAATCGCGGGTCGCAAATAGCGAACGAAAGGTATTCCGTATTATCGGCGATATTTATTATTTTCACTTAATGTGTAAGAGAGTTTAACGAGCAGTCAGTTCAGCTCCAACATAAGTATTCCATTATATCATAGGGAAACAGGTGCCATTATAAAAATATTGCGGGCCCACGCATTGTGGTTCCGATCCACTGATTTTATATATTGGCAAAGACACACAACTCTATATCGCCGCGCGGCCGGCAAACGTCCAGTCCGATGTGATATTAATTAAGTCCACTCCAAATGCAATTTCTTACTATTATTATTATTATTATTATTGTCTCGCGCTTGTTAGCTATTCGAAAACATTTGCGATTTGTCATTGTGTGTTTTTAATGTGCCACCTTTGGTATCGATTGATTTTATATTTTCTGTCTTTGTGCCCACTTCAAGAAATTAATTGACAAACAAAATAATAATAATAATAAATTTTTTAAAATTAAAAAAATATATAATCTAATTATTTTTAATATTTATAAATTTTTATAAATAATAAATTTATATATTTAAATATTTTTTTTATATTTATATATTTTTTTTATTTATTATTTATTTATTTTATATTTTATCGGACAGCTTTTTCTTATTGCACTCTCATAATGATGACGTGCTGTTGGAATTGCGCCAATTATAATTAAATTGGATAACGCGAATAATTAACTTTATCGCTTATTTATAAGGCAATTACACTATCCACGCTCTTTCATAATTTATCATCTTCATTGCTATTTTTTTGAATATTTTTTTTTTAAATTTTTTTTATTTTTTTTAAAATTTTTTTAAATTTTTTTTTTTTAATAATTCAGTCAAAATTCAAATAATAATTTATTTTTAATATTTATATTCGACAAATAATAAAATAATATAATATATTATTTTTTTCTGAATAAAAAAAAAAATAAAAAAACTGATTTTTTTCAAAAAAAAAAACAAATAGAGAAAGTTCGTTAAAATATATAACCGTTTTCTTGTCCAAACACCAATCTTCCTTGTCTTGATACTTATTAATATTGACATTGCCCCACAATAATGTAATCGCTTTAAATAGCAAATAAAAATTCCGAAAGATAAGCCAAAACCAGATAAGTACCTTTATATTGGTACCTTCATCAAATATACTATTTACTTAATATAATATTGAATATCGTTATGCAGTAAAATGATTATCATTATCTTAATCGCTGTAGCCAAACAAGAAGGAAGGAAAGATAATGAAATTTGATAGGTGGACCATCATCTTCTTCAATCTGCATTCGACCAGGTAGGTGAGGTAGGTAGTAGCCAACGAGATCATATAAAACAAATGGATATGGGTCTTAAAACGCTTGTCAACCCAACACCTTGCAACTAAATGTTATGTCAAAATATTTTATTACGGCCTTTTGTCTTTCAGTCAAAAACGAAAAAAAAAAAATAATGCAGATGCAAATCTTGTCCAAAAGTGAAAAAAAAATTGAAAAATATTGCAAATTTTATAAAATAATATAATTTAAGTTATTTTGATTTTATTAATAATTTTTTTCAGTCCAATTATAATTATAATTAATTATAATTAATTATAATTAATTATAATTATCAAATCTATCGATTTGTAAACAATCGACAGAATTATTTGTTGTATTTATTCATTTATTTTTTGGGGCGCTAATAAATTATTTTGCTAATATATTTAATTTTAGAATTATAAGTAATTATAATTAATTTTAAATAATTATAATTAATTAATTATAATTATAATTAATTATAATTATTTATAATTAATTATAAGTAATTATAATTATTTGAAATTAATTATAATTACTTATAATTCTAAAATTAGATATATTAGCAAAATAATTTTTTTAGTGCTCAAAAAAAATAAATAAATTCAACAAATAAGTCTGTCGTTTGTTTACAAATCGATACGATTGAAACAAATTATTAAACGCAACGATTAAATGTGTTGAAAACTCCAAAGTGAAAGTTTTCGAGAATTAATAAAGCAATATTAACATTTAATTTATAATGAACAATAAACGAATAATTTCTTTAAAAGCTATATTATTAAATAAATTAAAGCAAATTACAATAATCAATAATTTTCAGCCCACATGTATGTATGAATCGAATGTCAGGCGAGGTATTCCTTATAGGTACCATCATCTCGCTGATGAAGAAAAATCCTCAACTTTGCATTCAACATGATGGATGTTGACGTTAATTATTAATTACGCAAAATGGAATTGTGTGTCTTTCAATTCATGTGTTCATTGATTGATGCATTTAATAGCACAATGCATGTCGACGAAGACGAAGCAAAAAATTGGTGTACTAATTATTTCACAATAAATTAATAGTATGCAGCTTTATTGGATTTCTAAACGTTTTTTAGTCTAGATTCGGACATTTTTATCGCATAATCTCGAAAAACTATGAGCTAATCGAAAGCGATTTATTCATAATGGTTTAATTAATCATCTTTTCTTGTTTCGCACCCACACTTTCGCAATATTAAAAACGCGCGTCCACAATACAATTTCAATTAGATATAAAATATATATCTATACAGCGATTTCACAATCCTTTTAGTCTCAATTCGATTATATAGTACAGGCTTTAACAATTTCACGTGTTGAATATGATACATTGTTTTGCAATATCTCTCAGTATATGTGGTGTAAGATAGATAAATAGTAATAATATATTTTGTATATTTAGATAAATATTTTTTGAATGCAGATCACGACTAGACTCGAGGGTAAAGGACAGGTCTATTATAGCATTGTGTCAGTCGACAACATATAGAAAATTAGAAGCAGATTAGATAGCTGATGCAGTTGCGATTCAATGAGACTTATTGTGCGCGGTCACAATAAGGACCAATCAAGTAAGTGGATGTTTGGTCCACATTTTTTAACAATAAATTTCATTAGCCATTATAAAAACTAAGTGGTTGCTATATTTGTACGGAAATTCGGCGATATAGCGACTTATCTTCATTTTCAAGATGGCGCGCAATCGCATTTTATCTCATAACTTTTTTACTAATTGAAATTTTTTCGTCAAATTGGGAACAAGAATGCATTTTAGGGTCTTATAGACGCTTCCGAAGTTTCAACTTCCTAGCTAACTTGTAAGTGCATTTTTGTGTCCTACTTCAATCAAAAAATTTTATTTTTTTTATTTTTGGCCCATAATTTTGGAACCAATTATCCAAGAAAGGTAAAATTTGGAACAGTAATGCCTTTTACGTCCCTGAATAATCCTCTAAAGTTTGAACTTCCCAACTTCTCAAGAAGTGTATTTTTGTGTCCTATTCCGTTCCAAACTGAAAAAATCCATAATTTTTGGCCATAACTTCGGAACCAACTATCCGATAACAGCCAAATTTGGAACAAAAATATTACTTACAGTCCTAAATAAGCCCCTGAAGTTTAAACTTCCCAACTTCTCTAGAAGTGACCTTTCCTGTACTACTTTGTTTCCAAAATTAATCACAATACTTCAAAACCCCCGAGAAAAAAGTTCCCAGCACTTCTAATGCTAAACCAACAAAACAATTGAATAAACAGACACCAGATGAAGTGCACCTTCAATAAAATAAGTGCGATAAATGCAACATGTTGAGCAAACCTGTCGAAAAAAAGGCGCACATGTAGCAAGAAAGTCGCATTAACCATCACGTACTTCTAGTGAAAACCTGAAAACCAAGTGATTTGGTAATAAAATAAATTCCCATCGAATTTGTTTGTCCTTATCCCGCAGGTACGCCTCTGAAAATAGGTATTGGCGTCCAGATGGACGACGATATGGGAATAACCGAGTTAAAAATTGCATCTGTTTGAACACAAAAGGTGCACTTTTTCATCTGATTCAGCACCCTTTGCGATACTTGATACGGCATTTAGCAATCAAATAATATGTAATTTGTTTATAAGTGAGTAGCTTATTTATTTATTCGTCGTTGCATTGTTATGTTACTGGTAATTCAATTTTTGTCCGATATAAGACACAGTCATCTGTCGATTTCGCAGAAATAATCGTTTGGCGAATTCTATTTACAGTTTCACTGATTTGAACAATAATATTTGATAAACTGGTGTGACTAAGAGCGAAGTGCAGATAAAATGCATTATTTATTATGATTTTCCAATATCGCTATGCGACATATTTTTTTCCCCTCTCCATAGTATACAAACAGCATTTTAATATTTATTGTAAGCAAACGATTATTGATACCAATATAGGAAGAAAGTGGATTGCACAAGGCTACCCATTCATGTTCCAATAAAGAACCCTTTCAGGCGAGCGAAATTTAAATCAACTTAGGGGTCTTATCAAACGGATATTCGCCGTACAATCGAATATGTTGTGATGCAAGGTGTGACAATTTTGATAATACGATTTCGAAAAATATGATTCATAATTGAGCGTCTTAATGTGGCAAAGAGGAGTGCTTGGAGCAGAGGTGTGCATCGTCATCATCGTCATGAAAAACCGGATGTCGGTTCCGGTCCATGCTCATCTCAATGGTCCATTACGTGTATAAACTTGAATAATGTGCAGGTTAAAACGCACCTTAGGGTACGTGAAATGGAATTCTATGACCTCCTCTCAAACAGCCTCCTTTTATTATTCTAATTTACAAACGAACTTGCGTTTGTATAATTTTATTGCGATTATTATTCGTAAGGGGGAACTTTATTTGACTCAATAATTTTTAAAAATATTTGTTTTTGCAGAGACAAAAAAATAAAAGACTTAAAATAAAATCGTCACGCACTTCGAATGCCATTTAGAGAGGAAACGCACGTGCGTAGGAGTGCCGAAGCGTGTCTCGTTTGTTTTTCTTTGATTATATAGATTTTCATCAATTTTGAGATTTTTGTCTGGAACATGCTGAATGTTGGGAAATGAAAGGAAAGGTGATTTTTGGCGAGATGGACAGGAACATCTGTCGAGCGAGCTTTGAGCTTTTGAGTGACCACAACCACCCTCGCTTCTGTTGTCTAAATAGATCGAATCGGCACACGAACGATATTTAGTGTGTTGACCACCTAAGATGTGGGGCTAATGGATTAGTCTTTGTTTTGGAGGTTTTTAGACCAAAAAAATTTGTTAGAAAATATTGAAATTTTTTTTTTTTTTGGCGTTAAGGAAGTTTTTCGGAATTTTTTGAGTAATTTTAAAATAAGTCTTTAAGAACACTTTTTATGTTTTGTTAAAAAAAATATTTAAAAAATGTGTTTTAAAAAAAAGTGCTATTTTTTTTATCGTATTTTTATTTTTATTTCTTATTAAAAAAAATTATTTTAAAATAAAATGCAATCAAATTGATAGATTTTCACGTGATCTACCTATTGAGCCCTTTTTCTAATAGTTTTTCCTATGAGAAAACCAAAAAATTCTACAAAAAGTACTTTTTTTTCGATAAAAACACGTTTTTCATCTTAATAAATCAAAATTACTAAAAAATACCCCCCTTATAAGATCTTGCGTACACTTTCTTATAAATAGATCACATCTTCCATTAAGTTTGTTGTGTTTCGATCCAGTTTTCGAAATTAAATCAACAAAATATAAAAACAGGAATTAATTCTAAATGCGCCTATATTAAAGATGCAATAAAAAATCGAGTAAAAGGGTACACATCCACTACTCGTAATGCTGTGGTATATTTTTCTATATGGAGCACCTGGTGGTAAAAACCAGGTCGGCAACTTAGGAACACACCTGGGTTGAATTGCCGACGTATATAGCACCCTTGATTTAATAAGTAGGTTTTTTCTTTTATGTTGTTATATATACATAATATATAAAACGACGACTTGATCAATGAACAACATTTTTTTCAGTCCCTAGTACTTGTTTGAGCTCGTCCAAAATGTTGATGCATTAGTCACCATCATATATTTTATCAAAAGAGATGACTCTAATTTGCAATATTATTTTCGAAAAAATATTAAAATGTAATTAAGTTTGTTTGGATTGCGTATCGTAGTACGACTTAGTCCTTAATCGTCTGGGCGGTGGTCAAATAAAAAGGCTTAGTGGCGAAATAAAGGAGAAATTTTGGTTTATGAACGATTAAAGGGTCAGCAAATGAGTTGTTTTCAAAATATAAAATTGTTTGGGGGGCAAAGGTTGATCGTAAAATATTGGCTTAGTGAAATTTATTATTTAAATATTTTTAACTGATGAAAAAAAAATATTTTTGTTATTTTAATCTGATTTTAGAAACCGTTATTAATAAATATAATTAATAAAAAAATTGTATATTTTAATTTGGTATTAAAAATTGATAGTAATCTGATATAGTTTATAGCTAACAATTATTTTGTGCATATATTTAGATTTTTAGGCCAGTGTGAGTCACTTATTAAAAGTTGATTTATTTATTTTTCTTGTCAAAATATTTTTTTTTTATTTTTTTTATAAAAATCTGAGAAATACTATTAATAATTTTAAAAATATTTAAAACGCGATATTTTCAAAATTATATTAATATTTTTAATTTCCTTTAAAAAAGTGCACACTTTTTGAATTATTTTCAACTGATTTTATTTATTTAAAATTACAATTTAAACAAAAAAATAAATATTATATTTTTAAAAATTACTTTAATTGACCCCCAATTATCGTACAATAAAATAAATATTAATTATCGCAAATAAATAAATAAAAATTGAATTAATCAATCTAAATTTTGTTGATATTGATACAGAACGAAAACGCATAATAAATAAATATTTCGCCGTTTTTTGTTTATATTTCTGCTGAATAAATAAACATTACCGCTTCGAGGAAGTTCAATCCCAGTTCTGCCGCCTTCTGATATTCATAAACAATCATCGTCAATGAGTCACAATATTCTAAATGACTGCGAGCTAATTAATACCGGCTAATCGACACCTTCGCTCCTCGAAACTAAATATATACCATTTACATATCAGCACAAGGTATATAAGGTAGAAATTAGAAAAGACATTTAACCAGATGTTAAAAGTGCATTAAGTGAAATAAAACATCTGCTTTTTTGAAATCACTGTTCGATTTTCAATAAATTAGTATTCATATGACACAATCAAATTGGTGTTAAATATAGAGCGCTTTGATTTGATGGGGAATCAAAGGCATGTGCGGCTTGGAATAGTACTAAATTAAATTTTAAAAAATATAAATCGATAAATTTTTTTTTTAAAAAAATTCAAAAAATTCTAAAAAAAAATTTTTAAATTAATTTTATGTGAAGAATTTTGTAAAAATGCATTTTTAATATAAAATTGTGTCTTTTCAAGCTGCAAAATCACTTTTCAATTCGCAATTTTTTATAATAAAAATTTTGGATTTTTTTCAATTTTTGATTTTACGAAATTTTTTTAAAATTTTGATTTTAAATTCATAATATTGAATTACAAAGTACTTATTGAAATAAATGGTTAACATTTCCAACACCATAAAGTACGACGAGGGGTCACCCAAATATCTGCACATGTCAAAAATTGTTCAGTGCGGTGCAGTCAACATGCATGAACCTTGCCAGGTGAGGCGAGAGGGGTATATTGTTTAAAAACCGCCCCATCTGGATTGTGATCTTTTTCACTATTTTTTCCCTCCCCTAATATGTGCGGCTAGATTCCGGAACCCCGTAACGGTCTTTCCACACATACACACAGCTGTCTGTCTGTCCCATGTCGCGCGTGCCAATGCACCCATATATACCCAATCTAAAAATTAATTTTTTTTTGTCTTAAAATATCTTTTTCGAAAAATAAAAATATTTCAATATATCTCTCGAAAATGCAATAAATAATAATTAATCGTAAAATATTGTCGCATACATTGGTGGTGCACAATACACCAGTTCGGAAAACATACGGCACCACTAGATCCTTTAACAATACACTATTCAGTAGCGTAGCACACCTGCTTTCGAGCCCCACCACCCGAAACGCCAGCCGCCGATTGGCCGACCGTACGCTTACCGACTCCGATTGGCGCGTCGGCACGTGGATACTGCACGTGGTGGGGACTACCTTATTTACAAGGTACTCCCTGCCTAAACATTCAGAGTCGACTTGGTTCTTCAGCAGTGAAGTCGTACGCTTCTTCGTATCTTTTCTTGTGCGCTATACTTAGTATTGTGTGTTCCTCAACATTGGATTATAATTTAAGTGCCATGGCTAAAAACTACGCACATTGTCCTCT
Organism: Cryptophagus acutangulus; assembly: GCA_963556235.1. Classification (NCBI taxonomy): domain Eukaryota; kingdom Metazoa; phylum Arthropoda; class Insecta; order Coleoptera; family Cryptophagidae; genus Cryptophagus; species Cryptophagus acutangulus. Next base: position 4,337,269 of record OY744569.1, read on the forward strand.
CAAGAAGAGGCCAATCGTTTTCGACGACATCTCAGGTGTGTACCATTTAATTTAAAATTTCAAAAAAATATTTTCTCAAATTTTCAAAAAAGTAAAAAATATTTTCCGAAGTCCGAACAAGTTTATAATTTTCTTTCAATTCTTTGCAGATGAACCCGAAAATCTGAGCACCAAACCGGAAGACCTAAGCCGCACTGGCCGCTTAGCCTCCGTGTCGCCCTCAACTTCTCCATCGCCAGCCGTTTCGCCCGCGCCAATGCGCTCACCATCGCCACCACCGCCGCATTTCATCCACCAGCACCAAATCAAACAAGAATCCCGTCTCGCTTACCCGGCTCCCATCAGCCCGGAATACGCGCCAACCACTTGGCACCGCAGTGTGGCCCCCATCTACCAGCCCACATACCACTTCATGCCCTATCCGTATCACCACCACGAATACATGGGCTTGGGGCCCACTTCGCCGCCATACAGTGACAGCTCGCTATCGCCACCCCATCACATGCAACAGCCCTTGCAACCCTTAGCACTGCGCCCGTCAGTGTACTCGTCCATCGACCAGAACTCGCTGAGTCCGAACTCGCTGACCGCCTCACCGCCACCGCAAGGCGTCAAAGCCGAAGACTTGTCGGCCGAGAAACGTCGCCAAGGCGTTCGCCATCAGTGTCCCGATTGCGGCAAAAGTTACTCCACATTTTCCGGATTGACGAAACACAGGCAGTTCCACTGTGCGGCTGGCGACGGTCCGAAGAAGTCGTTCAGTTGTAAATATTGTGAAAAAGTTTACGTGTCGCTCGGCGCGCTCAAGATGCACATCCGCACGCACACGTTGCCGTGCAAGTGCACCATTTGCGGCAAAGCGTTCTCGCGTCCGTGGCTGCTCCAAGGTCACATTCGCACGCACACGGGCGAAAAGCCGTTTTCCTGCACGTATTGCAATCGAGCGTTCGCGGACAGGTCGAATCTTCGCGCACATTTGCAAACGCACTCGGATGTCAAGAAGTATTCGTGCACCACGTGCAGCAAGACCTTTTCGCGGATGTCGCTGCTGACCAAGCATACGGAAGGCGGCTGCACCGGCTCGAACACCTCGATGATGCCCGCGGATAAGATGTATAAATGTGACAATGGCGGCGGCTTTTTCGCTTAATTTTCGGTTCCTTTTGTATTCGTATCTTATTATGCAGTATTTTTAATATGAAATAGTTGTGCCTTTTGAAAAAGACTGATTTAATCGACAAAATGATGTACAAATAATCTCGCTCTCCTAAAAAGTACCATTTAATGTACATATTGTATACCTTAAGTTAAGTAAATTTAATATATTTTTATGTTGTAAATATTTTGAAGTATATTGTGTGTCGTATTCATATTTTTTTAAATTTTCGACAAGGAAAAAAATCATCAAACGAAGAATGTTAACAAAATTTTGACACATTTATTTTTGGAATTTTGTTTCTATTTTTGGCGGGCGAATACGACTCACATTATTTTCTAGTCAATTTATTATATATAGAGTGTATTAGTCACTTTTTTATGTTATTTTTATGCCATTGTATAGTGCCTTATTGTAGTCTTATTAAAACGTATATGAAGATTTTATACTATTTAATAAAAAAAATGTCGTTACAATTCTATAAACTGTTTTTTTACTCAGTACCACCTCAAATCTTAAATTAGCTCGAGCGCCTGCTCGAGTGACTGCGCGAGCGTCTGCTCGATTGTCTGCGCGAGCATCCGCTCGATCATGTGCTCGATTAGCTGCTAGCGTACGCTGCGTAATAATTTTTAGTGCAATAAATAACCACAAAAAATTAACTGCGCTATATTTCATTAAAATTAAATAATAAAAATAATTTTTAAAAAGCGCCATCTATCGGGAAAAATTTCCCGACGCGGCATCTTAATAGTTTCCGTTTAATCAACCATTCAATTGCATATAATTGCACTTTGCACAACGTTGTGTGTATAAATAAACGCGAATAAAAAAAATTCGAGAACCAATAATAGGTGAATGATGAATAATGCATACATTATTATATTGTGTTAATTAATTACGATGAATCATAATTTTAATTCATGTATTCAGTTTGTGGGTAAAGTAGAATTGAAAAACGTAGGCGCAGGTGAAGTTTACAAATATAATTATTATTTACTATTATTATGCATACTATATCTATAACTGAAGAATAATGGGCGAAAAAAGAGTCGAACAAGAATCGAAATAATCGAATATAATTGAAATACAATTGAATATATTGTTTGGAAACTATACAAAATTGTTGTTCCGTTCGTCTAATAAACTTGATTAAAATAACGACGAGTGCTATTGTGTGCAATCTAATATGTAATAGTCATTCTACTAAATGAACTTTTCTCTGCCATCCGATTATTATATCTGCACAAATCCCGTTGCCGACAGTCATTTGCAATATAAAATCATAGGCGCAACATCTCATGACACTTGACCTTAAATGCGCGCGCAGGATAGCGCTCAAACTAGCGCGCCAATTTTAAATATTTAATTAGTTTTGTGATTTTTATTCAAAAACTTGGTAACCCTGTATATTGAATGTACGCACGTATTCTCAAGAAGGACTATCGTCGATCCTATTGTTGCATTGGCGAAAAAAATTCAAAATGCAAATCGGTGCATATGAAGGCCATACGGGATGGTAAATAGCAGAAACCCCTCCTACATTTATTATTACATTATTTATCCTATGCATCCTACAATAGCAATATTAATAATAATTATTTTAAAAATAGATGCGGGACAAAAATTTCGAATAACTGTATAGTAATCCATTCAATTTAATTTTGACTTTGAAACAACAACAAAGCGTCATTGTATTAGGCACACTTTTTACCGATTTACATCATCTCGTAGGAAATGACAGAAAAGTGAGTCAGTTTGCGGCATATTTCTCTATCACACTAGTCGCGATCTTTATGCAAGTCGCTTATTTGAATAAATAAATTGATTCTGTCGTACAAGGCTTGTGTGTATCCAATTATAAATATGGTTATGACTTATATGCATTTATTATTTTACATGTCTTTCTCGTCGTGTACTAGCGAACTGGGGTCATAAATATGGGAGTTGCGCGAGCGCCATCTAGCGGCAAATTTTGGCAAAACTTGGATGCTCTCTTAAGAATTAAATTTTTTTTGCTAAATATTAACAATAATGGGTTGGAATCATAGTTTTGGCAGTAATTTGTCGATAGATGGCGCTGGATATGTGAAAACGAGTGCCATTTATCGGATTTTTTTGCAAAAATAAAATATTTTTTGAAAATCTTACTAAATATTAACAAAAATCGTTCTAAATTAGTTTAATAAGTTAGGTTTATCGGTAATTTGTCAATAGATGGCGCTGTATCTACGGAAATTAGCGCCATCTATCGGATTTTTTTGCACTATTTTTTAAAAAGTTGCGCAATCGGGCGGTATATTTAATTGAACGACGTTATGAGGTCATAATCAAAACGTCGACCATTTACCAATTCAAATAAGCAGCCGTTTAGCATAATAATAATGTGGTTAGAGGTGCAAGGTGCCAACCACAATCGATTTTTCAACTTGATTCAATGTAAATGATCAAATGTTTACATATATTATGACCATTGTATCAAGTGGCCAATATAGTAGTATAAAATAAATTTAGCCTTGAAGGTGGAAATTAATGAATTTTGATGGCCCATAGTGTCAAATCCAATAAGGACATTCGTCTCTCGTAAGATAATACAATCATTATGTATTATTATTATTATTAATATTAGCGTATAATAAAAGGTGTGTTCAAAAATAAACGCACCCATCTATCTAAATCATTTATAGTATATGCAGCAGGTATACTCTAGAAGGTAATCAATTTTCTAATAATGTCTCTCATGCTGTTTCTTAATTCGTATTGTGTTGTCACATTGGCGGCGGCTCTTTCACTTCACATCCCATTTCGTCGTTTTTATTGGAAAACGAGCGAAATTTTCGCGAATAAATTACAATATTTCAATTTGCAATAATTAATCATCGGTAGTATAACGGAATCAATCAGTCGACTTTAATTGTAATTAATTTATTTCAGATTATGAACGAGACAAGTTTATTAATGATGAGGATTTAGAAGACAATGAGCAGACAATTTTTTTTTAGGTTTTTTTATTGGTTACAGATGCAAATATTGCGACTGCAAGTACCGGGTGGCTTAGACATTTTTTTGAATTTTTTTTATTATTTTTTGAATTTTTTTTTATATTTTTTATATTTTTTTATATTTTCTTATTTGTTTTTACGTTTTTTATTTTATTTTTAATTGTTTTTATTTATTTCCATATTTTTTTAAATTTTATTTTATTATTTTTTAATTTATTTATTTTTTGAATTTTTTTTAAATATTTTTATTTTTTAATTTTTTTAATTTTTTTTAATTTTTTTTATACTTTCCTATTTTTTTTTTAATTGTTTTTATATTAGTTTTGTTGGTTTTTATATTTTTTTATTTTCTTTTTGTTTTTTTTATTAATAATTTATTTATTTTAATACAAATTTTATTTATAATTATAATTTATATTTTTTAATGCAACGTTTAGACATAAAAAATATATTTTTTTAATATTTTTTATTAATTTATATTTTTTTAAAATTTTACAAAATTAAAAAAAAATATTTTTATAGTTAATAAATTATTTATAAAATTATTTATCAATAATTTGACCAATTTTTCAGCCTTCCCCCAATAAATCTAAGCCACCCTGCACCTCCAACCAGTACAAACAATAATTACTAAACTGATTGTTTAAAAAAAAAAAGAAATGCATTAGTAATAATTATAGTATAAATTTCGAAATGTACACCATATAATTTATATTATCTATTGTTTCTATTTTATAGCCGCTATAAAAAAAAAATTACTGAAAAATTGCATACAATATAAAGCAAATATCAATCCTGTCTCTTATTTGTTTATATGCATTGCAAAAAAATATTTCCTCCAAGTCGACTAAGAGAATGGTTATTAATGCTTGCGCGCTTTGATCAAAAATTATTATTAAACAAACATTTCAATAAATAATTTATTGGCTCTTAATGAAAAATTAGTGAAAGGCGTTTTTAAATAGTAATTATAATAATATTGTTATTATTATTATTAATCGGACGGAGAACAAAACAAATATACACTACGCCTTCAGGATTTAATTTATATTATTCCTATTACGAAAAAATTTCGAAAATTATTATTATTGCTATTTCTATTTATTAGTATTTATTTAAAAAAAATATAGTGCGAAACGGAAAATAGTGACTAATGCTCGATACGAAAAGTGCAACGCGGCAATGCACTTTTCGCATACGAGGGTCGGATAAGGCTCCTTTGATCCGGCAGTGATATAAACATTGTGAAGTGTCAGACTATATCTGCATATGATTACAACTTCATCGATTGAATCTTTTCCTCATTAATATGTATAGGAATGTTTTGCAAATATATTATTCTGACTTATAGGCATGTTATGTACCATACGTTTGCATATAGTAATCATATGTGAGATTGTATTTCTTCTTCTCGTCTTTTATAATGCATCGAGAGAAATTTCCGATAAAATATGGCACATCATATTCGATTTATTTATTGGGTTTGAAATTGAATTATTGCATTTTGTTTATCGATAAATTTTGCGTTTCGATCGAAAATTGTAAACAAGGGTGCTTTATTTATAGCGCGTCGGTGTTAAATGCTCTATTTCAGTCAAAACGCTAGATATCATGCATTTTTTCAAAATATCAAAATTTCTAATATTTATTTATTTATTTGTTTAGTATTTTAGTTGAAAATTAGAAAGAAATTAGCAGCAAAAAGAATTTTGTAGCCAAAACTAGCTAATTTGAGAAGATTCATAAAATCGTTCAATTTTGGCAGATTTTTTGGCCCTAGAGTCTAGACCCTTAAGAATTTTTGAATTATTTTTTCACTGAATTGTCCCATAGCACATCAGAAATAAGTGTGCCAAATTTCAAAAAATTGGCACAAACAGAAGTTAGAAAAATAAATTATTTACTATCCATCGGTTGATCATCTTATACAAATTTGACCAATGTCGGCGGTTTTTGGGCCCTAAAGTCCAAACGGTTAAAAAAATTTGAATAATTTTTTTGCAGGTATTTTCCTTAACAAATCAGAAATACGTGTGCCAAATTTGAAACATTTGGCAGATACAGAAGTTGAGAAAAAAATTATTTACTGTTGATCTTGGAGACTTTAACACTAGCACAAGCGACGAACCTTTTTTCAAGCGTTTATCAAAAAAAGCTTCAAAAATTGAAATTTACCATAAAATAAATTAATTTTATGATAATATAATTAATTAAATATATAAATAAATATATAAATAATTTATTAAAAATATTTAAATAATTTTAAGTTTTCAAAACACATATATATTTCGAATATCTTGGCACTGGTACTGCTACAGGTAAATATGTTATTCAGTTGAGTTTTCGGGAAGTTCGAAAATGATATCAGTGCATTGAATGCCATTGTATGTAAATTTGAACTTGTGGCACCCATCGATACCCATCGCGATGCATCGCGGCATATAGTTCCTATATATAGACAGAACTAGGACCCCGCAGTATATGCTTTTTGGGTGCAGTCCACGTATTGTAATGAAATTTTAATAATATTTTTATTTTCATTGTCGTTTGCTAATGATGTCACAAGTCACAAGATAATAAGGTCAAGATTAAGAACAATGAGCTTTATACTCGGTAAATGAATTACGAAAAATGATTTCAGGAAGTATATTTTAACGTCAAAGTCTGTTGCACTGGCAAACCTATAAATTTTTTTATTTCAATTTTTTTTAGCTATGATAAATTAAATTTCGAAAACCTACTAACACTTGATTGTAGATCTACTATTCACCTTTCCAAAAGTGTCATTAGATATTTTTTGCGGTCGTTAATAAAAAAGTTATGTGTTCTGCAAATTTGGCCTTGCCGCGCATTTGAGCCATACTTTACCTATAATATGAAATAAATTCAATAATTTTTTTAATCCAATATCTAGATCGTATCGATAAAAGATGTAGGTTTAGGTAAAAGTAACATACTATTTTATTTATCGAGAAAATATCGCATAAAGCGCACGCGACTCTAAAATATGGCATTTTTCCTTGACATGCTCAAACTAATAATACAAGGAAACCGTGGACGTATCTTTTAACAAAAGCCATTCTTCCTATAATAATATTCAAAACGAGTCGTAGAAACTTATTAAGTTAGTCTATATAGTGAATATACTATCTAGTTTAGAAGAAATATCGTTAAACGCCCGAGGAAGATATTGAGATTCTGCTGTTCTATGCCTTATTTTGTTTATCTATAACATATTTGCTTACTATATATTTTTAAATACCACAACAAACAACAATCTGTTCCTTCAATAAGCAATTTTAGCAACAATTTCACATAATAGGCGAATTTAACGATAATGATGTGTTCAAGGTTTATTTAGAATATTGTGATAATTATTTAATTTTTTAAAAATATTTTTATTAATAAATTTTTTTTTTAATATTTATTTATTTATTTTTCCTTTTAATTATTTAATACACAAACGAGGTCATCGAATGCGCCTTAACTTAAGTCGCTATCATTATCAATTTAAGCACCGCACCTGTTGCACTGCCTAAATTACCTTTCTTCTCATAAACCGTTCGGAAAAAAAACTTTTCCTTTCAGCTCATCAAAAATCTAGGATGAAAATAAGGTGCCAGCATAAAATCGTTTAAAATTGGAATTGACCGAAGATGAGGAAAAAAAAGTTAAATTAAGCGCGCCATATGGTGCTATGCTTCTATGAAATGAAGAAGATAAATAATGCGGATTCGCTTTTTATTGTTTTATTACTATTTATTTCCATTATTTATTTAAATGTTATTGCTGCAACATTGGTAGAAGAGAAGTAAAAGGAAACGATGTTCACACCTACCATCATTCATTAAATGTTTTGTTTCTTCGCGCGACGAGCTTCTGCATCATCAAGCGTTTCAAATTTAAATTGCAATTCCATTTAAGTCACTATTACTCAACTTAAGTCAATTATCATTTTTAAAGTTTATCAAACTGTTAAGTAATTTTTAAAAATATTTTTAATACATTTTCGAGAGGAAAAAGGTCCTAACACCCAATTTCCTTCATTCCTTTTTTTTGAAATTCTAGATAATTTTGAAAATTCGCGCGCTTTCTCATTTTTTGAGCAAACCGCGCGAATTTCGAAAATTTTTCTAAAACCGCTGATGTCGCAATATAAATTGCATAATCCAAAAATATATTATTCATAATAGTAGATAAATAAATGTGTCATATTATTTTTATTTTGTTCAAAAGTTGTATAAGTATAAACGGTACATGAAATTGAATCTTTTATGCTGGTGGACAATGGCAGGTCAGGTCGTTTTTGACCTCATGATGTACGATTTAAATTGTACAAAAAATATTTTACTGGAAACAGTTAGCAAAACGTAAAAAGGGTCCATTCGCTAAAATATTGCTTGGTTTTAAAAAAGAATTATTGCACTCAGACTAACTATAATATATCTGATGCAAAATTACTGACTTTTATTGCGCGATTCATCTTCGCGCTTTTTTTTTTCGACCACTTTTCCGAATATTTATTGTTATTTTTACACATATTCAGCGATTGTAATTAGCTTTTTGATTTATTCGAATTATTTTTAAATTAACGAAAGCAAACAGCCGAATGAAAAGGAGCTTACGGATGGGAGGATGCTTTATTAGCACAATTTCTTTTTCAGGTGCCGGATTATTTTCAACTTAAATATGATTTTTTTAAAATTGTTCTAAATATTTTTGAGTAATTTTCGAACTAAAAAATCAAAATTCTTCAAGAATTTATTTAAAATTTTTAAAATTCTTATTTATTTTTCCGAAAATAATTATTTTTAAGCCCCAAAATTTAAACTTCTTTTTCAAAATAATTTTCAAAAATATTTTCAAGCAACTTTTGAACTGATTTCAAAAATCTTTTTGACATTTTCAACTTTGTCAATAATTTCTCCGCCCATTGACATTTTTTTTCCGGTGCCAAAAATTTTGAACTCGCTCGAAAAAAATACTGAACCGGACACCCTCAACAAACACGTTGGCTCACTTCCTGCTGATTTCCCGAAACATTTTAATACGTATTTGCATTTTAAATCGATGTATAAATACATATATAGTTTATTAACCTGGTTCTCTTGAACCTGACCTAATCTTGACACAGAAATACCTATATACTTGCAAGAGCACAATAGCTCCGTTTATTTTTTTCTCTTTTTTCGTACCAGCCAACACATGTGTGTGTGTGTGTGTCTTATTCTCTTAGCCTTCCTCATCCTCCTTCGTTCGTTCGTTTCCCGAGATAAGATTTAGCAAATAGAATATGTAAATTGAAATGTACGTGACGATAGTTATCTATGCTAAAGACCACAGTGTTTGTGTGAACATACATATCGGTCTGTGTGGTGTCAATCAGATTTCCAATTACATTCGGAATTATTGTATGTTGTTTATTAAATGCACAACGATGCGCTGATAAAGCACAGACACATCGGAAAACACATATGACACTGCATATCCTGTATACTTAAGCGATCCTTTTCATCAACTTAACTCAGACCTAATTTGAATATTTTTAATTTCAAAATTTTGATTTTTGATTTTTTTTTTATTTTGAATAAAAATTTATAAAATATTATTAAAAAAGTTTTATAGTAATTAATTAAATTTAACTATTATTGATTATTAATAGTTAAACAGTTAAATAATAATATTTTAATAGTAATTTAATTTTATTATTATTAAATAATTAAAATACTAATTTTTTACAATAAATATTTTTCTTACTAATTATTAAAATTAAATTAATAATTTTTTTAAATAGATTTAAATAATCCTATTATTCCACTGTCGCTATTTTCAATTAAAATTATTTCTTTTATTTTTTTTATAAAAACTTTTCACTTTTTTCCATATTTTTACTAATAAGCAAAAGTGCTTTGTATGTTTTGGCTATGTACGAATATAAGAGAAATTTTTAATATTGTCCGACTTTCATTACAAAAGTGACATAACAAGAAAAATGAGCATGTGCAATTCAAATAATAAAAGTAAAAATAAACGCAAATAAAGGTCGTATTACAAGTGCATTGTAATTTCGCTCTATAGGTGGTGCTTTAATGTATGGCCATTAAATCGCTAAAATGAATTGTAGATTATTTCCAAAGAAAGACTCTCAGTCAGTAGATTGCCATCGCGCTATTAAAATCGAAGAAACCAATTATTCTTGTTCAAAAGGGTGACTTTTTATAATAGGAAATTTAAATTCCACTATAAGGGTCGCACAAGTAAAAAAATAATTTACAAGAAGTGCCCTTTGATAATGAAGCGTCATGCTGGGTCTCAAAAAATAACTGAATTTATTTAAATTTTAAAAAAAATATTTTAAAATATTTTTTTGTTAAAATATTAAAATATTAAAATATGAAAATATTAAAATATTAAAATATTAAAATATTAAAATATTAAAATTTTAAAATATTAAAATATTAAAATATTAAAATATTAAAATTATTATAATAAATAATAAAATAATAAATTTTTAAAATAATTTATAGAACGCCGTATAGTATTAACAGTTTCACTTAAAAAAAAAAATAAAACAAATAAGGAACACATGCAGGAAGAATAAAATAAATGTTGCCTGACTAATAAAATATGAAATCTGAATATAGCCATGCAACATCAGATATTATAAAAGTAATGTTGAAGCAACTATTAACAAATAAGGCGTTAAATCGCTTTAGCGACCGACACGAAGATACTGATGATGTCGCGAGGACACAAAGAAGAAAGAGTGGTTGTCCGGATAATGGTGGCATCGATCACTTTTTGCCGCATATATGCAAAACTGCTGCACTGCACTGATTCACTCTGCTGGGAAGATGGCCTAAAAAGTTTATTTTATTTTTTTTTGTTTTCGTCTTTTATGGAGATTAGGCCACTTGATGAATAAATATTGAAATGAGCGGGAATTACGGTTTTGAAAATTACAGTATTAGAATATTAACTTTAATGAACTCGAATGGTCTCGTGATGGCCTGTAGCTTATAAAAGAATTACTTAGCTACCATTAATTTTCTTCATCTTGCAAAATATGGCACGATCTTTAAAACATTCACATGAATCTGCCTTTACGTCATATCAAGATTATCGTAGCAGTATATCCGTTATATTTCATTTAAACACATAAGAATATTTATACAAATATACAGGGCGGCCCAAATTTTTTTTTCGACCAAGAAGAAAAAATAAACGCCAAAAAAAAACCAAAAAAAAATTTTTTCTAAGGCAAATTCAATATACAATAAAAAAAAATTCAAAGACTAGCTGTAATTGTACCAAAAATACCCATAAATACCTCAAAATACCCTAAAAATACTCCAAAATACCCCAAAATATTTTTTAAAAAACAAAAAAGTTTCAAAATATTCGATAAAATATTCAAAAATACCCCAAAAGACCTAAGAAAAATAATCAAAAATACTAAAAGATACCCTAAAATACATAAAAAATACCCTAAAATACTCCAAAATACCCCAAAATATTTTTTAAAAAACAAAAAAGTTCCAAAATATTTGAGAAAATATTCAAAAATACCCCAAAAAACCTATGAAAAATAACCAAAAATACTCTAAAATACTCAAAAATAACCTAAAATGCTCAAAAATACCCCAAAATTCCCTCAAAATATCTGAAAATACTCAAAAATACCCAAAAAAATTCTCAAAAATACCCAAAATAAAATAGAAAATAACGAAAAAAAAATATGTCCCTAATTTAATTTTGGCGGGAATTCCCCATATTTTCTATTTTCCCATATTTGGGCCACCCTGTAGCTGGCTGGAATGTCGCATCAAGTCAAGTATTTCGATTCGCACAGTAAAATTATTAAATACAAAATAATGCCCTCCGTAGGTGGCTCTCACTCTCCTCCGCCAGAAGAGCGCATTGAATAAAGCGATTATCGTGCAATAAATACGAGGTTTGGTTGCTCTTGATGGTCTCGGGGAGCACTTTTCTTTCCTGATGTCTACGACGACCGGCAGCTTTTCAGTATAATTCACGGCAAAAGCGCTTTTGCATGGCGAATTGCAAATTTACAACAACAATCTATACTACTACTAAGCCATGAAGAAGAGGGCGTAGTACGCACTCCACATGAGTCCACCATCAGGAAATCACACCTGCAAAATGCGATCATCAGCGGAAGATATCGCCTCGTCGGTCGGCCGCCTTCTTGCAGGACAGACATACAGCAGCACACCACAATTATCATCGTCATTCTTGTTAATTAAATTTATCGACGGAACAATGGTATTCTTCTTCGACGCGCGATGTTGTGCAGCGTGCAATATTGATAAGTATGTGTCAAGCGATTGATATTATGGAAAATTCATTTATGTATAATTATCAATTTTAATAAATTGAAGAAATGCATTAAACATTTGTCTGCAAGGCTATTTGAAGAAAAAGTTGGACTTTCTATTTTTTTATGCAAAAAAATTTCGAAGAAAAGGAAGACTAAAAACATTAACCAAATTTTCCTAAAAATCCGGAATGCCCAAAAATCTATCCAGGGTACCCTAAACAATTCTAAAAAATAAGGGGCTAGCTGAAAATACCTTAAATACCCGAAATTCTCTAAAAAATGCCCCAAAATTCTCCAAAAATTCTCCCAAATTATCGAAAAAATATCCCAAAATACTTGTAAAAACCCCAAAAAATTCAAAATATTAAAAAATGCCTTAAAAGATTTTATAAAATTCCCCAAAATTGTCAAAAAATAGCCCAAAATTCTCTCAAAATACTCAAAAAACTCTCAAAAAATTCTGAAAATACCTAAAAAAAAAAATAAAATACCCAAAAATATCTCAAAATACCCCCAAAAAAAATCCAAATATTCAAAAATATCTCAAAATACCCCCAAAAAAATCCGAAAATACCTAAATATTATATAAACTTTTCAGAAGACTTAGAAATACGCAACACCTATAAAAACAATTCCCGTGAAATCTCTTCATTTAGTATTAATAAAAATTGTAAAAGGAAAGCTAAGTAGAAACAATAAAAAAATTGTATAAAAATTCAATTTGGTCGGTTATTAAAATCTATAAAATTATATTCCATTATTTTTCGTCATAAATTCATTAAATAGCCATTTAATTTGAATAATAAAATTTCTTCATAATTTTATTTCAATTACAAAACTATTTTTATTGCAGTAATTTTTTGATCATTAATTAATTTTACGCTAATGCGATAAAAAAATATTATTAAATTATTAAAAATTTATTTATTTATTTAATTTAATTTAATTTTTTTATTAATTAAAAATATTATTACTGTCTAGAAAAAATGGGATTTAATGAGAGCAGCAAATTGACGCAACAACATACTATTCGCATATACGAATTGATTCGCTTAATAACTTTTCCGCGTTCAATTAATCGAATTTCAAAATTTATTTGCATTATGTAAAAGCGAATAATGAAGTTAATTTCGTAGTTTAATAATGATTTCGTTATTAATCAAACATACACTTTTGCATTTCAATTATTTCTAATTACTAGTATTGATATTTTTTTTCTACCGAGCGGCCGCCGCTCGCAAAATATGGCACAAATTGTACAATAATAATTGAGAAAACTATTCGTAGTGCATATGAATAGGAATTATTAGTAATAGTCAATATTAATAGCTTCTTTTGCAATTTTCAGTAGCGCGCACAATTACTCGATAATTCATCAAACCATTCACCCAATTTCTCAAATCGAAAAATTAATAATTTATATCTATTGAATTCTGGCAGCATTCTTCATCATCGATTTCGCATCAATAAAAAGCCAAAAACAACGCCTTTAACTTATTATTCCACTCCGTCCCTTTTTCACAATAGATCATCTAATTAATGCAATTAAAGGCGGCGGGCGGCATTGTAAAATAATCGAAATAATTTTTCAAAACGAAAAAAACCCGCGCGCATCGCGGCGAAGGAAAGATGATGAACAAAACGCTAAGTAGCATCGCCAATAAAGGAAACGTGATGAAATCCTAAATGGTTTGCATTTGAAAGTGTAAAAAGCGGGCACCTGCAGGGCTGGCAACATATATATAGGTACACCTGTTACAAGGTCACTCGACCAATAGGTATTTCTATAGCAGGTGAATTCAACAACATATTATTTATATATGTATCTCTTTTATATGGTTGCGATCTTGTCAAAACAACGCCACAACACGTTTGAAATACGGCCGAAAATCGAGTCCGGCAATTTTTTTGTCGAAAAAATATAATTTACAACGAAAAATATCTCATGACACTTTGTGTATAAAGAAAGTGAGAGTTGGGCGCACGCGTGAGGGTAGGCGCAGTAGGGGGGAATTCGTTACGTCAGTTGCGCTGTACGGCGTGAGGAATGAATGTTGTCAGTGACGTCACTAACGTTGTATAATTTAAAAAATTAATTTTTGGCACATTTTTAGTTCAAATTTGAGTAATTTTTGAAAAAAAATGATTTTTTAAAATAAAAAAAAATAAAAAATTGTGACGTCACGACCAAGATTGATTTTCCAGACCAAATTATTTTGTTTAATTGCGATTTTGAAAACCAAAAATCCCCCAAAAAATTAAAAAAAAAGTTGAAATTTCAAGAAATTATTTTTTTTCATAAAATTTTAACCAAAAAAATTAATTTTTAATATAAAAATTTATATATTTTTTGCTTTAAACAATATAAATATTTATATAATATTATTTATTTACTTTGATATTTTTTTGTAAATTTATTTGCATTTTTTTATTAAAAGAAAAATGGTTCTTAGTGAGTGGCGACTGTCGGTCCATTACATCGTCTATATTTAGAAGTACGGCAAGTGTTATTTGCACGGCCTTAAATAAATATAATACAGAATTGAATAAAAATCGAAGCTGATCGAAAAAAATGATTGGTTTTCTACACTGTTTCCCACATTAAGCATGATTGAAACGAATACTACCTTTATAAACCATCGACTAGCGATAAACTGGTTTCGAAAACAAGAAAGACTCACTGATTTAACGATGTATAACATAATTATTTATATGGTATTAAATTGTAATTAACATTGTTATAAATTTATTTTCTAGTACCTAAGAGACTAATTAAAAAATCGCAAATCCAATTCGCGAGAACCGCTGATGAAAGAATGCGAAAATTAGCTAGCGATTTTTTTCTCTCGATATATTGTGGAAATGCGAGAAATTGTATAAAATAAGTAATTAAACTGAAGTTGTTGGTGAAGGTGGAACATACGGATAATAAAATGCAATCGCTGAATACTAGTGACCGTATCTGTTATAAGTGTCGGTCTATAGACTGACCGGCACGTGATGCTGGATCTTAAGTACTTTATTACATGTGGACCGCGATCGCTCCAACGTACTACAACTACCTTATATACCGAACATGTTTAAATAAGATTTCATCTTCAAACATTTACTTATTTATTAAGTTCCATCGACTACTTATTTTTCAAAAAAATTGTCAAAATGTCAATATTTTGAACAATTTTTGAAAAATAAAATTTATTTTTGGTTTTTTTAGGCAAAAATATGAAATTTATGCACTTGAAGAAGATATTATGAAATATTGCGAGCAATTTGCGTGACGATCGGAGCCAGTCGGATGAAAATCGGACAAAAATCGGATGAAAATCGGACAAAAAATGGATAAAAATTGTAGAAAAGTCGGGTATATATCAGCCAAAAACCAAAACAAAAACTACACAGGCATCGGATAGAAATTGAACAAAAATCGGATGAAAGTCGGATGAAAGTCGGATCAAATTCGGGCAAAAATTGAGTAAAAATCGGATAATATCGGTCAAAAATCGGAACAAAAATAAGCAAAAACCATATAAAAGTTATATAAAAATCTGAAAAAAACTGGCCAAAAATCGGACAAAGATCGGATGAAAATTCAGTAAAATTCGGATAAATTTGCGCAAAAAATCGGACAAAAATTAAACAAACAGCAGATAAAAATTGCATTATGGATGCAATTTTGATGCAATTTTTATCTGCTGTTTGTTAAATTTTTGTCCGATTTTTTGCGCATATTTATCCGATTTTTATTGATTTTTCATCCGATCTTTGTCCGATTTTTGGCCAATTATTTTCAGATTTTTATATAATTTTTATATGATGTTAGCTTATTTTTGTTCCGATATTTGATACAAATCGGACCAAAATCGGATGAAAATCGAATAAATCGGATCAAAATCGGACAAAACTGTTCCTAAATTTTAAATCAGAATATTATTGATTTGGAAAACCTATTGCACTACGATAATACCGAATGTCCCAAATTCTAAAGGGATGATACGTTTGGCAAAAGAAAGAAGATTTGTTGAATCGCAAACAGAAGACCGGAAATCCTTTCTGAAGAAGCAACAGGTCGACATAGTGGAGCAGGTTCAATAAAGTGTATTTGTGCCCCCGTCAATCATCCCATCTCCGTTTCCGGTGTTTCCATGTGCTCTACACTCATCCATACTTGCATATATTTATACCTAACAAGCTTAGTACTAGTACCAAAAAGCCCTTTCAACTACTAATTTTTTTCGGTGGATCTGGTTCGTTTTTTTGGGGTCCATCTAATAACATACAGGATGTGCGCTTCTATTTTATAAATTAAACCTTTTCAAACTCATCATAGTCGTCGTCTCCGCAAGTTCTGATTTCACTTTAATCGAAATAGAAATTAACCTTTTCAACTTTTGTTGATGCAATTATACAATAATATGACTATTTAAAATTAAATCGTATTGTGGAGTGATTTTGAGCGATTTCACTTTTAATTGACATTAATTAAGATTGTACTCACTTTTTAACTAGCCTCATCATCATCAAGCGGTTTGATAGACAGAGTTCCTCATTCATTCGAAAAACTGTAAGAAAAATAAATTTTTTTAAATTTTCGAAATTTTTTCAAAATTTTGCTAAATTTATATTTTTCAAAAAAATTATTATAAATAATTTTGTGATGTTTTTTATGAAATTTTTGAGAAAATAAACTTTTTTGAAAATGAAATTTTTGAGAAATTTTAAATAAAAAAATTAAAAAAAAAATATTTTTTAAAAATTTTAAATATTTTTAAAATTATTATTAAATTTTCTTATATTAAAAATATTAATTATGTCAAATTTCTTTATCTACTTAACTTAAAAAATATTTAAAATATTGCACAAGTTAACAAATAATTTTTCAAAAATGTTAGAAATTTTTTAAAAATATTTTTAAATTTTTTTAAAACAAAAAAAAATCTAAAAACTAAAAAATAATAATAATAAATATTTTAAATATTATAAAAAATATTTAAAGTGTTATTTAAAGTGTATTTAAAATATTAAAAATATTTACATCCCCAATTAGCATTAATTAAAATACCAAAAAAATAAAAACAATTCAAAGTGCTAATTAAAATTTGCAAATTTTATTCTTCCCAGCAATTAACACAATTATTAATATAAAAATAAATAAAATAGCAAAATTAAATTCTAATCGAATGCTGGCGAAGTTTTAGTGACTGGCGGCGCGAATCTATACCGGAGAAAGTAAAATTGTGAACTTTGGGATCAAGTTGCTCAAGGAAGAAAATAACTCAACAAAGTAGACTTTGTTTTGCTTGGCTTCACTCTTCTCAGAATATTTGTATTGCTGATGGCGACAATTATATTGATATTATGTAAAATTCGAGAAAATCACTAACCACGTAACCAGGTGGTGGTTCGAGCGATAAAAAATCGGATCAATCGGATCGGATCGAAAAGCGCCACAGGTACTACAAATAATGTGTTTCAACCCCCTAAGTTGGAGATTTTTGTCGGAAAGAAATACTTCCCGTGTGGAACCTGCGCTTCCTTCCCATGGTATGTAATTTTCGTTCTACCCTTGAACTACCCCTTAGTAATAAGTTCGGTGCGATTCAAGTTACATTTTTGTGAATGTGATCTCTACCTGTTTCTCTTGTGTTGTTAAACGTTGTTCGGCCATCCACCTTAGCCGATGAGGCTTTTCGCTCTCTTGTCGTCGACGACATGGGAATCGTTACAAATACTGGGTTACACACACCCTTTTCTTTACCTAACATTCGAATAATTGTTGTACCAGAAAACATGACAGATTTCAAGAAAAGTGATTTTTTTGCTTCTTCGGTTTTTGTGTGAAAGCTCCAACAATTGGGCTAATTAAATATTTTAATAGATTTGACACATTTATCTGGAGGGGGGGTTTTAATTTTTATGACGTAATTATTATTTTTTTTTAAATAAATATTTTATTTTATTTTTTTTTTCAAAAAAATAATTATATATTTATTTTAAATTAAATATTTAAATAATTTATTATCATCTCAGTAATTTATTGAAAAAGAATGCGGTATGTTGTATTTAATTAATCTCCGCATATTATTAAAGATAATATCGCATAGGCGCCACTTGACTTTCAAAAGCCGAGAGAATTTATTATTTATATATTTATTATATAAATAGTTATAAACAACTTGCCCAATGCATGACCATTGTTAACGTAATTGCTTGAATTAAATTATGCTTTCTTTGGAGGCCCACATATACGAGAATTGTGTCGATGCAGACCTGACTGGCATGCCTAATTTTCTACTAATAAAAACATCAAAATATATTTCCTCGACTATAGACAACCTTACTAAATTTATAAAAAAAATATAAATCGTAAATATATAGCTAAACGAATTTTTAACGCAAATAAAAAAATTAAAAATACAAAAAAATTATTTATATAGTTATTTTTTAAAATTTAAAAAAAAATCGAGATACTAGTTTATAGATATATGTCTCCTCTTTCCAAAAGTACCATCAGATATTTTATATCGTCCCCATTAAGAAAGTTATGTGCTTTCGAAATTTGGTCTCGCTGACCATTTGAACGCTTTAAAAAAATTTAACTAGCAAAAAACTCGCCCGCTTCAGTTTTTATAATTTTTTTTAATACTTAAGTATATTTAGATAAATTTGTCAAGATAATATTTGATTATTATAATTATTTAATATTTAATTATTAATAATATATTTAAATTAGGACAAGCTACGTTAAGTGGTTCGATTGTGGGAAAACGCTATCGAAAAATGCTAAAATAAATTCCTCAAGTGTTTTGCATTCTAATATCGATAAAAATCAGTCTAGTTATGATTTTTTTATGCATCCAATCGCTTCACACGGCAATATAAATTAGACGTTATTAGGTATATAATTAGGCGTTCGCTAAGCATATAGTAAAACTGTTACTACATTGATCGTTTTGCGATAAATATATTTTTCTCCAGCACAGCATTCAATTAATCTTGAAAATTTGAATAGCTAAATGAACTTCCGGTTCCTTAGACGTGGCTGCATTATGACTTAACCAAGCGGAAGTGACTCGAATGTCACCTGGATAAGCACATATAATGACTTTGACCTCTCTCAATAGTACGATCATTTTTTTCTCCTCTCTTATTCTTTCATCTCGACAATACGAAATGTATTCATCTCTAAACAGCAGCAGCAGCATAAATGATTATTTAAAATACATAGTACTATATTATACACAAGTTAATATAAAAGGTCGGTCTATATTTGGTGAACTGTCGACGAGAGACTAGTTTCCCACGACACTTTTTTCACTTCTAGTATTTTTAGCTTGATTTTTGGGTTACGATAGTCACGTCTTTTGTTTGGCCAATTGAATAGTTTGAGATTACATTTGCATGTCTTAAGGCACTTTTTTCCAGTCGAAACAAATTTTATTCATTTTCTCCTTTTGAGGTAATTTTTTGAGCAATTTTTGAATTTTGGCGGGAACGCCGGGAGTTATTTCTCCTTCTCTTTTCCCCCACTCCTCCTAATTTTCTCCCCTTCCTCCTCTTCCCCTCCTCCACAATTTTTCTTTCAAAATCAAAACGGAAACGGCTGCAGTTGTTTTCGTGTCACTTGTTTCAACAACCCCTCTTAAGTCCTAATGAAGCAAAGTGGTCCAACCAATTCTCCTCCACATCCACCACCCGCAAATCTGACTCGCCTCCATCTGGCCCAATGCGCCTCTCGAGCTACTAAATACATAATGACAGACGGCCTAGTATCCGGAAGAGGGTGTCTCGAATTACCATCGATAGTTTTTATTTAAATCACTTCGCCTGAAAAATTGAAGAGTGGAACGAGTCGAGTCAAGTTTTGCAAGTCAGGCCAATATTTCTCGCTGAGATACGGGGACACATAAATGTTGGACCCATAACACACACATACACATGGACGTCGTCGTAACGGTACCATCAGAAACACGGCTGTAGTACCTTTGTATAAAGGAGAGGGTTCGAGGGTCATCCGTTTTCTCGATGGTGACACACTGGCTGATGGGTCTCTCGTTCGTTTTTTTCGGTTGTTTTGTCTGGGCGCTTATCACATTACGAAATCGCGGATCCAGGACCGCCGCTACGATCAGACAACGCGAACCACCAGATCGCAGGCTCTTTTGTCTTGTTTATTTCTTCTCTTCGGCACTTTTGACAGTACTATATCTGAACGATCATTATTCGGGTTGGAGAAATGAGAAATTTACAATTTGTGGGGATTTAGGACACTTGGTCAAATGGTACCAAATTGAAGAACCATTTTTTTTCTGGTACCACTTCATAAAGTGGTACCATATTTTCCGTATAAATGATGGAGAAACACACACGGTGCTCGAATGTGAACCATTTATTCAGTACAAGCAAGAGTAACACAGGTCGATTTTATCAAGAGCATCTAAGACTCTGTATAGCTGTATAACCTCTTGTAGCTTCTGACTTTTCTAGACTTCAGCAAGTGCAGATAAGTTACACGCTATTTTAAATATATTATACGTACCTACACTTCTGTCTCAATAACTCACATTGCTCAACGAGAAACTTGGTACTAATATCTTATGTACGATAAATGGCGTTTGGATGCGATACCGCGGGATGCGGCTGCACGCTTTATTACAAGACGCCATTTTTTTGTGCTTTGCGAAAAAAAATTAAATAAAAAATATTAAAATATTTCAAAATCGCTTCAAGAATTAGAAGAAAAATTCAATAAAATAAAAAATATTTAGTTAATAGTATTGAGATTTGAACCTGCGCGGTAAATGCGCTCGGCCGCCATCGACAGCTTTCGGGTGCAAACGCCAGAGGCGTCCCAATATTTTTTTCTATTTTTATTAATTCAATTTTTTTATGGAAACAAATATATTTTTGTCTATTATTCAAAAAATATTATTTACTATTATTTAAAAAAAAAATGTTTGTAACAAAAAAAAATATTTCAATTAAATAATTTCCAAACGTTCTATTTGCAGAAAGTGATATTGTGCCGTGCGATTTTAATGAGCATAATAATTCCTCTGAAAGGTAGGAGAGAAAAAAAAGCGGATAAAAATCCACAAAACGCTAGTTTTGTCCCATCTGACACGCAACACTATTAAAATTACTTATCGCCATCATATTACAACGCCTTGTGCTTTTGATGTACGGCGTGTATAAAAACGAGGTGTACTTTATACTATATTTACAGCACGAGCGGGCTCGCGCAAGAAGAGATGAAAATTATTTCGCTGTTAACCTGCACGAACATATTAGCATTTATTCATATAAGGGAATTTATGTTTTACATCGAACGTAAAGATTATTGTGTAGATGTGTGTTTTGATATTTTATACCCTAGATATGTGTTTATTATTTTCCGTGTTAATCGGATCCCTTTCGCATGTGTTGATGTGGCGTTAATGGCGCGCCACCTGGCGGCGCTTGCGGGCAAAACTTGGGGTACTTTTTGTAATGTTAGCCTATTTATAAAAATCCGTTTCCACCAGTAACTGGTTAATATTTTTTTCACCCTTCAGAAAGGCAAGTATGGAAATACTTTTGTAAACATAAATAAAAATCAGACAGGTGATTTGAATATGAGCATCTCAGACAGCTCGTTCAGACGAAAAAGGCTCCCTTTTTGGGAGACGAGCTCTAAATCAGGTTGCAAGAAACTCAAAAGTGGAGCAGGTACTCTCCGCTAGTTAGACTTGAATTAATATTTAAGCAAGGGAAGCTGGGTCAGGCAGGGCGTGACCGGAACCCTGTGGGAAAAGGGGATAATCTCACGGGAATATCGGAAACTTGCTATCGTGAGTGACGTGGAAAAAAGGCCGAATTGTGGTCAGAGAGGTTTATTTATTTTTGAGAAAAAAATGTAAGGGATTCACACGGTCGCGGAACGCGGGCCGCGGTCGCTTCCGCGGTCCGCGTCCGCTTATTTTATTTTATTAGAAAATATTTTTCTTTCTCTTAAAAACTGTTATATTTCGTTAATAAATAACGTCGTAAAACAGCCTAATAAAAATCAATCGTGCATTAAAGAAATATTCGTAAATTATCACATTATGCGATTAAAATCCTATAAATAATAGAAAAACGTGACGTTACTTCTCGACCGATTAACAGTGTTAATGATAGCCGCCGATAACCGAAAATTATTTATTTCATTGTGCCTATTTTGCGGTTAATTAAAATTAAAAAATCGTCAAATTTTGTGACGAGACACAGTTAGAATGAATTTATGACCTTAGGACGGAAAATATGAACAAAAAGCAGCGGCGGCACTTTCTATTTCGCGTATAGTTTCACATCTTCGCTCCTCGAACTGGGTTACACCCACACCGCATCGTATTCACGAAATTCATGTTTCTGTACGAATACGAAGAATACAATACTACGCGTTGCATATTATTTAAAACGCACTCAATGTGCAACATGGTTCAAAAATTATCCAAAACGAAAAAAAAAAAAATGATGAGCGCACCGAACGAAGTTCACACGCTTCGCATAATAATTAATTGATTTTAAAATGTATTATGTGTGCATTTTGAATAAACAAGCAAAACGACGACCGATGGCAACCTAAATGTTAAAAAGCACCACATGGTGTCAAAAAGCTGACACCTTGTCCCGAGCTTTAATTTTAAACAATCATACAGTACCACAAACACGATGTGCAAATCTGTTTCCGTCAACTTGTCAAGATCGCGAACACAGAGTTTATCCCGCATTCCGAATTTTGCATTCACGTCACATTGCATTCAGTCTTTTTTTATTTTTTTTATTTTAAGCTACAGATTGAATTTAATTCAGAATTATTCTCTATAAGCTTCTTAGTTTGTTGGTATAAGGCACACTATATTTTTTTTAGTCAAAAATTTATAAATAAAAATTTCTTAAAGGAGCGAAACCGCTACGTATATATGTAGCGGTTTCGCCCCTTAATTTCTCCCATAAATTTTCTCTACAAACTTTTCGAAAGTGGGGAAAAGTGATTTATATACCGAGTGTTGTGCACGGCCCGACTTATTCATGCCGTATACTAATCGCCTTAGTATTTAAACTATAACTAAAGCACGATACGAACAATCGCTTTATTTTGAATTATACACAAAGCCAACTGGTCTTTGGATATTTAAATATTTTCACGACTTTTTTGCAATCTCGACGTACCATGAAATCGATACCTTTCAATATTATAATTTATTTCATTCCCATAAAATAATTAAGCTAAAAAATTTCGGTGCGCAGCTGATCATTATTCAACAACAGAGGCGTTGCATTAATTTTTATTATCATACAATAGACGAGCGAAAAATTGTGTTGAAACCGCGGAAACTGATCGACCTCTGACATTGCGAATGGCATAAATAAAAGCGCAAAAATAATTTATGAAATCCGAATCGTAATCGTAAATCAATATCAATTTGTAGCACATCCGCGTGGCATGTGGGCATATCAAAGCCATTTGGCTCGCACACATCCAGCGAATAAATATGTTAGATACAAACAATATTACTGGTATAACAATAGACAAGATTTTGAGCGGTTTGTAGGCAGATATTTTTGTGTCAGACATAAAGAGGTCAGCGCCACGATCAGGAGCGGCACTGATTCTCAGAATCATCAACTTCTTGAGACCTACGTCAATCGTGCCAAAGGACTTTTTCATACGACTATGATGATGACGCTTGCATTGCGGTGTTTGGATTAATTGGGAGGCAATTAAGGGAAATTGCACACCTTTGCCGGCGCCAATGGACTTTTATGGAAACGATTTATCGTTTCAAATAATAATTTAAAAATTAAAATAATTTTTGAGCGGTTTAAATGGGATTTTACGTAAAGCATAGCTCAAATGATCAGCGAGGCAGATTTTTCAAAGCACGCCACTGGGTTATTTTTGAGGATATCAAATATCTGATGGTATTTTTGAGTAGAGGGGAGATGCACCTAAAACTTAGTGTCTTTAAAATTTTGAAATAAAGTGTCCCCTTAGGAGGGGGCATTTTTTTGTCAAAAATATATTATAAAAAATTGCTAAAATTAGGAATTACTTTATAATTCTTGGTGAAAGTATCACCCGCACACTAAAGAATTTTTATACCGCATTAACAAAATTTATTAGAAAAATAATTAATTAAATTTGAATATTCAAATTAATAGTCGATAATAATTTTGTCCCAATACAAAAAATTTAAATACGGTGAATAATTTAATTAGGCATTTAAATGGTGATGTTAAACGCGTGTTTTACAAAATTTATGAGCATTTTCGTTTAATTAGAGAGAGACCCGTTTTGGGTTTTTGTTTTGCGTTCATAATTTCTCATCAAATTTATGCATACGACTAAATTATAAATAATAGTATGTTAAGTTAAATTATCTTGTTCCGCACCAGCTACTTCATTTTCAGGCCTGAAAAATTATTATTATTCATTTGGTAATATAGTAACATTTTTTTTAATGTACACACCATATTTAACATCGGGGATATTACCATAAAAATTCAAAGATCGTCGTCGATAAATTACGATTATCACATTAGTGGCGGTAAACTAACCGAAAATAAAAAATAAATAAAATCGTGTATCTGTTTGTGCATTATAAATAAACAGATTAACGATTTTAAAAGCTTTATTAGGGAGCAGTATAAGTACTGTCTGCAAAGCTCAACAATTGCTTCGAAGAAGACGAATTTTTTAATGCGGAATGATTTATCGTTTCTAATAGAAGAAATTTTTTTTGGAAAATAAATAAATAAATAATAATCAATGAATATTAATCAAAATCGGGCTCAGAAAAATATGTTTTTACTTTTTTTTTTTGAAAATTTTCGAAAAAGCTCCAAAAATTTTTACTAAAATATTTTTTTCTTTCGAAAAAACGGTCAAAAAAGTCGAATTTCGTTTAGATTTATGACTCTAACTTCCAGATAAATTAAATCAATGAATAATAATCGAACCTAGTTCTCAGTAAACATTTTGAAAAGCGAGCATAGATTTTTTCCAAACGAAGCAATTAGAATTTCAAAACATCACATTACAATTGTATGTAAATGCAAACATGTCTGGTAGCTGTGGGAGTCACTATACAAGCTATCTAATACTAATTTAACATAAACACAAAACCAATTTTCGGCGCCTCGAAAAGAACCGAAATCGACAAGCGCGCAACCAAAAATTGTTACTTTATAGGTCAATTATTTAACAATATAATAAAGATTCAGGCTCAACCTACACAAGAAAGCGATAAATAAAAGAAAAGGATTAAACATACAATTCAAAGCATCAGCGAGAGGTCAAAAGGTCCACCTCTTGTTGGTAGTGATGCGAGGAGGCCCCGAGGTCCTTCAAGTAAAATGCGCTTAATACGGTTATATATAAATAGTACGACTATTCAATTGTTCTTTTTGACACCCATAAACCCGGAAAAATATTTCGTCGTCGTGCATTCAGGATTTTTAATGCATCGGCGAATTTGTGGCCGATTTATATTTTTTCGCGCCATTTGAAATGCGGAAATTTTATGGAATTTTTTTTCTTAGTATTGAAAACACCTTTCTCTAAATGTTATAGCAAAATTTGATTTTTTTTTTAATTTATTTTAATTTTTTTTGTTTGAAAAAAAATATTTTTTAATTTTTATAATATTTTAAAAACCTTTTCTCTAAAGGGAGTACCAAAATTTTAATTTTATTTATTTTTTTTAAATTTTTTTTTGACATTTTGAAAATTTTTTTTTTTTATATTTTAACAACTTTCTCCATACGCCAAAATTGTCTAAACCTTGCAAAACAAAACATATCAACTGAAATAAAGCGATTGAGCAACATGGGTGGCATAATAATAGGTAAATTAATTGCATTTTAAAATGTGGAACAATACCTTTATTGTATCGCCATTTTTTCGGTAAATTATATTGTTGCTTAGCCAAATATAGCGTTTAAATAAATCGAATTTTAAAAGTCCGTTTCACTGCAACTTTTGCGACATATCCGATAAATTATTGTAATTTTCACTTATGCCTTTCAATAACCATCGATCTTGCACTGTCGTTGCGTGAAAAGATCATTTTTACGCATACGGAAAGATTAATATTGGTTTTTGTATATAATCATCAACAGTTAATAAATAAATGCATAATAGCCACGCTCGTTTATTAAACGAGACAATAATGAATTGAAATTATAGATTATTCAAAATCAGTTCGTACAATATGCGAAGTCTTGCCATTGATTGACGCTATTTTACAATAATAAGCCAGATTTCTAATAGATAGGGTGCTTTTTAATTATCTAGACATCGATCAGGAGAAAGTGCCACGGATTTTTTTGATACGAAAGCAATGCAGTGGGTATACAAGGCAGTATTTGTATATTTTTGCTAGTCAGCTTTATATATTATGTAAAGTAGCATTTAATAAAGAAATATTGTTAAACAATCGCGCTATTTCTATTGAATTGAAAATTCTAACCTCAAATATATCCGTGATGGTTTCGGACCGGCTCTATTTTCCGCTTCCAGCTTCAAATACCCAAGAAAAGTTATTTTCTATCGTAGAAATGTATTTCCTTTCATAGTGGAAACCCGAAAACCTTTCACAAATGTTTTATTCACACTTTTCACTTTTCAAATTGAATATTATGACAGTTCACACTTGTAGCTGTCCGCGCACTGAAATTGCCTATCGCTCGGCTATCGTCGGCACCGTTCGGAAATTCGCCTCAACGAGACAGTCAGCGGCCATTGCCCTATGCGCGTCACATGCTTTAATAGCCATTTAGTAGCTGCATTGGAATGTGCGAGCGCATCGTTTAGTGCAGGTGCATTATGTAACTGAGGAATGCGGCGATGCAGCGCTTAAACGGTTGGGAATTCCCTCGCCCCTTCAAATCCTAAAGTTTAACCGATTTTGATGAAATTTTGTACACAGATAGAGAAAAATCCGTAGAATCCAACCGAGCCATCGGCATTTTAATCGGGTTTATGGTTTGGAAGTTATTAATTGTTTAATAAATTATTAATAAAATAAAATATTAATTATTTTTATTCACTATTAATGGTATTAATAATTTAATTTAAATATTTAAATAATAAAATATAAATCTGGCCGAAGCTTTCCCTGTGGCCATACGGTAATAATTCCAACCTGTGCGAAAAAGGTGTCACATATTGTGTCGAGATAATGTAATAAATTTATCAATTTCTCCATGTTGTTATATTATCATAATAAATAATTCATATTCCTTGCAGGAAGTAATTTTCATCTTTCATTTCAAATGCATTTTGATTCGATCAATAAATAACAATAATAATAATTCAATAATTTTATCGGCAAATGAAATCTTCTCGCATGTAATAATAGTCGATGCCAATTTAGGCCATCGCCACACCATAGTCCATATGTCGTTTGGACGATGCGCTTTTTTTTTACTATTAGAATATAAAATGCAATAAAATCAACTTATTGATGGTTGTAATAAGATAATGACGACGGAAAAGTGCAAATTCCATTACGGTGTAATTTTATGTGCACTTGTCTAATAACACTAATAAATCAATTCCAAATAACTATAATAAATGCGTTGTAAAATATGCACAATATTAATTACGAGCGTACCTTGAGCTTAATTTTAATTAGCCGATACGGTATAAAAGCTGCACGAGGCATTGAAATTTTCGAATTTAAATGCTTTTCCGCATTATTACCAGCGACACGAAAATCGCATAACATTTGCACTCATCTTTTTTTTAGTGATAAAAAAATTGATCTAAATATTTTTTTTCGATAGATATCAAAAATAGGTGAGCCTCTAATTCGTGTCGTATATTTTATACGGTCCTAAAACCATAAACTGATTTGATTTACCGCATAGATAATGTATTTTTAAATTTGTTTCTCAACCTGTAGAGAATATAACATACGAGTTCTTTTTCCTTTTAATCTTTTGTGTCTTAAAATAAAACTACTTACTATTTTATTTTTTCTACGAACTCGAAAACGCCGTGTTTTCTTTTATTTCAATTCAAATTTTCAAATGTATTTTTTTATGAATAGAAGCCGCATTTACATAAGTTCATGGCTTAGCTGAACACATTTTCTCTTCGAGAGTTAAACAACGTATGTTAATTAGCGTGAAAGAATTTTTAGCAAAATTAATTAAAAAAAAAATATCTTTAATTTGCCCCCCTCAAAATTTTCGAAATTCGTGTTGGTGGTGGTGTTTGGTGGGCTATGGTGTCTTTCACCTTTTAGGCATGATTATATATGTAGATGCGTTCACCTGCCATGGGGGGCAGGTCGGGTCAAGCTGCCGCGCGTGTGGGCGCCACAATGGGCAATCACTCACCATCTACCCGACAATACACCTCATCCATACCCTTTTTCTTCGTATTTTTATTTTCTATTAATATCACTTTCAAGGTAGAAAAAAACTGTCCTATAAATAAAATTATAATTTTATCTCGACTTTTTTTAACAAAAAAAATATTTTTTTGCCCGGAAAAAATAAAATAAAATAAATTACGTTCTAGTAGTAGGATATATTATCGCATAGAGCGCCACGGTGAGGTATTGCTAATGAGCGGCCGCTGGTGTGACAGGACATATACCGTGTGGTGCTGGAGGATTTCTCTAAGAAAATAGGTAATGGAAAAGAGATGGAATGGTGGATGGTGGCATTCGATATATCTGCAAACCGGGCAGTCGGCCGTTGATCTGAACGTAAAGATGCGGTCAGGTGGAGACCCACACCTCCTCAATCCGATTTGTTTAAATCACGTAACACCCACCGCGGAATTTACGTGGGCCCCTGCATCCTGTCTTTTGGCTTGTGCTCGACTCGATAAGGCTTTACATCACTATTTTCCAAAAAAAAATCTTTCATTTTATAAAAAAATTCCACAAAATAATTTTTAGGAATTTTTTTTTCAATTAAAAATATTAATTTATTTTTAAATATTGAAATTCCCCCAAAAAAAATTGAAATCAATTTTTAATATCCATAAATCTTTGATAATTAACAAAAAAGTGTGCAAAAAAATCCATTAAAACCATATCTTTTGGCAATTCGCCTCGCCGTAATAATCACGCCTTATTATAATTTATCTAAATTTATGTTAAATACTACGACGATATAATAAATGTTATAAAACAGCAGAGAAACACGAACATCCATTAGTATTAAAGCAAAACTGGTCCATCGTGGGCTGACTAGCGGTAGATGACAGGTATGTAATAGTCGCGAAAATAGCACGTGTGCGCTACCGACAACGACGACATTTCCGGTAGTTTATAAACACTCAAGACATCCACCCTCTATGCTAGGTATTTTTCTGCTGCGATAGCGAACGAGAAAAATGCCCCTGTCAAGATACAGCTTCATTTATATTACTACGCTGAAAATGTAACGAAACGAAAAGTCGAGCAGATGTCGAAAAAACCTGTCACACATTTGTATTAATTTCCCTCGCATGTGGTGGTTGATTTTCGGCGGATACACCAAATCACGAAAGGATGCTGTTTTTTATCGGATTTTTATATAAGAAATATTTTTTTCTCGAATTTTTTTGGGCGTTTTTTGGCAATAATGAGCTGTTATGACGAAGTTTTATGTAGAACAGCTAATAAATTGTGGTAGTATAGCTGGGCGCTTGGAGCTTGCGCGCTACGTCACAAAGGCGCTGTGACGTAGGGGCCAAGATCCAAGCGCCAAGCTATAACTAACGTATTATTGTTATTTAATTAATTATTAATAATTATTTGTAATATTATTTGTTTATTATTGCATTTTAAAGTGTTTTTTCAAATAAACAAAAAAAAAATTCGATAAAAAAATATAATTTATTTAAAAAAATATTTAATATTTTTTAATTTATACGATAAATAATTTTAAAAAATCGGGGGGCATTTTTTAATAATTTTTGAAAATTTTTCAAAAAATTTTAAATCCAAAAAAGTTGAAAAATACCAATTTTTGGTGTTTATTTTTAGACAATCCTATTTTAGAGCCAAGAAAAAGTTGGTTGTGTGGGTGCATAATATACAATAAAGAAGAGACGGAGCAGCCACCAAAAGGAATGTTGAACTTTCTCGCTCTTTTGAAACTGATTCTATAGAGTTATTTCGTGTAAATTTTTTGGGTTATGTACGTTTCACGTGATATATTGGGTTTCTCTTGTTCTGACAACTTATTTCAGAATAATTACGTTGTTTTCGGCCGATACATGCGCGCCCGCGCCCGTCCGTCCATTATTCCTTGTTTTCTTCTTCTTATATTCGCACTTGGCGATGATTTTTTCGCTAATGTTTGACCTGACTTTCAGCGCGGAAAATATTCAGTTTGAGGTCAAACATTTACTTTTAATTATTTTAATGGCGCTATTAATTTTAGTCGAACGGACAGCGCGCGGGGCAAAAGCGCGCTATGCAGGCGGCCTTTTATGATCCCACAAATATTTTCGCATTCTTCACTCTAGTGATAATTTGTTGGTATTATTCGCCTATTGTTTGTTATAAGATCTAGGTTAATCTAGCCGCATCATGGCATTTAATTCGTAAATGCACGCAATTCGAAATTGATCACGTTTTTATATAAACCCATAGCGACCGTGGAGATACGCAATTTTCCTTTTATTTCTGCACATAAAAGTTGTGAATAATGACATGAGATTCGCGTAACTTGATAGTATTTATTGGTTGACATGCAGACCACCATGTATTTGCCAACTTTACTATATAAATGTATATAAATTTGACAAGTGCTCTTTTTCTCTGCTAGGATAATTGACATTTAGCAGAGAAAGAATTGCTTTCGGTGTGCATATCATTTTACTGCAACGAATTTCCTTTAATTGAAACCAGTTGGAATTTTTTCGAAAAATATTCGAATGGTTTTAAGCGAATTTATTAATAAAATCGAACGGATAGTGTAAGGTGCCCCTTAACTTTTTTAATATTAATTTTAGGTAAAAAATGTATTCTTAGTAAAAAGTTTAGCGTATTTTGTTACATCTAAAACAGTTTTGGTGTTTACTCTAACAATTATAGGAAATTTTTTATTCGCAATTTACAAAAAAATAAACTTTTTTGAAAATTGCCAATAAAAAATTTACAGAAATTGTTAGGGTAAAAAATAAAAATGTTTTGGATGCTTGAGAAAAAGCAAAACTTTTTATAAAAAATACATTTTTTACATATAATTAATATTAAAAAAGTTATGGCCATTTTAAATTTTAATCGCAAATAGTTAGATATTTTTAGGACGGCTAGTGCACTCGGCAGCCGACCAATGCGCAACAAACGTCCACAGTCCTTCTCAAAGCAAATATTTCTATACGCATTTAGCGCAATATAATTAATTATTTAATTAACAAAATAAAAATTGATAATAAAAAAAACTTTCCATAATTTTTTTTGCATCAATCAACAGTTATCTCGTTCACTTTTGAGTGACACTTTAAATTTCCTATTTATATTTAAATTCATTTATTAATTTCACAATACGTGCTCCGGCGCTCACCATGGCATATCAGATCGTCTTTCACTTGCTCGTTAGTACATATATATTTTTTTTTAATAAAACAACCTGCAATTTCTTGTAGCGAAATTTCTGAACGATTATGTCATGGTAAGTGGATTTTTTATTATTGAAATAAGATAGATAGGTAAATTTGTGAAATAAAAAAATAACTTACCAATTCTGCAGCCGTCATGCGTGTCAATCATTCGGAATTTAATTTGATACACTGGAACAAAATAAAAAAAATAAGTTGAAATGTTTGATATATGAAAATCAAAGGTGGTTTTTTAGTTTTGCAATTCGGTTACGTTGGCGTAGGTTAGTTAAATAAAGAATAATTTTTAAAATTAGAAAAATTATTTAAAAATTTTTTTTTAATATTTTCTTTTTCACAATTTTTTTTTTTACTAATTTTTTGGATTTTTTAGATAATAAATTTATAAGAATGTAGATAATTTTTGCAAAAATTCGAAATTAAAAGAATAAATATTTAAATAAATAAATATTATTTATTTTTAATTTATTTTTATAAATTTTACAAAAATAAACAATTATTTAACGACTTTCAAGCGCCAAAAAAATAATATTTAAAATTTGAGAAAATAATCAACATTAGGGTTCGTCGCTTGCGCGCACTACAAATCACCGCTCGATCAAATCTCTAGCGCTACAATTAATTGCACAACAAATATTTTTCTTATTAAAAAAAACTTATAAATCCAAATTATATTAAAAAAAATCTCAAATAATTTTTTTCTCCACAACAATGGCTCGAATAAAATCGAGATCACTTCGAAAAATTGGGCTGATCGAATAAGTTTCGGAATGCAAAACGGCTATTTATTTCAACATTATCTGCTTATAATGTCGATGGAGAATACAAGATAAAAGCTGCCAAATTCGAAACGTAATAAATCAGATTTTGTTTACATTGTATGCGCTTATGAAAAATATCGGTACAATGCAAAGTGTCAACCGGACACGATTGCAGACCTCTTCTTGCATTGCAATTCAAAAGAACCTAACGGTACAATTTGGTTTAAGTGATATCATTTATCACGAGCATATTTATTTATAATAATAATAATAATATATTGACAATAAATAAATAATAATAATAAGAAACTAGTCGAAACTGAAAAGCGTTTCGCAATGGCCAATTTGCTTAACTAACTAATTCAGTCTTCAGTCGCAGCCGCTGCCACGAAACAATAAACAATTAGGTAAGAATATTTGTTTTGTAGTAGTCGGTACAAACTTTCCAATTAGTTTAGCAGCATGTAAAGGTTTTAATTTGGTGTGTGTGTTGTTAATTATTGCATACAAGCTGCGGGCTATTTGTTTGTACCAATAAAAATAAATCAGTGCAAAGTCAAGATAAACTGCTCTAAATTTACCTTCGCAGTGAATTTATATTTATGGCTCCAGCGACAATGCATTCAGGTTATATGAATATATATAACTCTTCCAATGCGAGTTTATAACAATCCGTCGTTTTCATACGGAACGATTTAGTCGGCTTAAGACAAAAATTTTGAAAAAAATTGAAAAATTTTGAAAATTTAGTTTTCAAAATTTTCTAAAATGTTTTAGAAACTCTTTTAGAATATTGATACATCCAAAACAGTTTTGGTTTTTACTCTAACAATTACAGGAAATTTTTTATTCGCAATTTACAAAAAAATAAACTTTTTTGAAAATTGCCAATAAAAATTTTCCCAAAATTGTTAGAATAAAAAAGAAAAGTGTTTTGGGCGCCCGAGAAAAAGCAAAACTTTTTATAAAGAATACATTTTTTGTGTATAATCAATATTAAAAAAGTTGTAGCCATTTTAAATCGTAATCGTAAATAGTCAGATATTTTTAGGACGGCTTGTGCACTCGGCAGTCGACCAATGCGCAACCAAAGCCTACAGTCCTTACCAAAGCAAATATTTTGCGCAACTTTGAAAATTGTTAATAAAAAATGTCCTATAAGTGCTAGAGTAAAACTAAAAACTGTTTTGGGTGCTCAAAAAAAATCTGCACTTTTTATAAAGAATACATCTTTCACGTAAAATCAATATTAAAAAAGTTGTGCCTATTTTGAACCCCCGGAACTCTAACTAATATAAATTTCGTATTTCTAGCCCCAAAATCCCCCAAAAAAATTGCAAATAAATAATAATTTAAGACTAAATTAAGGCCATCCCCGACTTAAATCGGAGCGACTTAAAAAAAGTCGAAATCTATATAGATGTGCGCGCTTTTGAGCGTCGTAGGTCGTAAATGACTCATTTTATGAATAAAACATTAAACACACATACTGGATTTTTGTTTAGTTTCGTATTAATTGTGTTTATATACACATATGGTACTGTGCTCAACCTGTTTCCATGCCGCCCACCAGGCAAATAAGGATTGCAATCAACCGAGGAATATTATACTATGCACCTGAAGAGAGTCTCTCTCGATGCCGCGTGCGCTTTTCTGTTCTCTCTTTGCTCTTCTTGACATGTGATCTGACTTTATACGAAATTCATTACATATTGCACTTTTTTTTCTTCTTCCTTCACTTCTTTTCTTTTGCAATCAGCCAACTCCAAATATGAACCCAATTAGTATCAGAGCGATATATTTTAACCGCATTGAACTCGCGGCTTTTTATTAATTTAAATTGCAAACTTCGCACACGCTTGAAATAAAAATGTGGGACAGCTTTTCTTTCAAGGAGAGATATTTTGTTAATAAATTTATAAAACCATGATTATTTGGCAAAATAAATTATAGGGCGCGCGCGTTTGGCGGCCGGCGTTCGGCGCACGGCGTTTGGCGGACGCGCTACTTAATAAACATCCTATTCGAATATTAAAAAGTATTGTTATAATTTATTTAAATTGAAAATAGTAAAAGCATGTCTCCTGTCGAATTCCACAATAAATCATAACACAGTTTGAAATTGAACTGCTTTCGGATTCTCAAATGGGGGGAATTAAAAGCAACAAAGCATCGTAATGGTACCGATATAAAAACGATGACGAAAAAAAAAAAATGTTAAATCCATTTTCTATCTGTAATCTTCATCTTGTTCTATTAGCATGGTATGTGGTTATGAACTCATAAGTAAAGCACATGGGTCCAGCATCGACTAGAAGACGAAGAGAGGCGAAGACGAAGAAGAGGACGAGATAAGCGATCGCATCCACAGTAAAAGTCTGATGTGTGGTACTTCTTCGGCCTCCGCGATTCGAAGCCCGTACGTCACATTATATATATAGATATAGTAGAAGCGAACAAGTGAATCGCGGAATGCGGTCCGACCACTCACAGTGGCGTGCAACGCCCCCGCCGCCCGGACCGCGAGAACCGCTACTGTACCCCCCGAAATTGCATAATTCTAGTTTCGAACAGACAATCAGATTAGCATTAAGTGCTTCTTTGACAGGCTTGAAAAGCTGCCTGATTTTGTCCGTTTTCCAATTGATCACACAAAATTCATACATAAAAAAACGATTTTAACGATGCGATATTCATCGCATCCGTTGATGAAAGCATTGTTTGGTCAAGAAGTTTCTAAATCACGATCAGGTTATTTTTTATTGGGTTGATCTATATGGCTTAGATTTTTTTAAGTTGACTTAAATTAAATTTTTTTTTTATTTATGGCGCAATAGTTTTTTTGGAAATTAAGTTTTGAAAGAAGACAATTTTTTTTACCTTCAAAAAATTGTTTTTATATTATTATTTAGTATTTTAATTTTTTTTTTAACTTAATATAAAAAATTGAATTTTTTTGAAAATTTTTGAAATTTTTTGAAAAAAAAATAAGAATTTTTTTTTACTAAATTTTATTTAAAAATTGGAAAATACTCGAAAAATTGTGACTCTTCAAATATTCACAAATTATTCGAATATTTAAAAGTTTTGGAATATTTGTGACTCTTTAAATATTCACGAATTATTCGAATAGTTGTTTGTTTTCGAATATTTGTAACTCTTCAAATATTTGCAAACTATTCGAATATTAGTGAGTATTCGATAACTAATGACTCTTCAAATATTCACAAATTATTCAAATATTCGTGACTCTTTAAATACTTTAAAATTCGCACAATTTTTTATTATTTTTTTAACGGCTTTTTTAGGCTCTAAAATTAGTCTAGTGACTCTTAAAAATTTATTTTTTTTTTTTTTATACTAATTTTATTTTATTTTTCAAATTTCTAGCTCAATATTATTCTCAAACCATAAAAACCACTCCATATCGATATCAATCTAATGATTCGTTAAATTTCTAAATCACGATCCGATTTTTCCCAAGCCCATGATCTACATGGGAATTAACCGTAATTTTTCTCTCGCAAAGTGCTCCTTTAAAAAGCGCAAAATTCAATCAAACATCAAAGTCGTCATAAGATGATCTCAAGATGACGATCATTGTTAGCGATTTCAATGGCTAATATGATTTATACAAAAGAGAGAATGCGTTTTAATAAATGTCCTACTGCGCGCATAAGTGATCTCATCGATAATTGTTATTAGAAAAAATTGTATCATCAGGTGAATCAAAAAATATATTTTTTCGTTTCGGGAGTTCAAAGGTGGTGCGCTGTGGGGAGTGGTGTTTCACACCCCCCGTTGATGGCGATCCATTGTCAATGTAAATCGGCGGGACGCAACGTCTATATTTATATTTGGATAGTTCACGAACAACAAGATTATTGATATTTTCATCGTTTTTTACCTTAGCGATAAATTAATTCTTTACAAGCATTATTATATCGTATTTATACATCGAGGATATGGAGAAGAAAACATCAACACATATAAGTATCCTGTATCGTGTGCAATTAAACAACAAGGCATAATTAACATTATAACTACATATTATATCAACAAGTACATAAACGTAAATAATTAATGCAGACAATAAAGTCTATACGCATATATGCGCTTTTCTAGTTCAATTAAAACACCAATGCTTGACTATTAAACTTGCGCGGATAGTTGTTGTTTGACTTCTCAGAAATCATATAGCAAAATTGAACAATCACTTACTAATTAATGCTTGTATTATTAAATTAATTAGGATTTATTAGATATATTTTTTTTAATTAATAAAGCGCTATAGGCGAGCGAGATACAGGCTGTCGCACTAAATACGCAACGATTCGAAATTTGCGCATTTTCGAGATCGTCGGCCAATTTAAAATAACTTGTTAAAAATTGTAGAATTTTTCTAATAAATTAAGAGAATTCATAACTCTTGATAAATATTTGTGACTCTTCAAATATTCGAGAATTATTCGAATAATTTTTAGAAAATTAGTTACTCTTCAAATATTCACAAATTATTTAATTATTCGTAATTTTTCGAATATTTCTGACTCTTCAAATATTCGCAAATTATTCGAATATTAGTGACTTTTCGGTCATTTATGACTCTCCAAATATTCACAAATTGTGAGAATATTTGTAAGATTTATTTAAAAATTAGGAAACATTCGATAAATTATGATTCTTCAAATATTCACATATTATTCGAATATTCAAAAGTTTTAGAATACTTGTGACTCTTCAAATATTCACAATTTATTCGAATATTCGTAAGTTTTCAAATATTTTTGACTCTCAAATATTTGCAAATTATTCAAATATTAGTGATTATTCGGTCATTTATGACTCTCCAAATATTCACAAATTATTCGAATATTCAAAAGTTTTCGAATATTCGTGACTCTTGAAATATTCACAAATTATTCGAATATTCGTCAATTTTCAAATATTTGTGACTCTTCAAATATTTGCAAATTATTCGAATATTAGTGAATATTCGATAACTCATGACTCTTCAAATATTCACAAATTATTCAAATATTCGTGATTCTTCAAATTCGCACAATTTTTTATTTTTTATTTATTTTTAACGACTTTTTTAGTACAAAAATCAGTCTAGTGACTCTTAAAAATTTTAAAACCGTTATTTTCTTTTGATTTAATTTTTTTTGAGTAAAACCATATAGTACAAAAATAATTTCGCCTTTTACGTTAAAACAAAGAACATTTTTCGGTTGAAAAAGGAGCTAGTTCCTTATGTAAAACCTTTTACAATATAAAATTAATTGCTTCCTTAATCGTATAGAATTTCGCCTTGTTTTCCAGCGAAAATAGTCTTGCAATACTAATCACGATTCCACAGTCGAGTCGTGTTCCACTCAACCTAATTTGTCAAAATTTATTTAGACATTTGCACTTTTCGTGCACGTCATTTGTGATTACTATTAAATATGTAAATCCTTACCAGTATTCTCCTCATAAATGCATTATTATGATTTTATTTTAAAATGGTTTACTGGTGTATGATCGCAGAACACTGAGAGCTTAGAGTGAAGATATATGTTAAGGCTCATCAAGCAGTCTATTGTTATATTTCTCATTATTATTGACACTCCTTATTGTGTACTCTATGTTCCTGATACACATTCAAAAGACTATATTCTGCTAAGGTAGAATTGAATTTTTATTTTTTAAATGTAAATGTGGAAAAAATTCCCGACCCATTCAATGCGCTGTTCTACTTCTCTTTATGTTTTACAAGGCACCTATTTATTATGGTGCTTTAGATATATTGCATGCGCTCATAATATGCATAGAAAATAATATTATACCTTTCTGATGGATGCTAAAAACGAGGAAGCGGAAGTGTCAAGTATATTAGATGGAGCCAGAGCCAGCTTTTTTCACCACGGAAATTCTAGCACAGGCATTTCCTCCTCGAAAAAAAATCCATATCGCTTAAAAAACGCCGGTATGATATTTCCTGAAATGTGGCCTATTAAGTTGTTGGGTGTCGAGAGGGAAAAAATATGTTGGTTGCACAAATGCACGTGAAGACCATAAAGTTATGATTTATAGGCGAAAATAATCGAAAATAGATCATGACTATAAGACAATTTAATATTTATATACCAAGCGCTTCAAGGATAATTGCTACAAAGTAGAGTAACTATTTTTGCGAATATTTGAAGAGTCACTAATTTTCGACAATTTACAAATATTCGAAGAGTCACTAAAATTCAAATAACTGACGAATATTCGACGATTTACTAATTTTTGAAGCGTTACGATTATTCGAAAAATTTAAGTGTATTTGAAGAGTCACAAATAATCGAATAATTGGCGAATATATGACGATTCACTAATTTTTGAAGCGTTACGAATATTCGAAAAATTTGCAAATATTTGAAGAGACACAAATATTCGAATAATTGGCGAATATTCGATGATTCACCAATTTTTAGAGCTTTAGGAATTCTTAAAAAGTTTGCAAATATTTGAAGAGTCACAAATAATCGAATAATTGGCAAATATTCGAAAAGTCAACAATTTTTTAAAATTTACAAATATTCAAATAATTCACAAATATTCGAAGAGTCACAAATATTCACATATTGACTCTTCAAATTTATTATTTGAAGAGTCACTATTTTTTGAAGAGTCACAAATCTTTAAAAACTTGCAAATATCATAAAATTCTCAACCCTTCAACAAACTGAAGCAAAGATCCGCAACATGAAGGTGTTAGTGATGAAAAAACGAAGCAAAATAAACACCAACGACAATCGATCACAACAAACAACAAAGAATTAATCTATACGTTAAGGTAACAAAGTCGTGAACTCTTGACAGGTTCATTATTTTCACACTGTATATAAAGTCTTTGCTCGTTAGTGTGTGTGTGTGTAGGTACTATCAGATATTGATAATGATACAACGTGTTTGACTTTTTTTTCTGCCACCTGTTTTCCACTATATGTCTATTATTATTATTTAATAATCAATGAAAAATTCATTTTTGCCGCGGCAATTTTTCAGGACAATACTTACTAAAGATGCATTTTGTGTCAATTATAAAATGCATCGTGTTTAAGCGTCATGGTAATTTATGGCTTGACTTGCCAGTCTTTTAATTCTTCTAATTGCAATTATTTTGAATTTAATTTTTTTCTGCCTGTTTTATTGTAGGATTGTCTGATAATTAATTGAAAATTGTTGGCAATTTTGATATGTATGCGATTTTATGTAAAAAAAAAATATTATAAGATTTTTTATAGTGACTATTTTCTAGTAGCAAATAGTCACTTTTTATATTATTTTTTTACAGCGTTTTTTAGTTTATTCTATGGAGTTACAAGCTTTATAATTTAAGAAAAAAATATTTAAAAAATATTAGGTGACTATTTTCTAGTAGCAAATAGTCACTTTTAAATTTTGATTTTTTTTTTCTTTAAAAAAAATATTTTTTTCTCATAAATTTTATTTTAACACTACTTTGACTCATATTACTCGCGTTTTCTCGAATATTGGTCGCGGCAAGCGCAAAATTATGCAATTTTGAACTTTGTCCATTTTCATACCGAATAAATAGTAATAATAACTTATTTATATGTAATAATTTTTATTTGTTTTCGAGAAAGTCAAAATTTACATACACATATTGCGAAACGTCAGTATTGTTTTTAAATTTAAACTTTCACATAAAAAACCCATACATATGTAATAAAATGGCGATTGGCATTCGAGATAAACAACAATGCATTAAACACCTACACACCAAACATCAATAAAATAATAAATATAAATAAAACAAAGCCATTTTTTTTTTGTGGTGGTCAAAAATTTCGACTAATTACCATAGCGTGTAGATTTCAAATTCTTCTCAAATAATTTAATTTTCGGACGTATCGCACCGTATATAATTTAAGTTAGCTTAGTCTAAGTCACTCGGAGAAAAAATGCTTTCTCTCTCAGTTTATTGAGCCATAAATATATAAGTGCTAGGCGCTTAGACAACAAGTTGAGTATATTATTGTGTCTATATGAGTTTATAGCTACAGAGAGGTGAAAGGTCCTTTAGAAAACTACACGTCTAATACATCTTTTTAATAACTGACAAATCGTTAGATCGACAATCACACCGGAAAAAATATAAAATTCCCGCTCCGGTTGATTTATCGAAAAATTATACACAATTTCTCTCTCAAACTTAAATACTAGTATACGTAATATTAGTGTGTTCAAGCGATTGAAAAAAAACAAAGCGCTCTTCATCGAAAAATCCAAAAAGAAATATAAATAATTTATTAACGGATCGTTAAGTAAATTCCATCTTAGGACGAAATTATGTGCATTAATCTTAACTAATTGTCTAATAATTCAGAATGAACGCGCCAGTTCGTGTCTTACGGGGACACTGATGTCTCCATCATCACAGTTTTTATTTTCGCTTCACTTTACGAGCCAATTATAAATCGCGCTTATTTTTTGCGCTTTATTGCTAAAGTGGATTATTGCCTTTGTCATATTTTGAATCAAATAAAATAATAAAAAATTGTTTAGTTATTTTTAAATAATTTAAAAAAAAAAGATTTGGCCGTTTGGTCGATGTCGGTCAGTCGGACGGGCGGACAGGCGCATGCGCGGACGGACGGACAGGCGCATGCGCGGACGGGCAGACAGGCGACAGACGGACGGACAGGCGACAACATAAAATAATATTTTAAATTTTTGACCAAACTGTACCCTCAAAAAAAATTACCCAAATTATTCAACTTTGATTTTTTTTGACATGCAAACTAAAAATGCAAATTACCAATATTTGGCGACTTTCCAAAAATTATTCACTATAGAAATGTACACCATCCATCCACCATATGTTTTCAAATTAAAATTGTTCCCATCGAAACGTCGCTAATAACAATA
The DNA here is from genome assembly GCA_963556235.1 of Cryptophagus acutangulus. Classification (NCBI taxonomy): domain Eukaryota; kingdom Metazoa; phylum Arthropoda; class Insecta; order Coleoptera; family Cryptophagidae; genus Cryptophagus; species Cryptophagus acutangulus. Next base: position 4,379,048 of record OY744569.1, read on the forward strand.
ATTTGGAGAGCAAACCAGAAACGCGCAAGGAAACAGGTGAATAAGTTCCATACATGAAAACACTACTATACAAACATTAAATATTCTATCATTCAATTTGAATTCTATATTAAATATTAAAGCACAGGATATTCGAGTAGACAGGTGAATATTCATTTCACACACACAAAGTGTTTAGTACTACGAAAAATATTTGCTTATTAATACATAACGGTTTTAATACTCGTTTTTTTTTTTTTTGGCATCAATGGAATAAATCACAAACAAAAAGTCCATTAATCACGAATAATTATATATGTATGATCTTTTCAGAAGTAGAGGAATCGTTCTTAATAGTCAGTTTAATTATTTTTTTTTCCACTATATTATTTGACGCAAATTATGATGTATATGGTTTTTATGGTTGTGCGAAACTCTCTCATCGGGTTTAATTAAATCATTAGTTAGTGGTATTGGATGGGCGGACTTGAAATTTTTGTTTATAATTATTGTATGGGAATTAGAATAAAGCGAAACGGATTTTCTTGAATACTCGAAGAATCGTGAATATTCGAAGAATCAGTAATATTCGAATAGTTACAAATATTCGAAGAGTCATTAATATTCAAATATTTACGAATACTAAAATTATTCGTTAATATTTAAATAATATGCAAATATTCGAAGAGTCATAAATACTCGAAGAGTCACTAATATTCAAATTTTTACAAATATTCGAAAATAATTCGACATAAATGTTCGAAAAATCACTAATATTCGAATACTTTCTAAATATTCGAAGAGTCATAAATATTCGAAGAGTCAGTAATATTCGAATTTTTACAAATATTTGAAAAATCACTAATATTAAAATATGTACAATTACTAAAATAATTTGCCAATATTCGAATAATTCGCGAATATTCGAAGAGTCATGAATATTTGAAAAGTCACTTTTATACAAATAATTTCTAAATATTCGAGGAGTCATAAATATTTGGAAGTCACTAATATTCGAATATTTATAAATAATTCGCCAAAATTCGAATAATTTACAAATATTCGAGGAGTCACGAATATTCGAAGAATCACTAATATTCGAATATTTCCGAATATTCGAATCAAATTCCCACCCCTAAAATCGATCTTATTGCTCTAAATAATTTTGAATCTCATTGAGCAATAATTAATATCTGAATGGGCTGGCGAAAAAAAGGCTTTCAAACCCACCCGCACAATTCTCTTACATAGAAAGCACACATGGAGCTAGCGAAGAAAAGCGATGTTATAGATATAATAGAAAAGTTATACAATAGATAGATTTATACGCTACATAGAGGGGCACATGTTGTATGGGCATGGAAATTGTTGGCAAAAGGCATCGTCACGATTCACTCATTACACTCAGATGTTTTAATTACCGCTGGTAATTGATTGTCGGTCCTTATAAACAAGACTTTTTCCTGCTGGGCGCGTGCCCCGACTTACATTCTACAGATGACATTTTAGGCTGAATGCCGTAATTAATTCACGGTAATTTTATTTACACGTACCACAACATCATCTTCAGCGGAGGATAAATGAAGAAAAAAAAAGAAAACATTGTGGCTCTCTCGGCCGCGCTATTAATTAGAAATGCATACAGCCAGATAAGATCAGTAAAAGTTCTGTCCAATTGAAAGTATTAATTAAATGCCTATTACCTTTGGATTTGTCATTTAATGCTAAAATACCACCGCTAAATTACCAATAAGCTCTTAATTAATTATGATTTATATAAGCCTCTAAGATCGTTACGTACAACTATATAAAATCAAGGCTTAAACTGCACAAAGGCCTCCTAAACAACCGTCTTATAGCTAGCTAATACTTTATTCGTCGATTTGCTTTTTTAGCTGATGAATTTGTGAAATAATTTTATCTCAGAAAAAATTTAAAAAAAATTGTAAAAAAAAATTTCTGAAAAATTTGCAAAATTTTATATAAACTGCAATTTTTTTCGGTAAATAAAATATGTTAAGGTCTTCTCTGGACATTTGACCACATAAATATTCAATTTTTGTTCCTATTATTTTTTAGAATTTTTTTAAAATTACAAAATTAATTTTGGTCGCTAAAATACAATTTTTGTAATTATTTTTTAACAATTCTAATTTATTACTAAAATATTTTCCAATTTATTTCTACAAGATCTCAACAAAAAACTTAAAGAAATTTTAAAAAAATTCTAAAAAAAAAATTTTTTGAAAAAATTAAAATTTTATATAAATCGCAACTTATTTCGGTAAATAAAATATGTCACGCGCTTCATCAATAATTTGACCAAACAAATATTCAATTTTTGCCCAAATTTTTCTGTCAAAATGTTTTTAAATTACAAAATAAATTTTGGCAACAAAAATATTTTCCAATTTATCTCAACAAAGAAACGCTATAAAATCGTGTTCAGTTTTCGACTGATGGATCTGGTCGATGGGGTTAATTGAAAATCAGTTAATGACCAACAGTCGTAAAAATCCTAACAGTAAATAAATTTTCGGGCAGTGCCTTTTTCTCGGGCGCGTTTTGCAATAAAATTTATGAAGTGTGTCAAAGCATCTTTTTGAATTGTAATTTATAAATGCCATTATAAGAAAATAAAACCGTCAATATGTGTATTAAATTTTGCCAAAACCATTAAAACATCCATGGTCGTTAAGTTTTGAAAACTCATTCAAAAACGTCGGTGGCACAAAAGTTCATTTCATCTACAAACCAATACCATTATTTTACAGGTTGCAATAAGCGGTTTTTTTTTTCGCGTAATGCGAAATTGTGTGGTGATGTGATTTTTGTGCAGTTTTACGACTTCGACCTGCCCAGCCAAAAAAATATATTACAGCCACAAAAAAATTAGTACCAGAGTTAATTTGGCCGTATGTGTGCGTTCCACTTCCTGGGTGCTTAAAAATTATAATTACCAAAGGACGTTCTGCCAAAAATTCAATTAAAAACCCATAATGTTGGTACTTTGACCTGAATGCGGTACTACGAATTGTGGGTCACTATTTCATTATTTTAAATTAACATTGGTACTTCTTCAAAAAATTTAAAACAATCGTAATTCATTTTTGGGCCATAATGTGTGTATATTAGAAAGCGGAAGGAAGTACTGGTCGACTGACCACCATATATACATATAAGTGACAGAAAAGTGCAAGCTGCAAGTGAACCAAGTCGGAAGTAGTGCAAAGTACTGCACCTTGCGCCGACGTTGCGCTCCATGAACCCACCACTAATTTTCCAAATAGCAATTGTCCGGCAAAAGGGAAATGTTGCGTTATTGTTGAAATGCAAAAGTTGAGAGATGCGATCGTGTGACGAAATAAAGTACCAAGTAGCCGTAATCGTGACAGCGAGTCGATAAAATTCAATTATATTTTGTAGATGAGTACCGTTGCTTCGTAATATAATGGTCATTTTTCGCAGGGTAATGGATAATTCACTGCAGTACGTGCGCTTGTATTTTACTAAATTATTAAAATATTTTATGTACGTGGTACTGTTACTTTCAGATTTATTTGTGCGACGACAATGCGTTGTGTCCGGTTTCCTCTTTGTGGGACGGTTTTTGGCCTATTTTCGTGGTTGGTCAGTACTTGTCAGTAAAATGATATTTTAAGTCGAAAGTTATTTAATTTGAAATTTATGTTAAAATTTCCAAAAAAAATTCAAAAAAAAATTTCAAAAAAAGTTTCAAAAAAATTAATTTTGGTCTAAAAAATTATTAAAATGGTACTTTTGCAATTAATTCTTATTTATCTATTTAATAAAGATGTTGAATTGAGCCAATTAATTAAAAAATTGCTATTATATTATTTTTAATTTTTTTTTTTAAATTTTCAAAAAATTTAAAATTTTTTAAAAAATAGTTTTTTTTTAAAAAATCCTTCAAAATGACAAATTTTGTTAAAAAAATGCATTTCAAAATACAAAAAATTGAACAAAACGTCAAAAAAAAACTCTTTTTTCATAAATTTTCAAAATAAGTTTTCAAAAAAAATTAGTTTTGGTCTCAAAAAAATATTAAAGTGGTACTTTTTCAATTAATTCTTATTTATCTATTTAATAAAGATGTTGAATTGAGCCAATTAATTTAAAATTTGCTATTTTATTATTTTCCAAAATTTTTAAAAAAATTCCAAAAATTTTGGAATTTTTTGAAAAATAGTTTCGTCCAAAAATCCTTCAAAAAGACAAATTTCATTAACAAAATGCATTTCAAAATAATGAAAATTGAACAAAACGTGCAAAAAAAAATCTTTTTTCATAAATTTTCAAAAAAAAATATTTCAACCCAAAAAAATCCATTTTTTTACAGTTTAAAGAATATTGAATTACAGTTTGAAGGCTTCTATCAGCCATATATCTACTAAATCGTATTAATTAATATTTTATGTCCAAGAAGCATGTTTTGATATCGAAGACCACCAGCCATAGCTCACGTAGTTTCGAACTGCTTCTGAGTGATGCCTGCTGTGAAATTTATCGGCATCTACCTGATTTTCGAAGGATTTTTAATTTACTATGTAATTCTAGGCTTTAATTACCTTTTATCTATTACTATACGAAAAAACGGGCGAAATTTATGAACAAATAATGCGAACTGAAGCAACAGTGAAATGAAAACCATTCGATTTTATGGATAATTTGCACTAAGCTAACAAGTTTTCTAAACGTAATTAAATAAGGTATTATAAAAATCCTATAACACAATATTTTCTTGTGTTGTTAAACTTTAATTTCAGTGTTTGCCTTAAACAGGTATGTGGTAACATTCAGGTGGCAATTAAATTCGCGTTCTAGCAACAATTTAGTACCTTTTGCCAATTTATACAAAGTGCTAGTGGACGTTCCCCCCAAAGCATTAAAATTGGGGGGGCGGTGTTAAGTCCGTCGACGACGATGATGACCCTTAAATATTTTTTTGGAAAAGAGGTCAAACGGATTTCCAAAAGTAAAATGCTGGTTCTCTTTGTTCGTCGGATGATATATTTTTTTCTCGTCTTTTGTAACCTGTTGTATGATGATAAAATATTGTTTACTATACTATATAGTCATAATTCTGTGGCACGATATATTTCCAAATATAATTTACAGCTTGGTGAAGCTGTCAAACCGCAGCCGAGCAACAACGTGAAACAAACTATAATTAGACAATAATGTTGTTGCTTGTTCGAAATAAAATAATATACCGTTGGCTCGAATCAAATGCTTCCGTTTAATCTAATTAAAATATGTGGCCGAGAAATTGAGATATTATTTGAGAGAAACTCGATTTTCTTTCTTCTTGTGGTCGAAGGCTGGCTGGGTGAAGCAATAATAACAATAACAACAAGAACAAGAACAATAACAGACTTGTTGTCTTATACACATGTTAGTCTGGTGGACATTGTTTATAGATAGTGATAAATATGCAGGTTGCACTCTCACTATTGTTACATTAAACTGGTAACTACACTAAATATACTGCTAATTTATTTATGATATTTATTATAATATGAAAACCCGATCTGCAAATTTGCGTGGGCGCTTTTGGTGCGCTTTTGTTCCATATAAAAGCACTTGCACAATAAACCACTTCACTCTATTAACAATTCTTTTTTTTTTTGTTATTTTATTTCTACAGAGCGATCTTAAAATAACTGCCTCGAAGTTGTTTGCAACCAGCATTGCATCATAGAGAAGAGCGCGAATGATTGGCGGGGGCTTAGGAGAGAGTGAGACAAATATATAATAAACACGCGTATTTATAATTGCTGTATTTCGGTTATGCGTTGATGGTTTTTGATGAAAATCATGTCAAAATATTCTGAAAAGATTAATCTGTTTCCTAAAGCTTTTTTCTTAAAAAAATAGTGGATAATTAAAGACATATTTGACAAACAAAAATAAATTAATATAATTAACAATGATTAATTAAAATTATTCAAACTTAGTGGGCTTCTTGCCCTAGAGATTTTTTTTCAGAATATTTTGACATAATTTTCATCAAAAACCATCAACGCATAACCAAAATACAGTAATTATAAATACGCGTGTTTATTATATATTTTTCTCACTCTCTCCTAAGCTCTCGCCAATCATTCGCGCTCTTTTCTCTAGGATGCAATGCTGGTTGCAGACAACTTTGAGACACTCGGCGAATGACCTTTAAATAAATAAATAAATTTATATTATTAGATTATTATTTTATTATATTATCAATAATTTTCTAGCTATTTTTTTTATCAAAAATATTTTATAAATTAAATTAAACAAAATTATTCATAAAATATTCTAAAATATTCTAAATATTCTAAAATACTATTAAGGTCCTAAATTAACCACTCCCCCCCCCCCCCAAATGCTTTTTGACCACCCGGTACATAAAATCCACTGCCACAAAAAGTTGCGATACTTTTCTCAGGACCTGGAAACCGAAATGCAAATCTCCGTGTTTGTGTGGTGTGGGAACCATCGAGAAAAAGGAAATCGTTGATGGTGGTGTATCGGGTTTACAGATGCGCTCAAACAGGTGCATCCTTTCTACTCGTTGATGAAATTTAAAGTAAAGCACCCGAGTATTTACCCTCTCACGATTCCGATACAAACACACTAGTCGTTTCCCACATCAAATGAAAGAGTAAAACTTGTCCGAAAAACACTTCAGGTATAAGATTTTCCATCCATCGATTCTCTTTCACACACTATTTTTTTTCTCGGCTTGAGATCGTCTCGACCAACAAAAACTCGGTTTATATATGACCACCAAGCAATTAAAAATTAATAAATATTTTTTTAAAAAAATTAAGAAAGTTTAAAATTTTCAAAATTTTTAATTTTGATAAAATCTTCAAAAATATGATCAATTAAATATTTTTGAGATGAATATCTAATTTTAAATTATTCTTGCACTCAACTTCCTTCCACGAAAATTAATTCCGACCATATGGAGTGGACAAAAAAAAAGTTAGGAAATTCCTCACATCTTCAGTTCCGCTCTGAAAGAAGTTGTGGTTGAGTGACCCGGAAATGCGACCCTAAGAGCTCGCTCTCGAGGGTGTATTGTTTTATTCTGGTAGCGCACCATTAAGCCCATAACAGGTGTGGAAACGACACGTGGGCAGATTTCATGCTTCAAACTAAAATGCAATCAAAAAATAAAACGAAGATATTTTCTTCTTCGGACGAGAAAAATCCAAACGACTACTAGATGGTAGGTGGATGTTAATAATGCATATGAGGAATATTTCACCAGGGACAAGCGTAATCAAGTAATGGTGTGTGATTGTAAATAACAAATGAACAAGTAGGCGGTTGTTAGAATCAACTGGCGGCACTCTTAGATTGACCGGCCCCAAGTCAAAGCTATCCGAGGCATGGCGCCACACTATTTTCTACTCTAAGACATTTTCAGAGACGACGAAGGTGAAATTAATTGGTTCAAGGCAAAATTCGAAGGAAGCAAAAATTTCGAAAATTGCCAAAATTTTGGGGAAAGCCAAAAATTTTGACGAAAACTCTTCTATAGTATTATAAATAAACTCGCGTAGGGGAAGAAAGTGAAGTCAAAATTGGGAAATATGTTGTCACAAAATAGATATAGCGATGCCAAAATTTTTGATCAATTTTTTTTTCTGTTTTTAAGACCTGTTTTCGATATCCACTTGAGTCGAACCGAAGAAAATAAACAAAGTACTTGTTTACCTGGCTAATTGCCCCAAGGGTTCGGAATTTCGCTACTGAAGAAGAAGGGCGGGGGTGCACCCAGCGCACCCGTGCCTTTTATGCAATTTTCCCCAAATCCGGATGTCGCATACGCCTAAGCTGTTTTTTGGTATCGAAAAATAATTGGATAAGATTATTCGATTTTGCACCACGATTGTTAATCGGCTTTCGATTGAACGAGATCAAACACTTTGTGCCGATGAAAAGGAGAAGAGTTTATTACATAATTTTCAGGCTCATTTCATGGTGAATTAACAGGTCTTTAAAAGAAATTTGAATACGATATGAATTGTAGATAGGGTTTTGAAAAATGAGAGAGGAAAAAATTAATTGTCTATCATCATCATCTATAAGGCGAAAAGGAATTAAATTGAAAATAGTTAAAGCAGCGCTTTTCTATTCGAATGCGTGCTAGTTGGTTTTTATGATTTTATTGTCGCCAATACCAAAAACGACGGCAATATTTATTTACGAGCGAAATGAATATTGCTGGTAATTTTCTAATCTTAATTTTATATTAAGTAGTCAGAAAAATGGCGGCTGGTTGACTTCCTTTTATGACGTTGCGGTCGAATCTGTGCATAATAACTGTAAAGTGATGCCCTTTTTTACAAAGCCTCCTTATATTTGATCTCACTTCATTAATGTCGATTAATTCACCTGATTGAATTTGGCTTTGTATCCATTACCAATTAAGCATACGTTGTTTTACTTATAACTTATTTATAGAAAAGCAGGAACTGGTATGTTGTTAAGGATGTCGCTTTTCGAAATCTACCTGATCCAATGTGGTCAGCTTCAATTACAGCTTTATTGGCTAGCTACCACATCAAACAAATTAATATTATGGAGAAATATAAGAAAAAGTATCAAAATATAGAAGAAATTTTTTTGGAAAAGTGAAGAAAATTTTGGAAAAAATTCGCCATTTTGGTTTTTGTGAAGAAAAATGAGGAAGGTATGTTTTAGGAAATTTTATTTGTCACAAATAAAGTCCAAAAAGTCAAAAAAATTTGAAGATTTTTGAAAAAAAATTGAAAAATTTTGAAAAATTTTTGAGAATTTTTGAAAAAAATTTGAATTTTTTTTTAAAATTTGATCGGATTGACATTTTTTTTGGTCTGATAAATTTTTTCTCAATATATAAGTCTGATATTTTTATAAAATAGTCTCCCAAAATCGCCCAAAATCTAAATTTTCAAAAATTTAGATTTTTTTTCCAAAATTTTTGAAAATATTTGAAAACCAAACAAAATTTTCAAATAAAAATTCTACCAAAAGTCAAACTATTTTAGAAAAAAATTTCTAAACATGGCCAAAATTCGTCCACCCAAAAAACCCGTCTATAATCAATTAGTGCCCCAAAAAAACTAATGATTTTAAAAAACATGTGAAACATACAAACACGCTGACAGCCAATTAATCAACCCCAAAAAACTAACGGCACGTTTTTTGGCGAAAATCTGAACATGTGCTTCCAAAAAAAGAAGAACACATTTTTGAAATTTGAAACGCGAAGCAAATAAAATAATATCACTAGCTAATAAATACGATAATAATCAGGTGCAAAATTAATCCAACGCAAAGGTGCATTAACGGTGAACCAGACCACACAACGTTATTCTAAGCGAAAAAGTAAATCGTTAAAAATCAATCATTTAATTATCTAAAAGAGTGACTCCACTTGCACAAAATAGCTAGTTTGCATGCTACGACGACGTTCTCCAGTAATACGATTCGCAACTTTTCGCAAACTGATAACGATCGTTAATCAGGCGTTAATTCACCCGACAATTAAATGATGATTTAAAGCGACTTAAACGCGGACTGCTGAATTGAAGCATTTCAGTCGAGTAATTAGAATTTTCATGCACCTGTTTCGAGAATAGTTTTTCTGATAAAGGTAAAAATGTATGGCATAATTGAGCAGCACACTCCAGTGGTTGCTGATGGCACCTCGCTGGCAATATGCTCGACACGCGTCGATTCAACCGGAAGTATTATCATCGCATATCCGTGCAAGAAAAACTCGACAACCCTTTAGATCGACTTCCGCACCAGAAAAAACGCATTTGGACTAGTTGCAAAATTTTTCCCTACCTGACGAAAATTCCCAGTAAAAACAACAACTAGACACCGACGAGCAAAGTAAGTGTTTAACAAGTGAATGGCGTTCTTCATTGATAACAAAAGACCGTTCACCAAGTTCACATGTTTTGAATAATTTCTATGTACCGAACGTACAATGGGACAACCTTGTATGTAACCCGAAACCAAAGAGGACCACAATAGAGGACCTTAACCAGGACCATTTTTTCTCATCTTTTTTTACGTATTCGATTATTGAGATTTGTTGCACCTGAGATTCAGTTTATAGCTTTTACTTCAAGTGGATAGAATGCTGATGATAATGTGGGTGGTAAAAATACACAAGGGAAAATGTTTATTACATCAAGTACCTGTTGCCTTCCTTTGTTTGAGGGCTTTTATGGCTGTCCAAAATTTTTGGCATCGATATAGAAAGCTCTAAACACTTTAATTTGATTATAATGCACCTCTAAAGCTCAAACCAAAACGTGGAAGAAAAAACCAAAATTTGCAATTAACTCAAAATTTTTGGCATCGATGATATGACGCTCTAAAAACTCAAATTTCGCTGTACTGGGCTTCTTAAACTCAAACCAAAAAAAAAACGTAAAACCCAACTGTTGCTCCGAGTTAGTTGGAGCATGGAAATCCGTTAGAAAAGCTCATCGCCACATGTAGTACAAAATGCAAAATTGAAACGTGTATCAAACCATATCACCCTATATGTTAAATTTTTAAGATTGCTCATGTATGACACTTGCACGTGCAGGTGACACCTGGCACACGCATGCGTACGGCCAAAACGCGTGCCAACACATTAGGAAATTGGGCACCATGACCGAAAATTATAAATTTATGGTAATTTCTTGGACAAAGTTTAATAATTATTTGAACGAGTATAACGAACGTTTCTGGAGGTGGATCACGTTGCAGCAGGTTGTTCTCTTTCTTAGATTATTAGGCGATGAAGATGCGGGTCCAGGTGAACCACAAACCCGTATCTGCCAAGCAGAAGCATTCCACAACGGTCATTCATATAAATTTCAACGAATTTATTTACAGGTGGAGTCGATCATAAAAATCTGTGAAGATTGGACGCTCCGAAAAGGAAGAAATTTGGAGTCTGATGGGAAGAGTGAAGACCAATTGGGTTTTCGGGAAGAAAGTCCAATTTTAAGGTGAAGTCCAATTGTTGGTAGATTTCTTCCTCGAAGCAAATGGAGTTTAAAAGTGAAGAAATCCAATGAGATAAAAGTTGTAGGTAATTTGTAACTTCTACGTCTTGATATGTAAATGAGTAATTTATTATTCGAAATGTGAGAAGTGACTCTAATAATTTGATAAAGGGAAGCAATTTTAGAAACAAAGCTGACGATAGGAAAAAATATGCAAATCGTTTGGTAAAAGGACGATAACCCTCGGAAGCGAAGAAGACGAAGAAGAGAGGAGGATTATAATCAGGTAGCAACCGGGCATATATGCATCAATTTGTTGCGTGTATCTTGGCTAAGAGCTAAACGATGTATTTGAGCTAATATGGCAGGAACTCTGGTTCTAATATAACTGTTGTCTCCCTATATTGCCTATTCAATAGATATTGGACATCGCCAGACTCTTATATGGTACCAATACTTTATCGCGCTTATCGCATGAGAATATCTGACCGGTGACCTGCGTGGGCACTATTCTCCTCTCCTTGCAAGCCCAGCAACCTTTTACCAACACCACAAGAATTTTTTATCGTCGTCGTTTTTGATTGACAGTGGCACATTTGGTAGTCAAATTATATACATACATTTATTTGTGCTCTATTTCTTATCTACGCTTTTCATTTCCTGCAAACGAGCGCATGGAAATTTATTACAAATCGACCTTTTTCGTTGTATCAGCCAACAATCTTCAAAAAAAAAAATAAATATATGTATTTTAGATTTATTCGAATAGAAATTTCTATTTGGTCGAAAATATTCTTGACGTCTAGCAAAAAAATTTGTCTTAAATTTTAAGGGTCTCGAAGTTGTCTGCAACCAGCATTGCATCATAGAGAAAAGAGCGCGAATGATTGGCGAGAGCTTAGGAGAGAGTGAGAAAAATATATAATAAACACGCGTATTTATAATTAGTGTATTTCGGTTATGCGTTGATGGTTTTTGATGAAAATTATGTCAAAATATTCTGAAAAGATTCATCTGCTTCCCAAAGCTTTTTTTTTTTAAATAGTGGATAATTAAAAACATATTTGACAATCAAAAATAAATTAACATAATTAACAATGATTAATTAAAATTATTCAAATTTAGTGAGCTTCGTGCTCTAGAGAATTTTTTTCAGAATATTTTGACATAATTTTCATCAAAAACCATCAACGCATAACCGAAATACACTAATTATAAATACGCGTGTTTATTATATATTTTTCTCACTCTCTCCTACGCTCTTGCCAAGCATTCGCGCTCTTTTCTCTATAATGCAATGCTGGTTACAGAGTTTGGCGCTTGGATCTTGACCCCTACGTAGCGCTCAAGATCCAATCGACACATTTTTTCATTCAAAATATTATTCATAATACAAAATTAAGTCTTTAAGTCGTTCTTTCTTATTATAAATCGTCTTTAGAATATTATTAATAATTTTCCGTGAGCGATATATTTTATTTAAAAAAAGAAATTCCTCGCCTGCTGGCTTATCAAAAGCAGTATACATTTAATTTTTGATTTAAACAGTATGTCATGGCACTGTTTTAATAATCTATCAATGTCTATTAAGACAGTGAAGCGTGAATGTAAAGTTGTATATCTACTTGGCTACTGAAAGCCAAAGCACGAAGACTAAGAAGAAAAAAAAAAAAGATTTGCCTACATATTTATTATTCACTCTACATCTCGTATAGTAGCTCTAACGGTATAAAAATGATTTATTATTTTCAAATTGTTTCAATTAAAAAAGCACACGGAAAAAATTGCATTATTAATGCAAGAGCACTTTATTAATGACCATATTTGAATATTTCGCTTTCATGGCGTTTAATCGTTAAGTAAATTAGGTTGCAATATTTATGGCCAGATATGGCTTGGATTTGTAGCGCGAACTTGTTTTACTCTTTCACTCCATTTAAAAAAAAAAAATTAAATAAAAATTAAAAAAATATTTTTTTTTAAAAAATTAAAAAAAAATTAAAATTCAAGTTAAATTAAATTTTTTTTTTACAAAAAAAGTACAAAAAATACAAATATATACAAAAAAAATAGTTAAGTAAGAAATTTTTATTTTTAAAAAAATTAAATTATGCAATTTTTTAACAAAAAAAAATGAAAAAAAATTATATTCCGACTGAAAACTGAAAGAGACAGTAAACAAACAAGTTGGCTCGTTTTCTTCCATTTGAAAGTGCCATTAAAACATCAAACTGCCAACTGCCGATAAAGTGCCTCGTGTAAAAGCAACAGATAACAGAACGTGTTGTTCGCCGATTTTTACTTTATTTTTTGTTTCTCATTTTATTTTCTGCTCCATCTTATTCTCCTTTGCAATATAAAAGCGCAATACATCATGTTTATTGTACAACTTAAGAAGTTAACACTACTCATTTATTATTACATACATCAGCCTCTTCAAGATTGGCTGATTACTGCTATATATGCAGTGCAAGTGCTGACCCCTAGCGGTCAAATCTGGCAATTGTTGGGGGGTACCTCTTAAGTTATGCGCAGAATCGTATTATTTGTAATATAATAATAATAATAATTAATTTTAAAGCCGAAAAAAAATTCCTATCGCTCCAAAAATTCGTGCATCCATTCGAAAACCATCCCTTACCCGAACTAATTAAATTTGCAAAATAAATTTGTGAACGAAAAACGACAAAACCATATGGCCCTAGACGGACATAAAAATGTTAATCATGCCTGTCTCTAACAGATCGAAACACTTTAAAAAATTAATGAATTGTGTTACGAGCTGATAAAGTACCGCATACGGTATGTTACACATTTTTCAACCCTTAAGCTCCATCATCCTCTAGTCCGAAAAAGGTACAGATATTTATGACATATCATTTAATTAGCCACCCTTATATAATTGGTACGGTTAATTTACGATGTTGCATCACGTGCCTTACGCGAGCTCAGCCATCTGTGATCCAATTTAGTCACACAACTGTTGTTTTTGGGACTGTATGGGTCATTCTGGTGGACCGATGGGTGGTGGGTGTGCATTATTGCTTTTTCGGCAAATGCCTTTGTTTTTACTTTCTACCTGATGCCACCACATTCAGTGGCATCTCCTCTTAATTGGATGACACCTGCTGTTGCAGATCAAAATTTTTGGGAAACGACTTTATTGGAAATGTGATCTCGAATATGAAAATTTCGGTGCGTGTGTGGGCCAGACATCAACACCTCCTCGAGATTAACTGCATTATCTTTGAAGATGCCAATTTATTGGGCGAGATGACAGTAAAAAATGTAACTGCAAACTGAAACGTCTCGGCTGCTGACAAATGGATGCGCTTGCATTTGCCGAAAGCATCGAAGACGGAAATTTGATACTCTTTTGGCCCGTTTGACATGTCACTTGTTTTTGTCAAACGAGCGAAAAGTTGATTCAATACGAGATGACCCATAAAGATGCGAAATAGATGATGAGAAGAACCGTTATTCGAAAATAAATATACTAGAACAATTTTTGTGTTTCGGGGACTTGGAATGGTCATGACCGTGCACTATTAGAGTTCAAGCTAATTATGGGTTTGGATTATGTTCGATTTATGGTCACGACTTGGAAGTTTCATTAGACTTGGCGAATATTATAGAAGAAGAAATGGTAACAGTAGCAAAAGGCGTCTGTTATCACTGGCCATCACTCAATTCCCTATCAGATCCTCAAGAGTCTTGGTACTACATAGCTATAATAGTAAACTGTATAAGTGCACACGGTGTAATGTTATGTGTGTTACCAGTCGAACAGCAGGTGGTATATCTCTCTATAGCTGGTTCTGCCTCTATGCATTTCAAAATCATCTTCTCCAATCTGCATTTTAATATCTGATAATATATATTCCGAAGAAACCAGAAGCTAGTCTTCCAATCAGAATAAAAAATCTTCAAATTTCGAGAAGATTTCGAAAAAGTTTTAGGGGTTCTGGAAAGGTCTTCCATCCTTAGACATCGTCCCATAACTAAAATTGTAGTTCCTCACTGGATTGCGTCTATAGCATCTCCAGTAGTTTGAAAGGACCAATTTGGAATCTCATATCTCCTGACCTAAAGATCCTATCGGTCTAATTCTTTCTAAGTTAATTGAAGAAACGATTTTTGAAGATTTTGAGACAAAATTGGTGGACGTGGATCTTGGAGCAATTCCGCTATTTTTGACCAAAGGGAGAAATTTTCTCTTTTCCCGAAATATCTCAATTTTGGTGGACTTCCAATAAGGAAGGGCATTCATATTAGAAAGAATAATTAGCTGACGTCATAACGAGACAAATAAAGCGCATTTTATCTTCCAGACTTAATGGTTAGCTATTTATAAGAGCGCTACTGTGTAAGTAGACGTTTCCTTCATCTGATTAGATTTTTTTCCGAAAGATGAAATGATAGCTTATACAAATTGGCAGTGTTTGACAGTTGCATTTGTCACGCTCAATAATCCATCAACCAGAATTTTTTGAATTTAAATTATGATTTCCGTCTCAACTCCGTTTAGCTACCGTGGACAAGCTGGAGTGTTTTTAATTGAAGACGAACTTGTCACTCACTCCATACGTATTTGACTTACGGGAAAAAATTTTGGTTGCCGTATATATTACTACATTATATTTAAGCGGATTTACTGGTGAGGCCATAAATAATCCACCCAGCGCAGATAAATATATGTGAAGAATTGTTGGTGGCCTTGGACTTGAACTCGACGATGGACTCTATTGGTTTCAGATTGAAGATTAATATACTTAGGAAGATTACTACACCAAAGAGCAAACAAGTCCACGCCACCAGCAGCATATTCAATTATTATTAGGTATTATTGTTGTTTAAGTTTCGATTAATTAACCTGCAATGATGGGCAGAAAATGATGGGGGCGTTCTGGTGGATGCTTCAACATGTGCACACTTCGGGCACATGCCTAAGCACCCCAATACCAGATGACACCCTCTCGATTTTTATCTGTTGTTATATTATGATGGTGGTGGTTTTTTTTTATCGCTAATCTGGAAACCCGCATGAATAATATTCGAAATTTATCTCTTTGGCTCTTCGCTATAAAAAATTGGATAAACGTGATTAACTCTTAAAAAGATCCATTAGCTTGTCTTTGATAAATATCTGCAATTTTAAATTATAACAAAACTAGAACGAACTCATTACAATATATATGGAGTGATCCGCGAGCCTATATATTTGTTAAAAAATTAATTTTTGAAAAAAAAAAATAAGGGGGCGAAACCGCTACATATATAGCCGCTCTAGTCGCTAGCGAATCATAGTTTTGCTTATCTAAATTCACTGCAAATTTCGCGACATCTGATAAAGAATAGATGAACCAAGATCTGACTTATTTGCCACGTGCTTTAGCCGAAAACATTAGGAAAGATCGAGAGGTGTGGAAAATTCTCAAAAACTGGTAAAGCAGTTTGCGGCTTTGTTATAACCCCTAGAAAATTTCTAAAGCTACCGAAAATTAGAGAAAAAAAATACTTATATTTTGACGAAAGATTTGTTCGAATAGCCATTAATTAAGTAAAATATGAATAAAAAACCTCGATCAAATATTAACCACTCGCTTGTTAATTAGCGGAAAAAGGTAAAAAAAAACTTTCTGTCCATTTATTGCTACATCTGTTCTCTCTCTAAATCTACCATTAGATATTTTCTAGGATAATTCATAGTGTCTGAAACTGCTTTTCCGCGTTAAATTCCCTGAGCTGCTAAGCAACGTTTCACGCATAAATTTGCAAATATATGCGTGAAATCTTGGTCCATCTATTCTTTAACAGATGTCGCTAAATTTGCAGTGAAACCAATAGTGGGAGTCAACTTTAAGACCGCTCTGTATACGAATTGATTTGTTTAATTTATTAAATCCTCTCGCGATAATAATGAACGCGCATATAGCTAATTTATTTTTTAGATTGTCCGCATGTAATAAATCTCTCTTAAAAAGAATATTCGAACGGTTTTAATGACTAATGAGCTCAAAATTCCAGCGATGTATTTTCGAATTTGGTATAATTTTATTGTTAGATCTTGAGCAATAAGTCTTCAAAAAAAAAAACGGTACCTTGTTGCAATGCACTAAATATCATCATTAGCTAATGGACAGGTACATCAGTCTAAACATTTATTAATTAAACCAACAAAAATCTAACACAACAACCATAATTCGAAACTTTCTCACGGATCCTTTTCTTTTGTTTTCGATACTACATATAGTATACTTACATCATCATACACCTGTTGTTCAATTTATTATTTATTTTCGAAAAATAATGATTTAATTTCAATGCGGATGGAAGCGGATTATTATTGATTATTATTCCGGTTAATTTATTATTACGGTGCAAACAAAGCGCACCGTTAGATTCCTATTGCCGAATTAGCTTTACTTAAAATTCAATCTTTTCGAAGTATTTTTTTTTCCACCAATTACAATAATGAGAAAAAATATTTTTGTATGCACAAATTAATCCGAATTTAAAGGATCTTGAACGGTAAAATATTTTTTCTTTAACCGTCAAAAAAGAGCTCAATTTTAATAATACTAATATCTGTCAAAAAAGTGGCCATTTTTTAAACAGTAAAAAATGAATTTGTTCTTAGGCGACATCAATACTTTTTCTCCTAGGAAAAAAAAGTACTTTTTCTCCTATGAAAAAAAGTACCCACTGTATTAGTAAAAGATTTGAAACCACTTCTTTTGCTATTAGAGCCACTTCAGGCGGTGTATTTGGTAGTTCTTCGTCATCGAGATCGGACATTGCGTTAATAATTACAGTGCGCATGATGATTTGATTTGACAGATCAAATAATATGTAAAGTGTCATGGCTACCTATTAATTACAGTACAAAATGTCTAGATAATTTTTAAATTAATGATTTTATAATAATTTTCTCGGTTGGAGAAAAAATAGTATGTGATATTCGGATTAAAAGTACTTTATTGTTGGATTCGCAACATTTGCATTAGTTCGGCTACGTTGCGCTTCGCCGCGCAAACGCAAACATATTGCTCATCAAACAAAGTGACACTTTTAATCCTAATAACACAAAATTTTTAAAATTATCGACCGCTTTAAAAATTGTGCAACTTTCCAAGCTCAGTAAGCTTTAATTCGATTGCTTTTCGAAACATTCCGCTTTCTCAAAAAAATATTTCCTGGGCTTAGCTTGACGTGAAACGAGCTAATCTAGCACTCGAAAATTTTCCTTCAAAAGCGACGAAAATCCGTCACGGTTTCTTAGTTTCTCATTCACACAAATCATGCAGAATGGCAGAAGGTGTTCAAAACGTTCTCCATTCACCAAAACCCATCTAGATTAAAAATGCACCAAAATTGTTTTCGCACAAACAAATCGTGTGCGAAATGCACCGATACGGTCGCAAGTGCATCCGACTGCAACAGAGCGACTTTTCGTTTGTCTCACGAATTTGCAAGGTGTTTAGGCGTAAAATGGATAGGTGACATTTTTTACATTCTTTCGCCACAATCGAATCTGTAACAATGGTACGATACTCTTTTGTTGGAATAACAACAGAACATCGACAAGTGCAGGTATTCAATTGTTAACAATGTTTCTTTAGGTTGTTGCATGCAATAATACTTTAAACGAGCCTTGTTGCGATTCTAGTAAAAACACTTGAATGCATCACAATACCTGCGCAAATATTTTCCAACAAAACCACTAGAGCTTTGGTTCGCTTTCTCAAAGCTCAACCTCAACAATCACAAAAAAGTTTCTCTTATTATTTTTTTTATTTGTGTAAAACAATAAATTAATTAAAATAATCGGTCAAAAAACCGATTAACAATAAACTTGATATACAAATTTTGATATTTTAGTTCAAAAAATAAATTTAATTTAATTCCACTCACTTTACGGCAAAAGTAAGTCGAATGAAAGTGAAATAAAATTTAAAAACATCTTTATTTGCCGTAAAGTGCAGCGATATTATCTTTAAGACCGTCTATGTGGGATCAGAAAACATGGCCTGTAGGATGGACTTTGATGGTTCGCATTTTTCTGCTAATAATTGGACTATCAAAGTTTCTAATGTGGGCGCAATAAAAGATTTCAAATAAATTTCGCATATAGTCTGTTCCACCGATACATGGAATCGAAACTCCGCCCACTAGTTGCGCGCGGCTGCAAAGAATTCTATTTTTGGGGAGACGGACTATATCAATATTAACATATGATTAATAAAATTGTGGTGTTTGTGTGTGCACGTATAAGTGAGCAGTGCATATTATTATTATTATCGTTTATGCACTGATGAAGCTGATGTCAGGTCGTTTTATTGTGTTTCTGCACCCGATGGTTTTTGTCTATTGGACATCTTTAAGTAGCGTTAAATAAGACGGGCTCCCTGAACCGTGGACATCGCTGTTGTATATCAAGGCGCAGTTTTCTCCTCTGTGTTATGTTAATATATTATTACATTAGATGTATGAGGGAATTATTGACGCACCGCGCACCGGTGGGTCTCATCAAGATTATCAACGTCGATGGTACTTTTATAAGTTCGACTACTAATTATGGTTTTGTTTTCGAGATTCGATGCCTCTATTATGTTGCCTTGTTAGAATCGCAATTAAAGATGCGACGACCACCAATTTTAATGGTCTTGCACAATCATTACAATCGCTCGCTTTTTAGACCAGTTGGTCAAGCGGAAGAAGACGCCGTACTCTCTTCCTTTTGAATTTACTATTACTTTCTAAACGAATAATTCGCTAATCAAATGAGTTTGTCAAATTTTGAAAAAAATCATTTATTATAAGCGGTTTGAGGAATTGTTTTGATGATGCGATAAAGATCGGATTTCGTATAGAAAGTTGTGCAATTGGAAATAAATAAAAATAATTTAATTAAAAATAGTTAAAAAAAATTGTTTTTATTATTAAAATATTGTTAATAATTATTATTACTATTTCAAGATAATTAATAATTTAGTTTAATAATTAAAAAATTTAATTAATTATTTTTTATAATCAAATTAATTTAATTTTTTTCAAATAATAATTTTTTAATTAATTTTCAATAATTTTTATAAGTTTAATTTTTATAATTACTAATTTTATTTCTTAAGGGTCCTCCAACCGCTGCCTCGAATTTGTCTGCAACCAGCATTACATCATAGAGAAATGAGCGCGAATGATTGGCGAGAGCTTAGGAGAGAGTGAGAAAAATATATAATAAACACACGTATTTATAATTACTGTATTTCGGTTATGCGTTGATAGTTATTGATAAAAATCATGTCAAAATATTCAAAAAAAAATTCTCTAGGGCACGAAGTTCACTAAATTTGAATAATGTTAATTAATCATTGTTAATTATGTTAATTTATTTTTGATGGTCAAATATGTTTTTAATTATCCACTATTTTTTTCAAAAAAAAAGCTTTAGGAAACAGATTAATCTTTTCAGAATATTTTGACATAATTTTCATCAAATACCATCAACGCATAAACGAAATACACTAATTATAAATACGCGTGTTTATTATATATTTGTCTCACTCTTTCCTAAGCTCTCGCCAATCATTCGCGCTCTTTTCTCTATGATGTAATGCTGGTTGCAGACAACTTCGAGACAGCGGTTGGAGAACCCTTAATTAATTATTAATAATTTGTATCTAATTTCATTATAAAAAAATGTTAACGCATTTATGAAATAAAATTGCATACAGATTGAGCAATCGCCATGTCCCCCAATTCGATTCCGATCGTCTATAGAGGCATAGAACATTTTAATGAGCTGTCACAGTGTAAATGTCATCCACCTATTTAGCCATGTTTTGAACTTTCTTTATTAGTTTCTGCTTTATTTCGATTTTATCTACGATGTTTCAGTCTTTAGAACAATTTTATTGATAATTAGTTCGTGTGTTTACAGCTACATAGTTAAAATGTTTGCACTCGTGTCTTGAATTTCGTCATAAAATCTTCAAACGTCATAATAAAACAAACGATTTTATCTGTCATGCGCCAACGTCAAAAATATGTTCAAAAATTCTCAAACGGACTGACCATTGTCTTGTATTTTCCCCCTAACCGTTTAAACATACAAATCCGGAGTGCACGATATAATAATAAAGTGCAACCGCATAATGCAACAGCGAAATTAATTTAATTAAGTAAATTTATTTAAATTCACTTTTCTGCGCGAAATTTATCGCTGAATGTCTATAGTAAAATTGTCATTGTCATTAACCTTTTCCATGTATACTTGGAATGTCTTATATACGACTATAACTCTTGCACAACAATAGAATAAACAGTCCGATCTAATAAAGTCCTATTTCTCTACACATCGATCTTAAAAGCGACTTAGCATTTGTTTTTTTTCATCCAATCCGAATTCAAAAAGATAACGAATCTGCTACATATATGAACATTATTAATCATCACGAATCACAATGTCTTGGACTTAGGGTGTGTAGTGCTTTTATTATGATGCAATTAAATATTTAATCAGTATTTTAATCGTCTAGAACAATACGGTCATTTGAATTTTTTAGTGCTAATAGTTTGACAGAAAAAAATTAAAATTAATAATAAAATATCTAAAAACTCACTAAATTCAAAAATTATTTAAGGCAGCGTTCAAATTAAATTGGCTGTGAGACCATCGGTGTAGTTATGCGC
This sequence comes from Cryptophagus acutangulus, assembly GCA_963556235.1. Classification (NCBI taxonomy): domain Eukaryota; kingdom Metazoa; phylum Arthropoda; class Insecta; order Coleoptera; family Cryptophagidae; genus Cryptophagus; species Cryptophagus acutangulus. The sequence goes on from OY744569.1 coordinate 4,400,731, forward strand.
TAGAAACAAATGTTTTTTCTACTACCTGATAGATGGCGCTACCATTTTTAGAGCGCCACCTATTGTTCAATAGCCACACCACCGAAAACAAATTACAAAGCTTTTTAAATTAAGTGTCTGCCAATAGATGGCTAAAAAGGGTTACTTAATTTTTAAACCTTAATAACTAATTAACGGCGCACTCGATTATAATAAAATTTACTCATCTTCTCGAAAACAAAAATATTCATCAATATATTTAAAAAACGAAATAAAAATGTTAACGGTATTCGTGAAAATGTCCTCAAAACTTTTTTAAACGTTGAATAAAATTTCGTCTACCCAAATAAAAATTACCAAATCTTTTCCTGGCGACACAATAATGATCAAGTAATAATAGAAAGGAATTGAAATATTTTTTTTCGCCACACAAGTCGATAGGTCACGTTAATAAGCATTGAAAGTTAAGTATCCGATGACGATGATGAAGAAATTGTGAAGAAAGCGAAGAATCTCATGTAAAATAATACGACCACTTTTCCAAAAATCCACATCGATTATTAGAAAATATTATACAAAAAAAACCATGTGTGAATAGAAAAATCCTTTGTAGTTCATTAAAAAAGCATTCCATAAAAATATAATCTGCTAGACAGCAGATTAGAGTCGTTCGTCTTCGATCTAAGCGACTAGTCTGCATAAATATTAATTTAATTTAATATGTAGCAGCAAGATTGATGCATTAATGCAGCGACAAAGTATGGGAAAAATTGTGGACAAAATCAAATAATAGCACCTTTTGGTTCATTGAAGATGCCGATGGGATTGTCAATAATGTCAACGAGAAGATTGAGAGGTTTAAGTGATTTTACAGCGGAGGTAATACTGATAATGGGTACTTGTTGCGATGGAATTTGAAGGTAAATCTTATCCGCATACACTTAAATATTTCCCACGAGCACTGCGAAAAAAGTCTCTTAAGCACTGAAAAAAGAGCCATACGTTGATTATAATATTATGCTCGTAATGAGCTATCAACGTATTTATTATGGAATAAATTAAATTTATTATGGCTTGTAAGCAAAGGTTGTATTTTTGAAATACTAAATAGTTTCAAAAAAGTGCGTTATGGTGCCCTCTATGGGAAAATAACGAACTACAATGAAGAGCTCTATGTTTTTAGGATTAATTTTACGGCAAAAAATAATATTGCGGGGCCCTCTATTGGGAAATTGTTAAAGATGAACTATTTCTTAAAAAGAAATCTGTTTTTTATTTTGTTTTTTGAAGATTCTTTTGATGAATATTTTTAATTTGGAGAAGAAATGTAATTTCGATATAATGGAAGACAAAACTAATTAGTTATTATGGCTTAAAAATTAACTATAGCCATCTATGGTCAGATACTTAAATTAAAAAAGGTTAATTTTCTCCATTCTTGTATCGAAGCATTTTGAAAGTGTGGCTACCGAGCAATAGATGGCGCTTATAAATTATACAAATATATTTCTTTATCGCCACTTGGTGGTACTGCCATCTATCATGTAGTAGAAAATTTAATTACCAGCAAAAATCTGCACCGATAATCTCATGGCCAACTTAATTTATACGCTGTCTTAATTTCGATATAAAAAGTTTTCTTTTTGCGATATTATTTTTTTATTTACTAATTATTTTTCTACAATAATTAATTATTGCATTTTTTTTAATTTTCTTTGGCTTCAGAATATTTATAAAATAATTTAAATTAATAATTTTTGGTTTAACGTTTCAAAAATATTTATTCCTATTTCTACAGTTGGTAACATTGATCCTGATCAATGATGTAATAAAAAAATAAGCCCCCTTTACAAATTTCCAACAAATGACATGAGTGACATGTCATTTACCAAATAAACTTAATAAATTATTTATAACAAGAACAAATAAATGAAATGTGGGCAGACACATTATTAATCGTGTTCATTTCGATATGCACCGCATTATTGGGCGAAGGTCTCACATGGCTGATGGTTTACCGAACTGAAAAGTACCAAAAACTGAAAACTGAAGTGGAAAAGCAAAGCAAAAAACGTACGTACAATAACCACCAAACACCCAAAATAACTAAAAATATTTCTAGTGGAAAAGCGCAAGGAAACGCATGGCGACTCGCTCGACAAACAACACAAAAAGAAAATCGAACGCGAAGAGGAAAAGCTAAAAATCAACAACCGCGATTTATCGCTCGTTAAAATGAAATCAATGTTCGCGATTGGTTTTGCATTTACCGCTTTGTTAAGCATGTTTAACAGCATGTAAGTTTTAATCGTCTACAATAAGCTCGTAAGCTAAAAATAATTATTTCAGTTTCGACGGGCGAGTGGTGGCCAAACTACCCTTCCAGCCTTTGGCTTGGATCCAAGGGCTAAGCCACCGAAATCTACCCGGCGACGATTACTACGACTGTTCATTCATATTCCTTTACATATTATGCACAATGTCGATACGACAGAATATTCAAAAACTGCTGGGATTCGCGCCGTCGCGAGCCGCCTCGAAACAAGGGAACAGTTTGTTTGGGACCGCACCGGGTCAATTTAAATAAATTTTGTTGATTAAATTATTTATGCTTAGCAAGTGTATTATTGGAAGTGGGAAAGGATTTACCTTGTTAAGGTTGCGGAGTTTGTCGAATGTAGTCTTTCCCAGAAGGCACCGAAACCTTGTCGAAGGTCGGGAACATTTTCTTAGCATCTTCGTCGGAGACTGATGGCTGGATCATTACTTTCTGACCGGGCTAAAGCGAAAATAATTAAAACTAATAAATGTCATCGTAGAAAATTAATTTACCTTCCAATCCACCGGGGTCGCCACTTTGTACTTATCGCACAACTGCAGCGAATCAATCACGCGCAATAACTCACTGCAATTAATTAGTTACCATTAACCTCCCCGCTAAATAGCTATAATTAAAATCTTACTCAAAGTTCCGGCCCGTCGTCGCCGGATACAAAATCGAGAGCCGCATTTTCTTCTTGGGGTCGATCACGAAAACCGCGCGAGCAGTCAACGGAATCCCGTCGGCCGTTCGTTCGTCCGGATCAATCATTTGCAGTCGCGTAGCCAGTTCGCGATCCTCATCCGCGATAATCGGATACGGAAATGCGCATTCCTGGTTTGCGGCCGCAAACGATTTAATGTCGGCGATCCATTCGCGATGCTTCGCAACTGGATCGCAACTTAGTGCGATCACTTTAACATTGCGGGCGATGAATTCGTTTTGCAGTTGGACGACGCGGGCTAGCTCTGTGGTGCAAACCGGCGTAAAGTCGGCGGGGTGCGAGAATAGTACACCCCAACTGGAATACGTTGTTTATATTTGATCGAATAATGTTTGTAAAGTGCTTACGAGTCTTGTAGCCAGGTGTGGAACTGGATATCGCCGATTGTTGAGGACGCTTTGAAATCCGGGAAGATTTCGCCTAAGTTCACCATTTTGAATGCGGGAAAAATGACAGTTTGAATAAAGTGGGGTTAGCTTTGATTCAAAAAGGGTTCGTCAAATGAGGTATTTAATTGCAAATACAAATAAAAATCATTAATTAACGGTTTAAAATTGTAGTTTATTAATAAATCTAACAAAAATATTAATTATTAAATCTAAAAGCTGTTTATTTTAATTCGGAGCGCAAAACTCTAATGTTGGCAACACTGAATTTTCCAGCGCTGCGCAGATTCGATTTCCGTAAACAAGGAAATGTCAAAGTCAAAGTTAAAAGAAAAGTTGAACTTCGACTTTCACTTTCTATTTAATTAAATGTGCCTTTTCCAGTGCAACTCGTTTACCTTCTACTTTAGTTGATTAGCAGGTATGGCAAGGTATCACCGCATCGCTCACATCAATTTTAATATAATTTTTACTAATTTCGATTTTTGTTTCAAACTATTTTAGCCCCCACGAAAAGTCCCAACAAAACAACCCCGCAAAGATGATTCTATCCAAACCAAAGCTGGTAAGCATGCCGCAATTTCCGTAAACCATATGTTCAAGTTTTTCCTTCAGCTAACAATAAATCAACGAAACTACCAAAGTTTATTCTACTTGCTACGTGATCAGAAAGTCTCCTTATCTCGCTTATCAGCCACCACTAAGCTATTTACGAACAACTTAAATCTGCCACATCTACCCGTGCCAAAACTGAACCAAACGTTGGACAAATACCTAAAGTCCGTCACGCCGTTTGTGAACGATGCGGAATTGCAGAACACGCGACGACTGTTGGCGCAATTCGGCTGCGAAAATGGCATCGGATCTAAATTGCAAAGCCTACTGGAACACAAAGCGAAATCGTGCGAAAACTGGCTGCTGGATTGGTGGCTGAACACCGCGTATTTGGAGTATCGCGATCCGGTTGTCGTCTATTCGAGTCCGGGATTGGTTTTCCCCGCGGAGTATTTTCGAAATGAGTTGGATCGCTTGGTTTATACCGCTAAGCTTATTCTGGCGGCTGTGGATTATAAGTTGGTGATTGATAAGTAAGCTAAAACACTTTAGCTATTTAAGTTTGCTGAATAAATGTTTTGTTGCAGCGATAGAATCCCGTTGGACAAAATGGGAAAAGACCCGCTCGATATGAACCAGTATAAGAAGATTTTCGGGACGTGTCGCGTTCCGGGCGAAAAGCGGGACAGCTTGCAATATAATGCGACTTCCAAGCATGTGGTGATTGCCCGGAATAATAACGTACGTAAACAAATCGCTGATAAATTCGTTTGTAATTGCATTTGATTGCAGTTCTTTAAACTCAAGGTTATCAACAGTAACGGCGACATTCCAAGCGTCAATCAACTCGTCAGTCATTTGGAAGGAATTTTATCGGACTCGGAATCGGTTGCCCCGGCAATCGGCGTTTTGACGAGCGAGAATCGAGATAACTGGTTTACGGCGTACGAACGCTTAATTGAAGGTTAGAATAATTTTTTTTTGCTGTCAAAATATTAAATGATTTTGTTTTAGATCCGAGAAATGAGAAATCAGTTAATGAGATTCAAAAATCGCTTTTCTTGGTCGCGCTCGATAATCCGATGCCCGAGCAGAACGACAGTAGACGATCTTTGGCGAGCAAGCAATTTATACATGGAGGGGGGAGTCGGGGCAATTCGGCGAACCGATGGTTCGATAAGACTGTACAGGTCCGTAATTAAAAATAGTTCTATTAATAATAAATTTTTTTAATAATTTAAAAAAAAAAATTTTTTTAATTTTTTTTTATTTATTTTTTTTTTTTTTTTTAGTTTGTTATAGGAATAGATGGCACTGTGGGTTTGACGTACGAGCATTCGCCAAGCGAGGGTCAACCCATCGCAGTGATGACTGATTATTTAGTAGATTATATGTAAGAAAAAAATTATTTAATATTTTAAGACACTTATTGAATTTTCTTGCAGGAAAAATGGTGCATGCAATAACCTACCGGATATCAAACTCGACAACGGAGTTGAAAAGCTTCCTTTCAACACCACGACCGAACTCGACGAGTTAATCCACAAAGCAAACAAAAACGTGGACAAACTAGTCGAAAACTTGGACTTGGACTCTTTCAAATTCGAATCGTTCGGCAAAGAGTTCGTTAAGTCGCAGAAATTGAGCCCGGATAGTTTCATCCAAATCGCCATGCAGTATGCGTTCTACAGGATTCACAACGTGCCGGCCGCTCATTACGAATCGGCGGCGACCAGGAAGTTCATCCACGGCCGCACTGAGACCATCCGATCGTGTTCAATCGAATCGGTCCATTTCGCTCAAACGATGCTCGACAATAACAAGTCGATTCAAGAGAAAGTGAGCGCACTCAAAGCGGCGATCAATTCGCACAAGAGTTACTCAGTGGATGCCGTGAACGGGCTCGGAGTGGATCGGCATTTATTGGGATTAAAGCTGGCAGCTTTAGAGCATGGAATTGAAGTTCCGGATTTGTATCGGGATGTTTCGTACACGCGTAGTACAAAGATGCGCATTTCTTCTAGTCAGGTTGCGACCAAATGTGATGGTTTTATGTGTTATGCTCCGTTGACGACGGATGGTTATGGCTGTTGTTACAATCCGAGAGCGAATGATATTAATTTCGGCGTGTCAGCGTTTGTTGAACATCCCGAAACTAGTGCGAGGCAGTATCGCGAAGCGCTTGAGGCCAGTCTGCGCGATATGCAGGATGTGCTGGCCAAGGTTCAGAAATCGAAGCTGTAGATGGCGATATTTTATGACGGGCTTTGGTGTGGCGGCGGCATTTCGAAGTAAACTCAGTATTTTATGCAATAACTTTGTGGCAAATGTTTCAACTGTTTTCAAACTTGTACTGTAAACGTAGATAGATATTATAAATATTGTTAAGGGATATTTTAATGTTTTATTCTTCAATTTTTAAAAAACTTTTAATAAAACTTTTAAAAACATTGGAGGACTATTTTATTAACTAATTATTTACTTACAATTGCCATTATTGCTCAATTAAATTAAATAAATCACTTTTTTAAATAAAAATACGTGCTGAAAATTAAATTTGACATTAATGACAGAAGACTTTTGCGAAATGGTGCATTTGAACTACCAGACCATGCAGTATCGTTCGTTTTGTAATAAAATTTCGAACATTTTACTAATAATATTAATTATTGTTCAATAACAATGTTTTTTGGATTAAGAACATTACAAAGAAGTTAATTATAATAACCAAATACTATTTGCTATAATTAAACAGCGATCTATGTAGTTTTGAATATTTTTATTAAAAGGTGTGTATTGCTGGTTGCATTTGAAATTTATTTTTGAATTTAATAAATTTTTAACTTAATTAAACACTATTAGTGAATTTTGAAATATTAAATAGATACATTATGCTCTCTCAAACTCAAAAATTCAATCGGTTTTGCAGTAAGTATTATACTTTTTGAGATATAAGATAAAATCAAAAATGTTTAAAAATTGTTGTTTATTATTTTTTTTAATAAAAACTAACCACTCGATTGGCCTGAAACTTGCTGAATATTTTAATATTGACATGCTTAATCACCATGCCAAATTTCATAAAAATCTGAGAGATGAAGATTTTTGGGCAAAAAATTATCAAAGAGGTACGTACCTCTTTGTTAATTTTAGGCCCAAAAATCGATTTTTTTCCGATCTTTACGAAATTTGGCATGGTGATTAAGGATCATTAAATAAAGATATACGCCAAAATTCAGGTCAATAAAAAAATTAGTTTTTAATTAATTAAATAATTAAAAATTATTTGAGTTTTTTGCGTGTAATTCAAAAACTATTATAGAAACTAGAACTAAACCAATTTCAGTTTTATATTTATAAAAATGCATTCTATAATTTTGTATTTTTTAATCTAATTAATCTTGCATAATTAGTAAAATAATTAATAAAAACAATAAAAATTCTGCATAAGCAACCAGTAATACATATATTAATAACTTTTTGCTTGTATTTTCAAAACTAGAGGCAATACAATAAAATAAACTGCAGATTTAACTTCAATAGCATTTATTTAACACATATAAATTATAAATGGAGCCAATTATTTCTAAATTACAATAATTTGTTTAAATAATGTGTAAAGGAACGATACTACCACCTCGAGTAGTTCAAATGTCACAATTTATAAATTCTAACCACACTTTTGGCCGCACTTTTTGTGTTATTATTCAGGTATTTTATGCTTATACTAATTAATTAACGATTAATTTGCATTAAAAATTGCCAATTTGCATTATTGTCTTATTGGTTAACACCGCTAATGCTGATATTGTCCATGGATGTGTATACTTTTTGAAATATACGCAAAATCCAAAGCAGATTTTAGTTATTTAATTATTCAAAACTAACTTTTTGATTGACCTGGAACTTTGCATCGGAACATACTAAGGATAAGTTGCAGCACTATTTTCGGCAGTTATCGATTGTTGAGATACCAAAGAATAATTTGTAAGAAATGGATTTTAAACAAACTGTTTGGGTACGGAGCGGAGGAGCGGAGGCTTTTGATTTGGATGATTTTATATATTTTTCTTTTAATAAATGATTGAGCGCATAAATGAGTTTTAATTTACCTTACATTTTACTTTTCAAGAATTATATGTATAGAATACCTGGCCCCAAACTCAAAAATGCAATCGGTTTTGCTGTAAGTATTATACTTTTTGAAATATAAAGAAAAAACCAAAACTGCTACAAATTGATATTAATTATTTTAAAAATTAAAAACTAATCACACGATTGATCTGAAACTTGCTGAATATCTTCATTTCGATATGCTTAATCACCCTGCTAAATTTCATAAAGATCGGAGAAAAATCGATTTTTTGGTCGAAAAATGAACAAAGACTATAGTCTTTGTTATTTTTCGAATTTTTTTGAAAATTAAATTTCTTTAAAATTTGGCATACTAATTAAGCACCTCAAAATTAAGATATTCAGCAAGTTTCAGGTGAATCGGTCGATTAGTTTTTTTTTTAAAAAAATAATTAAGGCAAACCAAAAATGCTAAAAAATTTACTTTAATTTTTTAAATAAAAAAAAAACTAATCACACGATTGACCTGAAACTTGCTGAGTATCTTCATTTCGATATGCTTAATCACCCTGCTAAATTTCGTAAAGATCGGAGAAAAATCTGTTTTTTAGTCAAAAAATGAACAAAGACTATAGTCTTTGTTATTTTTCGAATTTTTTTGAAAATTAAATTTCTTTGAAATTTGGCATGCTAATTAAGAACCTCATAATTAAGATATTCAGCAAGTTTCAGGTGAATCGGGCGGTTACTTTTTTTTTAAAAAAATAATTAAGGCAAACCAAAAATGCTAAAAAATTTACTTTAATTTTTTAAATAAAAAAAAAAACTAATCACACGATTGATCTGAAACTTGCTGAATATCTTCATTTCGATATGCTTAATCACCCTGCTAAATTTCATAAAGATCGGAGAAAAATCGATTTTTTGGTCGAAAAATGAACAAAGACTATAGTCTTTGTTATTTTTCGAATTTTTTTGAAAATTAAATTTCTTTGAAATTTGGCGTACTAATTAAGCACCTCAAAATTAAGATATTCAGCAAGTTTCAGGTGAATCGGTCGATTAGTTTTTTTTTTTTAAAAATAATTAAGGCAAACCAAAAATGCTAAAAAATTTACTTTAATTTTTTAAATAAAAAAAAAACTAATCACACGATTGACCTGAAACTTGCTGAATATCTTCATTTCGATATGCTTAATCACCCTGCTAAATTTCGTAAAGATCGGAGAAAAATCTGTTTTTTAGTCAAAAAATGAACAAAGACTATAGTCTTTGTTATTTTTCGAATTTTTTTGAAAATTAAATTTCTTTGAAATTTGGCGTGCTAATTAAGAACCTCATAATTAAGATATTCAGCAAGTTTCAGGTGAATCGGGCGGTTACTTTTTTTTTAAAAAAATAATTAAGGCAAACCAAAAATGCTAAAAAATTTACTTTAATTTTTTAAATAAAAAAAAAACTAATCACACGATTGATCTGAAACTTGCTGAATATCTTCATTTCGATATGCTTAATCACCCTGCTAAATTTCGTAAAGATCGGAGAAAAATCTGTTTTTTAGTCAAAAAATGAACAAAGACTATAGTCTTTGTTATTTTTCGAATTTTTTTGAAAATTAAATTTCTTTGAAATTTGGCGTGCTAATTAAGAACCTCATAATTAAGATATTCAGCAAGTTTCAGGTGAATCGGGCGGTTACTTTTTTTTTAAAAAAATAATTAAGGCAAACCAAAAATGCTAAAAAAATTACTTTAATTTTTTAAATAAAAAAAAAACTAATCACACGATTGACCTGAAACTTGTTGAGTATCTTCATTTCGATATGCTTGATCACCCTGCTAAATTTCATAAAGATCGGAGAAAAATCGTTTTTTTGGTCGAAAAATGAACAAAGACTATAGTCTTTGTTATTTTTCGAATTTTTTTGAAAATTAAATTTCTTTGAAATTTGGCATACTAATTAAGCACCTCAAAATTAAGATATTCAGCAAGTTTCAGGTGAATCGGTCGCTTAGTTTTTTTTTAAAAAAAATAATTAAGGCAAACCAAAAATCCTAAAAAATTTACTTTAATTTTTTAAATAAAAAAAAAACTAATCACACGATTGACCTGAAACTTGCTGAATATCTTCATTTCGATATGCTTAATCACCCTGCTAAATTTCATAAAGATCGGAGAAAAATCGATTTTTTGGTCGAAAAATGAACAAAGACTATAGTCTTTGTTATTTTTCGAATTTTTTTGAAAATTAAATTTCTTTGAAATTTGGCATGCTAATTAAGAACCTCATAATTAAGATATTCAGCAAGTTTCAGGTGAATCGGGCGGTTACTTTTTTTTTTAAAAAATAATTAAGGCAAACCAAAAATGCTAAAAAATTTACTTTAATTTTTTAAATAAAAAAAAAACTAATCACACGATTGACCTGAAACTTGCTGAGTATCTTCATTTCGATATGCTTAATCACCCTACCAAATTTCAGAAAAATCTAATTTTTGAGCAAAATCGAAAAATTAACAAAGACAAAGATTATAAGTCTTTGTTAATTTTTCGCCAAAAAATCTTCATCTCTCAGATTGGTATGAAATTTTGCATGGTGATTAAGGATTATTAATAAAGATATACGCCAAAATTCAGATCAATAAAAAAATTAGTTTTTGATTAATTAATTAAATAACACTAATTTTGATTTTTCGCTTATAATTCAAAAAGTATAATAAGTACAACAAAACCAAGTACTATTTTGAGTTGGTTGAATTTTATTCTATCAGTATTAATCAAAAAACAAACAATTAAAACCTCACTATCAAAATTAATAATTAAAACGCCCATTAACGACGGTGCATAGACAACCAACCATACAAATTTGTATAAATCGTTTTTTATCTCAATTTAGAGAAGTTACAATAAACTACAATACAAATTACAGTTTATTATAATATATTCTATATATCTAAAGCAATAAAACATGTAATTAACGCTTAATTAAGATATTAGTAGATGTCTTTCAATTTTCCGTGGAGTTTTCCGAAAATTTGGAATCTCGTTAGTGTATTCGAGACTAGATGGCCATAGCCGAGTTTACAGATCCCTGTAATTGTTGGTAACGAGAGTTAGTGCTGCTCCAGGCTAGATGGCGCAGGTGGATTTACAGCGCTCTGTAATTGTTGGTAACGAAAGTTAGTGCCGCTCAAAACTAGATGGCAAAGGAGTGTTTACAGCGCTCTGTAATTGTTGGTATCGAGAGTTAGTGCTGTTCCAAAGTAGATGGCGCAGGTGTATTTTCAAAGCTCTGTAATTCTTGGTAACGAGTTAGATGTGCTTAAACTTAGATAGCGCAGGTGTGTTAATTAAAAATTAATTGTTTGCTTGTAATAAATGGATGCAAATAATAGTGTGTAGTTACCATTAAAGCTGTACGCATAATTTTAGTTCAATTTAACAATTCGTTTTTAAATAATTCAATATTTAGCACGTCTTTTGAATTTTGTTTATAATTTAAAAAATATTAATGCTAATGTAAAAAAAAAAAAATACAGGGTGTTTTAAAGAAAACAAAAACGCAGAAAATTCAGTAAAAATTCTTTATTCATGAATCAGCAATAAATTGTACAATTATACAGGGTGTTCTATGCGTAATAACAATCACATTTTTTACAAATATCTTTAAATAATTAATTACAAGCTATATACAGACATTTATACAGAGTGTTGCTCCATTTTGGATGCAGCGCAAAAAGCCAATATATTACTACTAAATTTATACAATTATACAGAGTGTTACAGAAGATATTGACACATTTAAAAAATATCTTAAATAATTAATTACATGGTTTAGGAACATTTTTATACAGTGTTATACATTTTTAAAATCAGTGTAAAATGGCCTGTCGTTTCATGGTAACTATACCGGGTGGTATTAGTTCTAAGGCGACTTTCTGAAAGAAGATTATAAATAAATACGTAGCATCTGCCCTTCTCGTCTTCTTTTCCAAAAGTAGTTCAATTGCTGCCGATGCAAAATTCCTATGACTTCTGAAACAAACCAGAAAACTAATTAAAATGGTCCTAAACTCAAAAATGCAATCGGTTTTGCTGTAAGTATTATACTTTTTGAAATATAAAGAAAAATAAAAATATCTTAAAAGTTGGTCTTAATTATTTTTCAAATTAAAAACTAATCACACGATTGACCTGAAACTTGCTGAATATCTTCAATTCGATATGCCTAATCACCATGCTAAATTTCGTAAAGATCGGAGAAAAATCTATTTTTTGGTCGAAAAATGAACAAAGACTTATAGTCTTTGTTATTTTTCGAATTTTTTTGAAAATTAAATTTCTTTGAAACTTGGCATACTAATTAAGCATCTCAAAATTAAGATATTCAGCAAGTTTCAGGTGAATCGGGCAATTAGTTTTTTTTTTAAAAAATAATTAAGGCAAACCAAAAATGCTAAAAAATTTACTTTAATTTTTTAAATAAAAAAAAAAACTAATCACACGATTGACAGGGTTAAGTAAAAATTGATAGGGTTAAGTAAAAATTTGCAACAAATTTTTATCGTTTATATTTTTTTAAATTTGTTTTTTATACTATAAAATTTAAAAAATTTAATAGTACAACGAAAATTTCATTAAAACGGAATCGTTCACTTGGGTGCCACTCCCTTTATAATTAATTATTAATAAAATACAAAATATAAGCACGCTTTAGAAAAATGCGGCAACAGATTCGGGATGCAAAATCGAGTTCAAAATTTGATTCACCATATCCACGATTGAATTTACTGGTCCTTGAACAAATAATTGAATGATCCGTACGATGATCGGATGCAGTACCACGCTAACCACTGCGGACATTGCGTTGATTAACCAATCGACTAAGCCATTTCCAGTGAAGTGGATAGTGAATAGACTGAAATAAAAAAAAAATTGTTAGACATTTTTTTTTCAAAATAAAGACAATTTTTTTTAAAAAAAAAATTAAATATTTTTTTTTGTTGATACAAAAATTAAATTTAAATTAATTTACCCCGAATCGGTGATATCAAACTTAGATAGCGCCACTTGATAAGTTTTGAAATCAAAATCGAGCTTTAAATTAATTTTAAGGTTTGATACTTTTCCGTCAACTGCGCCATCTACGCCTAATAGTAAAACTTTTACTACGTAATTGTAGGTGAACTAAAAATAAATAAATTAATTAATTAATATTAAAAAATAAATTAATTAATTAATTAAAAAAAAATTGTCAAAAAGTATTACTTGAAGTGCATCGAATTTAATTGGAATTTCCATCTGCAACAATCTCGTGGAAACACTATAAGAAACCACTACATCGTGATATCTGGAAATGGTAGACGTATCTTGCAACCATCCTTTGGTCATATTAACCACACCAACTGGAATAAGCTTAAAAAAAATTATAAAAAAATTTCCCGTTATTCCCAAAAAAATTAATTTTGAAAAAAAAATCCATGTTACCTTTACACTTAGATCGGGCAGTTCAACTGGATCCAAACCATTCAAAATAATAACATCGTGCAAATTCTCGCAGATTTTGTCAGCAAACTCATTTACTATTGCGGTAATTCCACCAGCCCTTAAAATTTTAATTAGAAAAAATAATTAGCAAAATATTTTTTTTTAATTACCTTTCGTCGGGATGCTCAATTTCTCGCAAAAACTTCTCGACAAAGTCTCGTTTAACATCCGGCTTAACATTTTTAATTACGGCTTCTAAATCTCTTTTTGGGATTGATGCGGCGGAGCAAATGCCCAAAAGGCATGCTAAGAAAATCACTAAGTAATTCATACTTTTTACTATAATATCGTTTCTAAAAATATTCGTAATCGGTGTGATATAACTTAAATCAATTGGTTGCATTTATAGTAAATGATAAGGATTTATCAAAATCAAATCAGATTTTTTTTCGATAGTGGGTATTTTGTTTTTCAATGTTCTTGCAAATATAGTTCCATTGTTTTACCTAAGTATTTTTTAATTCGGTATATAGTGCAAGTGCAGGTGCCAGATTGATAAGATTGAGTAATTTTTGAGTCACCTTGTTATTGATATTTATAAATAATTATTTTTATAAATTAATTATTTGAAAAAATATTTTCTTTGCCTTAGAAAAAATTTGTAATGCCTGAAATTAAGCTTCAAAATTTAAATTTACCGCTTTATGACCAAATTATAATTTTTTTAAATTTCCCGTGCTTTTTATTTTGCAACAAAAAATAATTATAATTTAATTTTTTTAACTAATTGTTATTAATTAAATTAATAGTGAATTATTTCGAATACTACGCATTTCAAATAGTTGCGATAACACGATTTAATTATTGTTTGTAGATGTTATCCTACAATTCCATTCAAAACAATTTTGTTTTTCTAATTAAATATTATTTGTAAATTTTATCAAATCTAGTATTTTTCTATTTTTCAATACTACTTGAAAAATTAAAAATAAAACAAAATTATTCGAAATTTTTGATCGTGGTACCTTAAAAATCGCCCCGCCTTTGTTTCGAAAATGACTGTCAACTATTGACGTCTTTCGTGTTTCCAATGTTTGGTTGAAATTGAAAGTACCAAAAAACCGTAAAGATGCAAGTAACAAGAATGACGGCGGTCCCGCTGGAAGACTCAATAGACACAGTGTCGCTATCCGATGTGGTGCCACCCCAAGCGAGAACCACCTTCATTGATCGAATGAGTATAACGAAATTCTTAGTTTTCTGGATGATTGTTTCGCTGCTGGCTCTTATTCTGATCATGTCGATTGTTGATGTTATTATCTTGATTCACTATTTGGATATACGAGACAGTCCTGTTAAACCCGCAATTGAGGTACCCTGCACTAAAGGATAATTTATTTTTGTAAATAAATTGTTTATTTATCTGTAAATAAATGTATATTGCTAGAAGTTCGGTTTGATTTATATTTTCCTTGTAATAAAATGAATTTAAATGAAATCCATTTCTAATTGCGTATTTTGAATTTGAATAATGGCCGCCTACACGTATCCATCTATTGTCGTAAATTTGACTTGCCCAATTTGTCAGAGGTAGTGTTGCAGAAGGTAGGCAACCAATATTGCGTTAATAATTATACATAAAATAATTAATATTTCTGCAACAATGGTAATTTTAGCTTAAATTAAATTAATTTAATAATAAATTTGCTATTTTTATAACGTTTATAATAAAAATATCATTTATTTATGTTCAAACTTAGCCACCTACAATCAAAAGAGTGAACTAAATTTCTAACCTCAAAACGCAACAATAACAAACGCTTTAATTAAAATTTAAACTAAGTGATGTTTAGTAGACCCGATCAATTAAAACGCCGCACAAAAGAGACCGATTCGGATAGACCGGACTTTCTCCGCCAATTAATCCACGAATTTACCACTTCTCGCTCGTTCGGTAAGTTTTGCACCATTTCGCAAAAATCGTTCTAATAATAGTGTTCTAGAAAATCGCAAGCAAACGCTAGCGAATTTGGCAAACTTTGCATACGATCCAATCAACTACGAGTTCATCAAGCAACTGCATTTGACCGATTTGTTTTTGGCGCAGTTGTCGGAAAACGTCGAAGATTTTATCCACTTCGCCTTAGCCGGATTATGCAATTTATCTTGCGGTTTGTTTATTCAATACGAATACGAGGAATTTACTAAGTCAATATTTATTCCAGATCCGGAAAGTAGAGAGTACATTGTATCCTTAAATGGCATCTATTTAGTTTCGCAATTTTTATTGCACAAAAACGAGGAGATTGCTTTGAATGCGATCACCACGTTGTACTATTTATTCGACACGGAATCGACGGTAGTCTCCCCGGAAATTAAATCGAAAGTCGCTAGGTACCTAAATAGCGCTAATTCCAGATTTAAAAATCTCGCAACGCTCTTCCTGGAAAAATATAAATGAATTCCGCCGCAAAGTTCGTTCGCTACCACTCGTACAAAGTCGGCGATGTCGCTAGCATAACTCAAAAAATCACCCAAAAGCAAATCGACGATTTTTCGAAAATTAGCGGCGATTTCAATCCACTGCACACGCAAGAGAGGGCGCTGGTGCATGGCGCGTATTTGAATTCGCTGGTTTCGGGTGTGATTGGAACGAAACTACCCGGACCCGGAACGATTGTCGTGCAGCAGACTTTGAACTTTCCAAATAAATGCTTTGTTGGCGATGAGGTTAAAGTGTCAGTCGAATTAATTGAAAATAGGAAAATACTCAAAGTCACATTCACATGTGTGGCCGAGGGGCGCAACACGACTGTTCTATTCGGCGATGCCAAACTCGTTATGAACAAGTAAAAAATGCGACCTTGATAATAGATAGATTTTTGTTTGTTAATTATTATGGTTGGGGAATGAATAATAATAATAATACAAGGCTGATAATTTCGAAATGGTGTTTAATGTTGGATGAGTTAAGCGCTGGGACATTTGTACGGCAGATTATCCTTGCAGCAGAATTCACGACCTGCTGATAAATTGGTGGGCAGCCATTTGTTTGAGTGGTTTTTGATGAACAAAAATGCGCGTTCTTTGTAGACGCGATCACGGTCCACTGTCGCACAGATTATGTCGCCACTTTTTGGTAAGTGCTTGATAATCTGTAACAAAAAAAATTATTTAAATTTCGCGCTAATGCGTGACATGTTATGTGACTTCCTGTGATGTGATTCCACCCCACAAAATCACAAACCGCACCTGTACTTATCAAAACAAGGCAATATATAATTAAAACAATTTAAAAGAATACATTTTCCACCCCACTGATGACCCCCGAAAATATTTTTTTTAATAGTAGAAAGGTTCTCACCAGTTCCAGACATTTATTGGTGCACTGTCTATTTCCCATTGCATTATTCATGAAAGGGTTGTCCATTTCCTGCTCTAACACTGGCACCCCTTTAGGTTGATCCTTTGACCCTTTCTTGAACTGGCCGCTTAAGAATACGCCGCAAGTACAGGGGATGGCAGCGGGGGAGGTTTCGGTTTTTTTTTCTATGGAGTTCGTCTCCTTTTGTTCGCCATATGCGAATTCGCACACGAGGCAGAAGAAGATTGCGATTAGAAAAACCTAAAAAAAATTAAAAATGTAAAAAAAAAAATTTTTGTGTGGAATTTTAATTTTTTTTTTAGCAAAATATTTTATTATATTCGAAAAATTACCTGAATTTTCAGGTAAAATTCCCGCTACAATTTTTTTAAAGCTAATTAAGTCTAAAAAAAATTGTAGCGGGAATTAAAAAACAACATTTTATTCAAAAAAATTCTTATTAACAAAAAAAAACGACTTAAAAGCATTTTTAAATTTTTTATCCTTGATGCACAAATTATCTTAAGTGCATTTTTTTACAATAATTTATTTAACTGTAATTTTCATACATATTAATTTTTTAAAATATGCCTAATGATATTTAAACGAGCGACCAAGATTGCGCTAATATCCACACATTCTAGTGGCATTAAATCCGGTATGCTTGGAGGCGGTTTGGAAATTTTGCACAATTTTCTTACGAATTTAATTAATTATAATAATAAATTGTTAATGGTGCTTACCCTCATTTTAAAATTAAATGTTTGAACGCTGCAATCGTTTAAAACTGACTAATTAATTTTAGTAGCACCACTTAAAAATAGCAGGAAAAATAGTGTAAGCAATTTTTGTAGTGCTGGATCTGCATTATTTATTTGCGAGCGATTGGGCAATAAAATAATTAATTAACAGCATTTTTATAAATTAAAATTAATTAAATAAATTAATAAAATTTGATTTCGTCACAAAAAAAAATTGTAACTATTTTTAAAAAATTATTAAAAATACGAAAAACATCAATTATAATATTTATTTATTTTTAATAAAATAATTTCTTATCAAAAATATTTTATTTCAATTTTTTTACTAAAAAAAATCATAAAAAAATTCAATCCGACGTGCAAAGCCTTTAACTGTAAATCCCATACAATTAAACATTAATTAATAACAAATATTAAATACCCAGTGACTGTAATTAAGCGGCGCATTTCGCACAAGAATGAGAAAAGGTTACACGCTAATGAATTATCGATCTGGTTATGGGAAACTTGAAGACGGCAAAGCAGAAAATCGAACCACTTGTTGAAGTGGAATAGATAGTATTCAGTTTTGCCGGAAATCATTACTGCCGGTTTTTATGCATGGACGGTGCGGAGAAGGGACCGTGATATAGAAAAAGGGGCGCATTATGCAACAACGCCAGTCGCTTGAGGCCGAAAAGCAAGGTCAGCCTCGACCAACAGGTTGTCCACACTCTTCAGTGTGTGTGACGAACAAGCCGAATGTGAAATATGCTTTAAAACGCAAATAATCAATTCGAATTTCCCGCCGCCAACCTTCTGCGCACAAGTGTGCGCATACGCCACTAATTGCATAATCAAATAGTTGGTGCATTAAACGCGAGAAGAGAGAGTTGAATCTTTGTACCGATGGTGACATCACAATGGTCATCGTCCTAAGAGTGGTCTAGGGGAGTGACTCTTCTCGAACAGGGTGTGCGGGGCGTGAGATACGCACTGCTGCTGGTGCAGGTCGACAACCGGGCAACCCCGTGGATGGTACAGAGAGCACCCATTATAATTTCTCTTCAGCCTGAACCACGTTCCATTAAATACACTCGAACTGCATCATCCCCTCGGACTCGCTTCGTGGTCACACACACAAAGGCATTCTGTGTTTTTTTCTCCCCCCGCGTCAAATTAAAATTACTATTTCGATGCACCTGATAAGATGAGCCCTTATTGTGCGGCTCTAGACACCGACAACAATTACGATGGGGGGCTTTTTTAATTTCGGAAAAATTAAATTCTCGTCTAGTTCAAATAATATCGTAAATCATTGTGAACAGTGAGTCGAGTCACCCTTATCAGTCAGTCGTGGTAGTTTATCCAGATCCTGTTTGTATTTGATAACACTTATTTACTCGTCGTATTAATATAGATTTTATTTGTTGAGAATTTTATCGGAAATTCGATTGGAATATGGAATTGAAAATATTCTGCTTGAATGGTTCACTCGGATGGTAATTGAGAAATATTTGTCCTGGTGGGTGGTGGGGGCCGCTCCTCTTATGACGCAATCTGCTTTAAATTATATACAAAATGTTTGGTTTATTGGACGGGAATTTTTTTTGAACTTGGTTAACATTTAAAAATTGAAACAAAATTATTAAGGTGGGGAAAATGAATGAAATGTTAATTTTTGAAAACTTTGTGAGATTCCATTGAATTTTCTGAGTCTGTTTGAGATTCTATAGAGACTTTGGGAGATTCCATAGAATTTTTGGAGACTGCTTGAGATTCTAAAATGACTTTGTGAGATTCCATAAAAATTTTGGAGATTCCTTGAGACTCTCTAAAGACTTTGTGAGATTCTCTAGACCCTTTCTGAGCCTTTTTGAGATTCCATGTGGCTTTTCCGGTATAACTATCCTCCAATCTTCAATGAAAAGCGTGTGCCAAACATCTCGGATCAGTTCTCACGATCGCTTTATCTTATTTCTCTTATTTTTCTCGGTAAAATTAACGTCGCTAATTAATTGAGCCGCTCTGTACAATATCCTTATACGATTTAATTTTAATAACATTATTATGAAACTGAATCGCACGTTAATTCCGATGGTGGATTGCGACCCTGGAAGTGACTGATTAATGACATAGATAAGTTTGTTTTCCAAATTATAATCTAATGCGACTTGCAGTCGTCTTTATTTACATTGTAGGCAATTTTAATAACTTAGTTGACACCATTATTGTAAATTGTTTCATTTCAGAAATATGCAAAGCGAAGCGCTTCTTTTATTTTAGTTTTGATTCGTTGTTTGTTCCACCAACCAACAAGTACAGTTATCCACTTCCTTTTTCGACCAGTTTTTTCGCCTGCATTGTAATCCTATTATTTATATTTTTGTGGATCGAAAAAATTGACCATAATTTGATTGCATGTGTGGCGTCAAGGGATTTCCCGTTAGAAGACGGATTTTTCGCCAGTCTTTATCGCCGGCGACGACTAATGCTCTTCGGACTCCATGATTTTAATCAGCTATGCATGACTGCTTATTATTACGACAAAAAATCCTCATTTCATATTTTTATCATCATCGCCAATTCAATTCAGCTTTGCACTTGAATGGATGCAATTTATTCCTCCTAGTCGAATCAATCATTCGGAAAAAATTCGATGCAGCGCCATCTGGCTCCAATTTGTCGGCGATTTCAATTTTTTCTCGAAATATTAAGTCGAAAGGCGACTTCAGAGGAAAAGCCATAAAGAATTAATTAATTGTTGACATAATAAAAAAAAGAAAGGGGGTTACTTAGAACATAGCACACACATTGGAAGACGGTTTATTTTTATGATGATATTTCGTATTTTTATCACTCTGACAGGAAGAGTGTGTGTAGTGTAGTATATGTAAAAGCGGGCAAGTTCGTCCACTTTTAACTTATCCTGAGAGAGCGAGTTCAATGATCTTTGGTGGTGCTACGCCTTCAGTCGACCCTCTTTATGGTATTTGTACTGACGGAATTTAAAAAAAAGTTACGTAACCACGCTTATTCTCTCAACAATATAATAATACAACTTGTTTATTGTTCACATTTAAAAGAATCATATAGTCACTTGTTTTTTTGGTTTCAATCCGCTGCTGCACCAATTACTTCCTCGACTTGCATTTTAATGCGAAAAGGGGAAATTGGCTCTGGAGGAATTTTTATGAGATTCTATAGAGACTTTGGGAGATTCCATAGAATTTTTGAAGACTGCTTGAGACCTTATAAAGACTTTGTGAGATTCCATAGAATTTTCTGAGACCTTCTGAGATTCCATAAACATTCTACAAGACTTAATATTCGTCACCCCAAAAATTCGCCAACAATCAAACAAAAGCGCAACAATTGTGTCTGTCACCACCTAATCGTGGCATATTAATGATTGCATTGTTTAGCATATCGAGCCACATTCATGTCGCCTTGCAACAAACGACTACTGGTATTTATTACGAATCGTTACACTTGAAAATTTCAAGGTGGAGATGAGATAATTTAATAAAAATTGTTGTTGTGGCATTGAGAAAAAATGAGATGAAAGGAAGACGACGACGACGAAGAATTAGATACATTCCCATCAGCGCACCGCATAATAGATGAGAGAAAGAAAATAGTAACAACGAAGAAACGATCGCATCGCGACGCGGCGCGTTGTCATACACCGCTGAGTACGTATTCCATTCGAAATCGTGGACCCGCCGATGTTGCTTCTCCTTCTGGCCAAAGCGCCACGAGGGTAGTAGACAAGGTAGGGCTGAATGGTAACGTTATGTAAGCCATGTTTAATAACCCCGTGTCGTAATGATGCTGCTGGGTCATCGCCCTTCTGCATTGCTGCTGCCTGTTGCATGGGCTTGACTTATTCTATGAGACTTAGTTTTATATATCTGTACACTATAAAACATCCACGTGTGAGTATGTATGTCGCTTTTCAAACGACTGCTGCTCTCTTCGCATAGAAAAAAGACTTTTCGAAATAATCACCATCGCATCCCACGGTCCGGCCAACCCTCAAGTCCATCATCAGCATATGTGAAATGGACAAAGGTCTAATAAAAAAGGCAGCAGGATAACTAGTGACCATATGCATCATATGGATGGAATCCTCTTTTTTGAGACTAATTAGCTTGTAGTAGTATTCCCAAATAGGTTTATCTACTTTTTCGATGTATTATCCCATCATACATAAATAATAATCAATGTTTTTGCATTGTGAGTGCACCTCTTTTATCCATTATTGATGATGAATAATACTGGCAATCCGGTGTAAAGTAGTCTAGTGGCAATTATACGGTAATTGAAGTTCACGTATTAAAGGAAATAAAACGCCCCTTGATCGCTTTTGGAATCTGAAGAAAACCAGCAGCATATGTCAGCTAGAGCCACCGCACACACCGACGACTTCTTTTGTTATCCCCAAACTCGCTTAGTCGTAGGAAAAAAGCCACGCATTGTTATTCGCTCTTCTATTATTCTATGCAACAGGTATTAAGCATTTTTATCATCATCATGTAGAATTTTTCATTATTACGGCGATATAGAATTGTAGTCGGTGGCAGCGACCTGACATCGACCATAGACGCGCAATTATCTACGCACGCGTTGCAAGCACTTTCTACATGGGAAGGGATTTGCAAACTGCGCGGCGATAACCGTGCGTGTATGGGCCGCTTTAGCTTCTGGATGCTGCATACCGCTGTATTAATTTTTGTTGCCTGCTGCTGATTCTCACACAGTCGATTTGATTAGCTCGTTAAATTGCTTTCGAATTATTGAGAAAATTTTGTTTGTTTTCCAATATAATCGAAAAGTTATTAGACGAAATTATAAACCACTTAAATTTAATGTGGAAACTAATTAAGGAATCTCATTAGAATTCTGCTAATGGCTCGTCGTAGGTAGATTAGAAATCTTTTGATTTTTACATTACGAAATAATGTGCTTCTCTCCCTTTTGTCTAGATGATAATCATTAATTAAGCGCAATATTATACCGGCAAACTTGCGATAATTAATTTAATCCACAAGGTCTGTAGTGGCATCATTTGCATACGAAATGTGTGTGTGTGTTGAAAAATCTCTATATAGGGGCTGTAATCTATCCGAATATTTGTTGTACACCCCCTGATAAAATTCGACTTATCATCATGCATACTAAGTACTATTTGTACAATTTATGGACCGATAAATATTTTAACAATTTTTTTCCAATAAAATCGCAAGTTTGAATTTTTGGCGGGAAGCGCGTAGTTTGAATTTAACTGCTCGTAAACGTAATTTATTTTGAAAATATGTTTTTTAGTCTATAAATAATCGACTTGAATGTACTCATTGTATTTTAATTTCGTCACGCTGTTTGTTGAGTTGAATATAAAATATGTGATGTGGAAATCTGTCTATAGGGGCTGTAATCTAGACGAAAAAAATATAAATATTTAATGCACCCCTTGATAAGGCGACCTTTTATCGGAGACTGATAAAAAAATTATATTTCTATTAATTAAGTGATTTATAAAAATAGAAAAAAATTAAAAGACCCAAAATAAAATTAATTTAATAGAAAAAAAAAAATATTAAATTAATTAAAAAAATTACTTTCGTCCCAAAAACTAGAAAAAAAAAATTCTAAAATTGAATCCTTCGCTTTATTTGATTTTTTTTAAATTAAAATAAATAAATAAAAAATTGTAAGGCTAAAAAGACCCAAAATAAAAATTATTTAAAATAATAAATTAATTAAAAAAATTATTTTCGTCCCAAAAACATTTTTTTAAAAAAAATCTAAAATTATCCTTCGCTTTATTTACCCGTAATAAATATTGTTTGTTATTCAATAAATTTTATAGCAACGTAATGTTATTATACAGAACAATGAAAATATAGTTCGGATATTTATTTAAAATTGATAAGCCGCCCAACGAAAAGGCAACTTAAATTCAACACTAAAAATAATATGATAATTCCAAATTTAATTTAACGTGAAACGGAAATGTAATTTTAATGAATGTAAATATTATGTAGAAAAGTACAAATAATTACTCGACTTAAGCCTCTGCAAGTTCAAAGCGAAACGCGGCGGCAACCCCATCACAGGTAGAAAAATTTCGCCCTATTCCAAATAATCTAATACGAATCCAGTTGGCCCGCGCCAAAAAAACAACAAGAATCTTATTGGAAAAATATTTCACCTGTAGCAGTGATCCCAGCCATCAGGTAATTCGATTCGGAAAATATTTATCGTCTCACCCACCCCTATCTGCATTGTTGCGTTGAATAGGAGCCAACAATACGGGCACAGCATTCTTTTAAAAAAGTGTTACGAAGAGTCAAAAAGTCGTCCTCTTTTTGAGGGGGGTCAACCACCCCACGGTTAGCGATGCACGTGTATCCCCGTTTCGAGGCAGCGACTCAGCGCATTGCTCAGTCACATCGGGAGACAGCACGCCCCGCAATCGCACGCTGGCCGACTATTCGAGCCCTCAATGTAAGAGCTGAATTCGAGTCGGGCAAGCGAGCTGATGAATCTCGTGAACGATGATGGCGATGACTAGCCACTTGGATGGTTGTACATCCACAAATCCCAAGGTCATAGTGACTCTGTGTGGTGGTGGTATCTCAGCCGTAGTTGCGCGGGGCTCGTCGAGTTCCATTTAGTTACTCGAAGGGTGCGCACCACTCTCAGTCATCGAAGCCACCCACCCTTAAGTCAATCACTTGCGACATTTCGGACAATTCTTCCCAATTTTTCGCTGTCCGCCGAGCGGACATTTAATCGTTCGGTGGTTGAGTGTCGTGTTTTTGTTATAAACAAATGTGAGACGCCAGGCCATACATTTTCGCTGTGCTTGGGAGTTTACAAGGACAATCTATTGCGTAAGTGTTTTTAGACTATCAGCGGATTTGCGCGCACACCCTCATTCGCAAAAAAGGCGGATGACATAAGCAGCGAATGTTCAAATTTCGAATTTATATTTGCCGATTGCTTATATTCTCTTCCGACTAAATTTAAACTGCAGCCTGAACCGCCCGTTCACGTTGTGGTGCTATACAGGGTGTGCGCCTATAAATAAAACCAATATTGTACTTACCAAATGAAAATCACCACGTGCACTTAATTTAGTTTTACTTTTCGCACAGTTTTAATTGCTTGAAACGAAATTCGCGATTAATTTAACTGCATGTTGATGTTTGTTTAACAACAATAGTCACAACTGTCAACAAAATTATTTTAACCTAAAATTGTCATTAGATTTTGGTAGGCAACCCAACATATATGTCAAATTGATTAAATAATTATTCTCGTGAAAACCATAATGAACTTTTCAAAATTATTTGTACAATTTCGTAGCATGATAAATCATTTAAATAATAGTAATATTATTTATCAATAGAATTGCAAAAAACACCCTTAAATGGAGAGCCATCTGTTGGCAACCTTTGAAGTTGTTATTCAAATTCGCCCGCGCACCCCTTTAGCCCAAAAATTGCTGCAACAAGATTGGTAATTTGAGTAGGCCCCCGTATATTGGCTGCGATGTTTACTCGTATGTATGTAAAAAGTCAACCCTAAAAATACACGAGTCGAGTTGGATTTTTCTTCGGCTATTTGTGGAATAATAATAATGAAATCGTGGCGTTTTGCGAATTAGCGTCTCTAGGCAGGAAGGTGTATTATATGTAACGGTGCCTGGCTTTTATTATATCCGCGGGTGTATCAAGCATCAAGGGAACAAACACCATAGTACAGCATTTTATAATGCGCTAAAAAACATTCAAAGACTTCGCGGTTCTATGTACCCCGATCAACCCCGATTCGAACCGAGCGTGACAGAGATAGACATTTGCTGACATGGCGTCTTGAAGTGTTGTGGTGTTTAGTTATCCTGTTTAGGGATTCAACCCTTTTGTTTTAATTGGTGTCACGACAGAAAAAGGTAATGTGTGTGCTTGTAGGTGGATGTCGGAATGCATGGCGTCGCCAAATTCGCGAAATCGCATTCGATCGGATGCAGAGCAGGGTCGTCGACTTGTTTTACCCTGGCTCAAAATCAATATATTTCTATAAATCAATAATGTAACCCCCATGGCTGGACCCGCAGCTCATTTCGTACCCTCATTTAATTCGTCCGTCATAATCAATTCTAATAATACATTTAAATTCGGTCGAATTAAAAGGGTTGCGTAAACTGATCGGTTCGGTGAGGTTAGGTGGGGTGTAGCAGTCGGGCGATAAGTGAGTTTTAAATATGGCGCAGGGCTGTTCCATTCCGAGGTTAGCAAGGGGGCTGTCGTTCGTACGTTTTTGTTATTCTAATACCACGCTTTTTGTAACGTTAGATTTTCCTGTAAAACAACTTTGCTTTGCAATGTTTATATATCGAGTTATATGGTGTGTGTGTGTGCGGGAGGGGCGCGGAGGATGACCGTCGAACACTCTGTGATGTAATATCCGAGTTCAAGAACGATTCCGCTTCTCCTCCGCGACTAACTAAGACACCTGTGTGAATCATAATTTTTTAACTTTGACTAAATAGGCCTTGGCTTTAAACGCGCCCCATTTTACTAGTTCTGCCAATTCAAGCGTGTAGCTAACTAACTGTTTATGCGTTCGCGAATTATTTATAATGTTTAATACCTAGTTCTTTGTTATACATACTTGTAGTAGCATCATAGATCGCTTTTTACGCTTTGCAATAAAGCTTAACGGCAAATAAATTGACTTCCCTGTTCGGTTAGCATTTTAATGCTTTTTTGCTATTGTATGTTGCCTTCTTCATTTGTTTGCCGTCCATATCCAATTGGAGTTGCACTTTTACGATTTATGGCTGTAATTAAACACTTTTCACTACATTTTGCCGGTTTGACACTTGGACTTTTTCAAACTTTTTGGAGGTTATGTTTTTCTAGGGACTTTTCGTTTAGATGGATGTATGAATTAATTTAATATTTCACACTTATGGTATTTTTCGATGAATTTGTGTAGGTATAATTAAACACATGCATTGTTTAATTAATATTGTGAGTTTTATGGCTATTTTTGTCGAAATTATTTTGATTTAGTTGATTGGCAACACTGAAATTCGAAAGTGTTTCCGAATACTTATTTGAGCTCATTTAAAGCGGATTTTATCGCTTTTTAATGAAACTTCCAGGAAATTAATACTTGTTATTAATATTTAATTAAGTATCGTATTTAATTTGTTAACATTTAGCGGTTTGGTAACTTTTTTGTTTCAAGTTGGTAGTACGACTGTCATTGCATTGTTTTGAATGTCATTTAGTATTTAAAAGTGCGTGTTAATTAATATTATGTGTTTATTTTGTTGTAGTGTTCCCAAAAAAGAATACAAAATTCCGCCTTTGCATCCAATGTCATCAATCTCCAACCACAATCGCCCACAATTTTTTGAAACACATCAGTATCTCGAACCGGGCCTAGGAGCACCGCAAACGCCCTTAAACATGTCTTCCCAACGATTCTGTCTACGATGGAACAACCACCAATCCAATCTTCTATCAGTATTCGACCAGTTGCTGCACGACGAGAGTTTCGTCGACGTAACGTTAGCAGTGGAGGGTCAATTATTACGTGCACACAAAATGGTCTTATCCGCCTGCAGCCCCTACTTCCAAGCCCTGTTTGTAAACCATCCGGACAAACATCCAATAGTCATACTTAAAGATGTACCTTACGCCGATATGCGATGCCTGCTCGACTTTATGTACCGCGGCGAGGTGAGTGTCGACCAGGACCGACTCACCGCGTTCCTGCGTGTCGCCGAAAGTCTGCGAATAAAAGGCCTGACGGAGGTGAACGAGGAAAAATGTGATACAATTACGTCATCCCTGACCCAACAGAATCTGCCGCATTTGCAAAGATTGCACCAAAACCGGCGTTTCGGCCACGGACTCAACATGTTGGGCAATGCGCTCTTGCAACCGAAACGGAAACGAGGTAGGCCTCGGAAACTTTCAGGGTGTTCGAATAATGGGGATGATTTTGGGAATGATTCTTTAGTTCAAGGAAGTCCGGAAATGTTAGAAGTCAAAATGGGCATGGATAATTTCGCCGAGAATAATTCGGATTGCAGCAGTGGCAAGGCGGACGGCGGTAAGGACGACGATATGGTCGTCAAGGTTAAGGAGGAACACGAACCAGTCGCCGGCACCTCCAAGGAGCACGAGTTTAACAATTCCAAAACCGCCGACGATTTTCACTCATCTGGTGAGTTGCTTTTTATTATGCGATTCGTTTTGGCCCCAATTTTACTTGTAGCGCGATTATCTAATTTTTATATTGCCGCCGCGCATTTGTGTTTATTTTAAAGAGTGAAGGGAAAAGCTATAGTGCTGTTAAAAGTGTAATAAGCGAGCATCACAATCTCTGAGGTGAGTTTTATTATTCAAACATTTATACTGATAAGGGAAGAGTTTAAGGAATGAGCCACTGTTTGTTAACACATTTTTTCTTTCTTCACTTAAGATTAAATTTAATCATACACGTCATCATTTATGTATTTATTATTGTGCGCGGCTTATTCCCTATAGCTTTTCCCTTTAACAAACTTAATATATGGCTTACAATGGTGTGGGATTATTATCAATTCGCAATTCAATATATAAAATGTATTTTGTGTTGCAGACGAAAAAGACCGAGCATCGCCGAACCATATCGTGCAATGCATCGACTTCAATTCGTCGCTACACGAAGAATACAACCTGCCTTATCAAGACTACGCGATGTCGGACGTGGAGATGGAAGAGAACGACAACGACATGCACGAGATCGACTCGAACTACGAGACACTCGACATTAAAATCGATCCGAAAACCGTCATCGATAGCTTGACGAATAACGGCACGAGTAGTCCAAAGAAGAAAAAGTCCAAGCAACAGCAAATATTGGATTTGGACGTGTTTGCGAATTACGATATGATTCTGGACGATCCCGCGTTCGATTGCAACAAGTCGTTCAAGTACAATTGTACGAAGAAGATTAACGATCCGGATAAGTCGGCGCGGGACTTTTGTGTGAGGGAGAAGGATAATTTGTATCGGTGTACGGTTTGTGATCGCGTCTACACGCACATCAGCAATTTCTGTCGACATTATATGACGTCGCACAAGGTGGATGTGAAGATGTTCTCTTGTCCCGTTTGCATGAAGGACTTCACGCGGAAGGACAACATGTTGGCCCATTTGAAGATTATACACAAGCAGACTGGTTGCTAGTGCCTTAATACGAAGCAGATTTTTCTATTTATATACTACAAAATTATATCTAGAGAGTCCAAATATTTTTATACAAATATTACTATATATGTGTGATTTTTTTTTAATATGTAAATTGTTAGATTTATTTTTTTGGAGGATTGCGTTGAGATTCTTCGTTCGTGGATTTTCGGTTATTTGAAAGTTCCAAATGTTAACTGTTTTTCTATACCAATGTTATATTTAGGACTAGTTTAGACAAAGTTATATTAAGGCGGGTATATATTTACATCGCGGATCGCGGCAAAAAAATATTTTCGGCCTTAAAAAAATTAATTAAAATTCCCAGCATGTTAAAAATTATTTTCCGAGTGCGCTTGCGCTGCCGCGATCCGCGCTTGCGCAATGATATTCTCCCGCCTTTAAGAATTAATCGTGGACGTGAACTGCTGGCAATAATGAATTCCTATACTATATATTTATACTGATTAAAAATGAAATTTTTACGAAATTCTTGCCTTATTTATAAATAATAAGAGGAAATTATATTACTATTCTAGTTTTAACAAAGCAAAGTACTGAGGAAATTTTTTGATAAGGTAAAGTTGCAATAATAATTAAATAGATGTTTTTTTTTTGTTTGTTTTTAAATTAGTTTTATTTTTTTGTTGTAGCCAATCAATTTTTTTTAATTATAATTTTCAATTAAATTTACTTAAATGATAATAAGTAGATGGTAGATAATTTATTTGCACTTTATTGTTTAGTTACCTTTTGTATGGGTAAAGATATTGTAGTGTTTTTTTATCTAGATTATCAATTTTGCAAATAAAGATTTTTTATTATCATTTTTATACTTTTTTTTTATTTATTTACTTTTGTGATTTTTTGTTGATTTTTTTATTATGCAATTTTGTTTGAGGTTTGGGGTTCATTAGAAAGGGTGAAAAAATTGTTAAAAAAATTATTATTATTTTTTGTAATTTTTTTAAAAATTTTAATTTTTTTTTTTGAATTTTTAATTTTTTTTTAGAAATTTTTAATTTTTTTTTTAGAATTTAAAAATCAGAATTGAATATTTTTTTATCAATTCAAATTATTTTATAACATTTATAAAATCATTTAGTGGTAAAAAAAATATTTTTAATTTTTTTCTAGAATTTTAAAAATTTTTAGATTTTTTTTTTTTTTTTAGAATTTGGAACTCAGTATTGAATATTTTTTATCATAAAATAATTTTATAAAATTATTTACTGGACAAAAAAAAAATATTTTAATTTTTTTTTGTCAAATTTCAAAAAAAATTTTTCAATTTTTTTGTCAAATGAACCTCAACCGACTTTTTCCGTATATTTTCCGATTATTTTAATTTATTTTTTGTTTCCAAACCAGATAACATAAGCGCTGCCGAAAAACTCCTGTCGCCGAAACTCGAAATCACCGAAAACGAAGTGGTGGACACGAACTCGACGAATCCGGCATCCGAAAACATCAACAACAACAACAACATGACACCATCAACCAGTGCAATGTCAGCGAACCTGCCTACGATGATCGGTCTCTCGAATATGACACCAATGAGCGCACCGCCACCTGCCGGCAATAAAACGGTGAAGCGACGACAGCGCCGAAGAGCGACATCGCAAAGTCACGATCCGGCCGAACAGTTGACTGAGATGTCGGTGCGCGGCTTGAACCTGTTTCGGTACGCTTCGATCAATGAGGGCGTGTACCAGTGCACTGAATGCGCAAAGGTCGATGTGCAAAAGACATTTAAGAACAAGTACAGCTTCCAGCGACATGCGTTCTTGTACCACGAGGGCCACCAGCGGAAAGTCTTTCCGTGTCCCGTTTGTCAGAAGGAGTTCTCGCGGCCGGACAAGATGAAGAATCACATGAAAACGGTGCACGATTGCTTCATGCCCAAAGATGTCGTCTATCCGCCGATTGGATTCTTTCCGATACCCTAAGGATTGTTAAGTTAAATGAATTTTATGTTTGTTTTATTTTAATTTTTTTTTGTCGAATAATTTTTTTGACGGTTTTTTTCTTCTGAATTGATTTCGTACTTGGTGCTACGCATTTTATTTAGATTTCTTTTGGATTTTGTCGTTCGATTCTCGCGAAGCAAAATTATATTTTCTTGTTGGTTGAGAGCGTAATCTAAAAAGGACGAGTACAAAAATGTGATTTTGCAAAATAAGAAGCGGCCTTAAAGGTTTTTTTTTTGTAATAATAATAATTTTAATTTTTACCAAAACTGCGAAGCAGTGAATAATCCCAAAATAATTATTAATTATTCAAATAACACGTACTAGTTTCTTTTTTTTTGATAAATTGTAGGTTTTTCGGTTTGGAAATATAATGCAGGGTGTTTTGTTTCCGGATTTTGAATTTTAGAGCGCAAAAAAGTTTCAAATTTTCGAAAAAAAAAATTATTTTCAAAAATTTTGAAATTTTAAATTTTCGAAAAACAATTTTAAAAATTAAAGTTTGCAATAAAAAAAAGATTTTCAATTTTTTTTTGTCAATTTGAATTTTTTTTTGTTCAAAAATAGTAATTTTTTATGAAAGGATTGATGGTAGGGGTAAATAAAACACCCTGTATAGTTTATATATATAGCAACATTTAATAGATTCTAGGGGTATTGCAAATATTTGTTAGATTAGGTTTATTTACACACACTATATTTTTCTTGTTTATAACAAATAATGTTTAATTGTTTTATTTTAAATAATTGATAAGTCCATGTAGAATAATGTTCATAATAATAATAATAATAGTAATATTGACTGCACAGAGTAGACAATAATAAATAATTTGATAATAATAATAATAATAATAAATATAGATTATATATTTTATATACGTCGCCGCATGCGCACAAAAAATATTGACTTAGTTAAAGTAAAAAATATGAAATATTTTATTTTAGGTGTTGGGACAGTAAAAAACAATATTATTTCTATTGCCATCAATCTTATTTATTTTTTATTTCGTAAATGCTATAAGCTTCTGTTGTTTAATTATAAATAATCTATACTACTGAGTGATAACTACAAAAAATTATTTGCGAAATAATTTTTTTTTGAAAGTGGAGAGTTTTGCAGATCTTGTTTTTCATTTTACGTTTAGATATAAAATATCTAGATTGGTTCCCCCCCTCCCCTACCCCCCATTTTTATCTTTAGAGTTATACATGTTAATTGTAGTATCCAATCACTATGTGATAGTTTGTTTTTTCTTTTTATTATTTTTTTGATTTATTATTATTTTATTAGTTTTTTTTTGTTTAACAAACAACTTGTTGTTAGGCCCTCCCCCGGCCAGTGTCAAGCGTTCTTCCATGTAAGATTGGAGACTATTTAAATAAATTGACAGAAATGTCTTCAATCTTTATGCTGTAGGAGAGAAAACAAATTAAACAATTTAACACTAAGTGCAATTAATTAAATATGTAATAATAAATTTATTTACTAACTTTTATTTTATTTTAAGCAGAATATATTATTTGATTTTATTTTGCAAATTGTAAATTTGCCTGTTGTTATTATATCTATTATTGATTTTTTTTCAAATTGTATATTTTCTATACAGTTTTTATAAATATATTATATATTAGTAATAATATTATTTCTACATCAAAAATAAAAATCTAAATTTAAAATTCATGTGATTTTTTGGAAAAATGTATATTGTTATATATTTTTTATTGTTGTTTTTTGGTATTATTCATTTTTTCTAATTAATGCTTTAATTTGGTTCGAACGAACACTAAGGAATTACTATTTTTATTTTTCATTTTTTTGAATGTTGTTCACGTTTATTTTATTATTATTATTTGTTCGTCGTTGATTGACACTTAATTGTGCATAATGTATATTATTTAAAATTATAAATATACTACTTCCGCAACTTTAAAGAAAAAACCCCGAACCCCCCCAAAAAAATCACAATGTTTACCTTTTAAGAGATAATAATAATTGTTTGTTTAATGTACTTTTCTTTATTAATAAATCTACCTCTAATAATATTTTTTTATTTTTTTTATTTTGCAAAAAATTAATTTTTAGATTTTTTTTTTATTTAAATTTATTACAAAAAAAATAATATTTTTTTTTTATTAAAAAATAAATTTTTTTAAAGAATTTTCGGTGATTTTTATTTTAAAAAAATATTTTCATGCGTATTTATTAGAAAAATAATTTTTTAAATATTGTTTAGAAAATATTTTATTGAAAAAACATTTTTAAAAAATTTGTAACTAAAAAAAAATTTTTTTTCGGAAATTTTTTTGCGGTTTTTATTTTTAGAAAATTATTTTAATGAGTATTTATTACAAAAATAATTTTTTAAATAAATCTTTACAGGATATTCTATTGAAAAAATATTTTTTTAAATTTTTTTACAAAAAAAAAATGTTTTAAAAAAATTTTCAGCTATTTCTATTTTTAGAAAATTATTTTCTTGCGTAATTTATCAAGAAAATAATTTCTAATTGAAGATTTTTTGAAGATCCCCTCATTTTCTTCAAAAATAAAATACAAAAAAATTATTTTCCCGCATCCCCACCCCAAAAAAATTTCCCATAAAAAACGACTAACTTTCTTCAAAAACTAACACCCCCTTTTCTCTAATTAATTTTCCAGACGAATACATGTGCGACTACCAGGAAAACAACCAAAACCACACAAACCTTCCCGACGCGATAACCGTCGAACTAATAACACCAATCAAGCAACAAGAATCCGTCATCATCTCGACGGAAGTGGCGCGAAACATGCTCCACGAATCCATGGAGATCGCTGACGACTCGTCGAACATGGAACCGACTGCCGGCGTGCACTTCCTCACCGACGAAGACAAATCGGGTCTGGAACTCGAGAACGGCGACAATTACGAGAAGAAGAAGAACGAACTGCTGGAGTACCTGACGCGGCACGATGGCAGTGTGGTGTGCAAATTGTGCGGCGAAGTGCTCGCGTCCAGGACTCACTGGTACCGGCACAAATACAAATTGCATGTGAATAATCTAGTGAACCCCGCTCCGCTTTTCAAATGCACGCATTGCAACGTGTTCTTCAAGAGTCGCAAAGGGTACATGGGGCACATTTCTTCCCGCCATTCCGAGAGTATGGACCAGCACGAAGAGCTCAACATCAGCATTAAGGAGGAAATCGTCGAGACTAGTCACGATTTGAGTGTAGTTAGCAATAAGGTGGTACCCAGTGTGGTAGCTGGTACCACCACGAGCGCTGCTGGTACTAGTAAAAAGCCGTGCGCTGGGGTTGCGGCGGGTAGTACTGGTGGTGGTACTGCGAGCAAGTCGGCGGATTGGGAGGAGCAGCGGGTGAAGGAGGAAAAATTGGTGGCGGATATTATCGATAGGGTGAGGAAGGAGTGTGAAGCACAAGGGGCGGCGGTGAGCAGGCGGGGGTATAGTCGGCGATCTACGGTAATGAATTCTTGTAATTAAGTTAGTTTACTTTGTGCCAAATCGATTTTTTATGCAAATTTTGTGCCAATATTTTTTTTGGGATTTTAGTGGCCAATTTTATATCCAAAATTTTGGATTGTTTTAATTCTTCCAATAAGTTAAAATAAGTCTGTCCAAAAATAATGTCTATCTGTATTAAAATTAATTACTTAGGGATTATATTTATATACGATTCTGTACTGTCGGATTAAGTTGTGGAAATTATTTCTATTTAAATCAAGGAAAAATCCAAAAATTTGTGAAAAAAAAATTTTTAGCATCCAAAATTTCAAAAATTATTGAAAAACATTTTTTTATGGTCTAAAAATTGGTTCAAAAATATTATTTTATTGTCCAAAAATTATTAGGGTCGTTCACCGGCTGTCTCGAAGTTGTCTGCAACCAGCATTGCATCATAGAGAAAAGAGCGCGAATGATTGGCGAGAGCTTAGGAGAGAGTGAGAAAAATATATAATAAACACGCGTATATATAATTGCTGTATTTCGGTTATGCGTTGATGGTTTTTGATGAAAATCATGTCAAAATATTCAGAAAAAAATTCTCTAGGGCACGAAGCTCACTAAATTTGAATAATTTTAATTAATCATTGTTAATTATGTTAATTTATTTTTGATTGTCAAATATGTTTTTAATTATCCACTATTTTTTTCAAAAAAAAAGTTTAGGAAACAGATTAATCTTTTCAGAATATTTTGACATGATTTTCATCATAAACCATCAACGTATAACCGAAATACACTAATTATAAATACGCGTGTTTATTATATATCTTTCTCACTCTCTCCTAAGCTCTCGCCAATCATTCGCGCTCTTTTCTACATGATGCAATGCTGGTTGCAGACAACTTTGAGACAAAATTTTTGATAATATTTTTGGATTTTTCTATAAAACAAAAAATCTAAACGAGCTCAATATTGATACGATAAAGTGATACCAAACCAATTCCTTACAATTAATTTCGATTTTGTAAAAAAGCAATTGTTTTTTCCTGCACTATTATAGTTTTTGCTCAAAATTTTCGTTTCTAATATGGTGTGATATTAGTTAGTTTAGTTCAAAAACGTAAAATATACAGAGTGATTTGAACAGAATATTTTATATTTACATAATTATAATAGGACTCACTGTATATATTCTACTATTCAAACCAAAAAAAAAAAATATTAAAGTATTTGCGAAGCGGAAAGAAAAATGCAATTTGTTGTGCCAAAACCAAAAAACATTGTACCTATAATATTATCATTAATGAAGAATAAAAAAAATTGCTCTTGATGAATTTGTTGTTATGAAATAAGAATAAACGTATGCGAGGAAAAATTTCAAATTGTATAAAATAATATTTTTAATATCATATGTAGTAATAATACGAGTACATAAAAAATTAGATTGTATGTTTGTGCAAAATATAACGTTTCCTGGTCTCTTAAAGTCTGATTAAAGTGATTCAACATTAATAATTAACGTAAAAAAAAACGGAAAACAACTTCCCTTTTATCATTTTACAAATTTAAATGCAATTTAATTACTTAAACTTTAGATGACTTTTTATTATTATCACGAAACTTTTATTTTCATTTTGTACAATAGTTAAATGTTAATTAAAAATGCAAATTATGTGTTTCAAACTTCCAGTTCTCTCTTTACAAAATAAAATAATAATTACGTACGAATTTTGCTTTCAAACTTTCCCACAATTATTTTCCAGGCCAGACGTTATTTATTTAGAAAAAAAAATATTTAGAAAATTTATTTTTTCTATTTAGGGTCCTTCACTAGCTGTCTCAAAAATGTCTGCAACCAGCATTGCATCATAGAGAAAAGAGCGCGAATGATTGGCGAGAGCTTAGGAGAGAGTGAGAAAACTATATAATAAACACGCGTATTTATATCTTCTGTATTTCAGTTATGCGTTGATGGTTTTTGATGAAAATCATGTCAAAATATTTTAAAAAGATTAATCTGTGCCCTAAAACTTTTTTTTGAAAAAAATAGTGGATAATTAAAAACATATTTGACAATCAAAAATAAATTAACATAATTAACAATGATTAATTAAAATTATTTAAATTTCATGGGATTCCTGCCCTAGAGAATTTTTTTAAGAATATTTTGACATGTTTTTCATCAAAAACCATCAACGCATAACCGAAATACACTAATTATAAGTACGCGTGTTTATTATATATTTTTCTCACTCTCTCCTAAGCTCTCGCCAATCATTCGCGCTCTTTTCTCTATGATGCAATGCTGGTTGCAGACAACTTTGAGACAGCCGGCCTAGATTCAAATATTTTACTATACTGTATGAGTCAAGCGCCCCGAAAGCTCGAATGTTTTCAGGATGGGATAAGAATAATTTTACGCCATAATTTTCAAATAATTTATTTAACATTTGTTTAATCTAAATTATGTACACAACATTCATACATATCTCCAAATATAACAACCATATCCGATTTCGGGACGAAAACATAAATAAACCGTAAACATACTAAAAAAATCAAATGATGGATGAGCGCAAATTTATTTATCGTCTCGCCAAAGAAGGGTCTTATTGATTTTGCAATTCTGAAATTTTGTTGGACATTAACGTCGTCATCTATGTAATTTGATTGGAAAGTAATTGCACTAGAGGGCACCGTTCCGCGATGCTATTACAATTTATTGGACCACCTTCAATTAAGAACGTAAGCCTCCACATCCAGTGCAAAACGAAAATTAAGCGGAATAACTGCAGGCCACAGGAGGGGATGATGATGGGATCTGGTCCGTTTCTGAAGGGATTATGTCTTCGTCCCTAAGACATGACAAGGGATGTTATATTATCCCTTCTCTCTTTTGCGCATAAAGATTATTTTCATCCCGAAATCGCTGCTGCGATGCGATTCATACACAATGTACATTTATACTGCAGTAATTCAGTGGCGGAGGTGCTCATGCTTTTGCAAACCGCACCATTTTTATTATTTAAATAATTGACGATAAGCTTTATTTTGCCTGTTGCTCTTAAAAAGTTGGCGCTCAGGTATTTCTAGCTTGCTGCGCATGCGCAACAATTTTGCGCATGCGCACTATTTTTTTTAGTGAGCGCCAAGATTCAAATAATGAATTATTTTGCTTTTTGTTTAATTGGTCGATTTAATTATTTTTAGAGCGTTAAATTTTTTGCGTTGATATTTTTTGACGAAAATAATTTCTCGATATATTTTTTTGTAAATTATTTTCATGTCGAATTAATTTTGTCACACGCAAACATTAGTCATCTAATCAGAGTACGTTAATCCAATTTGTGCAAATCCAGCCAGGCAATCCATCAGGTTTTGGACGTGTTTTTCTCATAGAACAATAATTATCTAATGAATTTAAAACAAGCTGTAACGAAAATATATATATTTATGTGGAAAAATAAATTGCACTTGGCAAAACGAATCAGTTTGCAAAAGCGGAGCGACATCCTCATTTTCATAATTGTAATATTACCTACAGCGACTGCAATTTCCTAGACGAAAAAAATCCACAACAAAAAAACAACGTAATCGAAAAAATAATAAAATATTGGTCTGTGTGTACGAATGGACAGTTTTTCGAAAATTCACAACGCTGCAGTATCCTAAATAAATATTCACAGTAGTAGTTTTTTTCTTATCAAACCAAAAAAAATGTAATATTTAATTAGTTAAACATTCAGTTCAATTGTGTTACGAATTTGCTATATATCTACCCCCACCCCAGCACGCACAGTCATTAAGGGCGCTTCACACGAAATACAAAACGTTTGAGCAAAAGTTATTGCGCATCACAATAATTGCGGCCACGTGAAAGCGTCACACGCGCAACTCTTCCATTTTCAAATTCTGTTTCGCATTCATATGCGTGTTCTTCTTCGTCAGCGTGCCCGTATTGATGAGCTGGATGCTGTGCGTCGAGAGCAGCGGCTGATGCTCGGGCTGATGCGACGACAACGTGTTGACATTCGCTTTGGAGATTTTTGGCGGCGGCGGCGGGCGAGGCAGTGTGGCATTGTTCTGCGGCAAGTCCGCGAACTCCGGTGGCGGCAGCTGATGGTGCGAGTGGTGATGGCCGAGAATTGTCGCGGGGTCCGCTTTCACGCCAATGATGCTCGACTCGAGATCGCCGCAGATGTTGTTCGGCATCTGGCCGTTTTCGTTGCGCTTCTTCGGCGGATGGCCTCCGTTCTCGTTCATTCGCGTCTTGTCGCGTTGATAATACACGCCGGCGAAGATGAGCACGTTGAGGATGAGCAGCGAGCAGCCGATCGCGATGGTCACACTGAGCGCGGTCGAATAGGCGGCGAAGCCGTCTTCGACGGGATGCGTGGTGGTGCTGATGCCGCCGAGTTCCTCCACGCGTTCGGTGGAGTCTACGCTGTTGGAGGAGGTGGAGGAGTTGTTGTTGTTGATGGGGAGGGAGAGCGTGCGAGCGTCTGGCGGGGGTTCGGTGGTGGGGAGCTTTTTCGGGTTGAGGGAGGGGAGTTTGGGGAGGGGTAGGTCGTCGTCGGGGAGGTCGTGGTGGGACATGGGCACGTCGTCGCCGCCGGGTTTGTGCAGGTCGGGCACCAGGTTCAGCCAGAAGGAGAGGCGGTGTGCGCGGTAGTGGTTCTTCAGTTTCGGTTTCGTATCTGAGGAGGAAAAAAAGTATTTTGTGAATAGTATTTTTACAGCTTCTTTTAAATTTTATTAAAGGCGAAAGAAAAGTCTGTTTTAAATTATTTTAATGAAGTAATTGTGGAAAATCTCTTCGTCTTACTTTTCCGCATTCTTTAGTGCATGTAAATTTAATATGCATTTCGCGTTATTAAATTGCACTTAAATACAGATTTATAAAAGAAAAGGTGAAACATTTAACGAAAATGCATTTCTTTAGAAAGAAAAAATTATTATTATTATTTTTTAATAATAATTAAAATATTTTTACGTAATAATATTCCATAGCACAGTTTGAAAAATAAATATCTAACATTTCGTATCAGATGTCGATCTTAACTTCGTAATCGTATTTAAGAGGAACTTCATTAAAACTTCTGTATCTCAATTTAATAATAATAGAAACAAGTTATTAAAGTAACTACACTAATGGAAGCAAGAAAATTACAAAGCACGAAAATACACATTTGACGATATTATATAAAGTTTATATTAATTTTATTGATCACGCAAATATCATTAAAAGCTCAATTTGAGACGATTTATCGGAAAAATTAAATTATAATAATTAATTTATAATTTATTGCATAACGGACAATTTTAATAAATAATTAATTTATCCGATTTGAAGATGCATATGAAATTGAATTGTCTGCTGATAAACAATTGATTCCCAGTTACAGAGAGCTTTTACTCTGGAATCTAGTCATAGAGAGCTTACAGATCCCTTAAACCAAAGATTAATAATTTAGTTTCGAAAACAAAAGCGCTTTAACTTTAATATAAAGCCTTTATAATCAACTTTTAAATTTAATTATTATTTTCAACCTCAATAAAATTTTCTCTTGTAAAGTTTCATAATACGGGAATATTTTTAATAAGTTTCTGGAAAATAAAGCAAATTTTTTTATTTAAAATTTATTATTTATTTTTATTTATTTTATTATTATTTATACTTATTTATTTTTTATTTTATTTATTATCCCAATTTTTAAAATATCCCGCTATTTTAGCGCATTTGATACAACAGGTCAGAACATAGTCGACATGACCTTACTTTTAACTCATTAAAAAAAATTCTTACCGACAAAAAATATTTTTTTTATTAATATTTGACTAAAAAATTAAATATATTTCACGATTTTCCAACGAAAAATATTTTTCCCAATAAAACCAAAACCAAAAAAAATCCCTTTGTAACTGAATCTCGCATAAACCAATAAACGCGCGTAATAAAAAAGCGAAAAATCATTATTTCAAATGTTCATGGATGCGTTTGCTTACAAACTATTGACCATGTCCTCATTGTTTTGATTCATCGAAAATTAATTCAGCATTTACAAAAAATCCGCTACAAAATACTATATGTACCGCAATTATTTGCATACATTCAAATCAATCCAAACAACACTCGAAAAGTTTTTTATATTTTCACCACCAGATTACGGGCTGATTAATCATGCCAGTAGACTGATCGCAAAAAAGCTCGTTGAAATAGACAATAAAGCTCGCAAGAAAGCACTGTGTGTGTGCATTACGGCAGCCTAAAGGGATCTGGATGCGGCTTGGGCGCAAACTGTTTCGAATAAATAATTTGAATTCTATTGTTTTATTTAGACGCGCGAGCTTCGAAGCTCTCCGAACACATAAAGATCACTAGTTGAGATAAAAATCCGATCCGAATGTTGCGTGCTTGTAATTCGCCTTGTTTCGGTTTAATTTGCATCAGTGTTTGGCTAATTTCGAATTTCCGAACAGAAATGAGCTTTGGCCATCCAAAAGTGATCGTTCACTTTTTGACGTTCTCGGCTGTAATATTGCAAATAATAAATTCTCACATTAATTATTTGTGGTGTTATATAAGCTTTAAGCTTGAAAAAGCAATAAAACTATTTTTTATTCAATAATTTTGTCAAATTTTTTCAGTAGCAGAGAATTGAATATAATTTATTAATAATTATTTATGATCAAATTATGTACGGAAATATTTTTTTTTCTGCTAGACAATCATTCTATCTATGGTATAAGATAAGCTTTGAGCTTGAAAAAGCATTAAAAATATTTTTTTACGAATATTTAAATACTAAAATTAGTCAACTTTTTTGAGCAGAAAAATGAATATAATTCATTAATAATTATTTATGATCAAATTTTGTATGGAAATAATTTTTTTTCTGGTAAACAATTAATCTATCTATGATATAAGATGAGCTTTGAGCTTGAAAAAGCATTAAAAATATTTTTTACGAATATTTAAATATTAAAATTAGTCAACTTTTTTGAGCAGAAAATTGAATATAATTTATTAATAATTATTTATGATCAAATTTTGTATGAAAATAATTTTTTTTCAGCTAAACAATCATTATATTTACAGTATAAGACCAGTTTTAAGCTCGAAAAGGCATTAAAAATATTTTTTTACTAATTATTCCTTCAGCAATTTTATTTTGTTTGCAGTTAGTTGAAATTGCAAAATGCAATATAATATCATATTTGAAGGTCTGTATTTAACAATAACAGGTTGAAAATGGTATTGGAAATAATGTTGACGCAACCCAATTTATTGTATATTTATCCAATGAAAATAACATGTCTCGTTCCGTTCCACCATATAAGATGAGATTTTAAATTGAATTCTGCACTTGCGTTGCTCAAAAAATTTGCCCGTTTTTCTCCCCAGTATCTATAATAAATTATTAAAATAACATCATCGCATTTTATTTTGTTGTCTTCGATATAGTGGCCACTGTATGGTTTTACGATAAAGGAAAATTGCTAGCCAGTTTTGACAAAGAGCTGGTTTTTTATTAGAGTCTTCGGATGGAGCTGGAGGAAAGCTATTTGAAATTCAGAGCTAGTTTCTCTCGCTGCCACCCATATATTTAATTCATAGACATATTTAGTGGGATGAAATTTAGTTTACATGCAAACTGGGTGATTAAAATTCTATTTATGGTGACACATACCTAAATTGAGGTACTTTTTGTGGACTGCCTCATATGCTGTCCATTCGACGTTCTTAAAGCGGCTTCGCTCCTGGCGCACATTTTCGGGTTGCTCATTTGGATTCCTGGACAAAAATATTTGTTTATTTTAATTTGATATAAAAATGCAATTTTTTGTTTTAAAAATGAATTTTTTGGGTAAATTTAGTAAAAAAATATTTTTTTTGGGGCTATTTTGAAAAGAAAATTTTGGAAAAAAATTATATTTTAGAGGAAGAACATTTTTTAAACAAATTTTTTTGGTAGAAGAATTTTTTTCCGGCAGAAATTGTAAGAAAAATAAATTAATTTGAAAAAGATGCTACTTTTTTAAGCGTTTTGTGTCGGAAAATATTTAATAAATTTTTTTGGAGAAAATTTTTTAGAAAAAAAAATAGGAATTGCATAGAAACAGTAGATTTGACTAATTTCTTGAAAAAAAAGTTTGAAAAAAATTAGAAATTAAACAGGAAAAAAATAATTTATTGCAAAATTTTTGTCAAAATTTTTGGAAAATTTGGGAAAAAAAAATTCAAATTATAGTGGAAACTAATTTTCAAAGTATTTTGTGTCATTTAAGAGAATGTTTTGTAATAAAAATATTTGAAAAAACAACAAAAATTTTGAAAAAAAAATTTGATGCAATTTTTTTGATGGCAAATTTTTGTTTTTAAGGTTTAATTTTTTCATTGCAAATTATTTTTGTTTGAAAATAAATTTTTAGCACCGTCATATAATTTATTTAGCCGAAACTTTGAGTGAGGGTAATTTATTTTGCTGCGCGTTAATGTGATTTTGCGAAAGTGCAAGTGCAAGTGTGTAAATAATCCAGCTGCAAGCTAAATTAATATAATGCTGTTCAGTTCTAATTTAAATGCAAACTAAACCGTCTTAAATTTAAGCTCCACAAGAAGTAAGTTTCGTTGAGTCACACTTGGGGCGCTCATCGGACTGTAACTAAAAGTATTAAGCCCTCGTAAACTGGTGGAGCATATATTCGAGAATTTCGGAATAGTGCTCTCTGCTCTTGGCACCCACACACATAAGTTTAACCGCGACTTTTCTGTCCTTACCCCGTTCTTGCAAAGTTGCTCCAATAGATCATGGTCGTCTCGCTTAGCACCACTTCGGACTTTGTGTAGTTCCTTCCAAAATGCATAAAACCCACCAGTGGGGCACCGAACAAATAAGGCAACTCTTCGCCGTGAATGCACCCTTGTCGCTGCAACACAAATTATTACACTTATAGTCAAAAGGTGTTTCTTTTTCCCCGGCTGCGCCGTCCTTTACAAATCGAAATTTACGGCCCTAGTACAACTTTTCTCTAAGTCTAGTCTAGTAATTCATCTTTACGATCATAGTTTTTAACTTAATTACATATAAATTATCATAATTGCTTTAAATATTCTATGCCGCATTTAGATAGCCTTAATTTAACTTTAACTACTTTGGCAATTTTTTGAAAAAGCAAAAAAATATATGATGCGCTTCCACAAACTTTTAATCAACTAATTGCTATTTGCAACTTAATTATGTACATGCAATTATCAGATTACTAGTTTGTAGATTTTTTTGCTAAATAATCAATAGTTGTGTCAAATAATTTGACTCGCGGAAATTTGAATAAAATTATTTTCTTCAAATTTTGTATGAAAATAATTTTTTTTCTGCTAAAAAATGAATATATTTGTAATATAAAAAAAAGCTTTAAGCTCAAAAAGCTTTAAAAATATTTTTTACTAATTAATTAAGAATTTTGTCAAATTTTTGTTGGTGACATAAATTCGAATAAAATTATTTAAAAATTATTTTTGATCAATTTTTTTATGAAAATAATTTTTTTTCTGCTAAACAATTAATTTATCTATAAGATAAAACCAATTTGAAGCTCCAGAAAACAATAAAAATATTTTTTAATAAATAATTAATAATCTTGAATAGCAGAAAATTACATACTTTTTTCTAATAATAGAATAAAAATATATAATAAATGT
The DNA here is from genome assembly GCA_963556235.1 of Cryptophagus acutangulus. Classification (NCBI taxonomy): domain Eukaryota; kingdom Metazoa; phylum Arthropoda; class Insecta; order Coleoptera; family Cryptophagidae; genus Cryptophagus; species Cryptophagus acutangulus. The sequence goes on from OY744569.1 coordinate 4,444,741, forward strand.
TTATCATCAAATTTTTGCAACAATTTTTTTTTATGCTAAACAATTATCTTATTTATAATATAAAACGACCTTTAAGCTCAAAAAAACACTAAAAATATTTTTTATTAAATAATTAATAATCTTGAGTAGCAGAAAATTGAATAAAATTTTCTAAAAATTAATTGTGATCAAATTTTGTATGAAAATAAATTTTTTTCTGATAGAAAATGAATATATTTATAATATAGAAAAAATATTTAAGCTCTAAAAAGCATTAAAAACATTTTTTACTAATTAATTAATAATTTTGTCAAATCTTTGTTAGTGACAGAAATTCGAATAAAATTATTTAAAAAATATTTTTGATTAAATTTTTGATAAAAATATTTTTTTTTCCGCTAAACAATTAATTTATCTATAATATATAACCAATTTGAAGCTCAAAAAAGCATTAAAAATATTTTTAAAAAACTAATTAATAATCTTGAATAGCAGAAAATTGCGTACTTTTTTCTAATAATGGAATAAAATTATATAATAATTATTTCTCATCAAATTTTTCTTAACAAATATTTTTTTTCTGCTGAACAATTAATATATTTATAAAATAAAACAAGCTTTAAGCTCGAAAACGCATTAAAAATATTTTTTACAAAATAATTAATAATCTTACATAGCAGAAAATTGAATAAACTTTTCTAATAATTAATTCCGATCAAATTTTGTATTTTTTCTGCAAAAAATCAATATTTTTATAATAGCCGACAAGCTTTAAGCACACTCGAGAAAAAAATCCATAAAAATATTCCTGCAAACATAAAAATAATCTCCACTTACCTTTCAGCGGAAGAATTTTACAAGGACATAAAATGTTGTGTTATTCAAATTTGAGCCAATTTTTTTTATTATTTGCACTATCGTGCCAACTAAGCCAAAAACGCAAACACTAAAGTTGAAAATAAATTTGAATTTTGCTAAATAATTTTCGGTATGTAGGAGAAGTTGTTCGTGGTGCAGATTAACGTGCGGTTGATTTGAATTTTCCATGACAAAAACTAGTTAATATCTGTATGTGTGGTTTAAAAATAAAACAAGATAATCCGTGTAATTCCTGCTATCAGACGCGGCCGTCCTGCAAGCTTTTTCCTGAAAGCGCCTCTATTTCCGGCTACAACTTAAATTATTCATACGGTATATTTCATTCGCGCTCACGTGAACATTACTGCTGCCGTTTCTGCTTCTGACTAGAGCTTTCCTGCTAACACGATTTTTTCAACCTATTCTCTAATATATATATATATAGAAACTAGCTAGCATTAAATCGCTGATGCGATTTTTAATATTTATTGAACCGCGCGGCGCTAATCCAACTTTGAGCGCTTTTTTCACCATTAAGCAGATTAGAGCAAAGTGTAAATCCTTCAAGTTCAAATTAAACAACATCCTTGGGAACAAAATGTTTGTGGAATTATTTCTGTCGATTGCAGGAACATTTTACCTGCTAGCAATTTGTATTTTAATGCGGGATTATTATGTAGTTAATTTTTGAACAATTTATTTGGGAATAAGACAATGTTTTAAAAAATTGGCGAAGGCGCCGGTAATAAATAATTTTAAAAATTGTTTATTTGAACTGAATTTGTAATGTCAACTCAATTTATGGTTTTATATATCTTAAGGGATGCTTTTTAATTTTTTTTTAGCTTATCTTCAAAGAAAATATTTAAAAATTAAAAAAAAAACTACTTAAAAATTTGGCGAATGCGCCGGTGTTATTTTTTTTTAAATTTGTTTAAATTGGAGATAAACCCATAATTCTTGCTACAACTTTTTTTAGTTAATATAAAAAATATTATTTTATTAAATTAAATTTGAATTGAATGTAATTTTAATTAAACTGTATTTTTTTTTTGGTTTAAGAAGAGATATGATATGAAGAAGAATTAATTTGCATCAATGCGATTTAGTCGCAGCAAGATGAATTCTTGTAATTAGAATGATTGAATGTATTCCGTCGTTGTACGTGTCAGGTGGATTGATTAGATGCGAATTCAGGCATCCAGGTGGGAGCAATTGCATCCAATGTCTTCGTTAAGATTCCACTAATCCAACTAAGCAATTTAAACTGGGAGTACTACTACTATATCGTCGTATCATTTTAACCATACACCTGATTTTCCTATCCGACCGAATTCAATTCATATTCTTTGAAATTTGAAAATATTTTTAAGATTCAATAATAAATAATAATAATCAAATCCATGCAGCAATAAAAATTTCCAATTAATTTCTCAATAGCGCATACTGACTGGGAAATATTAAAGAAAAATTTAATAATGTTGAGAGGGTTTGCTAGCGAATAATAACGGAACAAAAAAATGCCAATAACGTTTGTTATTTAATTTATGCTTAATTAATTTCGTGTATTTAAGTTAATATAAAGCGAGCCCTTTTGCTTTATACTCAAAGCCTTTTGCTAGACCTATTATTTTCTTTTAAAGGGTAGGTACAAATTTAGCCGTAAGGACCTTAATATGGCTCAGGCTTCCTAATTACTCGGAGCGCGTAAATTAGGAAAACTTTTCCGAAAATCGAATAAGTATCAATTACTTAAAAAGTCTTAAATAACTTATTATAAGTTTTAAATTGAACATCTTTTCCCTTTTTATCAAATATTCATTATAATTCGCCAACAAACTAAATTAGACATTTTTTGCCTCCAATCGAAAAAGGAGTAGTATTATTTCGATTAAATTGGTTGAAGCCATTTGGCCCCGAAAAAAAATTCGTCTTCACACGAAACAAAATGACTTGGAATGCCTCCAAGCTGAAAGAGAGAAAGCGAACTCACAAAAGCCAAGTGAAATTGATAGGAAAAGGTTTTTAATAACTCTATTTCGGTGCCCGCTTCAATTCAAACCGGATATCTATGTTTGAATGGATCAATAAACAAGGACGAAAATGGGAAATTTGTTACTAATTTTCCATCTAGTCATATCATACTTTTGAACGCTTTATTTGCCGTTGAAATTTTTTAGTCCGGCAATTTATACGCTTTGCCATTTGGAAATTAAACCTTACAAACTTTATTTAGCGCTAATTTTTTTTAACGTTTTTTAACGTTTATTTTTACGTTTTTTAAGTTTTTCAACGTTTATTTCAACGTTTTTTAACGTTTTTTAAACGTTTATTTTAACGTTTTTAACGTTTTTTAACGTTTATTTTAACGTTTTTTTAAACGTTTTTTTTGCGCAACATTTGCATCCAACCGACTTCTTGCGGCATTAATCAATAAACGTGCCTCCTATCTCCCAAACTCCGCTGTCTCGTCCCTTATCTACCACATTTTATGATAACTTATAAAATTTGCGCTGCAATTTCTGAAATGCAGCTTCCAATACTTAAAATTGCTAATAATAAAGTTTGATGAAGTGCAGTTGGTTGGGCGCACAAAAATCGTCTATTAGTATATTGTATAGTCAGTATCGATAAATTGAAACATCGCAGCAGCTTTTTCGCTGAAACACCACCACCGATAGATAAAAATAAAACGTCTATTAAAATGCAAATTTGCTGGGCCATGAATATATTTTCAGTTAAGGTATTTGTAAGCTAATGATTCAACTCCGGTGTACAAAAATGTTTAAACTGTATTAGGGACGGCTTACAACCGTAATTTATTGTTGATGCGGTCTTAAAGTATCTTATCCACTCTATTATTTTTGAACGTTATTTATTTATGGGGTAAGGCGCCTTAAATAAATTTTTGAAAATTTTGTGGTTGATTATTTAACGATATATTTGGAAATAAAGCAATTTTTTAAAAATTGGTGGATGCGCTGGTGAAAAATAAGTTTTAAAATTAGTTATTTGAGATGAATTTATAATTTTTAAGTAATTTATGGCTTAAGATATCGTAAGGAATAGTTTTTCAAAAATGTATAGCGGTTTTTTTAGATGAAAATCTAAAATTAAAATAATATTTTAAAAATTTGGCGAATGCGCCGAGATTAAATATTTTTAAAATTGCTTAAATTTGAAATAACTTTGCAGTTTTATATTTATTTAAAAAATCTATACTTTTCTTTACTAAAAAAATTTTTTTTTAAGATAGAAATAATAAATTTTTTTTAAAATAAAGCATTTTACTTAAAATTTTGGTGGATGCGCCAGTAACAATTATTTTTAAAAATCGTTTAAATTAAAGATAATTTTTGTTCCAAATTTTTTAAATGGGATCTCAACTTGTCAAACCAGACTAGACATGAGAGAAATATGAAATTTATCGCTTTTGCAGAAAAAAAGCGCGTTTCTAAGTTTGTTCGATTAAATAGCGCTCAGAGCTTTCTTACCTGCGGATAATCCCCAAACTTGGTCTGGTAATCGAAGACGTACAGATAAGAATTTCGGTGTTCAGCAGAATGCAAATCAGCAGTATGCACGACTGGTGCAACGTATTGTGCATCGGACAAAGCTTCGAGCGTTTCATCCCGAATATTGATCGGATGCTGAACGGGCCTTTCCCAATCTGTGTATTCATTAACTATCGTCGCCAATATCTCAGATAGGTGATAGCTATACGTGTTCCTCACAAACGTTCGCAAGATCTTGGATCGTCGGTCCGCTTCGATGCCGTATTGAACGTCTTCGCCGTTAAAGGCGAAATAAGCTTCAGCTTTCACCACTCCCAAGAGCAAATCGTATCGGGATAGCTTCGAAACGACCGATTTCCGCAGAAGAACGTTGTTTAGTATGTTGATGGCGTTCTGCGGCTCCACTTTTGTTGCTTTGTTTGTATCGAACTCGTTGTAGTGCGATTGCGATTCGCCTGAATTACAAAATAAATAAATAAAATAAACGAATGCAATTAACATACATGCAGCAATTCAATTGATTAACTGTGACTTGTAAAATGTATTTATTTCAATGCAACAAATTGTATTCAATTCATTTTAATTCGAACTGCATTAATCGCGTATTTACAAAATTACAATTGCAATTAAAATTATTATTAATATGGGCAATTGTTTAGTGGGAATTGAATTTTAGTTATTGTTGAATGAATGGATTATGCGAAATTTAATTGATTGGCGCAAAAATATTTTAATTATTGTGCGTTCTGTTAATTTACCCGATTTTAATGGAATGAAGAACAGACTTGATTACTTTATAATTTTCTCGCGTTTAGATTAGGTGCAATTTTTAATCACTAATCGTGTTATAAAATATTCTGTTAAAATGCAATTTAAAACCGTTATTAATTATTGGACGAGTTGAGAAAAAAAAATTAGAAATAATTCAATACAGTTTAATTTTTGGCGAATGCGCTAGTGTTTTGGGTAAATTATACTTTACAACACGTATAGAAAGTAAATCCCCTCTCAGAAAAAAATTAAAATATGCCGCAATTAGTAAAATAATTGAAATACGTTTTTAATTTAATATTTGGCGAACGCGCCGGTATTTATGGGTTTTTAATTATTTTTGACTTTACGACATGTTTGGGAAATTATTTTGTCATCAGAAAAAAATCGTTACACGTAGTAAAATAATTTAAATTATAATTAAAAAAAAATCCATCGTCAGAAAATTTTAAAAAAATTATTAAAAGTAGAAAAATAATTTGAATCCGTTTTAAATTTTAAATTTGGTCGCGTAATTTATTTAAAAGAGGTATTGGGGCTTTTTTGTAAAATTTATTTAATGACACGTTTCGAAAAATAGTCCATTATCAGGAAAACCAAAATAAAATATTAGAACTCACCTGGTGGGTCGCCGGTGTCGATGACAACGCCATCGACGCTCGGTCCAAAAGCGAACGCAAAATCCGGTGCAATCAGTGGCGTGGACAACAGAAGATCAAGGGGTTTTTCACGAAGGCACTTAAGTAAATGTGGATGTGGTAGTTCGGGGGAACAATTTGCATGAATGGCTACTTGAGCAGCATATCGGGACGGTTCCTGGACAAGCGCCCATGGCGACAATGCCGAGCCAGACATCAAAATAGCTCGATGGAACAATACACCTGCCAACAAAAAAAAAACAATTGTTTGTTAATGCGTAGAAAAAACATGCCCTCGTGGATGTAAGAAGATAAGGCTGTGTTGAGAGTCAGCGAAGTAATTAATAAGCTGAAATAATGAGGACATTTACATTTATCTTGAGCAGTTAAAGTCCTACGGGGCGCAAATAAGAAAAGGAAGGATCGTTTACTCTCGAGACGTTTAAGCAATTTTAACCTAACTTGTTCGCTCTAATTATAATTCAAGACAAGATCGTTTTTAATTTAAGAATCCACGGAAATATACTCGAGGGCTTTTACGAAACTATATGCGAAATCATTATCTGTGTGCAAGTCGGTGTATTATGATTATTTTTAACGTAGCAGCCATTTGGATTATTGTTGACTTAACGATGACAAGATGGCTGCGTGCGCGTGCGCAACGCAGTTTTAATGCGCAATATGCAATTAAACGCACATCAAACAAACAGTTTTATTTGTAGTCAATACACACAAATTTACTGCAAAACATTATTATTATTAAAACCGATCGAAAAAATTAAATAAAATGTTTTCCCATTTCAAAGTCCGCACACCGATATTAATTCAAATTTCCAGGCAATTTATTTCATCGGGCCATTCATGTTTTAATTAACAAAGTTAAATTTAAAATATTTTATCCATTTTGCCAATCGATGCGTTATTCAAAATATATATTTGTTCTTTTATCTGTTTATATATCAATTTGTTGCAAATATTTGAAACAACAATTTAACACCATTTTTTTTTATTTGCCTTCAAGATCAAGTAATTAAATATTTTGGCTACCTGGAGGCAAAATTCATAGAGCTGAAAATAAATGTAAATATTTTATTGAAGCATGAAACAACAAATTTGTCAGTTAGGGGGAAGTGAAGACCTGTAGCGCCTTCATGAAGGAGTTTTAAATGAAGGGAAAGTATCATTGAAAAACACCTCTAGCGCTACGAAACTTTTATTAAAAGTCGACGACACATTTTCACCCCATTTATGGAAAAGTTGTCTAGGAACTATTTTTTCGTCGGACGATTTTATTCGACTTTTAGTGATTGGACCAATTTTTCCGTCGAATCTCAGCGAGTTGGATACAGATGCGGCGGAGACGTGGTGGCGCGCAATAAGGAGTCCGAAAAGTTCATTATAAAACAATTTGAGGACGGTTGGAAAAAAAGGGGCTTCTTGAAGATGGCATTTGAAAGAGGGGGCTGTCTTATCGATCGTTGTCAGTTCACTTCCGGCCAATAAGTCAATTACAGGGTACGTTCCGGACAATGCAACTTGGCAAACTTTCAAGACGCCCATACTATGATTTATCTTTGCCAGATAGCACCGTACCGACCGCAATTTGCTTTTCGAATATAGATAGAGATATTTCTATACATGGAAATGTATATAAGCTGAGCCGGAGATGATATGTATTTAGAGGTAGCGACTTGAATATTATAGGCCCGAAACCGATTATTGGATGATTTATGTTACGGGTTTTATTTTTCAGCTTCAATTATTTCTACTGAAATGAACTAAATTTCAGTTCTATATAGATTTATAATTACAAATCATCGATTTAGCTTAAATTATGAATTTTTTTCTGAGCGCGCGCAATTTTTTAAGATTTTAGTACCGGCGCCTTCACCAATTTTTTTCTTGAATATTTAATTACTTGGGTAATTTTAAAGATATTTTAATAAAACCAACGGAATCAAATGTAGTTTGTCTTCATCTACGTATGACAATTTTTTTGTTCAATAAAATTGATAAATAGGTCCAAAAATGTAAAAAAATTGCTTTTCAATACTCCAAAAATTGACCATTTCTTAATATTTAATTACTTAGGTAATTTTAAAGATATTTTAATAAAACCAATGGAATCAAATGTAGTTTATCGTCATCTACGTAGTACAATTTTTTTTGTTCAATAAAATTGATAAATAGGCCAAAAATATCAAAAAAATCGTTTTCAAACCTCCAAAAATTGACCATTTTTTTAAATAAATATTTTTGAAACGTTTTCAATTTTTTTTTGCAAATTAACGTTAGCTTGTTAAATACCCTACGACCACTAAGTTCACCTAATTTGTTGCTAAGTTCCTAAATTCAAATAATACGCTTTGACGATGCTGAATAAGTTAATAAGCGCTAAAATTGGCTGGAGTGATGCCATTCATTCCTACAATGAGTAAACTTAATTTTTGAGTTAAATTTCCCAGAGGATGTGAAAGCGACCATCCTTGGAATACTAAACAAACTATTAATTCTCTAATCTGCAGTCCAGAGAATTACACATTCAGAACTATGGAAAATTCAGTTTGCCCTACACTTTCTCCACTTTCTGCAGGAATTACCTACTACTACTATCCTGAAAAAAAAAGCGAACAACATCAATGAAGTGGTTTAATATTTCAATGGCATTCGCTTTCCACATATGCGAGTGGCAGTGTTATTGTGTTGGCCGAAAACACAACTATTTAGCCAACAATACGTGCTCCAATTTGCTTTGTGGCGCTTTGAAAATTTAAATAACCATCCCCCATATATATATACAATGTGTAAAGTGGTTAGTTTCACCTATAAGCACGTCACCGTTTATATGTAAACTAAATGTTTACACTCAATGTTTATGTGGAATAAATTGTCTTAGGGCATGTTGTACATCAGAACGGATGCGGATAGCATGCTGGTGCTGTATGTCTGTATACTAATATAATATGACGGTCTTTTGGAAAACAAAGCCGCTTTGTTTATTCGGCTGACTATATGTTTTGTGCACTCATGGAATAGATAACATTAACCGTGTATACCACAATATGCTAATTGGCCGTCAATAGGATTTATTCTGATGATGCTCTCTTTACTGCTCCATGAAATATTTCATTAGGATCACTTCAATGAAGTGAAATAAATATGACTGGCTTGCCTGGAAAATTATATAACAAATTGGTCATAAATTTCTGTTAAAAATGAAATTTTTTATGACAAAAATAATGTTTTTCTAATAGAATTGAAATTTTGGTGGAGGCGCCGGTTAAAATTTTTTCTTAAATTGTTTGTATTTTGGGGAAAAATATATTGATTATTAAGAAGTTAGGCGTGTTATCTTGAATTCTTGATTAAATTTTTAATTTTGGTAATTTATTTCGTAGTAAAAAAATAAAAATCGAATTTCTTCGAATTATTTAGTAAATTATATGGTGAAGGCGCCGGTGATTTTTTTTTTCTTTCACTTTCAACTTTAAAAATGCTCCAACTTCAAAGATACGGTAGTTTCAAAGTTATAAGTTCAATCCTAATACAAAAATTAATTTTTCTTGAAGTTTTTCAGATTTTTCTTCAATTTATTACCCGGCTTCATTTCGAAATTAATTAAAACAATTTTTTCGCCGCGCGCATCATTAATCCAAATTTTTAATATCTGCCCATAAAAATGCGTTGTAGTGTTAGCTAATCAAAATGCACATGCACCCTCTTAAATTTATCATAAAGAGTGCAGCGCACCAGCATAAATCACTGTCGCATTTGCTGCAATCTGAAAATATGCGCGGCAACAGTTTATATTATGTAAGGTCGTTCGATAAATCTTTGAATTTTTCCGGTCGGTGTTAAAGTGGTTTATGAAAACCATAATAATGAATTTGTTGACAAACAAATCAATGCCCGTTTTGCATACATAGTGGCAGATTTTATGAAACAAGCCAGCTCGCTGCTTTACTATCAGAAACGTTAACCCCTTAGGGGGTTCGTTTATAACCGCATGTTTGCGACCAATTTTAAACACCCAATATTAGTTTCGAGATGGTATTACACATGTGTTGGAAAATAATTAAAATCAAAATTAATTTTAACGCGTAAGTATTTTTTTTTAATTTTTTAAAATTAGTTGTCGCGTCGTGTACTTGCATTTTATGTCGCCGGCGATTGCATAAAACAGTTCGAATTAAGTAAATTAGATTCCTTCGCCGGATTTACGTTTCGAGGAAACAATAAGAAAATACAAACTGTTTTGCTCAAGATTAGAATAATTTATGAATGCATTTATTGTCACTTCATGTATACGAACGAGACTCATAATTTAAGATGCCTTGAATGGGAACAGAGCGAAATTAACTCGTAACTGGAATTTATTCCGCGACGTTTTTTCGTTTGCTGCTCCATTTAAGCAGGATAATGCTATAGTATCCACATGTACATACCTTCAGGAACTGCGCTAGACGTCAGCAGGAAGTTTACACAAGCAGCTCCTGTTCCATGGCCTACAACTGTTACATTTGTTGGATCGCCGCCAAACACTGCGATATTCTCTTGGATCCAATGGAGAGCGGCGATTTGATCCATTAGTCCATAGTTGGCTGGACTGCGCGAATATGGATCGGTATTTGCATTCAGAAATCCTGAAAAAAAATTATAAATTAATTGAAGTCATTTTCGGGAATATTAGTAATATTTTTATTTCAATTCTTAAAGATTCGGATGAATAATTATGTTTTGCAGAAGATACGTAATTTTCAATTCAATCGAAAACCCCGTTAATTAGTTATGCAGGTTTAAAAATTTATTATTACTTTTTGCCATCTATTGTGCGGTAGCTACATTAAGAATAATAATTTTCGTCAGTTGAAAGTGTGGCTACTCAACAATAGATGGCGCTCATAAATGTTGGTATATTTGTAGTATCACACGCTTGGCAACACTACGCGCCGTGTGAACTCCCCTTTAGACAAAGTTCTGTTCTTGTGGTCACAGTTTGAATGGACTAATTGTAATTATTAGGACTTTACGAAAGGATTTGCTTAAGTAGGGGCCTGGCCAAACTGTTATTCCTCCATACATATTAGCAGTATTTACACAGATCCGATAGTAGTAGGAAAGTAAATTGGCTCCAATCCGAACAAGAGATTTCTGATATTAATTATTCCAAAACTCATTAGAACACCCGTAGTACAGTTTGCTTGCTTGTTAACCATAATCACTTCACTGCGCTATAGTTTCGACTTGCTTCGAAGAAAAGCCGAAAAAATATTAATTTTCTGCGGATAATTTTTATGTCGCTACGCTCTGTTTTACAGCTTCCTTAATCTCGAAGGACTATGCGAAATCATCTCGAGGAATAGGAAGTCATTGCTTGCCATCGGGTTTCCTGCCATAGAATTAATGAATTCTGCTCGACATTAGAAAAGTCATATAATTTAAATTTAAATGTATGGACGCGTAAAAATATGCTAATTTCGTTTTGTGCGAAATTACTCAAGTATTTCACTTTTGCCCAAAACTTATTTGATTTTAGTTCAAATATTAATTAAGTATAATTAATATAGGAAGCTTTACAAATAAAAAATAAAAACTTTTGGTGGAACGTAGCTCAGGTGCGCGATGAGGCTGTTTTTATAAAGCAGATAACTTCTATATTAACGACTATAAAAATTATCTAATGGTACTTTTGGAAAGCTGTTAGCTACCTCTACAAACGCACAAACTATCTTTTTTCCCAAAAGCAAAATAGAATTTTTAAAAATAATTTTAAATAAAACCTGCTAGCGAATGAAATTTAATTAAAAAACGAGGTCGTAAATTAGCATTAAAAAACCGTTTGCAAGTAAACAAATTGAAGTGAAGAAGGTCGGTTTAAGCATACAGCAATAGTATAAATATATTCATTAACATTCCCGCTAGGAGTCAAGCAAAAGCAAATTCCAGAGGGTTCTAGTTGCATTTATACAACACACACACCCGCATGTTTACATCATTTGCAAAACTTGCTCTCGTAATTTAATTCCGCACAAAAGTTGCTCTATGCGTGAACATTTTCTTATATAAAGTTTTCGTTCTTGTCGGAAAAAATGCTGAAATATTTTTTGCTGCGGACAATTATGAAGAAATTCATTTGAGCTGGTTGCAGGAATATTCCGGCAAGGTATGCCAGAAACTTGAGAAATTTGCAAGTTGGCAAAGAGCAAAGATCCTAGACGAAGAGAAGACGTTACACATCATAAGTTTGAGAATGTCTTTAACTGTTCTACCTAAAACTACTTAAAGCTCACATCAGCATTCCACTTAAACGCGCTTCCTATCAAGTGTACATTATTTATGCTGCTGCATTCCCTTCTCAGCTTTCGACAAGCGCGAATTAGTCAATTCCAATATTAATTTGCTTGTCGGATGGACCATTTGCGAAGGTGCAAAAAACGGCGCTTTTGCAAAAAGCTCATTTAGTGCAATCTAAACTATAGTCGCCTGCATTGTGTGTGTGTGTTGCTGACAAATAAAACCGTATGCAAATGGGCCGTTATTGTAATTAGCCAAACCTGTGGCCATGTAAATGGTAATAGTAGGCGAATCTACCAATTAAACAACTACCAGTATGGCGAACTCTCAACTCTGATACCTCATTGTGCATTATCTATTTTAAAAGCTCCGTACCGCTAAAACGAATTGAAAAAAAATATTTAACGCTTTTTAATAATCTTTAAAACGACAAAAAACGATTAATAACGTTAATTTTTTTAATATCTATGCATTAGTAAATTAGTTAAACCGTTATGTAACGAGAAAAAGACGTTATTTAAAAAATTGGTGAAGGTGCCGGTGTTTTAAATAATCTGCTTATTTTTTAATTTGCATTTAACGCTTTATAATTTTTTTAAAGCTTCTAAAACGTTAATAAAACGTTAATAAATATAGTATTAACGCTAATTAATCCGCAATGTAGTGAAAAACGATTCTTTTTTTTGGGAGAAATTGGCGGAGGATTTGGTGTTCGCAATGAAATAATGCCGCTGGTTTTCTAATTGAAACTGGGGACAAAGTTCGGCAGGTCTACAACGATGCCAGCCCAAGATACACATGTACGGGTCAGGAAACTTTCCGAGAATTTAATTTAGAAAGTTTTTCTCAAGTTTGGCTTTTGGAATTAAGTTTTTGGCCAAATTGAACTAGAGCGAGAGCCAAAACTATTTCGCCAACTGATTTGCTGCTAGACGAAAAATGTGTGTTTTATAGTAACAACATACTATACGTATATGGCAAAGTAATTTTGCCGTCGGTGCGCACCTGGCGGAAAAGTAAAAAGATGTGCGGAAGGGTGCGTATAAGGGGGGAAACAACCCCATTTGTCAGCCTAACCGGTAACGACGCAGTTAAACGTGTCGTTATATACGTGCTACATCGAGGCCCGGATTTTGCAATGAATGGATAAGATTAGGTTTAGTGCCTTTTATTTAGAACAAATGAGATTTTTTTTTCGAAAATAAAAACTTTGCTGTCTAAAACCGTTATTTTTAAATATACCGTCTTTTCTGTTTGTGTAAGAGAAAAAGCGATCGAAATGCTCATAAAACATAATTGAAGACGTATTATATATCTTTGGTCGGTTGAACGCGTATAGGGCGTCTTCAGCGTCGGAGCGATAATGATTCCCCCGCAATGTCGATAACAGTTTCCATCGTACAACAACATTAGCTGTGGCAGTTTTATTAATGTCCTACTCGAAATAGTTCATTAATTAAACGCCACACTTTTGCACTTATTACTACAAAACATCCCCTTTCATAAATTACTTTTAATGGCCATACAAAAAAAGAATATTTAAATCCTCTCAACTACCATTATTTTATCTCTTGAAAGAATGACAAAAACGTTATTTTTTACCAACACGCATAACGCTAAAATTACTGGACTCTGACCTTGAATGCGCACATTTAACGCTAATAAATCTTTGGCGCTTATTTTAGCCGTTTAAAAAGTAGATATAATTATTGCTCTAAGCACTGCATAGTAAAAAATATTCAAATCCAGTCTGGCAAGTTCTCGTGTAATCCCATTATTCCGCTTTCTAAGAGTTTAAAACGTATAATTTCATTAGGCCAATTTGCGAGGAGCAGACTTAAGTTTTTGGTGGAGGTGCCCGGTCTTTCCCTTCAGCGGCAGCCGGCGTTAAGGAGTTGAAGCAGCATTTTAGCAATTCGGAATTTTGCAAACGAGGATTATATATACATAAGATCTTTTGTTTGTATTTAAAAAGTTATTAATGAATTACTAATTATTCGATTAACGCTGAAGTGAGTTATTCGAAACTTTTGCAATGAGCCTTTCCGTCTATTAAGAAAATGTAAAATAGCGGAAAATGTAGATACTTGAAAAACGTAGATTGTGCAGAAAACACAAAAACAGAGAAGAAAAGGACTACATAGAAAATCCAATTAAAAACATTTTTGTAGTTTAAATTACATTCAAATTGTTCATCACAGGAATCGTTTTTATTTTTATTTTCTGACAAAGAAACTTGCGCTTTTTTTATTTGAGCACAATTGTTTCGACCGAGCGTTAATTTCCTCATTTTTTTCAAATTGACATGCTGCAAGGGTTGGTTTTATATAATTAAAATATATTATAATAGTGCAAGATATTAAAATAAATGATGAATAAATAAATAATTTTAAAACGTTATTAAATTTTGTTTTGAAACGTTATTAAATTTTGAAACGTTATATTAAATTTTTAAAAATAATTAAACGTTGTTAAACGTTATCAGCCAGTATTAATCGCCGTTAAACGTTATTAACCGTTGGTAAACGTTATTAACCGTTGTTAAACGTTATTAACCGTTATTAAACGTTATTAAACACTGTCCGATTTTAATTTTTTTGATTCTAAATAAATTTTGCATTAATTTTTGCCGTTATTAGCATAAACACCCACTAAATCCATGTTTGCAAATCAACAAAAAGCCTTCCAAAAAAAACCGTCGCCAGTAAACTAATTGAAAAAGTTTCGCTTAGAATTGTATTTAAAGAATATTTCGTCATTGTTAATTTCTCATCAAAGTTAAACAAGTTCATCAGACCTTTTATTACTTTTTCGAATACAAAAGTATTAAGATAAACACGTTTTAATTGAACTTGCGCATTTTTTTTCTGTCTTGCGCCTGTTTATACATTTAATTAAAAATTCATACAAAACTTGATCAGTCGAAATGGTAATTAAAAACAAACTTTTAGCGAGCGAAAAAAAGATCCTCTCTTCGTATTAGAATTGCATAAGCATAATAATAATTGAAATCTTTTGTTGAATTGCAAGTTGCTTGGCACATATACCTACACGATGCAGATTGTAATGAAACATCGTTTGTAATGCAAGTTTATAGAGCATAGTTGTTTAAACTCATTACTTTGTAATTAATTTTCTCGTCATTTCTCTATGTAGATAAATGAAAAGCATCACCATAGTTATACGCCTTTGACTTTACTAACATTCCTAATTAAATAGCAAAAATTAAATAGAAATTCCCGTTAATTTATTTGTTTAATTATTTATTTATTTGTTGATTTATTTATATAGTTATTTGATTAGTTATTTATTTGTTTGTTTATTTATCTGTAAAGTAACTTATTTCTTTATTTAGATACTTAGATATTAAAATATTTAGTAATTTAAATTTTTGGTGGATGCGCCAAGTTTTTCAGTTTCCTTTGATTTATTTATTTATTTATTTATGAACTTAATTTTTTTTTGAAAAAACTATTTGGCACATGCACACAGTTGTCATAATCCAAGGTAGTAAATTCACATCTCACCTAGAATTCCAAGGCGATAGTTGACGGTGACGACGACGACGCCACCATAACTGGCTAGAACGGTGCCGTCGTACGGGTTTCCCGAATTCCATTCATAGCTCTCGCCATGGATGAACACAATCACTGGATATTTGGCCGAGTTACTGCCTTCTCTCGTACCTGCTAGAAGAATAAAATTATATAAATGACATTCTGCACATTCTTCAGCAATCGTAATAAATTCCAACAGTTCAAATCGGGATGTGTTTTTTTTTTCTGGCGGACCCAATTTTATTAGCATCGATAAATACAAAATAACTAATGGAACATTTTTGCGAATAATCTCGAGTGCTAGTCGTAACTATTCTGTCAAAAAACACTTTAGATTTTTATTAGTGTTTATTAAAATTCTCACGTTTATGGGACTGCTGCCGTTCGAAAAATTGTTTATAGCGGCCACTTATTTTGTGCCGTAAATTTATTTATGTATAAGTTTGATATGGCTAAATGAAACTGAAGGATATTTTTATTTAACTGAAATTTCATTATTTTGTAATTCAATTTATAAATATTTTTCTTTTATATTTTCAATTTATAAATAAATTTATAAATTTTCTTTCATGAAAAATAAAATTTAATTTGTTGTATTTTAAAATACATTTCAAACATATTAAAATTCGAAATTCTTATGAAAAAATAATTGTATACAAACAATTTCCTGAAAATATCCGAAGAATTCCTAAATGAAAATTGCAACCGACGCACGAACATTAATTGAGCCAACATAATCTAAGTACAATCATAAAATAAAAAACATTATTTTTTATTATTTGAAGCCCTTCACAAATTCACCATAATTTAATTAAATAAACAAAAGTTCGCAAGTTAAATAAAACTTTGTGCATCCCGATTTTATTTTAAACAAACCGTTGCAAACTAATGTAATATACAAATATAGAATTCGCATTAATTATGAAGCTTTCCTTAAAAAAGCCCCAGTTTCAAATTTAAATAAAAAAGGAACAGCAAAAAGTTAGAGGAAGAATAAATATCCCAAGCAAGTCCTACTTGCTTTGACTTGAGCTTCAAGCGCTCTCGAGCTTTATATCCGCTTTCGCTGCGTATGACCCGTATGCGCAGAAGTAAGAAAGAGAAGGGGCTACTTAGGCTCCACCCCTTTTATAAACGGATAGAAATTGATGCGAGCGATCCTCGTTGAGATATCAGTTAAAATATAGTGTTTTCCTAGGATAAGAAAGAAATAAAGCACATAGTGTTCCTGGATTGTAATAACACGGACTTTTATCCACAATGTCAACTTATAAATTTGTATGTAGTAGTAGTAGTATAAACCTGTATGGCTGGCGCAGTAAAGTTTAAGTGTGTTATTGTTAAGAAACTCGTTAAGTCGCAAAAATAAAAAGTTAAAAAAGCCGTATGACAAACGAGCACGAAACTTGCTCGCCTTTCTATGGCCATCATCATCTTACACCATCCACATAAGACAGTACTAACGAGTCCTGTTCAGCCCGAGAAAATGTGTATGTTTCTTTTCATCATACCTCTGCCTGAATATCCTTTTTGAAGTCGTCGTCGCGCCTTTATTATTCGGCGCATTCTTCTGCAATATTTGAATCCATGAATACATTTATCTCCAACAATAACTTCTTCTGCCATCGATCATTGCTTTGACTGAATGCGATGCGCTTTAATAACTGGGACGATGCGAATCGGTATCGGAAACGCTACGTTATTTTCTACGCTTATGCAAGCGCAAATAAAATACGACAATGAGGCGGAAAGGCTTTTTACCATTTCGGGTCGTATTGTTTTACGACTTTCCTCACACTCGATCCGTTATTTGCGAGACGCCCCATATTTATTTATGCATGTCCTATGTTTGGACTTGCAACTTTGGGGCAAGGCTAATTCGGGTCCTTAGTAGTGAAATTTGAATGGAGCTCGGTTTTTGTGTGTTTTGGATAAGACGGGGATAAGTCCATTAATTTTGGAATTGGCGCGAATTACGGATTAAATATTTTTTGGACAAAAAGTTGACAAAATAGCAAAATTTTGGGCATTTTTTAATTTTTATAGTAGTTGTTATTAGTAATATCAATAAAATGTACAAAGTTTCAGCAAGAATTATAAATTTTAAACAATTTTTAAAAATATTTTACCCGGCGCCTTCACCAAATTATTAATAAAAAATTTTTTTTTGCTATTTTTAGTTTTTGGGCAAGTATTAATTATGTTTATTAATAGAATAAGCGATTATCTAACAGTTTACTAAAGAATTAAATTTTTTTTCTAAATTTAAACAATTTTTAAAAATATTTATTACCGGCGCCTTCGCCAAAATTTTAAAAGCTCACTAAATAATTTAAAAAATGCGGTTTTTGTTCCAATTTTTGTCAGTTATTTTATACAAAATTTTTACTTTAAAATTTGATTAGTAGCAGGCGGGAAAATTTGTCCTTTTTAGCTTAATTTAATTCTGACGCGCTTTACATTATTTAAATAGATACGCGCTTGAAATGCAATTGAAAGTTTCCTAGGTACTCTATATCTATTTCAATTTAAACTACCGCACTACTAGGAAAATTGAATTTATATTTATGTTGTAAAACAATTGTTGGTGGAATAAAGTTTTATATGTTTAATATGAAACAACATTTAATGTGGTTCTAAAACAAATAAAATGCCATTTTCATTTTAATATACCCAAGGGATCATCAAAATATTATGGCAGCTGTAAAATTGCTTTAGATACTGTTGTATTAGCTTCAAATTTTTATATTTTTTTATTTGTGTAATTTTATTTACCGGAAGCAAAATGATAATATTGATCCGTTCTAAATATTATTCTAAAAAATGTTTGAATAAATAATTACAAATTTTTTTATGTGGTTTTTCCAAAAATCGTATGATTGTTCAGCGTTGAAATAACAATTTTAAAATTTAAAAACCAATTATGTCGCAGTGCCATCATTGGATTGAAATCGCTACAATTTTACCTGATGTTCGTTATAAGGATAATTTAAATTTGCGATTTAATTAATTTATTCAATTAGATGTCTGAGCGTATAAAGTCAGGCACGTGTATTTATAATTACTTATTAAATCGTTGATATTGTTTTGTTTAGAAATACTAAATATTTTTCAGTCTGAAAATAATTTCTTACTAAAAAGGAATTAAATCTTACTGAAGAAATATTTTAATTCGGCATTGTTTTATTTTAAAATAATATTTTAAAATATTTTATTTATGATTTTTATGGTCAAATTGATAAAAATTAAAACTCACTCAATTCCAATACACCCATTAATTTTGTCCGTTACGCTTCAAAAGCTCCTACATTCGAATTTTTGAATTGCAATTGATTAAATTATTTTTTGAATAAATAAATTAGCCGTCATCCAATCGAAACGATATAAAATTCGGACAGGTTTTCGAACGCAATTACAATTGTGATCCACATTCGGGTATAGCGGTGGTAAATGTGAACATACCTAATGCTAATGAATACGTACACTGGAAAATTGATTAAAACCGAATTAGAGGTTTACTAATAAAGCAAAATGTTAGATAGACAGTTTGCTTTGCATGAGGCAAATTCTATAGACCATATAGTGTAGATGTGTGTTAATAGCCTTAACAATGCGAGCTTTTCTAAGGCATAGAGGAGCTTTCGTAATTCTACCAACAGCACCCCACAACTTTACCTGCCTACCTCTTAATGGCTTAACGGCGAAAGCTCTGTATGTATGAGAGCACAAGTTAAAGGAACCACGAACTGACTATACAAATTATTATTCTCACGAAAATTCTAATTACTGCAACTTGCTAATTTAAATTCCACCTGAACTATTATGGAACATTTGAACATGTTTTCAAGAAAAAAGTCGGAAATTATTTGAACCAAAATTCAAAGGAGCTGCAAGAGCTTTATTGGTAAGAAAGCGCACAAAATTTAAATAATTTTACAATACTAAATTTTTAAATATATTATGACCGGCGCCTTCACCAAATAATTAAAAAACGCAAGTTTTAAAACCAAATTTTAACGGTAACTTTGAACTTCTCTTCAAAGAACTTACAAGAGCATTTATTTATATTTAATAATTTTAATACCTAAATAAATATGTAAAAAATTTAAAAAACGCCCCAAAGAAAATATGTGAAAAGAAGCGCTAAAAGATTAGTTGCGCTCAATTTAACAATTTTTCTCCATAAAAGAAAATCTGTAGCCTCACCTAAAAGCAATATAAACAAAATAAAATTGTTTATTTTGAGGGTAAACATTTTTTTCTACCGCAAATAAAATAAATAAATAATTGGATTAATTAACTCGCGACAAATCTTTGTCGCATTTTCCATCAACTTTGCCAAAGAAAAATAATTTCTATGTGGTAGCGAGATAAAAAAAGCTGAGCAACAGCATTTAAAAGGACGCGCTCCAATTTTTTCCCGTTTTTATTTCTTTGAAAACATATGAAAATGTTATTTTTTTCCAGTAGTAACAAGTTGCGTGTGTAGTGTTAAAGCCGAATACGCGAACCAAAGAGCGTTTCGCTAGGGTGAAATGTGTTGGTTTAAAGTTCTATGGAGCGGAAAGCTCCCGGAGAGCACATAAAAAGGCCAGGGCACATACAAATCATCGACGAAACCGCTTTGGATTAAAAAAGTAACAAATGTGAACTGCGTGTTTGGACTTCTTTAACAATTTTTTCCTTTTATTTTTCGCCAAGAATGAATGTCTTGTATATAGTGGTCAAATCGTATTGGGGAATGGCAACGAACACTTATGGATTGATTTGCGCTGAGGAGCTTAAAGCTCTTTCATGTTCGAGATTGATTCTTTGATTAGGTATTTTTTGTGTTCGTTGAGTATTTCTGTAATTTAATTAAAAAAGGCTGTATTTTTGAATATATTATGACCGGCGCCTTCACCAAATAATTAGGAAATATTGTGACCTGCGCCTTCACCAAATTTTTAAAAAATTATTAATTTTAGGTAATTTAAGTATTTTGAGAAGTAATTATTATTGTTATTAATAAAATTAACAATTATTTAGCAATTTTAAACAAAAATCTTAAATTTTTTTTATAATTGAATCAGTTTTTAAAAAAATTATGCCCGGCGCCTTCACCAAATTTCAAAAAACGGTAATATATGGCTTGTTTTAATTTTTAAAAATGTAATTAATACTTTTCCAGCAAGCTTGCAACATTTTTCAATTTGCTACAAAGTTGTTCCAAATGTGTAGTGTCAGTCAAGTTGAGCAAATCCCATCTGTGCTTTATTCCCGATCAGATATTTTTAAAGCAGAGCATATTTCGATCGATTTCTCACCGTTCGCCAAAATGGAACTCTGCAAATCATCTTTGTTTGATAAAGTATTTAAAATGTGAAATCCGTGCGATACATTTTTCGCTTACCCTGCTCATCCGCGACAAACATTTCCGTCACTTTACATTAGAAATGCTATGCGCGCAATTAAAATGAGCAAAACTGTTTTTTCGCCGCCGCTCGCCTATCCAAATAAAATCTTGTATATTTAAATCAGTCATTGTAAAATGGAATAATTCACCAGATAGATAGAAGGAATATTTTTGTCGGATGACAAAGCATCCAGCATCCAGTTAGAGCACACTGTCAACGTGATCAATATTCATAGTATGTTCACCGGATAAATGAATTGGAGTTCATTTATTCTACTCAACATGATATTCAGAACGATCTCCTGGCTTTCTATATGAATTTCGGAAGCGCTATGATGGATATTAATGAGAATTGCTCCATGACCTCGTACACTACACACACATACATTGAAAATATTGTTTTACAGTTATCAATGTCAAGCAATCACTCGGATAATTGCAAAATTGCACCCCAACCCCTACATTTATATTTACAATGAATTGCATCTGCATCGAAAAATAATTAGCATTTTTCAGCCACATAAAAAGTCCGGTGGCTGATTTTTAATTAGTACTACTACAACAGTTTGTTGCAAAACTATACGAACTGCAAAGTAGTAGTAGCTGGGTTCTATAATTAGAACATTAATGAGATTTTGGAATTTACTGAACTTGATTCGATGTTTGGCTTTAATGGCAGTGGTTCGATACATAGGCCAATAGTTGAAAGCTTAATTACATATGCATTTCAATAGTTCACAAATATCAATTAATATAAAGCGAAATTGAAATTATTATTGCAGCGTAACGCGTACGCGGTTTGCGGGAGCGTGTAGCGGGGGCGTGCGCGTGTAGCGGAACGCGCGAGCGTTTGACTATTGTAGTGATGCGCGCACGAGTGCGGTTTTATACGGGAGCGCGGTAAGTAATTAAAAAATATTATTGCGTACTAATGAATAGTATCAGCAAACAACATTAGTTAATTTCCAAACGTGAAAACTAGCAGCTCTCCAGTTTAGTAGTTTATATCATAATTATAACATTAATGAGATTTTAGAATTTACCAAACTCAATTCAATGTTGTTTGGCCTTAATAGTTCGATACACACATATACGTGATAATGGAAATACTTAAAAGCTTAATTACATCACACGATTTCAATGGTTAACATTCAATATATCGCAAATTTGCAAATAAAGTGTCATGAGAAGACCGCAACTTTAATTTAACTCATTTTACCTTGTGTTTACAACATTTGGCAATTTTATTAGTAAAACTAAATAATAAATCGATTTTTAAGTCACAATCAATTTTTTTTATTAATTTATTCATTAATCCCCACAATTTATTCCCGCTTAGAATATCTTGTTTGAACACCACGCTATTTTATGATTAAAAGACCGAAAAAAAAAATTGCTTTTGAACATGATGAATCTAAAACAATTTCAATATAGTATGCTCTCGTTCGCTATAATGCGACACTAACGCTCGTTTTATTTGAAATATATCTTACTCACAATTTTAAGTACCTTATATATAAGGTTTGGGAGCTTTGAAATAATCATACATCACCTATATGGAAGAAAGAAGTTTTTGAAAAGCTGAAAAGCTCTCGAGCATAAGGTGGCGCAAACGTTGATAAGTCCGGTAAATTAAAAGCAAGTGCAATTTCCAAGCCGCATTCGAAAAAGTATTCATTAAATTAGATGACGACGTCACGAATGCTTACGTTCCCTGCATCTAGTTAATGTAAAATTGAATTAATAACCCTGTAGGTGAACAAGCATCCAGTCTTCGTCTTCTTCTTCTCGTTAATTAACATATTATTCAAGCATGAGACATGAGAGTTTGCTACAAGAGCTTATAACTATGTATGTAGATTGCAAACTATCGGAAATAAAAATTGCAACTAACACTAATACTATTAAATTAGTCGAAACTGCAACCCTTACAACATACAATTTGATTCGTCGTGTCAATCACTTTTATAGGCATTCAGGCTTTCCACCCTTAGCGAAGTCTAGATCGAAGTTTCTTCAGATATAATGAAAGTAGAACAACTTAGCCCCAAACTTCTATAAACCCCTTTTCCACTTCTATACATCAAGTTTAATGTAGAACACTAATGATTATTTGCTGGAAGAGCTTATAGAGCTTTGTCAAAACAATTTGTAACACGTCAATTTTTTTTTATAGTAATTTGACGCCAAATTTGGCTAAAATACGCTCATTAAAGGTGGTTTGTTTTTAGGAGATCCGTAGTCGCTTGCTGCGCACTCGTCAACCAGCGCGTGCACTATGCGTGTTAAAAATATCAGCGCGCGCTCTGTGCGTCCTAAAAACATCCGGTATTGCTTCTTTGTCGCGCCCGGTATACGTTG
Source organism: Cryptophagus acutangulus (assembly GCA_963556235.1). Classification (NCBI taxonomy): domain Eukaryota; kingdom Metazoa; phylum Arthropoda; class Insecta; order Coleoptera; family Cryptophagidae; genus Cryptophagus; species Cryptophagus acutangulus. Next base: position 4,468,109 of record OY744569.1, read on the forward strand.
CCGCTTTGCACCCTTTAATTTTAAATTCCAAACTCGTTTTAATCCACACTGGTGTGTGTTTTCCTGTGGAAAAAAAAGCCAGTTTTTCCCTCTACGTGAAACTGTAAACACGAGTTAATAATTACACTTGCCTTGCTTAAGAAGCTTAATTTAGCTCTTGTTCGCCTAAGGCCACTTTATACCATCCTATATTCTCTTTGCTTTCACATCGTCATCCTTAAAAAAATATATCGCTCTTTTTATTTTGTTTAAATATTCGACGTCTTCTTTTTAAATACGTTCGTAAATTGCATCTCCATACCGTCATTGTTTCACTGCTTTGATGTCTAAGAAGTTTATGCATTTTTTTTCTGTATTTTGTGGTTGCATTAAATTTGCAATCAAATGAAGTGGTGAATTTCATTGATCGATATGACAAAAGTCCGGATGGATTGTCTTTTGTTCTATCAGCATTGATTACCAACCAATTCCTGATTGTCGCCAAATGTTTGACTTTGAGCCAACATTCTGCAAATAGACACCTCGGCACATCGTTTCACACTTCATTAATAAAATGACGAAAAACTTTTTGCGGCCCCAAAAAAATCCGATCAGATAAATTTTTCTATTTAATTCCAACGTGACTTTTACAATATGATGATTATGCTGCCGGGCAAAAAAATGATAGAGATATAGTTAAATGTCGATCAATCATTCGATGGTGAACAAGTGGAGCAAGTAATAATTTTAATTACATTTCCCCGGATAACAATTTTCCAACATTTCCTATGAGACAGTCTGTGGATGCAAAGCTTGGAAACAATAGCAAAATTCTGCTATTGTTACATATTACCAGAAATCTGAACTTTCGCCATCATCATTAAAGCTCAACGTTAATTAATTGAATTCTTTTGCATAACTACCTTTAGATGGAATAGTTTTGGATTGTTTGGCTTGGGTAAGGTTAGGTTTGGTTGTATTAATTATTTTGGGAATATTGATTTTGGTTTTGACATGCAAAAGAATTCTTTTTGCAAGCAGGTCAAGGATGGTGATAGATTTGCTGTATATTTTAAAGTACGTGCGCTTTGATTAAATTATACTATTACTATAATTTTTATAAGTAGAATAAATTTTTTCATTAAAGGTGGTTTATTTTTAGGAGAGCCGTAGTCACTTGAGGCGCATCGGTAAACTAGCGCGTGCACTATTGGAGTTAAAAATATTCGCGCGCCCACTGTGCGTCCTAAAAACATCCGGCTCTTCTTCGGTATTGCTTTTATGTCGCGCCCGGTATACGTTGCCGCTTTGCACCCTTTAATTTTAAATTCAAAACTCGTATCAATCCACACTAGTGTGTGGATTAAAATCTATACCCGGCGCCTTCGCCATTTTCCCGCCCTTCTAATTTTTTCAATATTTGCTTTAATAATTTTTTTTTTCGATTTTTCTCAAATACATATTGTTCCTTAAACATTTTGTAATCATACAATAGAGAGTAAAGTTGTCAAAATTGACCCTTAAAGGACCCACAATTTTTTTTCTCTCACTTTGAAATTTTAATTCAACTATCGTCGCTGTTCTGATGCATTTCAGCAAAGAATGAACTTTACTTTATCTGTTCAAATTTGAATTCTCGTTTAATATACCTACACTAAAAAGAATATAGCCGTTTAATTAACTTTTATTTACACTCGAGCAAACTCCGTTTGCTGAAAAGCAAAGAAATGATGATATCTGGTGGAAAAACATGAGAAGAGGAAATGCAAATAACTTTATTTATATTTATTTGAAACCGGCAAAAAATTGTATTATGATAATACATACAAGTTTTTTCATGATGTTTCTAATAAATATAAGAACAGAAGGCATATACATTTCCCTAGTGAGGCTTTCCTCAATTCTATAATGCATTTTTAAAAAGTTGGTTACGTAGTGATCCTCTCTGTGGACTTGGCCAAAGAAAATATATATCTCTCATGTTGGTTTAGCTACAAATCAATTTCTACCGAATGTATCCGCTTGTTTTTCTAATGAATTTGAATAAATAAGCATCAGTCGAAATTACACGCATCCATAATTTCAATTTTAATTTGATCGCGCTGGTAGTCGTTCGCATCGCATATTGGCTTCTTCTGCAAATAAATTTGTCGCAGTTCCAAAAGCCATCAAATGAGGACACATTAAATATCATCATCCCATCGATCTCTGCCATTTGATTGATAGATGATGGCCAATAGCGAACTGATTGGTCTCTTCAAATTTTATGAAAATATAGTGAGTGTTCAATGAAGCCTCAAATTTCGAACAAATCGATCATGTTTTTATTCATCAATTAAAGTCGGCACACATTTATAAATATTTAATTTCATATGCATATTTTTTTTGCTAAATGGAAATTTATGGGTGAATTAGAAAATACACTGGCAACGCGAGCGACTTTAAATAGTTTCGAAAATAAGTTAATAAAACATCTGGCAACAAGCACGGGCACAGATTGCAATGTCAGATCAGTGTATTTTCCGCAATTTTGCCCGGAGTTGCTAATTATGACGTCACTTGGGACCATGTTTTATCATCATATACACAAACAAACAAACAAAGCATTCATTTTTACAAATAAATTATTAAAAACCCACTCGTTTATCAGAAAACGAACTTTTTATGTTACTGGGTATTTATAAAAAGCGCGCCAAAAATAATCCGGGCAAATAAATTGGACCGCAATTTTATTTATATTAAATCTTTATTGTTACAAGATCTTTCTGCCAAGTATTTAAATTTTATCTCAAATTTAACTAAGAAAAATTAGCGATCAAAGTTTGATCCCACCGCTTCCACCAAAATTTTAACTTCACTTGGAATTTTTTTTCTTAATATTTCAGCAATAAAATTGCAGTTTTGCTACGGATTATGAAAGTTAATTAATTTTTACATAAGTAGGCATAAATATTTTTAATTTATCTTAAGTTTAACTAATAAAAATAATTAATCAAAGTTTGATCCCACCGCGTCCACCAAAATTTGAACGTTAATTTTTTTTTAAATATTTTGGATGATTTTTTTTAAGTTTTGTTTTTGGATTATAGAAGATACTTAATGTTCTTATAAGTAGGCATTAAATTATTTAAACAAAAATGTTAATTAGTCTTTTTTTAGATTATTAAATAATTTATTCATATTGTGTTTATTTTTTCAAACAAATCATTATTTGCACCAGTCATGATTTGAATAAATTTGAATTTTTTCTTATATTAAAATTGACGAAATACATTACCGTATAATGTTTTTCATTATTATTTTTATGAAGACAATTAACTATAAGCGGCCGAGTTGGAAAAGTTAAAGTTGTCATTAAAAATTCTAGCCACTCGTAAATATTTGATTATTGTGATTTTCATTTTGCTTTTATCCGATTAAATTTATCTTTCTCATTATTTTTCAACCAAGCTGCTATTTATATCTTTTAATAAAGTAATTAAACAATAATTGTTTAATGGCAATTTTATAGAAATGTTCGCTGTGATGTGTAAAAACATTTCTGGCCGAACACATTTTCAATAATTCAGCAATATTTTGCTGTTGATTGGTTTTTAAAAAAAATAAATTTTGCATTGTTTAAATTTCGCACACTCGGGTAAGTTTTTAACAATTTGGTTGAATGATTTAAATAATATATTTATTAATAATAAACAAGTACGAAAATAATATTAAAAAATAATTGTTTTATAAAAGTAACGATTTTTTTATGTAATTTTTTAATTGCTCGATTTTTATTTGTTATACATTTATTTTATGCATTAAATAAAAAAATCGGACAGATATACGTTTTTATTTGCAAAACAAATACATTTTTTAAATGAAATAAAATGGCATTAAAAATTAAAGTTAGATATTTTCCTATCAGAATTCGCTCGAGCTTTAAAGCACACCCCCGCAAATCCTCAAAATATTTTTTCAATACACAAAAAAATGTTTATATCCTTAACATAATATTTATAAGTTGTTGTTTTTGTACATAAAAAATAATGGACTCGAAAATCCAAACACGGCCGAAATAAAGCAAGCTTACAACATTCATCTGGAGTGTAATTAATTCGATCCAGATTAAACCGTAAGCTATTTTAACAAAACATAAAACTCGTTTGGTGTAAAATCTCCTAGAAACAACAAATTGACGTACGTGTGGGTGCAGAAAAAAAAAGCGGAGACTCCGGGACCGGATTTATTGTACAATGCCCAAAAACATTCAATGTCAAACGAAACGAAACGAAAAAAAAAGACGAGAAAACCTATAGAAAAGCCGAAATTACATGTTTGCTGGATAAAATACTGATAATCACAATGTGTGCTGGTTCACATACTAATATAATATATCTAAGCGAAAATTCTACGCCACACTGACTTTGCACGATAACATATGATAAATGGTTAAATTAATTGGCCTCATCTGTGGGATTCTCTTTTTGTACACTACCAGGCCCCTTTAAATCCGAGTCTTAACTCGAAACCTACTCGCTGATTAATGTATTTCGACTTTCTTTCTTATTAAAATAGAATTTAGTTACTTACGAGCTCCGCGCTCCGCAGTTTGCATTCTGCACGCGCCTTTACAACTGTCTCGGTATTTATAGTACCTCAAACCCCCTCCAACGCGCTCAGGCCCCTCCCAAGCCGCAGCCCAGTCGAACACCTAACTTATGGCCGGTAGTCAGATTAGATTTATTTGCTTGAGTCAAATGCACATTGACAGTTTGGCTTGATAAAATTATGTATGATGGTATATCAATAAAAATATCGAAGGCAAATATAATATTCGGTTCTTCTCGCCCGCCGCCTCCACTGCCGCCGCCGCTGCTGCTGCCGCATGTTACATAAAATTTATTCGCAATAAATATGGGAAAACAAGTTTACTGACCTGGAATAAAAATCACGAGGGCGACTTAACTTTATGATGTAGATGTTTTTGATATACAGCTAACATAAGTATATCTTCTTTTTGTGAAAACGCGATCTTCTTGTTGCATAATAGATATAATGATGTGAATTATTAGGATACAAAACAGAGAGTAAATATAAGCATACGGGGTAACATTTTTGCAAACGAGACACAAAAAAAGACGGCTCTGCTTTACTTTGCAATGCAAACAAGAATATTTGTTTGAGAATTTTTAAAAAGGCTTGCTGCATACATGTTTATAGTATGTGTTTTGCCAAGAGAGAATAGACGAACGTTTGATGTGTTATAATACAAATTTTCAGCTATGGTAAGGTTACAAGTCGAATTATACGAATCATTTTTGAGAAAAAAATTGTGCAAAGAAAAATGTGAAAGCTCTCAGTGGAGTTTTCTAAATATCTCGCCTTATTAATTTTAAGCGCATTTGATACAACAGGTCAGAACGTAGTCGACTCACAAAAAAATTAATATTCCGCATTTGTTATTAATTTTTTTCACCCAATTTGGAAAAATTGTGGTGCCACTATTGTTTGTCAAACGTATACATAAAAATAAGCTCTTTATAATCGCTCTATGCTAAAAATAATTATTTTTGCGCAAAACGCAAACATAGTAGTAATTATCCGTCATTTATTTTCGCTCAGTCAGGTCTTTATTTTAATTGAGTTTGATTTATTAAAATTAGCTTTATATTGATAACAAACTTTTCTTTTTGTCATATAATAAATCACCTGGTCGCGTTTTCTTATATGGCACATACATGTTGGCAAAGTACAATAGTTCACTTGTAGTGGCTTATGGTTTGCGTCACGCACGTCGGCTCCTTAATATTAGATTTTGTTGTAATGCAGTGAAATTTCGTTGCCATAAATTTTAAATTAAATTGATTAATTAATCATGGCATGTGTATCAAAATTATTGACGTTCATAAATTTTAAACAAACTGAAGCTAATTTTAATTTCGAAACTAATTCGCTTTTTATTCAATTACAGGACGAAATAATTTTTTCAGCCTGAAATGTATAGCATTTGTTAAGTCCTGTTAGTTTCATAATTAATTTGCATTATATACGGTAGATATGTATTGCAAAATGGCATTGATGGATGCACAATGCAAATTAAATATCGATTGCAATAATTGTTCTAATATCTCAAACAATACCCCAAATATCGATACCGGCCAATAATAAATCTCAGTATTTTGCATAATTTTCCAATCCGTTATTAGAAACTAATAACGCCAATATAACCGAAATAATCAGTCTAGTGCGATTTAATCACTTCGATTATTTCTTAGATGGATAAATCTATGTTGCGCTAGATTATTCAGTGTGTTGGCCATACAAAGGATTTCGGGGACAATTCCCTATCAGCAAATAAGGATTAAATTTGAATATCCCCAATGATCTAATGTAGTATGTACAAAGCTGAATAGCTGAGTTGATAATGAATTCATGAGAGAATGAATATATGCCGTAAGGGAAAAGGTGAAGTATAATAACCTGAAGAGCTGGCCCATTCGTCTTGGTGTCAGTGGTACGAAACAAGGATCTTCCATCAGGAGTAGCCCGGGTCGACTGTGTCCAGCATCCGTTATGTATGAGCCTCTACAATGATTTAGTGGCACTACTGTACTGCATGTAGAACAATTCGCCTCCCACCTTGCGTCACGTGTATTTTTGGGGGGAGGCTTTTTTGTAAATTTTAGATGCAATAATGCAGCCGGAGTTATATGGATAGTAAAAATTCTATTATACTTGAGAACGTCGTTAAATATTATTATTATTATTAACGCAATAATAAAAAGGGTTTATTTATAGGGAAAATATTAGATTGAGGTCAGCTGGAATTTTGTCTTTGGAAAAGCGAGCAATAAATCTAGAATGTCTGCATAATTAATCATTTTTCGTATAAAGAAATGAAAAATGAACTTTAAGCAAAAAGCACACAACTACCATATAAAACAAATTAAATTACCAACAACAATATATTTTATTTTATTTTTCAGTTCATAAAATGACATGCAATTATTTTCGGTTTTTGCTGAGCCGACAATAATTTAATTTCGATTACCCCGGGCGCCTCCGCCAAAAATTAAACGCCACCCGGATTTGTTGTGCGAAAAGTCCATATCGACTTTATGATCAAGTAATTCAATTAAGTCTTGTATAAACTTCTTGACGTGTTCCACTGCGAATTTAAATACAGATGCAAAGGGATGCACTTTGCATTTGCATTTCGTATATTTCTGACGTCAGAGTGTTTAGAGCGTTCAACAACAATGAGAGATTTAGGTGCAGGAGCCGGGATCCCATTTTCAAACGAGACGTTTGCACAAATAAAATACCACAACATCAAAACTACAAGATAGTCGGAATATGCATACGGTTAATGTTCTTCGTCGTCTTTGAGCTTTTCTCATTTAGCGATGAAGCAAATTTTTGGGGAAAAAAATATTTTGCTCGATAAAAGTTTGAGTAAACATCCGCACTTGATTAGAAAGAACAACTGGCCCTCAAAGTTGCGATTTGGTCTTATTTTAAACCGTGGTGGTCGCATCGCACATAAATCTTGGTCCAGACCCTCAATAATGTTCAATATCCACTCAAACTGCCGTTTGGTCTTATATCATCTAACGAGCAAACTTTTTGCCAACTCGAATAAGTAACGAATTTTATTCCTCGTCTTTTGTTACAACTTCTTTGATATACAATCTACCTACTCATAAACATTGTCGTACTTTGGCAAATGGCTTCTTCGTTCGCTCAAATAAAATTCGATTCCTTTTTCCCATCAGCATCTCGATTTATGCAAAGGATGCGAGAAACTTTACTTTTCAATTTTTTCTTTTATACCTATACAGAAAATTATAAATTTTACATCAAATCCTAAAAAGCTGGGAGATGGTCAAAATTTTTGGAATCAATTGAGGCGTTTAATCGATTAGGACCATATCTAATTAATTATCGGCTAAACCGAAATAGAAATCGTATTTACCCAAAACATAAGTTTATCTTTGAGTTTCGTGTTTGCGGGCTTTAGCGTGCCTTTAAGCACTTAGTAATATTGTTTCTTCCATTTTCGAGACCTAAATGCATATAAAGATATCGCTTCTGGTTTTGACCGTGATTGTAAACAACGGGCACGAATATTTACATAACTGCTTATTTATTTATTTGTTCAATTCCAAATGGATGTACCTATTTGCTCAAAACTCCAATTTTTTGACCGGTTTTTAAAAGGACTCGAACTCATAATATGAATGCATTCCTGCACCATGTTCAATATTAATTTGAAATTAGTTTCGAACGAATAGAGTGTGTTGTTGACAGTTAAAATTAAACTTCAAACTTCGGAATTCGCCAAGCAAACGTCAATTTCAGATCATCGGCCAGTTTGAAGTATTGACTCGTTCCTATAGTTTATGCAACAAAAGGTGGCCGTCACTAGAGCGCATGCGCGGCGCGGTTTGCTGACGTGACGGCCACCTTATATTGCGCCAACTATATACAGCAACAGTTAAATGAAAATGTTTTAGCGCTGGATGCGGATTTATAATTTGAAATCATCTCATCGTTCTATTAGCTTCCGATGATGATTTATTCAATATCTATCGAGGTTTAGATAAGCGGACGTTATTGTAAAACAGTTTATCGGCAAGAGTTCGAGAAGTGTTTTGGAAACACTTAGACCATTGTGTCTGCACCGACCGAACCGGTGGATATTGCATGAAATATTCATCTAAACTTCAACTCTATCGTTTTAAACGGCTTGAAAAAAGCGCTATTGATTTATTCAGATGTGCCAAATACGCCACTACAAAATATCTCGCTATTTATAGCTGAAAGTCAAGATAATCCATTTTTTTCTTCTTCTTTTGCTTTGTTAGACAATAGCTAAGTAGAAATGTTGTCTGGCTTCGATATACATGTTCCAAAGGGGTGGTTTATATGTGAGCGTCAAACAAAAGATTAATCACTAGTTTGATGAAGTGGAACATTTCGAGTGACAGATTCGCCAGTTTGATCACAGAAAACAAGTGGAAGAAAACGACTTTCTTCTCTTTCTCGGCTTGGTTGAGCGCAGCCATAATGCAGCCTCATTTAATGTATCCTCACTTTAAATTTGAATTTTTATCGATTCCCAATTCAAACATAAATAAAAAGCTTACCTTACAGTGTAAAGAAAATACTTCAAATTCGTTAAGTAGGCTTACCTGAAACAAAAAAAAAATTATTAGAAATCTTGCGAGCAGCCTAAATAATTTTTACAATTTTTTAACAATATGTTTGCGTGTTAAGGCGCGTTCACACGGCGTGTGACGCTCGCTAGCGGCACGCCGCGTAAAATCTGCTGCGCAGAACGCTGTGCGCGCCCGTTTATCCCGGATTTATTTTGTTTCCATATCGCTGAAAATTCAACTGAATTATAATATCCCCTAATAGAGTCTTCACAGTTGACTAGATCGACTCGGACATATCCTGGATAATATTAGTTGGACATTATTCAAATGATGGACCCTAGCAGTTAAAGTTATTTAATAACTTTGTGACGGACGCATTATTGTGTATGGAGAGGAACTGAATAATTTACATATCGTTTAACTTCATATAACATTAAAACTACGGTTTAGCAATTGTTCGGCCCAATAGTTTCATAAGAGAATATTCGATGTTCGTAATATCCACCTAATACGACTATAAGCAGCATGCTCGATTGGTTCCAAACAAAAGACCAAGCTCCTCCAATATTAATGAAGGTTGAAATCAAGCACTAGAATGTGAAGTAAATCAAGTTTATTCATTCATATTTGTGTAAAGTGGAACTAATTCGAATGAATGTTGTTTTGTTGTGGCATGTACGCGCCGCAAGCTCAAAAAATATAAATTAAAAGTGCTTTTGATAAAGCAGGCCAAATATTGAACATGCGCTCACACGTGCGCTCCAAATAGTGAGCGCACATGCGCTCCAAATATTGAACATGCGCTCACGCATTTGTCCGGCCGATTGTTTGCGACCGTTCGCTGACGCTCGCTTGTTGGAACAATCGCGCTTTGTTGTTTGTTTTTCGAAACAAACAAACCCGACACGCTCATTTACATATCCGTATGTGTAAAGCGAAACAAAAACACGGCAAAGTAATTACAGGCGCCAAAATAAAATACAATGTCTTTATTGCATTGAATAAAAGTACAATACGCTGCTGATGGCTTCTGTTTATAGCGTTTAAGGTAAATTTCCCAGTTGGTTCATATGCTACTATATGATTTTTAATTCCATTTTATACAAACATACAATTTTATTTGTACGAAAACGGACTAGAACTAATAAATCGGTTTACAGAGATCAATCATTATGCACAAAGAAAATCGTCTACCATTATCAAATACAAAGCTACAAGCGGATACATTGACCGGACCAGGTAAACCACATTGTCCTGGGAATTACCGGAAGTCGTCATCATAAACCGGATCTATTAGATGGAAATTCTAACAATAATCCTTCACGGTGTTGTGTGTTGTTCAAGCGCTAACCATATTTGCCCTTCATTTATTGTTCTGACTTATTGAGACAAAGCTACTGTACACTACAGCCCTTTAAGCAAGTCTTTCAACTCCAAAAAATAATTAAAAAAATAATTAATAATTATTAAAACGGTATATGATTTAATTTTGGCTCCGAGAAGATTTTTAATAAATTTGGCGGATGCGCCGGTTGAAAATTCTCTAAAACTTCTTTAAATTGTGAGATAATTTTTTGATTTGAAATTATCTATTGTCTGAATAATAGTAAAATACGTAAATATTATTATATTATTATATTTGTGGCGTTGAGAAGCTTTTTTGTAAATTTGGCGAATGCGCCGGAAAACCGTTTATTCGCGATTTCTTCTCAAATCTCGCGACTAAACTAACAGTATTTACATTTTGACTCTTTCGTAGCCCTATTTGCATTGTAGTTGCCCTTTATTAAGACTCGAATGAATATTGAAGTCCCGTATCGATGGTAGTTTAATATTGTGCAGGATGATCGTCGTTGGAGAGATTCCACAGAAAATTGGTGCTGACGAAGAAAAGCCGTCTGGATTATATTACCAAACACCAGAGAGAGGTTGAATAAAATATTTTTACCATATTGAAATGTGAAATATATTTCCCTTTATGCACACACTAGTTGTGTTTTATACTTATTTCGAAACGCGCCCGACTGTTCAATTCAAATTGACATGTCTTTCAAATTTATTTAAACACGTTCGATGTGCAGCCTCATATATATTTTTTTTTCGCATTTTTTTTTCAAGGGTGGAATTTTAATAAACATGTGTAATAACTGTTTTATTATGTCTATCCATGTAATGTAGTGCTGCAATGAGAATAGTGCCAAGTTTTGAATATTAAAGCCAAAAGCGTTGCAGGAAAAAGCTCTTGTTTGCTGCTTGGTATTTTTTTTTGCTTTTGTTTTTAACGCGTTTTAGCAACAAAGGCATTTTATTTTATATGTATAATGCATTTAGATAGGGGTATTAATACGGAATAGGTTGCAAAATAACAGCTTTTGTGTTCATTTCCTTATTAATTCCATCTACTAATTCAAAATATACTTTCAACCTAAAGTCAAGCGCATTACATTTAATTAGCAATAAAGGATTTTATACGAACACACTGGAAAATTACGAATAATAAACAGACTTTATAATACTTTAGTCGAAAATGAAATAGATCCTTCATTATACTACTAGTAAAATAAATACACGAACATAATTACACTCCAACTTTTTTTTTGAGCTATTAATAAATTAATTAATTAATAGTAAATAAAGACGTATAATTATTATTAAGTTTAATTTTAATTATAGTGAAACCTATTCTGTTCTGACCTGTGGGTTTCCAGCTGATTCCGCCTGCGCCAAATCAATTGAAGGCCATGTAAAAATTTTACCAGTAGCGTAGAATATCTTCCAAGCAGCAGCGACACGCCAATACAAAAATAAAAGATTATATTTATACGACGGCACTGAACGACAACCAGACGAAAGACATACGTGCATGTAACTTCTTTGTCATTCACATTGATTGTATTCTTAAAATCAGGGAAGTCATGTCGCAGCGCTGGCAGACGTACGTTGCTGTTATTGTTAGCATATACTGTAATGCGCTGGCGCAACGTAGCAATAAAAACGTACGTTTAGCGCATTCGATACCACAGGTCAGAACGTAAATGACTTGACTTTATATGCAAGAAATAATTAAATTACTCTGTAGAAAATAAATTAATGCGAGATGTTTTAAAATATTTTCAAATATACTGAAAAATTGTGATTATTAAACCGAATGGCTCAAATAAATCCATTATACCAACAAAATTAGTAATTAAAATAAACGACAGATATTTTTAAACGTGCTCTTTTGCCATTTATTACCGAATTAAATTTTTCGTAATATAAATTAATTTTGAGTGGGATGAAATACATCGCAATAAGAAAATTGCTTTTATACGCAGCTAAAAATTATAAAGCATTTTCTAAAAAATTAATTTATTATATTTTTGTACCTATCTAACATTAATTAAAAATGTAATTAATAATACAGCGTATTTTAATAATAATATTCTAAAAATAAAACTTAAAATTTAATTTTTGTCGTCTATTAAATTGTTTTGCGCTCCGCCGTATTTCAACTTAAAATTACTCATTAACGAAAAGTCACATAAATATTTCAAATACATCACTGCAAAGGTTTATCTTTCCTCTTTCCAAAAGTGTCATCAAATATTTTCTATTCCTATAATTACTATTTTTTAGGGCCTTCGCAAAATAGCCCCTCCGCTCATCTCACCCATTCAACGCGCTCGCTATAATTGAACTGATATTAATCTAGGAAATGACTATATAATGGTCCAGGATAGTCTCAATCGATTAGCATATTTTATACGATCGAATCCATCAGTACTTAATTAATGTGTGAATTAATTATGCGTATCTGAAATAACTCAGTTAAATTTCCGTTTAGCAAATCAAGAAATAGTGCACCGATTACCATATAAACGATCAAAATACATTTAGCATTAGTCAAAACGGTTTCCGAAATTACTGATTAAGTATTAGGTATATATAGCAGCGCACAGAATCACTGATGCAAGATGTATTACATAACTTAGTAATTAACTCTTAGAAGTGCTGAATTCGTGCAAGTCCTATGTTTATTCGCTACATGCCAGCCTCAAATCTCAAAACTGCCTTGTTCAAACCCGACTACTTCTAATTACGCCCAATAACTTTCTATGTATTATGGAAAGCATTGTCCGCCTTCCGAATTTACATCGTCGGGCGTCTTCCCCATCAAGCAACTTTAAAATTCACTTTTTGGTGTATTAAAGCCCAACAATAGGGAATTTAAGTTTGTAATTTATCGATTCCAATCCGCTTCAGCGGGCTTCAATGCAAATTTGTGCGGCTAAAAGTACGCTTTAAGGATGAAAGTGTATTTTGCCTTCAAGTCGGACCACAAAGGTTTTAAGCGTGGCGTGTGGAGTGGGAGTTGGCGCGCCATGCGCCGCACGCTTGGCGTGCCAACTCCCACTCTGTGGCGCGCCAAACGCGCACACGCCGAGCACGCACTCACCGAACGTGCCAACTCCCACACCACACGCCGCGTGAAGACCCCTTTAGATGCTGATTATTTCAATTGCCTTACATATATTTAACACTGAAACTGGACCCTTGGGATCAGTTGCAGCTCCAGGATTTAACAAGATTGCTTATAGTTGTGCCAAAGTGCATTTGAATTCCGAATGGGCTAATTTGCCGGATCCTGAATGGAGTTATTATATTTAACGTTCGAATTTTGTAATGGAATAATTTAGACATTTTCAATAAAAATATTGTTGAAATTTCGATCACGATTTCGAAATATGTGATGTTGGGTTGCGAGGCAAATGCAATTAGCAATGAAAATGAAAGAGGAGCACATCAGCAGACAGTGCATTGGATAGAACAAGACGTCTAAATATAAGCTAGCTTGTCTGACATGCATATATAACTAGTTAGTTCATTAGTCTGGCAATGATTTACTAGTTACTTCTACACACGAACAAAAACCCATTAGGAGGGCACTGATTTGAATTAAATCATTTTTCAATCTTCTATTTCATTACAATGCGAATACGAATACATACAATTTATCTTCGGTCAGACCAAAAAAATTCCATCATATTTCAGTCGAACAATTAAATATTTCAGCGCTGATTGTAAATTTCAAACTGCGCCAGTAAAATCTTACAAATGACAGAAATTTGAGGTAATTCAAGAAAATATGTTTCAATTTAATGGAAATAATTGATTTTCACGTACATAATTTATTTTCGTTCAGGAAATAATAATTTAATTAATTTTTGTCAGTCAAAACGTGCGTTTTAAAAATTTGGCGGAGTCGCCAGGCAACAATTGCCTTATCGCCCGAAATAGCTATAATTTTAAACCGAATTTATTTTCCCATAGTATGGAGTCATAAAAGCATTTAAGAATAATAGTAAAAATCATTAAAAATACAATTCTAAGCCATAATAGAGCGAAACTACTCGAAATAGCAATTTAAGGAAATATCATTGATGTACAAATTAGAGCATAAAAACTATAACAATGTATATACTTATAGAACTTTTCCGTATAACGTTAAGTCTAAAAGTTTTCTGGAGTATTGTAGAAATAGCTTATTCTGTTTACTTCAAGTTCAGGTGCTGAACTATGTGGACTATCAACGTTTCTAATGCATTCTAAAAGTTTAGTGAGAGACGTTTTAGTGGATTATTTGTATGTAAAGCGTGCTAGACTCGTATAAAAATATTTCGAGCTTCAAACTATATTGCATTTTTCCTCACACATGTCGCAAACTTATACAATTTTTGAGAGACATTTTTATGGAAAATCACTAGCGAATCGTAAAGCGCTAATGAAGTTCGCTCGCTACATTTTATTTGCTGCAATAATGTTAACGTTTTAGGATTGTCAATTTATTATTGAACAGTTTGCATTTAAATAAATATTTTTTGATATCCGTTATAGCGGAAAAATAAAGCGCTAGACTTGAATCAAGCGCTTGAGTTGAATGAAGCGCTTCGTTCGGTTCAGGCGCTCGAGTTGAAGCATGCGCTCAAGTCGTTTCCAGCGCTTGAGTTGAAGCAAGCGCAAAGCGCTCTTTTTAACTCAAGCGCGCCTGATTCGAATCAAGCGTTTAATAATATGTTTTTCTTGAGACTATTAATTTGTTATTTCTAATTTTGAAGTAGGAACTGAAGGATCGTAAAGACACTAATGAAGAGGATGCAGAATGGAAAGTCGTAAAACTTTGAAAATATAATGATAGGGTACCTATGAGATGTAGGGATGATTAAGTATGTCTGAAACATGTGTTAGATCTGAAACCATGCCCTCAGGAGTATGAATATGTAAAGTAACTGCAAAATGTACACTGCGCATTATAACCAACTTGTTTGGCTTGATTAATGTTGATTACATCTCACCAGTTCATTAGGCAAACCGTGGATGTCTCTGCTGCTGTACCTTAATGGTATACTAGAGGCATAAATTATGTTTAGCAATTTGCTAAAGCGGCCTTGATATACCTTGACTGCTCTACAAATATCTCTCCATAGTTCGGCTTCTTGTAAATTAACTACACTCTATATGCACATATATCAATAGCGAGCTTTCCGCCGCCAAAGACGTCTTATTGATTCGATCCAACCCCCTCAAACAATATTTTAATTAATAAGTTTAGCCCGACTGTATCGATTACCATGACTGTGGTTGCGCTGGCTGCAAAATGTTTCTCAAGCATCATTTGTTTTTCGCTAACCCCGGAAAACATCAAGAGATAAAAACCCATTCTAATTCATCACTCTTGTCTGTCACTTTGCAAGTCCGGTCCATTTCTTGTGTCTGCGCAAAATTTAAAACTTTACTTTTCCAAAACATAGTTTTGTAGTGCCCCGAGTAATGAAAGGAATTTAAACTTTTAGATTGCTTAGATTTATAACACTTTTCGATTTTTCGTTCGAGAGCAAATCATTTGTCTTCATGTATATGGAGCTATTTTTGGAGATGCCAAATTAGGGACTTATACTGTAGAATGTTAATAAATTTTTTTTTTTAAAAAATATTGTAGTGTTTGAAGAAAAGCATAATTTTTTAAAAATAATTGCCAAAATTCTAACAGATCAAATTTTTTAAAAAATTCGAAATTGTACTTTCCTCTATAAGTGAAAAATTTAAATTATTTGTGAGTATAGAATAGACCATAAACTATCATATTAATCATTTAAAATTGTCAAAACATTTTTTCTTGTAGTAAATTTTTATTAAATTTCAAAGAAATGCTCTACCGCCGGCGCCTCCACCATAATTTAAAATTGTGCAATACGAACTAAATTTAAATTGAAGTGTAACATATAATATTAAATTACTCTTATATAAGCCATTTCTCATTTGGTAAAGTATTTTTTAATAATATAAAGCTAAGATTGCTTAGAATTATAACACTTTTCTCTTTTTTAGCGAAGCTTTGTTCGAGCGCCAATCATTTGTCTTCATGTATTTGGAGCTATCTTTTTTGGAGCTGTCAAATTAAGAGCTTTTACTGTAGATTATTATTTGAAAAAAATTAATAAAAATAGTGTAGAATTTGAACATAAGCACAAATGTATTTTTCTCTTCAACTAGAAAATCTAAATTAATTTTGAGTGTAGTCAAGACTACTAACTATCATATTAACAATTTTTAATAGATAAAAAAAATTGTTTAATAAATTATTATTAAATATGCTCTAGCGCCGGCGCCTCCACCATAATTTAAAATTGTG
Source organism: Cryptophagus acutangulus (assembly GCA_963556235.1). Lineage (NCBI taxonomy): Eukaryota > Metazoa > Arthropoda > Insecta > Coleoptera > Cryptophagidae > Cryptophagus > Cryptophagus acutangulus. The sequence goes on from OY744569.1 coordinate 4,484,903, forward strand.
CAAAGCGAAGAAAACTCATATTCGTATGTAACATATAACGTCAAATTACCTTTATATAAGTCATTTCGCATTTGATAAAGTATTCCTTAATAGCATAAAGCATGTATTTGAACATAAAATTCACATTTAATTTATTTAGATTCGGATATGGCGAATATTTTTTATTATTTCAGAAAAATGAAGAAAACTGCTGCTTTACGTATAGGATAAGGTGTAATCAATATCTGGCATACTTTGATAGTAACTGCAAAATATGGTGATTGCTCTTTGGAGTTTTATGTTTATCGCCTTGTTTTGAGATGCTTTCGCGTTTACCTTTCGCGAACATTATAATTTCTACTTATATCTATCTAGTAAAAATGCTCGTTCTATTTTATTTGATTCTATTTCGGTGAATAGGAATTTATTTCTATAAGAGCTTTTAATTTCGCTAAGTTAATTAATTGTACGGCGGGTCTTGTCAAGTTGAAGCCTTTTGCATTTCTATCAAAATAATTCCAGTAGTATTTAAATTTATCGTTCCACGTAAATAATAAATTTCCGCAACGGTGCTTTTTATTTTGAGTATTGAATTGAAAGCGCTGACAAAAATCTACGGCTGTCGTTAGTTTATTGACAGAGAAGATGCTTTCGTAAATTTATTGACAACAAACTAAAAGAAACATAAATAGACCGAATTGAGAAAAATAACATAATAAACTAATAAAAAAATATAACTTTTAAATTAATTTATTTATTCGCGAAATATTGCCAGTATTTTGATTTAACTCGTAAATATTCATTTTTAAAATATATTTTAAACTATTAGAAAATTTCGCTTTGAAGTAAATATGAGCGTAGCTTTATTGAAATAGCATGAAAGAAAATTAATGTTCAATATTAGAGAAGCGCTCTTTAATTAACCAATTGGCTTATACAATTAAGAAATAATTAAGCAAATGTAAAGGGGATAATTAAGAGCAATTTAATAGAGTGACAATGCTTTGATAAAGGACTTATTAATTTAATTATTTATTGTTAAAATCGTCCTAGACGCAAAAAGTGTAGCTTAAATGCGACACCTTTAATATTACCCGACAGAAACAAAATTTCTGGCAAATAAATGTTGACAAAACGTAAACATGAGCTTTAAAAGCCAAAACTGTAGCTTAAACTGAATTCCATCCGATGCGAAACAAAATATGACGTTATTTTTCAGAAATATTGTGTTTATTTAACAGAAAAATCAAAGAATATCAACTTTGAAAATTACTGCATTTTAATGATTCGAATAAAGTGAGAATTCTTGGCGCAGTTCAAATATAAAAGAAACTTTCTCCATTTGAAAAGATATAATCGACTTTTATTATTTAGAAAATTATGATCGTTATAAAATGAATAAAGAGCCATTTGAAATCTTTGTTTTATGTTGATCCAGTCAAACTTTATGAAGCTTATATATACAGCAGCAAAAGAAGGGAAAAAAACACAGTCATTACATCATAATGGGGCAAAAAAATAATGGAAAAAATGTGAACAAAGCGCAAAGGGAGGTTTTTTTTGTGCGCGCGATGGGTATTTGTCAATAGTATTGAAAATAATTCTATTTAATACAGAAATTTTATTGTGCGGCCAACTAAAGTTTACTGAGCTTAGGATTGCGGTATTTTAGTAAAAAAACGGTAAAAGCTCAACTTTTATGCAATCGATTGAACAAGCAAGTGATTATTTAACGTTCACGTTGAAATTTTTTGGTGGGTTCACAAAAACGTTAAAAATAAATTATTTCTACACATTTATCCGAGGTACCAATTTCAGTTTCGGATACTATAATCATTACTTATTCAGATTATACAAAAAAGTTCGTTAAAAAATAATCAGAAGTATTTTTTATTGAATTTTATATTTTGTTCTATTTTTGGCGGATGCGCCGGTGCGCACCAAAATTAAACCGTCAATATAAAATTCACAAAAATTCGATTGCATTTCATGATGGATTTACAAACACGTTTAATATATTCTACAAATTTAGACTAACTACAAATTTAAATAGTTTAAATTTTAAATTTAAATTCGCAACTTTTAAAATGATTAAACTTCTTGAAAATCCGCTTCATGTTTATATTAAAATTATTTTTCTTTCGCTAAAAATAGAGAATCAAATATGTTTGCTACACAAACCAGTTTTCTAAAGACTATTTAGTGTCGCGCCGAATAATTTCGCTCCGAGTTGTTTGCATTTTGAGCGAAAGCCAAACTATTTCTAATAGACACTTGCGGGAAATCTGAGTATTGCGACAAGGAAATTCCCTTGCGTGTGTATCCCCAAAAGTCCACTTTGCGTGTTATCCTGTTGGATTTAAAGAGGTTTACTCAAAGATGTTGCGGCCTTTTTTTCCTTTACTTCTACGGTTCCTTTCATTTCGAGCAATTTGCGCCTTCCAACGATCTCATATCCCGCTTCATGAATATTTCGTGTACGAGGAAATAGTGTGGATGAATAGAACAAATTAAATGTTTGCTATTTTTTAAAAAGATTCTCATTTCGACTAAAACTCCCCGCAGTTTAAAATTTGGCGGAGGCGCCACTGTTTTCTTCCGGTTTAAACCATTGGCGCATCCGCCAAATTTATAACTAGGAGCGCGCTATTCCTTTGTATAAGGAGAGATAAAGATTTTTCGGGGATGGCAATTGGCGAAATGTTGAAGAAATGTTGAAGAAAAGATTGGAAATTTTAAATACATCGTAAATAGGATAAATTTCCAAAGGTATATTTAGCACCTCCTTTATACTGCTGGATGATTTATATGAAGTAGTTTTCAATGGCAGCAATAGAAATCCGCTTTTGAAAAGGTAGATAGATATAATATATATATTATAGAGATATATATTTTGCAGAGCGCTCTCACATACATACAGAGTGTATTTTATGAGTGTTGTCGCCGTTTTGGAGATACGGTATTTATTATCCTAGCAGTAGTAGGTACTTTGAGTCCGGGTGAGACGAAAATGCCTTAATAGAATGACGTAGCTCGTAAATTATCATGTTCTTCGCACGGAACATTCATCAAAATTTATATTGTGTGACAAAACGGGATTTAATGGTATCAATATCGAGGGGGTTGCAATTTCGGAGTTAAATTCTAATTGAGATCATAAAATTTTATTCCAAATCGAAAACTATTATATTTTTTAATTCAACTTATTATGGAAAAAAATGAGGATAAAATATTGTTGTATGAATAAGTTTCAGTACGTGTTTTATTTCGCTTTAACTCTAATACACGTTGGTGTGTGCAAATTTATTATTTTTTTGATGAGCACCGTAATAAATAAAACTGTTACAAGAGAAATCCCTTAATGGCCTTTTTCTGTACTATATATGCGCCAAACAAACGGAATAACAAACCATGCAGTATGTTTTTAATGTACATATTCAGGCGACTGATTGAGATTTATTAAATAATATTGAAATTAATTTATTTCGCGCAAATAGATGTCACAAAACAACGATAAATATCAATTCGGAATACGTTAATCAATAATTATTCCGAATATGTGAAAAAGTTCGATAAAAAATACTTGAAAGTATTTTTTATTTAATTTTATATTTTGTTCAAATTTTGGCGGATGCGCCGGTGCGCATTAAATTAAACCGTCAATATAAAATCAACGGAAATTTCGATTGGTGTCTAATTAAGTCTTACTGCATCTACTTTTACCCGGAAATTATTTGCTATCGCAAAAATTGCTAATTAATAATTTAATAAATATTTTGTTTAATTTTTGGCGGATGCGCCAGTTCCTGCTACATTAAATCATCAATAAATTTTTTCGATTTTGCCTTATTGCATTCATCTTCCCCCGGAAATTGTTTGCTATCGCAAAAATTGATAATTGATAATTTCCGCGCACCGATGACATATAATGATAAATTCAAAACTTTTGCCCAAAAATAACGCTCGCAAAAGGAAACAAACCTGTTTACATAAGCAGCTTTCAGACGGCAATTTTCTCATCAGAAAAGCTCATATATAACAAAAGTTTCGCTCTGTCACAGCTAGTCGCAGATAATTTGCATTAATCATGCCATCAGAATTTATAAAGTATATAGTAAATGTGGAATACGGTTTATATGGAGATGCGAGAGGGTAACTAGGGTGAGTGAAGCAGGACAGGGAGTGGAATCGATAATCGGAGCCGCCCTGACTGCTTGCTGAGCCTGATAACTATCACGGTCACAGCGTGAGAAATATGACACAACACCTCTCTTCCGGATGAAAATGTGCACATTCTCTCACTTCGAGCCCACCTGAACCCCGCCATCAAACTGTCAGTCGGACTTTGCTAATCGATTATGGAATTTATACGGATTTTCGACCAATTTCGAAAAAAGAGAGCTTTAATAAAGCTCCTCGACTAACTAAAAAAATATTTTTCGCGGTGAAAATTATTTTTTCTAAAGTGGGTCAAAAATTATTTGACGGCTTAACAACTGTGTAAAAATATTTTTTATGCGGTGTACTCATAATGGGTGAGAGTTAATGAATTTTATGCATATGTTTGTGGAGGAAATGGCATTAATTTCGTCATATTTAAATTAAAAAGGTCGCGTCGCGGTTCGGTTGCATTTTTATTATAATAAATGTCTGAAATTCATTGCAGCCAAACAACAAGGGGATTATTATCCCGAATGCGTTTTTCCACAATTAATTATTGCAAATAATTGTGAAATAAATTTTGAAAATGCAGGTGCGCAAAAATAATTTATTTATGTATTAACTTATTTATTTATTCGTTTAAAAAAAAAATAAACTGTCACAAATATTTTGGAAATTTATCAAATTTGAAATAATAACATTGGCACTATTTAATAACTTTTATGCAAATTAATATTTTTCAAAAATTCAAAAAGCATCGTATTGCATACATCTGGGGCTTTCCAACAGTATGTCTACTTGTATATTTTATTACGTTTTTAATTATTTATTTTAAAAATTTATCAAATTTGAAATAATAACTTCGGCACTATTTAATAACTTTTATGCAAATTAATATTTTTCAAAAATTCAAAAAGCATCGTATTGCGTACATCAAGGGCTTTCCAACAGTATGTCTATTTGTATATTTTATTACGTTTTTAATTATTTATTTTGTAAATTTAATAATTTGAAATAATAACTTCGGCACTATTTAATAACTTTTATGCAAATTAATATTTTTCAAAAATTCAAAAAGCATCGTATTGCATACATCAAGAGCTTTCCAACAGTATGTCTACTTGTATATTTTATTACGTTTTTAATTATTTATTTTAAAAATTCATCAATTTGAAATAATAACTTCGGCACTTTTTAATAACTTTTATGCAAATTAATATTTTTCAAAAATTCATAAAGCATCGTATTGCATACATAAAGGGCTTTATTATAATAAATGTCTGAAATTCATTGCAGCCAAACAACAAGAGGATTATTATCCCGAATGCGTTTTTCCACAATTAATTATTGCAAATAATTGTGAAATAAATTTTGAAAATGCAGGTGCGCAAAAATAATTTATTTATTTATTAGCTTATTTATTTATTCGTTTGAAAAAAAAAATAAAAAACTGTCACAAATAATAAAACGAACAATTAATATGAAGTTGCGCTGAGGCGAAGGCAAATGCAAATCTAGAAACACAAAATTTCCAACAAATTAAAACTGTTCAAAACATATAAAATGAGAAATTAATGTAACCCATCTGTCTTGTCAGCCAAATCAGTTCGTGTGGATAAAACTAGGGCAGAAACGAGGAGGGATTTGTATTTATATTTTTCATCTAAATAAGCAAACATTTTCATTACGACTATTTTTCCACGAATTCAAAACCCTTGGAATGTTTTAATAAATTGCGGAAAGCGCAAATAAAAAAATCGAAAATATTTTTTTCATATTGGCTGAAATAAAATATTCAAGTAAAGTAATTAATTTTTGTTATTGTAGTAAATCTTGCTCCATTCAAAACCGTATCAAACATTTTAATTAAATCGGCGCCCGGACGAAAAAATAAAGGAGGGCAAAACCTACATCAGAAATGTTCATAGAAATAAAATAAAAGCAGAACATTATGTTTTACAATGTAAACCGGAGAAGTGCCATAAGGTCTCTACATGGAGCATCCTGCAGATTTATAACCCCCGAAAAATAAAATAAAATAAAACCAACGCGTACTACTACACTCCGATAGGAAATATTATTTATTTATTTATAAGTTTTTTTTTCGGCCAGGAATTATGGTCGCTATAATTCAATTTTGCTTGCCATGACACACCCATCCCTTATTTTTGTGACTTTGTGCAAAAAATCGTCGTCGTTTTTTTTTTATATTATCGTAAAAAATTTGAGTGAAAAGCGAAGCACGAGTAAATTAAAGGACATTGTATTGTTCTCAATAAGAAACTTAAATTAATTTTATCTGAATAGCAATAATAAGCTTCAGACTACTTACTGAAAATTTTGCATTCATAATTTACTTAGCAAAAAAGTTTTTTTTATTAAAACCAAAAATTTTAATTAGTTTTTTTCTGGCATTGTTTCTAAATTATTTATCCATTTTGTACACAAAAAAAATATAATAGTATTTTTGCAAATTAATATTTTTCAAAAATTCAAAAAGCATCGTATTGAATACATCAAGGGCTTTCCAACAGTATGTCTACTTGTATATTTTAATACGTTTTTAATTATTTATTTTAAAAAATCATCAAATTTGAAATAATAACTTCGGCACTTTTTAATAACTTTTATGCAAATTAATATTTTTCAAAAATTCAAAAAGCATCGTATTGAATACATCAAGGGCTTTCCAACAGTATGTCTACTTGTATATTTTATTACATTTTTAATTATTTATTTTAAAAAATCATTAAATTTGAATTAATAACTTCGCACTTTTTAATAACTTTTATGCAAATTAATATTTTTTAAAAATTCGAAAGGCATTGTGTTGCATACATCAAGGGCTTTCCAACAGTATGTCTACTTGTATATTTTATTACGTTTTTAATTATTTATTTTGAAAAGTCATCGAATTTGAAATAATAATTTCGGCACTTTTTAATAACTTTTATGCAAAGTAATATTTTTCAAAAATTCAAAAAACATCGTATTCTATACATCAAGGGCTTTCCAACAGTATATCTACTTGTATATTTTATTACGTTTTTAATTATTTATTTTAAAAATTCATCAAATTTGAAATAATAACTTCGGCACTATTTAATAACTTTTATGCACGTTAATATTTTTTAAAAATTCAAAAAGCATCGTATTGCATACATCAAGGGCTTCCCAACGGTGTGTCTACTTGTATATTTTATTACGTTTTTAATTATTTATTTTAAAAATTCATCAAATTTGTAATAATATCTAAATTAGCTTTAATCGATTTATTTAAAATTATGGCGGACGCGCCGTGATAAAAATAAATAATAGTCGTATTTAAATTATTAAACGCGGCTACAATTTAATTGTCACAATTTTGATATTTTAATTCTAACGGATTACGTCGGTTTGCATTTTAAATTCCAGCATATTTAAATAGCTTCGCAACTTAACTTTGATAATAACTATTTTAAATATTTATCTCAACATTTCGCGAAATTATTTAAAATTGTTGAAATAATTTAAATTATTATATGCTAATTAATTTATTGTTTAATTAAACACGGCAAATTATCCAACACAAACTAAATGTGGCTAATTTGCCTTTTACATGCTACAAAAGTTGGGGGTTTACCAAAATAGTGGTTATCTATCTGACCACATGTTTTAGTTTTACGTGCGATTACCAATGGTCGGCGGCAATAATCGTTTTATAGGATTCAATTGCCAAGGGAACACATTCATTTAATCAATAATTTCACTCAATTCTTGATGATAACCATCAATCTTCCATCGATTTTTCTCTAACCGGCATCACTTATCCAAATGAGATTCGCCGTTCGTGCTGACATCTCATAAAGACAAAGTTCAAAATAAACTTTTGCTATTATTTTCGAAACAATTCAATTTACATTTGGAAGACGGAATAGTAAGTGCATTTATTAGAAACAAAAAGTTTCGAATTTTTCGCGAGGAAAATTTAGTTGTGCCAATTTTTGCATCGTTACTGAAACTTTTTTTTTTTTAAATAAATTATTATTTGATAATATTAATTATAAATCAATTAAATAATTAACCAACTGATGCGGATGGTGTTTAATCAAAGTGAATTAGAAATTTCTAATCAAACTAGAGTGTGAAAATGAAATCAATCAAGTTGTTTGAAACAGAATCGGGCTTCTTGTGTTTGGACTGTCAGACCATGACTGGGAGTAATTTGGTAATTATCACATTGTCAATGTTGGATTAGGCCAGTGCCTGTTAGAAACAATGCATTCAATGGTCCATCTAGTTGACGATAGCTCGTCGCGGATTGCTGGTCACAATCTATCGATATAAATTTCATGCGTTAACTTATGGCTCTATTGTAACGCTAACCCACCATGAACCGCGAACTTCGCATCGTCCACCCATCCTTCCGCTATATAACCGTCAGATCCTGCAAAGTATCGTCGTCCATTCACCCACTTCCGGCAAGTCCTTGCTATGCCGAGACAGCTCGACTAATGGCCTCTCTCGGCCGAGATATTATATAATGCGCAAAATTCTGCTTGTGACGTCGGAAAGTTGTTTAATATATTTTTTTAAATAAATGTAAATATAGTTGTTTACAAAGCGTTCGTAAAATTTGCAAAAATTCGATTAACTAGCTTAGTTATGAATTTTTAACGGACTTTTTCGACATTTTTTATAAAATCCCGTTTTTAAAATACAAATAATTTTTTTGTAATTTAATTTGTAATTTTGTTATAAAGATTGCTTGTTGTTTTAACAGATAAAATCATCAAACACCTTATTTTCCCCACCAAATCCCGGATAAAAAATTAATTTATTAGTTAAAATTTTGGTGGATGCGCCGCGCAACAGCAAATCGCGCTAAATATTCTGCTTGTGACGTCGAAAAATTGTTTAATATCTTTTGTTTAATAAATATAAATATAGTTGTTTACAAGGCGTTCGTAAAATTTGCAAAAATTCAATTAGTTTCTTAGTTATGAATTTTTAACGGACTTTTCGACAATTTTTTTCAAATCTTTTTTTAAAAATACAAATACTTTTTTTTTAATTTATTTTCTGATTTTTATATGAAGATTATTTGTGGTTTTAACAGATAAAATCATCAAACACCTTATTTTCCCCACCAAATCTCGGATAAAAAATTAATTTATTAATTACATTTTTGGTGGATGCGCCGCGCAACAGCAAATAAACCTCGCGCTAAATATTCAAGTGCATTTCGCTCAAGTTGCATTTTGCATTTAGTTGAAATCCATTTAAATAAATAAAATTGCAGTTTGCTTTGATAAATTACAGACTATTCTTCATTTCGAGCATAGTTTAAATGCAAAGCTTAGTAACACAATATCAACTAATTATGTAAACTTATAAATATCATATTTCAGCGGATTTAAATGCGGATATTGAAAGGCTTACTTTAGTTGTATTTAAACATTTTCATAATGTTTATAGAGGTAATTAATATTAATTTCGTTCTGCGCTGCAATCGAAGTGGTTTCCACATTTACGGAAAATATTTCACATAATTGGAATTATAGTTAATAATCCGCTTTTAGCACTCCGAATTGTAAAAGTATAAAATTAATTCAAAAATAAATTAATTAGTGGCGCAAAAACTGGACAAAAGATCAAATAAGAGCTACCTCTTAAAATATTTCTGATAAAGTGTCTATTCAACTTCTCAAGTAGCATAAGTGGTCTTCAGCAGAGCTTTCGCGTAAATAATGAATTTTGGTGCAGATTTTCGATTGCGATTTATTTGAATTAGCCGGACATAAATTTGGTAAATTCGTTCTTCAAATAGAAATGCGTATACAAATTATTTGCATTCAATTAAGGGCTGATATATAAATTATACATGCAAAAATGATGTAAATGTGGATGACACAGACCCACGGATAATTGCATTGCCACAAAACATGAACAGCTATTAGAATTATTTGTCTATAATATTTTATCAGTTTTGGCACGTTTTGGCGTGGCGGAGAGCTGCGCCATAATATAAATTATATTTTGCACAATATCACATGTGAAAACATTGATCAATTGCACACAATGGAATCTCACTGTATACAGCGAGATATACTACTATACAAAAAAAAAAAAAAACGAGCGTACGCGCGATTGTATTTTTATTTATTGAATCATTTTTTCGCAAATTTTTTTTTCCGTGTGCACCGCGACACCACGTAGTTAGATGAGTTATTATTTTGTGGATCAACAATTTGCACGGGCTGGGAATTTCCCAACCGCGACCGGATCCGTTGCCTTTTTTTTCTTTCTTTCAGTTAACAAGCACCAAACTATTTACTTTTCCCAGCAAATTGAAATCGAATCGCGGCTGGAACTTTGAAAAGGCATTGATTAATTTCATTTTTCAGTTTTAGTACTCATATTTGCTTTGAGGTTGAATGCAAATAACCAAAAGTTTGATCAGTAATTAGATTTAAAAAATCGTTTCTTAAAAATTTGATTTTTTCCCAAGAAAAAAAATTTTTTTTTGCTGTTTTTTTTCAACTTTTTGCAAAGCTTATTTGTTGTTCTACTAGAGAAAATTATTAAACTTTTTAATTTACAATTCAAACTTGGAAATAAAAATTTATGAAGTTATTTAAATTTTTGGTGGATGCGCCGCGCAAATACAAATAATTCGCCTGCTAAAAATTGAGCTGCATTTTCTTTAAGGTATATTTTTATACATTTGTAACTAGTAAAAATCTACCATAATTAAGTAAAATTTTCCTAAATTTTGCAATAAATACAACGCAGTGAAATAAACTTGAAAATAATTTACTGAAAAAGCGTGCTGCGTTTGTGTATTATTTTTAAACCGACAGCTGAATGCTAATAACGTAAATGAAAGGCTTCTTTTACGACCCCTAGGGTTTTAAGATATACGCTAATGGGTCGACATAAATAAGATGTAAATGGTGGCCGCTACCCCTTTTTATTGCACCCTCTTGCATGTCAACGTAGCTTTCTTGCCGAAATGTTTTTGCATTATTTTCAAATAAAATAATATTGCATCGAAAACATTTTGCTGTTGCGTAAAATACGTTGATTTAGTCAAGGATCGTGAAATAATGCTGGTGGTAAATTGATTTGATAACACGAATTGGAAAGTGAGGGCTATCGGAATTGGCTTGCAAGACGCGTATACTGTAAAGCACTTTACTCGACAGACTGAAAGCTACCATTTTTTTCCACTGCTTTTTCAGTTTTTTTCCCTTTCAGTTGAACCGTAAAAACAACTTGAATACTAATCGCTTAAATGTATATTAACTTTCAAACAAGTTTAAAACTATAAAGATTTAACGATTCGCTTTAATTTCACCTCTTTCTCCACATAAATACTTCTAATTAATTCAAACTACCGAAAAGTTTATTAACTTATAAATGTACTAATTTTACAGCGAAATTTTAATTAAACAACTTTCCATCAGCAATTGATAGTTTTAATCTTTCCGAACAAAACATCAAGTGCGCTGAAAAAAAATTAGTTTCCGAACTTTTTTGTCTTAATTCAGTATTTGAAAAGTTGTGTACAATGCAAATACATATTTTGGTAGCTGAAAATAGAACAAAAAACTTGTAATAATAAGTTATAAGTTATAATTACATAGAAAGGGCAAAAAGTTTTTGACAAAGTTTCCTGGCGCGAGTTTGCAGAGAATACTGAATAGGCACTTTCTTCCTCTTCTTTACATACATATAGATAATCTTTTCAAATCTAAATTTAATTGTAGCTACGTAAACAAGCTTTCCATCAATATCTCAAATTTTTTATTATGGTCTGGTTAAATCACTTTATTTTTGTTTTAAAAAAAAATTATTTTCAATTTTATTTCGACGACAAATAGAAAATAATCCAATTTCCCAAACTAGTTTTAATTGTGGTGGATGCGACGGTGCGACTCTTATGATTGATCCGAAAAATGGCCAAATGCACATTGAATTAAATAGATTAGATTTTAAAGAAATGTAGCTTAGCAATCTCAGATGTAGCTTTTTCAAAGTTCAATAAGTTAATCTGATTTTCTGCACCAATCACATTTGTCGAAAACTTAGTCTTGCTTTTTCAATCCGAGTTCGTCCCGACTTGAGTATCGCCAATCAATCTCTTTAGCGGCACTTATCAAGGACTGACGTTCCCTCGACCAGGTTTGTTTGGTACACGTATGAAAATCAATATAAAACAATTATTTTTCGTCCAAAGGGTGCAATAATCGCCTCCCCCGAAAAAATTGATGGACATTGATGGGAAATCGCCGATTGTTTTCTTGATTGTTTTCGAGCGGTGTGCTTTTAATAAATTTTTCAACGAACTTTAATATCTAATTTTAAACAAAAGAGTATTTTATTTAAACCCTCTCAAGTGCTAGCAATTGAGATTTCGAAGCGTTTGAAAAGAGCAACCGTATAACACACACACCACAACTTTCAATTTAATTTATAAACACATTCATTTCGAAAGCTCTTTAGTATGTTTTTTTCTTCCTTAGCGAACTTTATTTGTGTGAGCCTCTGCAATTGAAAAGCTAATGACATAGGAAATGAACCCAGTTACAGATTGGAATCCTTGTGCTGCTATAAGTGGTGTAGCGAAAACAACAGTAAAGATCCTTCTTGCAAAGAAAGGGGGACCATCGAACAAATGAGAGTCGAATTGATTTTCTTGGTCAGTCATTTGTCTCTCGATTCTGTGTTGTATTAGACACCCATTGATTAAGTGCGTAAATCTTGAGCCAATTTTACTCGGAGTAAATTTGTTTTGGAAGAAGAAACGGTGGAAGAATAGAAGATATAAGCGTTTTCTGATCGGATTATCATTTTAGAGGCCAAATAGAAGATATGTACAGAAAATCACAAATTTATTCTAAGGAGGAGCCAAACAGGAGCTTTTTAAAAATTTAAATTTTTTGGTGGAGGCGCCGGTGAAAGAATAAGGAATTTTATATCTGAGGCAAATTAGGCGATCATTTATGGTGTTGATGGTTAAAATGCATGTTAGGAATTATGAATATTGCGATAATTAATTTAATAGATCAAGCGTGAGGGTTGGTTTTGGGGCAGATATGGAAATAGTGGTAATATCACTTTCTCTGTCTAGCAGATGGTCTGGAGGCGACCCTTGATAATCTCAAGCAATTAAACTAAATTACTCCAAAACATTATTTGTGATGCTATAACTCAAGACTGATGCTGCTACTACAACTAGTACACATATCGCAGATAATTGCGAAAGTTTCGCTAATTAAAATAGCGAAACAATTTTATTGGTCTGAATAAGGAACTTTTCGCGGTAGCACGGAAAAATATCTAACGCTGAAAATATTTACTTTGCATTAGAATACAAGATAAAAGTTTGCCGGGAAATAACAAAAAAAAGAAACCCGAAATGTTATATTGGATAATTTTATTTTGGTATTCATGCTACACACCCCCGAAGGAAAATACCAGTTCGGGGTTTGTGCACCTTATGAAAATTTGCAATTTAAAAATCGAGAGTTATTTTGTTTGCACTCTCACAGTGTTATTTGCATTTTAAGATGTAAATAGAATGGGGATTTACATGACGAAGATGTGCAGGGCGAAAAAATGATGAGTTTCTGACGCGGTAATATTTTATACCGCTATCAATCAAATTTTTCCAAAATTCCCAATAAAGCATAAATTATTCCGTATTAATTAAACTAGCTTGTCAATTAATGAATTTATATCTAGACGACTAAATAAATAAATATGGACAGGTAGGCCTCCGAGTATTGTAAATTTACACAATATCAATATTCGCAACTTTATTTTGCATACAAACTTAATGAACCGATGTTTATCACTAAATGCACTATAAATTATAAAATATCCTGCTGTCGAATTATTTAAAATATTTAAACAATATTCCTGATGCAGAAACGCTAATTAAGTCGTGTTCAAGTACAGAATAGAGAAACTTGCCTGAAAGCTCGGAGAGCTTTCGTGATTTATTGAGCGTCAATCTAATTGGTATATTACGGTACTGTGGTTTTGCATCCTTTCGTGCTTCCTCTTTTAATTCCTACGATGTGCAATACGGAAAATATTTTTCGGAAAAGCATTATTATATTTTGCGTGAGGCAATTTCGAAGGCCAAGACACGCGCAAAAATGCGAATTCAATAGCCGCACAATATGGGCTACATTGGAAAAGTTTGTTATAGAGGAAAAGTTATATGAAAAGAATTCACTTATAGAACGTCTGTCCACATAAAAAAAAACTTGCACCTTTTTTAATAGGAAAAGTCGCAAGATTAAGCATTATTTTTCGCCGTACGTACAGTTTGGGTAAAGGCGGCGCGCCCCACTTCGAAAATTAATTTCTCATCTATTATTTGGGGAATTTTATTGGAAAAAGTGGAATTTGATGCTTTGGTATCTATGTTACTTAGAAATTTAATGAAAACATTAAACATTTGGGAACTTTTTTTTAAAACGACAAAAGCTCGGGTAGATGTTTGATTTTGAAAACTAACTAAATTTTTTTTTTTTTAAACATTTATTTATCTAGATTTTACATATTTTTTTTTTTGTAAAGTACTTGTTAGTCTTTTAGGCCTACATTAGAGCTACCCCCAAAAAATTTTCATTCAAAAATCTTGGTAAATTAATTAATTATTAATATTTATTCATCTAGCGCCCAACATGTTTGAGGCCGGAGCGTTAGGCTGGAGCGTTAGGTTAAAGCGTTAAGTTGGCGCGTTAGGTAGGCGTGTTAGGCGGTCGCGCATGCGCAGTAGCTACCATCCTACATCCCTGCCAAACTATACCAAACAAAAATAAAATTGGGAGGCCTCAAGGCTTGTATCCAATCAACGTAACCCTGCAGACAAAACTTTTTATTGTTGAAGCGAAGTCTGCAATTAGGGACGTGCTGACAACGCATCGGGATGATTTTGAGACAGCAACTGCAACCGGAATAACAACACATCGAATAATGTTTATCTTTTTCTCAATAGAGAGGATAATTCAATGGTTATTTGTCCAGTAAATTACTTTTACAATATTTTCATGTGGCATGCGTGAGCGCTTTTCTCGATTCTTTAGAAAATTATTAGCAATTTTGTGCGACAACATGTAATTTAGCGCTTTCAGGAAAATCGTGTCCTGAAAATGTTGAGCATAGCGAAATTGATTTCACTAATTAACATTAAATATTGCCGAGATAGAAATAATGGCAGGGAAATTATTTGTCTCATGTGGTCTTCTTGGCAGAATGGGAGCGGTTCAGTGCCAAGAGAAGAGCAGTAATTCCTGCTATCTGTATAATAGAGATTACAGTTTCAGTGTAGTGGATGTACCATTCATAACCAGACCGAACATACATGGAATTTCGTCGTCCGGCGGATAAATAAATTGACTTGTTGAATTTTTAAACAAAACTACTGCATTTAAATCGAAATGAAAAGCATATTCAATTAAATAAACCATTGGTGCCTTGATGGAAGGGAAAAACAACCCCCTTTTGTATTGTATAGTGCCTGTCAAGCGTCCATCAGCCGCATGGATTTCAACTATTCATCAACAGTTTTCAGACACTAAAGCAAAGAATACCTTGTGCAAACCTTAACAATCTTGCCAGATTAACACTGAAGTACACACAAACAAAAAGCGTGCTATACTTTCAGTTTTAACGTGTCATTTTTTCTTTTTTCGAGCATGCAGATAAAAGAAATCTTTGTTCGCGCGCCCGTTATTTTTTTCCTCACCAAGATATTTTTTGCAAGAAAAATGATGATAATTCTAGAGGGATGTGATACTCGTATGAGCTTGTCACGTTTAAATGGAGAAAATTTAATTTGGGAGTTGTAGAGTATTTTTCAGGCGGATTTTATTTTTTCCCTGAAGAGCTTTTAGACAAATTTGTTATTTTGCACTATTTTCTTTTGTACTGTGCTTACCTTTTAATATTGGAAGATTGATTGATTTTCGCTGAGAGCTTTTTTGTCTTCAATTTATTATTAATGGAATTTTAATAATTAAAGTGGAGGACAATTTTATTTTAAAAAAGCGGCTCTATTAGTTTGTTGTAAATAATTAATTTAATATAAATATAGAGTAGTAATTAATTTACCGATTTTTTTAAGCGAGCTTTTAGACAAACTTTATTTAATTTTTTTTTAGGCTTTTTGCGCAATTTTTTTGTTATAAAAGTGCAATTTTTATTAGTTTATAAAGTAGAGCTTGTAAACAAATTTATCTAGTTTGTTTATAAGTGCAAGTTATAAACTTTCCATAATAAAATTCAACTGAAAGGCAAATTATTAATGAATCCTAGTCGCGCAATGTAATCACATCAAAAAAAAGCGCCCTCAAACCTTTTACCTATTTATTCGAAAAGTCTTCAGGCAAAGCTCCCGTTTTCCCCTTTTTTAATCAGCGCATTGTAATTTGGGTTTTTGAATTTTTGTTTTAAAAAAAGTTAATTAAGTAAAAAAGCTCCAATAATTATTTGAGCTTTTGGGCAAATATTTTGTTTAGAGCCAACATGAATTAGTGAGCAAACAGCCACTCAACACATTCATCCTTTTATGCAAGAGAAAAGCGTTGCAGAATTTTTCACACGTATTTGTTTCAAAGAGCTTTTTAGGCAAACCGTCTATTTTGCACTATCTTCCATTGAAGTGCCTTTTGCATTAGAAATGTTGACGTTCGAGCAAAACCACATGGTTGAAATAGATGCATCGAACCGGTACAATATTTGTGCTTTTATGCTTAGTGGAGAGCTTTCAGGCCAAATAATATTTCCAATCGTTTATTGGCGCAAATTTTAAGTGATTCTTTAGACAGGATATTTCCAGTCGTGAGCACTATTTCGTGTCGAACTAGGACCTGCATTAGCAAACTTAGTTCCGGGCTGTAATTAGTGGGTAAATGTCCATTCAAAAAAGCCGTCGTCCCTCTATACTCTAAATGTAAGGCCTTGGAATAAGATGACTGCAATTAGTGGCAAGCATCAGAGCATTGTATTGTTTTGAAACTTGTGGCCAAGGATTAGTCACAGCGTTGCGATTAAACTAAACTCTATCAGGTTTGCCCCATCTCTTCTTTGTCCGGAAATAGTTAATTTTGGATTAAGAACTTTCAGTGCTAAAGAGAATTAAATAGCAATTATTTCCATGATTCCCCAATATGATCATTTATTGCTAAATATCAAAAGCAATACCGTAAATATTTTAATTAGCGCTAACTATTAAATTAAAAAAGTTAAAAAATTATTTGCCGGCAGTAAGATTCGAACCCGGCAAGATAATTTGCCGGTCGAGCGCTTAAAGAGATGTTACCGCTGCTAGAGGTAAGCAGCGCTCAAGTATTGCAAGTTGCCTATCGCGGCAACAAGCGCTCAAGTGTGACAAGTTGCCTATCGCGGCAACAAGCGCTCAAGTGTGACAAGTTGCCTATCGTGGCAACAAGCGCTCAAGTATTGCAAATTGCCTATCGCGGTAACAAGCGCTCAAGTATGGCAAGTTGCCTATCGCGGTAACACGCGCTCAGTCGCCTTTCAGCGCTCCTCGGTTTGAATCTCAGTGGCGCCAAATAATTTTTTAAATTAGTGTGAACTATTTGAATCAATATTGCCGAGATTCAATTGATGTGTTAACAATATTGAGCTTGGGGCGGTCGCATTAAATAGTTTTCGGCAAACGGTTCTAAACAACCAAACCCCTAATTGGTTTCTCAAATACAATATATGTTGAACCACATCAAAAGCCCCTCATTCAAGATTCAATTAAAATGTGAAACATGCACCCATCCATATTTAACAATATTTCGGATATAAATAGCATTGATTTTTCCCTTCTTCACCGCGCTATTGATTTATCGGCGATATAGCGGGAGTTAAGTGGCTTATATTGTATTGTTTTAATTTGCGCTATTGAAATAGTGGACCCAAAAAACCGAATGAAAAGCGATATTAATCAAATTGTATAGCAGTTTTCGTGAGTTCATGCAGATAGACACAATTTGCGAGTGACATATTCCATTTACAGGCCTTCATAAATCCTAGCGGCAGACAGAGTCGATAAATATGTATGAAATATGCCGACCACAGAAAACGGCTTCTTATAATACGATTTTCGCGTGCACATTTATAATTTCCATCAAGCTAGCGCTCTTTGCATTTTTTACATATTTAAAACAGGGGCGCCGCAGTTGGGGCTAAATATCCCGGTGCCCCCGCGCAGTCGGCGCCCATGCTTAAAAAAAATAGTTTTCGCCCCAAACCAGCTCGAATAAATCAAAGTTTAAATTATATCATTAATAGATGATTACACGTTCGTGAAACTATTCACAGCAAAGTGTTATTGTAAGAAGTTGGGCGCGTCTTTGTTGCCTAAGACAATGCGAAAGCGCCCACGCTTCCAAGAAAATATCAAATTAATTTAGGACAATTTGCAATTAAACTTGACAAGGTAAAAGCGCAAAGCTATACGATATACGCGACGTCTCTTGTCTCAATTTGGCGTTACATAACAATAGCCATTAATCACCATAGTTGGATATGACATCAAAATTCTCGTATTTGATCAACATCGAATCACGAGGTTTTTTAATTATCATTACCATGTATTTGTCAGTCCAATTTCAATCGTGAATAATTAACGCAATATTTGTTAACATTAAAAAAAAATTTTTGGCGCTTGGATCTTGAGCGCTACGTCACCAAGACTTTGATGCTTAATATTCATTTAGAATTTTACTTTTAACTTTTTTCCCGCCAAATTTAGACCGAAAATAATCGCGATAAGCAGTAAGCATCTGGTGATGGAAAGGATATGAACGAAGTGACTGAAAAAGGAGCAAGCAAAGCTGAAAATTAATTAGTTGTTAAGCTGAAAATTTATTGGCAAGTCCAGCAAGAAGACGACAAATGGAGAAAATGGAGAACATGATTATAAGAACACAACATGTAATATTAGGCAAGCAGGTTTGTTCGGTAATGATTTTGGAGCTGTTGCTAATGACTGGGGCGGGGGCGCTGGCTATTTGCTCGGTCTGCGTCTAGGGAGCGCGCCATCTTGTTCTTTAAAGGCTTGATGACGTGTCATTAGGCGTCGTCGATAAAATGGAGGATATTTTCAAATTAATTAAGTTTTCTATGGAATTAATTGCAAACTTGTTTTGATGTTTACTCGTTGGCAACCGCACAGTTTAGTGTTTAGATTTAACGTGTATATATGGATAGCAATTAATTAATTTCCAGCTGGCGAGTGTCTCTCGTAAAGTCTCCAATTTAATACCGAAATTTATATTAATTCTCAAACATATTTCGAATTTATTTAAAATAGCTTTAGGCAAAAATTGTGAAGAGCGCTATCCCGCCAAAAAAAAACCCATTGAAAAATAGCGCAATAAATCTGCACTAAATCGATCTAATTGGCCCCATAGAATTCTCTGCAGAAAAATTAAACTTTCAAAAGTTGGAAAAAGTCATGTAATATATTGCAAAACGCTGTGTTCCAGTTTCTTGTTTTCTTGGATGGCTTTTGGACCATCTTTCAATGGCGACTTTCTCTCATATCTTTGCGCTCGTGCATTTTGCAGTTTTTGCTTGGTTGGTCGAGCACTAGTTATATAAAACTCGGTATACTATTTTTTCTTTTTTTTTTTTTGGTTTCGCTACGTGTGTGTCGTATATTTTCTCACGGCTCGATGCTCTCTGTTTTTCTAATGTGTGTGTCTAGTAAAAGTATTGGGGATAATGGATGAAGAAGTTTTCCGCCAGAATTTATTTATTTCACATAATATCGTTGTTTTTGGAAAAGTTTTCAAAAATAAAAAGCGCGCCAATTGTTATTCGATAAGTTTAAATACACAATCGCTTAGATGCGCGCCAACTTCCGCAGCCACTTGTTTTCTATTTACATTTTTCCGAACTCTGGCTGAACTTTTTTGCCATCATAATATAAAATATGGATTTTTCGGATACAATGCAGCTGACGGAATTAAAGCCGTAGAAAACGTCATCCGTTGATTGGCTTCGCAAAATTTAATCTGTCTCGAATTTTTGTACATAATTTTATCTAGTTTGCTTTTCGAATATAATGGGAGCTGAATTTTGTACTAATGGATTTTTTGATGCAAGCAAATCTCTGAGGTATATTGTATATAATTTTGTTCTTCATTAGATTATTGTAATCGGAGGCACAGCGCGGCGTATCAGCGTCGGGAACATAAACTCATTAAAATGATGAATACATCTTGTATATTGTAACAGAAAACCTTTGAGAATTGGTGTAGCATTTAGGCAGAAGCCGAATTTGCTGCGCAAACGGACAAAAATTTGAATAATTTGAATTGGCGCGCTTGGCGCTTGGAGTGGCGCGCTTGGCGCTTGGAGTGTCGAGTGGCACGCTGATGCGCAGCCTGATGCGTAGTCCAATAAATTGGCTGACTGATAAATTTATTAAAAGTTATTTATTTTATAAAAAAATAATATTAAAAATTCAATTTGCACTCAAAATTCAAGCAAAGCTCTACCACATTCGAGAGCGAGTTAAATATCAAGTATTAATAAAGGTTAATTGAAAATTGAATCTGCAAAACACCATATTAGTCCAAATACGGCATAATCCTTATCAAGCAAGTGCAAGTTGAGCTTTTAGCGCGAAAGCGAGATTTGCGTTGCATCGATGAAAGTGCATCACGTACATCGTTATCGAAGGTACAAGTTTTCATTATATGGCTAGCTATTATCTCCTTCACTCATCTAAAGTTAAAGACGCTTCTAAGCTCAAAAACTACTTCACTTTATAGTACTCGTACATATATACCCAATACCGTCATTATATCTTTTCATATTATACACTCCATTTTTTTCTTTCGAATTAATATTTATAACGCTCGCGTATCGTAAAAGGTCCGACTTTAATGATTGATATTTTGCTTTTAAAAAGGAAATTTCGTATTTTTTTACTAGCGCAATGAAAACGTAATAAAACTTTTATGTTTGCAATTTAATTACTATGTATTATCAAAGTCAACAAAAAAATCAAATTTATTTCGCTGCTTGTTGTTTTCCAAACAGAAGCGACAAATTTAATTAACGATTTCCTAAAGCAAATAGTCGCTTTTGTTCATCCAGCTCAAAAAAATCGATTGTTACAACTAATTTAAAGCCGATATTACACGGCGCGCCAAGCCACAAGCCAAGCGCTAAGGCCACACGCCAAATCCAAGCGCCACTCCCCACCTAAACTCTCAAAGCTAGTCCGCCAGACAAATATTTACAATACTAGCGCTCAAGCATGGTCAATATTTAGTTTGGCCGACTGCTTTTGGCCGAAAAGGTAGAAAAATATTTTTTAGACAATAAATCGCCGCAATAATTTTATTATCAAATTGTTAAGAGACAAAGCAGTTGTTTAAATAATTTAATTAATTAATTGTGCGCGCTTCCTTTTAATTTTGCCAGCATTTTTAAATCTAAGTCTTTTGTAACGTAATCAACTAATTTAATTTAACTTCCACGTGAAGCTAATTAAAGTATTATCATGCACTATTAAAAAATTAAATTTGGAACAAAACGGAATTTTTTTGTTAAAGTGCGCTATATTTTTCTTTTGATGTCGTAATTTTTTTCATTCTTTGTATGAACATTTTTGGTATTTTTAGCATCACTGCGACATATAATAAACAAGCTTATAGTGCATTTCAGGACGAAGAGGAGAATTGATGGAGGACACGGACTATTAAGAAAAGAAAGTATCGGGTCGCTGGAAAAATAAAGTTATATACAAAAATACAATGTTATAATCAAAGAGCGGGTCACATTTCTTCGGCCTATGAAAGTGTCGTCATATCTTATTCTGAGTATAACTTAACTATCCGAAGTTCCGACCTCTTTTTTCCTTCAGCATCAGGATCCTCTACCCTGAAACTATCGATCTGAAATCAGCTTTTTTCATTCCGATATACGGGGTGTTTGCTTTTTGCCGCAACAAATAGGAGCAAGTTCATTTTCGAGCGATTCAGTTTAATATAAGTTTCGTTTCATTTTCCGTAAATAACAAAAGAATGCTTTTTTATATTCGTTGTTGCGTTTCATATATGTAGCAGCAATTTTATATGAGACAATTTCGTCGTGTGCAACTTTTATACTATAAGTATTTTTGTTCTGAGATGTTGGTATTTTTTGTGCGCCCTTTCTTCTCAAACAAGAAGGAGTTTCATTTGCGGCAAAAACGATCCAGCAGCTGCTAAATTGATCTTTTCTTTGCTAGGAAATGTATTACCTTTCCTACGATTATTTACGAGTGTATGGGAAATAATTTGAATTATGAGCTTTTTTAATATTTTTGAAACATTTATTTTGATGAAATTAATTTTTTTACTATCAAAATTAATTAAATTTACTTTTCAATTAATTTTGCAAATTTAATTATTTTTATTTTGTTCAACAAATATTTTTTTTTGTATTAAAATTAATTAAATTATTTTGTTTGCCCAAAATTTCGTACAAAATTAAATCAAACTGACTGGCACACAATCTTTTGCTTTGTTTCTTTTAAAACTCACAACTATCTGATATGGTTTTTAAATATGCCGGAGGCGCAAGTTGGAAAACTTCGCCAATAGAAAACTGCAGAAACAGCTGGAAAATTAGCAAACTTTTTCATGTGCATGTAAATGACGGCGTGCACTTGATTCTAACGAATTAAGATAAATTCGAAAATAATTCGCCAACTACAAAAAAATATATCCGAAAATTTTTATTTAGCAAGATTATCATAATTTTTGCTTAAAAGCTCGTCGTTAGACTGCGAAAAAGCTCAGGGACAAAAAGCATCGTGAAAAAAGGCAGCCACCGGGCAGAACCCAAGAAATATGGGCAATTAAGAATATTAATTGTTCTCTATACGGGCTTGAAATGAAAGGGAAACCGTCGTTTATTACCAGATTTGGACCGGGCCAGAGCTTTTGCATGCTTTTGTGTTCTTATAAGTAAAATATCATATTTACAAATGGGATTTGTGTTTATCAAACTGCCGATCCATTGCAACGAAAATAAGAATCGCTGAAAAGAGCAATATTTATTACAAACTTTTTTTTCTTCTGGAGGAGCTTTCACGACTGCAAAGGGACACTTGTGCTTCTCAGGCCGCAAGCTTTAAGATGTACTAGAGATCGTCTAGACATAAATTTGTTACAAATTCAGTGAGAATTGTACGGTTAAGCAAGAGGGATTTGCTGACTCGCAAATCGAACTGCAGCTTTTTGTTATTACGTTTCAGGATCTGGTTTTTTTTTTTGGTATTTGGATTAATGAGAGAATTCTGACATTTTTGTAAACGACGAAGAATTTCGTATATTAAAATGTTTTGTAGTCGAAAAATAAAAAAAGAGTCCCAAATTTTTTTAACGAGCTTTTAACAAAGAAGACTCCCGTCCCCTCCGCCAAATTTTAAAATTCGTGTGCGCCTTACGGAAAATGTGTCTGGTTCATTACTTTTTACAGCTTCTTGGCAAAAAAAATTATATTTAATTTAATTATGAACGAAATAAATAAAAAATTGACTGTTCGTAAAAATATTTTGTATCAAACGTAAAATGTGGCATGGCAAACAAAACACGCAAATCTGCGAGAGAAAGGCTATTAATATTGCAAGAAAAGTTATTTATTTTATTTTTTTCGTGGTGGTTCGGTCTTTGCAATAAATTGCTATAAAACTGAGAGCAGAGTGTAGAATAAGCCATTAATTCTGGGCATAAAAATTGGAGTGCACGCTGTGGTCCTGCGGCACTCTATAGTCTAAAAAGTGGATGCGTAATTGATGAAAATAATTAAGGCGCTAAACATCCACCACCAGATTAAAAATAGAGAAATAATTTGTCCGGTCCAGGTTTTCGGTAATTTAGTAGAGATTGCATATTTCGCGGTTTGCCCATAATGATTGTTTGTGGTCATATGTGGTTTGAGGTTGAGCGATAAATATTTCATGCTACTCTCCCCAAATTATCCGGCATTCGTACAAAATGTTGATTTATTTCAATTGTTGTTCGTTATTATTAATAGGGAATTTATCACATCGATATGCCGTAGGACTCTATTTATAATTCCCACGATCATTCCAATCTCTGACGGTTGCCGAATATTTATAACGAATTTATCGCACATCCACTTCATACAAACTAATTTTTGCTAATTAGATTGTTTTTGTATGTGTTTGTGTTTAATTAGAGAATTTAAATGCGATGCAAATTATAACCACTGTTTCGCTTTATTGTCAAAACTTGCTAAATTATTTACCAAATTTTATTGCCGTTCATTATTCATTTAACTATTGACTGGTCGTATAAAGCCAAATCATTATTTTCCAAAATTGAATACAATCGTAAAACAATAGTTCCATCATTATTATAAAATCCGATCAAACATGTCCGAAACATTAAAATAAAATCAATATGTGGTCAGTTATTCAACACCAAAATTTTGGTCAAAATTGCTCAAAAAAAATTTTAAAAAAATTGCAAAAATTGAAAATTACATGTTTTCGAAAATAATGTACAAAACTTTTGAGATTTGTTTAGAAAATACCAGAAAAAATCGTTGAAAAGTATTTTTCTAAAATAATTTTACTATTTTTACTAATTATTAAGTTTTCAAAATTTTAAAAATTTTAAAAAATCCTCAAAATTAAAAAATTAACGTAAATATTTCTTATTAATCCAAAAATTTTCAAAAATTGCATTGTTATAACTTATTAAATAATTTATATATCGAAAAAAAAATGCCACTCTTTTTAAAATTATTTCTCTTTTAAACGCTCCAAAAAAATAATAACTGTCAATTTTTTTGCAAATTAATTTATTTTTTGGGAATATATTTTGGCGCCCCAGCTTCTAATAAAAAAAATTTGCTCTCAATACCATCCAAACTAAAATAATGGCCATTTATTGGATTTTAATTTTGTTGCTAAATTAATGAAATCGAGTCCGTTGATTTAAAATCCTTTAAAAATCAATGTTAACGCCGTTGTAAAGTGTTTTTATAGGCTCGATGCGATATAAATAAAACTTATACAAGGCGTGAATGTCGTTAAAATAATTAAAATATCGCATGCAAACATTTTTCGTTCGTTTATAAATATCGCTAATCTGAATATGTCGAGTATTATGTTTATCTAAATGAAAAATGCAATGCAAAAATAAACCCATTCATTTTAGTGCGGCTTCAAAATTTATGTAACTCATTAGAATAACAAATTGAATATTATTTTGCGAATTTTCTACATTCAGACATCGCTAAGCTGCCTTGTGGGGATTTATGCGATTAGTGCTAAAAGCGAACGAAACATTTATGACGAAAACAAATAAACAATAGCAAATTGGAATTTAATCATTTTAATAATAAAATGTATGCACAGTTCAGCTGGAGCGAAAAAGGGAGAATAAATAAATTATTATTTAGCCGTAGGGTAAATTAACTGATGACCCAGCAAAAGCTCATCCTGAAAGCTTTTTCTTTAAAAATTGCTGCAATTGCTTTATTTGTTTGCAATTCTATCTTTATTGGCAAATAATTTTATTAATATTTACATCTATAATGAAAATATATAGTTTATTTTATTGATGGGTGAAAGTTTTTTTGAAAAAAGCGCAGTAGATTTTCTAATAATGATTTTTACAAATTTGCGATATTTTAAATGCCTAAAAACGCTGTTTAGCGCCTTATGAATAGTGACGTCACAAATAACCTCCAAGCAAGCTGCGTTTTTAACCCCTCTTTAGTTAAAAAGAAGAGTGGGCTAAAAGCACTCGCTGTTAGGAGGCTATATGTGACGTCACTACTCGTGTGGCGCTAAAAAGCGTTTTCACAAATATAAAACAGTGCAAATTTCTAAAATCATTGTTATAATTTAATTTGTTTTAAAGTGAATTAAAAAAAAAAATTAAAGTTGTATTTTTATGAGCAGTTAATTGGCTCAACTCCCTCCCAAGATAATCACTGTGAAATGAAAGCTTTATTTGAAATCTACATCTGTTACTCAAACTTTATGCAATCTTGGCCTTTCCAACGATTAGACTAATTATTTTATAATAAAATCTGATAGCCGAGTAATTTATTTTAATTTGCCAACTTCACTTTATCAAATTTATTTTTTCATTAAACCCCCGCAAAAAAAATTAAATCACGCTCCATTTATTAAAATTACCACACAAACATCGACGAATAACTGACTGATAATAAAGTCTCTATTCGAGTAAAAATAGCGTATTTTTTTATTGGATAGATCTCCTCCACTTTTCCATTCTAAAGTGATTTAAGGACGAGCGACATTACACATCCTCTTGTATGTATATGTTGCTGCTTTCAGACTGGAAACCAAATCAACAAAGAATACACGTATATAAAACGCTTCAACCTGCCTTATAATATTACAGTTCAAACAAGCCCTTTCAGCAGGAATCTTCATGTAGATTTTTTTTTTATTTTCATTCAATGAACTCGAATACGTTATTTAGATGTTTCAGGAGCAAATTTTGAAATTGATCTATTCACTAAAATGACCATAGAGGAATTTAATAAACTAACTGAAAAGTTAAGAAATATTTGTGAAGGAAATTTGCGAAATTTTATATTTCTAAAAACGCTTTTTAGCGCAACACGAGTAGTGACGTCACATGTAGCCTCCTAACAGCGAGTGCTTTTAGCCCACTCTTCTTTTCAACTAAAGAGGGGATAAAACGCACCTTGCTCGGAGGCTATTTGTGACGTCACTATTCATATTGCGCTAAAGCGCGTTTTTAGACATTTAAATTATCGCAAACTTGTAAAATCATTATTAGAAAATCTACTGCACTTTTTTCAAAAAAACTTTCACTCATCAATAAAATAAACTACATATTTTCATTATAGATGCAAATAAATAAAAAAAAAATTAAAGTTTGTCAAAATTTTGGATCAATGACTTTTCCCTTCCATTTCCCGCGGCTCAACTTGCTCAAATAAAGCCAGCACCTTATGTAGTCACCATAGTAACAAGATTAGATGTTCACCTGGGTTTTTTTTAAAGACGTCTCCAAGCCACCGCCATCAGCATCTGAACAAACAGCTTGATGGAGGAGATAAGCAGCAAGCCGTGAAGGAAAATTAACATAATTAAAACGGTATGAAAGTTGAAGCCTAACGTCGTCGAATTACACATACAAACAAGCAGAAAAAAAAGTACGCGGATGGCAAATAGTGTCGAGGCGGGATTATTTGAGCCAGACGCAGCGCAGCGCAGCATCTAGGATGAAAGCTGCAAAAAGGGAAAGAAAGCTCTCGACATCGCGTATGTATAAACATGCAGCACGTACAAATGGAATATATTAGAATACATGCTATTTTTTAATTAAAATTATTTCCTCCAGGCTTGAGGAAATATTATTTAGAGCTTTGTTCAATGCGAGGACACCTCCTAGAGAAAGAGCTTTTATGAAAAGGAACTGCAAGGAAATATTATGTTATTACAGGCGCTGCCTTTTATTCCCAGTAGTAATAAAGTGTCTTATTTAAAATCACTGCAATTTTTCGAAAGTGCAAACTACTAAGTAATTAGATTATTGAACGAGGTCAAAATTTTTGACTCTCGGCAAAAAAATGGAACGCACGAAATGAAAGCAAATAAATAATAATGACTGGCACCCAAAAATGCGGAATCACACGCACAACCCCTACTTTCATTAAATGTTAATGCAATTTTATTAAATATTCGCGGCCGCAATAAACAACATTCGCAAGACGGCAGCGGCGGTGGCGGCAAAACGAAACGAATGAGACATCCTCGAAAATGTGAGCGCTTAATCTAAATATTCATGTACATCTTGTAAAAGTTGGTGCAAAGGTAAAAGTCTTGCTTGCGAAAAATGCAAAAATCTCATTATTATCGTCGTCAGCGTACAACCGGATTATTTTGGACCTCATGTTTATGTTAGTGGGATATTTTACACTTCGAGTGGTTCAGCGTTTAGCTTCATATTTTTGGCGGTCGCTCGGAATCTAATAATTTGGTAATTTTAGATGCTACACGCAAAATTCAAAAACTATTCGAAAATATATTAATGTTAGCTACAAAAACCGAAAAGGGCGAGATTCTATCTCATTTCGTTCCGGATTTATCCGAGCGTTAAATGTCGCGCGCAAATAAAAATTGATCCAGTAAATTTCAATTATTTTTGGACTCAAATAAAATCACAAGAAATTGAAGTATGAAGCGTTTTTTCCATGTTATGATTGCTTGCAGTTTTTGGCGTCAAAACATGAGAAGCAGAAAAAGAAATGTCGAAGATAAGCAAAGCGCCGAATATAGATCAATGGCATTTGCTTTGCAATGCAAGGCACATTTCTCTTTCGCAAATCGAATTTAAATTTGAACGATAAGCCTAAAGCACTCGAAATAGTTGATGGGGACAAAGTTAAAACCTGCGGGAAAATGAGAGAAGAGCTTTCTCGATTTCGGGCGAAGGCCCGCCTATATGTAGATGTGTATTTATAACGGCAGTTTTCCTGCATGGAATGGTTGCTAGTTAATCATGATTAATTTACATATTTTGCACAACACAACGAGCACGACAGATTTACCAAGACAATACCCCCAAACCCCAGGACACATTTGCGGAAGCCTCGTATAGGCGAATTTACTAAAATAATATCACGGGATTTCTCTCTTCATGTCAATCTTTGCTGCACTAATTTTCGGATGGACGAAAATTGTGTGACGCAAATTCTTGATGCCAAAATTTTTGACTGAAGATGCTTTAATATCTTCTTTTTGGTCATTTCGCAAAAAAACTAATTAATGCCAATTCTTTAAAACCTTGTTAGAAGATAGGACTAGGTAAATTTCTGGTTGTTATCTCCAGTATAGTAGTTGGTCGTTTGGTGGCATTCTGATGTCACCTCATCTACAATGCTAATGCTAACGGCTCTATAAATTGGACTAAATGTGCTGCAGCTAACGGATGTCCCATCGTAGTCTTGTGGTTTTAGTAAATGACCGTTTCAGTTATCATATTAATTTTCAGCGTCACCATCGTTATCCTCCTCGCAGTACATGATTTACTAATCTTTGTTCCTGCTGCATTAAAATCTCTCTCGCAAAAAAATTCAAAACACCGAAAAATAAAGAATTTTTTGAAATTTTTGATTACATGTCCATTTTTGGATGTCTACTGAAGGTAAATAATTTTGAAATTTTGAATTTGCTGTGAAAATTATTGATAAAATCGCCGATTTCCCGAAAGGGGGCATTCGTTTAAAATTTGGTGGATGCGCCGGTATATTTTTAAAACCTCGAAATTTGCAGTTCAAGTTTTTTTTTAAATATTTTGAAAAGTGAACTGGAAAAGGTAATTATAGGAGCAACAATTTAAATAATCCAATCTTGCAATGCGAATTCCTGATTGAAATGCAGCCGGATGCTGCGAACGCTCGGTTAAGCATTAGCGCGCTTAGCGAAAGATGATGCCTGATGGTAGAATATCTAACACAAATAAAATATATGAACATGTTCCAGTCGAAGAAGAATTGAAATTCGTAATATATTCATGAGAACTTGTACTGCACAATATACATAGTAGCGAACGCGAGAGTGGATTGGAAAAATCAAATATTGGAAAAACGCAACAATCTATTTTGAGTGGCACTATCATGAACGTGTGCCATTGGATTTTCCCATTACGAATGCTGTCGGAACTTAAGTTTACATTAATCCACCGAAAAAGGCAACTTATTTCGCCGCAAACACAACAGATTCAAATTTAATCGATAGCGCAAAAAATAGAGCGATTAACGTTTTTTTGCTAGGACGTCTTTAATAAGTTGGATGTCGCACTTTTTCGCGAAGATAATCGAAATAGCGGATTTATTTCGAAATTGGAAGATATCGAGACTTAACCGGATCGGATCCTATAATATTTAAATATTGTGACAAGTTAAATTGAACTTCTATTCCAACGATTTTCAATAATGATCTGAAATGAAGCGTTCTTTAATAAATGAGTCCGGCAATTTGTAGAACTTAAAAGTTTATTGAAAATATAATTTTTGCGGCTTAAAAACCTACTTAAAACTTTTGATTGGATTAAAGTTTCGGCAAACGGCTGCACACATTGCGAATGCAAAAGTTTCGCAAAATTGCTACAGAACTTTTTCGCATCGCATGTAGAAATAATTTTATTGCACAAGCGAACATAAAAATTACTTAGTACGCGCATTAATTAATTGTTAGGGTGCTAAGGCAAAAAAAGCGGACCATTTTCAATTTCATCACATTAGATGTTTACAATAAAGTTCTCGTCCAATAAATGAAATCAGTTGACTTTTTCATGAAAGTTTTATGAGAACTTGGCGACTCGATTTTTTTTGCGCTTTAGAACTTTTCGAGATTTATGTGTTATCGATGTTTTTGGGGAATTTTCGGGGGGAGCTGCTTACTAAATATATGCAGATGACGGCGTGGAAGCTCTCGGGACAGATAGGCATCTGAAAGGTGGCAATGTTTGCCGCTATTAACGTAACATTTAGAAGACTACTTTGCTATCTTCTCACGCCACATTTGTGTACCCCTAATTTGGCAGCGGCCGAAATTTAATTTTTCCACCCTATAATTATATTGGGCAATGTAAATGGAGAACATTACTAGGAACATGAGCTTGTCGTGAATGGCATAATTATGTTGGAGCATTTCGAACATAACAGCGCCATGCATACCATAATGTATAAGCTCGATTTGCATAACATTTGAAATAATATTACTAGAGCCTCAAATAATATTTTTACTCTTCGAAAAATTGAGGCCTTAATATCGAAATGTCGAGCTTTGTGATGAAAACACATTTTTATACTGCTGCTAGTCGCAAAACAATATCTACTTGAGATGTGTTTTAATAAGAGCGACAAGTTCAAAAGGTACATAAATTTCGAGATAAGAGAGAAAAATAGAGCAAAGCGGGTAAGGGTTGTGTCGCACGTTTCAGTGGCTGAAAATGTGGCCTCTACCGAAATTATGTCTTTACACGTGCCGTACGAAGAGCTCTTTACGGATATGCATTTATGCATGGTGCAAAATAATTATCACGTAATCTGGAGGCGCCTTAGAAAAGACGTGTAAATGGAAAATACTAGAAACATTTCTTTAGCAAAATAGTTATTTATGTGGAACCGTTTTGTATGTTTTTACTAGTCAGCTTTATATATCACGTAAAGTAGCATTTAATAACGAAATATTGTTAAACAATCGCGCTATTTGTATTGAATTGAAAATTCTAACCTCAAATTTATCCGTGGTTGTTTCGCATCGGCACTATTTTCCGCTTCCAGCTTCAAATACCGAAGAAAAGTCTTTTTCCATCGTAGAAATGTTTTTCCTTTCATAGTAGAAGCCCAAAAACCGTTCACAAAACTTTTATTCACACTTTTCACTTTTCAAATTGAATATTATGACAGTTCTCACTTGTAGCTGTCCGCGCACTGAAATTGCCTATCGCTCGGCTATCGTCGGCACCGTTCGGAAATTCGCTTCAACGAGGCAGTCAGCCGGTCATTGCCCGATGCACGTCACATGCTTTAATAGCCACTTAGTCGCTGCATTGGAATGTGCGAGCGCATCGTTTAGTGCAGGTGCATTATGTAACTGAGGAATGCGGCGATGCAGCGCTTAAACGGTTGGGGAATCCCTCGCCCCTTCAAATCCTAAAGTTCAACCGATTTCGATGAAATTTTGTACACTGATAGAGAAAAATACGTAGAATCCAACCGAGCCATCAGCAGTTTAATAAAGTTTATGGTTTTAGAGTTATTAATTGTTTAATAAATTATTAATAAAATGAATTATTAATTATTTTTATTCGTTATTAATGGTAATTATGGGATTAATAATTTAATTTAACACTAAAACTTCTTAATAAATAATAAATAATTCTAAACACTTATTTTAACTTCTAGTTTCGATTTTATTTACCATCTGTCCTCGAAACTAATCGAGTGGCTGCACTTTAAATGAACTTTTTGCATTTGCACACCCACACACTCAAAATAAAAAATACAAAGCATTTTTCTATCGGCTCAATCTGCCTATTGCACTGTAATGAAATTTGATGAAGTTGTATAGTTTAGGATAAAAACCCGGGACTGTTAACAAAAGAGTTCAAACGATTGCGCCTTTTGTTCGCACAAGAAGACTCTTTCAACTGAAGAGTACTGGAAAGTACAAAATAAAACAATTGCACTACCATCATATATATATATTCGGCGAGAGAGGCTTTCAAAGTGCAATATGCACTTTGACCTGGAAGATTCACATCATATGAACGCAATGCCGTATTGATTAAATATTATTTCAATTAAATTTAACATTTGCCAGATTTATAAGTAAGTTTGATCCGGACGTGATTTATATGAAAGCTCCATTCGAATTTCAATTGTAAAAAGTCCATCATGCAATAATTGCACACATCGCGCTGTAAATAAACGCTAATAACACATTGATGGACAATTTAATGATTTTTTTACTATATTTAACAAATAATTTGTTCGTCAATTATTTATTGCTGTTTGTTCCAGTGCGAGTTGCTTTTTAATTAAATAATTCCACTGTTTTGTTAATTATTATCAATTTTAAAATATCACTCGGTATATTGTGTAACAGAAGACTAGGTCAAGCGGACCACTGCCCTTTAACTCCCTCTGGCTGGTGTCCGACTTTATCTCCATCGAGTGTCAAGCCCATGTCCTTTTCAATCCTTACTGCCCGCCAGGATATTAAAGCGTGTCCGATTTCAACGTCTCAGAAAAAAATTATTCGATGTAATTATTGTGAATTTTGGTTTGACGACAAAACCCCCCGAAAAAAAAACTTTCCCGCTCCCGAAATTGCCAGACTAAATATTTAAGTAAGATTTCATGTTACAGCAACAGAATTACTTTACATAACGTCGACAACTTGCAAAACTGTTTCAAAACTTTTCGCAGTATGTTCGCATTGACTTACAAGAAATGTATCTTCCGAACGCAAAAATTTATTTAACACGAAATATTTAAGTCGACTTAATTGAAAGCTAAGCCATATATCAAAGTGGTTCCGGAATAATAGCAGTGATGGAAAAGTTCCGGTTTTTATTCCGACAATGTATTTTTTTCGCATACTAAACTAAACGAGGAAAGTTTAATTAGTTTTGTGTTGATTATTACAATCTGCGGTAGCATTTCTTTGCACAGCTTTACGTTTTGGCGCCAAACTAGATTTCCTACTTAAGCAAACAAAAAGCTGCGCTTTATATTAAAAAATTAATTTTGAAAATTAATCCCGAGTAGATTGGACGATCTAGACGTTAAGCGAAAAATACGCGCGCTCAAGGTCAGAGTTCTCCGTAAGTTGAGTCGACTTTCCAACGCTCTTAAAGCTTGAGCGCTGCTTTTCCTTAAAGTGGAATATTTTCCAGCATCCGTAAATTTAATAGAAGATAATCTGCTGCATTATAACAGTCAGGTGTGTAACGAATATGCGGTGTTTGATAAAATTAACGGTGCACTGCAGACATTCATTTTCCGGAACAATATAGAGCGCGACTATCTTAAAGGGAAGATAATCGTCGCGAGTTATCGTATAGGCAAATATCTACGAAAAACCGACTGTCTAAATACTGGCACATGTACGAAATGAGTTTAGCTTAATTTTGTTTACTTTATCATTTTGCGCCGGCTGGATAGCGCTTTCTGGATCGGTCTTGTTTTTGCAACACAAACGCGCACACATATATAATAGCCTCCAGTATAAGCACACGCTCCTAATATTTTCCGGGAACGACTTATTTCTTCCAACATTAATATCTCGAGTTGAGTATTCAGGTCGGCGAATAACGTTTTAACCCTGGATAAATACGGGGAATTTCCTATGCAGTAATTTTATTATTGTCGTAATACAGCGACTTGGCCAGTGCCTCTTCCAGTTTTCGTTTGGCTACGCGCAGTACTACTACTAGATATGTGGCTTTGGCCACGCCCAGTACTACCCGACCTGCATAATTTCGGCCCAAATTATTATTAGAATTTAATAAAATGACGAATGTTTATGGATTTGCCGATAAATAATACCAGTTATTTGCCATTTGTTGTCGATGCTTACTTGGATAAATCTGTAGCTATGTATCGTAAAGGAAAAGCCGCATTCTATAGTCGAGATTTGAAGCCTTCTTGATGTCGAATTGTCGACACTTTATGTTATGTAATATTTCAAGTACATATTGATATTTACTTTGTCATAAAGTGGCAATGTTCAATTTGGGCTTGTTTGTATGCGACATAGTGTAATTACGTAAGCTTTGCATCTGAATCAATTTCACACATTTTTAGTAAATAAGTATTTTCGTAAATCGATCAAATATTTGGGATGATAAGCAATAATCATGTAATTATTGAATGGCCCAGATAAATAAATCGGTTTAATATATTTGATAATTTTTTTTAGTGGCTCTGCATAGAAAAGTATTAGAAAACCCCGAAGCACTTAAAAAGGCCATAAACGGGGAAGCTTTGAAGCGGAAATCGCCGCTTTTATGTTTGCTTTGTACTAGTTAAAGCCATATGGGGAACATAAAAATTCACCGGCCAAAATTAGTTTGTAAGAAAATTTTTGAAAAATTGTTTATGTATCAAATTTAAAGAAAATCGACCCAAATTTGTTCCGTAATATTTGTAATGGATTTGGTCGGAAAAGAAAATTTATTTGAAAACTTCAGTGGTCATGCCCTAAAGTTTGAAGGGCGAGCTTTGAATTTCGCCTGTAAATATTGATGTGGACTTATCTAGTCACAACTCGCATTTCCCAACCGCATACTAAGTGGCTATCGCGCTCTGAAATATTTATCACTTTCAGCTTTTCTATTTGATTTGTTTGCCGTTTGGATGGCGGATTAATTAAACGAAACATTGTCGCACGACTATTGAGTCTAGTCATAAACAGAGCGCAATGGCATTAAAGTGAGCTTATAACACGAATTGAATGTGAATAAAGCTCGATTCATTGTCATTTCGAGGCCCTTTTAATCGAATCAAAATCGCCGGGCGGATGCTCTTTGGGCCGATGGGGTGCACCGCCTTTGCGTTCCCCAGAGGATCATTCATAACGGTCTCGACCATAGATATGGGAGTATTAGAGAGTTGGCTCGTAAATAAGGAGCTAGCTTGCCTATACATCAGTTTCATGTCTGTCTGCTGCCGATACACACTATCCATCAGCCATTCCGCCGCCGCCCCCACCCCCGAGCATTGCTTCAATCCCTGCGGACTTGGCCACTATAAATATAGTAGTACCAGGTACTACAACAATGCTACTACTGACTTTTTAAAAGTGTGGCTCGTCTATCTGCATTCGTGCAGTTAAATAAATAAATAATTACTATATAAATAAATGAGGGTGCGGAGAAAATTGAGATATAAATATTTTTTTATTTTCGTGTTAAATGTACTACCAGAGGATTTTCTTGTTATTGAGAGTAATTAAGGAACTTTTGCAGCAGTTTATTGCTGTTTACTTGGCACAATTCGAGCAGTTGTTCTTAATAGTTTTAGTTGGTTAAATCCACTGACTAATGGATATCTAAATATTATTTTACACTTTTAGTGGATTTAATTATTTCGTCATTGTTTAGACTTATTTTTTAAAAATATAAGATGTTGATATTTACTAAGAAACTGTGTAAATATTGACTAGAAATTGTTTATTATTTTATTTATCAATTATTGCAAAACATTATTTTATTTTTAAAGTGCGTTATTGTTATAATTATCGCCAAATTTGTTGTGCGGCTGCCTCACGTCTTCAGGACGGTCATATCCTTGTAGGCTCCGCCCAGTTGGCACTACCCGACTTACATAACATGAGGCGAAACAGGATGGAAACTTTTGCGAATTAAATTTTAACTAATCGTTCTGATTAAATATCAACAATAATGTATGATTAATTGTGTAATTTTTTATAATAATATCTAATGATAAAAAAATATGTTTTTCTAATGAAATGACTATAATAATATTTTTGTTTGTCTAGTCATTTCCAGTACTAAATGATTAATCACTATTGATCCGATTATAGATAAATCTGATTTGATTGTTTGGATATACCCACTTTGAATTTAAGATTTAAGTAAGTGGCACACTTAAAACACAATATAATTTTGGAAAAATTTAAATTTAAATTGTTTTTCTAGTTATTTTCCATATTTATTCTATAATAAAGTTTTGCACTTAATTTGCACTTACTATTGAAAATAATTATTTGCAATATTTTAGTGCAAAGTTAGATTAAAAATTATTTTTTTTGCATTGAAGTTGCGCACTAGAAACTTAGTGTGCGCCGACCTTAACAATATTTACCCCCCTCCACGCGGATTAATAATTAATAACTTGACGCATGTTAGAAAAAACCAAAATAATTGCTATGTAATAAAAACATTCCTATATAAATAAAATGTTGCGTGCAAATTTTTCAGTTCACTATTTTTTCTCGTTGATAATACTTAATTTTTGCACGATGTTTGCACATTTTTTAAAATATTTAATATCAATAATTTGCATTAACACTGCCCACACTGTAAGTAAAAATTTAAATTAATTAATAAACATTTCCAAATATTTTTTGCTAATAAAAATTATTTTTAGTACATCCTAGACCTCCCCGACGGAAAAATCCGAGGCATCAAAGAAACCACCCCCCGCAACGCCACCTTCTACGCCTATTTCCAAATACCCTACGCACAACCCCCACTCGGCCCCTTACGCTTTCAAGTAACATAAATTTCCAAAAATTTCCTCCAGCTTTTATTATGTGTTTTTTAGGCACCCCTACCTGTTGAAAGTTGGACCGACACTTTAGATTGTACGAAAAGCAATAAAATCTGTTATCAAACGTCCACAAACTCAGCCTCCGAAACGGAAGATTGCCTCTATATCAATGTTTACACGCCGCTGGTATGCAAAATTTTATCTAAATTAAATTAATAAAAACTTAGCGCTATTTTTAATTATTTTAGGCGCCCGGACAAAAAGGATCCCTACCCGTGTTGTTCTACATTTACGGGGGCGGTTTTGTGGACGGCGACGCACTTTACACGTCATATGGACCTCATTTCTTTATGGAGCACAACATCATTGTGGTGACGATTAGCTACCGGGTTGGACCTTTTGGTAGGCTATTTTTAACACCTTTTTTAAATTGTTTTAATAATTAATTTGGCTACTCAGGGTTTTTGTCGACCAATGACGACGTTATTTTGGGCAATAATGGGCTGAAAGATCAAAATCTTGGCCTGCAATGGGTGCAGAGAAATATTTACAATTTTGGCGGAGACGCCGGGAAAGTGACGATTTTTGGGCAAAGCGCTGGAGCGGCTTCGGTGGCTTACCAATTGATTAGTGAGAAGTCTAGAGGTGAGTTTTGGGGGTGGGTTGAATTGGGAAAAAAATAAATCGGGAGATTTTTAAATGTTTTATGCAAAAAATAGGAAATTTGATTATTTGAATATTTTGTCGGTTAATTTGGAAAATTTTCTAAAATTTTTCTTGGCACATATAAATCAAAAATTTACCAAAATTTACTAGACTCATATTATTTATTATATTTACCAAATTTTTTGCTGCGGTTGCACAAAATTTCCCAATGATTACCTTGAGCCCGAATATCGGGATTCACGATGGCATTTATTGACCGATATATTCCTGCAGGATTATTTAGAGCTGCAATAGGGCAAAGTGGAACAGTTTTAGCCCCCTGGTCGTATCAAAGACAAGCAAGAGATATTGCTTATAGCCTTGCAAATCGTATTGACTCAAATTTTACGAAATCTCGCAGCTCAAACGAACTGCTCGAACTTTTGCAGCGAACCAACGCATCGACTATCGATTCCGTTTCGCGCGTACCGGTAAATGATTTTTTTAATTCACTTCGAACATGACTCATAAAACGTGTTACAGGAAACTATTTGGACTGATCAGATGATGCAAGGATATACTTATGCGCCAGTTAAGGAGCCATTAGTGAAAGACGCTTTCATTACGAAATTAAATTATGATAGCGTAGCCAAAGGCCAGTTTGCCAAAGTACCTTTACTTATGGGCATTGCATCTGAAGAGGCTATTTACCGAGCTTTGAGTAAGTTGCCCAATAACGTTAATTATTGATCCTAACGGAAATTTATAGGTCCATTCTTTTTGCGTTATTTGATGTCGCAATACGACAAAAATATCACGGCCTTAGTGCAGGACGATTTCCACTTAACGGACGAAGTCGCTAAGACGATCGTCGCTAATTCGATTCGGTCAATCTACACCGATGGCTTGTTCGAAAACGACTTACCAGCCGCTATAAAATATTTCAGCGATGCGTCTTTCAATCGACCGGTCATAAAACACGCCGAATTATATTCAAGATATGCTGATGTTCATTTTTACCAATTCTCCTATCGGGGACACAGATGGCTAAATCCTGTCAATTTGCCAGGTTTGATTTATTAGGAAATATTTTTCGAGTTTTATTTGATTGATTTAAATTAGGCACTGATCGGGTTAGTCATGGTGAAGACACTTTTTATCTGTGGCCGCGGAATAATATCAGCAATGTGGATTTTTGGCATGAAGACGATGTTTTGGTGATGGAACGATATGTAAAAGTGTTTGCGGATTTTTGTAAATATTCGTAAGTATTTTTATTTATTTATTTCAATTATTTAAGTAATTATTTAAAATTTTGGTGAAGGCGCCGGGCTTTATTTATTTTTGTTATTTTATGTGATTTTTTTCAGACATCCAGGTCCCGAGCTTTCAGCTTGGCCGGTGGTTGACGCAGACAATTTTCAGTATTTGAATATCAATAAAACCTGGACGATTGAAAAAAACCCGAAAGGAGCTTTTATGAAGAAATGGGATACGTTGTATAGCGTTTTTGCCGCAACGCCTTTGGATACGTATTAGGGGGCTTTTGGACTTTTGGTACTCGAATTGTAATTTTTATATTATTGTTAAAAATATTTTTTTATTTAATAAAGTTTTTTTTCTATTTTATTTTGAGCGATTTAATAAATTATTTTAATTATATTGCGCTATGGATTACATTTTTAATTTAATATTATGTTTTATGATACTTTATTCTATTATAATTTACGCTAAAAATATAGTAGCGCAAAGCTAATTATCGGTAATTAATTGTAACAATTTAATAATAAATGCGAAAGAGATAATCGAATTATATCGCAGTAATTACGCCTCTTTGTTATTTTAAAATTAATATTATAATAATATTATTGGTCGGCTTTCACGGATTCGATTAAATATATATTATTTAAAACAATAATAAATAATAAATTAATAAAATATTAAAATAATATTATTAATTTATTCCAAGTAAATCTAAATAGTCAAGCCTCAAGGCCAAGTACCATGAGATATTTGTCGACCGCCCCTCCCCGGATTAATTGATCACACCGATAAATTAACGACATAATAGCCCGAAGCGATCTAACAAATTGCTAATTGCACAATAGACAAAGTATATAATTGCGCATAGGCCTATTATTGTCTGAAAGCATACAAGTTTGGTACCTTTTCGATTGAGGCTCGATGAAATGATACCTTATGTAAACTCATTAGCACGTTAACCACCGGCACTATGTAAATCGTGATATTACATGACATGACACACTCTATATTATCACTGTGTCTAATGTATTTCAATCGAAGATTAAATCTCTATCGATGAACTGCACTGGTATAAAGCCATCGCCGTTGTTTATTAAAATTATAATTTAAATTATGCGGCCCCCAACACATAGACGAAGCTTTTCATTAGTATGCAAATTTTATTATTTGTTATACTTGCGCTTTGCGCCAAGTTGTTTGTTTTTAATAAATAAATTAATTGAACGCTTTTTCTATTAGACAGATAATGTACATACTGAAAAATGGAAATTGCCACTCCAAGTGCCAACGAATTTTCCGTGCACTATAAATGATAAAGGCACATCATCTTGGGGTTCAATTGAAATTTAATAAAAATCTTTTGAAAATATGAAATTCATTTCATTAGCGCTAATTTGTAAAGGTAGGGCAAATGTGGCGGCATGTAATTACATTTTATTAATTAAAAAAAAAATCTGTGAGCACATTTCTCTTTGATAAATATACAAAAATTATATATGTGTTACGTGCGATATTGCGTCCGAAATGAAGCTGCTGAAAAATGTTTCAAATAACGAGATTTACGGTGCAACTGGTCTACTTCATCGTAAATCCGATTTTTCTTATGTAATATTTTAGAAGAATTCGATAAAATTTTAACGGGCGAAGTACTCAAAAATTTAATTGATTTTTGGATATTTTATTAGTATAATTTATAGCGAAATAAAAAAATTGTAATAATTTTAGATTATTAGA
This sequence comes from Cryptophagus acutangulus, assembly GCA_963556235.1. NCBI lineage: Eukaryota > Metazoa > Arthropoda > Insecta > Coleoptera > Cryptophagidae > Cryptophagus > Cryptophagus acutangulus. The sequence continues at coordinate 4,525,490 of OY744569.1, forward strand.
TAAATATTATTTTGTTTTTAATAATTTTTTGTTTTGAGTGTATAATATTATTGAGAATTTTTTTTATCGGTTTTGAAAATCCGGAAAGTTTTGAAATCTTGTGGGAATTGGACTTAAAGGTCCTTTGCAAGTTTGCTGAAAAAGTTTTGATGCTAAATAAGATTTTTCACATAGTTAAGAAATATTGAGAGAAATATTTGATATTTACATACAAAAAATTAATTTTTTAAAAAATTGCCTGATAGGAAAGAATTTAATAATTATTTTAAAAAAATTAATTGGGGTGTAAACTTTTTATTTTTATATATTTGAGCAAGTATTAATTAATTTAGTTACTTGTATAAATTTTTAAAAATTTAATTTTGGTTATATTTTATTAAAATAAATAATTTTTGCTCAAAAATAATTTTCTTCAATCTCCAAAATATTTTTTTACCAATTAAATAAAATTAATTAAGACTTTCTTTTCACGTTATAGTGTAATGTCAACAAATCTTCAAAAAAAATCCTGTTATTATTTTATTATGTCATCCAATGTCCTGACACCCTTCGAGGAATTTAGTCCATAAATGTCACGTTAACCAAGACTCCCTCAACCGTAGGACCAGCACTAAATTTATATATTAAATAATATTTTTATGATGTTAACGGATTATTCTACTCCAAATTTTGAAGCGTTATTAATTCTCGTTCAGTTAAAAAAACACCCTACTAAAAATTTGTTAGAATATTATAATTATTACTATCCTGCAGGCGTTGCTTTGTATACACGAATTTTTTCAATCTTCCAGCATTTTTCATTAGCTAAATAAATATACTTACGCTCTAATAAAATTACCCTCCACCGAGAAGATTAATATAATAAAAAATAGTTTACCTTGAGCGGGTGCATAGATGTTGAGATAGAGACAATCCTCGCTCTGCTCCTTCAGATAGGGCAGCAGCCGCTTCAAGTATTCCAATCGTCCTCGAGGCATCCTTCGCAAAGCTGCCGTTTCATTGGCAATATCCGGCAAACGTTGCGGACACACCGGACTAAACTTATCCGCAATTTTAACACCCTGCCATAGCGCACCGGTCACCGGCGGCATAAATCGCAGACTGCCCAAAGGGGGGCTCGCATAGGGGATGCCCCGGAACACCTCCACCGACTCCAAATGTTTCGCATCTAACGTGACAATTAGTCCACTTACATCGCCGTACTTAGTTCGAACCGTGCGAGAAGTCAAAGGCGCTCTTTGATCTGCTCCTCCAGGCTCGCACCACACCATATCCTTTGAGGATAACAGCATAAATAAATACAGGCCGAGTAGACAGTCTAAGCAGCTCGATGGGCTGCTGATGGCCATTTTCAAGCCAAACTGACCGACACTAGCCGCTAAAGGGCATTATTTAAGGATTAAGTGACACTGAATTTGAATTTTAAAATCATTACACTAATTGATTATTTAAAAATAACACACTGAATTAATTTTATTATGCAGCGAACATAATTGATGAATTGAATCGTTTCACTATTATTTAAATTAATTAATATTTTTATGAATAGCAATAATATCGTTATAGCAATGTTGCATGAAAAGCCGTAACGTGACAGGGCGAATCCTGAAAGCTGACTGGCGTCGCGAGCGTCTGGACGACGTCCTGCGCACCTGGCGCCATCTGCCTGCGCACGGGCGGCCACTTTACCAACTAACATGTTCGATTTGTTAATTTGCAAAGAAAATTCGGCTGTAGCAATTTTATTCTAATATATCAAAATTTTCCCGTCTAATAGCGACCGAATGCAGTAATAATGATGTAATAATCAAAGGGCCAGCAGTAATTTATGGTTTTTTAAACGCATTCAAAATTTGCATAATAATTATTTTGCAATTAGTTTATTTAGTAATTTTAATTTTTATTTAATGCGAGTGGAGGTTTTATTCCAGGACGATAGTAGTTGAAGGACCTATAGTCGAGGAGCAAGACTGAAATGCTGAAGTCAGTGCCACAATACTTCAGCTTTTATCTTTTCATGTCATCTTTAAGAGACTTTACAAATCACTGACTTTGTAAGCAGAAAGCGATTTTCCTTTATTTTTGGCCATCTATTTAATTCAAAAGTGAGTGGAAAAAATAATGTTTTTCGATATTTGTTTTTTGCACGAATATATGTTATATAAGGTTTAGTGGAATTCAAGCGGAATTGTGCGAATTCCATTTCGGAATGAATGTTGTTTGAGTTTCTATAAAATTATTTTCTGTCTTGCAAAACCTGGTATTTGCTTATTTGTCCAGCACCATATGCAATTTCAAGCTAGACTACGTTTCAGCTATATCTTAGTAACAAGAGAAATCTAGCAAAGGGTATGCTGTAAAGGAATTAAATTAGTTAAACAAGATTCGGTCAAGATCCATCAAGCGGCCCATTAAGCGCGTAAAAATAAAGATTTTATTTTATTTGAAAATATAAATTACTATTTTATGATCGTATCAAAACTGGAAGTGATAATAAAATTTAATTGTTCCTTAAGCAATTTTATTTTTATAAATTTCAAAAATTTCTAATAATAATTAAAATTTAATTAACACTTAAAATAAAAGCGAATAAAATTACAAGAGTTTAAGATTACGAACGTTTAAAAATATGCGAAAAAAGTATTTTTTTTTCTAAAAAAAATCAAAAAAACGTCTAAACCTAGTAAATAATATCCATCCACATAGATCTATAGCAAAAAAACATTTTTTGCATAAACTTTAATAATCAAAATATTTTGAAACTAACTATGAGAATTCATAAATTAGCATCGAACAAAATACCGCAAATAATTTTTTTTAACCACAAAGGACCTTTTTTAGCTCGTTTTTTCTACTGTGTAATAGAAATATAATGAATTCTAATTAGTTATTTGACTGGTTGCCTAATCTACATTCCAATTTTTAAAAGAAAAAGCAAATTCTCCTGTATCTTCTAATTTTATCAATTTTCTAAAGAATTAATTAAACTTAAAATTAAATCAAATTTTTGAGCAACGACTTTCCCGTGTCAAACTCACTCAAATTACCGCTATATAATTAAATAACTTTAAACAAATATTATGAAAGACAGCCGTTTGTATACAAGTTGAAAGATAAATGTGTCAGAATCAATATTCATTCTTTGCGATTCCATTAGCATTTTGTTCATTATCAAAACCCACTCACTCTAAACTTTGACATCAAAATAACAAATTGTATTTAAAGATGCAAGTAAATACAAAAAATCATGTCTACTAAAGTCCATTATCTGATGAAATATCGTTCATAATGACAGCCTTTTCCGATATTGAGTTACAAGTTGTCAGATCTACTTTGCTGTCAGTGCGCCTTTTGCTGGAAATCGAGATAATATGAAGGAACAGATAGTATATAGACAAATCACAACTTCATTAGAAGTAAAACAGTAAACAGTATTTGATTACACAGCGAGCGAAAGACAATTCTCCTTTTCTTGTGGCCACTATACATCGATTTGTCAAATTGAAACGGAGAAATATTTTTTTGCTTGCTATATATTAAAGTCAAACAAAGAATGATGATGATGTAACATTTGCACTTACAATTTATTTACTAGGCAGTTTATTTATTTCATCATTTTTTTGGCGTTCAAGATGAATTATTAGATATTAGTTAACATTTTGGCGGAGGCGCTGGGAGTAAAAATTGTTAAAATTGCTTAGATCACAAAATAAAAAATTAATTCTTGTTTAAATTGCTTAGATAATTGTTTATTTTATTAATAAAATTAATAATATATTTTTTAAAAATTCAGAATCGGCCGAAATTAATTTATTTTAAAATTTTGGCGGACGCGCCGGTTAAAAATATTTATAAAAATTGTTTAATTTGGCTATAAATTTATAATTCTTACTCAGACTTTTTATACAATTGTTTATACTATTAATAATAATAATAATAACGTGTAGAAAAAATTCTAAATGGCTAAATATATTTTTTTTTTAAATATTTGGTGGATGCGCCAGTATTTTTAAAACTGTTCCGCTTCTAAATTAAATTAATAATTTTAGTTTAAAATTTATTTATTGCATTACTAATAATAATAACCATAATAATCTACTATACAACTTTTCGTAAACTTCAGTTTCCATCGAACATAAATAAATCCATTACAAAACTTTCAAGTGGACTAAAAATTATTGGCAATGCGCAATAAAATACAGCTAAAGGTATTATTATATTTTGAGAAATTACACAGCGACATTTTTAAAGTGGCCAAGTTAAATAATGGCGACTGAAAAAAAACTGGGAGGAAAAAAAACGAGATGAAGCGGAAGTTCAAGAGTCGCAAATGGGGGTGCCGTAGGGTAAACTCCCGTTGAAGTTGTTTAAGTCGCAAGTTTTAATTTACGGTCAAGTTTTCGAAACAGTGTTAATGTACACAAGTCGTGATGCAATTAGAAAATTGGTAAATTTCTCTATTTAAAGTTCAACCATAAATTATCTAAGCTGAGCAACGATTTTACATTTCCTGAAACAATAACAATAATTGCTCTTTACAACAAATCAAATTAATACTCGAAAACTAATATCAAATGGATGTCATAATATCATTTTCTCATTTCGCTATTCTCTCTGTGTTTTGATTCAGAATTATAATTATTTTGTTGTTGTTTCAACTGAATATAATTATTTATATGTTTATTTATTTATGATCAGAAAAATGTTGAGCGAAACTTTTGCATTGACTGCAATTCGGGAGCAAAAGCTCCTTTATGCAAATTTTGCTTATTAATAATTAATAGAATATTTCAGATAAATTTGTGCAAAATGAGTAAATTAATTTAGAAGTTTATAATGAACAAAAGCAAAATTTAGTGATGCATATTGGAATTTGTGTATACGATATAGAACAAGTTCACCTGAAACTATTAGCTCATATACTTGCTTGCCGTATTTGCGATAAGTTGTATTTTGTCGACCGCATATTGTTTCAAGAACTGACAAGGGAAAGACAAGTTCGATTTAGTTGCCTTTGATTGAAGCGAATTTCATTTGTTAGCTGGAGGCTACTTTATTATTAGGGTTCGAGAAAAAAGATGTATTCTCTTTCGGACCAATCCGAACACGACTTTGCTACCAAATAAGTGTATGGACAAATATTGGGTATTTGTTGTAGCAAAAATATTGAAAGCAATATTTACGAATTAGTGCAGGGAAATTTTCGTTCAAGAAAATGCAGTCCTAAAAATTGTTAAAGTTAGTAGAATATTTGGCGGATGCGCCGGGCGTAAATATATTTTAATTTGAAGTTAGTATAATATTTGGTGGAGGCGCCGGGCATAAATATTTTTAAATCGCTTAGTTTTTGATATTTATTTAAAATTCTTGCGTCAGATTTATTTAATTACTAAAAATATTTATTAAGCTTCAAAAAATTATTTTTTGAGATGCTTTTCAAATTGATTATTGGAGTTTTGAAACAATGGAATTCGTTTAGCAAGTCAAACAGCGAAGTAATTTACTCGGAATAAGTTTTCTTGTATTTTAACCGAGATTATATACACATTGCAAAGTTGCTTCGAAAATTTTTATCTTTAAAACTTAAATTGTGTTTCTTACTTCAAAATGTATATTAACTTTGTATATAAGTTTATATTCAGTCTCGTGTAACATATCTCCGATAGTTCTCCTCTTTCCCATTCGAGCGCAATTTATCATTGATTTTCAAAGGCATCAAAAACAAGACGAAAAAAAAAAAATAACAATTCCGAGAAAACTTCTTGAGAAATTCATATTTTCGCACGATCTTCTTCCTCTTTGACGGGGGGTTGTCACTGCACGCAATCAGTCTGGATGGACAGTGTTATCAGCCGGAAAACACATTCCATATTTCTCTGCCCCGAGCGATAACCATTCTTCGCCGCTCTCTTTCCCTTCCAGTTCCAGCACCGCCTGAAAAGAAAAATCCCGACCAAGGAAGGTTATCATCCTTGTCTTTTCTTACAGTTTATTTCTATCCTTTCCTATTATTGAGTCCACCCGGACAGGATATGCTATTTATCGTTCTATTATCCTATTGAGGAGCTGAATAGTTTTTTTTGCGCCAAGGCATTAAAGTAGCCTTTTATTTATTTTTGGAATTTTTTAGATTTTTAGTAGGAAAATCGAATATTTAAATATTGAACCGGCTGATAGATCTAGCTAACTTAGTTACCTAGTAGGGTAGCAATATAAATAACGTCGATAATTTATGCTAAACAAATTTCGCTATACTCTACATAGGAAAGGAAAAAGGTGCAAATTCAATAATACACTTGGTACAAATGAAAATTTGCTGTAGCTCAGGAATCAATTCCTGGACCCGACTGAAGTCGACTAAGCCGTGTTAGGCTTATTGATGTCCTCGCATTTGTCTGTCCATCCCTTCGTATTCAAACCGACACCTGAAATGTCCAGCTTTTCACCGATGCCGCTCGATATTCAATCTCATTTTTCGGCCGGCACGTTCTTCTTCGACTTTGACTGCCTAAATAGATATTTTAGTATATTTCGAGTGAATGGCCTGCATTTTTGTTTTCGCTATCGATTATTGCCATCTGTTCCCTTCCACTCAAAGTGATGCACTAAATTTAGATGCATTACTTCTTTTCTTTCTAATGCGTCTGCTGCCGCTTACAATGTGGATACAATTTGTATTATTAAATTTAGACGGTCGGAAAAGCTATACATGGAAAGGTACAAAGTAAATTTTTATTCAACGCGTAAACTTTTAATCAAATTTAAGTACAACAATAGCGGAAAAAAATCCACGCTATACAAAAGATTTTTATTAGCGCGCAAAATACTTAAATTACAAATTTTATTTCGTCTCCTACAGGACGAATATTGTTTAAAGACTAGACGACACCAATTTTCATCTGTCTGTCTGTCGTCAAGGCCCCAAGGGCTCGTCTGTCCACCTAAGCGCTCCCGGCGCCTTCGCTACAATTCAAAATGCGCTCCCGGCGCCTTCGCCAGAATTCGAAATGCGTTCAAATTAGCGCTTTTTAAATATTTATTCAATTGTTTGTTGATTGACGACTCTCTTGCATCAGTTCGCTTTGTAATGAAACTATGAAAAAAATGCTACGGTGGAATTTCTCGATGCCTAAGCGCTCACTTATTTTTAGACTCGTATTTAGCGCCTATTTTTAACCGAACGCTACGACATACGACTTAAGTATTTTCAGTAGACGCTCAAAATAGACGGACAAAGTCATGTGTCTTATTGACGCCGCTTGTTACTTTAGCAAATCCGAAAAGCGCTTCTCAGTTGTGAAATGCCGCAAACATGTGAATATCTTGCTACTCGTTTACCGGACGCGATAGTTTAAAAAATGCGTCAAAATTGTTGAAAAAAAATGTCGTACATAACGAAAAGCTTGACAATAATAATCACGCTGTTAGCGTTAGTTAATTGTGCGCCGTACTCGTACAGTAATTACTATCCGAAACGGTACACGCGAAATATCAAATTAAAACAGGGTGATTTACAAGGTATTGTTGTGGAGCCAAGGGTGAATCGTGCGTTGCCTCTTGTGGAGCTATTCCTTGGAATACCATACGCCGCACCACCAGTGGGCGACTTAAGATTTATGCCATCGGGCAGTGCACCGTCGTGGACAGGCACTCGATATGCCGACAATTTTGGACCGGTGTGTCCGCAGAAATTCCCTGATGAAAGTCGCATGACTCACGAGCGGAAGGATTATTTTGCGCGATTGAAGGAGTATTTGATGAACGAGAGCGAGGATTGCTTGTATTTGAACATTTATGCGCCGCATCAAGGTAATTTAGTCAAATGTATGTAGACGGCCGGCGCGCGTGGTTGGGCCGTATAGTGTACGCTCCATAAGCGCGAGCCGGGCGTTGATCGTAAAACGCTTACTTATTGGTCGTTGCTGTACGGATCGATGGGTTTTATAATAAAATTGTTTGATGTATGACTTACACACATTGTGATCGAAATGAGATGTTTGTTTAGAAATAGAATGCTCGCTTTGTATGCAATTTTATGATCGCTCTAATTAAATATTTTTAGAGCAACAAGGAATTATTGATAATATTTAAAATTAGTCTTCGCAAAATATTATTTACATTTAATTGCCAATTAAAATCGGCTGTAACTAAATTTAAATGAATTTAAAATAGGTGAGTTATTATCTAAATTGCGTGCATATCACGTGGGCAATTATAAAAATGTTTGTTTGGCGAATATAATCAATTTACTTAAATATTGAGCGCACAACAAAATAAATATATATATTAAACTGCAACGTTGATTCTGAATTAATAAAGTGGATCGAAAAATTGCAGGGGAAATGAATATTATTGTGTCAATAAAAGTTAAATTAGCGTACAAAATTGTATTTGTGCGTGGCAAATCTAATTTTAAATTGATGTATGGTGCGTGTGCAATGCACGCCTTTCAAAATGCATGAAATAAATTTGGCCAATCAAAAATATATTAAAAAAAAATTAAAACGCGTCAATTTACCAAAATTCCGCCAAAATATAGCAAAACAAAAATTCTCAAAGCTACCAGGAATTTACGAGATTAACGCAAAATTTCAATATCGGACTAGATTTTAATTTTGAGCCTTTTGAACAGAATTCCATTAACGGTCTACATAAAGCGCGCCAAAATTTAATTAAACATATTATTATGATTGCTGCGCGAAAATTAATATTAATCCGCTAGTGAAGGTGACTATATTAAAAGATCTGTATAATAAAATTGTGAAGTCGACGTCTAAAAAGAAAGAGCGAGTCTGTCATTGGCCCTTAAGCCATTTAATCATCTTGTAATTATACCGGCTACGGCTACCCAGGACCCGTTTCAACCCCAATTATTGTCTTTTATACTTAGCCGCCAGCCGCTTCATTTTCATTAATAATTTTAATAAATATTTATACAATAAATAAATTATTGTCGGCAAATCGGATGAAAAAGCGCGCGTCCAAACCAGGTTAAGCTTGATGGATTCGGGGCACTTGTCCCACTTAGGTCAACATCCCTTCGGGGTTATTTTTAGATATCTAATAAGTAATCCGTGATATTGACCAATATATGTGAGCGAAGAAAAAAATACGAGGAAATGTTTATGTAAGACGAGGTGTTATCGGACCGAACGCCGATTCCAAAATTCCGCTAACCTTTTCACCACCATCGATTTGTTTGATTGTTTTGCACCCTCGAATCCACTCTTCACGTGCGAAAAGGTCATGAAAAGTCGTCGAATTTTATTTATGTAGTCTTTAAACATACCTCAATGGGAAAGATGTTTTTTATTTATTTATTTGCAGCTATAAATTTCTAAAAACGCTGTTTAGCGCAAGATGAATTGTGACGTCACAAATAGCCTCCAAGCCCGGTGCGCTTTATCCCCTCTTTGTATCGCATTAGTTAAAAAGAGGAGTGGGCTACATACACTCCGTGTTAGGAGGCTACATGTGACGTCACTACTCGGCTACCGCAAATTTCCCCAGCGCTATTTTCGTCATCCTTGATTAAGCGCCTTGAAAAGACACTTTTTCCTGTTAATTCAAAATGTAAACTAAGTTATTAAACAGCAGGCTGTATGAAGTAATAAGGGCATGGTCTTGGATCCTGCAATATTCATGGTGAGGGAACATCGCAGCACACCAAAGTGATCTAATATAGAGTGCCGTGGCAAAAGTTGGAGCGCCAGTGGAGGTCGTGACTGGCCCTGAAATGACCCCCTTACGAGATAACAGCTGCTGCATGGGGGTGGTCCTCATGGGGAATGCCACCACTCCTCATCTATGAACTGGACCATACATTATACTGGCCTGTTTTAATTTTATCTGGCACCGTATAATTTTTGTCCAACTAATAAAAATTCATACAAGGTGCTTATGTTTGGATAGGCGCTCTTTTTTTGAATTATGATGCGGCATTGTCAAGGATAGCGAAATTAAAAACGCACATAATTGAGGCAAAGGGATGGATAATTTTCTGAAGGATCCTCTCGTATTTTTAATATTTTTTTTGAAGTTCTGTCGCATTTATTTTTGGGAAGATGAGATGCTATGAGATTTAATGAGGCGCTGTGAGAATTTCTGAAGCTTCGCTCGGATTTTCTGAGATTCTAATATTGAGCGCAAAAGCTCCTTCCCTGTCTTAGTGTTAGTTATTATTTTGTAACAAATGAATGCGACTGACAGGTAATTTTATTTTAATGAACCCTGAATGTACCTTTTCATAATATTGCTGAAATTAATATTGTCAAGAAATCCGAAAAAGATTTTAATCAAGAAACCGTTTGATCTTAGTTTGCATTTTAATTACAGCTGATGTGCAAAAAATGTGACTCGTATTTTTAGATCACAAATATTTTGAACGTGTAGGTTTCAATATGTTCTAAAATTAGCGATTCTTGGAAGATGATTTTCTTATTTCAGAAAATGCTAAAATTGTTGCATTCTATTATCCGCAGAATTAAAACCCTTAACAAGCAAATACGGGGGAGGGCTAAATATAGAAAATACCTCCACATCTGTTTGCACGGAGGCTAATTCGCCTAGCACTACATATGAGACGCAAATTCTTTGATGTTTCGAAAAATCTTTTGATCTTGTATCAATAATAATAATAATATTTCAACCCATTTAATGCAAAATAAATACATCCATCCCGGCTACAAACGGATTTTTTTCCCGAATGTTTGCTACGCCATTGGCAAAACAAATCCTGCTGGATTATTTTTCTTCGCTGTTCTGAGAGGAACAATGAGAGAACGTAAAATAATTCAACCTCTTAGTCGAAGTTAACTTGTTTATTTTTAGAATTAGTCAAAGTTAAAGAGCAATAAATCATTTTGTGGCATCGTTAATGGATGCTCAAAATGAAATATGGCTAAATGTATTTGGGTGTAAGTGCAGCATCCATTGCACAAGGGCAGTGATTGAACAATCGGGGAGGAATCCGGACATATTTGAGAGGTCCTTAATTTTAGGAGATTTTATGAGATTTTTTTTGGAATTTTATGATTTTTTTCGAGTATTCTTAAAATTTTATGAGTTTTATGGATCCTCCTGAGACTCTGTGAGATTCTAAAGGGTTTTCTGAGATTTTATGAGATTCCTTGAGATTCTATGAGATTCCATGAGATTAATTTTAAAGGATATAAAAGTTTTTTGGATTTTTTTCAAGTCTTCCTAAAGTTCCATAAGTTTTTATGACCTTTTATGGACCTTCCTGACATTTTGTGAGATTCTATGAGATTCTGTGAGATTCTATTAAATTTATTGCGGTTTTTTCGAGACTTTCTGAGATTCCTTCAATGACTCTCCAGATTCCTTAGGATCTCCTGAGGTCTTTTCCAGGATATTTTGAGCTATTAGGACAATCTATGCAAATTTGAGATATTCCGAGATCTTATCCAAATTTATGAGATATTTTTTGAATCGCTTAAGGAGCGTCAAAGCTCCGACCAAAACGTCATAATCCCAAAAAGTGCACAAAAGCATCGCACAAGAAGATTAATAAAGATAGCCACAATTGAACAATCAAGTAAACAGTAACCAGAGGCCACTTAACTGGCTGCCGGGCCATCCTGACCCAATTTAACTCCAAATGAGAGAAGCCTTTTTTTTTACTTTTTATTGAGTTCGCTGGATTATCTTTTGTTACTTTCATTATATAAAAGACTCGAGCCAATTTCGTAGCATGTCCTCCACCATTTGTAGAATTAAACTGCTTTTATATTGGAAGAGAGGAAAATGGCAATGAGAAATGTGGCTCGAAAAAGAGGTTTATTTGATGAATTTTTTTTTACTTCATTCGACAGAGAAATAAATCATGCGTAAATGTTGATGAGACGACACAATTAGAGTATTGTATGATTCCCATGATAGGTTCATGAGTTTATTGCGTGGGAGTGAAGATGAACTGGCAGAGGGATGCGCGTTGCACGTGCCATACGTAATTCACGGCAGAAAAACGTTTTTCAAATGGTTATTATATTTTTCTAAAGCTTCCTTTAATAATAACGTGCTTTAAAAATGTCATTTAATTTTTGCGTTGAATTATTAATGCTTCACTTTTGCAGCAGCACCAGCAGCCAGAAGATCAATAAACTTACAACAATGTTTGCATATTGCGAGATAATTAATTCACTTGACCGTTAACTTATTTAGATGGCCATCAAAATTTTATTAAAAGCAAAAATGTAATTTCATCCCTTTTAACTTACTTTGTAACTAATGCGATCAACTAAGTTTGTTTTCTAATAAATAAACTTAGTAGTCAATTTTGAAAGACTGCGTTAGTTTGTTTATTAGCGGATATAGAGACGCATTGAGCGTGAATAATTCATGATAGGCAATCACTCGTCTGATTTGCACCCTAACCTATTGGATTTAACAATTAGTCCGGGAATAAAGCCGGACTGAATTTACTCCGAGCTTCACAAGATCTCATTCGAATATTAATTAAATATCTTTGGGAAAAATACAAATTTTTGGTTCTATGTTGACCGCCTAGAACTATAATTGGCATAATAACTTAAATCATAACGGAAAAAGTCAAAGAACGTCGAATAACGTCTTAAAGCGCGCTTTTTTAAAATTATGGCGAAGGCGCCAGTTTGCCATTTTTGCGATTACGCCAATAAATCGTCATTTTTGGTTTTATGTTGACCGTCTAAGACCCTAATTATCATAATAACTTAAATCATAACGCAAAAAATGAAAGAACGTCGTATAACGTTTTAATAACGCGTTTTGTTAAAATTATGGCGAAGGCGCCAGTTTGCTGTTTTCAGCATTCGGCCAATAAATCGTCATTTTTGGTTTTATGTTGACCGTCTAGGACCCTAATTGTCATAATAACTTAAATCATAACGCAAAAAGTGAAAGAACGTTGTATAACGTTTTAATAACGCGTTTTGTTAAAATTATGGCGAAGGCGCCAGTTTGCCGTTTTCCGCATTCGGCCAATAAATCGTCAATTTTCGCGCTATTTAATTATTATTTTTTTGCATATAATTATCTGTTACGTTTATTATGTGATTTTTCCCTGATTGACGATGATGATGTTGATGGCGCGAATCAATCAGACGTAAATGAGCGCCGCGCACTTTTAATTGAATTTTTGATAAAATAAACAAACCGATTGTATATTTATGTTGATTATATTATCGTCTATGAAAAGCGGATGTGTTGAAAAGGTATAAACATGATTTATTCGCTTTTTATATAATGCAGTATAATCGAATTGTTAAGTCTAGCGTTATGGAGGGAAATAAGCCATTGATCAACTGTTTTGTTGCCAAAATTATATTTTTTCCTTCGGCACAAAACGCGCCGACGAGAATTATTATACGATATCTGGATAAGAAATTGAAATATCGATTTACATTCTTCATCAAATTATATACACACACATACAGCCACATGAAAAAAAAAATCGGGATGAAGACAAAGGTCGTTCTATAACAATAAAAAATGAGGTGTCTATTAAGGTGAAGTGCACCCTCAACCAGTAATAGTGCTCTAACTATGGCTGTTAAAATCTCGACATTGACAAAACGATGAAACTGGAACGGGGCGCAGTTCGCTCCTCACGTATTCGTAAGGGGCCCTCCATCTACGGAGCGCCGTAAATTGAGCAGCGAGCTCATAAAGCAGCTCGAGACACTATCGGTCGCACATCAACGCTACGTGGCTTACATTGAAACTATGAATATAAGGATATCATGGACCCAAAACCACCTGAATTGTATTCCGTTCGATATATATTGTGTAGAACACTCAATTATGCAGCTCGCATCGCTCTGTCCCCAGCTTTCTGCGATTCATCATTGACTGATTAGCTATTTTTGGTCCCACGGTAAAAGATCCCATAAATAAGCAAATTTTTGGGTCTAGGGTGGCATCTTAATTAAGCTAGATACTAAATTTCTAAAGCTCTAAGAGAAAGCGTAAGGTTTTTGAAAAGTTCAATTTCACTTCACAAAATTTGGTCTGATTTTCCAAAAAAAATAATAATTTTTGGTTTTATTTTGACCGTTAGGACCTCAAATATTTAAATTATAAAACAAAAAGTCAAAGAATCGCCGACCAGCGGCTGCAGCGCTTTAAAGCGCGCGCATGTTAAAATTATGGTGAAGGCGCCAGTTGACAATTTTCTGCACTAGGTCAAAAAATTGTCATTTTTCGCTTTAAATTTATTATTTTTTTTGCATTTAATTATTTTTCACACTCTTCTTAAGCACCCATTCACTTCAATCTCATTTTACTCAAATTTTAACGCAATATATTTACAAAAATTCAATTTGTTGGTAAATAATCGGACTTGTTTTTCGTCTTACTTAATTAATTCTTGTTGATTATCGGTGTTTCCTTATAACGTCTCAAATGCGTTGAAGTTAGTTATAGCAATGTTTATATATCGCCGATGGTGTGAATGATTGAAGATGTGTAATTAGCATTAGTAGTAGTAAATTAAGTTCGCACGGCATTTAGTTTATCTAGTGTGTGGTGCGGTATTTAATCAGGAATCTAACAAAGGCAATCTGGCTAAGTGATCGCGTATTTTAGTGACAGAGACTGGTGGTTAGGATGGCGGTAAGGGGGTTTTGGTCATTGGAGGGTTGGCCAATGTCTCAGGTGACTTTATACTGTTTGCTTTGCCGCTCACATCGGGGTGTAAAGTTCACCACTCGCCTTTCCAGGGGATTACCAAGATTTTTTTATTGGCTTACCATTGTTTTCTTTTGTTCACATATATAAATACACAATCGATATGGCAAGGGCCCCATAGTAAAGAAGCAAATCGTGCTCGTCGTATTTTATTCCCGCACTTTGCGCTCGAAACTAAATAATTCAATCTCACACTCTTTTGCTTTAAGGAAATTTATTAATAGAGAAACAAGCAAAACTTTTTCAACTTTATGTTAAATTGTCAATAAACGTCTATTGAAAGCTTCTTAGTTCAAGCATACCGAATCGGATCGATCGTAGCAAAGAATAATATCGGAAAATGCTTTTTAAACCAACAAAAGATTTTACTTACAATCAATGGAGCCAAATATTGTTCGTTGATTTTGGGACACCTCCGGATTTATTCCGTTCTTTTGAAACTATTGTTTTTCGAAGAATGCAAATTTTAGTTGTTGACAACGAGATTTAATAGCTTAAAAAAAAATGTAGAAAAAAATGACTAGAAAAAAATGTATAAAGTTAAGTCGACTACGTTCTGACCTGTTGTATCGAATGCGCTAGACATACGTTTTTATTGCTACGCTGTGCCAGCGCATTACAGTATATGCTAACAATAACAAGAACGTACGTCTGCCAGCGCTGCGACATGACTTCCCAGATTTTATGAATACAATCAATGTGAATGACAAAGAGGTTATATGCACGTATGTCTTTCGTCTTGTTGTCGTTCAGTGCCGTCGTATGAGTATAATCTTTTATTTTTGTATTGGCGTGTCGCCGCTGCTTGGAAGATATTCTACGCTATTGGTAAAAATTCACATGGCCTTCAATTGATTTGGCGCAGGCGCAATCAACTGAGAACCCACAGGTCAGAACAGAATATGAGCCGCCAATTATAAAGTAAAAGTGCAACGACTCAAAAAGATTAAAGTAAATTTTCAAGATAAAAAGTGTCGTTTTTAAGTGAATACATTAATTCAATTATATACAATCTTATTTGAGATAATGTTGGAAAAGTTGCAAAAGTAGCACGTTCTTGATAAAAAGCGCCAAGAAAACTTTTTCCATTTTATTCAAAATCCACTTCCACTCAGCAAAACAATTTTCAATTTTTATACATTTACATTCAAAATAGCGGAAAATTAAATTAAAAATCGCCTATCATTGATTGCATTGTATTTCCGCGACACAATGAGGAAAAATAATATTTCGCTGAAAATGGAACGGAAAAAAGCATTTGTAAAAGTTATCGGATGCAGTTAAGCCGCTTTAAATGTTTGCAATCGCCTTAGATTTTATTAAAGAAACAAACTTTTGTGCAAAATTTTGTAATCCTCCGAATGCAAGTAAACTTATAGCGATTTACAAATTCTGGAGAACTAAATCTCTTCAAATTAATGTTGTCAATTTCTCAACGGCGACGGTTTTAAAACAAGAACTCAAACTGACATGAAATGAAATTACACACCGTGTGATTTTTAACAACCAGATCCCAGATGGTGAAAATATCGATTTCAATATTTTAACTGCATTATACGACTTTTAGGCAGGTATATATCTTCGACGCTGTGAAATGTCGCGGGGAAACTATTATTAATAGTCTATCTACAATATGAGTTTTAAATTACATTCAATATTTTGTTTTGTCAATAATTAGAATTATTTTCCGATATATACAGCGCGACAGTTGAAAAGCGCTGCATAGACATCGCCGTGCGGGTAATAAATGAGCCTGAAAGAGGCGGAGCGCGCTACGGTGGGGGAAAGCGCTGTCCCTTTCCCACTACCGTAAAAAGCACGCTCTCTTTGTTCCACGCACTGAATTTCTTATGCAGCGCTTCGCACTTGCCGATCCGTATATAACATTATTTTTGTAAAACTGAATTTTATGGCAGATTACGTATAATATATCGAACTTTGATATAGTTGAGCCTTATATGTATTCAAACAGGTCTTAAATGACTTACGACCATTTTCGACTTTCATATAAAAGTTCGGCGAGGAGTTTTACTGTGAAATAATCGAATTTTTCGTTACATGAATTACACCCATAAAAAGTTGGTTATGCGACTGGATTTCAATGTAAAGTTGGAACATTTGAGCACATGGACACATGAATGAATAAATTAAATAATGTTTTATGGAGTTTTCATCAGCTTATCCGAAAAAGTTTTCGCTCAAAGCGCTACCGCTCGAAAACCTGTGGCAAACGCAATACAAACTAATTTATCTAATCTGTTTAAGCGCAAAGCTCAGTCGCCATGTAAAAACTAGAATGATATGCAAATATTTTCTTTGTAATACCGAACTATGAGATATTAAGGTAACGCATTTACATGAGAATGGAATAAATTGTGGGATACTTGCGTTTTGCCTTCCATCTTTCTCCATCCACACCGGTGGCATGTTACCATCCGATGATGGATTGCGTTGATTTCAAGCCAAAATATAAATAGAATAAGGGATCTGCACAATGTATCCAAGTACGACGACGACTACTACTTCTCAACATTCTGCATAAGTGATGGCCGGCCTACAACTATTATTCATGCGGCAAGCAATTTAAATTAATTTTGGGTCAAATCTATGCTAATACAGGCTCCGCATGTATTCATTTAAATATGATTATGAATAACAAAACATTTATTTACATATTAAGCACATCGTAAAAAATTAATTGCACACTTTTATGTAACTAGTTCAATCATTATATAATCAAATTTAAATTTATTTGCAATTTTTTTCATCAAAATAATTTTTTTTTGCCAAATATTGAAGAAAAAACAAAATTAACTACAATAGAACAATTCTTTAAGAAAGAAAAAAATTTACTCCCTAGGGAGGAAAGTACTATATTACTTTCCTAGGCAAGAAAGTACTTTATTACCTCCCTAGGCAGAAAAGTATTATATTACCTCCATAGGCAGGAAAACCACCAATTACTTCCCTCATCTAAATCTACTAAAATAAAGCTTACTTTTCCACTTGATTGGAAAACTTTCACTTTCCGCCCTAGACCCTCAAATACCACTTAAATGTACAAAGCCGTATTTGATGCCCCGACTGAAAAAAGGACAATAAATTGCCGTCCTTCATGCTTGCTTCACATGATCCTGAAAACTGCTCCTCCACTTACTGAACGGTTTTTTACCTTCCTGTCAGAATTGACGAATGATTCTTAATATAACTTGATAGCGACTAAAGTGGACTCCCGAGAGACAGGATTGTCCGATACTTTTCTTATTAACTTAACTTGCGAATTCCTCAAAAATAAAATATATCGGCATCAATATTTTGCTATTATTTGATTCCGTTCCTTGCAGCGCCTTATCCATTACCCCCTAGAAAAAAATTATAAAGGACGAATACATTAAAATCGCTTTAATTAAAATAGTGCTGTTCCCGACTGAAATAAAATTATTTGAATAAACATACAGCTGTATTGATTTATTTAGTTCGCTGTAAAAGCGCTCCTGAAAATAGGGGTCCTGAATAAGCGCTGCGCTCTAGCGCGTAAAGGACGAACTGAATTTCCTGAAAGATTTTCAGCAAGAGGAAACCTGCATGTTAGCGAAATCGTAGTTTAATAAGATTGCACGGCGACACTATATTGTAATTATTTTTTGCAGATCCGGAACGAAGTGCAAGGAAGTATCCGGTGATGGTCTTCATTCATGGGGAGTCCTTCGAATGGAACTCGGGAAATCCATACGATGGCAGCGTGCTGGCCGGATACGGCAAAGTGATTGTTGTAACACTCAACTTTCGGCTGGGAATATTGGGTAATTTAATTTTCAGAAAGCTTTTACTCGGCGAGCTTAAATAACTATTGTTATTGTTATTATATTTTTAGCGGAATCCGAAGTGGATTAAAGGGGTGGGAAAAATTGCTTATAAGGATTTTTTTCTTTTATTTCACTTATGAGCGATTTCGGTCCCATTTCAAGGGATTAAAACACTATACTCTGGACAATCTTAATTTGCTCCCTTTTTCCTTTTGAGCGGTAAATCTCTAAATGAGCTCATTCTTTAAAGCTCCTTCCAGTTTTCAGCTCAATCCTTTAGATTTTAGATGCCAAAAAATCGTCTCAGTCTAAATATTTTATTTTTTGCCGTAATTTAAACGGCACTGATGTTAATATAGACACCAACTAACGTGAAGTTAATAGTTACTTAAAAGTTTGCCAAGCGAACTTTCCAACTTGTTGCCATATCGTATTGGAAGTCTCACCCAAACAGCTTTGCTTATTAGATTCGACGTTTTATTTAAATTTCCTTATCGAGGCAAACACAAAATATTGTAGCCTATCAACGCAAATCGAATAGATAAATTCCTTTTATCTTCCCATGTAAAGCTGAATGTATCCTGAAGTGAAGGTCCTGAAATATCTGGCGCAGAGAAACATTTCATGAAATCCTTGTTGACAACTTTCGAATGAGCCGGTCCAGCCTGCGCCGCATCTCGTGGGACAAATAGCGAATAATATAGATTGTGTGTGTCTGGTCTGGTATATTGTGAGGCGTTTCAGCCAAAAACCTGTCATTTTTATGGGCACAATATATACGAGGCGAGATTCCATCTCGGTTGCCTCGGCATTTCTTTGTTGTTGTAAATGTGTTTCGTCGCTCGCCCGACTTGATTTCCGTTGAGAAAAATTTATATTTAGCGACTCGCCATACCATTAAATATGGGCGCATTTGCGGAAAGCCTTTTCATTTCTGTTTACCGCCCTCTTGACAAACATAATCAACACTTTTGTGTAATACGAAACATTCCTCGTCCTTTATACCGGGTCTATTTAGTGCCATATTTATTAGAGCGAACTTATTTGAACAAAGCGAAATTTTTGGGGGGCAAACTAGACGCTAATTCGCAATTTGGCGTCTCAAGGTCGAATGCCATGAGATAGTGGGTGAAATAACCTGTCATTTAACACCTTTCTTCCCGCTCTATATTTCTCCCTTCCTCTTATATCATCAAGTCCTTTTTCCCTGAACGCCAATCACGTTGGAGGGGGTTTAGATGCTTTTTCACAACCCAGCATCTCAAAATGAGATTCCATGAGATACTTGGCGAGCTAAGCTAGCCCCCCATCCTAATTTTGCGGCTATAGCCATCTCCTCTCTTCTTATATCATCTCGCCCGTACTTTTCCAGTGCAATATTTCTTAGATGCAAGTCTTTGAAAAATGGCTTAGTATATAGTGACTTGTTTAATAAATAATGGAAAACGGGCGTTGAAAGTTGGCCATAGCTTATACGCAAACAACACATACAGAATGCCATAACAAAGAGAAACAATGCAATAACAAAATTTATTGTTTACAGGCTTTCTGAAGGCTGGCACAGAAGCACTCTCAGAAAGTAACTTCGGCCTCGTAGACCAGATAGCTGCTCTACTATGGGTCAAGGAAAATATTGCAGCCTTTGGCGGTGATCCGAGCGCCGTTACGCTATTCGGACATGGAACGGGCGCGGTCTGTGCAAGTCTTCTCATGCTCAGTCCAATTGTCCAGCAGGACGGAAATCGACGTATATTTGTCGCAATCGCTCCATAAATAATTCTAATCAAATTTTTGCAGTGTTATTTCAAAGAGCGATCTTGATGGGCGGCACTGCATTGGCCGACTGGGCATTAGCCGGAAATGCAAGGGATGTTACGTACCAAGTGGCGCAAGCACTTAATTGCCAGATACAAGACGATTTTGCGGCGTGTCTTCGACGGAAGCGACTTGATGATATTAAGTCGGCAAGTGCAAAGACACCCAATTATACAACTCCATTTGGTCCGATAGTCGACTCGGTCGTTGTGCCCAGCGACCCGAAGAAGTCTATGACACAATATAGCGACATATTCAGAAGGTAATTTGCGAACAATGTGGACCTTCATTAAACATTTATACCGCTTGACAAGTGAGAAGCTTTGCATAGGAAATTCAGTGCGTGCGACAAAGAGAGCAAGCTTTTTACGGTAGTCAGACAGAGACAGCGCTTTTCCCCACCAGATGTAAAGCGCTCTATCCCGAACTGAGATGTCTATGCCGCGCTTCTCACTTGTCGGACTGTATATTTTTTAAACGTGTTTTTGTTGCAGATTTGAGTTGATGTACGGAGTGACCGAACTGGAGAGCATAAATCTTCTAGGTCCCGTCGAACTAGCCCACGGGATGTTAGAAAAAGAGCGTGATGAGGAGCTGAGGAATTATTTAAGGACTCGCTGCGAAATGAAGCCGGAGTTATGCCTGGCGCGCACCTTGGCCGAGTATACAAACAGCGAATTCGCGCCCAACGATGAGAAATATTCGCGACTGCGTGTACTCGACCCCGATGCAGCACCCGACCGCGCATCAATTGCGCGCGATGCTCTGCTCGACATCCTATCGGATGCGCGCTCCGTTGCGCCCATCGTGCAAACAGCCCGCTATCACGCCGCTTTGAACTTGCAGTCATACTTTTATGTATTCACTCATAAAACGACTTCCAAAGACTATATCGTAAGATCGATTTTGCTATTTATTGAATTTTTATCGGGTTGCGCTATAAAAATCTTTTTTGAGTTACAATGTAATTTAAAGGCACTTATCTGCAGGGTTAACAATGAACACCTGGTTGGATAATGTGACACTTGGGATGTGTTCCGTTTGTGATACATGTGGTGCAGCAAAGAGATGCTGCAGCGCATTTTATCTAGAGACATTGAAACCCGGCCGTACGTTTGCCTTTGTCTATATACGGAATTTATGGCAGATTGAAAACTCTATAAATGGATCCGAGCAAAGTAATTCTGCAATATTAACACAGATCAAATCCGTTACGAGATGCTGCTCTCTGCATTTTAATCTGTCGAATAGAAATAATATTTTTTTAAGACTGAATTTATCTTAAAATATTTCATCAATGTTTCACAATTTTTTTTACGGAACTAGTAATTTGCACAATTTAATTAAATACCTTCCATTGAAGTCTAATAAATCTCCTTCGCATTCCATTTCCATCAAATCACCAAGTTCCTGCAACAAAGCTACAATGTCGTCGTTTTGCGTCTGGATGCATCGATGTCATTGCACTCGCCGGTTCGAAATCGGTTAATTATTATTATGAAGCCGTATAAATAGCCATCTATTTTCGGGTTCAATTTTTTTTTCTTGTTTGTAGAGAGACAAGAGTTATAATGGGGAAGAGCTGCCGTATGTATTTGGAGTGCCACTGGACGGACCGCGAAATCATTTCGTCGATCAGTACACCAAGCACGAGCGACTTTTTTCCGAAATTATTATGATGTATTTCTCCAATTTTGCCTACACGGGGTGAGTGATAATTTAAGTGGAGGGGGAAAGGAATTGTTTTTTTTCGAGTTAAAGCAAAACTTTTGGATCGTTGCGAATTTTTTTCATCGATATTTTGACTCGTTTTTGGAAGTTTTGCATTTTTTTCATCGAATTTTGCGTATTTTGTGTGACTATTGGATCTTGAGCTCTACGTCACATCGAGCTTTCTAATAGTTTATGTCTAAATAAATTTTTCTCGGTGTCAAATTGAGCGATTTCACGTTTTTGGCGGAGAGCTCAACATCCGAAAGTCAGCTATATTCGGCTTAATCGTCCACATTTCGACCCCGTTTTTGGGCAAACCGGATTTTAATCCATCGCGTGGCTTTTCAGCAACCCAAACAATCCGAGAAAACAGGAATTCTACACATTGAGTCCAGTTGATTGGTTTCAGTTTGATGTGGAATGGCCCGAGTTCGATCCAAAGCAGGAGCGCTATCTGCAATTGGGTCAGAAATAATCACTTTGTAATATAATTGAATTGAAGTGAACATCAATTTGTTTTACAGACATTCCGCCAAATGTATATTCGCACTATCGACGTAACGCCACGCGATATTGGAACGAAATTCTTCCGCAATTAATTGAAAATCGCACTTATTTGCCACCATCGGTGCCGAACAAGAAACCAACAACGTTTTTCACACCGCCACGCAATCCGCCGCCATGGATCCTACAACCCCGCAAGAACGACTACGAGAATTTTAATAAGCGCTATGAGACGCCGAAGGATTCGTATGGCATTCTTCGCGTGGACGCGCCAAAAGAGCGCTATCCGGACAATTTGCTGCACAACAAAAATGAGTACGGCACGATTCTTACGGCACCTCCGGAAGAAGTCAAACAAGCCTCGACGATGAACGTCTTGCTCATAATTGGTGGCTTATTCTTGGTCGCTAATTTAATCCTATTTATCGGGTTGTACTATAAATGCTACCGCATTAAGAAAAATAGCAATCAAGCGAGCAAAAGTGCGGATGAAGCGCAGCCAGTGGAAGTGGATGAAGAAAAAGCGCCAAATCCCGAATCCAACACGGTTTTTAAGGTAAATGGCTGTAACATTGTGAAAATGATAAGTAAATCATCGAAAAGCGACGAGGACACTTATGAAGCGGTGAAAAACGATTTGCAGGGCGATAAATTCAAATTATCCCGTCAAATGTCGAGCAGTACAATTGATGCGCACACCAAAGTCAAGGACTGGATAACGAACGAAATTGTTTACAAGTACAGTCCGCGATTTTTCCACAATCGCCATAACAAAGAAGATGCCTCCACGCCGAGCGGACCCGAGGAAAAAGTGCGACCACCGCCTTTGATTAAAATGTCAACGTTAAGCAAGAAACCTGAAAAAGTTTCAGTGGCAATCGATGCCACGCCAACAGGTCGAGGACCGAGTGTTCTAATGCAACAACCGATCGAGTTAACCAAATCTTTGGATTGTCCCTCCTCACTCAAACCCGAACGATTGCCGCTACGCCGCTCCATTACGCTCGAGGACTTTTCACCACGCATGGATGCTGCAGATCTACGCAAAAGCACTACAAGCATTAATTTGAAATTTACGTCGCCGCAACTAACTGAAATCGGTCAACCGGATTTGTATTCAGCTGTGCGCAAATTCAAGACGTTCGGCGATGATGTTAATGTGACGTCAAAAGATGCGGAGGATCATGTACCACTTAGTCCGGAGGAGGCGCTCATGACGATTAAGCGGCGAAATTTTCCTAAAGTGCTACCGGATCATCCAGGTAAAGAAAATGAATTATTTTCGTTACAAAGAAAATATTTATTTATTTAGTATTTTTTTAACATTTTTTTTCTTTAGGTAAAAGGATGTCAATGCCCGCCCACGGTCTCTTCATGCCCATTCCCGAAATTTCGTCCTTTTCGCAGCCAAACTCGCCCGTCAACAAAAGCTTGAACAAATTCCCACCGGCGCCTCCGCCAAGAATCTCATCCACTCTTGGCCGCCAAGGTAGCACTTCGAGTGCCCCATCTCCCGCGTGCATTTCCGAGCCGCAATTAGCGGAAGAGCCGCCGTCATCGCCTGAGCCTGAAATTTCCTGCAACAATTTGTACGTGGGTCCGCTAATTCCGAAATGCAATAATGCGCCAGTGCAACTCGACACGCAACCGATTTACGAAAGTTTGCGTAATTTGAGGAAAGAGTGCGGGTTGCCGAAGGCCGCTAAGGGGCCGATCAAGCGGATGGATGCGAAGATTGTGGTGAAGCCGACGATTTCGCGTAAAATTAGCGATCCGGTGGCGAATAAAAATATTCCGCGTGTTGTGGTGCCAGACAATCAGCCGCAGTTATTGCTGAAAGTTGAAAAGACTGAAGAATGTAATGATAGTCAACATAATTTGAATGTGTTGAAAGGTAAGGGGAAGAAATCGCAAATACCCACATTGGTGAAAAATTCCAATACTAGCTTGAATAAGGATTCGTCCAGTTCGGAATCCTCGCCGTCTGAAGAGTCCGACACTGGCACGGTGGTGAAACGAGTTTAGATTTATCGTATTATTTTAATTCGTTTGTTTAATCTATGTAGTTCAATGTACATTAATATTATAATTATTATTGTTCAATTAAATTACAATCATTTATCATCTAAATGGATCACCGCAATAGATTTTAATCAGTAACAGTATTTTTCTATACAGTATTTCTTATAAACAATTTTTAATAAATATTACATTTTCAATCGCTTTATTATTTACGTTCGAAAAGCTTGAAAAATATTTTCATTTCTTGCGTTCGCCTTTCTTAAGATAATGTTGCAGAGCTTTTATATCCCAAACCAATATGAATGGAAATTTTTAAGTCTGGCCTAAACTAAAATCAATATTGATCTGAAAAAAATTTATTATAGTTAATTTGTTATTAACCTGTTCGAAAAAAATTAATAAAATAAATTTGCAAGCGGAGCTTATCCCCATAGCGCATAATTGCAGAACGATCATGTGGAGCTTTGCAAATTCGTGCAGCATTTTTCATAAATTATCCTATTAGCTTGCAAAAAAATTGAATTTAGTTGCAATCGACTATAAAAAAGTCAATCTTATGCTCAGCTTAAAATTATCTTATCAACAAAAAGCTAGAAATTTTAAAAATAGGAAATAAAAATCCTGGCACCTTCGCCAAACTTTAAAAATCATTTTTAAATAATTTTTAATAAATTATTCTAGCTAGCAAAAAATTTAAATTTAGCTGCAATCCACTATAAAAAAGTCAAGCTTAATCTGAGTTTAAAATTATCTTATTGGCAGAAAGCTCAAAATTTTAAAAATAGGAATCAAAAATCCTAGCGCCTCCGCCAAAATTTAAAAATAATTTTTAAAGCATTTTTAATAAATTATCCTAGCTTGCAAAAAATTTAAATTTTGCTGCAATCGACTATAAAAAAGTTAATCTTAAGCTCAGCTTAAAATTATCTTATCACCAAAAAGCTAGATAATTTAAAAATAAGAAATAAAATTCCGGGCGCCTCCGCCAAAATTTAAAAATAATTTTAAAAATATTAATAAAAATCCCAGCTCTTTCACCAAAATTTAAAAATATTTTTTAACGCTTTCAGATAGTTAATTAACATGATTTAAAAACATTTAATGATGAAAGCGTTCGATTTAAAGTTCGTACAAAAAATGTTTGTGCAAAAGCTGCAAATATATACGTTACTTACCGTCAGACGTGCTGCATGTAATTATTTTGCGTTCATTAAATTTTGAACACAAAGCTTTCATAAATTCAATATTAATTTAGAATTAATTTCAAAGGCAATAAATTTGCGTTGCAAATTATCAAATAAATCACACAGATCTCAACCGATCCTGGTACGTAGTACGTACATTCATGGAATATTTATTCAAAAGACCACCACCACCACCGCCAGCTACATAGTGAAACAAAATTCTTTCATTAATAATTAATCTTTATTATTAATTTAATGTGTCACATTATTTAAAACATCTTAACAAAAGTCCGACCAAATGGAAACGAATCGCTCACAGAATTTATGATTATGCATTCAAATGTAGTGCGAGCGATTCGTTTCGTACAATTGTCGCAAGACAGTTTCATATAGGTTTCAAAATTCACCGAAAATTCGTACGTGTTTAATCATATATATTAATTAGATTTAATTAATTTATTTATTTATGTACAATGTTGTATCTAAAAGTTGGTTGAATATTAGTAGTATATGTTTGGCTAAGACTCATCTAGAAATAAGTAGTTTTCGTTGAAATTTGAAACGTTTCTCTACACTTTTTTGCTTTAGGTATAGTAATTGTTTTTATATTGTTATAATAGAGGAGGATTGTCCACAATTTTTGTTTCTTCCCACATTGATTTAATTATTGAAGAGTTGAACGTAAACTTTTTTCGGCGCACATAATAAATTATTGGCACAAACATTGTCGTATTATTATTAAAAATAAAAATGTGAAGTATAAAACACTATAAATTATTTTATTGGCAGTATATTATTGATTTGGTAGAAATTCAAACAATATTATGGCTATTACACATTTAATAAATTGAAAAAAACAGTCGTTATAATTTTTTATTGATATACAAGCATTTTAATAGTTAGTATAGTGATAAATTATTTTTCAACAAATTTATAACAAGAATTTTGATATATTCAACAATTTCATATTGAACTGGAAAACTGAGTTTGTAAGCGATTCATTTTTCCTATACATTTAATTGGTCCATTTATTCACATCTCCAGATTTGCATCCACAAGTCGATTCTGTATAGAATGTCTAAAATATTTCATAAATAAATTAATTGAAACACAGCGGCCAAACATTTGTTGAATTTAATTTGAATTTAAAATTTTCGTTGACAAAAATCGATATTTTACGAAAGCGGCCGCGTCAGCCGTGCGGCGAACGCAGATGCGTCAGCCGTACGGTGGAAGGAGGCGCGTTTGCGGACTGCGGCCGCGCTCGCTAGCACGAGCGCACCCGCCTTAAAATATATTATGACACTCTATTTGGTGAATAATACTTACAACCCCAATTTTCCAGCAATAACTAAAATGTAGCAACATAAAATAAACTATGAAGAGGATAAAATAATGTACACCTATTTAATACATTGATTTAATTTTAATATGTACACTTTTTCTATAGGAATCAAAACATCGAGGCCTTTTATCATAGGCCCTTTCCACACCGGTAAAAAAAATCATCAATATAATTAACAGTTTATCGGACGTATTTTAATAATGAACAAAATTGAAGTTTTGAGCATTGAAGAGATTTTTACCAAATTTACCGCACTGAATAATATTATCACACCCGCATTTCACTCATCGCCGCTTGCGGCAGTCTCATATTACCCTTACTCGTATTGTTATGCGAGAGCAACGGCTGCGTTTCCGGACTTTTCGCTCTTGGTGGAGGCGGCGGACGCGGAACGCACAACGGAATTGCGTTGCCGTTCGGTGGCTGCACCAATCCCTGCTGCTGCATCTCCGCAATCACGCACGCCGTATTATTCATAAGCGACGCATTCTTCGGCAACGTCATACAACTGTGACTGTAATTCTGCATGTGCATCGAAGCGTTCTTCGGCAACGTCATGCAATTCTGCATCATGACATTAGGACTGGGCGGCGGGGCTTTCATCAACGTGTTTGAAATGCTCGTCGGACACAAATGCTGCTGCACTTTGTTCATCGCATGCGCATCCTGATGCGCGTTTGCTGCGAGAATCATCGCGGACGTGTCTTGCTCCACGTCAACGATGATGTTCGAGCTTTGCGAATGTCCGAGGTGGTAATGCTGGTGCTTGGAAATCGTCTCGAAGGTTTGCTGGTTGCGGTTTTGCTGTTGCTGCAGGTTTTTCACTTCCATGCGAGTCTTGTCGCGTTGGTAGTAGACGCCGGCGAAGATGAGCACGTTGAGGATTAGTAGCGAACAACCAATCGCGATCGTGACGCTCAATGCGGTGCTGTACGCCGCATAGCCAGCGGCTTCCAAGCTCGCCAATGTATCGCCGGTCGATGCGTTTTGGTTCTGGAACAACTGCGGATTGTAATTACCCGCCGATACAACGTTCACGCAAGTGGTGACAATTGTGTCCATTGTTGTGGGGGTGTCGAGGCTGGTGTTGGGCCGTCGACGGAATAGCTCCATGGTGGGGTCGTAGTAGCTGACACGCGATAATGGATCGGGTCGCACAGCGCCATCGTACAAATCCGCGTTATTATGATTGCGGAAAAGATTGTGACGAGCCACCACATCTTCCATTCCAGCACGATGCAATTCAGGAATGAGGCGAAGCCACACGCTTAATTGATGCGCGCGGAAGTGGTTCTTCATGCGGGGTTTCATGCCTGAAAAAATAAATTGCATTCTATAAGATCGAGTGGAAGAACAATTGTGATGAGCTAATTGGATATTTGTGATTTTTTTTATGTTTTGGCAGTAAATTCGCAATTTTGCTTTTGGATTATGATAGATAGTTAATTTATTTGTAATTAGGTAGAAATATTTTTATTCTAACTTAAATTTTATTACTAATAATTGGCAATTAAAATTTGCACCCACCGCGCCCACCAGAATTTTAACTTTACAAAATAATTTTTTTTCTAAATTTTTGGCCAAAAAATTGCAGTTTTTCTTTGGGATTATCAAAGATGCTTAACTTAGTTACAAGTAAGCATAAATATTTTTATTTTACCTCAATTATAACGAATAATAATAGGCAATCAAAGTTTGCACCCGCCGCGCCCACCATAATTTTAACTGTACTTGGGAATTTTTTTTAAATATTTTGATCAAAAAAATGAAAATTTTGCTTTTGGATTCTGAAAGATTCTTAATTATTCTACAAGTAGGTATCAATATTTTAATTTTAACTTAACTATAACTTATAAAAATAATGGACCATAGTTTAGAACCACCGCGCCCACCAAAATTTTAACTGTACTAGGAAATATTTATTTTAGCAATAAAATTGCAGTATATTTTTTGTGAATAAATTTTGCATAAGATGATTAGTGGAAATTTGTTCATATGAAGCCATTAATTACGTAAGCAAGCCATTGATCATCTCCGTAATGTAAACATTAATGGTTATCAAACTGGCTCCATCAGATTAAGCCTGAACACCACCGGCTAGTTACATGCGGTCCTTTATAGTGCTTCTAGATGAACAAAGGCAACATCTGTGGCTGATCTATGCACAATTCAATGCAGTCTCATAATGGAACTAATGTTAATAACGAAAAGAATTATGTTACGACGATTGCACCGAATTTCAATTTAGACAGATATTAATAGATTAGCGCCGGCAGAGTCTAGGACGAGGAGGAGACGAAGAAGGCACGACGGGTGATAAAGGGAGATGGCACGTGGTGATCCTGGGGGACGGGCAGATTTATAACCAGAGCGCGATCGTTTCACTCGCATACATCTCGGATATCCTTAGACATTTGCCCGAGTCACGTCAAGAAGAGCGGTAATTACCAGAACAAGATGGCGTTACTACTTGTCATCATACATCATAAGTGGTATACGGAACGGAATTAAGCTCGCTGATAGCAACCAAACCCTTTCCAAATTGGTTCTCTTTAATTTAATATCGATCCGATCTGTCAGTCGTCTTCTACGAAGATACATTCGCGCTAAGGTCGAACGCACACCACAATGGCGGGCGCGTCCGGAAGTCGCTTAAAATGGCGTCACATGCATCGTGGATTATTTTTGGAAGAACGTGTTCATCAAAGTCGGCGGCGGGAGGATTACACAGATGGCGGCGCATTGGGCGATTTCTCAAATTGAAATTAGATAGACGGTAAAGTTTGCAAGTTGATCGACAGTTGGTGTTGTCAGAACTGATTTGAAATTAAATCACGTAGCGCAAACTTGCTGCCAAGCTAACTGAAATAAACTTAGCATAACTTTCGGGCAAATACTTAATAGGTGCACTTATAAATATGTATTTAATAACCGCATTTGCTCGATTTTCCTCCTCTCCGTCCGTCAAATTAGAAATTCCGTTACAAAGTATAAATAATTCAAGCAAATAAATTAAAGGCAAACGTGTCAGAAGCACGAGAAAAATGATGGTCCGTTTACATTATCACGTTATTCTATTAGAGGTTTTTTCTCCGTTTTGAGGCCAAGGACGAAGAATCCTCGCGACATCGGTCAGCGATAACGATATATGAAATTCTCGCGAGTCCGAAAGCTTTTAGTCGTGGTGAGTGCGCTTAATGTATTTTTAACATGCACTCACTCTCGTGTCCTTCCGAACCCAGACGGTTGGGGCAGTTTATAAAATTTACGACAGCACCTCACGCCGTTGTTTATTCTCACAAATCGTCCTTTTTTTCGGTGCATATATGGACGGCCTCTTCGCTCAGTTTGAATAAACTAGTCGCTACACCGAATCTATATAACGGTTCTTTTTTAACCATGTTGAATCTGCTTTATCGCCACTTTATCTTCACCCATTTTGCATTTAAATGTGCTTTATTGCTCTTAACGAAACTACAATCAAAGCGAACTTTTTATTTGCACTCGTAAAAATGAGTGAAGGTGTGCAGCGGCAAAAGTGGCCAAATTTGTTGCAGCTTCAATTTTAATGAGGTTTTTTCTGTGCGCGATGTTTACTCAATCTTTGTGATGTCAAAGTTCGGCTTTGTTTTACGGGTGCATTCATTAATTATGCACTAACAATGATATCAGTGCAGAAACAATACTGGATATTTAGTTAAGAATAGTTACGTCGTCGTTATTTTATAATTGCCTTATTTACGGAAGCAAATTAATAGAATGCATTTATTTTGCTTCCTTTAATTGTTTTGGCACAAATAAACAATTGTTGCATTTGGTAAGATTTTTTTGGCAATTGTCCAGACAGTTTTTGTTTTGGAACATTGGCGCATCCACCAATTTTTTAACTGTTCGTCAATTTTTTAAATATTTCGACCAGTTGTTGTGATTTTGGCCAATGTCCAAAAGCGCCAGTGAGATGGTGGAGGTTCTGCAATCGGAATAAAGCGATTACCTGAGTACTGATGCTGATAGTTAAGTAATGCCAGAGATGGATTGGGTGATAACGGAGTATCTACAACGCATAGCTAAGGCTTTGCAGTTGGGCTAATGGCTAACAAATCAACCGTGAAATGACATCGTTCCCTCTTCCTTTGCCACTTATCAAAGTCTTGCCACCTCTTTCTCTCCTTCAATTTTTGGCAATCATGAATATTTTAAATCCAATTATTCGATCTCTATATATATATATGTTTAAATCTGTCATTGCCAGCTATCTAATCAATTATGTAGGCACAGGTATGGAAAATCGATTTTACGATGGAATTGTTTTGGGAAAGTTGATTTTCCGAAGTAATATTGAAATTTAAATTCATCGCGTTTACGAAAGTTTATAATTTTTTTTTTTTTTAAATATTTGGCAATAAAATTTGCAGTTTTGCTTTTAGATTATGAAAGATAATTAATTTTTTTATGAGCTAGGAAAATGTTTTTAATCCATCTTAAGTTTAACTAATAAAAATTAGCGATCAAAGTTTGCACCCACGTCGTCCACCAAAATTTTAACTTTACTTATAATGTTTTTTTTTTAATATTTTAGCAATAAAACTTTAATTTTGCTTTTGGATTATCAAAAATATTTAATTTTTCTATAAGTACGCAAAATAATTTTAAGCTATCTCAAGTTTAACTTATAAAAATTAGCGATCAAAGTTTGAACCCGCCGCATCCACCAAAATTTTAACTTTACTTTTAATTTTTTTTAATATTTTCGACTCGAATTTTTGCATTTTGCTTTTAGATTTTGGAAGATACTTAGTTGTTCTATAAGTAAACATAAATATTTTTATTTCAAAATTTCTTTAATTAATAAAAATTGTGGGTCAAACTTTAATCCCACCGCGCCCACCAAAATTTTAACTACACGCTTTACTTTTTTCAATATTTTCTAAATAAAATACCGCACAAAAAGTTTGATGGATAAAAATTGGATGCTCGAACATTGAAAAAGCGGCGGTAAACTAGAAAATAGTTCACGTTGGCAAAAGTTGACCTATCGATCATCTAGCCCGAGTATATGGATTATAAAACAAACTCCCGCAACATATTTCAAACGTTTCTGGGGGTAATTTAAAAATCTATTTCCAGCGGCCGTACTTCATATGGATGGAATGAAGTGTCTCGAACGTTCGGACATCAATATTCAAAGTTTGTCCTCACGACATCATTTATTATACTATGTCCTAGGCTCCTCTTCGCCTTAACTGCAGCCAATTTAAATGGACCAAAAGTCGATTACACAGTTCGTCTACTCGAATCTACGCCAAATACACTGCTTTTTTATTTTTTAACGGCTTTTCTTACAGTAGTAAAAAAATTGTCTGAGCTACATAAATTCGATATTGAAAGCCAATTTCCAATCGATAGCAAAAAATCTAGAAATCCACTTTGCCATTCAGTGGATGTCTTCTCCAAAAAAATCACAATTGCGTATTTTATTACCAGGTTTTTATGGGAATTGAGCGCACAGTTCTTTCAAGCAAATTTAATATCTCGCTCATAAATATACATTTTTGATTTGAACGTGCGCTAGACCTAATATACGAAAAGCACAACATTAACTGCAACTTTTTGACTACAAAATATTTTCGCAGTCCAAAACTTAGCGGCTAAATAACAAACATAATTTATAAGCTTCATGAATGAATGCATTAGGAGTGTATAGACACAAAACAAGGCAGCTTAAAAGTTGTGCTGAGTCTTATGTGGAAAGTTTCCGAATGCAAGGAGAGGGCTCCTTAAGGATGCTTGTGTGAGTGTGTGCGTCCTGATTCATTTTTAACTACGAGTTAGTGGCAGCAAAGTTTGGCGCAACTTATATGAAGTAGAATGGAATAGTATAGTGTGTAGGATGGAATTTCAACTAAAACTCTCTCTTTGCGACAGGGCGAAAGCTTTAAAGTTCGTCCTCATTTAATTGAGAAGATTTGATAGAGCTCAGGTGACAATATATTTTAAAGTTCTCCGCGTCGCCCGTAAATAATTCGGCCCCAAAATTGCGTTTACACTTTACGACCGATAAATTCTCACTTAATTAATTTTCTTACCAATCTCCAAGTATTTCTGATGGACCGAATCATACTCATCCCACACGATGGACTTGAATCGATTGCGTTCCCTGGAAGCGGCCAGCACCGGTTCCTGCTTGTGATGCTCGTTGGGATTTCTGAAAATAGAAATGATGCTTGAGATTGATGCTAAGAAAACCAACAAAAAAAATATATAACGCGCTAGGAAAAAATATACAATTTGCTACGATTGCAACTGAGGAAATAAAGCTGGAGCACAATAATCACATATCCTATTTATATCCGTCATAACGGCCTCCACTGTGGGGAAGCATCTTCGCCGTCATGGTCCATTTACGCCAAGCACCTTATTCTGACGCTAGTGGAAATACATGCGCATTTTTCAAGCACCCCCTCCTTCTAATTAGCACCTTCATATATGATGAAAAAGGTTCAATTAGAAATGTGCTGTTAATTGAGTCTGATTCAAAAGAGACAGTCTGACAATAATTAGCAGTTTGACAAAAGGTACAAGGCCCTTATTTGCGTTAATTCGATCGGTCTGATGGGGTAAATCAATTACTATGTAAGGGTTGAATAGTAATTTGGATTGCGTAAAATTGCTAATTATTACTGTGGGTAAATAAAATTAATAAATTATATTTTAGACTGCAAATTGGGCAAATAAATATTAGATAGGGTGAAATTGAATTAATATGAAACTACAGATCAACCGACATCACAAAATTTCTCATAATTAATTAACTAGCACATAGAAGATCATATAGAATGAGCTAATTGAGAGAAGGCCAAAGGTTTGCTTGCAAACAGCGAAAATGATAATATTGTTGCTTTGCTGCAACATTTAGATACACATTTTAATAATATGCAAATAACTGCATAATTATCCTTGTTGAAAAATGCAAAGAAGCGGCTGGCAATTCTTCCGACTAGTTTAATTTTCAGGGCAGATTAAAATGCTCGTTACTAATTTAAATCGTTTGCGTTTAAGCACAGTTTAGCTTAAACTGTGCTTATTGCATCCAAGGTAGATTTCACATTATGAAATTCTTGATGTAGAATTATAGCGATTTATTTTCTTAGAGTTGTTTATGCAAAGAAAACGCCAAGAGCAGCAGCTTTGCAGCAACATTTGCATAAACTGCTCTATGCTTAATAGAGAAGAAGCTGCAAGTGTAATATTATATAAATAAAGCTTTGCTGTTGATAAAATAAGCTCAACATTGCAATCTGGCTGCACATCATCCTTGTGCACCTAAATGACCTCGAGGTCAAAATCCCAACTTATCTCTTCTTCCCGGTGCAATATGATGGTATTGCTGGAATATATGTTTTCATTTAGCTTTAGTGCTTCAATGCTGTTAAACTTTACAGCGACTTCGCGACGCTTGTATTCGATATTTTGCGCTGCAGATTGGCAAACCGGATCAAATAAATAATTTTAAAAAAATGCTTTTGCAAGGATTTTATTTCTATACTATATAGAGCTAAAAAAAATGTTGCCTATTTGTACATAAAAAAATCAATTAATCAACAACAATGTGGGCGAACTGCACATCTCAAACAGAAAGTTTACAGAATTCCAAACAATGCACAATTTTAATTTCAAAATAACTCTAAGCTATGTAAACAGTATGCTGCAATCGAGGTTGCAATGCTTGTTTACTATTTGCTTGGTTTAACTCTTCATATATTGATCCAGCATACACCGCACAGCATTTACAATTTTTGTATGCAAATAATTAAAGAAAGTTGCAATTCATTCATTAATTATTTTACTTCAAATGTAGGTAAAAAAATTGAGGTATAGTGCGTGCAATATTTTACGGCGCTTAGCCTTGAATGGAGCTGCGCGGCGACTTGCACGCCTTGCGAAATACGTGGGCTTTACATCAAAATAATGTATTTCCTATCAAAATAAAAATATATTGAATAGTTTATCAGTCAAACAATCACTCCATAATAATAATATTGAGCCTAGTGCTTCCACATGACGAGAGCTAAACTTTAAAAGTGTAGCACTCATGCAAAAATATTTTTGAGTATTTTATTTCGAGTTTTCCTCGCCAGTTGGCAATTCCTGTTTACTTCTCCATCCATCTACAAATTGGAATTTTATTTAGAAGCACACACGAATACGTATATATATTTTTGTGCACCTGTATGGTTAGTTGAGTTCCATTCAGGGTCATGTGCATAAACTCAAGGAAATTAGCATAAAGAAAATTTATTCAGATTTGTATGAATACAGAATCCGTGAGGCGAGTGCTTGAACAATGCCAGCGTAAATTGGAACTCGTGCCAACTTCCACTAAGGCTCTAGCTTTCTAGCCCCCTTCATTCCTAGCGACATCATTTTGTCGAAGCAAAAGGTCGCAATTAGAATCTCTAATACACATAAATTTCGGAAAAATCGTTTGATTTATGAAAATGATGGAAAGCACTTTATTTCTCCAAGGCTAATCGAATTAACGAAACAAAATCCCCGATAAGCGCTCCATAATTCGTCTAATGCATCTTCCGCTTTATTACAGTCTCACATACACTAAACTTTTTACATATCAAAAAATCGCCTAAGCAATTATGTTAATCGTGGAACTTACCCAGTTCTTGCAAAATTAGCGAGGTAGATGATGAAAGCCTCGGATAACGCCAGCTCGGATCTTGTATAATTTTTGGGGAAGTGGTTGAAGCCGTCTACCAATGGAGCGCCAAAAATGTATGGCAACTCTTCGCCATGCACGGTTCCCATTCTCTGGAACAACAAAATTCACAAAAAAAATTAGTTACCATAAATCTATCAATTCCATTAAAGCGCTTTTTATGCCAGTGGTTTTCATAGGGTGTAGTGATGGCTCAAAGTTGATTAAAAATTTAGTTTTTTTGCTGAAACAGCGTGTGCCATATTTATAGCATCAGAAAGTTGACAATTAATTGGATAGAATTGCATTTTTTTATGCAAGTTTAAAATTGCTTGTGACAAGTTTAGCAAGTGTCCGTTATTATAACGCTTTAAAATAATTATTGTAAAAATTAGAAATATTTATGCCTGGCGCATCCACCAAAATAAGTAAAAAAATATTTCTTTTGTAGAATTTTCAGTTTGTAAAGCTGTTATGAATATTATTATCCAGAATAAACAATTAGCTGAAAAATTTAAGCCAGAAAAATATTTTTTAATAATTTTAAACAATTTTTAAAAAAAAATACGACCGTCTCCTTCGCCAAAAATTTAAAAAAATGTTAATAATCCTCAAATAAAATTCTGAGACCGACTAAACAAATTGCAATCACGCTAATAACGTCTCATAACACTCAAAATAATTTAATTTCAATAGAAAACCCGTTAAAACTGCCAAAAACTACCCAAAAAATAAATAACCATTCCGAATAATACGCGACTTACTCGCGAAACTAGCGCCATACAAAAAAAGCTTGTCGAATTAGTTTTTTCCTTCCTCTTTGCTTTCAGTTTGTTTACTGAGCAGCTTCCCCAGCAGTCTGCCGTGCATTTTGTTGCAACATGCGACATCTTGCCAATTCAAGCTCGATTAGAAACTTTTTGTGTTTGTCTTTCAGCTTGTGTTTCTGTTCATTAATAACGATTTCTTTAACGTGATTCAATATGAAGACATTTTGCGTGGTTGTTGCACGTCGCGCGTAACATATGTGCGCGAATATGGGGGCGGCATAATCTAAACTAATAGACTTAAAGCTAAATTTAGTGTAGCATTCAAAGAGTGCTCAAATGCATATTGCACCAATCGTAACAGGCACTTACAAGGCGTATAAACCAACATAAAAGGAATCCTGTTATATGCAGCTAGTATACCAGAAATAAAATAAAAAAGCTTGTGTGTTTGTCATATTTCGCGTAGCAAGGAGTAAAGTTGCTTCGGCTACAAGTGCACTGCTCTAAC
This sequence comes from Cryptophagus acutangulus, assembly GCA_963556235.1. Lineage (NCBI taxonomy): Eukaryota > Metazoa > Arthropoda > Insecta > Coleoptera > Cryptophagidae > Cryptophagus > Cryptophagus acutangulus. Next base: position 4,562,555 of record OY744569.1, read on the forward strand.
GCTATTTGCTGTTGTGACACTTTCAGGAGCGAATTACTGAAAATGAATTTTTCTAGTTTTCCTCTCATGTTTATTCTACATTTTCATCCCACATCTTCTATATTCCAGGTGCATGTTTTGCGGTATTTTAAAAGAAATACCACACACACAACACTCAACATCTAGCGCCTCATCGCAACCATTATCGCCGTTCTAGAGGCACTTGGAAAAATATCAAACGTATATTTGCAATATTATTAGTATATTTCGGAAATATTACATATTCGCCTCCAGCGGCGCTTTGAAGGGGTGATTTAATTTTATCTCGTCAATAAATGTAGCAGATGGGGTTTTATGGGTAATGTACGGGGATTCAAAGTGGCATTAGAGAGATTAAACTTAGTAGTTTAGTGTCGGGGTTTATAAATGAAATGTAGCTTTTAGTAGTAGAGTGAGTAAAGTGGTACTTTAGTGCCGCAGCGCTTAAAAGTGGTATTTTAGTCCCTAAAAAATTAATTTTGTGGTTTAGTCCCGTGCGGCTTAAAAGTCTTGATAGTTGTAAAAGTAAGACTTTAGTCACGGAGTCACTAAAAGCGGTACTTTAGTGCCGCAAAATGCAAAATACAGCCCAATTCTTCGCGCTTTCGCCCAAATTAAAAATAATTTAAATTCTCACCTGTGGATAGTCCCCATCCTTCGTCTGATAATCGAACACGTAGAAGAAGGTCTTCGGCCCCGAAGGCTCCTGGCCCGGTTGCGGCGGTTTAGCACTCAATAAATCACCGGTCTGCACTAGCGGCGCAACAAATTGTGCATCACTCAATGCCGCCACCGCCGCATCCCTTGTATTAATCGGATGCTGCACTGTCCGCTCCCAATCCGTATATTCATTGACCACCGTGAAGAATATCTCACTCAAATGATACGTGTAAGCGTTCCGCACATAAGTCCGTATAATCTTGTCGCGACGTTCCCCTTCGAAGCCGCTCTGTATATCGTTGGAGGAGAAGCGCCATAACGCTTCCGAGGTCACGACACCGAAGAGCAGATCGTAAGGGTTGCTTCCTCGCGGTGTTAGAGTCGCTTCGCTGCGCTTCATGTTGGCATTCACCGGGCCCACGTAACTTTGCAAATCAGACGGTTTGAAATAAGTCACTAATTCTTTGGCGAAGTCGGTTTTGATCACAACACCGTCAACACTCGGCCCGAACGCACTTAGATAAGCCGGCGGCGACACGTCCGCCTGCAATAAATCATCCAGATGCGTTTCGCGTAGACAATCAACGATCGCCTCGTGATCCTTGCCAACGTCTTCTGGTATGGTGCAATTCACTTCCTTGGCCAATTTTACCGCATAATTCACCGGATCCTCCACCAATGCCCAGGATGACAAAGCCGAACCGGACAATAGGACGGTTCGGTGGAAAAGTCCGGGCATCACTGTGGGCGATATCATAAGGAAATTAATGCAAGCCGCTCCGGATCCATGACCCACTAATGTCACGTTCTCCGGGTCGCCGCCAAATAGCGCGATATTTTGCTGGATCCAATGCAAAGCGGCGATTTGATCCATCAGGCCGTAGTTGGCTACCCGGGCTTTCAAGTGGGGTGCGGGGTTTGCGTTTAAAAAACCTGGATTTTGGAAAAATTGAGTTATTTTGGGGAAAATTGAAGTATTTTCGAAAAATTGAATTATTTTTGAAATAGAAAAATTGAATTATGTTCAAGAAATTGAATTATTTTTGAAAAAAATTAATTATTTTCAAAAAATTTAATTATTTTTGAAAAAGAAAAATTGAATTATTTTCAAAAAACTAAAGTATTTTTGAAAAAATTGAATTTATTTCAAAAAATTTAATTATTTCTAAAAAAGAAAAATTGAATTATTTTCCAAAAAATTAAATATTTTTCAAAAAATGAATTATTTTCGAAAAATGCAAACTAAATTATGTTTAAAAAATAAAACTATTTTAAAAAAAATGAATAATTTTCGAAAAATTAAATTAAATATTTTCGAAAAAAAATATTTTTTTTTCTCAAAATTTGTTACTTTTAGACTTACCTAAAATGCCTAATCTATAATTAAGTGTAACTACAACTAAGTCAGCGTAGGACGCAAGAACGCTGCCATCGTAGGGATTCCCCGAGTTCCACTCAAAGGACTCCCCGTGGATGTAGACTATCACAGGATGACGAGTCTCGCTGGACACTGTAATCAGAAAAAAGAAGCGGACTTTTATACAAGTTTTGGGCGAGTCATAAAACACAATAAATTGATCGGATTTATTTTTTTTTGTTCGGGGGGGACGCGCAGCAAATTTATCCGAACGCAAATAAATAAATGTTTGCTTGCAGCAGCGAACGCGCGGACCAGTAAACCAAAATCGAATAAATTTCGACAAGATAGCGAAACAGGCTTACAATATTGCAGCGACGAAAATATATTGTCCTCGAGGTGGTTGCATTCAAAGCGGTCTTTGCGCGTATTTTAGCGCAATGGACGACGGCGTTCAGAGGCAAAAGACGGGTACTATGTATGCAAATAGCCGTGCAAAAGTTTTTCAACAACATATAACGCGTCTCTAATAAATTCTATAGTTTTACTAGTACTAGAGGTGTCGTTGCCATATGTCTGGCGAATGCCCCTGTCTTGTCGTACATGCTTTTTGCAGACATTAACATAACCGCTCTATAAATGGAGCGCAAATGTGTTCATAAATTACCCGTAAATTTGTTCAACTACTTTAAGATGGTAATTCGCAATGAACTGTGGATTTTATTAACTAGCGACACTTTTAACCGATGTTCCAAACTTTAAGATCATTTATTGTCTAAGTGCTAGAGCGGGTAAAAAATTTGGCGCCAAATTATTTTTGCAGCTTAATTAAAGAGCTTTTTTGGAAAAAAAATTATAGTTTGTAACAGACGAATCAATGATAAATTTTAATTAAATCTGTCTGACTATGAAATGAATTCAAACTCTAGGACTGACAATGTAATCTAATTTTTTGAAACTTTCTGATCCTAATCAGAAAGTTATCTAGTTAACTACATTCAACATTTTATTGTCTATGAAATTAATTTTGGTTTTAATAAAGCAAACAAAATATTTTATTTTTGCAAATTTATTTCGAAACTTTCGACTCGATATCCAAAAGTGGATCCAAGTGAAAACGGATTGGACGTGACAAAACAATTTTAGTTTGTTCGAAAGTTTACTTTTCGCTAAGACGAAAACTGTGACACTTTTTTTGTTAGCGCTCCAGAAAAAGGCGCCAAAAATTATTCCGTTACACAAAATTTAATTTAAATATTTTTTCTTTCACATTTGTAATCTTTTGTTTCGCGTTCAACACAAAGGTAATTTTTCTACGGTTTCGTTTTGCCGACGAAAAATTTGCATAGTATTCCCACAGATGTAATATTTCATCATATTTCGGCCGCCGCGATAGAAAATCTTTTTATAGGCCCGACAAAATAAAAACAATAAAAAACGGAACTTTTATTGGTTTTATTCTTGACGGAATGCCCCAGCAAACTTCAAATCTATCTAATAAATTCACATGAGGAGGGATCGTATATTTCACAGCGCTGGTGGACGGAATCCGTTTTGAGAAGGGGGCCGCCGGAACAGCCCGGCTCCGGGGTTAAACACCCGGAACAATCTCTTTTAGTTTTGCGGTTTTCTGCGGATGAACGTGGGTCACTCACACTTTATATATATAGTGTATCTTTTATAGTTGGATAGAGCAAAACTTTGCTTTTATTTGTGTTATTATCCTTTAGGATCACACTTGTTTTTAACAAGCAAAAAATTCCAAAAAAAATAGGATTTATGGGCAAACTTTTCAGTTTTAATTCAATAAATTTATAAATTCTAACTGTTTTTTACGTTTATATCAAAGAGACAGCTTTAATTTCTCGATTATAGCGGTTAAATAAAATTATTTAAAATTTTGGCGGCGGCGCCCGGAGAAATACAGACAAATAGCCGTAATTTTTCAGTAATCAACCGATATTACTTTTCAGTGTCGCTGTGCTGAACGAGTGTTTAATTAGCATTAGCAGACACTGATGTTGAATTAGTCAAAATTAATGATTGCAACTGCAGATGAGACGAAAAAAACAAGAGTTCGTTTTTTTTCTTTGTGTGTTAATGACCGTCTGTAATTCAATGAATTTAATTAATTTTCTTTCAGTTAAAAGTCGACGGCAAATTTATTTTCAATGTGCCCCTTTTATAAACAATGGGGTGGTGATGGGGGTTTTGGAAAATGTCAACTCAAGCGCGCAGCGGCTGAAAAAATTCGTTTAGTTTGCATTTTTTTTTTGCTTCTATGTATATGCATCATATGGATTCAAAGGCATGTTGATGATGGCATGTCGTTAGAAAAGTGGAGTATCCTTTTTCTTTCGGTCCGTTATATGATACTTGTGAAAAGCAAACCCACATCCTGAGGGTGTTTATGGCTCGTCCTTATGTTGCAGGCATTTTTTTTTTTTGTTGTTTGATGGAGAAGTTGGCGAACAAAATAATTTAATTTTTATTGTAGATGAATTGGCGATTAAACAACGTAAAATCAAATTTTTGAAAGAATATTATGGCGCTCGGGTTGTCGTCTAATCTTCGCGTCAAGATGATTATAAATTTCAATTAAAAATGCGCACTCACTTTTCGAGCAAGTTTTTTAATCGCAAAATTGAACAAGTTTTCCAAATTTAATTAAAATAGAAAAGTCGGACGAACAGTAAAATGACACTAAAATATACAACGGCATTTATTTCTATTATGGAGAAAGTTACAACCAGCAAAAAAGGCACTAAGAGAATCTTAATTAAACAAGAACATTAGCTGCAAATAAACTGTTGTCATAAATTCTGGTTTATAATGCAAACGCGCGATAGTTAAAATGCAATTTCCTTCAATATTACAACTTTGCCATTTAATAAAATCGAAACTGATTAAACGTTAAGTTATCTACCGACGAAAACAAGTCAAATATGTGATTTAAATTAAATTTGCTTAACCTGATGTTAAATATGTACATCGCTTTGAAATTAACAAATTATTTGTTAGTTTACCTTAATGAGAAACTATAGATAATTAATTCATGCCCACCAAACTATTTCAACTGAATAATTGCGATCATTAAAATTACCACGCAAAATCGTCTATTTATTCTCGTACGATTATATTTTCATATTTTACTGAGGCATTATTTATTGTAAAATTGTCATTTTCTAAGTGAATTCAAATATACAGATCGACAAGTGAGAAACGTTGCATAGGGAACTCAGTGCGTGTGACAGAGAGAACAAGCTTTTTACTGTAGTCGGAGTGAGACCGCGCTTCGTCCCCCACCAACTGTAGAGCGCTTGAAGCTTCCGCTACACTGATGAATATGCAGCGCTTCTTGCCGGTCGGCCTGTATACAAGACTGGACGCAATATGTGCCGTTTAACATATCGAATATTTTTAAATCCAGGACCAATTTCTCAGATTCCCCGCAATTTTCGGAAGATGTGAAACGATTGTGTAAATGAACCCCCAAATTGAATTCGCCACATCGGAAGTTGAGCTAACCGGAACTAGAATAGCGGCCTGGTCACGCGATTGATTTTGAATTTCCATATAAATGCAAACCTTTTCCAGCTGAAGGCTACTTTTCCGCACTTGTCCGGTTTTGACTGAATTGTCAACTCCAGAAAACTTTTCTTTCATATTTATATGTACGTATAGATATTGGCTTTTAGTTACATTCGAGCACTTTGCATTCAAAATTCGAGAAATTGACGAGTTTTGCCTTTTGGATAAATACTTAACTTTTGTCTTTGGTTTGGATATTTCAAATGGCTAGAGGCTGTTTTGAGTTTCCGCATACAGATAGAGCAAACTGAAAACTATGTCGGGTTGGTCAATAATGTGGCATTGTTCGCTCTGGTGAATTATTTCCTATTAGAGCGCTTTTTGGATTAAAAATTTTAAATTTTAGATTAGCGCGCCAAATCTAATTTTGCGCAAACGGTCTCTTTTCGTTTAGGAAAATTAATTAACCGGATTAGTGTCTTGTAATTACCTGTGGCTAACACACAGATGAAAAGGTAACAAGAGGATTATACAAAATGTAACAATCCTTTTATGCGATGTTTGCATAATAACGCTTTTAATGAAAATAATCGACTCAATATATATTGCGCGCAATAATGCTAATATGGTTGTTTCTATTTTAATTGTTATTTGCGGTTATCCAATGTGGTTAAATTATAAATTAATTATCACAACTTATTGTTACAATTCAATAGCGAACGCACAAATGTCCCGAACAAATATCAATTCAATTTGTTTCAATTCTTTGTGTGTGTGCCGAACAAAACGCGATTTTGCCCAAAAAAAAAAAAATGTTTCACAATAGCGCAAAAAGGACAATTACAAGGGATGGAGGGTCAATTTTTCCGGTTCTAAGTGCGGTTTAATAACATTGCTTGTAATTTTTTATTGCCCCTATGCATTGTTTTGAACACACACACGCAATCCGAATTCATTTCGATGATTTATCGCAGACGATATTGCCGAGGTCCAATCAAAACATGGAAAATGCTAACATATCTAGATTACAATTTGATTTAAATGTGTGCTGTATCCATTTATGTTGCACATACGTAACTCATTTAAGGCATGTATTATTGCCGCTATTTTTGGCCCTATCGCGCCACAAAAAATTAAATTGTAGCGCTAGCGCGCGTCCTGAAAACTTTGGCGGAGGTTTTAACGCTCTATTGGTATATAGAATATACAAAAATAGCATTTTTATATTTTTTACTTAAAATGCATAATAATGTTTATAGAAAAATGTAAAAATTTAATTGTAAAAAAATTAAATAGAACATTTAAAAAATAAAATTGTTTTAAATCGTTTAAAATTTTGGTGGATGCGCCGGTGAAATTTCTTTTTAAATCGGTTATTTGTTTAAATTTTTTAACTGTAATAAATTTTAACAAATTAATAGACACTCACAACTAAAAAAATACAAAAATTTCTAATAAATTTGCAGTAATTCGGTTTTTAAATAATTTTTTTATTTTTTAAATTGCGATACAGCCTCCAGTAATTTATTGCCAAAGTAGATATCGTAGCTGGATCTCCCAAAGAGGAAGATAAGTAAAAGAAAAAGCATATTATAAATTTTGCGGAAACTTTAAAATTATAATTATGGATTTTGAAAGTTAAACAGTAAAAGCAGCTTGTTGCATAATATTCCGCAGACACTTGAGCAAGAAAACGGATATTGCTGCAACTTTTTAAGAAGTAAAATATTAACGCGCTTCTAAATGCTGGATAAACTTGGAAATCGCTCTATACGATGCGACTCTCTCGTTGGAACACTTTTATAAATAACATCTAATGCGATATGTACACATTTTAAAAGAAAGTTCCCTTTGCCAAAGTAAAAAGTTGCGGTCTGCTTTTTTTCTTCCTCCGCCAACATCCATGTTTTATCGCTTGTATTTTGGCCATTAACCCAAATTGTGCCGTCTGGTTAATTATTGCTAGCAAAAATTCATAAGAAATGGATGGAGAAAAATTAGAAACTTTTGAAACTAATTTTTGTTCATAAAAAAATTTAAATTTCGGATTGGCGCGCTTTCAATTTATGAATAATTCCCTAAACATTTAATTCTGCTTATAAATATAAATTACAATTTAAAATAACTGTTCCCGTATTTTAATTAAAATTGACGCAAAAAAAAACGCGGAGCGCTTGAGAAAAAGCCCTTCAAAATTGATTTTTAATTCAGTAAACGGACTGGAAATTGCACCAAGCAAATTACGTTTCTTAATTGACTTTCTCAAAGCAGATCGATCGATATATCGCTTAATTTTTCGTCACAGAGCGACATGAATAGTAATTTTCACTTTTCGCGAAACAAAGTAGCGCAGCACCAGATAAGTGTGTAATAAATAGCGGCAATTTGGTGCAAGTTGTTAAATTTGTTGGAGCTTCTATAAATTTATAATAAGAGCTGAAAATGACACATTATGTATTGCCGCCGTACTTTCTGTATATGTACATCCTCTTCTGCCGACGACGACGACGACAACTTCAACAAGCACCAGCACAAAGACTCGTGTTTTTACGACATTGTCTGCAAATATAGTGGGGGCGAGCGCAGTGACAAGGGTTGCCGGATATTTTGGCCGCCTTACTAGTGCGAGGGGTTAAGCATTAGCACTTTTCGCGGCTTGCAGATAAAAGCATCACAAATTAGTGGTGCTACTTCGTTTTGGGCTAACTGCCATCTCTTCACTGAAGATAGTTACTATCCAGCTTCATTTTACGACGGCGACTCGCTTTAAGGCTGCTAACATATTAATTAAACACTGACCGTTCGAGCTACTTTTACGACGACATCCATAAACTAGCGGATAACTTTAAAGCTTCTTCGGTCATCTCGTTGTTGTAGCAAAGGTAACATTAAATTACCATCCGATAAGATTACACGAATAAAATGATGCATCATCGTCTTTTTAACGCTGCTATAACATTAATTAAACATTTACGATTACAATGCTTGATGGGTAGAAAAACGTGCCAGTAAAAATAAAATCCAATTCTATCAACATAGAAAAATATTATAGATTTAATTTCTTAAAGAACGCAATTGAAAAATTAAAATAATGCGCTTCGAAGTTTTGTAAATTTTAACTGAAACTCTTGAGCTCCATAGCTCCATAAAAAAAAAATAAAAAAAAGTAGTTAGATATTTTTTTCTTAAAATGTATAAACAAATTTATAGAAAAATGTCAAAAAGAAATTTTAAAAAAAATTAAATAGCGTATTTAAAAAATTAAATCGTGTTACAAATTATTTGGTGGATGCGCCGGTCATAAAATTTTACTTAAATTTTAAATTTCAATAAATTTTTGCAAATTATTCTTCTCTTTTTTGTAGAATTTTGAAAATCTAAATAGGTCGATTAGAAAATTCGTAAAGAAAAGTAAATGAATTGCGATCGGTTCAACCAAAAATGTTTGTGACACTGAAATTTATGACGACAGAACTTTCGATAAGATTCTTCGAGTTATAGATTTGTAACCTGTCATAGGATGTTTTGCAGACAAGAAAAAAGAACCCTGCTGTCTATAATAAGTGCGTTATATTTATACCATCTTTATTCGGCTGGTAATATTGATTGATAAAAAAATCTTGTCTTTCAGTTCCATTCCACTTTCTTGGAATAATATTTGGGAATATTGCAAAATGTTTTTATATAATTATCTTTACGCAATTTTTTTGAACATAAAAGAGTTTTTTATGTTAAAAAAGTTTATTTTTTAAGACAGTTTAATTAAAAAGCTAAAAATAAATTGTTTTCTAAATAAAACAAACAAAAAAATTTATTAAAGTAAAATATTAATATTTTCTAGACCCTTTAAAATTCGAAAAATAAAATTTCCTGTACGTAATATCAAAATTCAAAACCCCTTCATCAAAGACAAAAAATAAAAAATGCGGAAAATCTGTCCAGCCTTGGACATGATCAGTAAACGCACATTATGTTCATTGCAGATCCATTAACTCTCAAAACCATTAGTGCAACAGAGCGAGTAAGTTTCAACAACGCCTTTCTACCTTCTTGAATTCTCTGCGGTTGATCTCGGTTCATGTTATTGCGAAATAAATAAACAGCAAAACTGAACAAAACCATTGAAACTTGATACTACAACATCACCATAATGAGAAATTTTGCTCCGGTGCAAATTTAAAACAAATCTACACTTTTTGTTTTTAATTAAACCATTAACAATTATTAATGATGTACATGTAAAAGCTCTTATTCAAACGCTTCTTTAAAATGCTAAATTATAAAGTGAAGATAAATAATTTTATTTTGAAGAGTCTTCTGAAAGCTTAACGCTGTTTTGGTATTTTTCTCTGCGACAAGCATCGCATTCACTTTATAAACATTATTATTATTATTGCAGTCACCTGATTTAAATATAAATGAATAACAAGATTGTAGAATAGCATTCTATACAAGAAAATAACAAAGAATAATTCAAAAAGTACAACCATTACTGAAAAAATTGAAATTTTTATTTTTGGTGGAGGCGCCGGTTAGATGAAAGCTCACCGTTTTGCCGGACTTTTGGCCGATTTTTCCACAATTTAATTGATATTAATACTTTTTCACTTCATTATTTATAAAATGGCATGTGTTCTACCTTTAATTGCTGTGCGTTTATTGTTTTGCCGGCACAGTTGTTTAGAGCACACTCCGTTAATAATGTAATCATGTATTTAGAGGCGGTCATAATTATCAGGGTTACATTTTCTATGTACTTTCAGGGGACTATATGTGTATTTGTATAACAGAGACACAATGCTACACTGCTTTTCAACCCGTATATAAAACAAAATTTCCTGCTGTTTGTGTTGTTGCGTTCTGCCTCTCTTGTTATTCTACGGAAAAGTTCGCTAAAACCTCGAATGATCCTTTCAAAAGCTCGCCTGGAATAAAATTCGGTAACCACCGAAAAAATACTTCCTCCACCAGAAATTAAATTCCAAAAATACCCAAGTAATGCAGCTTTGCGCCGCTAGAGCGGCAGCACTTGACGCATTCAAATCTCGCGCCTTGGCGTGGATAAGGGTAATATTTATGTGCGACAAATCTTTAGAACACAACTTCGTGTACACATAAGAGAACAAGGTAAGTGAGCCATAGAATATCCGCGTGTATTCCATACTATATACTGGCACAGACACTTTCAAGTCGCTAAGTGCACTCTACCGATGACATCATGGAGCAGGAAATAAAGATTTTCAGACATCTAGGTCGTATATTGTATTCAAAGTTAAGTGGTGAAACTGGTACTGCTTGACTTATATGAATACCTAAACAAGATTGCTGATGGAGCTATTTCACAAACGGTGACTTTTATTCAAGTGCGCTCCGTGACAACGACATGACAACTACACAATTTTATTTTTGCTCATAAAATCATACAAAGCATTTCAAATTTGCCGCGCTAAAATTCGAACTGCTAATTGGATAACGCGCTCGGTAAATTGAGCGTAACCATGGATACCGCTTGGTAAACAAATCGTAACTATGGGCAAGCGCGTGGTAAACGAAGCGTAACCATGGTAACGCATGGTAAACAAAGCGTAACCATGATATCGTTACGCGGGAAATTTAAAAAGCTCCGCGTAAAATTGCCTATTATTATTGATATAAAATTATTATTATTGCAGCAATGCTCAATTTGACTCGATAATTTCCTCGGCGATTAAATAATTTATAATTCATTGGCTGTTAAGCCTTTGTCCATCCATTGAACACGAAGCGGTTGAAACTTTTCATTTGTGAGGTGCAAACTCATCAATGCTAAGAGCATTCAACAATCAATTGAAAACTTTCGATTCACAAAAGCCAAATTAAACTTCTATTAGCTCCAGTTCGAAACAATTTTTTTTTTGTTATATTAGATAACGTAATTTTCGTATAGTATATTGCGCTTTAAAGATTTTCATTTCTTTTCCCCAGCGAACGGATTTAAGGCAATAACTCAATTCAAGGAAAAGAAACCAAAACAAAAAAAAAAAATAATACCGGAATATGGCACCAGAGACAAAATCTCAACACTCGCCAAACAAACTGCAGAAAAGAAACTTTTAACTCGTGTCCGCTTTGGATGAATTTTAAAAACTTTTCACCATTTTCTCGCTAACACACAACTGACAATGTGACATATTCTTAGTAAATATTACATAAGTTTCCTTTTCCAGTCCCTGGACTCTTCAAACTGTATTAAAATCCGGCGCGAAATGTTCCGGCACAATTAAGGTCGCACCACCCTTTAAAATATTTTCACTTTTATGAATTTCCATATTATTATTATACACATCCGGCAAATCCATCAAAAGCATCGTCGGAGTAATTACTTTTAAGAACAAGAGTACTTTAATAATTATTGCTGGATAATTAGCGCGATTAAAATGTGATTTATTATAAAATAAAATGTGTGTTGCATTCATCGCGTTGATATAACGGAATTTATACAACCGTAACGTTAAAATAATTACATTCTGCAGTCGAGGTAAATTCTATAGCGAATTAAAATTTTCCTACTTGATTTTAGTATAGTATTTTATATGAAATAAAAAAAGCATTTATGTGCGTTTGTAAACACTTGTCTATTCTACCTAAACATAGCGTCGAATATTTTTTAACATTTTTATTAATTAAGTTATGTGCTTTAGCAAAGCGGGCTCTCTGGCCATTTGAGCCACGTTTCACGTATAAGCGCAGCAAATTAAATCCTGCGCGCTATATAAATAACTTTATGCCTCTATAACGTTTTTATAGATCATTATTATAATGTTCTAAACATGCAATCAGGCAAAACAGCCATTTGAATAATTATATATAATTATAAAGTCGTTTGTAAAAGTTATTATCCTTTGCCGTTATTTATCCACAAAAATTAAAATATCTTTTTATTCTCTCTGATTACTAACTACAAATTAAAGTAGCTGAAATTGTTAACTGAAAGTTACTTAACGAGGTGTTTGAATTAAATGTTAATTAAGTTAAAAAAATCAAGTTGGTGCTTAATTAACGAGCGTCAACTTTTATTTTCCCAAATAAAATTTATTTCCCTTATAAAATAATTCCCATCAAAAGTTTTTCGGTTGTTTATAAAAATAAGTTTTGACGGCACTAAGTTTCCACTTACCACTTGTTTCACTAGTGTTCAAGTTTTGTTACTAATACTTGTTACGTAACTAGTTAATTTGCTCTATTTAGTTAGTTTAAGCGCTATGTATTTAACTGTGTAATTGAGTTTGTTGTTCAATGCATTTGGCTATGGCAAATACAAACACCATTAAAGATGCAATTATTGCGAGGAAAAAATCCGCCAATTTCTCATTGCATCAGATTCCCGGTATTAATATTAAATCGAGTGTTAAACAAATTACAACTGCTTTGATTGCATCCCAGTTAAATGTTGATGATATATTAATTCGGCATTAATTTATTATTGCATATAGTGCAATTAAATCGAGTCATTTGTTGAATTTATTTGCATAATATTTATCATCATCATCATCATAAAAGAAAATTTTGTATGAATATTGCGAACGTAAATTAAAACTTTCGACGTTTACATTAGTTTGAAAAGCAATCAATCTTTTCAGCAACCATCAACTATAGAAAGTCAATAAAATTACTTTTTTCCCCCCGAAATAAAAAAAAACGCGGTTTGCGACAAGAAAATGGCTTTATTTTCGCCAATGCATCAGCAGGAAAACAATCAAAGCACGATATTTTAAAGCTGAAATTACTGCCTTTTAGCTTGAAAGCTCGCAAGCTGGATTTATGGCAGTTACGTTATAATATTCAACATACAGATATATTATAATGATTCACTAGTAGATGAAATAGTGAAAATTTATTTGTCATCCTCTCTACCAGGACACTTTATAGGAATTCAAACTGCATCACTATTAGAAATTATGTAGTGTTAGACTCTGACTATTTATCATCAACCATGTCATGTTCAGGTTTATTCAAAGCATTGTCACTTTAGAGACTATTATTCAAGCATATTTTATTCATATTATATATTATTATACAAACAAATATGCTGGTATTATAATAACACCGGAAAATATGCATATCTATGCTTTTTACCTTCCAAAAGAGTCCAAACAAATTTTCCAAAAGAGTTTGATATATTTGAATTTACCGCGCAAACTTCCAAACACAATTGGTCAACCTACGCGGTAAATTGAGCGTAACTATAGAAACCACATGGTAAGTAAAGCGTAACCATGGAAACCGCTTGGTAAACAAAGCGCAGCTACGGAAACCGCTTGGTAAGTAAAGCGTTACTATAGAAACCGCTTGGTAAACAATGCGTAACTATAGAAACCGCTTGGTAAGTAAAGCGTAACTATAGAAACCGGTCGGTAAACCAAGCGTAACCAGGGTATGTTTTGGGTAGTCCAAAAATTTCTAAAATAATTTAGTAAATTTTCTTTATTGCTAAAGTGGATATTCATGAATTCCCCGAAAGGCGCACCATACTTTTAATAAGCCCCTAAATAAAAACACAAGAAATCCTCCTGCCAGCCATAAATCACATGAAGGATTGATCCTGTTAGTAAAGAGAATCCCTTAAAACCAGAGCAGAATGGAGGACAATTTCAAGCACACATTCGGCGCGATAAGAATGCAATCCGTTGAACGGGGGCTAATAAATTATGTAGCATGGATTCATTAGTTATAAAGTAGGTGGATGTAAATTAAGAATAAACAAGAGCGGGATGGGCAAATAAAAGAGCTGACCATCGGGTTGAAAGTGGAGAGGAGAATAAACCGATCTTGACGGACTGACATAGAGAAACGGTGCTTGGCGCTATATATTTGAGAAAAAGGATTTATTTCGAAGGAGCAGCTTTTACACAAGGGGCGGTTACCATCCGAACACACACACACATTTACCAAATCTCCACCGTTTTACAATAATAAACAAACCACCAGAATAAGCACTTTCTAAATTACCAACAACCGAACTTCCGACACACCTGATCATTTATCTTTCGCCAAAACTTTTTAAATCGTATTCAAATTGATTAGTCTAATTTGTTTTATCCTATCGGCCGCCGTCGCGCTACTCTTCCGAAATTCAATTACTTCAGCGTATGTGTGGATGAAGATGAACGCATTATGGGAAAGAAAGCCGTTTAACATTTTAAGTGAGAACGGATGGTGAGCAGCAAAAAAGCCCACCTGAATACAAACCCCTCACTTATCAGCCTACCACATAAGAAAGCGAAATAACTTTGGAAATCCTTTCGTAGATTGCCAACTTACCGAATTTCATTCACTCGAATTGAGACCAGCATTTCCGGCAAAAACAATCTATATTTCATTTTCAGTGCGCTTTATTGAATCCCGCGCGCAAAAACGCCGATGCAAAAAAACGCGCCGCAGCCAAAAGAAATTTCGACAAGTGAAAACTAAAGTAATAATATTAAGGATTAATGTCGCCACTTAACGGGTCTTTCAACACTTAATTGGTTCGTTTTTCCTAGTCCCATATTTTATTTGCTTGAATACACGCTTTTATACAATTTTTTGTGCAATTTTGGAAGTAAAATGGCTCTAAGACACGCAAAACTTAACGAAATAGATTGGTTTTCACATATCTTCAGTTGGACCACCTATTCTTCAATTTGCCAGTTGCCAAAATTTTTTGGAGTGCTTAGTTTTTTTTTAACTCGTCATTTATTGAAAAAAAGTGTGCACTTTTTACGAAAAATTGCTCCATCATCAATTTTTCGGCTCGAAACTTTTTCCCGCCCTTAGAAACTCGAAGTAAATCCGTCGTTTTTGTTGCACACTTTTCTGATGCAAAATGCATCTTAAAGCGAGCATCTAAACTAAATCAATCTAACAAGACATGCAAAAACTTGCGCGCTTTTATTCCTCGTCTTATTATTGTTGAATACAATTTATCGCTTAGATTTACTTTCCTCCAGTTGAGAGCAAGTTAATCACAAGACATCAAACACTATCCAGGATTTTACTATTCAAAGTGTGTAACAATTGAAAAATAATTAGACTCTCTCTTCGTTGTTTCAAATTCGGGCGAAGGCGCGGCGCATATTCATTCTAAATTAGTTCGCATTTGTTTCGGGTGGTAATAAATGAACAGTGCGAGATCAATGGTGAAAATCGGGAAGAGATTAAGCTCACAAAGATGCGTACTGTGTATCATTATTGCAATATCCCGCAAACAAGTTCAGTATCGAGAGAAACCACATTGTTAACCAGGTGAATTGTGGTGGTAAGCTGACGTATTTCCAATATTGTTGTAAACAAACAATTGCTTCAGGCACATTAATTGCCAATAGTGTTTATTAATTAAATTCCATTTCAATGAATTGTGGCGCGGCCGTAAGTTTATAATATTGGTCGAAAAAAGACGATCGCCCCGATAATTAATTTGCGCCCGATAATCGTGTCATGAATGATGAACACGTATCGATATAGAAATTGTCAACTGGAATTCGACATTTGTGGCATATCCGATATTATATCGCACTAAAGCATGGTCAATCAACGCTTGCATTAGACATATTAATTAGAGATTACAATAGCAAATATTAACCAATTAGCATTAGTTCAATATGCCTTTCTGCCAAATTTACTTGCGCAAATCCAAATACAGTTACTTCCAAGTAATTTGCTATCACCAAATAAAATTTAGTTAGCAGCCACAAATAATAGCAATTGAAGTATTTGAGTAGCAAATCAATAAGTAGAGAACTTTGGCCTTGAAGCGCTACTGAGAGCGCGCGCACCGCTTTTGGAATAAGCGCGCGGCCACGGGCGCCAATACTAATCGCATACTATAAGCCCAATTTCAAAAATTTAAATTGATTTACATTTTAGAGACTTTGTTGTATAATTTTGATAAAACAGAATATTGAATTTTGCTTTTAGAAAAAAGATACGGGTACTTAAAATATTAGTTAATATTTTGCTAAGTGCTTTAAAATAAAAACGCACTCAAATAACTTTTATTTCACAAATATTAATGTGCTGGAAATCGATACGCAAAAAATGTGGCGCTATGGGAAGTTGATTACATAGAAAATGTTTAATAATGCATTTGCATTGCAAAATTGTAAGCGTCAAAAATGCAACATGTACAGTTTTGAATTTTATATTTTCTAGTAATATCCAAGCAATCCAATAATTTATATTTCTATTATTAAAGCGACTAAATATATTAATTGTTTGTATTATGTAAAATTTAAAATACAGTAGCTATCAGTTCTTTTTATTTGAAGGCAAAGGTAAAACTCAATCCATGATGCGTTTGCTGTTGTTTGTTCAGAAAAAAAAATTGACGTGTAGCAAAGCAGTATTACGACGAAAGTAATTCGTAACTTAATCAGGTTCTTTTATTTTAAGAATACCAAGTCAAATTCCGACAAGACGATTTGTATGGAGATTTTCTTAGCGAGAGAAAGAATTTGCCTGGCGTATTTTCTTTATGCATTGTTTTAACAGAAAATCTTTACGGAATGTCTTTGTCTTCAAATGTAAAGACAGATATGTAGATGGAGAGTAAACTATTAACTTTAAATTATTAGAGAAAAATTCATTAATATTAATATTCATTTGGATATCACGCATATCTTATTCTCATTTGAAACTCACGCGCATCATATTAGATGCGCGTGCGTTTAATCGGAGCGTGCGCTCCAAAGTCGCGCATCCGGCGTCTACATTTATATCAAAAAAAAAATATTTCGCCTTCCAAAAATGTATCAAATTTCGAATTACAATTCATGTTGTGCCATAATTTATCGATTGTTGTTCGCCGTTGAATTTAATATCTTTAGTCGTGTCTATCGAGACAAAAGAGCGAAAACTCAGACACAGCGCTAGATTAAAGAAAGTCGTTTTCGATATATGAAACCAAACAAATAAAGAAAGATTGTAGTTTTTTTTTGTGTTATTTCTATGGATATATAGATTAAATTGTCTGCGTCAGTGTGCGATAAATCAAGTGACAAATCCTTTTGTCGCTATATGCATTTCTATTTCATTTCCACCGCACAATCTTTCGTATTATTACATGTTACAACTTCATAATAATTTTTTCGCCAAACTTTCTGCTATTATATTGTTTCAGACAGTTGGCTTTTAAGATGTCAAACTTTGCGTTGGGATTAGAGAATTTAATTGAAATTTATGCACTCTGAAAAATTATATTTTTCTCATTCTTTCTCGCCGTATATTTCATAATCTTGTTGTTTACATTCGAAAGAAATCCGACCGAATGAGAATAGTTTTACAAACTTTTAAATTACAGAGAAATTAGCGCCAAGTTGTAGCGCCATCTTTTCGCAAACACAAAATGTTTATAACGCCATCTCTTGGCAAATTAGCGCATAACTTGGGTGCGTTAGGTCAAGTCAATATGTGATCGATGTTGCATTTGTTTCCCGATGCAATACAATTAATTTTGGTTTTATTTTGCAGGAGGCAATTTAGCCAATAATATATGGAATAGTCGAGTGCCGGCCTGAAATTAATGGCATTCACTGAAAGTTAATTAGTAGACAATTAATTACAATTATTCATTATGCGTTGTTTGTATTATTTTAATTAATTTGTTTCTATGCAGTTGTTTTTATGTATTTGCCGCGCTTTCGATTTGTTATACAAAAGGCAATTTATTATCAAAGAAGACGAAATTCGATTAGTTTCAGTGACTCTGAGTTAGTGTTATTGATGATTGAACTTAACAAGATATCTGAGACCTTATTGTTTATAGATCTGCTTATTCAAAGTCAAACATTGTCCTGGATGACAGTCCTCGGTGCTGATATCGACCAAATTCAGCCTCCTCAAAACCATGTTTTGTACGAGAAGATAACGCATCATCATCGCAATTGCTGACAGAGAACTTGGCGAGCTATTATTTGTAACGTCCCTCGAAAATGTTGGTCCTTTTCCATAACCGTTCAGTTGCGAGGCGTCGCCGGCCCAGATTTATTTGCGTTGGACATCCACGACATTTAAATTAAATCATTAGCTTTCATTAAAAAGGGATTATTTTCAATTTATTGCCAACAATATTGCCGTGTTGTATTCTCGCCCGCTTTTAATTGGAAGCAATTAAATTGGAATTCTTCTATGCTCTCTGTTATATTTTATTGGGCAACAAACACAGATTATTGTGTACAATTGCTTTTTTCAAATCGCTTTATAGAAAAATTAAATATAGAAGCAAATTTAAAAAATTGGCGAAGGCGCCGGAAAACGAGCAACAATTTTCTCATTACGCACAAGAATTTATTTTTAAAAATTAACAATTTGCTGTATAAACCCATTAAAGTTCTTTTTTGTCAAAAATTTCTTCGATAAGTCAATTAAAATTCTAAATTTAAAAAAATGGCGAAGGCGCCGCGAAAGCTCAAGACTTTTCCGACTACAAATTGCCAGTTTAAATTTTTTTAAAATAATTCCTTATACTTTAAAGCTCTACACTTTAAGATTCTTCATATTTTAAGGCTCTAATTAATTTTGTACAATCCTTTTTCCAAAAATAAATCAAAGTTCCAATTTTTCACAATTAAACACATCCCGCCGTAAATTCGGATTTGCTTTCATCCTGAAGAAATTCAACACTAGTCTAAAAATTTAATACCCCCTTTCAGGTTTTCATATTTCATGAACAATTGCTTCCTTGCCACGTCATTCCTAGACCATAGCACTATGAGTTTCACATCCATTGTACATTCGCTCAAGTTTCCGGTTCTTTAGCCTGATATAGCTGGTTAACCGACATTCATCCCACACATGTTAAAATTTCAGCCTCAAAGCTTAATCTTAATGAGCTTTCCTATCTCGAAAATTGGATAAAAAGCGAATTAAAACGTCGCAACCAACAACACGAATTATTGGCGACAATGTTGAGTTTGGGCGAAAGCGCAATGAAATGACAGAATTCAATCTGAACAAGAAAATCAGTACAATTGGCACAATGCAGTGACACAAACACACGAGACTAGAATGGCAAAGGGGGGCGGTATCTGGAGGCTGAGATAAGTGCCAAGCTTTCCAGTGTGCCACCTTCACACAATCATTGGATTTGATAGCAAAGTAAAAAGCAGTATTTTACAGTCTGGCTGCACACATGTAAAAGTCCGGCCCCCCCTTCGACGACTGCTCCCCAACTCTAAATAGGACCGTGAATTCGGCTTAGCCTAATCCGATCTGCAGTCGAAATCTTAAATCACAAGTTACGAGCCGCTGTGTTTTTGTGCGTATGTGTGCCGCATACTGTTATTGCTCGAGAGTCGAGCCCCGCCACCATCTTGTCGTGATTTATTTGTTTCGTGGGCGGCTTGTGACAGTTGACGGTCGCCTAATGCACATGTTTGTGCGATTTATTTAAGCCGCATATAAACACAAGCAGCACTAAATCAAAATTTACACCAAATGACGACGAGGCCGCCACCGCCGCCATGTAAATTAGGCCAAAGGGAACGGTTTACTTTTCAACATGTTCATAAATATGTATCATTTTAAGCCTCCATGTTATTTCAGAATGTAAATATGGATTTCATATGCGCGACGCGGCTTCACCATTTTTTTTCGCGCCATTCTAATAATATAGTGAGTGCGGAAGATTAACACCAAAAGCCGTACTTATGGTGTACGCCAATTATTATAGTAGGTAAGCTTATAAGTAGACAAAAGGCGCTAAGCGGATAATTTAGTCAATAATTAATTTTTGAAGCTATTTCTATTTTTTTTTAAATAATGTAAAGCAAATATAGCAAAACAAAAATCATTTTTATTCGCATTACTAAAGATGGGCATAATCTACCGGATATTTTTAGCACGCGTAGTGAACAAAGCAATCGACTAGTGCGCATCCAACGCTCGCGGTTCTTCAAACAAAAAATGGTCTTGGCGTTGATGGTATTTGGAAAACATTCGTCTGGTCGATTTTAATTGTTTCCTTGTCCTTAATTAATTTTTGTTTGAATTAAATGTAATCATTAATTTTTCATTTGTTTGTTTAAAATTATATATTTGTAAATAATAAATAATCATCAATAATAAATCTGCATTTAATTAAAATAACCTATTAAATACTAAACAATTACATCCAATCTCAATTTAATATTTGCATTCACTATATGTAATTTTTAATTCGTCAATATTATTTAAAATAATAAATTTGATGAACTGACATTATTTACAATTCAATAAATATATATAAATTTTGTTCATCAAATTTTCGAAATAAAGTTAAATTTGTCGCAGCTTATTTATTAATAACAAAATAATTTATAATTCAATCTATAATAAAGAGCTTTCTTTTAAAAAAAAAAATTTGCTGGATTATCTAAATTTAGTAAAAACATTAGTCGACAATATATTTAATAACTTTTTTGCGGTGTGTTTTTTTGACGCAATTCCAACAGTAAAGCATTGTTTAATATATGTAGAAATTAATCCATTTTAGTATAATTAAATTTATTACTTAAAAATCATTTTATAAGGAAGCGCGTTTTTTTAAAATTTGGTGGACGCGCTGGGTCAAAATCCTTGCGCTGCAATACTTTTAGCTTAAAAATTATTTCATAAAATCTACTCAATAATGCCGTCTTTTAATAAATAAATTTATCAAATACAAACATTTTTCACATTTAACAAAATTAATAAATAATTTCTATTATACTGTTGGAATGAAAGAGCGCATTGTTTTGGAAAAGTCGCAACGCTACTCATGGATGTAAAAAGGGGTTAAAGAATGCGAAATCGAAAATGTAAAATTTCCAGTTTATTAGATTTGAAGAATGTTTATTTGTGTCGAGGGCGCAAATTCATCTTATTGAAACAGGATTTGGATGCTGCAACGCCCAGATAAGTTGCTATTGGCGTTCAAATGTTGCCATCTGGGCGTCCCATGTCGATATATTGCTGATTTAAACGGCGGGTAAACCGGCACAAACGGCATACTGAAATGTCTTCAGTTTACTAGTAGTATATCGAAAATTCGAAAAATAAAATTTCCAAACCTGTGTTTATTTGATCTGCGCGTATTATCAAATTCGAATTATCTACACGGCCAACTATATAAATATAAAATGTGAATATATGTTTACTGAAATCTGAATGTGATTTCGTATATCGAACATCTGTAGGGATCGGCTCCTTTCTATGTAGATGTCTGCCAAACTTATGTCGCTTTTTATTGGTCTTTTAAACATTTTACACGCTGATACACACAAACATGCGGAACGTTTAAATTTCAATCATATATGTTTACAAAAATCAATTTAACTTTGTTGAAGAAATTTCGGAAATTCAATTTCCACCTGCATCATCATAAATCTGAATATAATTTTATGTTTGGAATTTTTTTTATATTTTTAAATCCAAAGCGAACATAAAGCAATTTATTTTTGTAATAAAGAGCAAACTCAATTTCTTATGGCCTCTGACCTTGAGTGCGCGCATTCGATGCGCGTTAAAAAATACAAGGTTATTTTAAAATTATTTGAGATATATGTAACAAATAGTAAAGTAATAAATAAATTCTATCTAACGTAATAGTCCTGAAAAAAATATTTCAGCAGCTAGTATATAAAATTGAATTTAGACTGACATCACTATTATGATAAATTGCAATATAATTTTCCATGTTTACGTTTTGAGTGTCTTCATATTTTTGTAAAACAATACATTTGTGCCGAAAAGACAAATGGCTGAAAAATAATGTTTTCAGGCATTTTCAGATATAGCGTGATGGGTTTGTGTCAAAACTTTGCTGTGCTTTCTTTGATTGATTTTATTTTAACTTGCTCCTCCATCCGCCGCATGTCTGGGCCCCAAAACTCCAATAAATTATATTTTTCCATTTCAATTTTTGAACCGATTACGCCGTATAATGCATAATTTAATATGATGCATGTATAAATACAAATATATATTCGATTTACGATTTTCCGCTGAAAGGAAGGAGATTTTTAAAAGAGTATTATTATTATACAGTTCTTATTGTATAGCAAGCATTCAGAACCCAAATGGGATATCCGAGATAATAAAAATACAGTGGAAAGTGTAATAAATAATCTCAGTTGAATGCTGCAGGAAGATATGACCGTACATTCCTGCTATTGTTATTCTGCACATACCTGTGCACAACTAGACTGCCACGTTCGGGGACATGCCATTTTCATGTGCGGTAGATTATTATGAGATTTTTGCCTTGTCAAACTAAAAACTAAATTGTCTCTTGCCACTAAATTGTATTTTCCACTATAACTTTCATTTTATCTCAACTCTTTCAAAAAGCGCCCAGTCTCCTTCTTCCCCATCATCATCATCATCCCGCTGTATTAAAAAGTTCACAAGCACGTACACTTTCATATAGCGAAATGTCTATTAAACTCCAGCCAACATTAATTCTTTCTGATTAACTCACCACCAAATCCAATCACAAGAAAAGGATATGTTCAATTTTTATTGAGAAAAATATATCGCTGAAAAAACATTGGTCGGCAATATTTTGAATAACTTTTTTTTGGTACAATATTTTGCCTTAATTCCAACAGTATAACAATGTTTAATATGTGTAGAATCTAATACAATTTAGTAAAATTATAAATGTTAATTGGAACATTTTTTATTAAAGGATCAATTTGGTTAAAATTTTGGTGAATGCGCTGGGTAAGCCCAACTTCTTGCATACGTCGCCACTAAATAAGAATTAATTTATAACTCGCTTTATAATAAATGTCTTGAAAGTTGCAAATAGCAATAATAAAGTTAAATTATTATTCAAAATTGTAATATAGAAGAAACGAAAACTTTGTTTCGAAGAATGGAATCCCCAACAGAAAGTTGCAATTGTCTGACTAAGAAAACTTCATACAACGAATTTTGCTGAAATTTATTTAGCATTATTCCAAGAAAATAAAACTAATGCCTGGCAAAAATGTGTTTGGTTTGATGTGATGTTTTGCTAAAAAGTTTAATACCAAAGCTCGTTTTATCATCATCAAAGAAAAGACCCACGCATAAGAAAATAATCCCCCATGGTCACATTAACATCGCCTGACCTTTATAATATGAATGAAAAGCGGGGGTGAATATGTTATTTTACAATTTGAATTTCATGAGTGTCTTAAGCTGCATATACATTTATATTGAAATGTTTCTAAGCCGACGAAAAATATAGCGAGCGAAAGAATTTCAATAGCAAACTAAATGCGGCTTAAAAGGACGGAAAATCTAATAAGGAAATACAAGTTGTTTTATTTGCCAACGGCAAGTTGACTTTTCGTTAGTCAAAAGTTAATGTGTGTCAGCATTAGGGCCCAACATCCTGCAAAAGTTCCAGGAAAGCATCACTAGCCACAGTCTGGTGGTTTTGCAAAAGGCCGGCTTGTAGCACTGACTCGACGTACTAAAGCGGGGGAGTCAAACTGATGAGAGAAGGTTGTATATATGGAGCAGGGCATACTGTCGGTGTACTGTGGGAAAGCACCCTACGTGACGTGGGTAGTTGAGGTCAAGGGTCACTTTGTCCACCAGGTGAGGCCCTAATTAAGATATAACCGGATCGGGCCCGGAGATTTATCATGCAACCGCCACAAGCGACCTGACTACCTAATTATTATTTACATTTTCTTTATTACGCCAGACTAACTAAATTTTCGATTATTTTACTAACAAATTGAATTTTCGTCAAAAGAAAATATTCGGAAAGGAAGCGGGGAGGCCAGCCGCGCAAATATAGCCGTGAAACGTAGCTTAGCTCGTAGCTTAGCACTTTGGCAAAACAAGTTAGACGTTGTTATTAAATATAATTGGAAAAATTTGATGCTACCATTAGAAAGAGAAAAAGTATAGCAACAAATGCACGTTTTTAAAATTTTTAAATTTGTTATCGTTTATTAGAAAAACCGTTTTTTCACAAATATTTTAAAATGCAACATTTATTTATTGGTTGTAATTATTGAAGAGCTTTTAAATTCGCGTACAATAATCAGAAGCATTTATCATGAGATCGAGAACGTTGCAGCCCATTGCAGAGCGCTATATGAAGAATTATTGTGGTTTTTCCACTCTAAACATCGCAGCAGCATATTACTTGCAATATAAGTTATTGCGATTGCCATTTAATCCTTTTGTTCCACAGACAGTTGTACCCATTTAAAAACTTGTAATTCCATTTTTTCGTAAGCTATTTATGAATCCCTCGATAAATCTTTGCACATTTTTTCGCCACCGATCCCATCTAATGAAGCAAAGCTGAGAAAATCATTTTCGTCCTTTAAGATTCCTAAATAAAATAAATGCTTGTCCTTTTTTGTGTCACTTTTAATCTTAATAAAGGTCGACAGACATAATAACTTTTCCGAAATAAAATTGACATCACACGCACAATGTTCCATTTCTTCCACAGCGATGATTAATGGACTGTTGAAATTATCATCGAAATGATCTCCACGCAGTGAGAGGCATTATTAATTAGTTGGCAAAATTTATCTAAATTTCTCTACATTATAATAAAATCATTGTGGATGACAGAGATGATTAGAGACAATGGCTTAATGAAGTGTGTGGTCCGGCTGGGGACAGATAATTGATGTGTCTACAAAATAGATCTCGACAACAATTGAAACACGTGGGGTCTGCCGCTCTAATTTCCATTTGTCTCTCTTCCATTTTGGCGAGAGACCTCTCCAATGCAAACGCATCTATATAAATCAGAATCGACGCTTTTATTTCCGCATTGAATAAATAAGGAGCGCCATCTAGTGGGTGCGCGTTATAGCAAAAATTAGAAGGCCTTCTTAAGGTTTGTTGTAGAAGTAAGAGAATCTGGTGAATGCGCCGGTTGATGTGCCCAAAATATGGTGGATGCGCCGGGGTTTTCCGGATGTGTAATGGCCCGTTCGTACAATTTCTTGCATGCTCTGCAACTATGGACCAATAAAAATAGAAAACTCACATATTTTATGCGGTTTAACTAATGAATTTAATGGATGTGGAAATTAATGGCACGATAAAAATTAATAATTATAGTACACTCAGAAGAAAACATGTCCCGCAGGAAAGAGTGATAAATATTCGGTGGAAAACGAGTAGGTAGTAATTTTAATAAGATAGTGTAGTATTTCCTGGTTAGAGCGAAATATAAGGTCTGGCTGCAAGAAGATTTGCCATTTGCGTGGCAACTCGCAACAACAACCCTTTGCAAAAGTGTAGCCTAGCTACTTAATTGAAATTATAACATCATATAATTGCCGTTGTGTACATGGCCATAATATGTAATATTTATTAGCACTCTTGTATGTGAGTTAGTCGCATAAACGGTGCTAGTTTGCCTGAGAATGGAATTCCACTCTGGCGATATAATAATTGCAGCAGCGATGGAAAATCCAATAGAACGGCTAGAATTAATTTAATTAAAACAACAAAGATGTTATTAATTTAATAAGCGGAACATGGCGGGGCTGACCTTAACGTTTGCATAGAAATTGTTAATTTATTGTTCGCTTATTAAGTTTCTCATTAGAGTCGAAAATACTTAAATTTCTGCCTTAACTAGGGGCTATAAATTCTATGCGAAAAACATTATCAATATACAGACTAGAGTAATTATCTTCCAGTACTGTCTACTCTAATTATCAGTATACTGGCTATCTTGTTACCAATTACAAGAGAAGTTTCCTTTCAACTCTGCTAACAATATTTGATAGTTTTGCGATACAACTTTCATAATGTACCCTTATAGTCTGGCATGCACTTTAGAGACTCCTGCCACTAAATACCAGTTAAATTACATTAAAACCAAACCAGTACTTTAATTATGAAAAATTAATCCTGCCTCTACAAGACGAAAAAAAAATCATTATTTCGGCGCAAATTGATATTCTCTTCTTTAATGAATATTTGCGCAAAATAAGACTATTAATTAGTCTATTCAAGTGTGACTATTTAATGAATCATTATAGGCTGCGAAAAACATACTTTTGCCATTAATTGCACGATATTAATTAATTACAAACCTTTGAGTGCAATCGATAGCATAAAAGAGAAAGTAAATTATTCATTCAAATTCTATATGCTCGAAAACAGCGTTTTTTTTTATAACAATTTTCCGATCAATCAATTATAATTTAAAAGGAACTTTTATTTGCTTATTTTTTTCCTTCACGTTTAGAAAATTATTTACGCGCATAATTTACGCGCAGTGTGCGTTTACAATAAGCTCAGGCCTTGAGCGCTTGAGAGCGCGGATGTTTTCAGGTCTCACTTTCTTACGTTAAATTATTTTTAATATTTTTTTTTTTCGATATTTTTATGAATTATTAAAAAAGCGACTACTTTATACTTGACCATATACTTTAGCACGGCAGAAAACTGCCCGTACATTAATTTTTTCTCAAATAAAATTTTCGCAGCAATAAAGTTTTAATGAAATGAGAGTTTTTAATATAAACTTTTATTTCCGTTTACTCGTATATTGTTCAAAAATTTGAGGCGTCCCGATCAGCGTGTGGTTCTTCTCGTTTTTTTTTGTCGACGAATTTAATAAAAATTAATTTTGAGGGTGCAGTCAAGCGCACAACCTAATAACAATCCATAATAATAAAAGTAGCCAACTCTAATGAGGAAAATTTTTAATATAAACTTGTTTATACATTAGAATGACATAGCGTATAAATAATTAAAAGCTTTTTACGGGGGAAAAATACGGCCGACAGGCAGGGGCTTAGTGCTACCGGGGTAAAAAAAAATAGCGATAATATTTCACAGGTATATGAGGTGGTTTATGATGGAGTGTTACGCCATACGGCACACGGTCTATTTCTTCTTTCGTATTTTCTCCTGAGAGCGATAGCTGTGTCATGAACAGAATCCTAAACAAGTCTGTTAATCACATTTGCGGCCAGCTTCGTAATTTTCGCTGAAATGAAAACCGTTTGATGTAGATAAAAACGGCTCATCAATTAAGCCCCTAACTTTTATTTCATCTTATTGCAATTTTTGTTTATTGTTCCTTTCATCTAATACATCAACAGAAATTAATTAGTGCTACAAGTCTATTCATTAATCTCGTATTCGAGTAACATAAATGTATTGCAAAAGCTACAGCAAAATATGAAGATAAAAAAATAAAAAAAAAGTTTCTGCGCGACTGGGAAAGTTCGAACGCTGGGCCGGTGAGTTGCCGGCTCGCAACACTTGAATTCTCAACAGTCTAGTGGTTTTGGCGCTTAATTGCAATTAACAGCGCATCTGTTCAAATTTTTGAGGCGCAAATTAATTTTTTACATAAAATATCATTATTACTATCCATCAAAATAATGATTTTGATTATTATTGTTACAATGCCCGAGAAAAAATCGGATGAACAAATGATTAATTAATTGTAGCTGCCATTCACAATTGTCCTTAGTGCAAATTTGCCCCGATGATAAATTATGGATGGGAAACATTAGCTTTGTGGAATACCTACCTGAAATAAAGTTAGTAATTTATTACAAAGGTCTGCATCATATATAACTTAATTAATTTCGGTTGTTTGCTGAATGGTGGTCCTTTTCTGTTTAATTTCATATTAACGCCTTTTGTCTGGCCGACTAGCGACCTGAGACCTGAAATGCCTCGATTAGAGAATTTAATATGCATTGTTTACTGACCGTTTGATTTAAATTTACTGTCTCATAGTATCAAAGCAATTCAGCATTACCTTTGACTCTGGAATTGAACTATAGCGTTCATTAAGGATTCTCATCCGCATCACTACAAATCTTTCTTAGAAAATTATGATAGATTTGCTTTATTCAACCGAATTAATATTGTTCCGATGCATGCAGCTGGATTTATTGATTTCGATATTCAATCAAAGAATTGTGTATTGTCCCCGCTGATGCAGTTTGCAATTACTTAAATTCAAGTGCGTCATTAAGTTTTTCGTTGTTTGCTCGATAGTTTTGATGTTCAAACAAAGCTTTCATACAATGGAGCTTATCAAAAATTTAATAATCATTTATATCGAACAAATATTTAAGCTAATTCAATATATCTGGAGCAAAAAGACTGTCGCGCATGGATTTACGCAGCACCCCTACTCAAGCGTCAGTATGCGCGAGCAGCACTCTAATGTTTACGCTGCGCGCAGCAAATGCGAGAAATGCTAGTTCGTCATCGCCAAGTAATAAAACATTATATTGTCGCTATAATTTGATTTCCTTCGTAGTTTATGATGCGCTTTATTGCATATTATCATTAAGTACATCGAAGGATGTATTTGTGATGATGAAAGGGCTGATATTACGACGATGGAGGAGATTTGATAGAAAATGCAGAGAGTAGAGCGCATTTTCAGGCAGTTTATGAAGTATCATGGGTTTCAGCATAGTCTCAAGAGTTGTTCAAATATTAACAGGCCTTGTTGTATAGAAGCCACAAGTAAGAGGGTGGCATGTATTATTTGCACATCACCTTCCTCTAATGCTTTATTGAGGCGGGGATTCGTTCCAAAAAGAGATTTTATTATTTCCCGCCAAAAAAACTGCTATATGAAAAATTCGACTAGCTTTGAAATCGTAGATGTTTGAAAGTTTAATTTGTACTTGTGATATTCTCATTAAGTTTGCCGGAAACAGGAGACTTATATATGGTTTGAAAGCGGGTATAATGTCACAGATAAATCAGGCACAGGCATGTTATATTATTGATTGGTCGTTTCGCCGCCAGCCGCGTTGATTACTCGCCGATTTCGACGATTAATTAATAGCGACAACATTTTCGTTTTTTTTTTTTTTTCATCGGCAACAAGACAAATGTTAGTTCAATTTTATTTATTGATTTGTCGGATTTTTCGTTGCATAGTATCGTTGGCAAGTAGGTTATCCTTTAAAGGATCCTGGTTCTTTAACCCCTCTGGTGCTCCAATACTTGTGCAATCAATCACGACTAGACAAGTCGAGCCACTCACAATTGCTGTTCCTTATGCACAATGGATGGAGAAATGGCGAATGCGCGAGGACTTTGTAATACTATACAACGTCTGCATTGGAATTATAAATGGATTTGTGCTTTTAAATTGTTTTTATTTCTAATCCGACGAAAAAGAATTAGTTAAGTTGTAATATGAAATATTTTTGTTAGCTCCCGAAGTGTCGACGGGAGTTTCAAACTCATTAAAAACTAGATGGTGAAGTAATTCTTCTCAAAGGAAAATTTCAAAATGCACTACTATTCCATTATGTTGGAAAGTTTAGATAAGATGAGGAATTTTCTACGAGATAGCGAACAAGATAAATTCGTTTTACCGGTCGATAACTCGAGAAATGATTTACAATTACTGTAATTGGTTATAAAAATTCAATTCAAGACAAACTGGAAGCTTTCTATCGATAAGTAGATTTATTTTAGTAAAAGAATTGTAAATGTTTGCTAACGTTTGCCAATAATAGATGGCTTTTAAAAAAAAATTCTTAAGAGGCCGCGTTTGGCTCAGCGCTTCCGACAGCGCTAGCGGGTGTTAAGATATTTTTAAAACTACTTTGGCAATTTTGAAAAATTAAATTGTTATTTATTTTAGAAACTTTGGTCTATGATTTGGATGAAACAGAATTTTAATTTATAATTTTTTAAAAAAGATATAGACAGTTGAAAGTTCGAAGCACTCAATTTGAATTTTTTTGAGTGTTTTGAATTTTTTTCGTACATTTTTTGACTGTTCCAATATTTTCGTTCGCGATTAAAAAATGTAAAAGCGTTCAAATATTCCGAATGGGAAACCAAATCGAGTAGCTCCAGTCTAACACAAACTGCATATTATTGAATTTAAAAAGAATTTGTTTGTAAAGCGAGTATCACTTGCAAGCAAACGCAAATATTTGTTTTTGTTCGTTTTTTTGAACTTGGTATGTGTAGTACATCAAAAAGCGCCAAGAACACAATATTTGCTTGCAAGTTTGTCTTCACCTTTTCGTTCAAAATTAATTTATGCACGTTCGCGAATATTTGTTCGCGCTCGTTATTCCACAATTTATTTGAATTTCGCTTCCTTTTTAAGTGAAACGATAAAAATCTGAGCATTGCAAATGGAAAGAGCTAATAAACTGTATCAATTTTGGTCGTATAGTAGAAACAATG
Organism: Cryptophagus acutangulus; assembly: GCA_963556235.1. NCBI lineage: Eukaryota > Metazoa > Arthropoda > Insecta > Coleoptera > Cryptophagidae > Cryptophagus > Cryptophagus acutangulus. Next base: position 4,593,273 of record OY744569.1, read on the forward strand.
CCGTAATCTTCGGTAAAAATAGAGAAACAAGAGCATCTTTTATACGGAACAAATGAAATTAGACAGAAATAAAAAAGATTCATTGTCTCTGGGCGTTGAAAGGCACAGTTGGCGGTATGTTTCTTATGTATTTTAGGGGTGAAAACAACCTTTAGTCTTTTGCTGGAGCATGGAGCCATCGAACATGGATGGATGGGGGGATGGTTGTTTACTTTCGAAATACTCGTCTAAATGTTAGGCAAATACAACCACCGGATAATTCAATAGGAACTGGCCCTGTTGACAGGTTGACTGTCTGTTTGTCTCCAACTATTTGGCATATGTTCCATCCTGAATGACAGCTTTCAATTTGTCACCTGATGGTCGGTCGAAGGATTTATTTGATTTACTTTGGGAAATTGTCTGAATAATCGGCTGTATTAAGTTTGTACGTCATGCGATTGCAGATTTAAATCATTAGAATGCCAATTGATTTGTGGCTTTCATAGTAGCATCGAGCTTTATTGGACGGTACATACTAATTGGCGAATGCGCCAGTGTCAATATTAAGCCGAAACAAATAAACGTGCGACTCCCTGCAATTTTGTGTGTGTGGATCTAACTGTATTTATTTATTTTGAAACATTCTCTAGCTAACTGATTAAACAGCAAATTTAAATGTAGCTTATTTTAATTAACGAAAAATTATTAAATTTATCATGTTTAACAATCCACTTTTTCAAAGGTATATTTAAAACGAACAAATTTTGAATAAAATAATCGCGCACAAAACATTCAAACAGATAAAATAATGAATAGAATTTCGTTTTGTAGATTAAATTTTAATATTTATTGAAATAATTTTATTTCAAAAATTATTACAATTCATAAAAATATGCAATTTTGGTGGGCGCGGTGCGTTCAAACTTTGATCGCTAATTTTTATTGGTTAAAATTAAAGTAGAATAAAAAGGTTTTTGGCAAGTTGTAAACAAACTAAGTATCTTTCATAATCAAAATGAAAAACTGCAATTTTTAGCCCCAATATTTAATAAAAAAATTACAAGTAAAGTTAAAATTTTGGTGGACGCGCTGGGTGCAAAATTTGATCGCCAATTATTTTTAGTTAAAATTAAAGTAGAATAAAAACGTTTTTGCTTAGTTGTAAACAAACTAAGTATTTTTCATAATCCAAAAGAAAAACTGCAATTTTTAGTCCCAATATTTGAGAAAAAAATTACAAAAAAAGTTAAAATTTTGGTGGACGCGCTGGGTTCAAACTTTGACCGCGAATTTTTATTAGTTAAATTTAATGTAGATTAAAAATATTGGTGCTTACTTATAACTAAATCAAGCATTTCCCATAATCCAAAAGCAAAACGGCAATTTTTTGGCCAAAAATTTAGAAAACATTTTTTTTGTAAAGTTAAAATTTTGATATTGTTCTTGTGACAATAAAATTCAATATTTATACAAATTTAATGAATAATGCACTTGGAAGAACTATAAGAACCGTATAATCCGTTTAAAGTGGAATTAAATAGGTTTAGTAGAAAAGCACTGCACATCAAAGAGATAACAAAGTTGGAGGGTTTTTATTGATGCGAAAGGTTGGTTTTTGTGTGACCGCCGTGCAAAACAATAACCCATTCAAACTACAGCCAACTTAATTATTCACAAAACCAGGTGCTTTAAGACCTTTTGGTTTTTTATCAAGTATCTAGGTTTCAAGCAAATTGCTCCTCTTCTTTTTCCGCTCTATTAATATTCTAGTCTTTTTGTGGGAATTAATTCGCCCATGGAAATAGAAATGCATTTTTTTCTATTAATAATTTTTTTGTAAAACGTTCCGCTATTCTTTTTAAAGCTTTGAGGCATTCAAATTAATTTTTAGTAGCTTTGGACGTTCTAATAAAAAATCGTCTAGCGGAAAGCTCGATTTTCGGTGTAGCTTGACCCGCGCGGAATAGACTACTTTCGGTACTAGTAATTTTTTGTGTGAAGCGCAATATTTTTCATAGTAGGCGTAATATTAAAAAATGTCTGCTCTTCGACGTGGGATTACAACAAATAAAGTTATTGAATAAATAAATATTTTCACAGCATCATTTGAACCATACAATAAATGTTTATCCGCACGGATAATATCCAAGCGAAATTCAAACCGTTAAATGCAGTTCGATAATAAAAATGCGCTTTTCAATTAAACTTATCAAGTTTTACATGTTTTAATTAAATTACCTGCAATATGCATATCGCTCGCTAAATGCAGAAAATATATAGTATTTATTTAATTAAATTCCACTTTTTACAATACGTTAATTATATTCGAATATCGCGCGCGCTCTGTTTTTCTATAGATAAATAATAATCCGAGTATAGCAAATTCAAATAAGGGGTTAAGCGATTTCAAATTGCTTTCCACATTTTCATACAGGCAAATATCGACTCAGCACTTTGGCCGACTAGCTCGTTTGTTAAATCCTTTGTATTAATTACGGCTAGGAAAAAAACTAGTGCAGGTCAGGCGAAATTACCTACGTTTTATGGCGACTTTTTCAATTATCCGCCATGTGATATTAAATTCTGGATAATAATGGATTGGAAATTGTAGACGCACGCAAAGTGCATATGCAGTTTCGGATTTGCCTTGTTCAAACACAACACAACTTCATTTTGATGATGAGGTACAAAGGCAAAGGAAGTTGACTTACTCACCTAAATTACGTATACTGGAGAAACATATTTATTTAGATAGGTGCATTCCATGTGCAATTATAGAAGATATATTTGCCGGCATATTTGTCTTTGTTTTCAGCCACACTTATGGGAATTGTGCAAACTAATTAAGTTATGCGATTTGAATCAATAGTCTAGTAATTGCATTTTGGAAAAAAAATCATTTCAAATTTCTATGTGCTTTATACAATAATTTAAATAATTTCAATCGTCAAAACGAATTTAATTTAATAATTTAATGAAAATTTGCGCATTTTTAATTGTTAGCAAATTTATTGGCAATAATTTTTGTAATTGCTTTTTGTAGAAATATAGACAATTGAATAACAAACACAAAATTGAAAAGTATACACAATTATATCAGCCCAAACAAAAGTTATTGAAGCTTTTTTAATTTGGCGGATGCGCCGGTCATCCCCAAACCCGCGTAATTTTATTATTCAAACTTGCGCTTGACAAATAATTTTGTCCTATTGATGTAATGGTTGAATAATTATTATTTTTATTTTTAACTCAACAGTTGAGTAATTAAACGATTTTTCAAGTAACTTCCTGAAACTCGTAAATTTTAATCATGATCCTTCGATTTTTTATTAAATGATTGTTTCATTCATTTATTCCTGTTCGCTTCACTTAACTTAACTTGAATAAATAATGCATCAACTTCTTCGCTTATTGTAAAATATTAATGATTCGGAATGCCCGATTTATCTTAAGCAAATTAATTAAATTTTGTTTGCGCTCAACGAATAAAAGTGTAAAAATGTATCTTATCAGCAATTCAAAGTTTTATGATACGCTCAAAAATAGTGCAGGTTTTAGTGCAGTATAGGGAAATTGTGTGACTTAATTTTACAAGTTCTTTGTTTAAAATTCCTTCGGATAAAAGTACTTTCTTAATAAGATTATCTGCAAAGACTACATTACATTCCGTTACGGTATGCAGAAATTGCTTTTTTCTGTTCCAGAATTTGCAATTATAATTATTTTAATTATTTATACTTTACTTCTCAAGTTTCATTAAGAGATAAGCGCAATAAAGAATTGTTGTAGAAGAACTGGATTAAAATTTCTAATTGCATTTTTTCTATCCGCCAGCTAAAATCGTCGTACATTTTCCCCAAAAAACAAAAATATTTGCAAATAAAGTAAGCAAACCATAAATTTATTTGAAATGTTTGGGCCAGAGAGAGGAAAAACGAAAACTATGATGCCACAGAATGTGATCGGCATTTGGCATTTTGAGGAATAGAGTTTTCTAAAAGTGTGATGCAAATGCAAATATACGATCCTCCATTCGCATTTTATACGGTTAAGATATATGGACCACAAAAACTGCACAAAAAATATACATCTGTTTACCGTGTATGTGTGTATCTGGGGTCAAAAATATCGGTGCTGCTGTAGTGGAGATCAGAATTTATTGGCGATATATTTTTGGGGTTCAGTAGTTGTGTAATGGATTTACGAATACATCGCCTTATCGACGATAACTTCCTCTTTTTTTGCCTCTGTTTCCACGGCTCTATTTTATTTGGGAAGGCCATCACTTCATTAGTGCGAAAATTTAGTACAAAAAATCTCGAACGATTTTTTTTCGTATCAATGAAGTTTTAGGTATTTTTGTATAACTTTTTTAGTTTTCTTACAGTTCTTGGTGTACTCCACCTTTTAACGTCAAAAAATATTTAAAAATTGTTCGAAAAAACTCAAAAAACTGCAAAAGTTTAAAAAAAAAATGCTAAAAAATGCAACACATTTCTGAAAAATCGCTAAAACTCCCCAAATTGCCATAAAACCATAATTTTCCCACCAGACTTCACACCCTTTTCTATTTCGTTTCCGCCTAGCTATTCGCCACTAGTTAATTAAATTTATGTAAATAGAGGTGACCCTTGGAAAAAATGTAATGTCACCCAGTAATCTCATTTGTAAACAGCCGGAGAATTCGTTATAAAAAGAAAAAGCCACTTTCCGATTTTCTCTGAAAAACGTGCCCTGACTTTACCATATCAAAGACTACTCGACTTTAAAAATCGAGATGCAGGAATTAAATAATTCAGCATTTTCATCTGCTAGCAAAAGTATGGAGCTTAGGCATGTTGCTGCTGTATCAATAATCCGAATTACCAGTGCAGGTTCAATAAATTGCACACAAAAAACAAAGACGTATGTATCAGTGCAACGAAATAGATGTAAATAGTCACGAATTTTATATGTGAAGCAAATGCTACATCAAGTTTACGTTGTTAGTAGTTTGTAAGCATCCAGGCGATTCAAGTATGGATTCGATTCTCCATGTCACATATGTCTGGCGGAATCGAAGGCTCAGAGAAGTCGGGCCAATCGGGACACAATCGACTGAATAAATCTCATTTCTGTTTGCTTATTCCTGTTTTAAATTCTCCCCTTTCTCTGTCGTGATTTCCCGGAATGAATGTTGTACCTCGACGACTGATTTTGTTGCGAAATTTATATTGTCCCGGTAGCAGTTTGTAATTAGCGATTAAATGACTGTTTTTTGCTTCACTGATTACCCTTTTTCTGTTTGTCAAAAAAAAACGCTAATAATAGCGCACAAAACGCGAATGCGCACTATTTAAAATTTTGGTGGAGGCGCTGGATAAGTAAGCGCGCAACCTGAAATTCTGAAGCCGTTAATCAATAATTTTAGAACTTTTTTTCAGAAATGCTTTCCTCAACCTTTCCCGCAAATTCGTAGCTAAAATTTATAAAAATCGATCAATTACAAGTAAAGTAAATGCCAATCAAATAATAAATTGCAAAATCAATATCGCATCTGATAATCTGTAAATAATGAATAAGTAATAAATAATTTCGTGACAGGATTATAATTAATATCGTGCCTTCTCGAGTGAATTTATAAGCCATGCAAAAGACTAATAGGCTTGTAGGCTTGTCTTTGTAACACAACTTATTGATTTATGTAATGTTTTTTTATGTCGAAACATTAGAACTTTATTCTACAGGTGGAATTTATTAATTTATGCAGCACATTTCAATCTCAATTCAAAATACTTGAAATACATAAGGATTTAATTAATTGCATAGTATAAATTGTAGTAATATTATTTATGAAAGGCTGCCGGCGAGAATTCTATACGACGCTAAAATATGAGGTATAAAATTATTATAACTGATCACATTGCGAAAATGCGCACCCTTTACGTTTTCAAGTGGATTCGAGTTAACGATTTCATTATTTTAACGTCTCTCCAGACAACAATTGCCAAAAAAGTGAAAGGTCGAAACGTAATTATTCCGAAAGCTCTCGCATGTCAAGTCAATTGACAAATCTTTAAATAAACAGAACTTGGTTTATTTAATTAAATTTTTTTTGTCGTAAATAATTTTGAAAACAGCAAATCTAAGGTGCTAATTAATAAAAACCGTTATTATTCAAAAGGTGCACCGCCGTAAAATATCGAGCTTAATTGCGCTATAAAATTATTATAATTACAAAAGCTCGCTGTGGAAACAACCAGCCGCTTTCTTGAAAGACTCCTAGTAAATGAATTCGATATAACGACAAGCGATTAAAACAATCGCCGTAATCAGCATTTATCCTGTTGTGAGTGTGCCGGGCCGCTCATCCTGGAATCAGGAAATGGCATTCCAAGTTTATCAGTGAGAAATGAACAATCCTTGAAGAGGGGGGCTAAAATTTAATTCGGCGGCGGCGGAGTTTAAACTTTTAGTCTCTCCATGAAATATACGAGCAGACCCTTATACTATATAAGGCTTCAGCTAATTGGTCATAGCACAAAGTCAATTAGACTGATTATTCGGAACGACTTGCTTTTGTTAGACGGAATCTGCTATCGAGCTGCTTGTTTGGTAACTTCGGGGCTTTATATATTTTCTCCCTATTTTTGTAAGAATTAAAAATAATGATAAGAAAGTTGTTTTCCGCAACGCGTAGGCGCGAAACGCTAGACGCCAGGCGCCGGACGCAAGAACTATACGAACTTACCTTCAAGCTATACAAACTTTTTGTATATTTTCTTCTACATTAAATATTAAAATCCTTTGCTATCTATATCTAAATCCATTTCAACTGTCAGCTTCGATTTGCGATTATGATGTATTCATGTATACTTAGAAGGGCGTACAAATTTGACATCAAATGTTACCCCAAATCTGATATGAAAAATGCGCGTTTTACGCATAAATATTTGGGGATCCATCATTTTGCCAAAGTGCTAAACATGTGTACTACTCGTTCAAAAATATGTAGATTTTTATTTTCGTCCCAAATACGTTGCGCACTGCAAATTTTGGCGAAGGCGCCCGGTATAAATTTCTTGTCGAAAGTTTCGGATAAAAGTTCGCACATGCAAAGCAGTCGCCAGATAAAAATTCAAGCTCCGTTTAAAAATGGAATTTAATCAATAGTCAAGTTTGCAAGCAGACGCCACCAGATTTAGCTCACTATTAGGTTCTATTAATGAAAGCTGTTGATAGCACCGAAAAGATTTGGTCGGTTAAGAGGGTTGTCGCATCAATTCCCTTGCCATTTTTTGTCCCGTAATCTCACGATTTGCCACAAATTTAAATAATCGCTGCCAAAACACGAGTCATTCGAGATTTTTTAATCAAAAGCAAAATCAAAAGCTTTTCGAAATTAATTTCATAATTTTCGCTAATTTGAATATGTATTAAATATAGTCTAAAAAGTCAGTTTCTCGTATTATTAACTTTGTTTCAAAGCTCTTTCTTTCATTAAAACTCATAATTCCAAAACTTTCTTGAAAATATTTCAGCTAGTGGTAAATTTTAATCATTAGCAATGTCGCAAAAAATGCTACCAACCACAAGCCGCTTACTTATCATATTTATTAATGAATAGTACAATAAAGCTTTGAATTCGAAAGCTCTTGCAGAATTCCTGCTGTTTACTTATAAATAAGAAACACCATTCAAGAGAACTAAATGCAGTTTAGTTAAGTTAAATTCGAAAACCCGAAAACCATTTAGCACTGCCAGACAAATTAAACTACGCAACTATGCAAACTTGACAAATATCGATTTGTAATTGTAACACCAACAAAAAGTGCCTCTATGTCGATTCAAAACGGTCGCGAAAAGTATGCTTTACGGTTAGCAAAGTTTTTTTACGGCAGTCCTATATATTACGGGAAATTTTTTGTCCAAAACGACAGCGTAAAATTTTATTGAAGGCTTTCCGTTCAGTCGTTTCAGAGAATACGCAAAAAAAAACAATGGAACGGAAGAGGAAAAAAGAAATCTTTGTTTCAACACTTCCACGTTTATTATCAAACGCGCGTTTTTTATTTTTCAGTTACATCGTTTGTGAATTAATTAGATGAGTCAGGTAAAGACGCAAAACGCTGAACGCTAAACGCCAAACGTCGAACGCTAAAGCGCAAGACGCTCAAGCGCAAGCTGCTAAGAGGCAAAGCAGATGCACGCAAGACGATAACGCCAAACGCAAAATGTCAGGCGCAAGACGCTAGACGCCAAACGCAAGCCGCAAAAACGCTTCGCTAGAAAAACCCCCTAAGGATAAACTTATCACGATATTTCGGTTCTAAAACTGTCGGTAAAGATAACAGCCGTTGGTCGAATTGAATTCACAACACTCATAGAATGGCAAGAGGTCGCATTTATCTCGCACGCAGACATACAATTTGAATGCACATTTAATCTAATCTACAAAAGCTCGAGCAAGTTAAACACTGGCCAAATTCTTGCCGATCTAAATTCTCTCCTATAGCTATCGATCGGGTCCAGATAATGCATATTGGAGACTCGCCAAGTTAAATTTGAAACTTATTTAACTATGTGTACGACACACAATACCGAACAGGATAAATTATTGACTTTACCCCGAAAAATAAAAAAGAGGGTAAATTTGAATGATTTTTGGTTTCGTGCTTTGATGACGGTGTATGGAGACATATGCCGTTTCTGTGTCAAGTTTGCCCTCAGTATTGGCCGAGAACGTTGTTAACTGGCTGTTAGAAAAACTATATTGCGAGGGTGATATATGGACAACACGGGGCGATTTGTAGAGCAGGTTTTGTCAATTTTTTGCGCTGCCCTCTTGTGTCGATATTACTCAGATTGTTGCCCACAGATTTCATTTCCTTGTTCCTTTTTAGGTTACTGATTTTTCGTCCTGTCCAAACATAACTCAATCTTCGCACCATCTGAGCGGTTTTGGACGCTAAGCGTTTAGTCATACAATATTGTTAAGGTGGGGTGACGCGAGGCGCAGACACGCCAAGCGCTTGAACGCTAAACGCCAGCCGCCGGACGCAAAGCAAGAAAATGAGCGCCAAATTTGAAGAATTCAAATCAAATTGGCGAATAATTGCAAAATTGCTTCAGCAAAATATTTTTATCTCCCGCTTTTAATTTGCTTCCTTCCTCTCCAATTAATTTCCGTTTGCTTTGTCACAATAGAGTCGCTCAACTTGCATAATAACTCATTATCGAATTGCTTCTCATTTTAGGAGCTTCAATATATTTTTTAATTTAAGAATACAGGTTGAAAATATAATTTTTTTGCGCGGCCTTATTAAAAGCTTCACCCGCCAAAAAACTACGGCGGCAAATTTATTATTTATTTGGGTATATATGTAATCAAAAATTTACGACAAGATTAACTTCGATTAGATCGTTCGATATAAATTACCGGAAAGCTGTGCGCTGCTTTATTAAAAGCTCGTTCGAAAAGACAAGCATGTTTTCGGTATAGATAAAAAATGCAGATAAATATGGAAAGACCGAAGATTTATCGCAGTGCCCAATAAAGTGAATACGTAACTAAGTTTCATTGATAATATTTATTGCTTCGACAGTTTTTATTTGATGTCGCATGTAGCTACTTTTATGAGACCATACCGAGCGTTCGGTGCAAGAAAAGCGTAGGAGCTTTTTTCAGGAAACTATTGAAGCAGCTTCGACTAACATTCGGTATGTGCAGAGAAAGACGTTTATATTTATACACAATTCTTTATCGAGCTGGTTTCTATATAAAATTTATTCTTTAAACTACTGAACAGCAATGGCGTAGAAGACAATTTACTTTGCGATGGGGAAGAAAAAATCTATAAAACGTCTTTATTCATTTTCTTTTCAAATAGGTTCAATAAGCTGGGTGTGAAAATGCATATATAAGGCATTACGAAACTGAATACGAGCGAATGTAAAAGACAGATTTTATATCTACCCCCAATAGGCAGACATATAGTTTGAATCCGTTTCAACGTTTTCCTTTGCGCCAAATCAATTTGTAAATGATTGATGCAATAGAAATAAAAATAGCGCCGCGGCTGCCACTGGAAGCACTTAACTTTTAGGTGGCTTTTTTAATTGAAAATCCCAATATTATTCATTGAGCTGCATTTAAACGATTCGGAAAATAAACTTATCTCCTTTAAAACTAATTTTTTAAACGAAATATATTTTTTTCTTTGAGGTAATTTTTTTTTCAAATAATTAATGTGTTAAGAAAATAATTCTTAAGCGCTTTGTTGTGCATTTAATTTTTAATCGTTCCTTAAAGCGAGCTTTCGTCTATTTTTCTTCGTATTTCAAGTATTTCTAGATTCAAGTTAGAAATAATTCAAAAACTAATTTGGAAATGAGTTTTAAAAATACGCATCATAAAGAAGCTGTTTAAAATTTAATAGTTTAGAAGGAATTCATTTATTATTTATATGGTAGAAGCATTTTTCATGTTTTAGCGCTATTTTTAAAGTATCATTCTCGTATATATTTATTAGGTCCTCAAAAAGACCATTCTTGAAGAAGCTTTTGGATTATATTTGTTGGTAGGAAACTAATGAATAAAATAATCCAAAAAAAATTAAATTTTTGCAATATTTTTACGTAAAATCCTTCAAGCGCTAACAAAGACCCGGCGCCTCCGCCAAAATCAAAATGCGCTTGTTACTTCGTTATCAAAATTATTTTTTATGGCTGGTGTGATTATTCACATTTTATTATACCTAAGCTTGTAATAAACAATAGAAAAATGTGTGCACATTTTAAATAGATGAGAAAATCAACTAAAATACAGCGGCACTAAAATCGCTTTTTAGTGCCTAGTATTTTAACTCCGATTTTGAATAAATAATATCATTTAAATAAAACATTTTCCGTTAACTATCAAAAATTCAATCCATCCCTAAAGCAAAGAACCGCCGGATATAACGACAAGCTATTTAAGTCTCGTACATTTCGTCGAAAGCTCAGAGACATATAATTGAAAACGTGCAAACACGAACAACGTATTTCCTTACCTTGTGCTGGAGCGTAAATATTTAAGTACAAGCAGTCTTCGCTCTGATTCTTCAAATAGGGAAGTAACCGTTTGAGATAGTCGAGCCGGCCCTTTGGCATCCGCTCCAAAGCTGCGGTTTCATTCGAGATGTCGGGCAACTTTTGGGGACACGCTGGGCCCACTTTGTCCGACACTCGGATGCCGTCCCATGGGCTCGGCGTCCGCGTCGGGCTGAACCGATTCGATTGGACCGGCGGTGTCGCGTACGGCACCCCCATGAAGACCTCGATCGGCTTCAAATAGCGATGGGCGTCCATGGGCACGATGAGGCCCTGCAGACGGCCGTAGCGCGTCTGCACGATTCGCGTGCTAATCTTCGCGTTTTTCATGAACGCATTTTCGCACTCGATTAGCAGTAGCCAGCTCGTCAACAGCAAAACGCGCGAAAAGCCTCTACTTTTGATGCCCATCGTACATGCCGCGCACTCAAAATATAATTGATTTGAATCTGTTTTTCGGAGAAACTTTTAATGAAAACGCGACACTTTCGGATATAAAAATATCGCACGGCTGCAGAAGTCACAAACTTTGTGCACGCGGAGCCCTTGAAAATTAATTATTGTTTGTCAGAAGTTCACCCTTTTGTGATCAAACTTAAGCATGGTTTCCTTAAGGTGTAAATGATTCCAAACAATAGCAGCTCGTTTCCTTGCAAGTTCGCTCCATTTCGGCCCAACGCCATCTGAAACAAAACGTTTAATTAATTTTACTGTAATTGCTACTTTTGTCCACAACAAATTATTGTTTCATTCAAAATCCGATGAATGGTCGTATTAATTTAATATGTTGTATATAATTAAAGCAATCTAATTATTTTTAATTTGGAAGATTTCCCGCTTGGCGTAGTAAATCTAGTTGCGCTTTGCCAAAAAGTGGAAATAAAAATAAATCTTGGCCCCCTTTTTGCGAGAGCTTTTATTTCGCTGTCTAATTTATTTGCCTTATTTACATCGGCAATCAATACTTTTCTCGAGAAAACGGACAAACTCTTTGTTACGCAATTTGTAGGACGTAGTAAACAACTTTAATTAGAGACTAGAGTGACATAAATAAATATCATAGCGAACAAGCTTTTAACTATAAGTAGTGGCGCAGTAAACGCGCAACGCAAGGCGCAGAAGTGCAAGTTTGGCTGCGCACTGCGCGTTTCCTGCAAAACGCGCATCATTTCGACCATAATGTTTAATAAAAAGAGAGTGAAGCTGTTCACATCATAATGAAAAGTAACTAGTTCCCCGGATAACGCGCATATAAAAACCTTATTATCTTGCGCATTAAATGTTTGCGTTTTTAAACAATGTTGCTGCAGAATAAAACTTTTATCCTTCATTCCGCACAAAGTTTAGTTTAGTGTAATGACGAATTTCATTTATTTTTTATCGCACTTTTGCCAAGCGCAAAACGCATTAGATCTGAAAGTCTGACAATTATAGCACAATAAAACTGGTAATGTCGTTAAGAAAAAAATGTCAGGAGAATTATTTCAAGTCGGTCCTTGATATGTTGTCGTTATTTTATTCTACAGGTTGTCAGCAAGTGTTTATATTTTCTTTTTTCATTAATGCAATTTCATTAATTTTCCACGTGCCTTTTCCGCTTGGCAACCAATGTATAGCTGATCGATCAACATCAAAGAAACGCCGGTTCGGGAAATAAGATTTCTATATTTGATTCAATAAATTAATATTAGTTTCTTCTAAGAGTATTATTACAATAGAAGTTGTAAGTTGAGATGTTTGGGGAAGCGCATTCAATTTATTTATTTTTACTTGAGGAGATATCTATAAATTATTGTTTTTTATTTGGTTTAAATTCTTCTAGGGGCTCAAGTTTAAAATAAATATAAAAAAAATTAAAACATTTGCGATATTTTCAGGCAAAATCCTTCAGGCGCTCTCAAAGACCCGGCGCCTCCGCCAAAATCATACCGGCAAAAATCTGGCTGTAACTTTGTTAATATATTTTATTTCTTATTATTGTTGCGATATTTACATTTCATTAGTTTCCCGCTTGTAAATAAACAATATGGAAATAATTGCACATTTTAAACAAAACGAGGAACAATTAAATTCTATCTAGAAGCGGGTAGCGCAATATTAATTTTGCCATATTTTTTGGATTTGATATTCAAGTGGTGCGCGCTTTTGAAATGCCGGCAACAAAAACTTGACTTCTTTTTGTTCGGTTAGCACTTCTGGTTTTACAAATGGTATAATTTTAAAAAGTACACTTCCCACACAAAGCGGACACAAGCTGTGACGTAAATCAGAAAAGCATTGTTTCAGAAGTGAGCCCGTCGTATATTTTGCACAATGCTCGACACTGCACATTGTCGCGGTTTGTTTTATTATTGAGAGAAGACCCACACCGCCATCACCGCCACCGCCACCGCCGCCACCACACACATAACCGTCATCAATTCTTATTAAACTGCAAAAAACGCGTCCGCTATAATGAGAAACGAATAATAGGTAAAAAACGCAGTTATAGTACAAATAAAAGCTTAAAGCTGCTGCGACACTTCAGAATAAGTATTTAATAGTAAACTTTGTATTTTTATTGGTCGTAAGAACTGTTTGCCACGAAGATTGATGTGTTTATTACGTGGAGCAATTGTAAGAGCAAATTTATAACGTTCCACTCTCTTAAATCACGATTTCCTTTAAGTAATGCAGAAAAATGCCTTGATTACATTTTAATCCATCATACTCATATTGCTTTTGCATCAAGTGCAACTTTTTAATTATTCTATGCAAATTAATTGAAAACATGATTTATTTTCGTAAAAAGCGCGCATTTGTTCAATCAGCGCGAGCTGACTTGTTTACTCGCCGCTCGACGACTTACGCGCAACCTTTCTTGCGCACGCACTTGCGCATTTAGCGCCTTAAACCCAGCGCTTATAATTCAAGCCAAACAGTGAGTTCTTGTTCCCGCATAAAAATATTAAATAGACAATGTACGGATTAAATTTCCGTGTGCATAATGGTTTAGTCAAACAGAATGCGGGATTATTTTTAGTTTTCGGTTCTTAGAGGCGAGGCGCTATTTAATCAAGGCAGTTTTGCTGGAAGCCCAGAAAGTGTGGCAAATCGGTGGAAAAGTGCTGAAAGCCGTGTTTCTCACATTCACTAGCTCACATTTAATTATCTAGCTAATCTAAAAATCCGCTTAATATACATTCGCATATATGAGTAATCCGAGCTGGCCGAGGCCGGCTCATAAATGGTCTGGTATGTCGGATTAGCGCAAACCCCTTCATACAGACACACACACACACACGAAGGGCCTAAGCTTACCTTTGTTCCTCTTTTGTTTCCATTCTTGCAACAAGTGACGTTTAATTTTATTTGAAGAGGTGAGTCCGCAGTTTCGTATATTAAATGCGGGAATTATAATTACGGCGCGCGCGTTTTATTTGCCATATATTGAAATTTGTGCCGTAATTTGCAACCTTTGACGGGATTTATTGCGTGATGAGACAAAGTTAAATTAGTTGAAGATTTGTGCGCGAATAGCGCATAAAGAAATGGCTGTCTTAAACGTTTCGGGAGCAGATCCGTGAATTATTAATAAAACCGCACCACTTGAAAAACTTTAGCCAAAGCTTAAGACTCCGTGGAGACTATCTTACGGGGCTTCGTTCTTTAACTAACCGTCTTTAATAATAAGCAAACGTAATGAGCGAATGCATATTTTATTGCAGCTCTAAATTATTTAAAATTTAATTGCACCGCGCTTTTTATAAATATTATTTATCATCTTAATATACCTGGAGCGGCCCGGATTAATCCTTTGGACATGAAACTGATGAATCAGTGTTATTCATTTTCCAGGGGATTATTAGTAGTGTGCCTTTACTTAAACCGGGTTGACAAATTTGCTGTGTATTTATCAAAAAAATCAAAATTTCGCGACAAGGAAAAAAATGTGCAGCGCTTCAGCGAATTTCGTATCTTCTTTACTCAGCTCGGAAGCTCACCAAATCTGTATGGTTTTATAAATTTGCTCTACATTTATCATCTGTGCAAAATCAATATGTGAGACGATAAAAAGAGCGACATATTTAAAAGCGGACGACGATAGAAGTCCTTCAAGCGCTAAAATCCTTCAAAACCTGGCGCCTCCGCCAAGATTAAAAATCTTTTTGTAACTTTGTTAATCAAATTGATTTCTTATTACGGGTGCGATATTTATATTTCATTACTCTCCTCGTATATAAAAAATAGAAAAATATTTTCATATTGTTTGAGATCATAAAAAGAGCGTCACATTTTAAATCCTGAAAAAAAGCGCCGCAACAGATATATTTTAATCCAATTACTTCCTTTATATTTAAAGCTCCATAAATCAATATAAAAAAAAACAAAAAACCTTCTGCCTCGCGTTGATTATAATATAATATTTTCGTATTCGATCGTAAAGCAACAAAGCCGTATCGAATATTTTGAGGCTTAGAGCCGCAAAAAAAACCCATTCCATTAGCATATAGACAAAGTTTGGTTTTAATTTGCTTTTCGTTGTTATTATTATTATTATCAGTTTTCTTCTCTATTTGACCTATTTCGTTGTTTACAATAGGCGGGTTCATATTTTATCCAGGCAATGAGCTTGATGTTAAAGTCCATTTGTGGAAGCTACTATAGAGAGAGGAAAATTATTATATGTTCAAATAAATACACCCTCAGATAGTTCAAAAGATCTTTGAGTATGTCGAGATAGATTTTCCTTCTATATTCTCTTAGAGACTTCATTCCGGATTAAAAAAGTTTCCTTATAAAGATGAAAAAAAAATTCGTATTGTACTATTACTTGTTTGAGCTGAGCAATTATGAGGTTTCAGGCAAAAGCTCCCAATAAAAATTGAGTAAAATCTTTTAAAATTCAAAAATAAAGTCAAGTCGACTACGTTCTGACCTGTGGTATCAAATGCGCTAAACGTACTTTTTTATTGCTACGCTGCGCCAGCGAATTACAGAATATGCTAACAATAACAAGAACTTACGTCTGCCAGCGCTGCGACATGACTTCAAAGATTTTATGAATACAAACAATGTGAATGACAAAGAAGTTGCATGCACGTATGTCTTTCGTCTTGTTGTCGTTCAGTGCCGTCGTATGAATTTAATCTTTTATTTTTGTATTGGCGTGTCGCTGCTGCTTGGAAGATATTGTACGCTACTGGTAAAATTTTTACATGGCCTTCAATTGATTTGGTGCAGGCGCAATCAGCTGCGAGCCCACAGGTCAGAACAGAATAGGTTTCACTAGATGCTTTTTTGATTAAAAAATCCTTTTTTTCCTAAAATTTCAAAGCCAAATATTTTTTTTAAAAAAATAAGGAACTTTATTGGAAAACTACAAATAAGCAAAAAGCGTCCAATAATATCTCCACGTCAAAAAACTCACTTTGTTTCCCTTTATCAACAATTGAAAAATGCAAAATTCCTTTCGGGTTGCATC
Source organism: Cryptophagus acutangulus (assembly GCA_963556235.1). Lineage (NCBI taxonomy): Eukaryota > Metazoa > Arthropoda > Insecta > Coleoptera > Cryptophagidae > Cryptophagus > Cryptophagus acutangulus. The sequence goes on from OY744569.1 coordinate 4,609,789, forward strand.
CATCCAATCAATAAATAGCTGAATTTTTCTCTACAATAAAAATATTCGCAAACAGAATATTTTAAGCAATTCATTATTTGCTAGTTCCGAACGAAAATAATAATAAATTGAGTTGAAAAAGAGTGGAGCACACAGCAGGACGCAAATATTATTAGTAAAATCCTTTGTGCGGGAAAGTGGCACTCTATCGATCCACGATCCACCCGTAATGTTCGACGATGATCCGAAACAGATTCTGCTAAATTGAAAAGTCCCCCCAAAAGTGGGTGGGGGGATAGTTAATTTAAACGGGAAGATAACAACTATACTCTGGATGAAATTTCCAGTTGCAATTCGCCTTTGCACAATTTGCTTAATGCTCCTTGCATTTCAGCACGACATGGAGCATTTTGAGCGACCGCCAGACGCTTTATAAGTTCATAGCAATGTGCATTTTCTTGTGGGAATGTGTAATAAAGAATGGGGTGTACGTCCTGGTAATTGTTTTTATTAAGGTGGTTCCTTCCCGCCATTATTCTATGAACAATTAAACCAGTGTCGGGGCGCGTTCTTTGTGTTTTGGCAAGATTACACCATACTTCCGAGAAGATTTTTGGTTGGACTCATTTTTATGATCGTTCAGCATGATATTAAATCAGCAAATTGAAAATAGTGGCAGCAATTTGGAGTTAAAAATATATTAAAATTTTATATAAAGTCAAGTCGACTACGTTCTGACCTGTGGTATCAAATGCGCTAGACGTACTTCTTTATTGCTACGCTGCGCCAGCGCATTACAGTATACGCTAACAATAACAGGAACGTACGTCTGCCAGCGCTACGACATGACTTCCCAGATTTTTAGAATACAATCAATGTGAATGACAAAGAAGTTACATACACGTATGTCTTTCGTATTGTTGTTGTTCAGTGCCGTCGTATGAATATAATTTTTTATTTTTGTATTGACGTGTCGCTGCTGCTTGGAAGATATTCTACGCTACTGGTAAAAAATTTACATGGCCTTGAATTGATTTGGCGCAAGCGCAATCAGCTGAGAGCCCACAGGTCAGAACAGAATAGGTTTTACTATAGTAGAGTTAAGAAGCGCTTGGATGCTGGATGAAAGGACACATTTGTTTTTTGATTTCTAGAGAAAAATAATATGTGACCTATATTTTGCAGGAAAGCACGTATTTGCTGCACCCGTTGTTTCGCTACATGATTTTTAAAAATTGCTGCAATTTAGGTACACACTATTCTATTTTAATCTGAACGTAATAATAATGCAGTGGACAATTTAAAGCAATAGTTATTTGGTGTTAATTGTAAATGTCTACTCAAATACTGAATTGTTGTTGAGCTTTGCCGCATTTTATCTACGATAATTTTCCAACGCCGGATTTAAACAATCAATTAATTATTATTGGTATATTTAGTTGTTAATTAATATTATGCGTAATGTCACCAAGCACTAAGCACTCTAAATAATTAATCAATTAAATAATTTGTTTATTTATCGAATAAATAAATATATTTTTGCCATCGGCAATAATGGTATAGAGATAAATTTGCAACGCGCGGAGAAAAACGGCAAAATGCATAATAATATAAATCTTGCATAAAGAAACTGAAATAAATTAAATATAAAATATGAAACCACATACAAGGCAAACAAAATCCATTTGCATTTCCCATTTTTATACTGCAACTAGATTGCAATAAAATGTTAGAAACAGCAGCCAAAACCATGATGCATCCCATTCTGTAATAAAACTTATTCCACCTCGCACGAGTGCAGAAACAATCAAACATGCTTTTTCCATAAAGCGCTGCAATTTTTTGACTCAAGTAAATATTATTTATTTTCAATAATATTTAATAAATAAATATGTTTATTTTTTTAAAAAATTTCGCGCCGCGCCTGAAAATAATTATCCCGCGCCAGAAAGATCTAAATAATGACATAACTTTCTGATTAGTCGCTTTTAGCGTAATCCACTTAATGTAAGAGACTTCTCTGTGTATAAGCGCATTATGAGATTAGATTTCTTGCGTGTGGGATGACGCACAATAAGTCGATGCGTGCAATGCTTACAAATACGCTTATTATATTATAAGAACGGGCAGAAAGCGAAAATGCGTAAAATCGCTTTGCTTCCGAATCAAAAACGAATTTTTAAGGTCCTTCAGATTTTCACGCTTTTTCTCCTCACCTCATTGACGCTCCATACAACTATCCACCGATTGCCATAAATTTTTATCGTAGAGTTGAAAAATTGCTTTATTATAAAAGGATTCGCAAAATCACAAAGTTTGTCGATTGGATCTTGAGCTCTGCGTCACGCACGTCATTAGTGCGCGTGTGTAAGTTTGTGACGAGAGCTCAAGATCCAAACGCCACGCTATATAGTTCATTTTTCAGATTTAAAAAATCCTGTAAAAATATCTCTAATCCGAATAGAAGCGAATGGCGGATAATAAGAGAATCCATGTTATTATCTATCAGTTTTAGTGTCTGAAGGAACTTGTGCATTCAGCGGCAGCCACATCTTACCATCAGTTTAAAGCAAGAAAAATACTCGCCATTAATTCTCATCTGTCGGCTGGTCTCCCATTTCTCCATCGTATAGTGCTTGGACCTTTTTCACTGCTTTTTCCACACACAAAAAATCCCTACCCCATCTGGAGTCTTCGGGGAGCTGATCAGGAGGGGACATAACAATGTTAAGCGTTTCATTTCGAGTTTAATCGGAACAATTTTAATTTTATGGTCAAAATAATGATATTGATCTTTTCTTCCTGATTTCGAATATTTGAAGCATTAGGAAAATTAATATATTCAGATATTCTGAAAAAGATCTGTTTACATCCCTGCGCCTTCGCCATACATTGAAGCCCTCCAGTCCATATGCGGAATCCTATTAGGACTTGTAACATGTTGTCACAAAAAACATCGAGATATAAGTATAATAAAAATAAATGATTTCCGTTTTCAATCTAAGCGTATAAATAATATATTATGCAAACAACAACTCTCTATGTCAATATTGTTTCAACTGGATAGAAAAGTTTAGTAAAATCATCGATTGAAGAAAGCGCTTGAAAATTCAGAGCGCGTTTTGCACCTTTTGAGTTATTCAACACGAACTTGGTAAATAGTTTTGATAAATCGATCTCGCAAACATCTTAATATATTCGCGTTAAATGTGTGAAGATGTATTCGGCACGCACCTTCATTATTCTTATCTTAGCGAATTTAAAATGTAGGAGGAAATTTGAGGCGAATTTTAATTTTTTGGGAGGGAAAATAGACGTTTAAATAAATTCCAAAAAAAATGTACTAAATGTAAATTAATTAATCCAATTCGAATGCGCCCCAGCTGAAAAATAGCGCAGTTTCAATATACGTCCTTTTCCAGTCTTCCTCTGAAACTTATAGTGAAGTTTAACTTTCCTTTTATAGATGTGCAGATAATAATCTCAATGAGAATGTAAATGAGGCCCTTTATACGTCGCCGTTCAAAAACTATTATTTTTTAACTTTATTATTTTGTCTGATAAAAAAAATAAATGTTTACATAAATATCCCTTGAATGCTTATTGGATTGGACTTTTTTTTTCGGCAACCGTCTATTATAACGTGAAGGAAAAGTTTTTCTGAAAAATTTAATTTCCTTTTCATTGGCGCTTTTTATTGCGCCTGAATTGTTCATTAAATTTATTCACCGCAAAGTTTTCAATTCAATCAAATTAGCTACGTTATTTTTTTTTCTCGCGCTTTGCGCAAAAATATTAGGACATTGTGAATAACGTTGGAAAAATGCTTGTTGCAATTTCGAATAAAATTAAGTCGTTAATATTTTAATATGTTTATTAGACCATTAAAAATTTGCATGCATGGAGCTAATAAAATTCGCCCGTTTTATAATAGAAATATAAAAGTTTTTCAGTTTGTTTCTGTGTCAAACAAAATGATTCTATTATGCTGCCCCTTTTTTACATCCAATTATTTTATAGTTAAAAAGTAAATCACAAAATAAAATAGAGTTTTTTGAAATATTGCGCGGCGCCTGAGTTCTAGTCGCATGAAAGTTAATTAGCGTTTTAAAATTTAAAAAAAGCGCTTTTATATATTTTTTTCGAACATTTTGATTTTTTTTTTCGTCGCAAAATATATAAAACTACATGAAATTGCAAAAAAGTTCTCAAAATTTGGTTAAATTGTCGATTTTTACCCCAAATTACTGAAAGAAGGAAAAGTAAGGTGCCACGATGCAAAGTCAGACTTTCGCGTAAATCTCCGTTAATTTCGCTATATTTAATGTTTTAGCGATATTTTTTCAACAATTATGATAAATTATTTACAATATTGAAAGAAATGTTTGATAATTCACTTCCTAGTAATTATATAACATGTTTCAATTTCCGAAACATAAAGCCGTATGTTATTGTCAACCTGTTCATTTTGCGTAACATGTTTACATTTGATTTATATTTATAGTGCATGGGTAATTGGCAACAAAATGATGAAATAAATAATGTAGAAAACGCTAAGTTAATTAATGCAAATTCCAAACCATGTCATTTCGCATTATTTCAATCAATTTTCGGCGCGCTGCAAAATGTGTGCATATTTTCAAATTTAATTTCCATCATCAAATCCATGTCATAATTGCACTTTAATTCGACCAAATAAATCATAAATTTATTTCGGACGTCACAATAAGATTAATTTCGATTGAGGCCAAAAAGGACGAAAAGATAATTGTGTGATGTGCGACATCACAAAGAAATAAAACCACTATTATAGCACTGACGGCTTTTCACGTGGTGTTCGAAAGAAGAATGGACACCCGACACCAGGGAATCAAATTGACCAACTTATATAGAGCGACAGTTATTATCTTTTGTTCAAGAAAGAATCAACAAACTTTTAATTCCCTCCAACAATTTGGATCGAGTTGGTGGGAAAATCAATCTGACCTGGTGCACCAGCCTCTTCCATCACCATCACGGATTTATTGGTAAATAAAGCTCATTCTTGTGCTTTTTTCGTCCGCTTCGCAATAAAACTAGCTCAAGCATTCTAGTAATTGGAGAATGAAATTTGCATATTGTAATACTAGTGACTTTCCCTCTTTCGCCACAAGTCTTCTTGTAAAATGAAATTATCATTCGTCCTCTTCCTGATGTACCAAACTTTTTTCCCTCTCGTCTCTTATCTTGTGCGTTAGTATTCGCAAATAAGAAAGGAGGATGAATCTTGAGGGAATATTCAACTTTCCTACGATTCCGCCAATTGAAAACTTTGTATTATGTCATACACTTGAAGACGTCGGGTATTAAAAAACACATAATTAATTCACTTGTACATAAATAAGCTTAACGTACTACTACAAAAGCCTTATTTGTCTCCTAATTATTCTATAGAAAATAAAATATGTATTGTCTGGGTTGCGAGTTTCCTGCAAGACCACAAGTTTTGCCTTCGAGCTTTCTAAGCAGATTCGAAAATATAGATTTCACTCAAACAACTACATCAGTTTCGAGTTAAAACAACAACATTCAGCCTCTGGCTCTCTTCTGAAGTATGAAACCGAACATTTCAACTTATCAATCAATAAATAACAAAATAGTCCAATATATGGAATCTCAAAACAAAAAGTCCTTTAAGGAAGGCTCGAAATTTTTGACTAATTTAGGTAGATATTGGACAGCTTAACAAATATACTCCTATCCTGAAGTCATGCCATCTCCAGAAACTCTCCGAGGTCTCCCTTAAACCACCACCAAGGCGCTAAAGTGAAAAATGACCTCCCACTCCTCTACGATAATTTATTAAAAATGTGATAAGTGTTGTGTAAAAATCGGTAATATATTCCAGTGTTGCGAAACAGTGTTGAATTAATCAGGGTAGAATGAGGGAGGTCATTAATAAAGCCAAACTACAAACCGCACCACATCTGGTAAGTCGCCTTATCTTGAATACGGGATCGATGTTCGGTATCAATTTGCATTTCATGCACAATCGACTTGTCAACTTTCTACACACACACACACACAAAATCTATATATTTTAAATTAGGCATCAACCTCTTCAGTCTTCACGTGCCTCATTTCAGATTCCTTTTCTCCAGCTTCCTTCCCCGTATCCTTCATACGTTACCCGAGTATATTTTAATTTGACTGTATAATATAATGGTTGTGTTTACATTCGATTAAAACAACGAACGCATTTGAAGTGCGTAGAACAAATATTGGAAGGAAGACATAAATTATTGATATTTACTTTGCGTAGGAAAATTGGCGAGCTAACCGATTGAACAGTTTGGCGTTTGGATCTTGAGCTCTGCGTCACAGCGCTACTGAACGAACTTGCCCGGCCTTGATTTTAGTACGCTTGTGACGTAGCGCTCAACATTTATTTAATAGTTCCTGCACTCAGCTACACTTAAATAAGCTGCAGGAAATAATTTCGCAATCGAATTTTATTCACATTCACGAATCAAAAGTCAACTTTTTAAAAGAGCATAATTTAAAATGAATTATTTACAAGAAACTCCAGCTATATGCTTTGAAGGCTCTCCAACTTATTTCTTTACTATCGATTGAAAGTTTTGATGAAAAATTTATTTGATAGCGTAGTATATCGAGAGCATAATAAATTAACTCCACGACAAAAATTATTGTTGGTTCGAGAGAGGAATCAACTAAACATTGCGGAATATTTATAGGTACTTGTAAGGGATGTAATAGTAGCGGCCATCGTATCTAACGGCTTGGTGCTAAAGATCGTTTGGCTAACGAGGTGAAGGCCTGAATGGCTCGATTAGACCGTCACTAAGGACCTAATGCTCACTTATTGGGCCGGAATATGAGATCGAGCAATCATTTACCAGATTGATTCTCTTATTGTGTTTCCCCTTTTCGCGTATTTAATGTTATTGCGACAATAGAAGCACCAAATTTACTTAACTATCTACTGTTAGATGCATTGAGTGTGCACTGAGTGTGCGCATAAATTTAGGCTACGCCTTAAGGCGCAGAGGGGGTAATTTTTACCTATAAATACTCTGGCGCTGTATATTTTTACAAAGCGTCATAAAAATTGCGATTATTTCCATTATATTGACGTTATAAAATAATACGTGTTATTTTAATAGGATTAATTGTATTTTTATGTATGAAATATAATTGAATTGTATTCTTTTGTGATAACATATCAAAAACGCGCGCTTTGTAGTAGATTTATTTCACATTGTTGTAATTTCAAATGAAATGAATATAGCGGGTCAAACATTTTGAATAGCGCTTTTTAATGTTCGATTTTTGGCGAAGGTGCCGGTGTTTAATGCGTTTAAAAGCATAATATTTCAGACTATCTAATATTAATATTGGAAAAATGGATCATATTTCTTCGAAATGTGCCAAACTATACCTGATAAAATTTATGGCATTCACAATGTGTCATATATTGCCATTTAATATCTTAGTTATTTATAACGCACGCAGAACTAAGCTCTCGACAGGGCATTCTGTTATGGATGGATGGATAATATTAAACATTCTGCTTTTTATCAAAATAAATGTCAGCATTTTATTACACCTGATGCGGCCGCGGCCGGAAAATACACTTCAATTATTGCAAAATTATATGCAACTTTTCTCACCGAAAATGCATAAATTATGCGCTAGCAATAAAAAGCTGGGACAAAGTTTAAATTATTTTCGCCGTCAAAATGAATTGATAATTAAAACTTTATGGTCCAGTCACTGTCTGAAACTTTGAATGTGTTTGTTATTTATATACACAGTCAAAAGTGCACTGCAGCAAATAAATATTGATGGCAGTTAATGTAGTGTTAACTTTAGCACCCGCTCAAAATTGTCTTGGCCGGATGTGATGGTGCCATTTGTCTAGTTTCCTCTTTGCGTTTGGATATACAGGTCGACCATTGAGAAGTGGTGCATGTGGATATATCAGCGTGTAAGAGAGTGGTGGAAGATACGCGGTTACGGCTGTAAGACAGAGATACGTACGGGTGGGGAGAAGTTGACATCACAGCCAGCTTTGTTTCAGTACGCTCATCACGCAGATCTATACAGTCGATCTGTATTATCGCGGAAGATAATTTAAGGCTTAGAACTACCAAAATAAATGCAATTAATTTTATTAATAATATTCGTCTCGTGCCGCGCTTAGCAAATAAATCTAAATCGCCGAAACAAACTAATGTAATGGCAAATTTTATTTGTTATCCTACTATTAACTTTGCGGGTATTTCGTGCTGTATAAAATACAATATAATATAAAATATAGTTGGCTGCACGCGAAATAGGAGAAAAAGAAAATCATGTTGGCCGTCATATGAATCGATACTTTTTATTGCCAACTACTGGGGAACTTTGATTTTCTTTCAAAAATATATAGGAAGCATAAGGAAGAGTCACGTTATTTTAGCAATTATAGAAACTTTAATAAGTTTCGTGTACAGGGCGTTCGAAAATATGACGAACGTTTCATCGAGGTGCTTTAGGGAATTGTTATTTGGTAAAAGACCCAATTTGTCATTCTTGTCTCTACTCAAGCAATAAACAAAATTTTATTATAAACTTTTACACAAAGTTTCAAAACAACTTTCCTATCTTTAAATATTATTATGTACCTGCATGCCATTAAATCATCGCATTTATCTCGCATGCTTCGCCGCCTCCTGATTATTATACAATCGCTGGAGCATGAACCTCAGAAAATAACGAATAAAAAAATCCATCTTCAACTTTTAACGAAGTATCACAAATTATCAATCATTTCTCGCCGCACAATCTACCAATAATAATTTAACAACCACAAAAGTCCTGTTGCCGGATTTTGTATCCTCGATGGATTGCTGGCCAAACAAATTGACGGGGTTTAGGGATAGCGACTTACATAATGCATAGCGGATCAGGGTCGGTAAGCATGGAATATACTATGCCGATAGACTGATGTATTAGCCTCACTTATTATTTTCCCGAGACCTTTTTCTTGGAGCTTCGGAATAATTTATTAAATTCGATTTTTTTGCCTTATTTCTATTTACCAGGACATTTTTCAGAAAAGCTCCTTTATTTACACGTTCGGGGATCTTGTGTCGAAGATAACACCTGAAGTGTGAGGAGACGACTACTTCAAGAAGTTTTGGAGAATTTCTACTCAAGAAGTTAATTTAATAGTGAAGATACTAAATTTCTTAAGTGCAAGGATGCTTAACAGTCCATGCGGTCCTCAAAAGACCAACACTAGTTTCATATTTTGTAAACAGACTATTTATAGTTAAAAATTACCCCCTCTTCACGCCTTAAGGCGTGGCCTAAATTTATGCGCACACTCAGTGCACCTTCAATGCATCTAACAGTAGATAGTTAGGTAAAGTTTCCAGCTGATAGTTATCTGCCGGCCAAGATAAATAATTTCTAAACCTATACAATCCGAGAAAGCGATTTTATTACGGTCTTCTTTGGTTTATTCGTTGTTGGGAATTCTTTTCATATCATTTAAAATGATATAAATTGTTCGGATCCTAAATGACACCGTTGGGATTTTATTCTCCAACACCAAAAGTACAAGAAGATATCTCAAATTACAATTCTTTTTGTCCGTATCCTTCCCTGATTATGTGCAACAAAACCCTCTTTCTCAATTTTATGATTATGCATCATTCATTGGTCGAAAATTATCTTTGTGTCGGAAAGAGAATTTTAAATTATTACTATCTTGAGAATTAAGTAAAGAAATCATTAAAAAATCACTTAGTTGTCAGCTAGCGCGAGATTTAAAAATTTGGCGGAGGCGCCCGGAACACCCAAATTTTACTAAGCACTACTAACTCAAGAAGCCAAATGTGCAGTAGTTGGGGTTTTTCTAGCCCTCAGAGCCCCAGTGTCCTATCCATATCCTTTTGCTCGAGCTATAATATCGTATATAAACTCGCAAGACATAAATTGAATTTAGTTGTGGAGGTAATTAGTTTAAAGCTGCCTTGCATTGTGCTTTGGAACAGTGGACCATCCAGATGCACACACAGAGCGTCGTCGCTATGGCAACCAGGGGATGAGGTTTCGTGGACCGGAAATATTGCAGGTGTAAGTATAGCTAAACAGGATGACTGCGCTTCCACCTTACTTTTATATGCACAAGAGAACAACAGCAACTTTGCTACGCTGCTTTATTTTGATTTCATGAAGCATGTCAGGAAAAATTACCTAGCACAACTTCTTTGTGCACAAAGTATATCAAAATAAAAACGAATCTTTATTATTGTTCAAACAACTGAATAATTCTTTCGGAAAAATTACCATTTATTTATTCAGACGTCATCTGAAAGGAATAGAAAATTAAAGTTGTATGTTGATGCACAAGGAGGTGGAATTTTGTGTTTTGTTTTATTGTAGTTGACAGTTGAAGAGGCATAAAAGCAAACATAAAGTTGTGTTAGGAGAAGATGTCGTAAGAACCACCATAAAACGCGTAATTAGAATGTATGGGCCTTTTAAAAGGACGACGTCTTTTACGCACATACGCACGGGAAACAAAATTAAGATAATGATTCTAAAGCGGCTGGAAAGCAATTCAAGCGCTTGACTTGAATCAAGCGGTGGAGCGGCGCGTAATATGTCATTACAAGCTCTTGCTTGGCAAAATGTAGCGCCTTTTCACTTGAAGCAAGCGCTTGATTCAAGTCGGGTGCTTTATTTATATATTTAAAAATAACTGGCTTAATTATTTTAGTATACAAAGTAATTTTTTAGTCGCCCTGAGAAATTTTCTTTGCGTCCCTTTAGAAATGATAAAATATCCAAACAAATTTCGAAATTTAAGAGGCAATTAAATGCAATAAAAGGTAACGTCTCTTTGTGTTTAGATATAATTCTTCAGATCATTTTAAGTGCCTAGTATATTAAAATGAAAAAGTTTAAGGAAACCATCAATTTTGCAGGAGGGTGCTCTTTGGCTAATTTTATGTTACTATAAAAGAAGCGCTTAGTAATTGCTTGAAACATTTCATTCGTGTAGAAGCAAGAAATTCAAATATAAATATTAGTTGAAGGTAAATACTAGTGAAAAATTCTAATTTGCAAATCTTGTTATTGGGAAAGTCGTCGTATAAGAAAAAGTTTTCAAAAATTGCGATAATAGTGGATAAGTAGAAGAAGTAAATTATAATTTGCCGTAATACCCATCAACAATATCGCAGATGAAAATTGGTTGCCATAATAAATATCAATATCTGTCTTTTCACCGTTTTCTCGTGCCAATATTTCTTTAACAATTCCAAAAGTACACTAAATCTTTGCTAAATTAGATTTCATAGCCCATCGTTTTATTGTGCTTTATTGGCGCGCTGATTTTTCTCCATCCAGCCTCCCAAACTGATGCAACTAATTGAAATAAATCAAAAGAAGCAAATCCGCTGACTTTCCAGTTCAATTAGTGTGTGAAATGCACAAAATAATCATCGACTGCGGTCGGTGCAAATCCATATTTTCCTAACCCAGCTCAGATGTCTCGTATAATTTAAATCCGCCGCCGCGTTTACCGAAAGCCGGGTTAAAAGCGCTTTTATACTGGATTACATTACGTTTTGCAAAATTAGTAACGGCGAAAATTAATTTCCTATTTAAATCGTCGTCGATTATCGAAATAAATAAAAAAGGCGCGCACCCATTCGATTAACTTGCTTTAGCCCCCTATATTGTTTTATGTTTTATTCAAAACGCCTAATTTTATTCTTCCTGCGAAATTTATGGGAAGCAAAAAGTCGTAAAATGACGGTCGCCGTTTGCTTTGAATAAAGCCGACGACGATGTAAAATTGCACTTAAAACGAAATAGGTTGTTGTCATTATACCGTTTAAAAACGCAAAGCATATTACGGCAAATAAGATTTTGCCTTCAAAAATTACAAAAGAATTTAATTTACAAACGAGAAAAATACTAATAAATTAAATTTTTTGGTAAAACAATATAAAAGTAATTTTTAAAAAAAATTCCGCGTTTCAAAATAAATCACCATTCAATTCGGGGAGAGCTGTAGAGGTTTGAGGCGCGCTCGTCGACTAGCGCGTGCACTATGCGCTTTAAAAACATTCGGCTCAATTTCTAAGCTAGTCCAAATAATTTCTATACATCTCAGTGATTTTAAAAAAATATATAATGACCCATTTGGTCTAAAAAAATGCCATAAAATGCAACAAACTGTAAATACCTTAGTTTCTTCTAAATCTACCCAAATTAATGCCATAATACTGGTCTAGCGTGTCTTGGCTTGATGGCTATAATAATTTCCTGCAGCATAACATTAGTAATATTAACTTTTTCCCTGCAAAGCTCCTTATCCTTTTGCCATGCTAATTTTTTTCTGATTACTTTGAGGAAATGTACTATAGTTTTCTCGTAAATTTAAGTAATTTTTGTGTATTCTTTCGCAAGATGCCTGATGCAAATATTTACAAAATTAGATAGACATTATTTTTCCGTACAGAAATATTTCGAGCCGCAAGCGAAAAATTTTGTTATCGCGCTAAATCAAATTCGATCAAACGTGTTGATATAATTCAAATTCCTGTTTATCTTTCAGCAAGTCTCCTGCTTATATAATATATACATTAATTTAGCTATTGCTGTATTAGGTTTACATAGATAATTCGGATTAAATTACCCAAAACTATTCGGAAAGCTCTTAACACTGTTTGCGTACACCGAAATGCAATCGATTAGCACAAAAGTGTGTCTACATATGTATTAAGAAAAATAAACATATAAGCGAACCACTAATCGCTGTATGGATTTTCAGTTTCTATACCCATCCTTTTCAAATATAGACGCCCTGCTGCATGCAGGAAGAGCTGGACCGGAAGCCAGTTCACAGCGTTCGAGCCAACTTCCGCTACACCTTAATCTATTCGTCAGAAAATAATCATCTATCTGTATTAAAATGTTGACTTTCAAACTTAATTTATGCAAATATTTGGATAATTGAATTACCAAATTTTAAATTGAATTAAAATGTTTTTACCACATGAAATTATTTGCAAGATTGCTACACGTTTACAAATAAATTAGCATTCAGTTTGGGAAGGGCTGTGGAGATTCGTTGCGCGCTCGTGGACTGGCGCATGCACTACGCGCTTTAAAAACATTCGGCCGCACTTCTCAAAATTAACTATAAGTGATTAAATAATTTTAAATTGATAATAAAATTTTACTACAGTAAATCTACGATAACTTTTTCCTCAGAAAAATGCGAAAAGAGACACTCTGTATTTATTCAAATGCGAATTGTTATCGCATATGAGAGAAACGTGTTTTATGATACTTGTTCGCTGGAGCTTTCAATATTGAAAAAATAATAATGCTGCATAGGGTACAAATCCCCTGTCAAATCAGCATAAACTCTTTGCAATTTTTCAGTCTGCCGTAAAACATTCACTTCGCTCGCTGTATCACGAAAAAAAAATCTGACATTTTCAGCTATTATTTTTCAGACAATCCAATAATTATGGGAAGCGTTAAGCTTTTAGAAGTTGCATTGCGCTATCTGAAGAAGTAACCTTCGGGGCTTTATGCAGCAACCGGAGGCCTGTGTAGTGGTGAAATTATAGGGGTTGGTTTCAGATATCGCATATTCGCGCTATTGTTTGATGCAAAGGGAAGTGTTGTAACTGTCGCACCCGGAGGCTAAATTATGACACATCCGGACTAATGAAAAGCTTACCAGATCTAAGACGTTTTAAGTAGCAGCAATTTGCTGATTTCTCTTATGAGTGAATGCAAACCCCCCCGCATTTAGTTTCTATTTATTTAAGACGATGTTGTGTTGGACGAAAATTAAACCGGCATTATGCTAACGTAATGTCTGTTTTATAGTATTTTGAAATTGCTTCAAGTCCGGGGTATAGCCAGATGGTCGGAAATGGCTTTCGCCGAAAATATTTGTATGATTGCAGGAAAATATTTTTATATGGATATTTTATTATTAACATTTGATTAATTCGATATTGATTATTAATCCGTTGATAATGAAATTAAAATTATTTCCAATTGCAAATCCGCAATTTTTTTCGCCCGATGAATTTTATTAATTAATGCAAATACTTTTAATTCAATTTAAAATAAATCTATTGTAACGAAATAAATTATTTTTGCCACATAATGTAGTGCATTTAGAACAAATAAATCCGGTTCAATTTTTAGTAGCTTAATTATACCAGTTAAATAATATAGTTCAATTATTCTAAAATGTACAATGTGTTCATTCAAAAAATAAACAATGCGTTTATTGTTGATAGAAATGATTACTCATCAAATGGCAACACAAATTCCATATTTAATTATAATTAATTACTAGTCGAAATTTTTTTTTATCGGCACATCGCAAAACGGTACAATTCACATTAATGAACCCGAAACTATAACTACTACCCCTAAATCTAAATTCATTATAATTAACAATCATTTCCCTCTATGTAGGTAGATAAATTCATGTTGAAACTTTAATTTACCTCGGAGCTGTATCAGATTCCTGATACTAATCAAAACCCAAACAACAAAAGTCATTTCGATATTTGTAAACAAACTTCGACTAATTTCAAACATAATTTACGTTAGGTACAGTACTAGCAATATTTGTTGAACAAACTGTGCGCTTGCGCGCCGAATCCTTAACGCATTATACTATCTAGTTGCTATGGCAACGCCTAGTTTTCCCACCACTATTTGTCCATCTTATATTGCTCTCACTATACTTTATATAAAATACTTGTTTTAAAGTTAAATCCCAACAAATTTGTAACTTTCCATGCACGTATGAGGAAATATATATGCACTCAATTACCCGCACTCTGCATCATTTGTCTGTGACTGGAATGCCATTTGTCGTTTTCGACGGTTTTTATGTCACAGCGAATTTGGTCGTGCGTAGAACATTTTTTACCAAATAATGCAAAAATTGTATTTCAACCCGAAATGAAAGGGCGCCAGAATTTCACAAACTCTTTATTTTCGTATCACGGGATAATGGATGTTAAAACTAAAGTTAAATGCGCAGAAAGAAATTTTTGTTTCAATATTTTAAATTTGTTTTAAATAAAATAAAATCATTAGATAAGATTTATGGCAGTACTATAAACATAAAACATGTTTATGTGCAATTTATATTTATTCATACAACTAGTAGTTGTATAGAGTGATTAGATGAACGATAAAAATTATGTTTAGCGATTATCCGACAGGTTAGGAATTAAATTTTATTTGTTCTTCAGAGGCTATTTGTTTTGCAGGTGAGGTAAACCACTAACGTAATTATGCTGATTTGCATGTAAGGGAAATATTCCTTAAGGACGAAAACCGCCGGAATGTGCATGTATGTGTACAACCGTGCTCTATCTCTAAGGACTAGTAAATTAAACAAGGAACTTCTATCGATACTAATTTTACAAAAAGGAATTTTAGTTAGATAGACTTTGTAATATGTTAGTTAGCGAAGAAACTTAATGGAACCATATTTTATGCAGTCGAAATTTAATTTTCTGTCCAAAATTTATTTTCCATTTTTAAAAATAGTTACAATGAAGATACAGTCTTGAAATTCAACATGCGTTGATTATATGACATTTTTAGTGTATGTACCAAGTTTCAAGGAAATCGGACCACTAGAAGTATTTTTTCTAGAAGAGTTCAAAAAATTGCTAAAATAGTGGTAGAATCTTGAAACTTGCAACAAACGTACTAATTGGCCAGCTGAATAATAATACGTAATTTCAAGATTCTACCTCAATTAAAACTGTCAAAAATTTGACTCCTTATAAAAAAGTGAAAATTTCTCTTTCAATTTTGGAGTCGTTGCAATAGAGATACAGTCTTGAAATTTAATCCCGGATTAATACTTGGTAGTTATTATATGTGTTCCAAGTTTCAAGGATCTAGGATTGAAGATACTATTCTTGAAATATCGATGCAGATGCGCGAAGGAGTTGGTTGAAACAATTTGCCAAGAATTTTGCGACTAAAAAGTTGTCATGGCATCGGCCATTTATGAAGATTAACTGCGTAATATATATGGCACATAATATTTTATGGCAGTAAGCTGAATCTAACTAAGGAGAGTTCAAGGAATTTCTAGAATTTCAACAAAATTTATCGCTCAAAGTGTGTAAGACAAGAATGTTATACGTACACCGCCAAATATAATTAGAATTCATAACGCATTTGATCTATGGAAGTATTTATCCATTTGCGATTTAGTTTCGAAAATGAGTTTATAGGGGATGTTTGCTTAGATCGGCGCCAAATCGCAAAATATTTTCTGTTTTAAATATTAGCAAACTTTTGATGTTGGGCAAAAGTTGTTGTTCAGTCCTAAATAAATATAAAATATATGTAAACACTTTGGAGTAAATGGAAAATCAGCAGCCAAAAACTTAGTTGGCGCAAATATTTGCCGATTTCCCGCTCGCATTTATGAGTTTCCAAACACGTACCGAAAAATATAAAAAAATTGTCGAAATAAAAGCGCGGGAAATATACATAATAGAAATGTAACGTCAAACAGCGTATTTTTTCCAGGCATCGATTTTTGTGTTGCATTTTATGCATGTAATTTTTCCGGTTGATCAAATGTCGAGTCCGGGTGCCGTTATATAGGCGGTATAATCGAAAGGGGGTTGTCAACGCTGAAACTTACTGAGTAAAAACCCCGTTCGAGTCAGGTTTACAAGCGTTAATTCAGCCACTAATTGCACTGGCTGTGACGGGAAAACCGTTTCAATTATATAAGTTTGGTGAATTATGCGAAAAACTTTAATACTACACCACAGTGCTGGTTTTATACGGTGCCATCCATTTTTATTTCCAATTAACCACATGCAATTATGCGAAACGCTCCCCACGCCGTACTACACGTTTTTATGATGTACAACCCCCATACTTGATAATTAAAACTGAAAAATTCTAATTAACTTACTTGGCGGAATTAAATTTTTGATCTTTTCCACTATGCGCTTCAAGTAACTGTGACACGCAAACAAGACGCGGAAATGGAACAAGTTTGGTTTTGCAAACACGTTTAATTAAATTACTATGCAATAACTACTCAAAGACTAATATTCAAAGAAGGCTTTCTTTTGACGGCATCATAAATATTGACAAACAAAATTAAATTGCTTTACTTACCATTATTTGTGCGCTCAAGACAAGTTGTTGCATTCTGAAACAGAAAACAGCGTTAGATGGTTTGCATACGACAATAAAATGTATTTTTGAGGCATTTATAATCAAGAAATCGAAATTTTATAGTTGGAAAAATGTTGACGCTATAGTAATAAAGTCAAGTCGACTACATTCTGACCTGTGGCATCAAATGCGCTAGACGTACTTTTTTGTTGCTACGCTGTGCCAGCGCACTACAGTATATGCTAACCATAACAGGAACGTACGTCTGCCAGCGCTGCGACATGACTTCACAGATTTTATGAATACAATCAATGTGAATGACAAAGAAGTTACATGCACGTATGTCTTTCGTCTTGTTGTCGTTCAGTGCCGTCGTATGAATATAATCTTTTATTTTTGTATTGGCGTGTCGCTGCTGCTTGGAAGATATTCTACGCTACTGGTAAAAAATTGACATGGCCTTCAATTGATTTGATGCAGGCGGAATCAGCTGAGAGCCCACAGGTCAGAACAGAATCGGTTTCACTACATTTTTAAAAAATTGGCGAACGCGCCAGGAGTAAATCTTACTCTCTTTGCTTTTTAACCGTTTTTTTAGTGCAATATTCAATTAATTTAATACTGCAAAGCAATGAAAAACATATCGTATTCGATCGACAATTTTTCGAATAAAAAATGGCAATTTTTGATTTCCATTTTCGCCTTCTCCTCGTGATACGATCATTGCTATGGAAGTTTCGAGGGTGTGTGCAGACTTAATGGCAAAAACAGCCCGATAATCACCCACACTATGTCGTTATCGCAATTGGATTTGAAAAATCCATTTCTATATGTAGTATTAAATTATACAAGAGCGACTTGACAAAAATAGCTCGCTGCAAAAATATCGACGAGAAATAATTAATTTTGTTGCCTCAATAAAACAAAGGATTTCGCTAAATAATGTTCAGTTGCTTGGAACAAATCCTAAGCACTTATTCGATGCTCTTAGACCTCAATGCTCACAACCATCAATTTTTGGTTGACCGGAATTAAATCGCTACCCTTAATTGTTGAACATCATTTGACTGGTTATCGCACGCGGGGTATAATTTATAGCGAAAGTGAAGCGCAAAATTTACGGCATATCAACGACGATAATAACAATGATTAAATATTTAACACGACATTATGCGGTTTTGTATCTTTTCAGCGACACCGGAATTAATTTCAGGACCAATCTATCGATCGAGCCGGGTGCACAAAGCGCAATCGAATTTTCCTGCTGCAAAATTGATTGATTTAAAATTGATAAGTAGGTCAGTGTTGATTTTCTTCTATTGCCAGCAGCAGGCAAAATACCTTTTAATAATACGAAGTGGATGCGAATTCGACGAATCCGTTAATGTACTTTTAAAATTCAATCTCGATCCCATTTATCGGAAGCAGGTTAAAAATATAATCTACAGTTTAGTTCCTTTATATTTCGCTAAGAGCAATTTCGACTTTTTCAATCAACAAAAAAATATAATTGGCACAATCCCGGATAATTGGCTGTTCCTCTTATCCGACAAAAAAATTATTTCCTGAAAAAATTGCTGAAAGAAAAATTCGGAAAATTAACAAGTTGATTGGAATTTTTTTTGCGGAGCCGCCGCAACTTTAAGCTGAAACTATTTTTTCAGGCGTTCAGCAATAGACTTATCAATATCAAAGGAACGTGCGGCAACCTTCGCACTTCCGGTACATTTCCGTCCTTTGTAAGGATCCAACGTGGGAATTGAATGACTTTGAATTCCATTTCGAAATTATCACCACACATTGTGTGTCTTTCATTTCCTCAAGAATAATAAAGCAACTTGATAATAGCGCACTTTATTTCGCCGTACTGTTCCTTACATACTGTTCCTGCCAGATCTTGCAGGAACAGTATGAGTTGTTGTTTCGTGCGCGCGCATTCTAACAGATACATTTTAGCTCCGAGTGTTTTATGCAAATTCGCGAGTGGCCTAAGTGACCTAATTGTAATTCAGGTCCGTACTTAATTCCCGTCCGATAACAGCAGGAATTACAACCGTTTTTCCACATGCACAAATTTGTTAACATTCCCAACCGACTCCCGACGAAAAATTTGTTTTTGTAATCAGTTTAGTTAATTATATTTTCTCTACTAACGTTGTTAGGTTAGTTAAAACTTGTTGGTCAATAAAAAGTTAATTTCGCAGTCTGCTATCCCGAATAACAATAATAATAATACGGCGTGAGCGTTATTGAATTATATTTCCATTAATTTTAATGGCTTTACTGATGGTTGAGTCTAAACAAAAATTCAAAACATTATTGCAGAGAGAAGGCTTATAATTATTGAATCTCGATGATAAACGTTTGCTAGGTGCTTTTTTATTTAATGATATTATTGCATCGTTAATCATATTTCGAGGCAGTCAGATTTAATTTTGACGCCGCGGCCGCGTGGAGAAAAATCCTCTTAATGTTTTTCATCCTTTATATCAATTTTTATTTCTTAGATAAATTAAGGGCATGGCGTTAAGTCAAGTCGACTACGTTCTGACCTGTGGTATCGAATGCGCTAGACGTACTGTTTTATTGCTACGCTGCGCCAGCGCATTACAGTATATGCTAACAATAACAGGAACGTACGTCTGCCAGCGCTGCGACATGACTTCCCAGATTTTATGAATACAATCAATGTGAATGACAAAGAAGTTACATGCACGTACGTTTTCCGTCTTGTTGTCGTTCAGTGCCGTCGTATGAATATAATATTTTATTTTTGTATTGGCGTGTCGCTGCTGCTTGGAAGATATTTTACGGTACTGGTAAAAAATTGACATGTCCTTCAATTGATTTGGTGCAGGCGAAATCAGCTGAGAGCCCACAGGTCAGAACAGAATAGAAACCACTATAATTTTATTTTAAAAGTTAACTTTAATATTAAATTATTTTTTATTAATTTAATTTCAAACACGTTCGGCATTTATTTGAATTTTTTCTTTTATTTGCTGTAGTAAATAATGCAATATAGCAAACATAAAAAAGCTTTGTGCTTTTAGGAAATACAAAAAAGGCAAAATATAAAAAAGCAAAAACTACTAAAGCACAACGCTTTGATTAATATTAATTATTTTAAATTAAAGAATTATTTTTCTACCTCTAACAAATTAATAAAATATTTTTCATGTGAGCGAAAATATTAATTATTTATCAATTTATTATATTATTTTACAATTAAAATAATTCCGCCCCTCCACTTCATAAAAATCACGCCTGAAACTAATTTTAAAATTTTGGCGAAGGAGCAGGTGTTACTTGTCTAGCGAGCGATAAATGTTGCTTATTGCATTACATTTTCGTAAATTGCACTAGTGACAAATTTAATGTGCAATTTGATAAATACACGGCTTCAACTTTAATCTACACTCTCAAGAATGGAGAGAAAGAAAAGAAAAAAGCAAGACATTATATAACTCATAAACATCTCGAAATAGATGTGGAAAGCTGTTAGAACATCATAGTAAGCAATTTAGCGAGAAGATCCCCGCATTTCGGATGTAAAATGGTTTTCTGGTAAATAACACAGGAAGCATTCCGAAAATGAGTTGAGAGAGTTTGAATGACCATCTCCGCCGAAAACTATTTTAAATTTCATTATGATGATGATAATATTCCGACACCACAACACTATTTGCGAATGCAAGTGCAAGCAATATACCTACCCAACAGCCACATTAACCGCCTAAATCAATAATTTAATCACAGATTAAATTAGTGTGAATTTATTGGACGTGTGCAACAATAACAGAGTCGGCGCTATAAGGGGGGCCCAAATGCGGTAAGGAAACCGAAATAAATGGGCCATTTACAAGTTGTTTTTGCACCCAAGAGCGTATGTTGTATTCACAAAACAAAACCAAACAAATCAGTGAGAAGACTACTATAGAAAATACTATGCGGAACGAATGGCTTTATATTCCGCCCGAACTTTTCAAACTAGAAAGTCTATTCCGGTGTACGTTTGTCTATTGACTCGTGATTCGTTCACACAACTTTTTAGTTACCTATATATATACATACAAGATTCTTCTTGACAATCGAACTCGGAAATCCGTTTTTCCGCAACTTGATATAATAAATAAATTCATTTTCCGGATTGCTTCCATCAAATTTCATCGCGTATCGTAAAATACAAAAAGTTGCGCAATTATTGCACCGGGAGTTTTAAAATTTAAAGCACAACCGCGCAAAAACTACAGTTTTCAAAAAAAATTTCCGGTTCCTTACACATTGGGCTATTGCGGAAGTTCACTGAAAATTTGCTACTCAAAACAAAACAACCTGAAATAATTTTTTGAAGCTGAAAAAATTTTTTTTTCAAACGATTTTAAATATTTTTGGTATAAGACCGTTTGTACAAAACTTGAAAGTGAAAATATGTTAAAGAGTCGTCCTGAAAGACAGGTGAAACATAATAAGATCAATCCCCCCGGCGGCTGCTTTTCATTTGGAACGCGGGGCGTAATTCGAGACAAGGCAGAATTAATGATCGCGGGGGCGTTATGAATTCGGTATTAATATAATGTAATGATACTTCGAAAATGTCTCAATATGAGAAACTTATTCCACAAAACGCACGATCCCTGAAACTTTCACCCCATAAAATTAAATTTATTTTAATCATTACGGGGATGAATTTTTTCGAATCATTATTGAATATTTCTTTTGTTCCCGAAAAACATAATTACAAAAACCGCATTAAAATGCAATTATACGGAATTACAACGCTAATTAGTTTTCCTTTTTCTTTTGCTGCAAATTCCTCGATTTTTTGAAAATTCGTGTCTACATCAACAAATGCTGTTAGAGATTAATTGTCCGCTCACCGATATTGTTTATTTATGTGTGCGCCAATTTTTGATTTTTTTCCTCAATTAATCCACCCAGGCTACTGAGAGACTCGTTATTGATTGTAGTCTGCTGCTACATTGCTCTTTATTCATTAGTTATCCTCATACAACACTATTTAGGCGATTAATCTCAATGTATCTTGAAAACACGACCCACTAAATCATCAATAATTAATAATCGCTATTTTCCAATCATGCATGTGTAAATCGCGTCATTTTTCAGCTGACCTAATATTTTTTTTGCATTTTGTTTGTTAGTCCTTAAGAGACTAGTCGATAAAAACAATGCCGTTCGTCGAACTTCCTCCTAATTGAAGTTTACGGCTTCTTTCCATTTTGGCGGCGGCCAACTTCGTACTGATTAAATTTTGATTGGATAATTTTTAACTCAGTGTCTTGGACTTGGAGAGCTCTCACCCAAATTGCGAAAAGCCTAATCGGGAGTAATTATAAGAAAGTCGTATGGAAATTATTTACTAGGCGCAATTTTTCATGCCGATTAGATTGTCAGATTTTTCGCGGCGAATTTACAACAAATTATTAATTGCTTTCATTTTTTTTTGTCTTGGCCGTAGAGCGGCTGCTTGTTTATGATCCCAGTGTGCTAATAGAGAGCGAAGTGAAATTTTTTCAAATTTGGGTAAATGAGACCCGGTGCACGGATAAAACGAACTTTAAGAAAATTGTTATCTAGGCTTATCAAATATTTGAAGTCGTATAGGATAGAAAAAACGTAATAAACAGCAAAAAAAAATAGTTTGGTGGGTAGTTCTTCTATTTGTTTACAAATTGTATTTAAAATGATCAAAATTTACCGAAAGTTTTAAAAGATATTCACAATCTTGCAAAATTAAAATTTTGGCGGACGCGCTGGGACTAGAAGCAAGCTTAAGAAATTTGTCCAAAAAAATCCACTTTCACTACGAATTTTGAACAAATTATTTTTTTATTAAATATGTGCGTAACATATCTAACTTTCTACAGTCTTACAAATGAGAAAAAAAATTCTCCAAAATAGTTATCCCATTTGTTTTAAAACTGTATCATTTCCGCATCCGCGCCACTTGCACCTACAATCCCACAGTGCTAATATAAAAGCCAAGTGAAAAATTCCAAATTTATTTAAATGACACCCAGCACGTCTATAAAGCAAAAAACGATATCGCACTAAGAGTTATCGTCGCCTTAGAGGAAAAATATATCCACCGTATATATTTACCATACTTCAGATATAGATAGTGTGTGACATCATTTTTACATTGGTAGATAATTCTGTTTGATATAAAAGCAATTTTGCAGCCCTCTAATCCGGACGCATTGTGTCGAACTTTCGATAAAAGAAAATCATAAAAGTATTTTTATATTCTCGAAGGGGCCGAGTGCAACTGCAATTGTGTAGTAGTAGTACGTTTTACAATAGCCACTTCCAATCAGCTCGGCATATAAAGTTTAAATAGTTTCGAGCTCGACGAGGTACCCGTTGAAATCTCCGTCACGTCTTCTCCTCGAAAACCACTACATTAGTGCCATGCTGAGCACTAACTTTGGTCCAGTGACTGGATGCTGCACCGAAATCAAGTAATCAGATTTATGTGTAATGCAGACAGTCCAATATATGTCATTTTCGTTGAGTACATTGCATGAATTCAAATTACTTTGCCGATTTTGCCATAATGTGCAGATTATTGCATAGATAACTCGTTTTAATATTAAATGGTTCTGTCAGGTTAATTAGCTGGTGTATTTCGAAATTAACGTTTCACATTATGGTTGACGATACAAATCGAGAGGATGAATGCATTCCATCGGCTTTTGCACTCTGTGACAAAACAGATACAAACCGGAAAGAACGATTTAATTTCGCAATATTTTGCAAAATCGCTGCCTGCTTTCAATTCGCATCACTTTGGTACATTTCCCAACTCAATGCTTCTTGCACGGCTGGCTTCATCAATAACCTTTTATATCCATCTGTCGTATTGATTGGCCCCGGACTTGGAAGAGGTGCAGACCGGAGCCCTATTCCTTCGACCATATTATGATCATCTGAAGACACATCTTCACCTTCATCTGGTTCGTAGACAACGTGACAAAAAGCGATTGTTCGTCCATTGATTTTGAATTAGCAAAGCTCGAAAAGATAAATTACCAAACAAAAAATTATGTTTTGAAAAATTTAATTGAATATTGTGCGATAAATTTACGTAATGGTATTAATTTTAAATGGACTTAAAAATATATATTGTGCAAATAAATAAAGCAAATAATTTTTTGTTGTAAAATCAAATCGATATCTCGTACGATTTCTCTCGCACCATTAATATAACATCATATTCCAAAGATTAGTTATCTATTTTTCACCAGCATTCAATAATAAATAGTTTCAACTCAATTAGTAAGTTATGATTCTATTCGTAACGCAAACAAAAATAAAAAACCAGCAAAACCAAAGTTGCTGCTAATTAAAGTCGGTTAAAAACCAGCGCCTCCGCCAAAATTTTAACTTTACCTTTAACACTAAATATTAATTTCTTAACATTAATTCACAATAAATTTTTAATTTTTTCTCTATACTTTGAAACTTAAATAACCACAAAACAACAATAAAATTTTACAATATTAATTTTTTATCTTGTTCTCGGATTATAAAGGGTTCGGACAAATCAGATAAAATAAACGGCACGAAACAACAAAAAAATGCGAGACCGTTTTCCCCGTAATTGCAGGAAAAGTAAAATACAGAGCTGAATAACAATTATAGTAGGTCACTTAGGCCCGTGCTAAATTTGCATAAAATTGTTGGCTGTCTGAATTTATAAAAAACCGGAAAACAATCGACGAATTGAATTTACCCTTTTCTATATTAAGTTTGTATTCGTAAAAACCAACTGATGAATATTCATGTGGAAAAATACATACTACGGCCAATATTTGCACATGTGAATGTGTGATTTTTAATTGAATTAATTATTCCGCCAATCTGACGATATTATCCTGGCCAAGGATATCGCATAAAAATGTTCAAAGTTCGGCAAGCATCTTGTCGCGTTCTATCGGTGGACATTTAGATGTAATAAAGTATTCATAAAAACATAATCTATTTTTGCAAGTTTCCTTTTTCGAGGCGAAACCCTTCAAAGACATTTTTTTTTATACACTTTATATATGAAAATGATGTTTTTGCTCAGCGCACAAAATTTCCGTGATTCTCGTTATACATAACATACATAGTGTAGTTCAGTTGAGCAAAACTTGGCAAGATTCTAAATGTAATTTCTCTCTACTCTTGATGGAAAAGAGCCACTAACGTCATTGCAGACTAAGTGAGTTTCAGCCCGGAATGTTTTTACTTGATTTACCTTGTATGTTTTTTCTAAATACAAAATGTGATTCAATTATGTTATAATTGACAAAAAAATACGTGCCCAAAGCTATTTAAACGTTTGCCACAAATTTAGTTTTATTTGTTGCAGGAAAAACGTTGCGCAACTAATTAATTCGAGGAAAACCGGCGCGTCCGCCAAAAATGTAATTAAAATTTTAATTATTTAAATTTAATGCCATAATATTTATTTTTAACATATTTGTTTGTATTTTTAAATAATGCAAGCCTTAAGTTTATTTAAAAAAATATTTTAAGGTGAGAAAAAAATTAATATTTAAATTAAATTTCTTATAATTTACTAAAAATAAATCTCTTAATATTTTTGACAATAAAAGAACAAAATTTTCCAAATAAATTTTAAAACATTTCAACATACCTACTAAACGGGAATATGTTTAAAAATTTGCATCAAAGGCTTTACTGAAGTCGCTATAATGAATTTCAGTCAAACACCGGCGCGTCCACCAAAATTAACAAATATATTTCTTATTTTATTTGTATACTAAAAGATTAAAATACCCCAAACTAATTTATAAAAATAAAGTAACGTTTTCTATGTTTAATTACAACATAAAGTTGCTTACTTAGCAAATGACTTAGTGCAATTAAATTAGCCAACTAATATCCGTCTATTTGTCGACGTCGTTCAAGCAATGAAAAACAATCTGGATCTTAATATATTTCCTCGTAGTATATTTCTTATTGCCGCTTCTTAAACATCGTCAAGCTCGAGGAAAAAGCTCTAACTAATATTTACAGTGTGCAAACTTTAAAAGTAATTTGGACATTGCGAATTGAGAATAACGCAAAAAGTGTGTTACAAAGCAAACTTTTGTTTTGTAGGATGGAATGTTTCCTTTGCACACTTATATATCTACAACAACGCCCTTGTGGCCAATAATTTTCAGTTTCAATGCATTCAGCTTTTTTACAAATGTATGAAGTAGTATTTTCTTTATTTTCACTGTTGCAGAAGAAAGGAAATCAATAGTTTGCTTTGGATTATCATTTTTTTTTTGTTCGATGTGCAAACTTGGACCATTTATGCGGAAAAAATTGTTCATCTTTATTCAGGAAATTATCTCTCCGGCTTTGTCCAGTTGTGCTCTGGGTTATTATTTCAGCAAAGCGGGATAAATTTATGATAAAATAACCGAGTCACGTATATCGAAAGCGGATCTAATTATTCAAGTATCGTAGTTTTCTTGGCAGCAGCAGCAGCATGTTCGATGACATCGAGGACCGTTCCTGATTTCAGAAACTTAAAAATATCCTTTTTGGCTACACGGCTGGATTTGACAAAAACCTCTTTATGTTGCATTTATTTAGCTGGATACCAAATTTAAATTAGCGCATATAAAGTCAAGTCGACTAAGTTCTGACCTGTTGTATCAAATGCGCTAGACGTACTTTTTTATTGCTACGCTGTGCCAACGCATTACAGTATATGCTAACAATAACAGGAACGTACGTCTGCCAGCGCTACGACATGACTTCCTAAATTTTATGAATACAACCAATGTGAATGACAAAGAAGTTACATGCCCGTATGTCTTTCGTCTTGTTGTCGTTCAGTGCCGTCGTATGAATATAATCTTTTATTTTTGTATTGGCGTGTCGCTGCTGCTTGGAAGATATTCTACGCTACTGGTAAAAATTTTACATGGCGTTCAATTGATTTGGTGCAGGCGGAATCAGCTGAGAGCCCACAGGTCAGAACAGAATAGGTTTCACTATATTGGCTGTAGAGGTAGATAGTAATGAAATATGATTCCTGATCGGAAATTTATAAAAGTTTTATTAAAGTCTCTCGAAACTAATAAATTCCTGTAAAACTTTCCACATTGTCGTCGTCGTCTCGCAGTTGCGAAACTTTCAGCACTTGTAGGAACCAATATTGTGTATTTTATTGTAATAGACTGAAAGACGATATAAAGTGCACTAATATAGAAAACTTCTAAGTGGCTCCTATACTAATTTTATATTGTTTCGAAAGAATCCTTTTACATAATAAACTATTATTTAAATTTGGCGAACATTTCCATTATGACTAGCTTGAAAATGGGGAAATTGAAATAGCGAGCTTTTATAGAGCTTCTAGTAATTTACAAATATTTAAAAAATAATTTATGATAAAATCTGTATAGTGAAACCTACTCCTACCTACAGGTCAGAACGTAGTCGACTTGACTTTAGTTAATAATTTTTTAAAAATATTTAATGCTATAGTCAGTTTAAAAATAAATCTTTCGCACAATAAATAATTACGTGAAATTAGAAAATAATATTAATAATGTGGAAGTCCCATAATGGCTATCTGAAAACACGATAGCCAAGTATTTCTTTATTAGACCTGAAATTTATTGCACAAATATATCATATAAATTTCGCCGAACTTTCTTGAGGCTAAAGTATAGGGTTAAAGAAAGTTGCAAGGAAAATGGAAATTTCCACCTATATAGCACATTAGGGAGTGATTCTGGACCACGTGATTGTATTACAAAAAGTTGTGCTAACCATTTGTTTTTTATCATCGTCGTATTGTGATTTTATTTTTATTTTTATACACCCCATATCTTGTAATGGAATTCATTAAATGCATTTCGCACTACTTTTATGAGCCCTATCTATGATTGAAATTTAAATAAAATATTAATTTCAGGGCGCGCGTCTCTCGTTATTCAAGTTCATCGTCGTCAAAGCGCCTTAAAACTTGCGATCCGAATATTATAAGTTTTTATTAAAAAGCAAGCAGAGGCTATTAAGTTTTGAATTAATTTCAATGTTTCCCAAGTAACCTGGAAATTATTACATTATTTTCAAATTAACCGTAACTAATTCTTTGATCCTTCCTTCGGATGCAAAATGAAAATTCGTTAGGCGCACTTCAAACGGCACTTTCTTCAGCGGAAAATTAAGTAGTCAAAATTAATTTGTTTTTCTCAAAAACTTAACTAAAATAAAATTAAAAAAAAATATTCCGACCAGAATTTTTCAAAAAAAAAAACCCTTTTCTCCCCAAAACAAGAGATTAGTGGGTGGCGCATAATATCGTCGCATAAAATTCAAATTAGATCTACTTACAAGCGAGTTGGTGCATAGATTTTAAGAATGTAAGACAAGCACTAAGTTGTTTATAAGTTTAATGTAAACTAAATGAAATAAGTTCAATGTAACATTAAGACACACAAATCCCGGTGAAAAAGCAAAAGCTCGTGGCGTGACTTTGCACACTAAGAAATAAGAAACGTGCACCATGCACGAAAAAAGAGTTAAAAGCTCAGTAAGCTTTTATTCTGCAAAGTCGCATAGTATTATTTATGTTAAATCATAGGGCTTGGAAATTCTTCCTATATATTTATTTATAATGTGTGATTAACGAGCGGCAATATATGGCGAGCGGAAAAGCTCCTTTTGGGAGGTGCAGCTTTTATTTCAAGAAATCTAGTCATTAATGGCTTGCTTGTTATAAAGGGTTAATTCAGTTGTAAACTACCTATTGCACATTTGTATGCAAACTATCAGATCCCAGGATTGTTATTTACAAGTACAATGCAACAAGCAACATTACCCTCACAATGCACCAATAAAGTTGCAAAGCTATTTATTTATATAACCGTAGAAACCGTATTTGCAATTTAGATATTATAAGCAAAAATATTAATAATATTTGTAATTTAATATAAATGATAATAATGTAAAATCCGGCCGAATGTTTATCGAACGCGTAGTGCACGCACTGATCGACCGCTGCGCCGCAAGCGTCTACGGTCTTTCCCAAAGTGAATCTTCTCTACTAAGCTTATTTTCTATTTATTTAAAAGATATATAAGTTCATTTTACATAAAGTGGTTGTAGTTTATTTTTTGCTGTATAAATTTGCTCATATTGTATCTTACTTATAATGCAATGTCTCGTAAATGTTTAATGCAAGTATTCTCGACGTGATTGCATTTAAGTGCAATACAAACTATATAAACTCTTTATACGGGCACAATAAGTATACAATGCACTAAACTTAATGCAACCGCTTTATTATCATAATCTTAAATTTTATAGGAATTGAATTACTTCTCTCGTAGAGGAAGTATTGTATTCATGAAAAAAAAAATTTCTCCAAATTTCACTTTTTTCTACTTTATAGAATGCGTAGATTACGAAAATCATATTCACTAATTTCCGTCTGTCGGTCTGTCTGTCGGTCTGTCGGTCTGTCGGTCTGTCGGTCTGTCGGTCTGTCTGTCGGTCTGTTCGTTTCTTTAAACCGCTATATTTTGGAATCTACTGATCCGATTAAAGCAAAATTTGCGTCCTTTTTTTCTACCTGCCCATTGATTAGGTCAAAGAAAAAAAAGTTAGGAAATTCTTAAAGACCTGCGCATTATTGGCCAAAAACATGCCAAAAACAGCAAAATCGGTGCATCCACTTAATCTTCTAAAGTTGCAGACCGATTTTGACCAAATATTGAACATATGTTTCGTGTATACCCCAAGTGGTGAATGCTTTCAAAAAATCTGTAGTTTTTCTAAGGGTTGTTTTTTTATTAAGGGTTGAAGGGTCAAAAAGTTGTAAAAATGCATAAGTTGTAACGTGAATACCTGCCAGGAGGAATATTTTATTTGAACCAAATTTGGCATACATATTAGGAATACATTGAAGAAAGTGCTGGTAAAAGCTTCATCCCTTAAAAATATACCCTAGTAGCCTGTTGGGTCTTTAAATTAATTGTTCAAAAATTGGCGGTGTTTCTATTCTTATATGTCAGCATAACTCACCATTTTCCGTCAGTAATTTTATATATATTCACATATTGAGTGACTAAAAATAATTTACAACCCTAACTACACACCCCCCACCCCCCAAATATACAGTTTGAGTTATATGGATCGGATTTTCTTCATATTAGATTTCTACTATACATTTAAAACAGATTTACGAATAATCTAATTAAAAATAACATGCGACCCTTATTTTACAACTTCAACCCTTAACATACCCTTTACAGTCAAAATGCTCGGATTTCTTTCAAATTTGGTAGTAGTAATTTTAACATATTTAACTTATCATTACTTAGTTAATTTAATTGAATAGGCTAGACCTACATTTTACAATTGTAACCCCTAATACCCCCCTCATAGTTAGAATTGTCAGATTTATTTAAATTTTAGTATATAAACGAGAGAAGTACTGTGGAATCTCATTTCTAGCGAATTTTTTAGTATAGATGCGATCATCGGTTTAAAAATCTTATAGCATTACATTTTAATAAAAAAATATCTATTAAATATTAATAATTTTTTCGGGAGCCTTTTTGATTGGTCCACGTCTGTAAATCGGGATTGAAGCCTTACGCAAACACGCAATGTTTGAAAAACGATAACAAAAATAATAAAACTAATTTATCCATAAACAAACAGAACCGACCGCTAGTAGCAACTATATCAAAACGTAAATAAATGTTTATTTAGCATAAACCGAAAAATAAATGAAATCCTGGCATCATTAAAATCAAGCCAGATTTTACTAGTTTAGTGACATGCTCGTTTATAAAATAAAAACAAATGTTTTGCCATATTTTTTCGAAAGGAATAAAAATCGCTCATTAAAAGTCGATTAGTCCTAGTTGTCAAAGTTTGATATCGACAGATAAATGATGCCGATTTGATTTCATTTGGAATCCAATTAAAATTCGCGCGGTATTTTTTTTTATAAAAAATTATTTGTTATAAATATATTTAATTTTTTTTTTGATTGTATATTGGATTGCGTATTTAAATTCAAAATTAAAGAACGCGATTGTTTAATTAAAATTTGTTTATTATTAATTATTTGCATTTTAATGATCAAACAGCGCAGATTTAAATATAAAATTAAGCAATTCTATTTAATTCTACAAAATTTAATGAAATGTTTTCAACGCTATAAATAATTCGCACTAAAAAAAATTTATTTAATTAAATAATTTAATATGAAAGCTGAAAATTAAATCCGTTCCTGAAAAATAAACGGCTAAACATAGAACAAAGCTGAAAGCAAACATCGACCCATTCCTGCAGAGAACTATTTCAAGAGAATTTAGGCACAATCCACTAAATCAAAGCCAATCCACTAAATATATCCCCCCAAAACAACCCTGTTGTTTGTTTGTTTGCTATACATTATCTTAGCCTCTTAGAAAATCAGATTTCCTCCCAAGCACAATTAACAAACTAATTAGTGGCGATGCGTAACTTTAGCCGGACGAAAAATGGGGTTTAGTGTAATAATATATGCAGATGTATGAATTAATTAACCATACGGAGAAGAGGAGGCATAGTCACACAATTTGTAAATGCATCGAGAACGCACACTGCAGGAAAATCAAGCACGCGAGCGAGCTTTAAGGCTGAAAGCAGCAGGACTGGATGAATCGCATTACTTAATGCAAAGTGCAGAGTCGGAAACTGCGAGATTTAGTTTTCATTTTACGGGAATGATTATCAAACATGACGTATATTACGTTCGTTGTGCCACACATACATCGGAAATTTGAAAGCCCAAGATATTTAATAAGCATGACTTAATAAAATTGCATCCCCCTCTTAATAAAATTGCTCGCTCCTTCTTAATAAAATTGCGCGCCCCCCTTAATAAATTTTTGGGAAGATTAATTCCTCAGTACGTCACACAATTTCTTTTTACATTAGCTCAAATATTTACTGGGCGCAAACAAGAAGTACAAAATGAGACAGTTAAATCTTGTGTTTGCACAGCTTTAAATAAAACAAATTCGAGTTAAAGTTCCAGTCAGATAATGAAAATGTTTAATTATAAAAGCAGGTGTATTTCGTCGTATTCTTGGGCAAATTTCAAATTGCACGGTTGTTCGAGATGGAAAAAGTGGCGCCAAAAGTGCAAGAGCAACGAAGCCACTATTTTGTGTACGTCGCTGTGATATCAGGTAATTAAAAATGTTTTAATTAGTCGACAAAAAAAATCAAGATGTTCGTTTGTAGCCTAATCTTTGACCTATCCAAAAGTGCCGTTGGATATTTTTTAGTAATTTTAATAAGGGAGTTATAGGGGCTTTAAAATTGAAGTTAGTTTTGAAAAAAACCGGCGCATGCACCATAAATGCAATTAAAATTTTATTATTTAATTTTAACGACAATTTTATTTATTAAAAATAATTTTTTTAGTATTTTTGAGTAATAAGCGTTTCAAATTGTTCGAATGTGTTTCAAATTATTAAAATTTAGCTATTCAACATTTTCTAGAAACCGGCGCAGCCACCATAATTTTAACAAAGTTTAAGCCACAATTAAAATATCTCCTATTGCCAAACCCATTTAACCATAATAAAATCCACATCGAATAGGAAAAAGATACACCGACTAATCCTGACATGGAATCATTCCGCGCCACTTATTTTCACCAGTTTAATCTATGCGAATTAACGCACTATCGTCTCTGAAACATAGATTTTAATTATTTTCAGTCAACTTAATGGCATTTGCAACTGGCAGCGGTTACTCATGGACATCGCCCGTAATCCCAAAATTGAAGGATCAACCAGACGCATCACAAAATCCATTTTCGCGCCCAATAACAACGTCGGAAGAGGCCTGGATAACGTCGTTAATTAGCTTGGGAGCAGCGACAGGTCCATTTCTATCCGCTTCGCTATCCGATAAAATTGGCCGCAAAAAAACGCTCCTGCTATTCGCCTTACCGATGCTACTAGCGCATGTGATTTTGGCCTTCAGTGGCCAAATCGCCTTCTACTATGTCGCCAGATTCATTCTGGGTGTAGGCGCCGGGTGCAGTTTTGCCATCCTGCCGAACTACGTCAGCGAAGTGTCCGAGGATCATAATCGCAGCTCATTAGGATGCGTCATGGGCGTAGCCGTGTGCGTTGGATCCTTGTGCAATTACGTCTGCGGGCCGTATTGCAGCATCTTGTGGCTGAGCATCATTAATATTTTCCCCTTAATATTATTCTTTGCCATCTTTGGACTCTTCATACCGGAAAGCCCGTATTATCTGCAATACGTAAACAAACCCGGCGAAGCTGAAGCTTCGCTCCAAAAGCTCCGCGGCCAGCGCAATGTGACCAAAGAATTGGAGCACATCCGCAAATGCATTGAAGAGTCATCAGCCAATCAAAGTTCCGTTAGCGATTTATTCAAATCGAGGGGCCTAATCAAAGGCTTGATAATCAGCAGTGGTTTGATGGTATTTCAGCAATTTTCCGGCATCACAGCGGTGCTGGGCTACATGCAATCAATTTTTGATGCCACAGGCAGCAGCCTATCGGCAGAAGTATCTGCAATGATAATTGGAACAATTCAATTGCTCTCCACATTCGTACTATCGATGCTCGTCGATCGTTTGGGCAAGAAGCTGCTCCTTGCCGTCTCCACTCTCGGATCCGGCATCTCCTTAGTCATCCTCGGCATCTTCTTCTTCCTTAAGGAGCAATCGCTCGATGTGAGTGCCGTTTCCTGGATGCCAATCGTCAGTCTAATTCTATTTATTGTCTCTTATAATCTGGGATTGGGTGCTTTGGCTTGGGCGGTAATGGGCGAATTATTTCCGCCTAATGCGAAATCGATAGCTTCCACTTTAACGGCGTTCGTATGCTTAATTTTGGCATTTTTTATCACCATGTTCTTTCCGCATTTAGCGGTTTTCTTAGGCATGGCGCAATCGTTTTGGTTGTTTGCAGTGTTTTGCGTCACTGGTTTCCTTTTTGTACTGTTCGTGGTGCCCGAAACCAAGGGCAAAAGTTTGCTCCAAATTCAAGAAATGTTGAATAAATAGTTTTGTAATTAATTAGAAAAAATAACATGACAATTTGAATTGCGCGCCTGGAGATGTTCGGGCCGGCGAGAGCGCACGATGTGACGAGAAGGATACTTGAAGTGGGGTCGGAACGCAACGCTTCGCAACATTTTAATTCCTTAATATAATTATGTTTTTGTTAAGTCTACTTTTGTGAGTTTAATCCATTCCCAGTTTATCCAGTTTTCAATTATAATTAAAAGAGTAGCATTACAAATGACGTCTAACATTTTATAATCCCACTTTTTCAATAATTATAATTAAAAAAGTAGCGTAAATTTAATTTAAAAAAATATTATTTGTTCTAATTTTTTTGTGTTAATAAATTAAGCCCTCGCTTAAAGGATGATGCATTTGCTGCACTTTTAACCTGATCCGGTATTAATTCACAAAGTGCAACACTGCATTTGTTAACAATGAATTGCATGAGGAAGTGGCATTAATAACGTGGCGTAAATATAATTACAATTTACATTATCAGGATTTCCGTGTGTGCAAATACCTGGAAATGCAACTTACATCGTTATCCTTACATAAACATGTAACTACCTTGCTACTATTAAGCGCTAACGGAAAATCATTGATTAATAACGCCTTCAAACATAGCGAACAAATTTATAATATAATTTAAATTTAAAAAAATATTTGCCGCGCTGGAGGTTCGAACCCTATCCGATTAATTTCTCTTCTCTAGTAAAGGGGATAATAGCGCACCTTGTTTGAAGACTAGTGACGTCAGTAGAGCGCTGCGCTAGAAAGAAGCGCACTTTCTAAAAATAGTATCGCAAACTTTTAAAATCATTATTAAAAAATCTACTAGATTTTTTTCAAAAAAGCTTTCACCAATCGATAAATTAAAGTATATATTTTCATTATGGATGCAAATAGATTCAAAAAAATGAATAGAATAATTATTTAAGTTAAATAAACACTCTAAATATAATTTTAAATAAAATAAATAAGCAGCATCGATAATGTTGTGTAATTACACGCGTTGCTAATGATCTCGAACAATTATTTGCGAATGGATGCGCGACATTAATAACGACAATATTGTGGTAAGATAAAACTGTGAGGATTTATATTTTTGTGTGATACAATATCGCTGCAATGCGTTATTACATTTTAATTTCCATTTCAGTTTCGCCTCCTGCGGCTATGAGTTTTCCATTACCAATGTGGAACGGCCCCGTATGCTTTTCATTTGCATTTTTCATTTTCTAGCAGGATTGCTCTGAAGTATTTTAATGTTTGTATGTTTGGCAAAAAAAAAACTTGGTACAATATACTATGTATTAGGCGACAATATTATAATTTTAATGCGACTGTATATAAATGGGTTTATTTCTAAAGGCCGTATCAAAATAATTCGCTTTGGAAATTTTTTGAGGTCCTTTAACACAACGGAATCGAGTCTGCTTATATTAAGAGCGTAATTGGTGTTAATATGAATAGCAGATTTCAACATACACTACAACAGACGATGGTAAATTAAGTAATTTGCAATTTAACGAAGGGTGCACAAATTTTGAACTTGATAAACTCAACAACGCCGCGCCCTTTCAACAAACAACTAACTTAAGGTACAACTAATTATCTAATATCTAGTCAATCAATTTTGATTTATAAAGCTGAAAATTATATTTCCTAATCGAATCTCAACTTTGTTCGGCTGCTTTTTTAATCGAATAATATGCAAACTGGAACTTGGGTAACATTTAAGATCGCTTAATTAGTTCGCAAACAAGTTTCGCCAGAACATTAAGCTCAATATGTCAATAAGCATTAAAGTATTATTATTCTGTTGTCCATAAATTAACCCCTCGAAATATATAGTTAAATTTACAGAAAGCCCGGAGGTTTTAATAATCAAACAAGATCAATAAATGCGCAAAATTGTGATATAGCGCGCCAAGCGGCACGCGCCGGGCGGCGAGCGGCCGGCGCAAAGCGACAAGCGGTAGCGCTTTGCTTGCCAGGCAAGCAAACCTCCAAAAAGTCACTTTTTAATTATTTTTTTTGCAAAATCTTCCAATAAATCCTGCAAACAAATTTCTAAATACAATTTTGTAAATAAATCCGCTCAAAATGTACTAGATTTGCAGCGACAAACTTCCGAAAAGTTTGTCTACCTTTATTTTGAAAATATATACGAGAAGCTGGTGACAAAGACAAACAATGTGTCTGCAATTATAAATTTTAAGTGATAACAAGTCTGTTTTCAACGAAGTTGTGTCAAGTTTTCGTTTGGTAATGTTACTTTAACTGTTGTACAAATGAGACCTGATTTATATGAAATGAAATTATTTCAGCAGCTTGATGATTATCGAAGTTGGCAGCAATTTATATGAATACTGCATGGATTGTTTATTTTATTTCGGAGTTGACGGAAGCGTTTGGAGTTCGATTGATTTACCGTGTCGCGTAGTACGAATGGTGAGCGGAAACTTTGACAATTTCATTGGCAGAAGTTTCTGCAGCAACTTGATCATAAGACATCTTTGAATTTGCGTGGATGGAAATAATTCCAATGAAACTTTTTCTATGTATAAGCGATAAACAAACTAGTTTTACTTATTTTGCGAATCGATATGCAACAAAATTGCGCGCTCCAGTTCTTCAGCGCGATATAGCGGAGCGAAATCGTAAAGCCCGGCCAATATTAAACAACTTTTGCACATTAATTTCGGTTTATTGCTACTAAAAATATCTTTAATAAAGAATCGTTTCAAGATGCTATTAAAAAAGATTTTGAGCTGTAAAATGTAGTTTTTTCCGAGTTGACATTGGTAATCTTTCTTCGGGTTTGACTTTCGTGTAATAAAACACCTCGGTAAACATCAAGATTAAGGAAAATCTATCTTCCATCAGCATCATCAACGTAAAGAAATAAAACTAATCACTCTTCGTGAGCGATGTTCAACCGACTTCCCTAATTACAAGCGGCTCCTCTAGGGATACCTATACTATATTCGTAGTAGTATAATAGTATATGTTTAGTAGTATAATAGTATATACCTATACTATTATACTACTATATTCCCTCAAACAAGCATTCAGACTTTCTATACATACATTTATAAGCTCGATCGTTAATTAAGAGGTAAAAAAGGGCAATACGCAAATTTGGCAACGATCTGAAAAATAGCTCGAGATCTGCATCGAGCTGTTCATCGATGCGTTCATCGAGTAGTACATCGAGTCCTACATCGAGCTTTTTGCAATAATAATAAAATTGCATAAAATCCAACGTCTTATTAATATTTTTGCCTTGGTAAATATTATCTCATCATAGTCGTATAAGAAGATTTAATTAAAACTTTAATAAAAGCTCAACTCATGACATATTATAGCATTTTTAAATCCTTTGAGGTATTTTCGCCAGTTTCCTCGTCTCGAAATTTACTAAGATAATAATTTGCAATCGCAAATAAGACATAATCATTGACTTGCACGCACTAAGCGGTTTCAGATTGGTAGATTTTAATTAGTTTTCTCATCACCTTGTTGAACGTATTCTGCCGGTATAATTAGGATACGGCGGCATTTAATGAAAGATATTAACCAAGTTAGCTTATAAACTACAGCTCCAACATTGACTTGATATCATTAATAATAATAACTTAAGTCTGAAGCATTTCCATTATTAAAAGCATATTGTTTTCGACATGGATCTTGTTAAGACAGGATTCGTCTGGAATTATTACGTAACCCTTCAGCTCCACGGGAAGCATATTTGAAATTGACATGGAGAGAAATCTGTGTCAGGCTTCAGCAAGAAAAAATTTGACAAAAGATGTTTGTAAGTATTTTTAAAACAATTTTATACTTTCGAGAAATTTATAATGAATACAAAATACGTTGGACCGCGCTCCCCCTCTGCTCTACATAATGCATTAGCCCCGCCCAGCACTACCCGTTCTACATAATGTTGGGCAAGCAGTTCTTTTAGCCAAAAGCTCTTGTGTAACTATTTTTAATTCTTTAAAATTATAAATAGCAATGTTCGCGGTGATTATAATATTTCATATAATGCGAATCGACCTTTAGGCACCATGTTACACCACAAAGCCGAATTTCAATTAATTACATACTCGCCGTGCATTAATTAAACTCGAAATGATTTTGGTTTGTGTTATGTTATTCCAAAGGATTTTTAATTAGAAATACATTTGTAATTATTCTTCTTATATTTTATAGAATTACCGGGTTTAGGAAATCCGCTTTTATTGTTCTAAATATTTAATTTAATGGCAAAAAAATTATGTAAATAATGATAATAGTAAAAGTAACAATATGTTTAGAACTATAATAAAAATAATCGTAAACACGTTTTTAAACCTTAATATACTTTTTTTATATTTGGGGTTGTAATATAATTTCGCGTGCAATAAAGTTTAGTAAATGAGGCAAATATTGATAATAAAAAGTTTAGTATAAGTATTATTTATTTATTTATCTAGGTAATGTCGTAATGATGTCGCAGTAGTTAAAATTTACAATTTATTGTACTTTCCCAACAATTTTATTATTACATATCAAAACTGCAAACTAAAGCCGCTTTATTGCATCCAAACATACAGAAATTAATTGAGCATAATAAACCAATTTTCTGCTTATCTTCGAATTTCAGAAACTACATTACGCGGCTGCCGTAATTTAATTTGTGTATTATTTTAAACAAAATGTAGCAACATTGGTAGCAACGAACAATTTAATTACAAAAATAAATAATAAGAAACTATACCATTGTTCGCCAACATTAGATTCCACACAAAATACTCAATTAAATACAATAGACCGTAAGTTGAAGCTCAGAGAATTTGCTTAAGCCCCCAATCTAATTATAGAAAATAATAGTATTGTACTGGAAATTCTTGCAAAATAGTTGACAATCTAATCTGGGAAAGTTCGACGAATTTTGGAAAATTCGAATTATTTCCGCAATTTATAAATTAAATTTATTTTTGATTTAATTTTAATTTTATTCGAAATAAGTAATATAGTAAAAGTTAAATTATTTCCTGGCAATTGAAGCAAAAATATTATTTTTACTAATTTTAAATAAATATACCATATTCCATTATTTAATTAAACTTCGATAGTTTTAATATTATTTTAAGCGTGTTTTGTGCAATTTATTATTTTCAAAAAAAATTGTTATAATACGGTTCTCGACATGCGATAAAAATTATTGTGAATAAATAAATGATTCTGGTGTTGACTTAATTTGATTGAAATAACATCGACCATATAGTACTATTATTATTTAAGCGACCGCTCAATGTTTTACTGTTTTACAATTTTTACTCTAAAGTTGCATATCTCTTTCATATAGGAATTGGAAATTTCATTAATTTCAACCCTCAAGCGATATAGTGGCGTTATTAAAATTTAAATTGGGGATTTTATTGTGCATATACAAACAAAGTGTAACTACTATTTCTATAACGGCAAGAAATAAAATATTTAATTGCAATTGCAATTTATCGAGGAAAATATATTCCTGGCGACTCCACCATTTTTAAAAAACATTTTTTTTTAAATTACCGGTTAAACTTGGGCAGGTTATTTATTTATTTTTTTGAACCCATACTATACATCTTAAAAGTAAATATTTTATTTTGGCTAAAATTTCGATAATTTTTGACTTATTAATTAATAAAAAAATTTTTTTTATTTGTTTAATAATTTATTTAGTCGACAAAAAATTATTAAAAGCACACTAATCCTCAAAAATTACCAATATTAACACAATAAAATCAAATATTTCAATCTACGGTTGAAATAATCCGGTTGGCCACGTTAAATAGACCTGGCGCATCCACCAAATTTTAAATCAACCGCAAAAGCTGCGTTTTAACCGATTTTCTATTAAATTCCATAACTTTTTCTACATTATTCAAATTTGTCCTTCACCTCAGACAACATTTTATCATCGATCGCCGTTTTGATACGACCGAATTATCAGGAAATTGTAATTATCGATTTGAAATCTGTAAGATGAGAAGCAGCAGTATAATCCCGAGTCAACATGCATTAACTTTTGCCGATAAGAAAGCACCGTTTAAGTGCTTTGTAACCGAATAACTTTCTCAGTTCAAATATAAATAATACAACGCGGAAGGAAAAAATACGAAAAACGTTAATATACCTACCACAACACAAGTAGTTGTACGCAACGTTTGTTTTTTTTTTCGTTTGCCAAACTCCGGGCAAAACTTAAACACACAAAACTTCACTACTAACGATACAATACTACTAAAATTGAATATGCATTTTGTTTTAATAGAATCACTTCATCATCTAAATTGTGTATATATTTCCAGCAGCGGCTTAATTGAATTTTGATTCTTGGTTTTTGCATTTAAATGCGATTCAATCAACGTGATGTTTTCCACTCACTATCTGTTTGTTTATCCACTTAGGCACACTTTTTCAATGCGATTTTAATCTGGATCGGTAAACAATTGTTTGTCAGTGATGTCGCAACAAATGCAGCATCCATGTGCGGATTTTCCCTCCGAGATAAAAATAATATCCGGAACTATTTGATTTTCTGCTTGGTTAATTTTCAAAATTGCAAATGTATTATTAGAGCGCTTTATTAATCCATTTGGAAGAAGAAAAGCTTCCGGGAGGAAGAGCGTGATGTAGTTGGGGTGCGTGTGGTAAAGGATTTTTACAGTACAATCGCGATCTCGCGGCACGCGTGCACTGACGACTGTCCCGGATCGACGCCCGATGCCAGAGGGACACTAGTTACTTCGACAAGTTGCCAATAGAGGCGCGGCGACGCCACCAAAAATCGTTACTGTTCGCGCAAGAGTCTTAGCACTGGGGTGTTGCAAATTTATTATACTTAAAGACTATGTTTCCTTTCTTTTGATGGACTGCTTCTCATTTTTCAATCTTAATTTCATTTATTTTAGAAAATTATTAACATTATTATTTTTATTTACAACTACAGATTTTTATAGCAGGTATTTTATAAAAATAATTTAAATTTCTATCGTTTTTTAAGACAAAAAAACTACTTTCTAATTAAAAATCGCATTATGGGAGGCGTTTCCGGTTAAACCGGAAGTCCGAAAAATTTAAAAAAATTACCAAATTATGCAGACTTGTCTGTTATATTATTGTACTAAATTTCAAAAAAATCCACGCTCTAATGAATAAATAAATGCAAAAAATTGTATAAAAATCGTATAAAAAGCGATTTTTTATTAAATTAAAAACTAAAATAAAATAAATTACATGTTGCGACCTACTATGGAACGCAGAATTTAAATGTCTATCGTTTTTTAAGACAAAAAAACTACTTTCTAACTAACAATCGCATTATGGGAGTCGTTTCCGGCTAAACCGGAAGTTTAAAAAAATTCAAAAAATTACCAAATTATGCAGACTTGTCTGCTAAATTATTGTACTAAATTTCAAAAAAATCCACGCTCTAATAAATAAATAAATGCAAAAAATTGTATAAAAATCGTATAAAAAGCGATTTTTTATTAAATTAAAAACTAAAATAAAATAAATTACATGTTGCGACCTACTATTGAACGCAGAATTTAAATGTCTATCGTTTTTAAGACAAAAAACTACTTTCTAATAAAAAATTGCATTATGGTAGGCATTTCCGGCTAAACCGGAAGTCCGAAAAATTTAGAAAAATTACCAAATTATGCAGACTTGTCTGTTGTATTACTGTACTAAATTTAAAAAAAATCCACGCTCGAATGAATAAATAAATGCAAAAAATTGTATAAAAATCGTATAAAAAGCGATTTTTTATTAAATTAAAAACTAAAATAAAATAAATTACATGTTGCGACCTACTATGGAACGCAGAATTTAAATGTCTATCGTTTTTTAAGACAAAAAACCTACTTTCTAACTAACAATCGCATTATGGGAGTCGTTTCCGGCTAAACCGGAAGTTTAAAAAAATTCAAAAAATTACCAAACTATGCAGACTTGTCTGCTAAATTATGGTACTAAATTTCAAAAAAATCCACGCTCTAATAAATAAATAAATGCAAAAAATCGTATAAAAAGCGATTTTTTATTAAATTAAAAACTAAAATAAAATAAATTACATGTTGCGACCTACTATTGAACGCAGAATTTAAATGTCTATCGTTTTTTAAGACAAAAAACTACTTTCTAATTAACAATCGCATTACGGGAGTCGTTTCCGGCTAAACCGGAAGTTTAAAAAAATTTAAAATATTACCAAATTATGCCGACTTGTCTGTTAAATTATTGCACTAAATTTCAAAAAAATCCACGCTCTAATAAATAAATAAATGCAAAAAATCGTATAAAAATCGTATAAAAAGCGATTTTTTATTAAATTAAAAACTAAAATAAAATAAAATACATGTTGCGACCTACTATTAAACGCAGAATTTAAATGCCTATCGTTTTTTAAAACAAAAAACTACTTTCTAATTAAAAATCGCATTATGGGAGTCGTTTCCGGCTTAACCGGAAGTTGGAAATTTTTTAAAAAATTACCAAATTATGCAGACTTGCCTGTTATATTATTGTACTAAATTTTAAAAAAATCCACGCTCTAATAAATAAATAAATGCAAAAAATCGTATAAAAAGCGATTTTTTATTAAATTAAAAACTAAAATAAAATAAAATACATGTTGCGACCTACTATTGAACGAAGAATTTAAATGTCTATCGTTTTTTAAGACAAAAAACTACTTTTTAATAAAAAATTGCATTATGGGAGGCATTTCCGGCTAAACCGGAAGTCCGAAAAATTTAGAAAAATTACCAAATTATGCAGACTTGTCTGTTGTATTACTGTACTAAATTTTAAAAAAATCCACGCTCTAATGAATAAATAAATGCAAAAAATCCTATAAAAAGCGATTTTTTATTAAATTAAAAACTAAAATAAAATAAAATATATGTTGCGACCTACTATTGAACGCAGAATTTAAATTTCTATCGTTTTTTAAGACAAAAAACTACTTTCTAATTAAAAATTGCATTATGAGAGTCGTTTCCGGCTAAACCGGATGTCGGAAAAATTTCAAAAAATTACCAAATTATGCAGACTTGTTAGACAGAATTTTTTCAACTTTCGGTTTGGCCGGAAACAACTCTCATAATGCGCTTTTTAATTAGAAAGTAGTTTTTTGTCTTAAAAAACGACAGAAATTTTATTAATATAATAAATGTAAATTAATTTTATTCATTTGAATTTTAATTTAAATGCTACTAATTGCATTTATAAATTGAAAGCTTTAATTATTTTGATTAAAATATAATAAATTAATGTTCAACTTATTTATGGCTTTGATCATTATTTTAATAACCGCATGGCATATATTTACTTTAAATATTTTTTTTGAACTGGTATGAATTTAAATTACAAATTAGCATCGAAAAACAAACTTCATCTTTGTAATACAAAAATGAAATTAACTTTTATTACGCTCAATTAAGTTCTGTAGCATTATTTATTATACCTACTTAAAGGGTGAATTTCTACTGTC
The DNA here is from genome assembly GCA_963556235.1 of Cryptophagus acutangulus. Lineage (NCBI taxonomy): Eukaryota > Metazoa > Arthropoda > Insecta > Coleoptera > Cryptophagidae > Cryptophagus > Cryptophagus acutangulus. Next base: position 4,653,615 of record OY744569.1, read on the forward strand.
TTAAATTTGACAAAATGCTATCTATAATTTATATTAAATTATAATTATTATTGTACGAGAAAAAAAATTAAAATAAATTTTCCAATACGCTGAAAATAATATTTTTTCAAAAAGCTCCTCGCTTATACATATTGTAAATCAAATGATTGTATGATAATTTTCGATCGCTTCAAAATTTATTCATTGCTTGCCATTTTCCATAATATTATTCGACTGGAAATTGTTTTTATTTTCAAAAAATAATTTCAGCTTTGAGAATGGTCTCGCTAAAGACACAAATCTAAGTCATTCAGCAATAAATACATAAATCCATTTTCAACATATATAGGTTTAAGTGACAGGGGTTGTGTTTAAGCCGGTCGTCTATTTGATCCAATTATAGATAAGACGGCTATAAAAAACAAAACAACCTTATTCTCCACCAACTGTGTTGTAGTTGGCCCTTCTTGCATTTCTAACCACCGCACCATCAACCAGCTCTTTTTCCTCTCTCGAGGGACAACCACCCGCGAAAAGCCACGGCAACCAAAGGCCGGAACTTGTGTTCCTTTTCCGTTCATTTATTTATTTTTTTTGTGGCGCTCGACGACGACTGTAATTTAATTTCATGTTTATAATAACGTTAGCTGCGCAATCATTTCGTGGCTACAATTCATTTCGGTTGCACCATGCACATTTGTGTGTGTGAATTTCCACTTTGTATGCAACGTGCATGTTGAATATGCATACAAATTTATTATAGAGATGCACCACCCGAAACAAGACGTTATTCAAAATGATAAAGCGTTCGAGAAAAAATTAATTTGTAATTTTTTTTGGTTGAGTTTTTTAGCAGAAACTAATATTTTAAGGAGTGGCAAATTTATTGCTAATTTTAAATTTGCATTATTAATTTAAAAAAGAAGTGCAATTTTAAATATTTGTGGGGGTTACATCTATTGAGCGGTAGCCGCAATATAATCAACAGAGCTTGAGCTTGCGCTTTATTAATTGCTACAGAAAGCTGTAGACTTTTAAAAGTGCAGTTTCCTATAAATTTAAAAAAATATTTTAGTACAGCGAGCTTTTATTTAAACTTGCAATTCGGTTACAGAAATCTAGATAAATTTATAAAATTCTTCTAAATTTTACTTGCGAGTTATATGGATGTAAAATAGAGCTTTAATGTAGAAAGCTTTTTGTGAATTATTTAAATTTTATTTTTGACTATTTTTATTTTTAAAATTAAATAATAATTAAAATAAAATCTTTCTTAATTTTTATCGATCGATTGCTCTTAAAAAATAAAACTGTGTTTCTTTTGATAAACTTTCCGGATTCATTAGACATATTTGAAAGCCTTTACCACCCCATATAATACTTTTATAGGTAATCCATTAAATCCCAGCTTAATACCCAATTTAACGATTTTTGTTTTATCATCTACCACACTTTGTACAACACATTTTATAATCTCCGTTCACATAGCGCTTTATCTAGTCTCTTAAATTTAAAAATAAATTTTGGAAACCACAAGCCGCTTCCGTATTTTTCGGGGACCCAGGAAATTAGCAGATTTGGACAAACAAACAATATTATTTGATAAAACGCATTTTTATTGGCCGAATTTTAATATAAAAGAGACGCATTTTTTTGGTAATAATCAGAGTATACCAAGAAGTGTATTCGAAAACTACCTCATCCAGTTTTCAGATGTAAGTAAAATATTTCACTAATTAATACTAATTAATATTATTTTTTAATTGATAAAGTGTCGCAATCATCATCAAACATGTCGTCAAAGAAAAATCTCCTCCTCTTGTTCGACCGCCCCCAAGAGCCAGTCTTCATGGCCAAGGGTGTCAAGAACACCGTTTTTGATGTTCCTAATGACTACTTGGTAATTAAATTAATTGCCAGCACGCAATCGACCCAATTAACATAAATAATTGCAGGCGGACAAATACAAGCCAATCGGCACGCAAATTGTCAATCGATTCGGCGAAGATGCCGGCGAGAAAATCCCAGTCTCCCGCATCTCCATCCCACCATTGGGCGAAATCCTGGAGCTGCCACGTGATGAGAACTTCTCCTTGTTCATCCCAAAACATCGTCGAATTGCTGGACGTCTGATCGACATTTTCCTAGGAGTTCGAAGTGTTGATGATTTGCTATCAGTGGCTGTGTTTGCTCGAGATCGCGTCAATCCGTATTTGTTCAACTATTCGCTATCGGTCGCTCTTCTTCATCGAGCTGACACCCAAGACTTGGATCTTCCATCGTTTATTAGCTCTTTCCCGGATAAGTATGTCGATAGCAAGGTTTTTGCGAAAGCGCGGGAAGAAGCGACGATCGTTCCGGAAGGATCTAGAGTAATGATTGATGTTCCAGCTTAACAGCAAGACTAATTTAATTTTTGCTTAGATGCCTATTGAGATACCAAAAGACTACACGGCTTCCGATTTGGAGGAAGAGCATCGCTTGGCGTACTTCCGCGAAGATTTGGGCATCAATCTCCACCATTGGCATTGGCATTTGGTCTACCCGTTCGAAGCCGCCATGGAAGTGGTCAACAAGAACCGAAGAGGTGAACTCTTCTACTACATGCATCAACAAATCATTGGAAGATACAACTTCGAACGTCTGTCCAACAGCCTGAAACGCGTGGAGCGCTTCATCGATTGGACTGGACCAATTAAGGAAGCATATTTCCCGAAATTGGACAGCCTGGTGGCGAGTCGATCTTGGCCCGCACGTGTGGCCAATCAAAAAATATCGAATTTACGGCGAGAAGTCGATCAGATCACTTTGGACGTGGATGACATGGTTCGTTGGAGGGACAGGATTTTAGATGCCATTCATTCGGGTGTCGTGAAAAATGTAAGACAATCTGTTGATCGTTTCAAATTACTGATTCGAGTTATTATAGCGACAAGGGCAAGATGTTCAATTAACCGAAAACGAAGGTATCGATATCTTGGGGAACATGATTGAAGCGAGCATTCTGTCACCCAATCGAGACTTTTACGGCGACATGCACAATATGGGACACGTTTTCTTCTCATACATCCACGACCCTGACCACAGACATTTGGTAACTTAATCCTCCACTCTAAACCCTTCTTCCTCACTTATTAAGTCTTTAGGAATCTTTTGGCGTGATTGGCGATTCGGCGACCGCGATGCGCGATCCCATCTTCTACCGCTGGCACGCGTTCGTCGACGACGTCTTCCAGAAGTTCAAATCGACCATCCCAAGATACACCGTCAACCAACTGAACAATCCCGGCATCTCCGTGGAAGGAGTCGAGATCCAGGTGCAAGGCGGCAAATCCAACCAGTTGCAAACGTTCTGGCAGCAATCCGACGTGGATCTGAGCCGAGGAATGGACTTCCAGCCAAGAGGATCAGTTTTCGTGCGGTTCACGCATCTCCAGCATCGGAACTTCAACTACAAGATCACCGTGCAGAACCAAGGAGGCGCCAAACAAGGAACTTGTCGGATCTTCCTAGCACCCAAGTTCGATGAAAGAGGCAATCCTTGGCTGTTCCGCGACCAGAAGCATATGTTCATCGAGTTGGACAAGTTTACTGTTAATTGTAAGTAGGAGTCAATTTAATTGATTTGTGTTAATGTTGGGGGATGATTAGTGAAACAAGGACGCAACACAATAAATCAATCCTCAACCCAATCGTCTGTGACAATTCCATTCGAACGGAGCTTCCGCAATTTGGACAACAGTCGACCACAAGGTGGCGACCAACTGGCGCAATTCAATTTCTGCGGTTGCGGATGGCCGCAACACATGTTGATCCCCAAAGGAACGCCCGAAGGACTTCCTTGCCAACTCTTCGTGATGATCTCCAATTTTGATGACGATAAGGTGAGTTGGCATTGCAGTTTCCTTTAGATCAGATCGATAACAATTTGACGGCAGGTGAACCAAAGCATTGAAGGCGCCTGCAATGATGCGGGAAGCTTCTGCGGGATAAAAGACAAACTCTACCCGGATCGCCGCTCCATGGGCTATCCATTCGATCGAGAGCCGCGAGATGGGGTGGACACGTTGCAACAGTTCCTTACCGCCAATATGCGCGTGCAAGATGTTTCGATTAAATTCCAAAATCGCGTGTTCAAACCGAAGGCTAATTGAATTGCTATGCTGGACGACGACAATCTGCCATGTATTCTGACTAAATAAATTTTATTTGAATTATTAATCTGTTTTTTATTGTCGGATGTGGGTCCAACTCAAATCTCAGCAATTAAATTGAATAATTGCCTTATTTATTAATATTATTAATTTTACTATCATGGGAAAGTTGTGTGTATCTCCAAATCTTCAATTAATTATTCTACCTTCAAAATATTCGTCTAAAGAACTTTTCGATGGCCGCTCATAATATGTGACCATTCATTAAACTTGTGGATTATTTTTTGCCTTTGTGTTTCATTAAAGAAAACCGGTCATTATAATTTATAAGGCCTCCTGGTAAATCCGGTTCGGCTTTTTATTATTGACTTTATATATTTTTAAGCTTAAGGCGCTTAATCAATCCATTGATTCCATCTACTAATAAAAGTAGTTTGTTATCCATATAGAAGATAAATAATCACATTACCACATCCTTATATTGTTGTTTAAAGGAAGCGCACATTGAAAACAATAATAATTTTTGATTACAAAATCGCAGTATAAAAGCGCGCGATTTTCCTCACTAACTCAGTTTATTCCTGAACTAACCCAAAATGAATGACAAAAAGAAGAACATTTTGCTGCTCTTCGATCGGCCCCAAGAGCCCGTTTTTATGGCCAAAGGCAACCAAAAAGCGGTCTTTGACGTGCCAAACGACTATCTAGTAAGTCCCCTAATTTAATTAACACACTTTAGATTTATTTTGTCATCGATTATCAGGCCGACAAATACAAACCAATCGGCACTCAAATCGTTAATCGGTTTGGGGATGATGCCGGTGAAAAAATTGCCGTTAATCGGATTTCCATTCCACCGTTAGGGGAAATCCTCGAATTGCCGCGCGATGAGAACTTCTCCCTCTTCATCCCAAAACATCGCCGAATGGCGGGAAAACTCATCGACATCTTTTTAGGTCGGTAAATTACCTCAATATAAATTTCTCAATAAATATTTTTGGTGTAGGAGTGCGAAGTGTAGAAGATCTCCTATCCGTCGCCGTGTACGCAAGAGATCGCGTCAACCCCTATTTGTTCAACTACGCGCTATCTGTTGCTCTTCTCCATCGCCCTGACACTCAAGATTTGGACCTTCCATCATTTATCCGCTCCTTCCCGGATAAGTATGTCGATAGCAAGGTTTTCGCGAAAGCGCGGGAAGAAGCGACGATCGTCCCGGAAGGATCTAGAGTAATCCTTGATGTTACAGCTTAACAGCAAGACTAATTCATTTTTTGCTTAGACGCCCATTGAAATCCCAAAAGACTACACCGCTTCCGATTTGGAGGAAGAGCATCGCTTGGCGTACTTCCGCGAAGATTTGGGCATCAATCTCCACCATTGGCATTGGCATTTGGTCTACCCGTTCGAAGCCGCCATGGAAGTGGTCAACAAAAACCGAAGAGGCGAACTCTTCTACTACATGCATCAGCAAATCATTGCGAGATACAATTTTGAGCGTCTGGCCAATAAGCTGAAACGCGTTGAGCGCTTTGTCGATTGGACTGCACCAATTAAGGAAGCGTATTTTCCGAAATTGGACAGCCTGGTGGCAAGTCGATCTTGGCCCGCACGGGTGGCCAACCAAAAAATCTCGAATTTGCGTCGAGAAGTCGATCAGATCACGATTGATGTGGATGATCTGACGCGTTGGAGGGATCGCATCTTGGAAGCTGTTAGTTCCGGTTTCGCCAAAGATGTAACCATTTATTTATCACCAAATTGTTAACCAATTTAATAATATTTTTCGGTGGTAGAAACAAGGAAAACAAGTCCCCCTGACCGAATTCGAAGGAATTGACGTGTTAGGTAACATGATTGAAGCCAGTATCTTGTCGCCCAATCGGGACTTTTACGGCGACATGCACAACATGGGACACGTCTTCTTCTCGTACATCCACGACCCGGATCACCGACATTTGGTAATAAATCACTAATAATATCTAGTCAATAATCATTTCAAATAGGAATCCTTTGGCGTAATTGGCGATTCCGCAACGGCTATGCGTGATCCAATTTTCTACCGCTGGCACGCGTTCATCGACGACATCTTCGCCAAGTTCAAAGCCACCCTACCACGCTACACGCCCGCCCAGTTGAACAACCCCGGAGTGACCGTCAAAGACATCGAGATCCAAACCGATGGCGGCAAAGCCAACCAGTTGCAGACGTTTTGGCAGCAATCGGATGTGGATCTGAGCAGAGGAATGGACTTCCAACCGAGGGGGGCGGTTTTCGTCCGCTTCACGCATCTCCAGCACAAAAACTTCAACTACAAAATTACCGTCGATAATAAGGGTAGTAATAAGCAGGGGACTTGTCGGATTTTCTTGGCGCCTCGCGAAGATGAGCGCGGCAATCCGTGGTTGTTCCGCGACCAGAAGACGATGTTCGTCGAACTGGACAAGTTCAAAGTTAATTGTATGACGAATTTCCGGTTGCTATTTTGGTTAATTCTTTTTCGTGTTTAGTGAAACAAGGGCAGAATATTATTAACAGGTCCTCAACCCAATCTTCGGTGACCATCCCGTTCGAACGGAGCTTCCGCGATTTGGACACCAGCCGACCAGCCACTGGCGACCAATTGGCGCAGTTCAATTTCTGCGGATGCGGATGGCCGGCACATATGCTCGTCCCCAAAGGCACCCCGGAAGGGATGCCGTGTCATCTCTTCGTCATGATCTCCAACTATGATGACGATAAAGTAATTACCCAGTTCCCCAAAAATTTTGGCTAATCTTCTATCGGTTTGCAGGTGAACCAAAACGTGGAAGGAGTCTGCGACGATGCCGACAGTTATTGTGGTGTCAAGGATAAGCTGTATCCGGATCGTCGCTCCATGGGCTATCCGTTCGATCGACAACCTCGAGATGGGGTGGACACTTTGCAGCAGTTTTTGACTCCCAATATGCGTGTGCAAGAAGTGACCATCAAGTTCCAGAACCGCGTTTTCAAACCCAGACAATGAGACCTTGACTTTCCCGGCTGATATATTGTTGACCAAATGCTTGTTAAATAAATAAATTGCTTATCAACTATCTTCGTGTTTTGCTACTTTCACCACATCCAGGTTTGATAAACTTATCTTGACCACAGACGTATTTTTTCGTAATATAAAAGCGCCAAGCGCACTTATAGTTGCATTTAGTACAAGACCATGGCTGACGAGAAGAAGAAGCATCTACTCCTCCTCTTCGATCGCCCAAAAGAACCCGTCTTCATACCAAAAGGCGACAAGAACTCCGTTTTCAATGTGCCGCAAAACTTCCTGGTAACTATCCCCATCCAAACAATTCAAATTTAAATTCTTAACATCTTCAGGCGGACCAATACAAACCAATCGGACCCACGCTGATCAACCGCTTTGGAGCAAACGCCGGCGAAAAAATCCCCATCAACAACATAACGCTTCCAAAACTTGGCGAAATACTGGAACTCAAACGTGATGACAACTTCTCACTCTTCATCCCGAAACATCGACGAATTGCCGGCCAATTGATCAACTTATTTTTGAAGGCCAAAAATTTGGACGAGTTGACATCGCTTGCGGTTTTCGCCAGGGATTGCACCAACCCGTATCTCTTCAACTACGCGCTATCTGTCGCACTTCTTCATCGGAGCGACACAAATGATGTGGATCTTCCTTCCCATATTTACTCGTTTCCCGATAAGTTCGTGGATAGTAAAGTTTTCGCAAAAGCGCGCGAGGAAGTGACGATTGTCCCGGACGGCTCTCGAGTAAGAATTCGAGTTAACAATTTGGGTAGTTAATGTATGTTGCGTTTTAGACTCCAATAGAAGTGCCAAGAGACTACACAGCTTCCGATTTGGAGACCGAGCACCGTCTGGCGTACTTCCGCGAAGATTTGGGCGTCAATCTGCACCATTGGCATTGGCACTTGGTCTACCCGTTTGACGCGGATCGCTCGGTCGTGGACAAAAATCGACGAGGCGAATTGTTCTATTACATGCATCAACAAATTGTCGCCAGATACAATTTCGAACGCTTTTCCAACCAGATGCGAAGAGTCGAACGATTCGTGGACTTCAACTCCCCAATTCCGGAAGGCTACTTCCCAAAACTGGACAGTTTGGTGGCAAGTCGCTCGTGGCCGGCTCGCGTGGCCAATATGCGCTTGCAAAACTTGTCAAGACAAGCTGACGAGCTGGTCGTGGACATCGACGATTTGGTGCGCTGGAGGGACCGGATCATTGATGCCATCCATTCTGGAGTCGTCCGAAACGTACGTGCCATCTAAATTTCGCAAAATAGATCTCAATTTCGTGATTCTAGGAGCGAAACCAAAACGTGGAGCTGACAGAATTCGAAGGGATAGACATTTTGGGCAACATAATCGAGTCCAGTGTTTTGTCGCTGAATCGCAACTTTTATGGGGATTTGCACAACATGGGACATTTGTTCTTCTCCTACGTGCACGATCCCGACCAACGGCATTTGGTAAGTTTAACAATTCACGCAAATTCGAGTTTAATGTGAATTTAGGAATCTTTTGGCGTGATTGGCGATTCGACGACCGCGATGCGCGATCCCATCTTCTACCGCTGGCATGCGTTCATCGACGACGTGTTCCAGAAATTCAAGTCTACGTTGCCGAGATATTCCCGGGCGCAGTTGAGCTTTTCCGGGATAACGGTCGAGAAAATCGCAGTGACCACAGAAGGCGCTCAGCCAAATTATATGCAAACGTTTTGGCAACAATCCGATGTTGATCTATCGCGCGGCATGGACTTCCAACCAAGAGGTTCGGTTTTCGTGCGCTTCACTCATTTGCAGCACAAGATCTTCAATTATACCATTAGCGTGAATAATCAGTCGGGCGCTAATAAACAAGGGACCTGTCGGATATTTTTGGCGCCCAAAGTGGACGAGCGCAATAATCCTTGGTTGTTCCGCGATCAGAAAAATATGTTTATTGAATTGGATAAGTTTAAAGTGGATTGTAAGGTTGAAGGAGATAAGTTTGCGGTTATTTATATCGATGTCTATTTTAGTAAGACAAGGAGCAAATATATTAAATCGAAGATCAACGGATTCGTCTGTGACGATTCCATTTGCTCGGACTTTCCGCGATTTGGACAGTGGGAGACCACAAGGGGGTGACGCTTTGGCCCAATTTAATTTCTGCGGTTGCGGATGGCCGCAACATATGCTAATCCCAAAAGGCACTCCTGAAGGATTGCTTTGTCAATTGTTTGTTATGATTTCGGATTATACAGAGGATCGAGTAAGGACTAATGCTCCATGATGCAAAATATATAATAAAAGTGGTTTTTTTAGGTGAACCAATCGATTGATGGCGCTTGCAATGATGCTGATAGTTATTGCGGCATCAAGGATAAGTTGTATCCTGATCGGCGTTCGATGGGATATCCGTTTGATCGACAACCCCGCAATGGAGTGGACACTTTGCAACAGTTTTTGACACCGAATATGCGCGTGCAGGATGTGGTGATTCAATTTCAAAACCGAACTTTTCGACCAAAGGAAAATCCAGTTTAATTAATTTAATATTCGTTTGCTTTGTAGGTGCATTTTCATATAGAAGCTTTTATTTTGATTAAAATATAATAATTATTTAGATATATTTTTTTTTTGTTTTATTTGTGCAAAAATAAATTTTTAAAGTTTTCAAAAAAATTAAAAAAAAATTTTTTTTTGTAAAAACCCCCTTTTTCAAAATAAATATTAAAAAAAATTAAGAATTTTTTTTTAAATTTAATTTAATTTTTTTTATTTAAAAATTTAATTTTTTATTTAATTAATTGCATTTATTCTTTTAATTAATAGTTTCATTTTTGTTAATTTCTTATTAATTTAATTTTTAATAAACAAATTTAATTATTTTAAACTAAAAGTTTTGAAAAAACTTGAAAAAATTTCGAACAAAATTTCAAAACTGACTATGATTTCTCAACTTTTTAATACGCGCACCTTTCCTACGCATGCTCCATCTAAGAGATGTCGCTCCATATGGGGGAAGTACCCAATTAGACGTCCTATTCCCTTAACAAACATTGTCTCCCGACAGACAAATAATTCTTAAGTGCTGACAAGTCGAATACGCACTATTGTACCAAAGCATGATTGTTAACTCAAAAAAAATCAGATAATCAAGCAGCTGTTCCTCCATCCTTCGGAACCAAATAAAAGATCGTTGTAAATTTTTTACGCTCGACTTCAAATTAGTTTCAAATCGAAAATACTCGTGTTTTTAATTGGAAAATTGCTTTTCGTATTTATTTGTAGTGTAGATATAATTAAATCAATTTTCCACCCCTTTTAAATGTGACTTGTATTTCCCGTTTAGCTTCTTTTACCTCACCCATTAAAAGTACGACCAGTTTTTTTTTGTGAGCATCCTGTGCATTTATGTATCGTGTTACAAAAATGCATTAAAGAAGCGACTACACTATAAAATCAATAAGTTGCATTACTGCAGTGCAATAGAACAAGAATAGAAATCCGGGAGGATTCCAAACGAAAGTTTGCTTATTCCATTATAATCAAAATCAAGTACACTTGTAGTACAAATGTCGTCGTCGTATTTGCATCTGCACCTTGCATCATCCCTTTAAAGTTAAACATATTAGCATCTCCATCCCAGCAACATGATCTAATCAAATGCACTTAAGCTCGTGTGCCAAAGGGGTGGCGCGTTTTTTTATTCCATCCCTCCTCCAATTTGCATCTATGCAACGCAAACCCCTTTTATTTTGCTAAATATAATGCAGCATCTAAACAAACGAAATAATACTCGTATACAGAATATCATTTCTCAGTTTTGTGCATTGTTTACAAAACAAAAGATGACACTGATTCAATTTCCAACTTGTCTTTTTTTTCCTTGCAAGACGAAAATCTTCTCAAAGGCAGACTTGAGACGAGAGTAATTTAATTAGTCCGACGGATTTTATTGTAAAGACGTCGCAAATGGATTCATTAGGTTTTTTTGGTTTGTCTGTACAGGCTTTAAGAACCCTCAAAAAATGCGACGTGTGAAATCAGATTACTCGATTTAGAAGGGTTGCAATTTTCACGGCCACTGCACGCAATATCCGATGACGGCAGAAATATTTATGCGGATTGGATTAGATTCCGCTCAAGTGCGGAAAATATTTTTTCCGCACTCGTATTCTTCTTATTTGCAGAAGTATGAAGGAGCATCGCGCCCCTCAACAACCACATTCATCATCAAACGATTAACATCTTCGACATTTGTTTATCTACCCCATGCCCAAATTTTTCAACCTTTTCCTTCCTCTACTGCAAATCCTCCAGCTAAATCGTTTCGCACGTGCTTGATTAACAAAAGATATCCGCCTATTAGCATTAGGGGAGCTGCAAGACATCTTTTGCCAAGTGCCACAACAAGCAAAGGTTAAAGAGCCAGTTTGGTGAGCTGCGATCGATGGAGAAGAACAAAAAAAAGCTCTCTCTAAGCAGCTGCATCCGTCCTGCATAGCAGCGCACGTGGCAACGGGATTTGCGGTGTCAAAACGCTCCCTATATGGATCAACCCCATCATATAAAGTCGGACCCTCCAACTCATTTCATTTGCGCTCCCCTCGACGATATTGTGCGATGGTGACTACCACAGCAAATTATAGCGAGCCGGCGAGCAAGATGGGAAAAAATGATAGAAACGGTAGTCAAATGTGCTTGGCATTTAAAACCTACACGCTAAAATTCAGTATTTGACTGTCAAGGCCTTGATTTAAGTCATTTTTGCTTGGTAAGTAATTTGGCGCCAAAATTACAAAAATTGGCGCATCCGCCAAAATTTAAAAAGCTGCATTTTCTTGCATTTTTGAACTAAATATTTATTTTCTCGTCACTATTTGGACTTCTATCGACAAAACCGACTCTACTTTATCAAAAAAGGTGCCAGCCTTAGTTCGAATGCATTGTCCATAACCGTTCTACGTCCGAACAACTTCCCTTTCCTGCAAACGATCGTTGCATATCAATTTTTTCGCATAATAATGCATTAGCTCGAGGCTTATTAATTGGTGCCAGCTCTGACTTGGTCCACATTGTGTGAATGAAGTTAGTTGTTGATGGCTTTGTATTCTTATTCCTCACCATCAAATGTGCGTGCAAGTCGATGGCGCAGCCAATTCAAAGCCATCGAGCGGGTTTTGAATGAAGGGCTGCATGCGCAACGATTTCAAATCCAGTGTTTGTCGTGGTCCAAACTAGGATAGTGTTCGTTTTTTCAATTATCCGGTCTGCACGTGCATTATTTTGCTGGAGCGTTTTCGGTTTTGTTTTTTGTTTTTTTCGGTGCGTTTTGCCTAGTTTTGAGTTTATTTTTTGGGATTTGGCAGCGGCAGCTGTGAGACAAAAGGTAAGAAGATGCTGATGACCTAGTACAATAATATTGACATCGGAGCGCGCAGTTTTGCGAGCTCCATGTTTATATGTAGATCGCGGAGCAGCAGGTTTTTCGGCAAAAAAAAATTTATAATAAATAAATTAGTAAATAAATAAATAATTAAATATCCGAGAAAATCTCATAAAGCTCCCATAGAAAAAATCTGCAAAAGCTTCCTCGAACATAATTTTTCTAAGACCCCCCCAAAAAAAATGGATTAACAGATTTTTCGTCACGTTCGACCAGAGAAAGTCTTTGTAAGACTCAAAATCTACAAGAACCTCAATAATTATTACGAGCTTTGAACAATACGGTTTTTATTATCCTTTTGACGCCCTGCAGCTTTTTGCAAATTTTCAGGATTAAACGAAATTTTTTTCATATATTTTCCCAGTACAGGTAAGAAAATAATGCACTTGCTTTGAATTAAATATCTACCTGACTATCGGATAAATATTTTATTGCACAAAGCACGACAAAAGCTGTTTATTTTCGATCGGCCCGTAAACCAACAATCTCTTAAGTGCAAATACTAATAAAACTATTGTCTTTGGAATATCGCGATGTTTATTTCAATGGAATATAAAAATAAACAGTATAAACCGAGTCCATTCGAATTCAAAATAAATACCTACGATATTTTATTTTATTATTTTGAAGGCTTTCAATTTGATCGACTGAATTAAAAAATCGCAAATTATTCACAGACCCGTAATTTCCGACAATGTTAATCATCGTCAAGCTCAATTAGCCATTATCAATGGTCTGTATCGGTACAGGATGTTTACACTGTCTTCTACACATGGTAAAATTCAAATGTTTGCACTGATGTTTATTGGCACAATTTCGATGTCGAACATTAATTAGTCTGTCGTCAAACGCGACTTTTTACCGCCTCGAATAAAATTAAACATTACTTTTTAATTAAACCTCACTAATAAAGGCTTTCAATGTTTTCATTAGTTTAGTTTGGAGCTTTTTCGCTAAAAGACGACTGATTTTATGTTGTCCATAATCGAAAAACGTACTGTAAATGTTTATGTAATTAAAAGTAAATTTATCAGCGTGTCTGTGTTTATTTAAAAAATATAAAAGCATCAAATGTATTCTTCGTTCGCTTTTGTGACGGCTTGTAAACTAAATTTATTTTTGAAAGGGATGTTTAAGCGGCGCTATTTATTGGTTTATTGTTGCAAATCAAGGGTGCTAAAGCGCAAACTTATAGTGAAACCTATTCTGTTCTGACCTGTGGGCTCACAGCTGATTGCGCCTGCGCCAAATCAATTGAAGGCCATGTAAAATTTTGACTAGTAGCGTAGAATATCTTCGAAGCAGCAGCGACACGCCAATACAAAAATAAAAGATTATATTCATACGACGGCACTGAACAACAACAAGACGAAAGACATACGTGCATGTAACTTCTTTGTCATTCACATTGATTGTATTCATAAAATCTGGGAAGTCATGTTGCAGCGCTGGCAGACGTACGTTCCTGTTCTTGTTAGTATATACTGTAATGCGCTGGCACAGCGTAGCAATAAAAAAGTACGTCTAGCGCATTCGATACCACAGGTCAGAATGTAATCGACTTGACTTTAAGTTTTTTTTATGCGCGCGAATAGACAATTGAACGTTTGACGGAGAATATTTAGCTTGTTTATAATCCGGTATACTAAAAAAATGCTTTAAATTAATAATATTTTGTTTTTTAATTTTATAAATTTTAAAAACCTTTCTAAGAACCCGAAAAAAAATATAAACATTCTTTAATACGTAAAGTATTTGAATAAAGCTCGGCATAAGCTTGTTGCATCGAGTATAAAAATTGAGGTAAAATAATATTTTTCCGAAGATTTCTCCGAGGATTTCTCGATGCTTTACAAAGCTGTATATTCAGGACCAAAATAAAAAAAATTGTCATTGAAATTAAACTCTACAATATCAAATATTGAAGCTTTGTACGAAATAAATCGCATTCAATCAAATTTTGTACACAAATGAAAGAAAGCTTTTCAAATAAGGTACAGGTAAAATCATGGCACAATAGGCCATGTAGTGTATTATTGAAAAAAAAAAAAATTGAATGAGGGGTGCGCTTTTTTGGAACAGCTGCTGCTGCATAAAGTTGCATTGTGCTTTTATGTAAATTATTCGCGCCATTTCATTTTATATAAAATTTTATTTTAATATTTATTTCGTTTTTTAATTATAAAGCTTTCACGTCGCCCCGAGCTTTAAAAAATAATCTAATTCGAGCATGTTAAATTAAACACACAAATATTATCCTTATTTTAAATATATAAATATTTATTTCCCATAAATTTATATTAAAAAAATGTTTCCGTAAACTAAACATTCACACATCGTACAATATTGACAATAAAACCGAATAGGCGACATTAAACATACCAGCAGGACGATGTAATATAAAGCAAACATCCTTTGTTGTATCAAAACCAAAGAGCAATGCTGCAGTTATGCATTGCATTAATATCTGAAAGGGAAGTTCGTTCGTCTACTATCCCAGCAGTTGCAGTTACCCTTAAATACACACAGAGAAAGATATCCTGCTGCCGGTTTTCCCACGAACCGCCACGCGACATTGTTAACACGCACCACCCCCCGTCAGAGGGCAGCAATGTGCCGAGCGGAGAATTTCCGATAAACCGCAAATATTTCATTATATTATTGAACAGCAGATAATTGATGATACAACTATAATTACTATCGCTATTCGGGGTGTCAAAAGCTTGAGGGGGTGCTTTTGATCTATAAGTGTAGGTAAAACAATGGAAATTGGGGTGATAAATTTAGAGGTGAAGAAGAAGGGGTTTTTTTTGAATTTTTTAAAAATTATTTAAACAAAAAATTAAATATTTTTTTAAATAAAAATTATTTTAAGTCTAAATTTAAATAATTGGCGCCTTTTTTAATTTTTTGAATAAATCTACTTTATATTGAGTGTGAATTAAAACCAAAAAAAAAAAAAAAAACCGTCCAATTATTATCTCATTTCACTTTCCACCTGCTTGTTTAACACCATCATCGTTTTGGTGGTCCAATTTTGGCATCTGTTATGGATCGTCTAGCCATGTTTATATCACATGTGGTCACGTTATGTCGCTCTGAATTTTTTCATAATCATAACACATATCATTGAATAGGATTTCACCCTTTTTTTCTTCTTAATTAAATTTGTGAGAAAGATGTTTGCAAAAAGCGGTTTTTTGCGTGCTGTGGTGACGCAATTAATATTCATTACGTGGGACGGTCTTAGGTGAAAATTGAACCTTTTTAAAAATCTGCATAATCGAACGGATTAGTGAGAAAAAAATCAACACTTTGGTTTTAGGCTGCTGGAAGTTGAAATATTTTTTAAAATTAAAATAATTCAAAATAAGCCAATTTTTGGAATTTTGAAAAACATTGCAACAATTTGCTAAGTTATTAAAAAGATTTATCCGAAAAAAAATAGAAAACAAAAAAATCAACTTTTTTCAAAACTAAACATGATTTTTCTAAATTAAACTTTCGTCTAATGGACTAAAATTTGCTAAGCCCTTTCACATTTAGAGTGTAGTTATACAATATTCATTTAAAGGCGTTGAAATGTATGCCAAACCCAAATCAAGGACCTAAAACTTCCCTAAGTTTCCCAAAAAGTAATGCTACTTTCCACGCCTAATTTCAGCAATTTAATTATTTCCCATTGTAACCGAAAAAACGTACTAGTATAATGTACTGCGATAGAATACATAACGAAACAACACAAATATAAAATGAGCCAAGTGGAAGATTAAAATCAACAAAAACAGAGCGAAATCTAATTAAATTTCATCTCGTAAGGATTGCGTTCAGTTGTTGCTGAATTAGCTGCAAGACACAAAATCGTCGAGTGGTGTAGTATGAATTGCGCCCCGAAGAGAAAGGCCCTACTATATTAATTCATTTGTTAAAATTGAAACAAATATTGACACTACGCAAAACGCCGAGTTTCATTCAGCTTATGACAGAATTTGTTAACAAACGTGGTTGATATTGCGCTAATATTAAAAGTCAACCGAAAGAACGGTGTGCGAGCGTAGCAGCACTATGATTTACTTGAGAGAGACAAGGACGCATGTTGCGCCCTTCCCCAGCGCGGCCTGGAAGGGGTAGCTCTTGTCCTTGTCGCTCTCACGTAAAACATAGCGCTGCTATATTCGCACTCATTAATTTCGCTTAAAAAGGAGCAAAAAAAATGTTGATTGGTAATTTTTCAAACGTCGAAAAGCCAATGATTGGTAATTACTGGGCTGTGAACTGCATAGGGGCAAATATATCGAAAAAAATCCGTCTTTAATTAATTTGTTCTCATGGTACGTCGAAGTCATATGGCGGCAATAATTTTCTTCGCTTGTTTCACCACAGTTTACATTACATCAAATGACACGTTAGACGAGCCAAAACACATTTCGTTTTTTTAGATTAACTGTTGTCGTAAAGCCCTTTTAATAAATATAACGGGCGCGGTATTAACGAGCTAATTATATGTAATTTATTGAATTAGCTCGGGTTTATATTACCAATTACTTGTAATTCTATTAAAAGCTGATGGGATATAAAGGCCAAAAGCCCTGTATTGGATCCGTAGACTTTTGTAGTCTCCAGGGAGGAACATGAATTTTTGTTTACCGAAATTTCAGTTCTAGATCTAAAAACGGAAATCATAAATTTCGACGATCATGAAGGGTTGGATACTAAGAGGGCTAATTTATATTAAAATATATGCACCACGTAAAATAGGTCTATTAAAAAGGGCCAATTAAATTAACATAATTAACGCATCTTGATACGCATACACTTTCATAATATTTGTCGCTATTAATCACAGTTAATTAATTATATGTGAGGTTTATTCAGAAATTTTTGAATAATGCATAAAATTTTAGAATTTTTGAATCGCCTTCGAAATTTAATTGAGCGCGCCAAACCAAAAAACGCGCATCATCCGATTAAAACCCGAAAAAATATGAAATGCAAATAACAAATAAAATAAAGTAGCGACGCTAATATTTGGACTGGACTGAAAAAATTCGCTCACATTATACATAATGAAAACAAATGCGGGGGCGCAATCGTTTCATTTTCATTACGAAAGCTCCTCATCTCTCGCTTATCATTTCAAGCTTGAAAAAATACAAAAACCGCTTGCTACATGATTCTTCATTAACCGGACTAAAATAATGAAATAAAGCCTAAACACCCCTTTTAGCAAGCATACATCCGGAATGGTGTAAAGTGTTCCGGTCTGGCCGCGATGACTTTACGTCTACCAGACCATGGATGGAGAAGACATGAAGAAATACTATTGACCTAGTGAATTATAAAGCATCCGTCTTCGGATTTTATTACCGCACCGCAAATAGTTTCGACAAAAACTTCGAACGCGAAATGATAAATGGATAATGGAGTAGTTATTCGGCTGATAAGCGCTCGCTCTTCCATCGTACAAGACACGTATGCCTTTCTTGAAATCAAATCATATTTCTCGAAATAAATTGCTTTTTTTGTTCGGGGTTAAGCTGCACACAAAACAAGCAAGAACAAGCGAAAGCGATTAGCCCCAGGGGTGTAACAAGATTAGAACAGCGTCTAATAATGCCACCTATGAATTAATGTGTCGGATAAAGCACCTTGGAAAAATGTACCGCTGGGAAAGTGCTTTAATAAATTTGTATACCGATCGACAACTGAGAAGCGTGGCGCTTTTCCCCCACCGGGTCAACTAAGCCCCGCCTCTCTCACAGTCGATTAACGGGCTATGTACCGCTTCTCACTTGTCGACCTGTATCATAATGACTGTAATTTTCTGTTGGGACAAATCAGAAAAAAATTATTAGAATACATTAAACACTTTTGGCTTATCTACCGGAATTTCTGGTCGATAATAACCTTTGTCCAAAAGCCGATCGGCTAAGCGATTAGAGATGCATCGAAATGATAGTCGATTACCTAAACGTACAGTAATTAAGGTAATTTGTGCACCACGCGCGTCAGGAAATTTGTGACCAACTATTCTTCAGCCAGTCTAATTGCCATGTTCAAAATAATTGGACAATAACGTGCAGACGTGTAGTCCGAAGGGCCAGATGAATAAATGATGCATCCGATGTGTGTTACTTGTAATCTACATGCATCATCATCCCTTAGGATATGCATCAGACATTGCCACAAACACGAATCGCTCAAAGGATTTTTTATAATTATAAGCAAGATGAATTTATTTATTTGTATGACGTGCAAGAGTGCATCATCGTTATTTTCTGTCAGGTCAATAATTTTTCTAGCAAAGTTTAAAGCTATCTGGGCAAAAAGGACGTATAATTTACAAAAACGCCACACCAACAAATTAACTCAATTTGTCTTCTAGTGGGTGGAAGTCGCCTTTTTTGTCCTATCGGATGTATCTGCAATTTTTAACTATAAATTCTCTCCCTTGCAACTTTATTGTACTCTTCCGTAGAGTTGGAAATAATAACATTAAAAATAATTATTTTATTTCATATAGTGGTAAGCGAGCACAAGATTGACCCTTTTCTATTCCATACAGCAAATATTGGAAATTGAACCGGGCATTCATTGAATAAATATTTACATTTATACATCGAAAAAATCACTTTTCCCACAAGCCTCCAGTTTCGTTCTATGTAGATATTTTTCCGAAAACGAATCGGTTCTAATATCACAACAAAGTTGATTAAACCGCACGTATCAAGCGACATGGATTAAATGAAGGCTACTTAGCGCTCGACTTAGCACTAAAGCGCTAAAATTAATGCGTTAGGATGAGTGGATTTGAAAATTTGGGTCTTAGTTTTGCAGCAAAATAACAAAATTATTTATTCTGCGAAAGAAATATTTTTAAAACTTAATTTTTAAATAATTTAGCAAAAATTTATTTTTAAAAAAAAGCGATTTTTTGCTTTAATTTTAAAACTACCAAGAAAATCGTGTTTTAAAAATTAGTTTCTGGTTTTGGCAGCCAAATAACACAAGTATTTAATGGTATTGTGAAAGAAAAATATTTTTTTAATTATTTAACGGAAGTTCTTCCTTAAAAAACGCATCATTTTTTTTAAAAAAAATTCATAGCTAATTTACATTATTTTTTCTAGTGATTTTGGATGTCACTTTTGCATTCTGATAAATGTTGAAGTATATGGCTTTTATTTGGCTGAAAAAAGCGTGGTCGGTTTTCAAATTGGACATATAAATGTCGTAACGCGCTTTTAAAAACGCTAAAAGATTTATTAGCCACATTTAAAGCGGGATTATTGATAGCGCTCTAACGACGTGTTTAATCACAAAAATTGCATTAATTGACTGCAAAAGAGCCAATCCCACTGGATTAGCACAATATTTATTACATTAGTCGCGCGTTTTTAATTTCGCGCTGAAAATTAAAAACCGACAAATTTATCTGTACAGTTTTTGATTTATATTATTAATATAAATTTCGATTCGGTTTATCTTAATATGGCGATAATATTTTCATTAAAATCTGTCGATAGTAATAATAATTTAAAAAAAAATGACAAACAATTTTGTTGATGCAGCTGAAATATTTTAATAACAAAATAAATAAATATTCACACATGCATATGCCACGTTTATTATTCCAAACGAAATTAGTCTCGAAATTTTTATCAATATAATGACAGACACGGGTCTGTTCACTATCAACAATTATGAAACAAACAAAACGAAAAAAAATACTACTTTCATTAAAATGAAATCTTTTATGCTCGGAGATTAAAAAGTGAATAAAGTTTTCCAAACGAGAAATCAAAAAAGCCTTCAATTTCTCCGGCCGCTTGCAACTATGGTAATAATTGCTTTTCTTCGTCGAGTAAAATATCTTTACTGCTTAATGACTTCTATCGTTAAAATTTTTTACATTTAAAATTAAGTCAAATAAATAATTGGGGTAAAGCTTAACGATCAAGGTAAATTATCGTGTGAACCAGATGTATAGAGAATTCAAATTAGCGTTTCGCGCCTTGTAAGAAGCGCCAACGCGGACAAATATTTAACTACTATCAAATTATTATTGTTACAAATATTTCAATATAAAAATTAATGAATAGTAGATGTTGACGAGCTTTCAGAGCTTTCACAGTAAATTATTGAGTGGACTCCCAAAAAGAGCGTCAAGCTCCAGTTACCTATTGATGATTATTATATTGACATTTTCGGAAAGTGGGTGTCAGAATGGGAATAATAGAGCATCTTTACAACACAATACTTTTCTTTGTCCGTTATGGAAGACATTAATAAAATTGTTATGACGAAGAAACTTTCGGCCCGAATATTTATTACACTTTTTCTAGCGCTAAAGTTTACGGAAATAAATCATAAACTATAGGTAAACATGTGTTTTGGGCAAGTTTTGAATCTATTAATTAATTTTTTGCTATGGAAATAAATCACGTGCGTCATAGTACGTACAGCTACACGAAAACGCTTTAAATTAATGAAAAATTTATCTGATTACTAAGGAGAAAAAATGTTTGTATCGGTGCATGGAGCGTTTTAAATTTAGTGCAACGAGACAGTTGAGAATGATGCATCTAATAAATATTATGGCTTAATCAAATAACGAATTTAAATTACAAATTATGGTACGTAGCATGACTAAAGAATATTACTACTGCTTAAAATTCAATTTCAATTAAATAAAGCAATTTATGAACGTATTTTTCTCGCAAAGAGACAAGTTACAAATTGATACAATTAATAACGCATTCATAAATATTCAACTCTACATTATATTGAGATAATCGTACATATTGTGCGATATAATTCATATCCAGTGCGATGTCAACTCATCATTTCGCAGCTTTCCAGATAATTAACGAACGAATAAGGCGTTTATATGATGATGACATTTATTATAAACACAGCATCCCATCAAACGGGCCTTTTATTCCTCGACTGGGAAATTTATCACCATTATTGCTAAGCGATAAAATACAAATCAAACCCAGTTTGATTAAAATGCTGCTGACTGGTGCAGTGTGTGTTTGATCTCGAATGCGTCTTATAGCAACAAAATAAATCATTTGAACGCCAGTTTGCATTAATGAGACTGCGGCACGAGATTTTACAATAACAAATCAATTAATCGATAAGGATGAAAATTTAACACGATTTATCAATCGAGGAGAAAGCTGGATTGCAATCAAAGTCGTTTGGTCAGGATGAAAAATGTTGGTATTGGCTTAAATATTTGGGTTTTGTATTTGCGCTGCGAATCAATAATTTTCGTTTGGAGGAAACTGTTCAAGAAAAATATGAAACAAATTTTTTTGAGGGTAGTTTTATTTTTTTTGTGGTAGATGAATATATGCGCAATATTTTGAAACCAAAATATTCAAAAAATTGTGGTTATTTTTGTGCAAAAGCTCACGCGGAGCTTTTGCGCTCAACAACTAGGAAATATCGCACCGCGTAACATTTTGCCGTATCGCATTTAAATTAGTTTTAAAAAATAGTTTGCCTTTAAATTATAGTAACAAATTGTCTGCACAATATTTAGAGACAAAAATATTTAAAAATATTTACTTATTTTAAGGCAAAAGCTTATGCGGAGCTTTTGCGCTCAACAACTAGGAAATAGCGCACCGCCTAACATTTTGCCGTAGCGCATTTAAATTATTTTTTAAAAACTCATTGTATTTAAATTATAGTAACAAATTGTATGCACAATATTTAGAGACAAAAATTTCCAAAAAAAATTACATATTTTAAGGCAAAAGCTCCTGCTGAGCTTTTGCGCGCAAACAACTACGAACTAGCGCTCCCTTAAATTTCTATTATTACTTCTAAAATTTTTCTATTTTCTTTCAAAGAATGTAAACAGTTAAAGCCATTGGCAGAAATAAAAGGCGATAATATTTTTCTAACATCGACTTGAAGCTAAATTCTACGTGATGTGAAAGATTTACCGATGTAAATACCCCTTAATGAACCCCGGCTTTCATGCAGCTATTTAACCATGTGTTAATTTCCATTTAAATTGCTTAATTAGGTGCTCAAAAAAAATATAGTACTAGGATTAAGTTATAAAACCAGGGACTAAAGTGAATTGCAACTTGTAAGCCTTATAGTAGGAGTTTTATTTTTTTCCCTTGCTGGGGGATGGCATCAAAGAAGTGGACTTTTTTTTATTATATGCCATTTCCGCGCCTGTTCTGCCTTTATGCGGTAGAGGAGCAATTTATCATGTAAATCTTATTTTGAATGTAGCGAAATTGAGAGAAAAAGATAGAAAAGCTGAAAGAGAATCCCTATAATCATTAAATAAATCGAGGAAATGTCGTCATCATATAAAATGAACCGGGGTCCAGAGCTTTCGGCCGCATACTATTAAAAAGAGGTAATCTTACGCCCTTTTGACCTGCACATTTTCCTTTGACCCTTTAGCGGTGCGGTCTTAAAGGAAAATTGAATATGGTCTCATAACATTTCGCTAACTTAATAATCTCGATCGGAATTTAAATAAAAAGCTCAATTTTCTGCACAAACTCTAGCGAATAAATAATTAATAACTATTATGGAAGGGTAAAATGATTTCCCGCCTAAATTATTCATATAGAATTATAAGCGCTAAAATTTCAATTAGGGCAAAGTATTGCTTTGCCGAGATTTCGTCCGATCGTTAATAAGAATTGCGCAAAGTGTCCGTTAAGCTTAACAAATTCTTTCTAATAATATTACGAATCCGGACGAAAAAAAAAAGCCTGATGGACTATTTGTACAGCTTACTAAATAATTAATTAACAGAAATCTGGCACAGTTAATTCGATGATGATGAATTGCTACAAAGGTGACGAGTAGACGAAAGCAAGATTTAATTATAGTATTAATTATGCAACAGTTAATTTTCTTTGCCACTTTAGTCGACGTTGAAGTGAGCGAATGCGAACGCGCGCAAATATTTGATAACGTTCACTATTTTATGTTAGTTGAATTACATATAGTTTCAAGTTGGTTAATTTTAATCTAATAATTATTTTAATTGCTTAGAAGTGCGTTACATGAAGCGTTAAGCGGCTGGCGTTCGCGGCAGGCGTTAAGCGGCTGGCGCGCGCGGCGAGCGCCAACGTTAAAACGTTAATTTGATTGCACTTTATTTTAAGCACCAAAACAAATCGAAATTAAATTTTTTTGCAAACTTTTTTGCCTTCCATCGAACTTATCAACAATAAAACGCCTTTTTTGTGCTATAGAAATGGAACGGAAAAAATCTATTCGACAAGAATGGAATCATCGGAAAAGAAATTTACTTAGTCGCTTTAGCGTTTTGTATCTGACAATCTGTTTTCTCAGCGCCAACAATTTTTTTCTCCTGCTACATTAATTAATTTCCTCGCGTATTAAACCACAAGTACATTACATATTAATTTATAGTGAATATTGTTGTGCATACAAACAGACTAGTCTGTTTAAGACATTATCTATCATGTTATCACAATTAACGCCGCATTGAAGATTAATTTTTTTTTGAGCGTCAATAATAATAATAATAATTCATGGTGTGCATATTTAGTTGATGGGAAAATACGGAATTGTTGCCCGGAAACCGCTTCACAAAATCCGGAAGTCAGGTACGGGAGAGACCTCATGGCTCTTTGGTGGTGTGAATACTGGCCTGTCCAGCAATGTAATTGTTGCACCAACATAACGTATAAATTAAATACAAATTAACGCATCCGCTGTTCGGAAATCGCTCGTTCATTTAGCAGTTAATCAATCCGAATCAATTTTTATTTATCCGATTTTTTTATTGTAGTAAATTTATGTATTCAAAAAGCTCTAAATTTTTATAAGGCAATTGAAGGGTAGTAGAGAAAATTCCGCTCCCGTTTTACGATGGCGTAATGATGAAAAAAATCATACACCCTTAGAGAATTGTGAATAAAAATAGAATCAAAAAAGATGATTACGAGGATAAGAAAATCCTGTAGCTGGAAAATCTACATAAAAATAATAGTTTGGCGAAGCATTCCGCGCGTTGGCGGAAAGAAAACTGACATGAAATGCAGTTTTCCTTATACTTAAACAGGTAATCCGGAAGTCGTGATACGTGATTTTGCATGAGATTGAAACAACAGCAACAAATACCTTATTACTACTACTATATACACACTGTCAGTACTAATATTCATGAATATATTATTTAGATGTGCTTCAATGCATAAGTTATGAGAAGTGGTTGGAACAGCGAAATAATTGTAGCTTGATGGAGGTCTTCAAAAATTTAATAAATAAACAAATTTCCTATTTATATTTAATACATTTGCCTTTTAAATATTTTTTTAAATTAAAAATTGTATTTATTACGTCACCTCAACGGCTAGCGTGCGCGGCAAGCGCTTGGCGGAAGGCGGACGCGGCAAGCGCTTGGCGGAAGGCGGAAGCGACAAGTGCCGTTTAATATATATTTGAAGACTCAATATCTTTTTCCTTGAATATCTTTTTTAAAAATCGAGATTTTGTCCTCATTTTTGGCACCTGGCCCAATTTATCATTTATTTATTTGGATATGCAATGAATTTTTAATGCAATGCAATAATTTTACAAAATTTATTCTAATGGATTCGTTATGTTTATTACGCGTTGTTTTAATGCCATCATTAAACACAAAACTAATAAACAAAATGCAATAAATTTATAAACAGTCCAGCGCATAAAAAAGGTGGACAAATGATTTAGTGGTCAATGTAATGCTTAATGCATAAAATAATATATTTTATTTAGTGGATAATAAATTGGTAATCAACTCGAAAATTTACTAGTAGTTCCTATTCTGTTCTGACCTGTGGGCTCTCAGCTGATTGCGCCTGCGCCAAATCAATTGAAGGCCATCATGTAAAATTTTTACCAGTAGCGTAGAATATCTTCCAAGCAGCAGCGACACGCCAATATAAAAATAAAAGATTATATTCATACGACGGCACTGAACGACAACAAGACGAAGACATACGTGCATGTAACTTCTTTGTCAGTCACATTGATTGTATTCATAAAATCTGGGAAGTTATGTCGCAGCGCTGGCAGACGTACGTTCCTGTTATTGTTCGCATATACTGTAATGCGCTGGCACAGCGTAGCAATAAATAAGTACGGCTAGCGCATTCGATACAACAGGTCAGAACGTAGTCGACGTGAAATATCTGCGATATTATTTTTTAACAATAGGTTAAATTTATGTAATGTCGTTGGCAAGAGGTGTACATTATCCTGTTTTGTAAGGAATCCTTCCTTATACACACACAGTGTAAATAGTCTCGTTGTAAGCACGGCACGAACACAATGGAACAATATGAAAGCAACGTCTCCACTTTTATTTCCATATCTTTTATATGCTGACAACTTAATAATAACATTACATTTTCCCGCATTATCTTTTTAATTGGAACTGCTAGAGATGGCGATTAATAAATTTGTTTATAAAATGTTTAATTAAATTCGCCGAAAAGCAGATGAAAAATCGTCCGAAATAATCTCTAATCTTTCAATTATTTTATGTAAATATTTGCTGCTCGAAAGTTAGCTTACTAAAGGTATTTGAAAAACCGAAGAAATGCAATCATCTTGAAACTGTGTAAATATTGAAACAATTTTTATAAAATTATTTTTAAAAATGCGGGCTCTTATGCATGCAAAAAGCGCGCCAACTAAATTACGATATTAATGGCCATAATTTCGGATATTTTTATTACACTTATAAAGCGTCTTTAATAGCGCTATTTAAGTTTTAAATTACATGCTGATGAAGACCTTAAAATATCGCACCAAGCATGAACAATTTATTCTATTAGCGCTGCAAACTTTCCTATCCAAAATACTTAATTGCAAATATTTCTTGCAGGACACCAAGATGCGCCTCCTGCTCTGGCTCCTCGTCTTCGTCACCGTCTACGACGCGAACTCGCTGACCTGCCGCTTGAGTTGCTCCTGCAGCCTGGACGCCAAAGGCCGCCACACCGTCCTCTGCAAGGAAGGCGGCATCGTCGGCCCGCTGGACTTCACCAACATCAGCCTCGACACCGAGGTGCTAAAAATCACAGCCCCCGACGACAATATGAACTCTTTGACGATCGGTCCATTCACCAGCTACAAGAAGCTGGAAGAGATCCACATCACGCGTTCCAACATCCCCGAATTGGGGCAGTATTTCTTCTACGGCCTGCACAAGCTGGACATTTTAAATCTGTCCCAAAATAATATCACACAGCCTCTGGATCGCAATTTTCGCGGGTTGTCCAAACTGAAGGAGTTGTATCTCGACGATAATCGCATCTACAGTTTGCCGAGCGGCACCTTTCGCGATCTACGCGAATTGAAATTGCTGTCGATCCAGCGCAATCGCATCAGCACATTGGTGACTCGCAGCTTTTTGGAAATTGGCAAATTAAAAGTTCTAAAACTGAGCGGCAATAACTTGCAGCAACTCAATCCGGAAGTTTTCAAAGACGTACAGGTAATTAGCACTTTATAAACTTAGCGAGATATTTGCATAATTTAAACCGTATTTAATTCAAATATAAATACGAACTCTTGCAAGATTGGATTTTGATAAACAGAAAGCGCGATTTGAATTAGATTAGGAAAATAATAATAATATAAATTCGATCCTGCAGGAATTGCGACTGCTGGAATGTCGCGGTTGTGCCTTGAAAGAACTGAACAACGACATTTACCATCTCTTGCCGCATCTGAACCATTTGGATCTTGGCGCCAACGAAATCAAATCAATTACACCAGACGAATTAAAAGACTTGTCGAGTCTGAAAACGCTTAGACTCGACGCGAACCAATTAACTGCCATCAAAAGATCAACGTTTACACATTTGTCCTTCCTGAAGAAACTAGACTTAAGTCACAACGAAATCACCAAGCTATCCAAAGACGCGTTCGCCGATTTGACCAACTTAACGGAACTGGACTTGAGCAATAATCATCTCGAGAGCATCGACAACGATATTTGGGAACCAATCAAGTACAATCTGCAAATTTTGACTTTGAGCGGGAACCATCTGAAAGCCAACGCGTTCGAAAGTATTTCCTCCCTTGAATTAGTGGAGCTGCGCTTAAGAGATTGCGGGATAGCCAATTTGCAATTTTTGCCGCCAACTTTGAACATCCTCGACTTATCCAACAATCATTTGTCTTCGCTGTCCAACGCGGATCTCCTCCCGGAAAAGCTCACGGAGCTCGACATCTCGCAGAACCTCTTCCGCGGCATCGACGAGGAATCGCTCGAACGCATCAACACGGTGCTAGTTTTGAAGCTGGAGAAGAACCCGTGGTCCTGCGACTTGTGCCACATCGTCCCGTTGCTGAACCGCGTCAACATCAGCCACATTTTCCACGATATCATTTGCGCCAAGCCGTATACGGTCCACGGGAAGAAGCTGGGCAAGATTCGGAAAAGCGAGCTGACCTGGTGCACCGGCTCCAGCTACAACACCGCCAGCGATGCGAATTTCTTCCTGATTGGAGAAGACGGCAAAGTCGGGATAGTCGCAGCTGGAATGTCCGTTTGCTTATTGCTGTTAACCATCCTGGCGATTATTGGCGCGCTTTTGTACTCTCGCAGACACGCAGCTCGCTATTACACCCACGAGGACAAGCTGGCCGTCGAAGGCGAGTCAATCTTCGAGAATCATAGTCCGTTATTCTGCGATGGCGAGTTGAGTTTCAAATTCCCGCTGGAGCCGGGCGAAAAGCGTTTATCCATTTCGACGATAGACGAGATAAAAAAAGAACACGCAATCACCAATGGGACCTAAAAAGGTCCGGGGATGGTGTGAATAAAATTGAAAAACAGTATTGACATAGTGCGCTGGGGAGATCCTGGTGAAATGAGATTTCAATCAGTTGTTTCTTAAAAGACGGCTTTTGTTTATAGTGTAGGGTTGATCTTGTTTAGCACTGCTTCCAACCAGAAAGACATCAGTGCATTAAGATTCGACGATAATTTTATTATACATATTCTTTCTTGTTGTGAGATAGTTTTTTTGCATTTAAAAGTCGTTGGAATGCCCTATAGTTAAGTGCCAATTAAAATTTGTAAATATAATAGTCTTCCGGAGTTTTATTGAGTATTTAAATAATTTTTCGATGTTTAAATGTTAAAATACAGGCGGTTTCACAATCATCGGAACGGTTGATTTGCGGGCAAATATGCTGCGCGACACGCAACCCGTGCGAGAATACATGCGCAGAACTATAGTAATAGTGCAGAACCACCATTCTACTAATTGTAAGTCCTTGTAAGATAAAAAACGCAAAATTTCTTGTTTACAAAATAGAAAATAAGTAAAAAAATCACGCGCCTAATTTAAATACTCAATACGTACAATGATTGATGGAAAATGAACTGCAGCTCCCCAATCAGATAAGGCTTAATTATGTAAATTGATTCTACGATAAAAATAAATGTGCATATTTTCAGCTTGTATGTAAAATTTGTATATGTACTTAAAGTACTTGAAAATTAAATTCTATAACATTAAGTTCTCTCTTATACTGTGTGATTTTACTATTGTAAGGTATATTAATTAATTTTTGTAATTTGATATAAAATCGTAATCTACAAGTATAATATTTATAAAATAACTTTATTGTATATAATTATATGTAAAATTGTTGAATATAAAATTTAATGTTTGCCGTTTTTTATTTCGTCAAATTAAGCAGCTTATTACGTTTCATCTAATTAATTAATAAAATAAAAAGTACGCGCATCATTAATAAATTATCAAAGCACTTTTTTGTTTTCCTTTTGTATTCGTTTTCCTTCCAACCAATTAATTTGATTGCAATTTTTAATTAATTTCTCTGTGCAAATTCAATTATAGGAACGTTAATTATTGTACTTAATTACAAAACACACTTAGAAATATTTTTTTTTCCGCAATGTAACAAATTCATAAATTCGCTGTCTTACAACTGTCATAATTAAACTAATAAAAGGCGATCTCGTTTGGTCCATTTTCTACGAACTGTAAACTAAGAGAGAAATGAAGAGAAGACGTGAAGGAAGTATTACCACTCGAAAAATTTACATGATGAGATAAAAGTAATTTAATCATACGCTTTTGCAACCGCGTACTGATATATAAGAAGAACTTCATTCAATTACAGTTTCATTTCGATATTATTTCTCAAAAAGCTTATGTATAGTATGTGTGTGTGTATATGATTCGAGCTTTTCCATACTTTTTTTTTCCATCCCCTTTTTGCAAAATCGATTCGGGATATTGAGCTCAGAGCGCAACGTATTGCAGCAAAAAGTAAAATAAATTAATTGAATTGAATGTACCATAGAGAAGTAACGAAACGAACCAATTTAATAACAAACGGCATACTTTTGACCTACTAGAGAGCGGATAAACTTACATTTTTAGCGAACAAAAATTTAACATAAATTAAAATACCAAAATACTTCGTAAGAAGGTAAAAAAGTTTTTTTCAAAATTAACAAGAAATTTATCTCTAAAAAAATATTGTGGGCTCCTAGCCGACCCGAAATAACTCCTATAGACCAAAATTAGAGTCAGTTTCCGGACTGCAGAAAAAAATACCAAACTTCCTTAAAAACTACCCCAAAAAACATTGATAAGTCCAAAATAAAGTTGCATCTTTTTTTAACTTTAGTTCTAGAATTTTTGTAATTTTTTTGGGAACTAGTAGCGTAATGAAATTTTCCATATGCCCAGTAAATAATATTTCTAACTGAAACGTAGCATTTTGCATTAAATTATAGATTTCCAGAAACGTCTTATCCCATTTAATATGAAACCGAATGCTCCTGACCAGACCCTTGATAAATTGCAAGCAGCATCAGATTTTAATAAAACATTCTTTGCATCTTACTACAATAATCTTTAATACTATCAGTCAGAAGATGAAAAATTGCCCAAAAAGTCGCCTACAAAAAAAATCTACCCATTTTTGTGGAAGTGCGCTACAATTTCCACCGACTGTCAACCAAGCCTATATAAATCTTTTTTGTTTAATTGGAGTCCTTGTTAATTTCATTTAACACTTCCACCGAGCTTTAAAATACTGTGTAGCTGAAAAAGATTTATCATTCTCTCTGTGATTGTTTCTCAGTTGTATTGTTTATTATAACGCAACCGAACTACTTTGTTCCACTTTGAATTAAAACGCGGCGGCCCGAATTAAAAAAACCGGGACGATTTATAATTGGTAGATGTAGCTCGAATTTAATTTACCTTTCCGAAATTCAGTTTATCTGCTGGCATTTCGAAACGATTTGATTTCGCGTCTTAAAATAGACGTCGTCAAGTGCTACATTAAATATTTTGAGTGGTTTCAAGTGGTGTTCTTGTTATGACAAACGGCGCGAACCCTTGATGAGCAACAACAATTAACTAAAAATAATTCACCCTCTTAAGGAAGGTTTTTATGACCGCGAACACATTTCCTTTCATCCACAACAATTTCGAAGAGCTTCTGGATGACGGTGGGCGATTTCCATATTTAAATACTATATCACCATTCAAAGTCTATATTGAATTAAAACTTGGCGAGGATGTTGTGCAGGCCAAGTTTTTGTAATCACTATTAATTAAATGGGAGGCCACATAATAAAGTTTTAAATACTAATCTAATTTTGGGGTCACAGAGTTTTACTCACTAATTATATGTAGTTACTAGTTAAATAAGTTTAATTCTACCTTTCGGCAGTCGGCTTAGTGCTAAGGAAACTAGTTTGTCAATCTTAGACCATTAGAAAAAATTTATCCAATTTTTGGAGAGTCCCAAATTTCTTCAAAAATATATTCAAAAGACGTCCAAATAAATTTCGCGGTTGCCTAGCGCACAAAACGAAACTTGTGTCTATTTTGGCTATCGCTCCAGATTTTGCTCCATTTCCCTTAAAGTGCACATACAAAGCTAACGTTCAGTGCTGAACGTGATCGCTGCTGTATTTCAGTAGTGCATATCGTTTCACGAACTGAAAATTTAGTTATGCCTGAATAGCAGCCGGAATTCCTTATTTGCACTAAGATAATATTTTTGGCAAAGTGTCCATCAAATGTCGGAAATTGGGGGTAATGGCAAAACCTCGTCGAACAACACATTTGTGTACCAATAGATCGCTAAACCGTGCCTTCGGGGTGATGCAACAACAGTCTAATTACCGGATCAATTAATCTCTCAAGATGAAACTAGAATTTCAATGCGGGAGCTGTATTGATCCATTTGCACGGAATTGGATATAAGATCACAATTAAGCGTAAAAACCAATTTGCTACTTATTAAAGACACAATTTCCAATTATCCTTATTCTGTACAAATAAAATTATTCACGTCCGCTCTGTGATGTTGACTTTTAAATTAAAATTGATTGCAAAGAGCACAAATGACAAATTTTACGGCAATAAGTGTTTGTATGTCTACCTCATAATTTAATAATTGAATCAAAATAAAATTAAAATATTGGTGGATGCGCCGGTTAAATATTTTAAGTTTTGCTGGTTTTCGAACCGTTTTGCCGTATTTTCGAAATACAATTATTCATAAAAATTGATCACATATTCAATAGTATCGCTACGTGAAGGATCCTTGAAAATCCCAGCAGTCGCGGCTTTTACAACAGAAATATCCACGCTTTGCTGCACTTCACGCTTTACCGCGAATTCAATAGTATTGGTATTATAAAACCAAAATACACGAACGCTATACATTTTAGTCAAGACAAACTAATAATACCCCAAACAAAATAAAATTATTAAAGCGCGTTTATATTTTTTTTAGGAAATATTCAATTAAAAACAAAATGCATAATAAATGAAGTTTCAAAAATATTTTGCATTGTTTTAGGAATATTGCTGATGTAGAACGACGCTATAGAGAGTTTGTAAACCAAATTAGTACAGAAAAGTTACATTTGGTGTAAAAAGGCCGAAACCACTACAAAATAGCACACTTTGTGTACCAAGTCTTTGATAATAATAGTTTCATAATTGGCAAACACATTTCCTTCTAGCGTCATTTTTTACCTGTTCGCAAAAACCCGCCTTTTCGAGAAAAGGTATGAAAACTACCCCGTTGCAATACAAATTTATAAGCTGACACGTAATCAGAACAGGCAGATTTAAAATCACGTCTTTCACATTTAGAAAAATAAATAAGAAAACGGGGTGGCAGTACAAAAATATTTCTGAACGACAAATAGAAGAAATTGAACCTTTCGAAAAATAAAATATTTTTTTGTGAAGGACTATTGAAAATCAACCAATAATTCTGCCACCTAAAAATTAATAGGTCCCTTAATGAGCCTCCAGGATCAAAATCGCTAATTTATTAGAGTGCAGATCTTCATTACCAGAATTTAAGGGCAGATCCTTTAAGATAGAAAGTGGAAGGACATTTTTGTGATGAAATATGTATAGAACAGCAAAGCAAAGCAAATCCTTTGCAGCTTATGAGGAGCAGCCAGGGCACATGCTTTTGTGTCTTATTCTTAACACTTGCTGCAGCGATGTGTCACTTTAAGAGCACCTATTATGATCTTAAGACGGATTTCGACTGCATTTTGCAAAGGGTGTTGTATTTTAGAGCTTTACAGAAGCTTTTTGAAGTGAGTCATCAATTTGTCGGGTTGTGAATTAAAAATTGAAGAATAAATTATCGCCATAAAACTTTTTATAGTGGATTATGGAATAAATCTGCAGGACTCGATATTTGCTGTCTGCGAGATAAAATTAAAAATATGTAGCACAAGCAATCGAATCGAATCCTTTAACGCTAGGATGAACTTTATTGCCATGGAATAGATTCTTCACTATAATTACACCAAATAATAATAAAAGCCAACTTTTCGCAAAGTTCATTAAAATGTTTTCTCTTTTCATTATAGAGGAGGACAAGTCGTAAACTTTGGACGTTTAATGGCACTTCCAAAATAATTGTGTATAATGTAAATAAATAATTTAGCAGGTATTTCAAGTTGCGACGAACAATTATAGTTTATAATATGTTTGTTGACCAAAAGTGACTTTGGAAGTGCAATAAACTGGCGCAATTAGTTTGGCTCTTAAAATAGTCATGGAGTTTGGAAGATTATTTATGTATAAAATAATAAAAGTTGTAAAATTATTTGCAGTATTTTGCAATTATTTCGAAAAAATATTCAAATTTGTTCGAAATAAAATATTAATTAATATTTGTAACATTAAATTATATTTTTAATATTAATATTTGTAATATTAAATTAATATATTAATGTATTAATATTAATATAAACTGATTTATATATTTTTGTTTATTTAATTTGTCATTAAATTATTTTTAGGATTTTAAATCACTAAAAAAATTATTTAATTAATTATTTTTATTTCAATAAATTTTAAATATTTTAATTAATTAATTAGAGCATTAATATTTCCAATAAATAAAAATTCTGATAGGATTTTACCAAAATTATATTAAAATGTAATAAAGATAGGCAACCAGTGATACAATTTTCCAAAAAAATTCTTTATATCGTAATAAAAATGAAATTTTGAAGGAATTTGGCATACAAAAGCAGAAAAGGGCAAACAATTTAACCGTGTGCCATCCGCTTTCAAATTATACTGATAGATTTTAAAGTATCGCGAAAATAAAATATTAATAATCACAAAAATCGCCGCGAAATACTTTTTCTAATAACAAGCGAAAGCACTCTGATTTTGATAAATTTTAGCAGACCTGATTAGTTATTACTACAGTAAAAGAACAATCCGAATTTGCGAGCCCATCGGGCGGCTAGCTTAGCTAATTTTTGAATCGCGATTCTTGCGGGCCGCGGCGATAGTTTTGTATCGCATTTTGAAGCTAATGCTCTACTGCGGCTTTAACTACGAGCAACGATCATAAACATAAGCACGGGATTTATTTGTATAGGAGTTACGTAGCAGATTCGCAAGTAGATTCGTACACGAATTGTTTCGTTTAGTTTAAATTTAAATAAATATTGTGGATTCTAACCTCAAATTCCTTCGCCGCTGAATCGGGCCGGCGGCCGACTATAGTTTTTCGCGTCCTTATATTCATACTCAGGGGGCACTTTTTAGTTTCTTTTCACACTTGGGGCCTAATTCTTCTCATTAATGTCCCATTTCACCTTCACTTTCACTTTTTAAATTAAATAACACTGCATACTACGCCATTTGTAAATCAAATTTGCCTTGCACTGAAGTTTGCCGCGCATGCGCACTGGAATTGGCTGGTGCAGAATGATCCCCACTAGAATCGTTTAAAAGACGATTAGTTAAGTGGGGAATGCTCGTGACATACCTTTGCACGCGTGATTACATAATGCATTGGAATGCGATGCGTCTGTGATGCAAGTGCAATTGATGCGCGCTGGGTTGAATGACCGCTGAAGGTTCAGCGGTGCACTTTTACTCTTGTGAAATCTAAACTCGCTTCGATTTCGACGAAATTTGGTACACTGATGTAGAAAAATGCGTAGAATCTAATGAAGCAATCTGTGTTTTGATTGGGGATATAGTTTTGGAGTTATTAATTTTTTGTGAATTAATAATAAAATAGGAATAATTTTAAAAGTTACGTTAGAATTAATATTAAATAACTCTAAACTACAAAATAAAATTATATTTTTTTAAATTTTATTTCTATTTTTATAATAATAAATAATTCAATAAAATTTAGTAATTAAATTGTAATTTTAACGAAAAATAAAAATAAAAAAAAAATATTTTTCAGTAATTTTGATTACAATTTAAATATTATATATTTTTAATATTAATTACGCATAAATTACAAATATAATCAATTAATTTTACTACTAAATATTTTAAT
Source organism: Cryptophagus acutangulus (assembly GCA_963556235.1). Classification (NCBI taxonomy): domain Eukaryota; kingdom Metazoa; phylum Arthropoda; class Insecta; order Coleoptera; family Cryptophagidae; genus Cryptophagus; species Cryptophagus acutangulus. The sequence continues at coordinate 4,689,082 of OY744569.1, forward strand.
TAGTCGCTAAATTTTTGTCGCATAAATAAATTTCACATTGCTTCGTTCAAACGGTTTGAAACTAAGTCAAGCTCCTTAGCATAAAAATGCCATATACAGATTTAACTTTAAATCACACGTAAATCCGAAAATGCTCACTACTTAAAGTCGTTAAGATTCTAACGCCCCCTTAAGCAATAAAGGCATTAGTGTGAAAATGTGTGCGTTGATCACTTCTTAACTACATGTATAGTAAAGAAGGTTTGCTTCCTTGAAAGCGTGACTATAATTATTCCGAAGAATAATTTCAACTTTTTCATGAAATACTTTTCAAATAGAATTCCTTAAGTACTTTGTTTACATGCTTAGACCGTAAATTACATTTTCAAATAGCACATAACACATGTCTTACGCTTTGTACACAAGCCGTTAGTCTTCACTCTTGTAAATGTAAATGGGAAAAATACGAGAAGAAATTCGGCTGAAAAATAAAAATCCGTTTTTCAGCGGCAAATTAAATGTGACGCTGCAATTGGATAAAATACGACGACTAAATCCTCTAATTAATTAAAAACTAATTATTAGCAGTGTATGAAGGGAATTTGATATTTATTCAGTGAAACATACAAACAAATGGTATAATTTCGAATTACATATTTTGCTGCAGGCAGAACTAACAATAATAATAATATTATTCGAGCAGCAGGTAATAGTGAAACTTTAATGACTCGATGTACCATTTTTATTTCAGTTTTTATCACCACCTATCTTTTCTTTAGAACTAGGTTTACTAGCTGCTATTTTACGATCAAGTAAAGAATAGCAACAATATATTTGGTTTTCAGGTATTTTTCAGGATTCTTTTCTATGCTATTAATTTCGTTATTTTATTTTATGGATAGTTATAAATTTACTGGTTCGATTTGTTACTTAATTTAGAGTCTCATTAATTAAATAATTTAGGAAATAATTGTTTTTATAATTAATTAAAAAATAAAGTCATTGGAGCTTCCAAAAAAAGCTCGTAAAAAATAAAATTAATTAAAAAAAAATGTTAAAAAAATACGAGAGCCTTGAAATTTGGAACAAATATATAAATTGGGTAAATAAACAAGATTTCAAAATTTCAGAATTTTACGACAGCTAGAACTGTCAAAATTTTGACACCATTTTATTAGACCATTTGGAGAAATTGGATTATTTGGATTTTAGGATAGTTCTAATAAAGATAAAGCCTTGAAATTTAGTATTCTTTTAAAAAATAGTATTCTTCCTATATGTTCCAAATTTCATTAGTCTAGCGCATTTGAAAGTATTTTTTCAGGCGCGTTTTTCCAAAAACCCATAAAAATTTAATCTTAGTGAAAAAAATAGTAAAAATAAAGCTAAAAGTCTGAAATTTTGAACAAGTATATAAGATAAGTAAATAAACAACACCTCAAAATTTCAGCATCTTAAATCAACTAAAACTGTCAAAATTTTGACACCATTCTATTGGACCATTTGGAGAAATTGGACCATTTTGATTTTAGGATGTTTCTGATGAAGATAGAGCTTTAAAATTTAACACACCTTTATCAAATACTATTTTAGGTACATGTTCCAAATTTCAAAGATTTAGGACAATTTAAAGTATTTTTTCAGGCGCGCGCCTTCAAAAAACCCGAAATTTTTTTATCTTAGTTACAAAAATAGTAAAAATAAAGCTAAAATTCTGAAATTTGGAACAATGATACAAAATGAGTAAATAAATAACTCAGCCTTCTACGTCAATTAAAACTGTCAAAATTTTGACACTTTATCGATTTTTTCGAGTTAATTCCGCCTGATGCGCTTTTTTCCCACACTGACCACAATGCCACTAAATTTCGAGATTAAAACCAATTTGATGGCGTTCAGTGTGGCCATTTAATTATAATGCTGAGCTCGTTATTGTAAAATCGCTATATTTTATACGTTTATTCTCATAAACCATACAAATGGCAATTACAAAATTATATTACTTCGTTTATATTCTGACTACGTCCATTATGCTAATGAATTAATTGGAGAACACCGCTAACAGTTTTATCCACACACAAATCAATGCAGATTGAATTTCGTTTCAATCTGCAAAGAGGAACGAAAAAAAAAGAGATTATGAATATCATGGAGGTTGAAACAAAACATGGGCTTGTATAGTTGAACAAGCATTATTTGCCGTCTGTCCATGAATGTTTGTTCTGAGTGCACGGTACAACGAAGCCGCTCCGGAGGTCATAAATCTTTTGGAGGCAGAGGAGACGGGCATGCAGCGCAACAACACACATTCAAACTTACCGGTCGTGCTTGTCAACGCTGATTTTGGCTGAAACACACATTTCGACTTTCAGGAATTCAGGACTAGGAAAATAAAATCAGGTTTTACATAAAAATATTATAAAGTTATTTAATGAAAAGCGCGGCGGTGTTTGAACAATTGCGGAAACTCGTAAGCTCTCTAGAGCTTTTAAGTATTTAATTCGAGATTATTTCTACGAAATTTCGGATTGCATCTTTTAATTAATAAATGCGTTTTGGGGTTCGTTTAGAAAATCTATTGAAAAATTGCTTAAATCACCATAAAGCGAAAAAATTGCGATACATAAAATAAAACTGTGCGGGCTGACGGTGAGTGATAAAAAATTGAGACGAAATTTATCAATATAATAAAATGTGCGTATTTTTGGCGATAAAATAAATTAATAATTATTTAATAAATTTGATTAAATTAAATAATATTTTGCGATATGTAATTATTTAGCACGCGTTCGCAAATTAAATAATTATTTGCGAACAAATATTTTCGCATGTAAAATTGGATTTTTTTATCACGTCAAACATTGTTGTAATATGTTGTGGAACCATTGATGAGTTAATCAGCAAATATTTGGATTAATTTGATATTGCGCTCTAATTAATAAATTTAGTTGAGTCGTAAATTAATTTCCTGTTTGTTCATTATTATCTAGTTTCAATTCTATTATCAATTTCTTGTATTAATTAATTTATATTTTAAATGGAATTTTATAGTAATTTATGTAAATAAACATAAATAGGGCAACGAGTTTTTCTACGATTTTAAATTGCACATTAAATATTTAATAGAATTGGAAAAGCAATTACGCTAAATGAACATTTATCTGTTTTTGTATAACATGCAGGTATTATTTGTACGATTGTGCAATAACAAACAATAAAATTTAATAATTTAGTCAATAATAATTATTTAGCACCAAAAAGCCGGATATATTCAGACAGCGTAGTGCACGCGCTAATCTACAAACGCGCAACTACAATACAAATTAAATACATTCGGCTATTTTATTTATCTATCGGCGAAATTTTTTTATTTAAAAACGGAATGCATTTGATTGGAAAATTTAACTCCAATTATTTAATTTACACAATTCAAATATTCGAAATAACTAGTTATTTGATTTGTATGTTAAAACAATATCATTCGAAAAAAAAGCAACAATCCAATTATATATTTAGCTATCTAATGAAAAGCGAACTGATACATTTGTATATAAAAAGCGGAGTTTAATAATAATTTAGCAACGAATCGATTTTCGTGCAAATCAAAAACGTGATGGAGTTTAAAATTACAATAGATTTGGATAAATGTAGCTCTAATTAAATTGAAATAAACTCAAATAATTATAAATAAATAAATATTTACAATAATTGTTATTTAATCTAATTAAATATAAAGCTACCCGGCGCATCCACCAAATATTTAAAACAAGCATAAATTTAATAATTTAATTAAATTATAAACATTTCTTTAACAAATTGAATTTGTTGATATATTTTTCGTGCGCAAATAAACGTTATGGTGCATTTTTCTCGTAATAAAGTCCATAAACATTGGTCCCCATATTGTGTGCGCTTTGTAAATAGACAAGGATGATGAGGTTTTCGTCCTCTTTTGATAAAGTTTACGATAGTAGTGTGCCAAAGCTATTTTCCGCGCAATGCGTTCAATTTCATAGATTTTCCAAGCAAATGTAAGAAGGCATGCACAATATGCAGCTGTCTCGGCAAAGACGCGCCGAGCATCTTCATCCCGACGGCTGCTGGATTAAGCAGCTTGCATCATCCTATGCTGATGACGCGATATTACAGCATCCCTGTACTATGTCTGCTTATTGCCGCTTTGGTATTTAATATATTTTTAATAATAAATGTCGATCCCATTATTCGGATCGACAACACTCGGTACAAGACGCATTATTTTTCCCTCGGCGGATAGTTTTCGGCATTAGAGGAATTGTTTAAGTTTGCGACACAAACAAGTACTAAGCAAGTTGTGGAGGAATTTCCGAGCCACTTTCAAGAACAACCCATTCATCATTGCCTTGTCTTCTGTGAAGTTCGCTTTCTAACTGTTTAAATACGTTATGTATAGATGCGAGCAATAATTTCGAAATTATTTTCTAGAAGTTACTAACTTGACTAATTATTATTTAAACAACAAGCTAGTAAATTTAAATATTTACTTCGCGCGCTAACCGGCGCCGCCACCAAAGTTCGAAATGTTTGCGTTATTGCAAAAATTATGATTGCATGCTTGTGCAAACAGTTCGGCACAATATTTGTCTATGAATCGATTATTTAATATTGCTTGCTGGGTCAATTCGATGATTGCATCAATTGTTTTACCAATTTTATCGCGAGTTTTATTTAAATTGCCGAAATTGATGTTTATTTCCGGCATGTCCGGAAGTTATTTATTCGGGTAAAGTGGGAATTCGCTCGTACAAGTAGCGTATGGGTCGAAACTTCAGACGTCTCTTCAAAGGCTGGCATGCTACATCCCGTATTTATATTTTCTAACAAATTTAGCGGAATTATGCAAATTAATTACGTATGAATATTCATATTATAATAATATTTTAAATAGTTAGCTAGCTTATTTATTTTTTTGGGTGGATTTTAATTTCCTTTTAGTATTATAAAAATACGTCTTATAATAGCATAAAGAGGTTAAAGATGAGTTATTGTCTGAACGGCGTGAGATGAAAGCTGTATGGAGTACGCCACTGTCGTAGATTCCATTATGCTAAATAATGTAAGACCCCTCCGACTTGTCATAAATACAACGACGACTCCTGCTTATGATTTAGTTTATTTTCGAAAATATGATGTATAACCCACTATATTTATAATGCGTCACAATTTTGAGAAAAGTTAATTTATCTGGCGCGCGAAAAAAAAACACAATAATGGTTATTTTGTTCTTATAAAACGCAGACTGACAGATTGTATGGGGCTCTAATACCGCTGGTGCAAAATAAAGCATGTTGAAAGCCTTGTCATCGAATCCAATATATTACACTTCCCTAATTCCTTTATCAATAGAACAAAGTTTACAAACATGATTCCATCCATTTGTTCGGGTGTGAATTTTTTTTTATCTTGAATGATGCTTTTAATTGATAATTCCATATTGTACGAAATGAAATGCATTATTATTATTTGTGTGTGGTCGCCAGTTCTCATACTTGCCAAAATAATATCGCTATAAATATGCATGAGACCTCAAAGCGGAAAGCTCCCTCGACAATTAATTTTGGTGCTAGTGGATTTGTTAGTCGTCGACATTCTAATAGAAATCATCATCATATGCGTTTGGATTTTTTTTTGTATTTTTTTTATTTAGAAAAAATATCGTTTTCAAATTATATTCAGTGCTGTGGGCCAATATAGATAATGGCATAACATTCACCTACATTTTGTCAGCATTTTATAACACTTTTATGTTGCTCGTAAAAATTTCTTCAGTAAAGTTTATAAAATTTCAGGACTATTTCAGAATTTATTGACGGATAAATTTCAGAGCGGTCTCCATCCGAAGTTGTTATATAAGTAAAAGGTATCGGCTGAAATTTGGAAATGTTGCTCTAAATTAATTATTTTAATTTTATACTAAATACGGAATAGTATTACAGAAATTATTCAATAATTATTCAGCGGTCAATTTTATTCTGAATAATTTTGAATATTTGTTTACGTAAAATATTATTGTATTTTATTACAATTTTTGTTTTTTTTTTTTTAAAAATATGCTCTTTTTTAATATTTAAGTTAATTAAAAGCTTTACTTTGTAAATAAGCTTAGAAGTTTGGACTTGAATTATAAAATTGATAACTTTTTTTCCAGGAGGATTTTTTTTATTTTTTAAGAAATTTTATTTAGAGGAAAATGTGCTTATTATTTTAAAATTTAATAATTTTGATTTTATTAATAAAACTATTTTTTATGCCGATTTTTGAATACAATTCGGAAATTAATATCAAAACAATATCATTTTTAATTTTTATTTTTGAAATGGGCACTTTTTTTTCTTATTTCAATTTTTTTTTGTAAATTATGTTTGGAGAGCCATCAGATTTTGTCAAGAAAAAAATTAAAAAAAAATATTAATAATAAAAAACAAATTAAATTAAAATTTGTAACCGGCGCCGCCACCAAATTTTTAATTATTTAGAAAATGTTCAATATTAGACAAATATTAATAATATTAATAATAATTTTGATAATAACAATATTCTTCCGACCATAATAAATTAAAATAAGCATGATAAAAATTATAATAATATTTTTTTTTTATTATAAACAACACAATTTGTATTTCGATGTTTTCGGAGCTTTGCTTTATTTGCAAGTATAAATCCAAACAAATGGTTCGAATGAATCGATTTATGGATTTTTTCACTGGGTATTTTACTCGAAAAAAACGCCTTTCCGAACAATTTAAATGTAGTGGAAGAAATTTACAAGATCTTTTCTGTCTAACCTACTTCACCGGATGATTAATGCCGGAACGTTCGACTTTTAATTTTTATTTGCTCTCTTCCTATATAACGCTCAGCGTAGTCGAACTAAATGAACTAATAAACTTTAGAATAAATGCAACAAAAGGATATTTTTATTTTCCATTTTAATAACAGCTGTAAAACGTGGATGCATTCGAATTTAATCTGCACTATATCGTGGGCGCTTTTTAAATTGCAAATGCAAATAAGTTTGACCTGCACCTAGCAGGTAGCAATAACACAATAAAACGAAATTAGTAGCACATAAAAGAAGCCACAAATCAAATGAAATTTTCCTACACAGAGAAATGTTTTTCTGTGGAAATAGTACAGAAATCAAGTAAAACTCGCAAAATAAAATTAATGTTCGTGTTGACAAGAGCTTCAACTTCAAGGAGCGTCTTGAACATTGATTTTGTTTAGAACACGAAGACCTCATCCTTCGAGATCTATATGTATGTGAGAAATGTTCCTTTGGCATATAGAGCGATAGAGCGCCTTTTTATCAATACACATGTACACTACTAACCCAAATAGCGGAGCGCTATTTTCGAAATTTGATTTACTGCTTTGCAGCACCGCCTTCATTTTTTTTCCGACAAAAGTACTCGAACAAGAAAATTGTGCTCCTATAAAAATAAAGATTTAATTAAAAATATTTGCGTATATTTTGCAGTATGCGTAAAATGTGCAGAAAGACCGCAAAAGCTCTGAAAATCACTTTGTAATTTGCCTTTTGCCGCTTAAATCTCCTCTTTTATATACATAGTAAAAAAACAAAGCATACTATTATTATCACAAGAATTCGAAATATCTTTCTGTTCATTACGAACTAAAATAGAGCTTTCATTTAAATTGAAAGCTCTGCGCTGCATCTAGCGCGCGAAAAGAAATTTAATTATCTGCAAATAAACTAACTAATCTAAAAGTTTGAATAGAGCAATTTTTGTGCAAACACAATTACGGAATGATTTATCGTCAAATTTAAAGTAGGTCCTTTTGACAGGATTAAAAGCGGCGTACAAGTCGATGATTTGCATAGTGTATAGTTTTTGCTACGATTAACTTAGTAGAAGGTAACGATTTGTCATAACTGTCAGTTTTTTCAAGGCGCTCCGAAAAGGAGGGAAAGTTTTTCTAAAGCCAGACGAAAGAAAAAATTTGAAACTCAATTAGAAAATATAATAGCGCGACACTAATTTATCAAACAAATAATTATACAGACCGACAACTACGAAGCAGGTGAAAGACTAAGAAAGCGTATAGGTTTAGATGAGCGCAAAAGAGATAGAGCTCTGTTGGGAGAAAAAGCGCTGTCTCTTTTGCACTACAGCAAAACGCATGTTCCCTCTCTCACACGTCTCAATTGCCTATGTAACGCTTCTTAGTTGTCGATCCGTATAGTGCGGTAAAGTAAAAAATTAATTAAAAACTTTCAAGCAGAAAATCAACTACAATAAAATAAAAATGTGCCAGCAAAAGATTAATTAAAACTTTACAATAATTTTTATTTTGTTTCGTCGAACAAACTTTGTAGCACCGCCAAACACAGAATTATTTTTTCCTCTTGAAAAGTTTTAAAAGATGGTCCGGGCAATAATGTATGGAGGCTGATACACAAAAATTCAAATGAATTCAAATAAATCATAAACAAAGTGGCTGAAGATTTTCGCGCCATACACCATCGCACTACATATATCACGAAATTTGAATAATTCCGCAAAATTCTTTCTGTTATGAGACCATAAATCCAACAGACAGGTATAAAGTACAAGTTGAATCTCAATTTTTGACTGAGCGCAAAACTCTTTATTGCGAATGTAAACCGTCCAATAAAATAAACGCGGCCAAAAAAAAACACTTCTTGGCACGATGCATACATTTCTGTATAGATGTCTGCAAGATTTATAATTTTCTACCCCGAAAAATACACAATAATGAACAACGAATATATGTGAGAGTCAGACATCCTCCGGTTTGCTTGTTTTATATGTGCTCGAAATCAAATTTGCCGATATACAATATGTTTTTGGTCGGATTATTATGCTACTTTCCCGAAGACATCCATGATATATGATCAAATTTTGAAACATCTCCGGCCTTGCGAAATTTATGGATGAAAAAAGGCACGATCCTTGAAATTATCCGGCGTCTTCTATGTATTTTTTTTCTCTCTGAGCTTTATTTAAAATTGATACAAAGCTCTAGTCTATAGTTGAATAAAATATTGTATTGTTAGTAAGGAAAATCAAATTTGCCGCTTGCTGATTTGAGTTCAGAGGATTGCCGCCAGGCGGTGCATATTAAATTTAAACGGTCAATAGATAATTTAACAATACGAATTAAATTAATTTTTTAAAAATTATTAGCAATTTTCTAACTAAAAGAAAATTACTTAATTCGTATTATTTTCCAAACAAATTAAGAAAAATTCATTAATATACAAAAATAATTTGATTATTTTGCCAAGATTTGATTGCCCGATTAAATTAATTATCCTTTAAATATCGGATAGCGTGCTTTTTACCATTTTGAGTAAAAATAATAATTCATCGAAGAACAAAGTATCATTAAAGGATTCCTGCTTAAAAATGTAATACATCTGGAAAAGTCGTGCCCAGACTCCAACAAATACATTATTGCTGACTTCTGTGTAAATACGACGAGAAACTTCAATAAATCCGAAACATGTACGTGCAATAGATTATCGAAGTGTAATAGGCGAATATAAATCAATAAAACAAATAACTACTTTATACAATCCACAATTTGAATTATGTTCCGGTAGAAGAAAAGTTATCAAGTTGCCATGCATGGTACAAAATAACGCGCGCTTATCTCATCTACTCGGAACTTCGGAAATCCCACAAATACACTTTATTCCCGTTCGTGTAATTATCATTTTCCGCTATGGAATTTATATTCCTGACTCCATAAATCAGTCTAGGCAAAAACCACGGAATATTTCAATTAAACTATCGACAGAGACATATTGCAGAAAATCTTCCGACTGGAGTGCTAGTCAAATCTGCCATTTATTGGATGATTTTTGGATATTAATGGAATTTTAGCGAAAATTTTGATTGATTATTAATTGGTTTTGAAGAAAAAAATTTGAATTATTTGAAACTTTAAACAATTTTTAAAAATATTTATCACCGGTGCTTACTATTGAACGCAGAATTTGAATTTCTATCGTTTTTTAAGACAAAAAAACTACTTTCTAATTAAAAATCGCATTATGGGAGGCGTTTCCGGCTAAACCGGATGTTGGAAAAATTTCAAAAAATTACCAAATTATGCAGACTTGTCTGTTATATTATTTTACTAAATTTAAAAAAAATCCACGCTCTAATGAATAAATAAATGCAAAAAATCGTATAAAAAGCGATTTTTTATTAAATTAAAAACTAAAATATAATAAAATACATGTTGCGACCTACTATTGAATGCAGAATTTGAATTTCTATCGTTTTTAATTCAAAAAACTATTTTCTATTAAAAAATCGCAATATGGAAGGCGTTTCCGGCAAAACCGGAAGAATATCAAAAAATTACCAAGTTATGTAGACTTGTCTGTAGTATTATTGTGCTAAATTTTAAAAAAATCCACGCTCTAATGAATAAATAAATGCAAAAAATCGTATAAAAATCGTAAAAAAATTTTTTATTAAATTAAAAACTAAAATAAAATAAAATACATGTTGCGACCTACTATTGAACGCAGAATTTAAATTTCTATCGTTTCTGAAGACAAAAAACTACTTTCTAATTAAAAATCGCATTATGGGAGTCGTTTCCGGCTAAACCGGAAAATTTTCAAAAAATTACCGATGGTAATTTAGCTTATAAACAGATATATAAATATTTTTAAAAATGTTTATTACCGGCGCATCCACCAAATATTTAACGAAATACGTTATTTAATATTTCTCTCGTTTTTTTTCCGTTCAAAAAATAAAAACAACAATTAATTATATGCAAAAATATATTAAGCGACAAAAAATTACCAAAACAATTCCTTAAACATAGCCAAACTCTAATACTCCTTATAAATCTTGCACAAATCCTTAAAAAGCACATTATCAATAATTTGTACAGCATATTTCAAATCTCCCGCCTCATTACAAAACTGCCGAACCATATCATAATTCATGGTAACATAAAAGTGCCCTTGGAACCTTTGCACTTCATCCCTGAGATACAAACACGGCGCTTTCTGGTCCATCGCCACCACATTGGTATCCCCCCTAAAGATCGAAATTTTGTACGAATACCGATTAGTACGCAAAGGCTTCCCCAAATAATAAACCGCAAACTTCAAAAAGCCAGTCGTATCATTCAAATCCCACGAACAGCGAAACAGTTTGTTAAAAACGGAGAAGAGCATGTAATACCGCCTCGAGTAGAATTCAGCCCCAAATCGGCTGCAAACGAAAGCTTGACGATGCTCGAAATAGATACTGAGTGGATGGCTCTGCATGCAATGCTCCTCCATGTCCTTCGTCCTACCTTGCCATTGACACTCGTTGGTCATCCGTAACGTACACAGTTTCACCGTGTAGTCGCAGAAATATTCGTGATGGTCGAAGTCGGCTCCTTTGGCGATGTAGCGGCACCCGTCACTCGCGTACTTGCAGGGTAATGTCAGGTGTCCTTGGATGTTCTCCAGGACGTAGTTCCGGGCGACGCTTTTCGGGGCACGACATTGCGGACAGGACTTTACGCGGTTGTAGCAGTAGGTGCAGAAGGAGTGGCCCATCACGCATTGCCGGATGGGGGGGAACATGTAGTTCACGCACACGGGGCATTCGATTTGGGGGGCGATTCGGCTTTCGAATTCAGACATTTTTGCTGGAAAATAATTAGAAAAAATTAGTTAAAAAAATTCGAAAAAAAAATTCATCGTTTTTTGGTCAAAATTTAATCGTTTTTTGGTCGAAATTTAACCGTTCTTTGAAAAATTTAAAGAGAAATAAATTTTATTTTGGAAATTTGGTTAATTTATGATCGAGAAAAATTTGTTTCGCTTTCAAAAATTGATAAATTGACTTAATATTCAAAATAAACCATAAAAAAAAATTGAAAAATAAAATAAAAATTTGTAAACTTACCAAAAATTCAGAGAACTGCTTAAGTTGATACTTGAAGAGTGTAAATTTAACTGATGGGCTTCTGAGGGTTGCTACCCCATTTTATACAATTTTGAATATTAAAATAAAGTACCTGGTGAAATTAGATGATCTAATTAGGAAATTAGCAGAACCTATTGTAAGGGTGCAATTTGATAGGATTAAAGGAGCTTCTCGTAATTAGATGCAGGTATGCAAATAATGCTTCAGCAGATAAATGCAATTTGAACTTTTTTTTGTTTATTATTAATTTTTTTTGTTTATTAAAAATAAGGTAATATATTTTTTCAGCAAATATTTGTTGAATCCTGCTCTACGTGAGATTGTTTGAAACCGATTTGAATAGAGTATAAATCCGTATGAAACTTCTCCCATGATTGAATTTCTGAAAACTTTGCAATGCAAACTTTTTCCCTCGATATTTCCTTTCGATCGCAATTATATTTATCAAGTCGAAAATCCATTAATTAGGACGCTATTTATAGATTCCTGAAAGGTGAAAATAAAATATGTATTTCTGCAATTTTATAGGTAATTTATCAGAAATTAATTAATATAGTAACAATTGAATTTAATTTATATGCTATATTAAATAATAGTTGGCTCTACCCTTTGGATATGAAATTTTGATAGTACATGAAATCTCGATCATAAATTTCTACCGAGATTCACGTGTTTCAGATTCCTTACATAATGGAAACAAATTTGCAAATTCCTAAAGCTATGCGGTCGTCGACTTTCACTACAACTCCAAGATATCCATAAATCAAAATTTCCACAATAAAAAAAAATATAATTTTTCCCAAAATCATTTGTTCCTTTTCGAAGACGTTCCAGGATTTGCGCGGGAAATAATCTGCGAGGAAACGGTCGCTTTGAGAAGTTGCAATAGTTATGGTCCTCGTTAAAATTGCATCCCTTGGCTTTAAAGGGACATCCATATATTTCGAATTTGCATGTAAACATGAATTTCGAATGAATGGATTCTAATCTAAGGTTGCGTGAGCGGTTTCTGTTTGAAAAGCATTATTGTGGCTGCTGAAACAATATGAGCTGAAATAGATTATTAGTGGTGATAATTGCTTATCGCAAAAAATATGCTGGAAATCTGCGTCGTCTTGTATTGTTTTTTTATTGCGGGAGAATAATTAAATTAAAATAATGATTCGTAAGTATGAAGGGTTGATTGATGATTTTGTATGGAGCAAAATTAGAATAGAAAAAAATTTTGTTTTTATTTATAAAAACTTGCAAATCCTTGGTACACTAGCAAATAAATTATTTTCCAACTAAATATCCTAATATATTATTTAATTAAAGGATTAACTTTAAGTAAAATGTAAAATTGGTTTTTAACTGTAAGTAATCCGATTTTAGAACTAATTGCTTTCGCAAAAGGAATTACTGTAATTTTCAACTGCAAATAAAATAATTTTAAACATGAAATTATGTACGCTTAATAACTGTTTTAGTTATTAATTATTTTAGTAAAGTAGTTAATTAAATTAAATAAAATAAAAAAAATAATAAAAAAAATTCTACATATCCCAAAGGACTATGATTTTCATAATATCGACATAAGCATAAGCATCCCTTATACGTGAAAATATAACTATAAGTATAGATAAAAGTTGATCTCTTGCGAATATAACCGCCGCAGCAATTCCCGTACTCGGAGGCGGCTAAAGTGCAAAAATCATAGCAAACTTCAATAGAAAGCGAACAAAAAAAACATATAAAACATTTGGAAAGTTGCAAAATATTCTGTGCAAAAGGACATTACTCGAAACAATATCCAGCGAAATAAGAGAGATATGGGAACATTTGCCGAGAAATCCTGCTGTTCAAAAACCCCCCGCAGGATACTTTAAAACACTGCCAAGCTTGATCCTGCTGCGTATGCACATCTTCCTTGGGGACTGGCACGCACACCGCTGTCAGCAGGAATATTACACCCGAATGTGAACTAATAAAAGCAAAATTATCAGATATATGCGAAAAGAGAGTCTTGTGTATTTTTTTTTCGGGGCGCAAAGCTCTTTAAAGTATAAGACGCAAGAAGTAGTATGAAAAGGAAAAGACTCCAAAGAGATCGTTTAGCAAATTTTAATTTTAAATCTGCTTGTCTTGAGTTTTTAATGTTTTCTGGAATTTGCCTCGCGCTTAGGGATCGCCGAAATTATTTGCACAAAACGGGAAAATATTAAACGCATTTCCATTTCATTTCCTTTTCAAATGTTATGAAATTTTATAGTTGCGAACATTTATTCCTGCAATTCGTGCAACCGGTTAATTTCAATCAAAAATTAATTATGAAACCAAATTAATTTGGTATTTAGATCTTCCAGGGGCCTTTCAAAATATTTTTTAAAAATTTGGTGGATGCGCCAGGACAAACTCCCCTCAAAAAATTATTTTATTTAATTTCCTTTTGGGATATTCTATATGAAACGTAATAGTTTCGAAAATTATTCGAAAGCGCAGTTCAAAGGTTTAAGCAATGCGCTTTATTTGCTATTAGCTTGGCAGGATTCCAGTCACGAAAACGACTTGATGGGTCCGTTTGGCAACGGCAGACTTGAGATGACACACAAGTTCTACAACGCGGGTCTTAATGCCAGGTAAACTCGACCCAAATCACCCGTAAAACTACAATTCCTTCCTGCATATAGCACTCGGACTAATAAATTCCGCTACTTTAGAACTTGTGTGTGGCCTTTTAAATATTTCATTAGGGTCTCGGCGACCAATCTAAAAACAAATTCCATCCAGAAACAATAAAAAAAAAGTATAGGGGTCAGTTTTATAAGCCGACGTGGTCCTGAGGCCTCCTGAGAGACAACCGCCCCTCCAACTAATAATTCACGTAGGGCTGATGCGATCAGCATTTGCAGAGGCGCCTAGCTATGATTTATACAGTGTATAAGCCGCACTTCGAAACCGTTCTCCAGATAACAACTTACCTCGTCGATGTCTTTTTTCCGCCACCGATCGCACCAACATATCGCTTCTATTACGGACCGAATATATGGCAGTGCAACGCCGATTTATCGGTCTTGGCTTCATATCCGGGATCTTTTTATTGAAACAAAACAGTGCACTCTATTTTTTTCAAAAAACGCGCCAATTCAACTAGCGCCATCTATTATCGCAACACTAAAATGACCGCGGATAGGCAACTTGTCATACACATAATTTAATAAATGTTAATAAGAATTTAAACTTTTAAGAGCGAAATATTATTGTTTCAATTAATTAACTGATTTCATTTTTTTTTTTTTTTTTTTGGTCTAAATTAAATTAAAACGCGATTCATTCCGAACATTGCGCTGCAGGGTGCAGTTGTATAGCTTATTTCGGCTTTTGACATGTATAATTAGAAATTAGAAGCAAGTTGGTACTGACATGCAAATATGAGATATGCATGACCGCAAGCTGAAATGCGAAAGATAAACGGGAATTGTATTTTCATTCGGAATTAAACCGAACAATTGATGAATGAACTCGCATTAACAATTTTTACAAAGCAAAGTATATGAGGAGCGACACTTGTGCATAAAGGAACGGTGCCGTTGTGCGCAGGTGCGAAAAATTTGAATTTGCTTTGCGCGGGAAATTTGTGAGCGCAATTTTATTACTAGAAAATCAATACAATTAATTAATTGATACTAATGCGTTAAATAGGTTCGTCTACAAAGTAGCCTAATGGACCAAGCGCTCTTTAATTAAATCCTGAAAAATCCTGCACGGCTGAAAAATCGTACCATGTGTTTTACGCAAATTTACAATGCTAATTAAATGTTGGATTATAAAAGTTGTGTTTGAAAACAAATTTTTCTGGAACAAAGCAACAAGTAAACAAACTAATCAAAAGAATATCATGTTTCTGAAATGTAATTAAAACTTCTTAAATTTATAATAAATATATTTTTTGATATGGAAATCACTGTGTATATGCGCCACAATTAAAAATGTAGCCGTTAATGCATTTTCTATTTGCAATTCAATTTAAGATTATTTTTATTTAAATCCCGTGCGAACAACGCGATGCTAAAAAAAAAGCGATTTTATTTTGTCCTTAAATTGACATGTAGAAGAATTTATGATTGTGAGCTATTCAGTGTCCACGGTTTTTTGACGAACGTACAACGAAATAAATTCAGTGCTAAAGAAAATTGCAAAATGGATTTAAAAAAGTAAGTAATTGGCTAATTAAATTGTTTAAGAAAATTATAAAACCGTTATTTCAATAATTGGTGGATGCGCCGGTCATTAACACTTCCCTCACTTTGCAGCAATATAAAAAAAATCCTCGACAACCCGAAAGAGCTGGACGTCGAGAAATGCATCGCCTTGGAGTTCATCTGTCCTGGCGGCTGCCAAAAATACATGTCGCCCCCAATCCACCAATGTTCCACCGGCCACAGTTTTTGCCTGTCTTGCTACGACCGCATGGACCAATGTCGCGTGTGCCAAGCACCCAAAAGTGCCGCTCGTAATTTCAAATTGGAAGCCATCCACGCCGAGATGCGATTCACATGTAAATATTCCGAAATGGAGGATGGGTGTCCGTTCAGAGCCGCTGGCGACCAGTTCAAGGATCATGAATTGTACTGCGATTATGCCAGGGTAACGTGTCCGTTGCGCTTTGTCACTGAATGCAATTGGGATGGACTGAAGAAAGATATGCGGGTGCATTGCACCGACGAGCATCCCGATCGCATTTATAACGAGAGTGTGCAAAAATTGATTTGTAATGGATTTGGCGCGGATGACGGGACTTGCAAATCCTTCCATTTGTTTTTCTTGTATAATGAAGTGTTTCGCTGTGCTTGGGATTTTAATCGCGTCACTGGCGTGATGAAGTTTTCGATTTATTATATGAAGCGACGTCTGGATGAGCATCGGTTCTCGTATAAGGTCACTTTTCTGGATGGGGGTACGGAGGTGGAGGGCATGTCCTTGCGCGCTCCTTGCGAATTTTTGGACAGCGATAGCGAAGTATTTCACGCGTTTCATTATATGTCCATTAATTACGATATGTTGAAGTCGCTTTGCGATGATAAGGGCAATTTGCATTATATCGTTCAAATTTATGATAAATTGTTGTTGAAAAATCTGTTTAATTTTAATGATTTGTAATGTTTTTGTATTTTTTTAATTTAACTCTACTTTTGCGCTTTTAAATAAACTTTAATAACTTTTTGCTTTATTGTTTATTTTACAAAATAAATTATTTTGTAAGTAACTATTAAAGGCCCGAAAAAAATTATTTAAAATTCCTACAAATTTATTACAAAATAATTTAATGAAAAATAAAATTTTAACTAAATATTTATGCAAATCCCGACATCGCCTCATCAGATTAGAGCATCAGAGTTCGAAGAACAAGTAAAATCCTGATGTCATGGAAATGGACATGGGGATTAAGGGAATCATTAGAGCGACCCTTTCAACGTCACCCCCAAAAGTTCATCTGTATTTGCATACACTCTTCGCAAAATGCTAAATATTCTTTACAAGACTTGGATTATACGTTCGGTTTTATTAAAAAATGTCTCTTAACAAATTTTGCGCACATCAAAAATTTAATAATTCATACACAAATTTTAAAATTATTGTTATGCTAATGCGGTTGAGAAATAATTAATTTATTTTTAGTTTTGAATCATTTAATGTATATTAAGTGGAGGCTTTTACCTAAATTTAATCTGGAGGAAAAATATTTTAAAATTTATAATCCTGCTTAAAGTGTTCATTAAAGTGACAACGAGTGCATTAGGATAATTGGGATCATAAAACCTGTCACTATTAAAGTAGATGATTATATCTAATTTTAATATAAATTAATAATATAAAATTTTAAATTGACGTCAGAAATGCAAATATTTTCAGAAAAAAATTATTTTTGTTAATAATTTTTCTAAAAATTGGTAAAAATTAATAATAATTGATTCAAATGAACTACATTCTAATTATTTATGCAAAAAAAATCATTACTTTTTTGTCCAATAAATAAATATTAATTATTCTTCGATATTTTATTTTGGAGATTTTAATAGTCAATTTTAAAATTTTATTAATAATTTTTTTTGTGTAAAACAAAAAAAATTGACACTATCAGATTGAATTAAATTCTACTTTAATTATTTACGCAAAAAAAATGTTGTTTAGGCCCCCAATAATTAAATATCGATTTTTTTTCAAAATAATTTTCCAATATTATTATTTTTCAATACTTTTTCAATCACAAAAATGTAAAATAATGTCTAATATTTCACAAAAAATACCAAATAAGCTTAAACTCCGAATAGTGCACCAGAAATTGAGCTAAAGATTAACAAAGTTTACGCTCATTGAACCGTATAATATTCCCGGATAATTAAGCGAAAATTCCCCAAAAGAAACAAAACAAAAATTCCGTGAAAACTCGTCTTATAATCGCTCCCTTCATTGTCACCAATAATTATCGTCTTCCAATAATTCAAAAATCGTTAACCCATATTTTACCTGCGATTTAATCCATCCGACTAATTGGGGGCCAAAAAAGGTGGGGCACAAAACGTACTACATATACCCCCTACAATTCCCTCAACACTTCAGTATTTTCCAAACCAACAAGTTGAATTTTTACAATTTTCGTATCGTAACAAATCAAAATGATGGTTGATGAAGTCGAAAAAGCCGTAGCGCTCGAATTCAATTGCCCCGTGTGCAAAATGTTCATGTCGCCGCCAATTTTCCAATGTGCAACCGGTCACAGCTTCTGCAGCCACTGTTTCGAGCGGCTAAGTATGTGTCCGAAATGTTGGGCGCCAAAAGGCCGCCAGCGAAATTACAGCCTGGAAGCCATCTACCCGAACGTAACGTTCTCCTGCAAGTTCGAAGACGAAGGATGCGCTTTCAAAGCGCGCGGACCGGATTTCCACCACCACCAGAATTATTGTGAGTTCCTCAACAAATTGTGTCCGTTGCGTTTGAATACCGGATGCGACTGGGATGGCCGCCAGAACCAGATCGAGGACCATTGTCGTCGTGAGCACCAGGACGAAATTTTCTTCGACTGTCGCCAGGAGTTCGTGGTCAAGGATTTCGATGTGGAAAGCTCCAAGCAACGGTACATGGTGTTTTTCGTGTTTGATGAGATTTTCCGATGCACTTGGGATTTTAATAAATATACGGGGCTGATGAAGATTGCGATGTACCATTTGAAGAAGCCGGCGAGCGAACAGCGATTTAATTATCGGCTCGCTTTTTTCGCCGATGATAAAGAAGTCGAAGCGTTTTCCGTGAAAGCTCCATGCGAATATTTAGTGCGCGATATAACGCTTTACAATAAAGGGCATTATCAGTTAATAAATGGTGCAATTTTGGAGTCTTGTTTGGATAGAAAAGGAGTTTTAAATTATACTGTTCAAATAATTGATAATGATCATTTAAAAAATTTGTTTAATAGTAATTAATATTTTTGTATCGCTTATGTAAATATATTTCGTAAATTTTAACGTTGTTGTTTTTTATTTTGCGCTAAAAGTTTTAATCTCACCTTCGACGTTGTGAAAGTCTGGTAAAGAATAAGCAAGTCTAGTCGATAAAGAAGTCCTATTTAAAATGCTGCTATCTTTTTCAACAAGCATTAAAGGGGTTGCATCGCACGAATTTTAACTCGTTGTTTAGCAAGCCTTTTCATTAATTAGTTAATTTAGTCGTTCATACAATAGTGTTCCTTATAGCTTCAACTTCTACCCGTTTTCTATACTTTAAACGTGCGAGATATCTTGATTGTCTGTTTGCATTTAGTTGAATGGAAGTTAAAATCATCAACAAAAATGGGAAAAAATAAAGTTTAGCCACTTCTCCTATAATTATAAATTTAGGATAAAGCAATTATAGCAAAAAAATATTAAAGAAAAAATTAATTTAACGAGAGAAATGCATTTACGCGAGAAATGCACTAAGCGCGTTTACCATTCAAGATGCTTCAAAATTCAATTTTTTAAAAAACAACTTGTAAATCTCTGGTTTTTTGCATTAAACATATATAAAGTACTCTTTTACTTCGATTCGAATAAAAAAATATTGAAAAAAAATTTTATTTTATGAGAAAAATTAATTTACGCAAGAAATGCACTTTTGCGCTTTGTTATCCAAGATGCTTTAAAATACAATTTTTTGAAAAACAACTTGTAAATACGTAATATCTTGGTTTAATCGTGTAGAATGTATCCTGATAATTCTATTTAGACAAAAAAATATTGAAGAAAAAAATTATTTAACGAGAAAAAATGCATTAACGCAAGAAATGCACTTGAGCGCTTTTACCATCAAATTGCTTCAAAATAGAATATTTTGAAAATCAACTTATAAATATTTTGTTTTTTGTTTTAAACATATAGAAAACACCTTGATAATTCGATTATGATCAAAAAAAATTAAAGAAAAAATTTATTTAGTGAGAAAAATGCATTAGCGCAAATTTTAACCCAGCGCCTTCGCCATAAACGCTACAAAACTCAACTCCTCGAAGAAGCATTTCTTAAATACCTTGTTTTTCCCCATAAACGTGCAAACTAATCCTATTGTCTGCACACTTGAAGTATCCGTTAAATTTACAAACTGGATCATCAACAAGCAATTCACTCGCTGATGCCGAAGTTCCTGAAAACTTTTCCAAAACAAGCGGTTTATTATAAAGTAGCCAAAATAAATTCCCACCCCCATAAAAACTAGCAATTCAAATGCACACACAAACCAATTCAACAGTTTGCTTAATTGGAATGAAATATTATGAAAGATGATCGAGCAAAAAAAAAATTTTATTTGTTACCGCTTGACATAACTTGAATACAAAACAGGCGAAAAGCTCAACGCTTCTTGAAACTTATGAAAAAGTCTAATGCCGGCTGAATACGAATTTTCAGTTGCTGGCGCTATTATGCTTTTTTTTCGTTTAGTTTTATTCTCTCATCATTACTAACTATAGTTTGAAAAAACAAGCAAGAAAAAAACCCAGTGCCCGAGTAAGCTACAGCAAAGTTTATCATGTGGTTTGAACAGAATGAATACTGTTTTGCATACAAGTTTCAGGAGCAGATGAAAATAAAACGGTTGGCGATTTTTTCGCGAATTTAAATTAAGTTTACTGTTTTAAATAAATTCAATAAAATTCTATAGAGAAGATAAATTCGATACCTAAGCGAGTAGATGCGATCCGATGGCCTTAAGTGATATGTTGGTCAATGATAATGACCATTCGGCGAATATGATACCTACCGAACTTTGAATTGACTATAACGGTAACGTTGTCATGAATATACTCGAAGTGACCCTTGCTTGGCCTCTAAACGATCTGCTAATGAAATTAGCCCTATTGAAATTTGCCCAAATACGATACCATGCCATTGTTTAATTGTCGCTTGCATGTCTAATTACTAAATTCACTTTGTTCAAGTGCATCATTAAATTAATGAACGCCTTAGAAATTTGGCGCTTAATATTTAAATTAATTATTTAAATTGCGCGCATTAAGAGGCTGACGCGCAACTCGGCCGCGCACGCACTTGCGCACTCGGCCATAAATTACCAACTTCCCGAGCCGGAAAGTGTTGTTTTGCGGTGGCACCGAAGCATACGAAATATAGCAGGTCAAGCAAAAGAACCGATGTAGTTGCTTTGTTTTCTAGTCATGAAGGCTATTTTGGTCAGAGATGTTCCGCAGTTATGTATAACCGACTGTCCTAGTCTACTATTCTATTTCTGCAGTGTTTCCGTAAATATATATATTTTGTGCTATAGCTATTTATTTAAAGTGCACCCTTCCATGGCGCCTCTTTGGCTCTCCGTGTTATTTTACGCTTATCGTCGTCTACTTTTCAATTTTCAAATCAAACCAATTTCTATTTGCATACATTATTGATTTTCCGTACGGGAAAATTATTGATGATGCAATTATTTATTCCAGCCGTTTTTTTCCGGGCGTCATGCATCAAAAAGTTGTCTTGTTATTATTATAAGGATTTAATCCAGATCAATGTTCTAAACTGAACGCCAATAAGTTGAAAGAATCCCATCAATCATGTTTTTCCGGGATGGAAGATAAAAAGCGCCCTTTACTTATCATCGGATATTGCAGCGAAAAAAATCGAACTAAAAACGCTCTGAATCTGTTTCGCCTTAATAAAAACTCTCGACTTGATGATTTTTGAGTCAATAATTTTTGGACAGTCGAAAGAAATTATTTTCTGTAGCGAAACATTTTTTTCAATTATTTTTCTTGCTCGTATATTTCTTTGGGCGACAGGAAATAATTATTCTAAACGTATAATTGCTGTAATTTATTTTTTGCGACAATTCCAAAAACATAATAAACTTCGTCCTTTTTTGGGCGGAAAATTTAACGACCGCTCAAATTATAATTAAACTCTCGCTAGCAATAAATATTACATGGAATCTTAAAGTTTGATTATCTAGAGTAAAATGTCATTATGAGGGGGCAATTAATATTTTATGAAAGTTTAGTGTCAACAATGTGTTATAATGAAGTTGCGAACTTGTGACAACAGCTGTTAAAACAGACACGCGATTTACCACCCTTGTTTGTTAACATGTACAATATTTCTCGCTGTGTAATTAACGTAAAAACTTGGTTATTTTTAATATTCGTAACTTTCCGCAAAATTTTTTGAAAAGAAAGTATAATTAATAAAAAATAAAGAAGTTTGCAATAAATGCGAAAAGTTTGAATTTGGCGCGCGTAATTTAATTTGTTAATATCGACTATAAATAAAGCAATAATTTAATTTATTTTTGCTTTACATGAAAGTTGAGTATCTGTTCATAACGTCAAAACAAAAAAATTTATAATAATAAGCTTTAAGCCCCACTTTCAGCGCATTCTTCTATTTTGTGCACGGCGCCTCCGCCATAATTTTAACGCGCTACCTATTAGCAATTTTCCAGTATATCTAAAGGATTAAACTCGGTGGTAAATAGTTTATAGTATTATTTAGACTCGAGCATGAACACAAACGCAAACATAATAAGTTGGTATACGCATCGTGTTATCCTGGCGACAAACTATGCTAATATCCGGTAGAAATGTTAATCTAGTGATTTCTCCAGACCCAATTTCAGGAACACAACCTGTCCTGTAATTCATAATATGGATATGTGATGGCAATATTGGACTCATTGGACTATGTAACCCAAAAACAAATCCAATTTCGACGAAGTAAAAGTTTATTACATTTCTTTTCCGCCGTTCATTCATTTTTCGATCCGTATTTATTTTATTGCAATTTTTAAATAATTTATTTTGAGGGTTAAATTAAGTAAATAAATAAAATAAAAAATATGAATAAATAAGTCATATATTTAATAACAAAAATAAATATTTAAATTCATAAACTTATTTTTTAAAATATTTTTTTTGTGGTATTTTTAAAATTATGACAAAAATTGCAAATTATTTTTAGCGGCGTTTTTTTTTTTTAAATATAATAGTTAAGTCAATTTTCCTCGGCTTTTAAGAAAAATAAGTTTCCGGAAAAGCTGTTAGCTCTTACATTCGGTAATGTTTGTATGAATGTGACAGTTTTATTCGAGGTGAAGCGGGCCTCCATCCGGGCCAGGGCCAGTCAACTCCTGGGGCGAGAAACTCAATATTGCTTCAATAATTCCTTTTCCTACCACTTCCGTCTGCTCTTCTTTATATGTCCATTCGGGATGGCTACTCTATTATTGCATTATTGTGTGGCTTATGAACCAAGAAAAAAATTATGTCCACCTAATTCTTCGTCGTATATAAATCGATGTTAACAAATTCTTACCAGAGGTTTATTTTTATAAACTATTTTCGCTTCGCGAAATCGATGTAATTTATTTTATTCCTGTTTTTTTTTCTCTTCTGGTGCTTCTTCAGCCGCCTCTCCGTTATTTCCTACATGACGGGCTAAATTATGACTTGTTTGGGTTGTGTTCAAACTTTTCTGGTGTCTTTAACTTGTTTGTCAGAAAAGTTCCGGGTTTTTAGACAGGCGGACTTTGTTCGTTGCCAAAAAATTTATTAATTGTGTTTACGCGGGTGCAGAAATAATAATTATTTTTGAATATGCCCAAAAAAATATAAGACGCACTCGACTTTAAGCAAATACAATGTTGAAATATTTTTTGTCGACATATAGAGAAAGAAAGTTCAAAGAGGCGCATATAACATAAAAAATAACGAGAGTCGTATATGAGTCTGTTTAAAAGAGTTTTGTGTACATACAAAGAACAGATGAGGAGTTGGTAGTAAACGGCGGCAGTAAATTGCCGGATTTGCGCCTTGTAAATGTAAAGCTTTCGAAAAATTATCCGACGCTTTACGCTACAACTAACACCCGACGACCTGGATGTTGAAAGATAAACGGGCTAACTTGTGAATGTCTATTAAATATGTGTAATATTTTTGTTTTGTTTCGAAATAAAAAATAATTATTTCGGGGGCTAAATAAAACGAATGGAGTATTTTTATTAGCACTTAATAACAGTCAGAAACAGACGTCATTAGCATTTGATTTATTCCGCTGAAAAGCATTTGAAAGCAAAACCCAAGATATTTTTTAATTAAAAGGCCGTCCCGGACAACGATATTTATCTGTTTAGACCTCGTGAACTTTTCCATATTTTTTTTTTGTAGGAAACAGCATTATTCAATTTGTATTCCGATGAGAAATTAGTACAATGGAGCTTTTGTCAGAAAATGCGAATAAGGAATTATTCAGCACAAATGATTTTTATTTCGTTATATATGACAACAAAGCTTAACGCTATATAGTTTGTCTCTTCAAATCTATGAAAATTTTTTTGTCAAATTTGCGCTCAAGCAAAAGCACAAAGAAAATTCAAAATGCATCTACTCCAATCATTCGCAAACAAAGTTCCATCCGCAGCTTTTCGAAAGACATGGACCGAAATTACCGAGCGTAATGTGAAGGTAATTTACAACAGAATTGCATATTTTTTAAGGGCTTTGAAGAGTATGACCTGCAGCTAAAATGCATCTGAAATTTTTTTAATTAGTGTGGTTTAGTTTTTGCGATAAATAATGTCGATAATCCTGTGCATGCATATTGCAGCGCAGAATGTGACTTGGAAATTAAGACACAAATTACGACTTTCTTTATTAGAGACTCGAAAAAATATTCCTTTATTAATTAATTAAGTTAGTAATTTTTTACGAAATGTTTAATAATAAAAATTAATAAAATTGCGAGTGTATTGTTTTAAAAAGTTTGCAGAAGCTCTTATGTATAGAACTTGAGGTTCTTTGTCTTTCGTATAAATTTGACACACTATATAAAAATAATGTCCAAGAAAAAGCACAAGGAAAGTTGGAAAAATGGTTCAATTTACTGCGCAAAGAGAATTCCGTAAAATGTGAAGGAATAATATTTTGTAAAATAAAAATAATATTGAATGCATTTTTTTAGAAAATGTGCTTGAAAATGTATGCATAGTAAATTGCTTCAAACATTAGAAAATGTGTTTAGTTTATTTTAAATTAATTAAATAAAAATTAATTTTATCAAAATAATATGACCGGCGCATTCGCCAAATAATTAACAAGAAAAATGTATTTTAAAAAAATGTTCCCGACATTTAATTTGGAACTTTTTTAAAAATTATGTATCTCAAAGGAACCTACTACAACACCCAAGTATAAAAAATATATTTTTTTCCATTTAAACGACAATAATCCAATATTTTAAATCCCATATGCGCCCAATAAACGCCAATAATAGTGATTATTTAAATTTCCAGCAATTGTTTCAAGATTCTCCGCAATTTATTGCATTTTTCTAATACCATTATTGCTATCTCCGATATAAAAGGTAATATCTTTCGAAGAATTGTCAACTCGCTCGACATTCCCGATGCATATATGTAAATTTATCGGTGATGCATTTTGATGCGAAATAAATGTAAGCCACGTGCGTTTCGAAATCAGCAAACATCCTTAATGCAAAATTTCAGGATGACTTTTCTTTTGATGACGGGTTGGTTTCGGTTTAGAGAAATTCGATTAAACATTTCTGGCACGTAACAATTATAAAATATATATATATTCAAAATTATAAAGTTGAGAGCGGGAGCGCTAAATGGCAACAATTATTAGACGATTTGCATTGTAACGAGTTATTTTCTTCAAGCAAAGTGTCATCGCTTGTATAAGTGGTGGTCGTCGTGGACCATAGATATTTTCTTTATCTAACTTTTCTTCTTGCAAACGCAAAAAGCTTGGCGGTATACATAAATTTGCGCGGAATATATTACGGTGTTAATTATGCAATTAAAACTTTTTTAATGGGCTATACACTGATATATATTTTTTTTGTCTTGTAAAATATGCGTTGTTTTATTGGCCTATAAAATTTTTGAGATGAGGAAGAAAGATTGAGGTGAACGAATTAATTAGCAAAAAAAGTGTTCATTTTTTTTTTTTCGTTTTAATTAAAGGGCGAATAATCTTTGACCCAGTAATGATCGTCAATGTCGACTTAGAGCTACAGGATGCTGTGATAGATTGATCTATAATGAATAGAGGTGGTTTCCTAGGCTCTACGAGGGTATAATGGATGCACTATTGAATCCAATCAATAAGGCGCACAAAATTAATCACTTATTACCAAGATGCATTCGCGCTATCATAATATTACAGTAATTTAGTTTCACTACTTCAGAAAGTTTGTTGTTTATTTTAATGATAATGATTATTGGAGCACAAAGTTAATAAATGCAGCTCTGTATTGCTGGCGTATATCAAAATAACGACCCCCTTGTTGCCGATGCAACTTTCTTAACATCTCCATCAATGACCAGACCAAGTGGAAAGTTGTAAAGTGGGTTTTCCGTCATTAGAGAATGTTGACAATATCATTTAGAAACCGCATTTATATTGCACTAGGCATAATAGCTATTTATGCAACCAGTTAGGAAATGCATTTTTTTGTGTAACGAGCGGATTTCTGCGGGACGAGCGCAGCGAGTTCTGCAAAATAACGCGAGTTACACAAAATAGCATTTCCTAACATGTTGCATACAAGATTTTTTCTAATTTTTACAAGAACCTTCTCAAAAAAGAGTTTTTTAAACTTATGATATTAATAATTTAGTGAATTTTATCAAAACAAGTAGGCTTTATTCGGAACTTTTCATCACCAGTTGTGAAATATTTTTCATTACATCACCAGTTGCGTAAAATGTGCCGTTTGCCAACTACAATCGATTTTGAAATAGCTATTTATGCAACCAGTTAGGAAATGCATTTTTTTGTGTAACGAGCGGATTTCTGCGGGACGAGCGCAGCGAGTTCTGCAAAATAACGCGAGTTACACAAAATAGCATTTCCTAACATGTTGCATACAAGATTTTTTCTAATTTTTACAAGAACCTTCTCAAAAAAGAGTTTTTTAAACTTATGATATTAATAATTTAGTGAATTTTATCAAAACAAGTAGGCTTTATTCGGAACTTTTCATCACCAGTTGTGAAATATTTTTCATTACATCACCAGTTGCGTAAAATGTGCCGTTTGCCAACTACAATCGATTTTGAAAAGTCACATTTTACATGCCAAAATTAGAAAAAGTCACATTTTACATGCCAAAATTAGAAAAATATTTTTTTTGCAATTTTTGTGCGCTTGAAAATATTGCGGTTTTGTCTATTTATTTTATTATTTATTTTTTTAGTATTTGGATTTTTTTCAAATTTGCAAAAACGACTCCCACCATGCGATAGAAATTTAAATTCTGCGTTCAATAGTAGGTCGCAACATGTATTTGATTTGATTTTAGTTTTTAATTTGATAAAAAATCGCTTTTTATTTGATTTTTTTGCATTTATTTATTCATTATAGCGTGGATTTTTTTGAAATTTAATACAATAATATAACAGACAAGTCTACATAACTTGGAAATTTTTTGAAATTTTTCCGACTTCCGGTTTAGCCGGAAACGCCTCCCATATTGCGATTTTTTAATAAAAAATAGTTTTTTTAATTAAAAACGATAGAAATGCAAATTCTGCGTTTAATAGTAGGTCGCAACATGTATTTTATTTTAGTTATTAATTTAATAAAAAATTGCTTTTTATACGATTTTTTGCATTTACTTATTCATTAGAGCGTGGATTTTGTTGAAATTTAGTACAATAATACTACAGACAAGTCTGCATAACTTGGTAATTTTTTGAAATTTTTCCGACTTCCGGTTTAGCCGGAAACGCCTCCCATATTGCGATTTTTTAATAAAAAATAGTTTTTTGAATTAAAAACGATAGAAATTCAAATTCTGCGTTTAATAGTAGGTCGCAACAGGTATTTTATTTTATTTTAGTTATTAATTTAATAAAAAATCGCTTTTTATACGATTTTTTGCATTTATTTATTAATTAGAGCGTGGATTTTTTTGAAATTTAGTAGAATAATACTACAGACAAGTCTACATAACTTGGTAATTTTTTGAAATTTTTCCGACTTCCGGTTTAGCCGGAAACGCCTCCCATATTGCGATTTTTTAATAAAAAATAGTTTTTTGAATTAAAAACGATAGAAATTCAAATTCTGCGTTTAATAGTAGGTCGCAACAGGTATTTTATTTTATTTTAGTTATTAATTTAATAAAAAATCGCTTTTTATACGATTTTTTGCATTTATTTATTAATTAGAGCGTGGATTTTTTTGAAATTTAGTAGAATAATACTACAGACAAGTCTACATAACTTGGTAATTTTTTGAAATTTTTCCGACTTCCGGTTTAGCCGGAAACGCTTCCCATATTGCGATTTTTTAATAAAAAATAGTTTTTTTAATTAAAAACGATAGAAATTCAAATTCTGCGTTCAATAGTAGGTCGCAACATCTATTTGAGTTTATTTTAGTTTTTAATTTAATAAAAAATCGCTTTTTATATGATTTTTTGCATTTATTTATTCATTAGAGCGTGGATTTTTTTGAAATTTAGTACACTAATACTACAGACAAGTCTACATAACTTGGTAATTTTTTGAAAATTTTCAGACTTCCGGTTTAGCCGGATACGCCTCCCATATTGCGATTTTTTAATAAAAAATAGTTTTTTGAATTAAAAACGATAGAAATTCAAATTCTGCGTTTAATAGTAGGTCGCAATAACTGTTTGAGTTTATTTTAGTTTTTAATTTAATAAAAAATCGCTTTTTATACGATTTTTTGCATTTATTTATTCATTAGAGCGTGGATTTTGTTGAAATTTAGTACAATAATACTACAGACAAGTATACATAACTTGGTAATTTTTTGAAATTTTTCAGACTTCCGGTTTAGCCGGAAACGCCTCCCATATTGCGATTTTTTAATAAAAAATAGTTTTTTGAATTAAAAACGATAGAAATTCAAATTCTGCGTTCAATAGTAGGTCGCAACATGTATTTGAGTTTATTTTAGTTTTTAATTTAATAAAAAATCGCTTTTTATACGATTTTTTGCATTTATTTATTCATTAGAGCGTGGATTTTTTTGAAATTTAGTACAATAATACTACAGACAAGTCTACATAACTTGGTAATTTTTTGAAATTTTTCCGACTTCCTGTTTAGCCGGAAACGCCTCCCATATTGCAATTTTTTAATAAAAAATAGTTTTTTGAATTAAAAACGATAGAAATTCAAATTCTGCGTTCAATAGTAGGTTGCAACATCTATTTGAGTTTATTTTAGTTTTTAATTTAATAAAAAATCGCTTTTTATACGATTTTTTGCATTTATTTATTCATTAGAGCGTGGATTTCTTTGAAATTTAGTACAATAATACTACAGACAAGTCTACATAACTTGGTAATTTTTTGAAAATTTTCAGACTTCCGGTTTAGCCGGAAACGCCTCCCATATTGCGATTTTTTAATAAAAAATAGTTTTTTGAATTAAAAACGATAGAAATTCAAATTCTGCGTTCAATAGTGGGTCGCAACATCTATTTGAGTTTATTTTAGTTTTTAATTTAATAAAAAATCGCTTTTTATACGATTTTTTGCATTTATTTATTCATTAGAGCGTGGATTTTTTTGAAATTTAGTACAATAATACTACAGACAAGTCTACATAACTTGGTAATTGTTTGAAATTTTTCCGACTTCCTGTTTAGCCGGAAACGCCTCCCATATTGCAATTTTTTAATAAAAAATAGTTTTTTGAATTAAAAACGATAGAAATTCAAATTCTGCGTTCAATAGTAGGTCGCAACATCTATTTGAGTTTATTTTAGTTTTTAATTTAATAAAAAATCGCTTTTTATACGATTTTTTGCATTTATTTATTCATTAGAGCGTGGATTTTTTTGAAATTTAGTACAATAATACTACAGACAAGTCTACATAACTTGGTAATTGTTTGAAATTTTTCCGACTTCCTGTTTAGCCGGAAACGCCTCCCATATTGCAATTTTTTAATAAAAAATAGTTTTTTGAATTAAAAACGATAGAAATTCAAATTCTGCGTTCAATAGTAGGTCGCAACATGTATTTGAGTTTATTTTAGTTTTTAATTTAATAAAAAATCGCTTTTTATACGATTTTTTGCATTTATTTATTCATTAGAGCGTGGATTTTTTTGAAATTTAATACAATAATACTACAGACAAGTCTACATAACTTGGTAATTTTTTGAAATTTTTCAGACTTCCGGTTTAGCCGGAAACGCCTCCCATATTGCGATTTTTTAATAAAAAATAGTTTTTTGAATTAAAAACAATAGAAATTCAAATTCTGCGTTCAATAGTAGATCGCAACATGTATTTGAGTTTATTTTAGTTTTTAATTTAATAA
Source organism: Cryptophagus acutangulus (assembly GCA_963556235.1). Taxonomy (NCBI): domain Eukaryota; kingdom Metazoa; phylum Arthropoda; class Insecta; order Coleoptera; family Cryptophagidae; genus Cryptophagus; species Cryptophagus acutangulus. The sequence goes on from OY744569.1 coordinate 4,719,878, forward strand.
AAAATCGCTTTTTATACGATTTTTTGCATTTATTTATTCATTAGAGCGTGGATTTTTTTGAAATTTAGTACAATAATATAACAGACAAGTCTGCATAATTTGGTATTCTTTTGAAACTTTTCCAACTTCCGGTTTAGCCAAAAACGACTCCCATAATGCGATTTTTAATTAGAAAGTAGTTTTTTTGTCTTAAAAAGCGATAAAAATTTTAATTCTGCGTTCAATAGTGGCCGTTCCTGTTTAGCCGAAAGTTAGCAAAACAATTTTTTTTCCAAAAAAAACTCGCATAATTAAAAAACATTTTATTAAAATCTATACAACAATGTACAAAAAACAATTGATCGATAATCGAAAATCAATGGTCCCATATACGAGAAAAAAATACCGGAACCCAACAAACCAATATGTTATTGTACAAAATATATTAGGCACTATGTATCTTCAATATAACATCATGATATGCAGTTTGGAAACCAACAATTTACAAACAACTTTTAGAGCGAAATAATTTCTTGAACTTCGATATGTAGAGCCTCGAAAAAAAAATGAATCAGCCCGAAGGGAATAGAAGGGATGCGCTTTGTTGAGCAATTTTCAAATCCCTGTGCCATTGGGAAGAATCTGATGCACCGCGTCCTTCTTCATCTCATCTATAGTAGACACAGACATGCGACGTTCAGTCAAATCCAAGGGAAATTTGAAACTAATCTCACCTTTCGAAAAAATGGCAATGGCAGGTTCCATTAGAGTGTTTTGTTGTTCGGCCGCACGTTTTTCCCTCTCGAATCGATTCTGTGCATGTCTTCGCATACACGAACAGACAACAAATGTGATTGAAACAAACGTTAAAATAATGAGCGTTATTAGACCGATTATTAAACTGAGCTTATTCGTGGAGCTTTCCGACGCGTTATTCGCCTCTTCGCTCCGCACATTCGCGCAATTCGTTAAATCATCGAAATTCAGCGACGAAATTAGTCGCGTTTTGAGATATTTGGGCGAGGCACATTTCAAATTTTTGAACGCCGCACTTTTCGTTTTATTCAACCGCAAAATAACGGCGTTACTTAGATGGCAAGTGTTGCAGCTCCACGAATTATTCTGCAAGTTAAGCACCTTAAGTTGCTCCAGCTTCAAAATTAAGCGCTCATTCAACCCTTTTAGTTGATTATGCGAAAGATCCAGCTCTTGCAGCTGTTTCGGCAACGAGTCCAGCAAAAGCTCCGTTAAGTTATTTTTGGAAATGTCCAATTTCCGGATGCGATCCGGCAAGAATTTCTCCGTGAAATTCTGGAGCTTCATTTGCGCCAGATCCACGCTCCACACCCGATACAAAGTATTCAGCACGATTTGGATGACACTCACTGGAAAATGATTGCCGCTAATCACGAGCCTTTGTAAGCTGTCGGCGATGTGTTGCACCGCTTGCACCTCAATTTTGCTCAGCTTATTGTAACTGATGTCCAGTTCGACTAAACTCGTCAGATTCAAGAAGGCCGTGTTGGTGATTTTGGCGAGCCGATTTCTCGCCAAACACAAATATTTTAATTGCTGCTGGTTCACGAACGTCTTCTCCAGCACCACTGGCAGTAGGTTTCCGTCGAGTTTCAAGCTATGCAATCGATGCAGATCGCTGAATTCGTCGGATGCAAGGAATTGCATCTGGTTGTTTCCCAAGTCGATGTGAGACAGATAAGGCAATAAATGGTAGATTTGGGTGTTGATCCGTTGCAAGCCGCATCCTCGGCATTCCAGGACGCGCAGATCCTGCAAGAATTTTGCAAATTAATAAATAAGAAAAATAATCGGCGATCTAGTAAAATTATTTGCAGGCTTAAATAAATGCCAAAGCTGCGCTATGAATAAAGCTTTCAGGAAAATTGATCCGTTATGCGTTCAAAGGGGATTGACTTTGTATGGTTTTTGAATTTTAAGCTGTAGAGGATTATAGTACATTCAAAAATTTAAAATAAAGCGAGAGATCAAAATTATTTCAATAAAAATTGTGACCGGCGCATTCACCAAATAATTAACTAGAAATTTGGCAATTTTTTAAAAAATGTTTCTAAAATGATTTTGATTTTTTTTCTTTAAAATTATTTACCATAAAAGGCCCTACTACAATATTCAATTTAAAAAACACATAATTCTTGCATTTTAACCACAATAAAATGAGCTTTAAAAAAGACTTAAATAATTAATTTTAATAAATTTTTAATTCAATAAAACAAAATTAATTTAAAAAAAATAAAATTATTTCACAATGTTTTTGGTTAAATAAATAAATAAATACAATTATTATTTATTAAATCAATAAATAAACCGAGATAAAAATTATTTCAATAAAAATTATTCCCGGCGTATTCACCATATATTTAACAATTTTTCCTGTTATGAAATTTCAATTCATTTTTACATAATTAAATTAAAATTTTAATTTAAATTAAATTAACAATTAATATTATACTTTCTGCAAAAACGACGAATTTAAATAAATATGAAAAATATAGTTAATTGAATAATATTTGGCTTTCGAAATTGTTCCGTACCTACTCGAGATTTTGCAGCTTTGAAGTTTGTTTAATCTATGAAAAGAGCTTTTAGTAAAATTGAAATAAAGTTATTACATTAATTCTAATTTATTTTAATATCAATAAATTTGAGAATTTAGAAAAGTACTTATTTGTGAATAATTTAATAAATAAATAAATTAAATAAGTTTATAATTTTCCAAAAATTATTTGAAACAAAAATAAAGCAACATAGTGCCAAAAATTACTTGCCCTATTAAATATATTGTTCTAAGCGGAAGTATTCGGAGCTTTGAAGTCGGCTTAATCTATATGAAAAGAGCTTTTAGGAAAATTGATGTTTATAAGTTATTACATTAAAATCTAATTAACTCCGTATATATTTTAAACTTGTAGCTATTTCATAATGAATGTAATAACTTTCTACTTAAAAGGCTTTTCTCTATCACAAACGAACGGAAAGTGTAAATATCTTTTAAGACATTATAGACTTAATAAAATATTTAATCTACTACAAAATGCCTCATATTTTGTATTTAATTAGTCATTACACAAAACAAAAATTATCAATAGCGCGCGCTTAGTATTAAATCAAAAAAACTTACCGGAATATCTTTGAACACTTCCGGATTAAGTTCCTCAAATTTATTACCGCTAAGTTTGAGAACATGCAATTTAGCGAGTTTCAAAAAGATACGAGGCACTAATTCTTCAAGCAAATTTCGCTGCAAAGTCAATATCCTTAATTCAGTTAAATGCTTAAAAGCACCACTTTGTAATCGTTCAATCCGATTATCGTCCAAGTTCAATTCGACCAGATTGAGCAGACCGCGAAAATTGTGATCGAACACTGCACTTATATTATTCAAAGTCAAATTGAGTAGCCGGAGACTGGGCACCCCCCAAAATGCGTGCATGCTGATTTGCACCACGTTCGATTGCGTGATATGCACTTCTTCCAGAACTTTGAACTGCTGAAAGATGGGAGCGATTGTCAGCAGCGTGTTCCGGTTGGACGACGGTGCCGATATTTCTAGGACCTCCATGCCGGATTCCATGTCGGCGATGGGGATGGGGTCCCGCATGCCGCCCTTCACACATTCAACTTTTCGTTTACCTTTGTCGGTTTGCTTGCAGCTGCATGTCGATGGGCAGAGAGCGTCACTTCTGGAGCAGAGCCATAAAAATATGAGGCACGTGGTTAGAAAGTGCCAGAAGTGGAGCATCCTGGAACAAAAGTGAATTTAAGTTTGAAATTGGCGCGCTTTAGTTTTGTTGGACGTGCGCAGTATATGAAATTTGGCCGCTGTGCGCAAGAGCGCTACCGCGCCGGTCAAACCACATAGGGCGCGAGATTTAAATATATTTCTCAATATTCATTTTTTTTGCGGGGTTGAAATATTTCTTGTATTACAATATCGCTTGAAAGACCTTTTTGAATAGAAATAAATGCATATGTAGTTGAAAGGGAATTCTTGCATGCATAAACCAACATAAACCGCTTGTAGTTTACTTATTGTACATTTGCAACAAACTGCATTTCATATGCAAATCGAAAATTGCATAAATTTATGCAAACAAAATTTAAATTTAAGATTTGAAAATGTAATTAAAATACATTATTTTCCGGGTAGTATTAGGATTGGCTTTTCGCTTTACGATATCAGATGAAATCCAAGAGCACAAACAAAAACAAATCCAGACGTTGATCTCACTAAACAGCATTTATCACAATTTACGGATCGAATCAAGAAACGTTAAGCATCCTTTCTCGTTAGAGCAGCTCAATCTCCATAGAGCGATCAGGTTGAAAAACTATCAAATATCGCAGGCGAGGTGTAAGATGTCATTAATCTTCGATTATTCAATTCTTTATTAGCATTCAATGAAAGTAAAGCTGTTAATGTAAGTCGCACAATTTATCTTCGAAGCTAATAATATTCGTGTGACGACTAAATTAATTTTTAAAATTTAATTGATAATATGGGGAGGTAGAAAAAATATAGAACAATTTATAGAAAATATTTTTTAAAATTAAAATCGTTAATTTAATAGAAAAATAGCAAATTTTTAAATTTCGAGAAGTGCAAAGACAGTTGGAATGAAGCTCGACCGGTCACACGCCGGGCATCCTAAAGTTTACCTTATGACTAGCTCTAAAACTTAATTTCCGCTTTCTGTACGTCCAGGATTATCAAAATTTCTTCCATTTAATTCAAAAATATTTTCTTTGAGAGTTAGCGCTTCAAGTTATTAAAACAACAAACGCTCTCGTGTAAAACAGCAGTTAATTATTTTTTATAGTTTTGCAAGTGTTGCTGATTTATAAGCCCCATAAACCCAACAAAGTATAAATACGAAAAGTTTTTTCGCCGCTATTAAATATAATTGCTGGTGTCGTCCTGTATATAAATAAAAATCGGGCGCCCATCAACGTACAAACAACTTTTTTAATTTGTAGCCGTTTTTGTCAGACGAAATTGTTTCTTCAATTTAAAGTTCGGAATTATTTCCGTGCTCCGCGTAAGTCCTAATAACAAAACTTGCCTAGGCATCTACCTGAGATCCATAATAATAAAATTGCGACGTTCAAAAAATATTCCACTAAAATCGAATTTGTTTGGCAAGAGAGTTAATTCGGTTTGCGTTGGAAAAGAAAAACCCATTTCGTGTAACTGCAATGGACTATGATGGTTCGGTTACAATTGTACGAGGATCGTGTACTATTTTAAATAGAAACACGGCTCCGTGGTCCGGATGCGGTTTGGATGTCGCTGTGGGTTGGCTTTGTCTGCAAAATTTACATGTGATGGTCCTATCCAAATTAATAGCGCATCAACCGTTGTTTATGCTATTTTCCACAGTGCACACAATTCATCGTCGAAATAAATAAATATTAATTAAATAATCTGGTTTGTCATAGAACGAAAACAATATGAAATGCGGTGCGCGTATTTGTATTGCAATATATCTATTTAATACAAATAAATAAAATGATGAAATACGTTTACAGTAAATATTTAATAGAAATCTATTGATAGCTAATATTTTTTTTTATTTTTCGAAAATTGTGAAACAATTAAAAACCCAAAAAATACATAAATTGTCAACAAAGTAATAAAATACAATTAAAAGTTTAGCACTGATAAAAACATCAATTTTCAAGTAGCACTTCAAAATTCCCAACTGATAGCAAACTCCAATAATAAACTTTCCTTCCGCAATTATTATAAATATAAATGAATAATGTATCTTCGAGATAAAAAAAAATCAACGACCTGGATAAATAAATTATCAATTGTCCCGATAACAAAAAAGTATAAATACAAACAACCACACCAAACAAGTCAAACTCACAAATAGTTTTCCGAATCTAACTAAGCAACTAACAACAACAAATCAATTATGATGAAAGTTATCGGTGCCGTAGTTTGCATATTAATCGTACAAAGTTCGTGTGCGAGTGTCGAGTTTTCATCGCATTTGAAAACGTTAACGCCTGAGGAATCGTCAAAGATACTGCAAGCTCCACCGAAGAATAGTAAAGTGTCGACAAAGTTGGCGACAAGTGTCGCTGATTTGCCAGCAGATGATGGCGGCAACTATGGTGACCTCTTATATGGAGTACGACAAGATGGTGATGTGCTGCTGATCAGAGAAGTGGTGGTAAATCCGATTGTGACCGGCGGCGAGCAGGATCTCCAATGGTACGCCACTGTGCTGAACACCAGAGGCGTAACATCGGTGCGAGTTTTGAATTTTGGGCGGGAACGCGGGTACTGTATGCGAGTTAGTGTCGCCGGCAATGATGTGGAGGCAATCATTCGAGTTCCTGCGTACTACGAGACGAGAATTTTAATTGAGGTTTATGGATATGCTTCATAAGTTTTTTTAAAAGAAATAAATGTAGTATTATAATAAATTGAACAAACTATACGCGCAATTAGTTTCAAATATTGCAAATAGCCGTTATTAAATGAAGTTAAAATAATAAATGGATGAATGGACATTGGTGTTTTTCATTTACTATGATATTCCCAACGCACGATCTCAATTTATATCCCACTCGACTAGGATAGGACAAAAAAATCTATTTCGCATTGCTATTATAATGGAAATACGAGCGTTTTAGTAGCGGGTAAAAAAATCATTAGTAATTGATTTATTATCTATGTATCGAATATAATCAATCAGCGGACTAATAATGGTAAGTAATTTTTTGAGTAGATAAAAATAGAGCGCGGGTGTGTCTTTGCCCAAAATTGTTGCATATATTATCGATATTTAGGTATTATTATTATTAAAACATTTTTAAATATATTTATGACCGGCGCATTCACCAAACATTTAAAAATATATTAAAAATAATTTTTTTTTCTGCATTCAAACAATTTTTTTAAGAATATTTTTAGCAAGATATGTAAAATAAAAATAGATATATTCAAAAATAATTTTTATTTTCCAAAAAACAATTTTTAAAAATATTTATGACCGGCGCATTCACCAAATATTAAAATAAAATACTCAACAATTTATTAAATATATTTTAATTATTTCTATCAAATATCCAATTTCATTTCCATTTTCCCTACAGCCCTGGCACCTCCACCATAAATATAAAAATACAAATCTCAATTTTTCAAATATATTGTTTCCGTTTGCCCGTATATCAACTATTTGCAAAAGAATAATCCTATACACGGTACGCGTACTACAGTTAAAATATTCGCTTGCAGAAATATATATTATAGAAGTGTGTCAAAGTAAAATTTAGCGACACATTTTCCATTATAAAGTATATATAACATTCATGTGAACAAACTCTTTTTCTAAATATTATTTGCTGCTGCACTGAAACTGTGCGCAGCAAAAAGGCTCCCTAGCGAACCACTAACTATGTAGTCGAGCGATATGTTAATATTTTATTGGGTCCTTTACACACACATACATACGTCGAAATTTATTTTATTTCCGCTTGTAATTTATACTCGGTTTCGCAAAAGTGGCCATACAAATTAATCAGTAATTGATTGGAGTTTCTACTTAGTATCGAGTATCGCTGTTTCAGAATTGTCACACCGGAAACGTTTCGACCATAAATGTCTCTACTCTTTTATCTAAATTAAGATTTGTCGACTTTCAGTTCAATTATGCCGAAACTAACTTTGTTTGAAAAGTAGCGACAAGGAAAAAACGAGGAAATTGTCATTAAAGTTTGCAAATTTTGAACGGTTTTTTCGGCCCGGCCAGAAACTATAACGCAAAGTTATGGTTTAATATCAGTTTTATAGTGGATGGAATTAAAGCAGAACAAATGCAAAACTAACTTAATTAAATAAGTTGTATAGGAGCAAAGGGTGCAATCGGGGATTATATCGCTACGCTTAAGGAAATAATTACTTTACCAATTTACGATTAGCAAATATATAAAAGTAAACAAGCTTTATGCGATAGGAAAATAGAAAAGCTTCTACTAGCAAATATTGAATACTTTATAAGGTAGTCAGTTTACAAGGTAAATTTACATTTTATTTTCCCAACAAACATGTTATTTGCTGTTGCGTTTTCTAAAATTTATTTTGCTTCAAAATCTACACAATTATATCAAATATTAAAAATAAAAAATATATGTACCGGGTTTATTAGTAAAAGCGGTACATACGACTTCAATGCGTAAGACAGAGAAAGGAAATGCGCAACGCTGTTGCTAGAAAGAGACAGAGCGATCTATGCAAAACCGTTAACTTTTTATCGAATGCTTTAATAAATAATAAAAATTTTATTATACATCGACCAATAAAATACAAATACTTTTACGAGCGTCATGTTGCCGAATTAAAATTTCCTTAATAGCTGCATGAAGTATTTCCAGTCCGAAAAAGTTTGGCCGGAAAAGTTTGGCCGACCCCGACGAATTTTATAATTAATACCTATTTAACTTTGCTAAAAATTAAACTATCAAGTATGTGAAATTTACAAGCAAACTTTGCAATATAAGAAAAACTTTGCTACAGAATCTAGCTTACTGCAGAGAGGATAATTAAAAACTTTTCGCGTATAATTGCTTGCAAGACGAAAAACTGGTCATTTGAAAATCAGTAATCAATTTGGTGGAAAATTCGCGGTTTTTCCGAGCATGCACAACGGTCTTGTTGCACTTGCACTTTAACAACCAGTATAAATATAATGATCACCTATTGCAATGTAAATGAGACTATTACCGATGGTAATAAATTTAGTGTGCACTGCTCTGTTGCATTATTTATCGAATTGATCGCAAAGTGCATACGGTTAATTTAACACGGTTACGTTGAATTTGGTGGTTTAGCAGTTTTATATTGAAAAACATATAAAATTGAAATATAAAATTGAAACATTGAAATTTTTTTTTTCTGCGAGTTTAAACGGTTTATACAAATATTTGTGACCGGCGCATTCACCAAATAATTAAATTAATATTTTTTTTTCTCTGAATTTAGACAATTTTTAAAAATATTTATACAACAAATAAACAAAATAAAAATAGGTTTACTTAAAGAATATTTTTATTTTTGAATAAAACAATTTTTTAAAATATTTATAACCGGCGCATTCACCATAAATCAAAATAAATTTTTTCTTTGCTTTTAAACGATTTTAAAATGTTATTTTTACTAAATTAGCATTATAAAAATTGATACAGCAATCAGCAAATTATTTTCATTTTTAAAAAACAATTTTTAAAAATATTTATTACCGGCGCATCCACCAAATATTTAAAATAAAATTAAATATAGCAATTTTTTACTGAAAAAACCAATTAAGAGCAGCATTCGCGATATAATAAATCCATCAACTTTTGCAATAGCAATTTTACTGCCTTGATTAAAATAATAAAACTGCATTAAATAGTTTACGGACAAAGCGTCAGCACTTGAGCTTTTGCACGAGCTTTGTAAAATAATATTTTTGTTTCTGTAAGTCGGAAAAATATCAAATTGACCTCTTCTCTATGTCTGTTCCAGTTTCACAGCGTACATCCATAAATGAAATCCAAATATCGTTTGAGAGTTTTATGATGTTCGTCGTTTTAGCATTTCGGATCGAAAGCTTGTATTTGTCTAGCCAATAAGATGTATAAGCGCTAAATTGACTATTAAATTGTTATCTGACAGAATGTCATCACATTCGCTGAGATTTATGATAGATTTATATTGGAACAATCATACATGGGGGTAAATAATGTTGTCTGTTCTTTACGCACTCAATTTCGCTGATAAAAGCTCATTTCGATGATAAAAGCTCAACTCGTAAGAATCAGTTTTATTGTATTTCAGCGCTTCTTTGTTTGAGTGTGGGTGTGTGTGAAGCAAATTTTCTTCACGCAAAGACTTTATTATTAATCCAGTAGTATGTGACGTCATGCGTGGTTTATCTGACGTCATGCATAATTCATAAGCGGCGCGCTTATCGAAAATCAATTTTGATATTACTCAATAAGTGTAAAATTTAATTATTAAATTATTGGCAATCAAATAATCAAACGGTATTACATCAACCTGCACAAACATGTGATACAAAGAGACCAAAACTACCTCGCAAACTAGTATTTGCCTTCACTAGTGCTATGTGCAATGCACTCACTGCAAATTAGTTTATTTAATAAATTAGAATGATTTGCAAATTGCAATTAATTCCACAGAATTCGATTTTTCAGAATGCGCTCAATGATAAAAATTGATGTTTTAATTGCTTCAGGTAGCGTAAAGCTCCCCACACAATGCTTTGTTTAATGAATGCTGTTAGGAAAATTGGAATTCGAACAAAAGATGAAATTATAGCCGCAAAAATCGAACGTATGTTCAATTTGTTAATTTTTGAAAAAGGTTTAATTAATACTTTCTAGGCTAATAAAAGTTTGTTTAATTAGAGAAATAAATCGCAAAAAATTCATTGTTAAATTTACAAAGGACTAATTTGATTTTTTACTGTTGTACATCAATAAAAAAAATTGGGTAGGGCAACAAAAATTGGTTTAGGACCCCCTAATGTCCTGAAAAATTTCATAAAATCTGCGTGCGTATTTTGATGGTTTTTCAGGTCATTTAGAATTAATGCTTTTTTTTTCAATGGATTGAAAAATGTTTCTTTTGCAAAAATTAAATTTTATTGACGCAAATTATTTTTTTCTTTGAAGTTAAACAATTTTTAAAAATATTTTTACAACAAATAAACAAAATAAAAATAGTTTTAATTAAAAAACATTTTTATTTGTGAAAAAAATAATTTTTAAAAATACTTGCGACCGGCGCATTCACCAAATATCAAAATAAAATTAAATATCGTTAAAAATATTTTTTTTTCGAGTTTTTTAAAAATATTTTACAAAAAATATTTACCAGGTACGCAAAATAAAAATAAAAATGGGCAAAAAAAATTTATATGTTTAAGAAAACAATTTAAAAAAATATTTATGACCGGCGCATCCACCAAATAATTTATTTATTTATTTAATAATTTATTCATTTATTTATTTACCAATTTTTTTCCGATAAACTACATAACTTTAAATCATTTCCCTTACAAAAACCTCTCAAAAATATAAAAGCTCAAGCAGCTCTTAAAAGTTTTGCAACTAAAAATTCGAAAAACAGCTTCAGCTAAAAATGCAATTGCAATTTTACATGTAAATAAATATTGTGCAGGAACAATAACAAGATATCATTCCGTGGTAAAGCTTTATAGCAAAGAGCAAACACATCCATGTTCATAAAACTGCATATGTTGCAGACAATACATTGTAACGGTGATTCTAAATCAGATGCGCTATTTTCAGGAGCTTTGTCGAGGTTAAACGTTTTCTCATTTTTTATTTATTTATTTATTTGTTCGCAGAGAAAAAAATTGCAAACCTTCTAAATAAGCGCCACACTTAGTTCAAGTCCATCATCCAAACTCCGAGAAAATTTCAGCCACATTTCAGCGACAAGCTTATTCTATGAACACCACTATAATTTACATGTTAATTAATTTTAAAGTTACACATGAATTTCCGAACACACCAAATCTGTCAAAAAACACAAATAGTCCTAACAACCACATTAATCATAGTTCCATTAAAATGATTAGATTCTTAATTTATTTTAGTGCATTATTATTAATATTATTTTGCAAGCTTAATTTAATTATATTAATTAATAATATTAATTGTTTGTCAACTGAACATGTCGATTTAATTTTCAAAAATATTTTTTTGCGAAATATATTTATAATTCTACGTAAATTTAGTGATAGTATTGGTTGAAGAAATTGCGTGAAACTGCGTTCACGTTTCACGCGGTACTGAAACTTTCAGCGTTCGAATTCTGTGGGAGCTGAAATGTTGCAGTGCGCATATGCTTCTTGCGCAAAAAAGCTTTGGCAATATAATAAACAACCGTATTTTCGAAAAAAAAAGCTCTATTTAAAAAATCATCCCCGATGATGCATAGCCGGTCCGAAAGTGCGAAAGTAATTTATGATCCGGTAGTAAAATAATTATTATTTCAATGGTTTTATTGATTTGCGAAAATTTACAACTTGCTGAAATAAACTTATCCTGAAAGTGAATTTATATATATGAAATCTTGTCAGGTTTTTATGTCGGCCGGCTAAGCCGCAGGCCGATTTTTAGATAGGACTATAACTTTTATGTCCGACAAAAGTTTCGTACTTTTCGGAAATTTATTATTGAGATTGCGGCCTGAAAATATTTATTTTGCGCTTGGAGGACAATTATATGCGGAGGCGGATTAATTTGAAATTTAAATTAAACAAAATACGGTTAATATTCTGGACTTGTCAAAAAATTGATAAGTTTAGATGGATCGGTTTGTAAAATGAGGAAAATATTGTTTCAATATGAATATGGAAATTGGCATCAATGACAACAAGTTTTTTTTTGCAACTACACGTACGACTGGAAGTCGAATAAAGCCATTAAATCCGGAAAAAATGCATGGAAAATGAGTTTTTGTGATCGAAATTGAGTGAGTGCCATATTTTTCAGGAAATAAATATTTAAATATTTATTATAATAATAATAATAAATATTATAATATATATTATAGTATTAATAAATATTATTATTATATATAATACAGTATTTATTAATATTAATTCAATATTATAATATTTATTTATACAATTTTTGTTCAATTTATCTTGTCACTATTCAGTTTTTCTTTCATAGTTTTTTTATTTTTTAATATTTAGGGATGAAATATTTTTTTTATTGAAATTTATTGCCTTTTCTATCAGATTTAAAAAAAATAAATTTAATACGTTACTTAAAAATAATTTAAATTAATTTTCAAAACAAAAATTATTTTTCTAAAATTAATTTATAAAAAGTAGTAAAGACAAAATAAAATTAAAAAATATATATAATAAATAATATAAATTTACCTTTCTCAATTAATATCCGCATTTTTGCTCTACCCAAACTCACAGGTCAGGAGAAATTGCGCCTACTAAATTAGCGGCAATAAAATTGAAAGTTGCGCGAAAGCTCGCAAATGTTTAACCAATATATAAAATGTAATTAAGCTTGGAAATTGTTCAACCAGCTGAAAAATGAATTCAAAACCCTTTACATTAATAAAATGCTAAAATCATAGTTACTATTCCTGTAATTTGTGCAAATTATCCTTTAGTTTGAAAGTCGCTGAAAAGTTCCTGAAAATGCTTAATTAAATTTCTAGGTAAATTGTCAGATCTTAGTGAACTTAAACTACAAGTTATAAATTGTTTTCAACATGATAGAAAGTCTATCGTACAAATGTGTCTAGTTCTCTTACTTTTAATGAAATTTTAAACTCCTGTAAATACAATGCAAGTTATTATCTGCGCGGAAAAACAACAAGCTGCAGCTGAAATAATTTTTTTTTCAGCAATTTAACGTATTTTGTTGCAAGTACACTTACTTGACATTATAAAAAATAATTACAGTAATTAGATTGTGGGAGAAGAATGTACGTACGTACGTATTTATGAATAGGTCTCGTGTAATTATGTACAGTTTGTAAATTTTCTTTTAAAGCTCGCGCAATGTGCAATGTTAATCTTTAAAGTGGTAAGATTACTTCATTCATTTGCAGTTTTCTGTTCAGAGTTCACAGAACAAACAGTACTTTAAAATGCAGATGAGGTTTTACTAAATGCACTCCAGTTGTTTTCTCATTCAAACCACATATCATTCACTATATTTTCACATTCGTGTGGCAATTATACAAATTGAGCACTTTTCGAAAAAAATCTATTATGTGTGCAATTGTGAGCTTTTTGGTTCATTAATTTTTTTAATGATTAAAAATTTTGAAATATAATTTGTATTTGAAACAAAAAGAAATAATATATAAAATCAAAAAAAAATGCTATTAAAAAAATATTAAATATTTTTATAGGGGTGCATAAAAAAATGGTGGAATTTTTTGATAGGGTTTAAAATAAAGGTAAACGCCCATTAATTTAGAAAAAAATTATTAAACCACAAAAATTTGGCTTTTATAATTTTTTAGCGCATTTTATTTGAGTAATTTAAGTCAAAAAATAATGAAATAATATTTATTTAAAAAAACAATTTTTTTTTATAAAATTACTTGTTTAAAAATTCTGAAAAAAATTTACTAGGTACTTACACATTAGCATTTGTCAATAATTTTAAAACAACTAAAAAAAATTATCCAAAAATACTGAAAATAATTAAAAATACAAAAGAAATTAACGGTCCCGGCGCCTTCGCCATTTTTCGCTTCACTATTAAATATTTTTTTATGGCAATACAACAAATTGTTAAAAAAAAATTATATAGCTTAAAATAAACCTAAAATCTCCCTTATTTAAGAGGTGCAAAAAAAACAATATAATTTTTGCCTTTAATATATTTTTAACGCCTTTTCAAAAAAGTCAAAAAATATTTAAATATTACTCACTTTAAAAAATTAAATTTTAAGCAAAAATAACATATTTAAAATTTTTAAAAACATTTACTAGGTACTTACAGATTTGTCTTACTCAAAATTGTCAAAAAACCCCAAAAGTTTTGCCAAAAAACACCAAAAATAATTTTTTCCGCTGATTATTACTTATATAGATTTCTCCATCTACAAGTTGAATGTAAACCAATAATTAATCCATAATGGTGTTTGCCAGCAAATTAATACGATTTACTTTGATTATATATATACATATATATAAATGTGATTAAACATGCACAATTATAGAATAGCGAGAACAATTTGAATACATCAGAATAATTATGCCGCGCAAAGTCCAATAATCAAGTTGATTTATTTTCATAATAGATTACGGTGCAATTGCTTTAAAATTAATTTAATTTAAATACATATTAATATTATTCATAATATATATGATGAGACAACAAACGTTGTTGTTCATGTCATTATATCGCATTTGTAATCAAGCGTTTTGATCCATTGTTTTGAAAATTGCATGCGGTCGCCAATAAAATGCGCCTTTATTATAATAAATCAATCCAATTTATGCAATAAAAACATTATTTGCCAATTTATTTTTTATTTATTTAAAAAACGCAACGTTATAAAGCTTTTATACAAAAAAATCAACACGAAATCTTTTCAATTACGCGCTTGAAAAGCTCATAAACTATTTGCAATTTATTCATCATTTAATTAGATGTAACTTGTTATATAACAAGTTGCAAAACAAATATAATTATAATTGTTGTAAAAGCTCATCAAATAATTATTAAATATGTTACGTAACATGTTGTATAACCGTAAAAGTTGCAAAACCTGGCGCACAAAATAAATTTGTGTAAATGTTGATAATAACTAAGTGAAAAGGGCCGGGGAACAACCTTTGAGGGAGCTTTAACGAAATGATATGGGCTGGTGTAATAAAATTGCAAAACTTTTAGCATTTACACATCATAATCCGCCGCCGCCCCCGCCTGACACTCTGATCTCTTCCATTACCGCAACCGCGGAACAAAAGGACAATCACGGGGCCGGTTCTCCTTGCGCCTTCGCCAATTTTTTAAATAGTTTACGTTTAATTAAAATGGAATGCGCTGTGCTGTGCATGATCAATATTCAGCTCGTAGAATGTAGCTTTATGGCTAATGAATACGGTATTATTTGCATGCCATAAGTTGAATATGACAAACATATCAAAAGTTGCAGTCGGAACTGCATTTGGCATGCTTGTCACGTATAAGGACATAAACGATGGCTTTCCATGATGTCTAATACAATAGCGAAATATTTAATTTGTTTCTCAAAATATAGTACTTCAATTTAATGTAGCTTTGTATGTGAGAAAACTATACCTTTAGTCAAATAATTATTGTTGTAATTTAATTCTTGACAGCAGAGGAATTACCTCTACCAACAATGTTATCTGAAAATGGTCCTTTTACTTTATATTGCCTTTAGGCCTTTTGCTTTATAGCAATACTACATGAACTGGATCTCTTTCACATATTAACTCAAACTTTAACGAGAACTTATCAAATAGATATTTCAAATGTAATGATCTGTGCTAGAGACGTTTTATCAAATGCTAAATGGAGAAACTTTATGATTAGTTGCCATTTTTGCTGGATGACGCAAAGTTGCATTTTTTGATATAATAATGCAAAAAAAAATTATTTCAATTCTTAATTAATTTTTGAGCGCCCATAAATTTCCCCCAAAAAGCGCCAAGTAATAAAAAGCGACAATTACTACCCCATAAACGAATCAATTAAACAGACACTTAATTGAGCTTATTTTCGTCACTTTTGGACGCCCCCGTCCATAAATCCGTTAATTTTCGTGCAGGATACCTGAAACGGGTAGGTCCTGAAAGCCAAATTCAACATGTACCTGAACATTATCAGATATGCAGCAGATAAATGGCGTTATTTTCTCCATCGACTCGAATGTCGCGCGATAGCGCGTCGAGATTAACTCTCCCACTGATTATCCCTTTTGTATTGTGCGCTAAACGAGCTGATCAACATAAACGAGCTCTTTGTTTTCTTCTCGTAATCGCGGCAAACGGCAAACTTCAATAGTTGGTCGGGTAATAAGTGACCTTTATCGGGCAACATTTCGATGAGGCATTGATATTTTCTGTGTGTGTGTGCTTAACGGTTATCGCTTCGGCTTTCCTTCTATTTGGATTGTTACGATCAGTAAAAGTAATTTTTGCTAAATAATGTTGCTAAACTACATAATATCGAAGTAGTAGCAAATTTTCCAAAACGGTTTTCGAAATAAATCGAATTTAAGTTCGAGAAAAACCGGCGCATCCACCAATTTTTTAAATTGTACAATTAACCGGCTCCGCCTCCAATTTTTCAAATTTTTGTTTGTTTCTCGGTAAATCCGGGCAAATTACCGCAACTTGACGCTATACTGAAATTCTTACCGTTGAGCTTTAAAGACGCGCACAGATAAACCGTAATAGATGTTTCCCCTACTATTCAAGTCAACTTTAATGTTGTTGAATGCTTGCCGGATTTTATTACATGATTGTCTGTGCGCTACACACTTCGAAAAGCTGTGTGTACCGGAGGAAAATTCAGGCCAATTTATTTTCATACAACCTACACTTTATAGAGAGAATTTTCATACAATTTAGATTTCTATACGTTATTTACATCATTTAGACATTTTTCCGTGAGCCTTTCAGGAATAATTGCAAGATACGTACAGCTTGCGAACCAATGTTGTTTCGGAGTTAATGAGGAGCGAATTCTATTCATTCAAAAAAATATTACTACTAGATTTTTTAGTATAAAATGAATAAATACGCGCTTTTTCGCTCAATTCCAGCAAAATAAATAAAAAATCCGGTAGCGTAAAAATTCGCCAATTGTATTGATGAACACTTCACCCGCCACATAACGAACTCGATGAAAAAAAAATCAACTCTTTTTGGATGAAGTGAAGAAAACAGTTGATTGCACGTTTTTTTGCTTCGGAAAAGTTTGAATAGACGTTCTAATATCGTGTCTAACGGCCGTTCAGTCATTTTCTTTGTTAGTATAATAGCTCTATAACACTTTAGCTCAATTTCGATTTCGAGTATCTGCATTATTTTCCCCCCCATACAAAATTATTAAGATAATTGATAGATTTACGGTTGGCGGGAGCGAGTTAATCTGGCCGGTCATAAAAGAGCTTTAAAATTGTGCAAAGAGGTCATAAATAAAACAAGCTAAAAGTGTTTCGAGTAAGTTAAAGTTAGGAGGAGAGACAGTCGGGAGCGAACAAAAAAAATAATAAAAAATGCGGAGCAGTAGGTAAAATCATGAATAAAACATGTACTTCTTATAGTAACCGACATCGTTTGCGAAAATCTTATTTATTCAATCACTCCAGTTGTTGGGGCCAAAAGGGGCCATCAAAAGCTTCATTTTCCTAACAGATGCAGTTAATTATTTTTCAACTCGATGCGGTTTCTTTAAAATTATATTTCAAACGCTAATGTCCGGATTTATAGATTTATCGTTCGAGTTAGAGGATTAGGAGTTTAGAATGCTCTCTGGCTGGCTTTATCAGCGATATTAAAGTCACGTTAAACGCTAATTAATATCCTCCGGCTATAAGTTAATGTACCCCCATCGCTTTATTGTGTTTATTTCATAATTTATCTTGTGTATCTATAATACGGGAAATTTATTGTTGCTATCAGTTAGTTGACTAAATTTATTTGGGGTTTCAATTTATTGGACAAAAAAATTAAAAATAAATTAAAATAATTATTTATTTATTGTAATTTCGCATAACGAAAGCCTTGTTTATTTATTCTATTAAATTACGAAACGCATTGTAGAAAATTGCATAATTACCATTTAAATCGAGGCAATTAAAAGTTGACTGTTCCATTAGCATCTTAGGTGCTAAGAATATATAGCGCAATTAATTAGAGACAAATAACTTGAAAAGCAATCACCGTCAATTTTAATTCAACAAATCAAACTTAACACTAAGCTTGATTTTGTTTTTCTGGCATCCACGGTCTTAGCACCACAACTTCGTCATTTTCCTCACCGCGCAAAAAATTGCGCACCATCAACACCGCATCTTTGTACCACAAATAAATAAATTAATTAAAAATAATAAGCAAATAAATTAAATACCAAAAATGCAGATCGCCGAGAAGATAATGAAAAGCAGCGCGATATAGCCGAGCAACGCTAATCCAAAATTATTCAATGAAAAGATTATTCCCATTATTTAACAAACTTAAAATTCCCGCAATTAAATTCGCATTCGACTGACAAGACGAACAATTCAAAAACAAAAATTTGTCGAGCGCCTACTTCGCCAAATTTTTTTTGACAGCAATTAATTATTCGTCTGCCGTCAGGTAAGTTCTTGCGAATTATTCCGCTTTTGTTCGATAGAATTAGATTATCAATAATTAATGAATGCCGCCTGTAGTTTGTACAACTCGGTGATCAAATTAAGCGCTTCTAAAATTACATAGCGGTCGCGGTCCGGGCATCTATGTGCGAGCGCTGTCACTGCACAAGTGTTCCTGCAAGAATCCTGCTGCGCTCTGCATGGTGCTGCCACCTTGCGCGCTTCACCTCAACCCACATTCCTGCGGTGCTAAACAGACGTGGCAGGTTTCTCTCGGAATTTATTATTAATCAGCGAAATATAAATAGAATTATTAGAATACTTTCGTGCGCGATTTCAATAGACTGGTTTAAGTTTAAGAATGTGATAAGTATTTATCGTCAAGATAGGATTTTGAAGGTCGATATTTAATTAATCCGGTTCAAGGTAAATGTGATGATTAATCTTCAATAATTCGCTTGCTGTTTGCGGTTTGATAAATATTTATTGCTTCGCCTACTTACGTTAGATCTATTTAATTTTATCTAATCCAATGTAGTATTAAAATTTGACCGCACTAACGTTTTTAGAAATGCTTGCCAATACTAATGCTTTGGAACTAAAATCTTCCGATTCGAATTTGAATTTGGATTTTGTGGACGATGAAGATGACCCGATCCATTCCCTCTGGAGCATTCATAACACGCTTGACGCTCTTCGTGGTAAGTGCGCTAAACATTACTAATTTTTTTTTGTGATAAAAAATGAGGAAAATTTGTCTTCATTAAAGCGATCAAATTTGACACTTTAAATATGCTGCACAATATTTTAAAAACCCGTCCGGTTGTAAATCAAAAGAGCGGTGTTTAAATGTTTACGTTGAAAATGTCGTAAAATGGATCGTAAAATTATTTTACAATTTCATGGGCCATTAAGCGATGTAGCACTTTGTTTGAAATATTTTTTTAACATTAAAAAAATATTTTTTTGGATTATAAATTAATTTAAATATTTTTTAAATATTTTTTCAAAGTAAATTTTTAATTTTTTTAAGTTTTTCAATATTTTTTACGCCTAAAAATATATTTTTGACAAATTAAATATTTTTTATTATTTTTAAAAATATTTTCTAATTTAATTTTATATTTTTAAATATTTTTTAATACTTTTGAAAAATATTTTTGAAAAATTTAATTTATTTTTAATATTTTTAAATTTATTTTCTAAATAAATTTCAATATTTTTTATATATTTTAATATTTTTAAACATATTTTATAAATTAATTTGATTTTTGAAAGATTTAATCAATTTTCAATATTTTCAAATTTATTTTATAAAAAAAATTTGATATTTTTAATATATTTTAATATTTTTGATATATTTAAATATTTTTAATAATATTTTCTAAATTTATTTTTATATTTTTTGTATATTTAAATATTTTTTACATTTTTAAATATTTTTTAACCCCAAAAAAAATATATTTTGGCAAGATTAAATATATTTAAATATTTTTAAATATATTTTTGGTATTTTTAAATATTATTTGTATTTATAAATATTTTTAACACTAAAAAAAAATTAAAAAAAGCAACTTTTTGTTCCTCGCAGGAAACATGAGCAACCAGCGCTTAGAAATCGGCGACATCCCCCCCGACTACAACGAAGAAGAAAAAATCCTCCCAACCACTTACATAGTATTAAGATTTGCAACCGACATCAATAAAAACACAGTGAAATGGCTGGTAGACAAAATCAAAGGGTTGAAACGCGACGGGGGTGCCGAATTGATCGTCATGAAACAGCCCTACAACTCGGACGAAGTACACCCCAAAAACCCCATCGAAAAACAATTTACCTAACTCTTCTTATGATTTCCTGCAGGGCTACGTCTTCCACATATCGGCATCGAAAATTAAATTCCTCGAAATCGCCGAAGAAATGGAAATGATTAAGGAGGATCGTAATGGACAGATGCGCGAATTTACTGTTGCTCAACTCGAGGATTTCCTGCCCGAAGACATGCACGTCGACGATTTGCTGACGATGGCTGAACGCCAGACCATTGTGCGACACGAATTGGAAAATATTCGGGCATTAGCCGAGGATGATCATATTCCTGGCTATCCGGCGTATTCTTTGTATGAGGGTCAATCGATATTTCAAGTGTGCATCAAATTCAATGTCATCACGCGAATGTATCCGCTACATGATGACGAGCAGCTCAAAAAGCTCGCGAAAAAATGGTATCTGAGCGTTTTCAAAAAACAGCCTTTTGGTAAGTTTTTAGCGAGAAAAAATCGCTTTTTTGCGCACCATTCAAAAGTTTCTCGATTTTTTTGATCGGGATTTTTTTAATCTTGTCCTAAATATCGTTTAAAACCCGAAAAACAATTTCCCAAATTTTTGGCACCCCTACTTTCGCAATTAAAGCCGACTATTCAGCGGAAAAACGTCGAAACTTTTTAGGAAATCGATAAAAGCACAGATGGATAAAACAATTTCGCCGTTTTTTTCGCCGCCCCTAAAAAAATGTCGTTAACGGGCTCGTCTAGCCTGACGCTGATGATGAGCCTCATTTTTTACTTTCC
This sequence comes from Cryptophagus acutangulus, assembly GCA_963556235.1. Taxonomy (NCBI): domain Eukaryota; kingdom Metazoa; phylum Arthropoda; class Insecta; order Coleoptera; family Cryptophagidae; genus Cryptophagus; species Cryptophagus acutangulus. Next base: position 4,741,338 of record OY744569.1, read on the forward strand.
CGGCGACGTCGCCCCAAAAAAGACGAGAAGACGCAAAGTTTGCGGTCGCTCATTAAAATGCAAACAAACTTTTCTATTTACAAATCTTGTGATACAATTTTGAAACCGAAAACGGTCCCTCTAGACGGTCGAGACTTGTTTTGTGCTAATTGCCTTTGTCCCAGACCAGTTTTAGCATATTCTAGTCAGTCAGCGTAAAGGGGGTAGGTCTTTCACTGAAACTATGTAATTTCGCTCTCAGTATTCGCATGTTGTCATCGCATAAGTTTCGGTTAGTACAGTGGGTTGCTGGAAAGGTTTTGTTGAACAGCAAGTGTTCTCTTCTCTAATTGCCATGATGATGGAGGTTATATGTGCAACGTAATGAGCACTAGCGCATGTTAACAACTCATTATGCTTGTTGTTTGATATGGCGCACCATTGCCAAAAATTAATTACAATAATTAGCTAACCGAAATTAGGAAGGAGTGCCAAAAATTTTGCTTTGAAGTTGATTTTTAACGGTCTTTGATTTTTATGTTTTTTGAATCAAAAGTTTGGTTCGCCATATCTTTTTTGTAAATTTTAATATAAAAATTCTACAATATACGAATTGTAGATTAAGGTGTCTAGAATGTAAGTCAGTTTAAATTTTCAAAATTGATCAAGTAGTTTTTGAAAAAACTTGGCGCGAGCTAGTGGAGGTTTTATCCAAAAGTGCATGGAGCGCGCAAGTTTGGGGCGCCATATCTTTTTTGTAAATTTTAATAAAAAAATTCTAGAGGATACAAATTGTAGATTAAGGTTTCTAGAATGTAAGTCAGTTTAAATTTTCAAAATTGGTCGAGTAGTTTTTGAAAAAACACGGCCCAAGGTAGCAGAGGTTTTTCCATAAAGTGCATTGCGCGCGCAACTTTGAATGGCTGCATCTTTTTTGTAAATTTTCATATAAAAATTGTGGACGATACAAGTTGTAGATTAAGGTTTCTAGAACCGGAATCAATTTCAATTTTTAAAAGTTTATCGTGTAGTTTTTGAAAAAACTTGGCACTTTCCCCAGCGCGCGCTTTTAAATATAGCGCGCTGAGACTTGACTTTCCAGTGCCTTCCCAAATTAATTGTACCGAGTTAATTTAATAATAAATATATTGTTCAACTGAAATATCTCGAATAGATAATTAGTTTTCGTGCAATAATGTATCCTCCCGGCGTAAACTAGCATTTTATTTAGTTTTAATTAAATCGAGCACGCTTCGTGAAAGTTCCTCTCGATACTCAATTTCGAATTTAATTGAAACATTCATAATGGTATAATACTAGAGGGGGCCCCTTTCGTTCACTTAAGGGTTATTGTTTACGAGTTTCCAGCCAAGCGCTCTCGGTTCGAATTTAAACTGAGCTTTCGGATTATTATGGTAATAGTGTTGCTTTAATTATGAAAGAGCTGTGAAAAATGAGCTTTATCACCGTAAAGCTCTTGGCCATAAAATTTGATAAAGCGACTCCAAGCTTTTGTCAATAGCCTAATTGTGTTTATTTTGCAGAAGAGATACGTTTGTACTTTGGCGAGTCAATAGCGCTCTATTTCACCTTTTTGGGCTTCTACACGTCCGCACTGCTAGTGCCAATGGTTTTGGGATTTCTGCAGTTGCTGGTGTCGAGGGAATCGGTGCCATTTTTCTGCCTGTTCAATGTTGTCTGGGTGACAATTGTACTGGAGGTAAGATTTATGCATATGTGTGAAAAGCTGCACCGCGCTTAACGGACAAAGGAGCCTGCGCGCTGCAGAATTTAATTAAAGCCAAAATAAATATGAGGGTGCGATGCATTTTATTTGGCGAACTAGCAAATGTTATGTGGATGGACGAGGCGAAAAAGCCAATTCGGTGACATTTCAAATAAGTTTGCCTTCAGTGGGAAATAAAACGGAAAGTGATCTATTATGAAAAGTTTCGAATTGTGACGTTTCGAACGAAACGAAGTCCCATTTATCTCTACTATACGTCATCCATCCATTGTGCTCCCCAATGGGGGGGCGCCCCCCGTTTTTCCGCCCCTCATACTTAGCTGAGACATTGTTATTAACTCAACAATGCTTTGTCGCATTTCGCTCTCATTCTTCGAACCAAATTATTTTCACAGATTAACTTTTGCTCGGATTATAGCACAAGATTTTTATCTTGGCAAGTCGGAGAGCGAGCGAGCGAGGATGGGTCTTATCTTTAGCTTCCTGTTCCTTAACGGGAAGACCTGCATCACGTCTTAGACGGGATATTAACGCCAAATCTGCAACCCCTCCTAAATTACATGCATTCAGTCGCGCAAAATCAAATTGAAAATAATCGCGACGATTATAGAAATATTTTTTAGCGTATGGCGTGGTCAAAATGTAATTTAAGGCGGAGTCGCCGTTTATTAACCAATAGCGCGGTGGAGTTAATTAGGCCACGCCTATAATTAACGGAAACCACGCCTCAATTAACGGAAACCACGCCTACAAACCGCTAATTCGCATAATTTCAAGCTACCTAACCGAATATTGACAAAATAAATTAATAGCGCTCTAATAAAAAATTTAAAAAAAAATTGTTGTCCCAGTTGAAACTCCGGTGTCTGTTAAAGAACAAAAACAATAAAGTATAAACTCGTTATCGACAAAGACGATAGTCTATATAGCAAAGAGGATGATTGAATTTTCCGTAATCTAATGATTTCCTTTTTTTCTTGTTGCGATGTTTGTTTTGTTCGAGATCGACTAGCTCTAACGAGATTTGTACTTGTTGGTGTAGATTTGGAAAAGACGCAGCAATGAATTGGCTTTTAAATGGGGCACAATTGGAATGACAAGTCTAGATGAGCCTCGACCGAATTTTCGTGGCGCTATGGGCGTTGATGCTGTCACCGGAAAAGTGCAGCCGCAACATCCCCGCTATACGACCTATTTGAAAGTAAGTGCTTTTCCGTTTCATTTTCCTCGAGCTTTAGGGGCGCAAAATTTTTCTGTTTCCAAAGTTTTTAATTGTTTCTTATTCAGCAAAAAAAATTGTCTTTTTCAGATGTACGGAGTTTCCATTCCGATAGTTTTCCTATGCATGATTGGCGCGCACTTCTTGATGCTCGCTTCCTTCTGGATCGAAGACTATTGCAAGAGCGATTTCGCTTACCAAAAATACGTGATGCTTCCCAGCATCATTTATTCCATTTTGGTGTTCGTTGTTAACTTATACTACCGAAAATTGGCGACTTTCCTAACAGATTGGGGTAACTATATTACCCGGCGCCTTCACCAAAATTTAAACGAAATTTCGTCCTTGCAGAAAATCACAGGACCCAATCGCAATACGACCGTCACAAAGTGACCAAACTGGTGCTGTTCGAGTTCGTCAACAATTTCATGTCGTTGTTCTACATCGCGTTCATCATCCGCGACATGGACATGTTGCGCAGCCAATTACAAACAATGCTCATCATTTCGCAAGCGATCAACAATTTCCAAGAAGCAATTTTGCCGTTAGCCCTCAAGTATTACAGCATGAAAATGCAATCGTGGCGCCAGAAAGTGTTCGACACACCGCACGCCAATAATCCGAAAATTTTTCGATCAGCCAACGCGTTGGAAGGGCCCCCGAAAAGCGACGATGATGGATTGTTTATGAAAGTGCCACAAATTCAAGCTGATGATGAGCGAATCAAACAGGCGCGCTCCGAAAGTGACATGGAAGATTATGAAGGGACGTATGACGATTATTTGGAGCTGTTTATTCAGTTTGGATATGTGTTTTTGTTTTCGTCCGTTTATCCGGTCGCCGCATTTTGGGCGGTTTTGAACAATATCGTCGAGATCCGAGCGGATGCCTTCAAGCTGTGCAAAGTGTTTCAGCGGCCGATGAGTCGAAGGGTGAAGGATATCGGTGCTTGGCAGGTTATTGACTGTTCCCGCTTTTTCCCGCTTTTGTTAATTTTTCGTTAATTTAGAGAGCTTTTGAAATTTTGGGCGCCCTCTCCATCCTGACCAATTGCGGGCTGCTGTATCTGAGTCCGCAGATGCGTGGGAGCTCGTTGCACCTGAGCGAAGTTGAGTGGGTGCTGTTGTTTGTATTCCTGGAGCATTGCCTCTTAGGGCTAAGATACTTGCTGCACATAACAATTGCCGATAAGCCGGAATGGGTGCGAATTGCATTAGCGAAGAAAAACTACGAGTCAAAGCAAGCACTCAAATTTGAGGTGAGCATCAATATTGAAATCAATCTAATAAATATTTGATTAGATGGTTGAGAGTCGTGCGCTGAATAAATGGATTGGGGTGCGATTGTAGCTATTTAGAGGGGAGGGGGAACTTTGTCATTAAAATGAGTGGGAAAGGCGTGGTCACAATATATTATTGACCAATAGCGGCGTGGAGTTTCGATTGGTCACGCCTCTAATTAATATAAGCCACGCCTATTTTCTTGGTGACGTATTTTCAAAGGGAAGATTGAGTTGCGCTACTTTTATAATGCGGTTTTGCAATTTGTACTTTAACAAGATTGATTGATGCAGCTGGATGCAATCGATTTAGCTGCTTTTTTGCTGTTGTTGTATGAGAAACGTTTCATATCTGATTTTGAAATGTGATATTTATTATATTGCGAATTGCTTGCCTGCGGTTTACTTGTTGCTCATATGTAATATTATTATTTGTCGGGGAATTTTCTATGGTTGATTTTTTGTTTTCAGAGATCTCAGAAAAATCGACGAATATTAACGAGAAGATTCAAGACTGTTCATGGTCCTCATGGTCATTAAAGAAGAGGTCTAGTCATTATATCGTATTGTATTTATTTTACACCAATATACTTTTTAGTTTTTTTAATTGGTCGAATTATTGGTCCAAATAAAAATTTATTGGTCCAAATTTTTGACCAAAAAATTAACAAATAAGTTTGCCAAGTTTGCAGCAGCCGTGGAGACTGGAAAACTTTACTATAAGAATAGGAAAAGTTTTTTTGTCTTGTGAATTTAAAGTCACATTAGAGAGCAGATTTTCGCAACAAAAAGTAGCCGAGTATTGACTCGGAAATTTGAAACACAATATGGATAAAGTTATGCAGTGCGGAAATTCCCTGCATGTAGTCTAAGTTTGTAGCGGGTGTATAAAGTTAGCACCCTCGATCTCTTGGAAGGAAGGATTTAAGGATTGGAGTAGTTGGTGACGACTTATCAACTCCTTAGGAAAATACAAATAAATTCGGCGAAAGACTAAAGAAAATGCGACGACGATGAATCAGAGGAGTCGGTGTGGTGCGGATTTGGCAGGAAATAACCAGGAAATGGGCTCTTTCGATTTTCGATCATACATCTCGACACGATGAGATTTTGTTTGCACTATTTCTATACGAGTAATTATTAAGTGAATTTTAATCGGATTATAATTCCGCTTCCTTCAGCAAAACTTCGAACCTCCATCAATTCAATTTCGGATTCTATCTATTCCCGCATAGAAAAGCTCAATACAGATTATGCATTATTGGAATATTTGAAATTGCGCCTTCGGCAGCCAAATTTATCCGGCAATTTATTTTAATATAAATTATAAAAAGCATCAAATTTAAATCGTATGACGTGATGCCAAAGGGCTAGTCTTCTCAAATTGGGTGAAGAATGGGAAGACCAAGACGAATGTTGATGAAAATTGAAGACCAAAAAAAGTTTAGATGGAAACCAAGACGAATTTGGATGAAGACCAAGAGAAAACGAGATGAAAGTTGACGTCCAGGGCAAGTTTAGGTGAAGACCAAGACGATGGAAAAAGAAAATTTGAGACCAAAACAATTTTAGATGAAGACCAAGACAAAACAAAAAGCTAAATTTCCCAATAAATATTGAAAGTACAAACTTTTTCCTTTTCAATTTATAAAAAAACCTTCGAATTGATTTCCTTGTATAAGAAAAAAAAAACTGAAAAAAGCAATTTCGCGGCATTTTCCTTCGATCTATAATCCTCAGCAGGGAGCTTTTTATTTGTGTAAGCATACGGGTTATTTTTTTTAGTCTATCGACACACATATATAAAAAATTGGATAAGAATGTGGGCTATTTTGCAATAACGCTTCGTCCGCCGCGCTTCAGATATATTTAAATTCTCAACACACTCGAAATTTGTTTGTTGTCAGATAGTTTGCTGGAGATCGTTATTTCATCAAAAGGCTGGCATATCTCAAGCCGCCTTCGCATGCTATATTTACATATAATCGGGAGGGCATGGTGCTTTGCAAAAGCCGGATCGGGATATCCGTCGCGTATATACCGTATGTCCATCCAATCTATTTATTGGAGCAAAATTCAATTTGGAGCAAAAACTATTTTACAGCCAAAAATAGAAAGATTGGACCAATAATCGTTTCCACCTCCTTTATTTTCCAATTCTCGGATCCACACGGTATAGCAGAATGGACTTGTTATGGAGCGCATCGCCGCCGGACTCTATTTCGGCGAAGCCGTATGACACAGGTCATGCAATTTTCTTATATCTTATTTCTTAAAGCGAGCGAGATTTTGCCTGTCTCTCGGATGGCTCTCATATTTTACTGGCGGCGGAAATGTAAAACAATAACAATCCCTCGTCCACGTTAAACTTGACCCAAACAAAGCAAGACGATATTTTTTCGCATTCGTTGGGCAAAAACCCAAACGCACCACCAGCTACGTTAATCCATTTAGGAGTTGAATAATAAATCTTATTCAATAATTGTCTTCATCCATTCTTTGTTCAGTTGAACTAATTATGGAATTGATATAATGTTGGCTCAATGCAAATCACTGCCAGTTCAACAAACATCTTTCATAATGCAGTCACATCAGCTCTTTCGCCTTTAGAGGAAAGATAATCAGTATTCATCTTGAGAAGCATCATTGTGTTGTATGTGCGCTTAATTACGTAACATTAATGAGTCTGGAAGATCTAAATCTGGAAGAATTGGGTCTATATCTAGAAGATCTACGTCTGGAAGATCTAAATCGGGACCTACAAGATCTAGATCCTGAAGAATTGGACCCGTTTAAGAAAGATCTGAGTCTGGAAGATCTAAATCTGGACCTACAAGATCTAGATCCTGAAGAATTGGACTCGTTTCTGAAGGATCTGAGTCCGCTAGATCTAAATTTAGGTCTAGAAGATCTAGATCTTGAAGAATTAGATTGATTTCTAGAAGATCTGAGTCTGCAAGATCTAAATCCGAGTCTATAAGATCTAGATCTCAACGAAATGGACCCGTTTCTTGAAGATCTGAGTCTGGAAGATCTAAATCTCACTCTATAAGATCTAGATCTTTATGAATTGGATCTATTTCTGAAAGATCTAAGCCTGGAAGATCTAAATCTGGACCTACAAGATCTAGATCCTAAATAATTAGACCATTTTTTGGAAGATCTGAGTCTGGAAGATCTAAAACTGACTCTATAAGATCTAGATCTTGAATAATTGGATCTATATTTGAAAGATCTAGGTCTGGAAGATCTCCATCTGGATCTACAAGATCTAGATCCTAAAGAATTAGACCATTTTTTGGAAGATTTGAGTCTGGAAGATCTAGATCTGGAAGATTTGGATCTATATTTGACGGATCTAGGTCTGGAAGATCTAAATCTAGATCTACAAGATCTCGATCCTAAAGAATAAGACCTGTATTTGAAAGATATTATATAATAAAGGAAGCAATTTGAATAACAATTTTGAATGAGTAATACACGCTAATGAAAGGTGTTCGTCGAATAAAATAAGCGATATATACGAGTGGATCGATTGTTTCGTTGCGTGGAACGTCCGTCGCCTGTCGTCTCCCTCCATGTTGGAGTGTGTCTGCCCCAGCAGCAGCAGTGCGAGACAGCAGTGTGTTATGGTGTTCCGTAGTCGTCAGTACACCTTGCGCACATCGCCAGTGTAACAAGTGATGCCTTCTTCGCGTGCCGGCGTCTTCGTGCTCTGCTGCCTCACATGGAGCAGCTACCTAGTGCAAGTCCGAGCGATCCACCAACTCCCCAACACCTCCGGCATCGATGGACAACTCACTGCCAATCTGAAAGTTGATCATTTTTTCTCACTGTGGATAGTTTTTAATAACGATGATATCAGAATGTCGGGTATGCATTTTATTTTTCGTTTTCAATTCCATTCAATTGAATGAGATATTATTCGCAATGACCATGTAATAAATTCTATTATTGGTCGGTGCGGAGCAAATAGTTATTTATACAACAAGTAGCAAAATGTAAGTTATTTTTTCACAAGTCGTAAATTTGTCCAACGAGGCGTCAGCCGAGTTGGACAATACGACAAGTGAAAAAATAACTAATTTTGCTCGTGTTGTATACACTATTTTTTGCAATTTTTAATTAAAATAAAAAAATATTAAAGATTAGTTAATAATCAGATGACAATCGGTTGCTTGATTCAAGCTTAATTTGTTATTAATTAGAGCAAACATTGATAAAACAATTGAAATCGCCCCTAGGAACGAAAAATCAAACAGCTTCCTTCACATAATTCAAATCGAATAGAAGTGTTTGCTAACTCAAATTTAATGGAAATGTGGCTTATATGTTCTTGTTCAGTTAAATAATCTTACTAATTGTACAATTAATATTGTTAATAAATAAAACATTGCGGTTTTATAACTTTTTGCCACGCTTTTAGCAATTTTTAAAATAATGAAAAAAAGTAAAAAGAATGAAAAAAAGTAGAAAAAGAGTGAAAAAAAGTCTTTTTTTCACGCTTTTTTTAGAACAATAAAAAAAAGAAGGCTGTTTCAATATCAAAAATGGCAACTAAAAAGATGTCATTTTAATCGCAAATTGCAAAAAACACTTTTTCGAATTGTCCTAGCAAATTGCTTTTTGAGGGTAACAAAATTAGAATTTACGACACTAGAAGATAAAGAAGCGCAAAAGTTTTCGTTTTCCAAAAGTTGGCCGAAAATTTTTATTCCACTAAATCTGTATCGGGTCATTAATCATATTTCTTGTCCCCCCAAAAAAACTGCTCATCGTAATTAATGGAGCTTTTTAGTAGAAGAAATGTAATTAATGAAAAAATTTTGCCGAGTTTTCAAATAACATTCCGTAATTGACCAGCCCCGTCCAGCGAACTGTATTTGTGGTTTCGGTGTCAATGGACAGAGAAATCCTTTTATCTCTTGACGTCATTTACAATTCCTTTACACTTCAATTTACTGCACTTTTTGCCAGCCGACAAAATAACCTTTTTTTGGATTGTGCGGAGGAACAAAAGTTTTGGCGCATTACGTGTGCCAATATTGCACCAAATAAAAGAACCTCTTTTTTCCGATTCGCTTTGTTTGCTAATAAAATCGTCAGGAAATTTAATTCAATCTTATATCATCGTAAAAATGTAAACATACGAAAGCAGGTCAAAATACCTTCGATATTAAAATGTATAATGACTCAAACTTTCTCACAACTCATTACCATAAACTACATTTACGGCTTGTGAGACATCTAATCGGCTTTTAAATCGCCGAAGGACGTTTAATTGTTCGCTGGGAAGATGAAGGAAAATTAAATCTTTGATAGTAAATTTGCCAAAAATTTTGCGATTGGAAGAACTCGACTTAGACCTCAAAAGTCAAAAGTTTTTTTACAAAAACTTGTTCTATTGGTGTTTACCAAGAGGAGTATAAAAGGAGAATTCCAGATCTCTTTAATTCGAGGAGTTCTAGTCAAAATACGAATCTGGAAATTCCAATCGAATTTCTGAAGATTTTTCAGAAATTTCAAAAACTTTTTATCAGAAGTTTTGCTGCTGGTCTTCCAATATTATATTTTGAGACTGTAAAGGAGATATCTTCAAGATTTTCGATGATATCAGATTCCATGTGATTGGAAATAATTTTTAAAAATTGGAGTTTTTAGTTTTCCGCCATAAAATTAGTCGTCTAGGCAAAGCCACCAATGAATATTGAATTGAATGCAGATTTTCGCCGTCTTCCCGAAAAATAATTTGATTAAACTTATTGATAGAAGCGGAAGCTCCACACAAATTCCATATTAAAATGGATTTTATTCAAATTCGGATTTTAACAAAATTATTTCGCGAGCATTTTTCGCCCATACATCATTTCGCTCCTTTGTAAACGCATATAATAGAGCATTTGCAAAAGATCAAAGTTAAGAAGCTGCAAGGAGTCTGAAAGGATGATGCATTCGGTGAAAAACAAGAACAAGGAAGTTTAATTTCCTTGACTCCTTAAAAAATCACCCGGTATAAAATTAGATGTGATTGACCGATGGTCCTGTTAATGACGTCCGAGAATGCAGACTCATGAAAAGCTGCATTGATTGATGGTCAACGCAAATTAATTACACATGCTGCTTTTGCAAATGACTTTTACCTGTATTATTCGCATAACTCATTTAATGACTCATCTTTTATTAATCATCATCATTGCCAGTCATTCGATTGGAATTTTTGTTGCGATATGCGCTTCGGCTTGGAGGGGGAGGAAGTGGGAGCTCCACCGCATAGGGGCGCAAAGTTTATTTAAACATTAGTACGTGGTTTATTTTCGCGCTAGTGGATTTTGTTGATCGTCGATCCAACTCCCTCCCTTAGACGAGCGAATGTTAACATCTTAAATTAAGACTTCCTGGTGCTCGATCAAGACTAATAATAATATGATGATTGATTGCACAGCACTCGTGCAGATTCTGAATCCGCGAACACAATGCGTTTTGCTTTTCAAACATCTCAACTTTGGATCTAGTCGTCTCATCAGTCATCTGAAGTGTCGGGAGTGATGACGAGTTAATTAATTCATTTCGTTATTTATTTGTTGTTGTTATTGAACTTGAAAGCCAACAGTTTATAAACAAACGGTTTTATTTGCGAAAATTTTAAGTGGGCAATATTTGTTTATATTATTTTTTCCGTCGTGGAAATGTTTATCGTTTGCATGCTTTTCGGTGCTACGTAATTGTAGGAAGTGATTGAATTGATAAAAAAATTTGAAACCCAAAAAATAGTCGAAATAGTAAATTCTAACCCGGGCGCATCCGCCAAAAATTCAAATTACCCTCAAAATTAATTCTAATTATTTCGCTACAACTTCAAATTAATTAATTATTTTTTTATTAATTTCACAAAAATATACATTCCCCAAAAATCCACCGAATTCGCGATACGGAAAAGAAAAATAAATGTCGGCTTGATAAATATTTATCTTTTTCAAAGCATCCATTTATCTTCAACGGTATAATTGCATGAAGACGTGCTACAAATTAGTTGCTTTTTTATAGAACGTTTGCAAGACGGTGCAGGACAATTTTCTATTTACGTGTAAACTTCGTTTTAAGCGACAGAAAAATTCTGTATATTTTTATATTGCACTTGTCGACGACGGTAACTTATCTTTATTGTTGCAAGAATGATTTTTAGTTCGCTTGTTTGCGCATGTACAATAGGTGGAATATTTTTAGCGCATGCGATACAACAGGTCAGAACGTAGTCGACTTGACTTGATTTTGTTTTACTGTTAATTCTTTAAATACTTTCGCACCAAAATAATAATTAAGGAATATCGAAATGATTTTAATTAACGAAGAACGGCTAAGTTAAATGCACACCATTGAACCGTATTTATTTAATTTTCCAAATGCTACACGTAATTAGCATTGACTATGTTTTTGTAATTAAAAGACGAACAAAACTCGAATAGCGCGCAATTTACTGCTCTTAATTTAATTAAACTCCAATTATACGTAGAAAAATCCATAATGTTCCCAACTGATTGCTTTATGTCCCAAATTTTATCCGATGGAGAAAAAAAAGTACTATTCAGTTCATTAACAGCAAAAATAAATTATATAAGTAAAAACCTGATAGGACTATGTCAATACTATAAGAATGCGTATATAAAAGAAGAGAATTCTATGCAGGTATTAAACGTGTTAGCTCGTTCAGCTTCGAGTGGCGTGGAATCTTAATTGCGCTTTTTTAATTGAAACTACTAATAAAAAAAAACCGGAGGAAAAAAATCGAAACGTGACCCCAGAACTTTATTTCCGAGGGAAGTCTCTTTAACTTCATCTACTCTTTACCACGTTAGAGGGTGATTTATAATTTGATAAAAAATTAGGTCGCTATAGAGTTCAGTTAGGTAAAAATGTCCGAAATTTTGGATCAAAAAATACTTAAGCAAGTTCGCTCCCGTCCGGATTTGCCTATAGAGCCCTAAATACTTGAATGTATGTTTTGCATTACGTTCATATAGATTGTATGTTTGCGCGGCTTGGAAATACCCAATAAATACCGTACTTTTCGCTCCGGCTCCATAAAAATGTAACGTCAACACCTTAAAAAGGAAAATAAAAGCGAAATAAAATTTGCTTTGTGATGCGGCGACAATTTTTGTAACCCAGTTTCGCACTGGCTGACATTAATGCTTCTTTATTTCGCAGACGAGCCATTTACGATCCTCGCCCCGCAAAACGCGGCAGCGACAAAACGTGCGGAAAATTTGCTCCAGCAACCGGAGCTCGTAAAGAAGCTGGTGCTCGACCATGTGGTGCTCGGAGCACGTATAGACTTAACAAACGTAACATCTGACACCTCTTTTAAAACACTCGGAGGCCGAACGGTGCACGTTCGGCCAACAAAAGAACCCACCACTGGCGGCGGCAGGTTGAAAGCGAACGATGCGAATGTCGTTGAACGTAAAGTGGTCGTTCCGAACGGCTTGTTAGTCGTGCTCGACAACTACCTTTTCTCCGACGAGCCACTAATCAAGCAAAACGCCTCCACTTCCGGCAAACTGGTGGATGTCGTCGTCGGGAAACTGTCGCCGACGAAAAATCAATCGAACACCACTTTCGTCGAGAATATTATGGAGGTATTGTCTTTCCTGAAAAGTGGCGTGCGCGTTTTTCAGCATTTCCTTACGCGATCCAACGTTTCCAAGCTACTCGATGAAAGTACGTAATTTTTTTAATTATCTGCAAATTAAATTAGTGATTTTTTTTAATCCAGATGAAGAGTACACCGTGTTCGTCCCAACCGACCATGCCTTCCAGCGGTGGCACCCAATAGATTGGGGCTTCTATCCATTCAGCGTGCCCGAGTTCACCGAAAGCATAATCGTCAATCATTTCGTGAAAGGCCGCTTGAAGCAGGAGACGATAAAAGACGATTATGTCGCTAAAACTCTCGGCGGCCGCGAAATTGTTTTTAAGAAGACTCGTAGGTATTTCCCAATTAAATTACAGTCCCATCAATCTGATCCGTTTTACATGATGATGATGATTTTTGCAGCTAATTTGACGGTGAATGGGGCGATGATCGTGAAAGGCGATACGTCGGTGGCGAAGGGCAACATCATGTTTATCGGCGAGGTATTGTTCGTCAGCGAATCGGTCGTTTCCAAGCTCCATCAGCAACATCGCGACAAGGAAACCCCTCCGTTGTTGGCCTTTCCTTGGTTTGGGGCGCAGTTTTTGTCGCATGCGTTCCTGGCGTTGGAGCGCGATAAAAGGTTCACGCATATTACGCGTTTCCTTAATTTGGCCGATTTAGCACCGCATGTCTCTGGAACGGGGTACACGTTTTTCGTGCCGACAGACACCGCTTTCGAGGAGTTGGGATTAGATAAAATGCCGGATAATTATTTGTCGACTGGTGACGGGTTGCAGATACTTTTGAACCATTTCGTGAAGGGGCGGCTGTATGATAAGGATTTAAAGGACGATGTTAAGTTGATGACGCTGGGGAATAAGACGATTGAAATTAGGCGGAGTGCAGGTAAATAAATAAATAATTAAATAAATAAATAAATAAATAAATAAATAAATAAATAAATAAATAAATAAATAAATAAATAAATAAATAAATAAAATTTAGGATTCTAAAAAAATCAAATAAAAACAATAGAAAATAAATCATAAAAAATTGAAAATAAATCATAAAAAATTCAAAAAATTTGGGAATCTAAAAAAATCAAATAAAAAAAATCAAAAAATCATAAAAAATAGAAAATAAATTATAAAAAATTAAAAAAATTTGGGAATCTAAAAAAATAAAATAAAATAATAGAAAAAAAAAATTGAAAATAAATCATAAAAAATTTGGGAATCTAAAAAAATAAAATAAAATAGAAAATAAATCATAAAAAAATTTTAAAAAAATTGGAAAATATAAAATAAATGAAAATAAATAATAAAATTAAAATAAATTTAAAAAAAAATCTATAAAAAATAGAAAATAATTTAAAATAAAAAAAATAGAAAATAAATCAAAAAAAATTCGGGAATCTAAAAAAACTCTTCATAATTTCGCTAAGAATTTAATTAAAACCACCCACTATAAATCACGATCCCCATACAATTCTAATTCCAAGCCTTTGAAACTATTCCAGAGCACGTGAATGTAAATGCCGCAACAATAGTGGAGAGCGAAGTGTTTGTCTACAATTTAGGCACCATGTTCTACATAGATAAAGTATTATTTACCAGTATGAACAGTTTGCCGGTAACTAGTACAGAAACATCAAGCACCAGCAAAGTTTCATCCAAGTCAAACAAGACAACAACAGTTGGCGAGGTTGAAAAGGTGCCGGACGAGATCGCTGAGGAGTCTGGCTCCTTGCCGGACGTGCTATTTGCTGACGGCACCGTCAGCACGGATCTCGGCGAACCTCATCACAACGATACGATTAAATGAGCTTGATGACGATTTGTTCCTGTTTAGATAATTAATTGATTTTCCAATCCATTTTTAGTTATGTTTGATCTACAAAAATCGAGTCCATATCACGTTTGGTTTCGTTCGGGCTTTCAGTGTGGGATTTTTCTGCTTTTCAGTTTGGTTCTTTGTAGCTTGAATCGCGCTAAGATCCCGATAACAGTATAACGTAAAAAACAGGACTATATAGACATAGATAGGTTTTGCAAGAGGTTTGTTTATATAATATATTGATAAAAAAAACTATGTGTATATAGTCGTAATAAATATTTATGTATTTAGTAATTAATTCATATAGAAAAATGACTGATGAATGTGTTTATATTTCTATAATAAAATATATATTATTAATATCTGTTTACTTAGTAAATAGATAAATGTTGTGGTAATTTACCTTGAAGCTTTATAATATTTATGTTTAGACATTTAGATCAAATTAAATCTAGAACTACCGAATAGTAGTACTTTTATTGTAATGTATCATAAAAGTCAATTGTTATTTTAATACACGATGAATGTAATTTTTTAAATTCAACAACAATGTGTTAACCATCTTGTTAATATGAATCATTGTTAATAAACAAAAACTTTTATCTTCAAGGAGATTTATTCGTCAAAAAATAACTTACAAATTACTGGATTTGATGGAACGCGGTGTCGGTGAGCGGATTCTTGTGATCGGAAACGTTCGCGCGCGATTCGTAATTGCAAATCGTCACGCCGTGATGGTGCGCTTCGAAAAATTCACCTCTAAGGCCGATGTACGTGATTTTCGTGTTGTCCGCGCCAAAGTTGGTCGGGAAGTGGAGCGTTAAATGGTGCACCGTATTAAACGTCACCACCCTATAAAACAATCAAATTATTTAGCTGTCACAGCTTCCCGGTATGACGTACTTGGTCGCATATTCCAAAGTGCCGGTCGTATCCCGATTCAAATCAAACTCCTGATCGGGCGTGCATCCCACATCGTCGAAAGTCATCGACGGTCTATTTTTAAATCTGCAAAACATGCACAATGCTTTACAATGCCATTAAGGTACCCGCCGCAAATGTTACATTCTCATTTTAGAAGGATGCATGTTAGAATCATCGCCAATAACAATAATCCCCTTCAACTTAATATTACCAACAAACGGAATGTTAAACAACAATTCCTCATCGGCATCCGATTCCACAAACTGGAAAAGTGCATGAAAATGCAAAAACATAACAATAACATAACCCTACTTACGATGTCGAAAGTTAAGCGGTCCTCCCAGCGTTTGAAGACGGTTTTGCCGGAACCTTCGGTA
The DNA here is from genome assembly GCA_963556235.1 of Cryptophagus acutangulus. Taxonomy (NCBI): domain Eukaryota; kingdom Metazoa; phylum Arthropoda; class Insecta; order Coleoptera; family Cryptophagidae; genus Cryptophagus; species Cryptophagus acutangulus. The sequence goes on from OY744569.1 coordinate 4,757,334, forward strand.
GTCTCATTCAAACATTCGAGGTTTTCAGTGTCGATTTTCGTATATAAACTGTATTCTATGCCCATTTCGGGGTCTTCGTGTTGATGAGTTTCGTCGCCGCAACATTTTCCATGCGGAGCCATCTTTATTTACTGGTGTGATATTAGCGGGTCGTTTTATTCCAACACGGAAATTTTTTAGAAATATTTTTAATAAGGCGCCATATTTAAATTTAAAATAAGGCGCCATATTCAAATTTACTACCCTTATAACTCATTTGCATATAGTCTCGCACCCCTGGAGCAATAAAATAAACTGTACATCTACTATAATTAAAAAAAATCCCCTCATTTAAAAGCAACTGTAACCCACTTTCCCATTTTAATAATTCGAATAATTAAAGGGTCGTTGAACTGAAATCCGTATGGCAAAGTTTAGGGTGGTTCGCCCACCCCAACCCTTATACATGACTATAGAGCAATGCGCCGCGCTGCTATCATCTGAGTTACGTCACACTTTGACGCACCCTCTGTGCGTCGAGACGTCGGCACTTCGGCGCAGTCAATTTGCTTTACGTCTTTCAATAGTTGTTTCTTTTTCAAAATATATGTATACAATAAATAAATAAATTAACTTCTAGTGAAAATAAGGCGAGTATATTGTTCAAGGCGAAGATGACGAGCGTTGAAGCGAAGAAATCCAACAGCTCCGAACGGGAATATCAAATGCAAAGGTAAAAATAAGCAGATTTATTGATTTTTGTTTTGTGTGGTTTGTGTTTATTTTGTGATAACGAAACGAGTCGGATGGCGGATGGAATCGATAATAAGGTGGTTTGGCCGCGGGCAATTTTTTGCGATTTAATTAATTTGCTTACTAGTTAATTAGCCATAAGTTTAAATCGAAAACAATTTCCAGTCGAAAATATTTTCAAAATGTAGGATTTTTTTTTTTTTCTATTTGTTAATATTAATAATTAAATATTGATCAAAAAAAAATGTCAAAATTCTAGTCGCGCTATCTTATTATCTTTTTAATAATTTTTATATTGATCCTAGAAAAATGAGTCATAACGTGTGCGACTAGGGTTGCAAAAAGCAATTACACTAAATACTCCAGAGTCTAGTCTAGAAGAGGGTTTGATTTTGACTGCAAGTTGCAATTAAAAAAAAAATCCAAGTTGTCTGCAACCAGCATTGCAACATAGAGAAAATAGTTATTTGTATATCTAGGCTGCGAAATGACTGTTTAACGTCCGAGAGATATGTTTTTTAGCCGAGGCGTCAGCCGAGGCTAAAAAATCTGGAGGACGTTAAACACATTTCGCAGACGAGATATACACAACATTTTTTGTGCAACCGCATTACAAATATTAATAAATACGCAATAAATTTTTGGTAATTATGGTGTTTGGTTTTTTTATCGTATAATCTAGTTCCATAGTATGTTTTCGTAACTATGGAAACGGATCGGGAAAGAGAAAACGTAACTTGATTTTGAACAAACAAATGTTGCAATTATGTCATTTAAAAGTAAAATGGAGAGCGATAGTGATGTTTCTTGTACTCCTCCAGAATTAAAAGATATTGCAGCTTCTGCAATTAAAAATTTAGTGCCGGAGAAGTCTAAGAGACAATACCAAAAAACTTATGTTAGCCACCATGTCAAAATGACGTTTATTTTGCAGGACGCGAAATGACAGATGCAGTACGCGAAAAATTTTGGCGTCCGCTTCTAATGACAGCGGACACGAAATCGAATTTCGCGGTCGCTATGGAGTCTGTAATTACTAACATTTTAGAACGGTTGCACAAAAAATATATAATAAACACGCGTATTTATAATTACTGTATTTCGGTTACGCGTTGATGATTTTTGAAGAAAATCATGTCAAAATATTCAGAAAAAAATTTTTTACGGCACGAAGCTCACTAAATTTGAATAATATTAATTAAACATTGTTAATTATATTAATTTATTTTTGATTGTCAAATATGTCTTTAATTATCCACTATTTTTTTCAAAAAAAAAAATTTAGGAAACAGATTAATCTTTTCAGAATATTTCGACATGATTTTCATCAAAAACCATCAACGCATAACCGAAATACACCAATTATAAATACACGTGTTTATCATATATTTGTCTCACTCTCTCCTAAGCTCTCGCCAATCATTCGCGCTCTTTTCTCTATGGTGTAATGCTGGTTGCAGACAAAAATTCGACCATTTGTTATTTATTTTCAAATAAAACCATAATTTTTAATTACAAAAAATATTTTTTAATAAAAAAAATCACAAATTCCCCTAAATAATAATCCAAAACCCATTTCCAGAGTCGAGGAAGCTTCCGTGGAAGCATGGACCGCGCCGACCGCATAGCAGTTTGAGACCTCTGGCGGCGAGCCTGACATGGAACCCGAGAAAGACCAACTTCCACTACGTCACGGCTGCGATGATCTCTGGACGTGGGATCGTCGCGAGCGCAGCTCAGAGGTCCGATTATACGGTCCGAACTTTCGCATCGCCCATTTCCACCCAAACTGGAGCAGCGGCACTGCTGGCGTACGCGGTACGCGCGTCCTCAACAACGGCCGCTACTTCTGGGAGCTGCATTTGTCGCGGCGGATTTTCGGTACCAGCATGATGTTCGGCATTGGTACGAAAAAAGCGCGCCTGCACGCCGACTCCTTCACGAACCTGCTCGGCAAGGACGACCAAGGATGGGGCCTATCGCATAAAGGCCTCTTATGGCACGCGTGCCGCTGGACCCATTACACGAAACCCTTTCGGGAAAATGTCGCGACGAAGATCGGCATCCTGTTCGACGGCATCGCGGGCACGTTAACGTATTACAAAGACGATCGATGTTTAGGTATCGCGTTTCGCGGCTTGAACGAAATAAAGGAGCCGCTTTTCCCGATCATTTGTTCGACGGCGGCCAAGACTGAAATGTACTTAGACTCGATGAAGCGCGACTTCGTCAATCTGCAAGACCGATGTCGGGCAGTGATAGTTAAGCGGGTGAAAGATAAGCAGGACATTGAGAAGCTGTTTCTGCCGCCGAAGATTCGCAGTTTTTTGAGTGAAGCGATCGCGGATACAGTCGAGCCGTTCAAACTGGTTAATCAGAATGTGGCGAACAATTTGGGAACGATTTGATATCCTTGATAGAATAATTTATTGTTTTGTATTTGAATTTAATCCCGTGAAGTTTTCACGTTTGCCATAAATATTTTTAGTTTCGAATGGAACGGTTTGACGTTTGAAGCCAGTGGTGGAATGTTACCTACTTATCGAATAACAAACCAAAATAATAATAATATTGTATTGAATGTTTCTAGTCTAATTTGTTTCTTGATTTTTTGTGATAAGATGTCTGTGTTTTGTTTCATTAATTTATTTCGTTTTAGTTTAGTAAAATTGTATTGTAAGTAAATTTACGAATTTGCACATTCAGTGATTGTGTATAATATTTGGCCAGTATGTGCAATAGACTCTGTAAATAGTTGGTTAGGTAATAACGTAATTTATATAATTTTAATACGTAAGATAAATTATAAAACATTAAGTAACTTAACTTAAGAGTTTGATGTTTTTAGGCAAAATTGATAATAATAAATTATTTTTCAAATAATCCCGACAATTTTAAATAATTCCTGTCAATCTGTCAAAAACGTCAAAACAAATTTACTTACCACCTAAGGCAAAAAAAAAATCCACAACTTCCGCAATTCAATTTATTCTCATATAAAAAAATCACTGATTGTTGGCCTCCTTCGCACTTTGCAGCGCTTGCGTAATATACAACTTCGCCAGCGATTGCGAGCAAAACTGCGAAATCGCTTGACTGTACGTGTTAATCTGTCCGGCAATAATCATCGGATTCAATCTAGCAGGCACCGGATGCGGTCTAAACAACTTATTGATATCCTCGTCGGGCAATGCGTCCTCGCCTTTAGCCGCCCGCGCCGCATTCTCCTGCGTACGCTTCTGCAAGTAGCGATGCTTATCCTGCTGCTGTCGACTCACCAATTGCTGGTAGCGATTGAACTTGATGGCTTCTTGGTTCAACTCGTCCACGCGATCCATCAAACAACGCAGTTGGCCTTCGAGCACGGAAGCCGTGCCCAAATCCAAGAACTTAGAGCCCTCTTCCTCGGCAACCAGTTCGGCCAATTCCGACATCATAATGTTCGTCAACGGCGAGTTCTTGATTATGAACGGGACTTCAGTGAACAAGTTCTCGAAGCCGACTTTCAACTTCAGCAGCGCTTCCGGCGTGAATTCGCCCTCTTTGTACATATCGATCGCTTGCGGCGTTAAGCGGTATGCTTTCAGTGTTAGAAAACCGCGGCCGGACTTCTGGGTGTCGTAAATGACGACCACGGACTCCTCGATCGAAGTTTGATAGTGGAACTGCGATTCGAGTAGCGGTAAGCTTAGAAAGTTGCCGACATCGGCGCTTTGATACCAGCCGACGTGGAAATGGTCGACGTTCACTCGACGTAGACGTCGCATCATCGCGAGTTGGTATTCGTCTTCGTCCATCGTTTCGTCCGACTGCTTCGGGAACGGGAAGCAGTTTGTGATCTCCAAGCGGTTGTCCACGACCAAACCGAGCAAGGCGCCTTGGGCGATGTCCATGTTGGTGGTTGATTCTTCATGGCAGTGTTTCACTATTTTCATTACGGCCTGTGAAGAAAAAAATGATTGTTAATGACAGCTTGGTAAAAGTGAGGTTAGGAAAATTGGGGTAGTTATTTTTGGCGGAAATCGGTGGTTGAAGGATTTGTTGTGTTGGGGAAGGTACTTACGAGGCCGTCGGCTTGTACATAAGCGATTGTTGAATCATTTTCGGGCACACGCCTGGAAGCTCCACTACGAGCAGCCATGTTTAATGCGAAAGGACTGTCACTAATAGCGTTCGTTTTGCAGTTTTGCTCATTTATTTTGTTTGTATTTTTGCATAGAATATTATTAATTCTTAACATAAATTAATTATATATAATATTTATTTGTAATAAATACAATTTGCAAAGTAATTAATGTACAATTAATTATTTAATACAGTAAACAATTCTACAGTTGGCAACATTGACCCCCAAAAAATTCTTCAGCTAACTTCAAGTAGTGCCGATAACGTCAAGAATAAATTGTCATCCGCAAGTAAATAAAGTAATCGAAAGAATGGCCCAACCAGATAATATATCATGTTTGTGGCTTTTTATATTAGTAGCGGTAGTCGCTTTATTTCCATACCATTCGAATGCAACCACTGATGAAGTGCCATTATCAAAGTTAAGCCAAAACGTAGGGGCACCTACTTTAAAGTTTTTATACTGGTAAGTTGAGCCCCCCTTGATAAATAATGTAGCGAATTAATTGATTGTTTGTTTTAGTTATTCCTGCGGGTATAGAAAAATGTTTGACCAATACGTCACGATCATTAACCAGAAGTACCCTTATTTGCTGGTCGATGGGGGCAACTATGATCCCCCCGGTTTGAATATGTGGATTTCGAAAATATTGGTGAGTTTAATATGCACCGGATGCATTCGATTAAATTGTAGGGCAAACGCGCATATATTTATTGGTCGATGTTAATTCTTGCAGAGCACGTTGAAGTTCATGATAATCCTCTGCATTCTGGCCGGCGATCGTTTCCAAATATTCCAGTTTTTCAATCAGCCGCGTCCCGGCTGGTGGACGTGGTGCTTGGAAAACAAGCTATACGCCTGCATGATGCTGTTTTTCCTGTGCAACATTATCGAAGGCCAGTTGGTGCAATCGGGCGCTTTCGAGATTTCGCTCAACGACGTGCCGGTTTGGTCGAAATTGGAAACCGGCCGAATTCCACAACCCGCCGAGTTGTTTCAAATCATCGACAGTCATTTACAATTCACCGATAGTAAAATAGAGTTTAGCAGCGGCTTCGCCAAGTAATCGATCGTCGTTTTTACATGTTATTTGGATGTTGGCAGGTATAGTATATGTACAAAGCGAGATTGATTTTATTCTACTATACGTACTACAATACATCAGTTTTGTCGTTTCAAATAGAGTTGTGATACCATACATTTGTCTCTTTCACGCAATACTTGTAAAAGTTTATATTTTTGTGGTGGATTCAATAAAATCATATGTAAATTATTTGCGCCATTGTAGTTTGCTCCGAACGATGGTTAATTAAATCCGATCAGCCCAATAATAATGGTGCCGCGGCAACTTACAATACAATTCTGAAAATAAAAACAATTTGCTGTTGTTTGATTCGGTGATGTGGTATTAGCAAATAGAACAATAGTGCAAATTGGCAATTTTAAATGCAAATCAATCGTTAATTAACTAGTATAAGCAATAAAACAAAAAATGCGACCAAAAGTGTGGTTAGAATTTGTGAATTGTGACATTTGAACTACTCGAGGAGGTAGTATCGTTCCTTTACATATGGTGTTAACAAATTATTGTAAATTAGCAATAATTGGCTATATTTAAAATTTATATGTGTTAAATACATGCTAATAGAGTTAAATCTACAATTTATTTAATTGTATTGCTTCTAGTTTTAAAAATACAACCGAAAAATTATTCAAGAATGTATTGCGGGTTGCCTGTGCCGAATTTTTATTGATTTTATTAATTATTTTACTAGTTAAGCACGATTAATTAGATCAAAAAATACAAAATTATAGAATGCATTTTTGTAAATCCAAAACTGAAATGGGTTTTGCTCTAACTATGATAGTTTTTGAATTACAAGCAAAAAACCCAAATAATTCTTAATTATTTAATTAATTAAAAACTAATTTTTTTAGGGACCTGTAATTTGGCGTAGATCTTTATTTAATGATGCTTAATCACCATGCCAAATTTCATAATGATCGGAAAGAAATCGTTTTTTGGGCCTAAAATTTATCAAAGACTATAGTCTTTGTTAATTTTTGGCCCAAAAATCTGCATCTCTCAGATTTTTATGAAATTTGGCATGGTGATTAAGCATAACAATATTAGAAAATTCAGCAAGTTTCAGGTCAATCCACTGATTAGTTTTTAATTAAAAAAATAATTAAGGTAAATTTTTAGCAGTTTTGGTTTTTAATTTATATTTCAAAAAGTATAATACTTACAGCAAAACCGACTGCATTTTTGAGTTTGTGAAAGTATAATGTTTCAATATAGTGTTTCAAAACAAACAATTAATGTTTAATTAAATTAAAAATTTAAATAAACTAAATAATAATTATAAAATGCAACCAGCAATACACATGTTTTAATAAAAATGTTATAACTAAATAGCACGCTTTTTAATCAGAGCAAATAGTATTTGTTTATTGTAATTATTCAATTTGTGTTGTTTTCAACCCAAAAAACATTGTAATTTAACAATAATTAATAATATTAATAACCTATATGAAATATTTATGACAAAACGAACGATACTGCCTAGTCTGGTAGTTCAAATGCACCATTTTTCAATATCATCTGTCATTAATTTAAACACTCGCCCTCAGCACACGTTTTTGTTTAAAAAAGTGATTTATTTAATTCATTTGAGCAATAATGGCAATTGTAAGTGAATAATTAACTAATTAGTTAGTTAAAGAATGGAACCATCAATTGCGGTTTAAATCAGTGTGCATTAAACTATTGCAATCGAACTCTTGCTAATTTGAGCTGCAAGTTTTTTTTTTGTGTTTCACATTCAATTTTATTTGTTTCAGTGAAGAGTGAACATCGCATCAAACAAAACATTTATCGAGGACGAGGATGGACAATAGATATTAAGGATCGGAACGGTGGGGTTTAGTTGTTATGTAAATAATCAACCATTATTTGTATGTTACAGCATACGTTTTATTTTTGTTCAATTTGAGTACAGCATAATTATTTTATTTTCAGAATGAGCTGGACATCGTCGTGGACTGGACACAACAGCAAGGTCCCAGGCAGATAAGATTGGATTGACAATAGTTGTGTATTACAATGAATTTAATATTAATAACAAAATGCTACTAATTTAAATGCATGTAAATTATTGAAACTGCAATAAATATTTCTTATTAATTGTTCATAATTATTACCGTTTTAATCAATTATTTATATAAATAGTATCTCTAAATACGTCCCAGAGTTTAAATTTGAAAACCTCGTTGAAAACATTGTGTACCAACACAGCCAACCAAAATATCCCCAAAACAGTAGCTTGACCACGGAAAATTGAAAGGAATTTACTATTATATTAATTTCGCATTGTAAATTTGTAAATCTTTTTTGTAAATTGTAAATTTTTAAACTATATTTATTGAATAAATTATAATAAACTTAAATTTGTAGTTTATTTTATTATATTTCCTCTAGTGTGGGAGACTAAACAATTTACAGAAAAGTGTATTGTTGGTTGCCTATGCGGAATCTTAAATGAGTGTTTTAATTATTGATTTTGATAATTAGGCTCTGAATGTTTGATTTTTTGATTAATAATAATAGAATAAAATTCAACCAACTGAAAATGGTATTCGGTTTTGCTGTACGTATTATACTTTTTGAAATATAAAAAAAAGAAAAAATTCTTAAAAATTATTAGATTTTTATTAAATTCGGCAGGGTGATTAAGCATATCGAAATTAATATATTTAGCAAGTTTCAGGTCAATCGTGTGATTAGTTTTTTTTTTAAAAAATAATTAAGGTAAACCAGAACTGCTAAAAATTTACCTTATTAATTATTTTTTTTTAGTAAAAACTATAAACACGATCGACCTAAAACTTGCTGAATATCTTCATTTCGATATGCTTGATCACCCTGCTAAATTTCGTAAAGATCGGACAAAAATCGGTTTTTTGGTCGAAAAATGAGCAAAGACTATAGTCTTTGTTATTTTTCGAATTTTTTTGAAAATTAAATTTCTTTGAAATTTGGCATGCTAATTAAGCACCTCAAAATTAAGATATTCAGCAAGTTTCAGGTGAATCGGGCGATTAGTTTTTTTTTTACAAAATAATTAAGGCAAACCAAAAATGCTAAAAAAAATTACTTTAATTTTTTAAATAAAAAAAAAAACTAATCACACGATTGACCTAAAACTTGCTGAATATCTTCATTTCGATATGCTTGATCACCCTGCTAAATTTCGTAAAGATCGGACAAAAATCGGTTTTTTGGTCGAAAAATGAACAAAGACTATAGTCTTTGTTATTTTTCGAATTTTTTTGAAAATTAAATTTCTTTGAAATTTGGCATGCTAATTAAGCACCTCAAAATTAAAATATTCAGCAAGTTTCAGGTGAATCGGGCGGTTAGTTTTTTTTTAAAAAAATAATTAAAGCAAACCAAAAATGCTAAAAAAAATTACTTTAATTTTTTAAATAAAAAAAAAACTAATCACACGATTGAGCTGAAACTTGCTGAATATCTTCATTTCGATATGCTTGATCACCCTGCTAAATTTCGTAAAGATCGGACAAAAATCGGTTTTTTGGTCGAAAAATGAACAAAGACTATAGTCTTTGTTATTTTTCGAATTTTTTTGAAAATTAAATTTCTTTGAAATTTGGCATGCTAATTAAGCACCTCATAATTAAAATATTCAGCAAGTTTCAGGTGAATCGGGCGGTTAGTTTTTTTTTAAAAAAATAATTAAAGCAAACCAAAAATGCTAAAAAAAATTAATTTAATTTTTTAAATAAAAAAAAACTAATCACACGATTGACCTGAAACTTGCTGAATATCTTCATTTCGATATGCTTGATCACCCTGCTAAATTTCGTAAAGATCGGACAAAAATCGGTTTTTTGGTCGAAAAATGAACAAAGACTATAGTCTTTGTTATTTTTCGAATTTTTTTGAAAATTAAATTTCTTTGAAATTTGGCATGCTAATTAAGCACCTCAAAATTAAAATATTCAGCAAGTTTCAGGTGAATCGGGCGGTTAGTTTTTTTTTAAAAAAATAATTAAAGCAAACCAAAAATGCTAAAAAAAATTACTTTAATTTTTTAAATAAAAAAAAAACTAATCACACGATTGAGCTGAAACTTGCTGAATATCTTCATTTCGATATGCTTGATCACCCTGCTAAATTTCGTAAAGATCGGACAAAAATCGGTTTTTTGGTCGAAAAATGAACAAAGACTATAGTCTTTGTTATTTTTCGAATTTTTTTGAAAATTAAATTTCTTTGAAATTTGGCATGCTAATTAAGCACCTCAAAATTAAAATATTCAGCAAGTTTCAGGTGAATCGGGCGGTTAGTTTTTTTAAAAAAAAATAATTAAAGCAAACCAAAAATGCTAAAAAAAATTACTTTAATTTTTTAAATAAAAAAAAAACTAATCACACGATTGACCTGAAACTTGCTGAATATCTTCATTTCGATATGTTTAATCACCCTGCTAAATCTTGTAAAGATCGGACAAAAATCGGTTTTTTGGTCGAAAAATGAACAAAGACTATAGTCTTTGTTATTTTTCGAATTTTTTTGAAAATTAAATTTCTTTGAAATTTGGCATGCTAATTAAGCACCTCAAAATTAAGATATTCAGCAAGTTTCAGGTGAATCGGGCGATTAGTTTTTTTTTTACAAAATAATTAAGGCAAACCAAAAATGCTAAAAAAAATTACTTTAATTTTTTAAATAAAAAAAAAACTAATCACACGATTGACCTGAAACTTGCTGAATATCTTCATTTCGATATGTTTAATCACCCTGCTAAATTTCGTAAAGATCGGACAAAAATCGGTTTTTTGGTCGAAAAATGAACAAAGACTATAGTCTTTGTTATTTTTCGAATTTTTTTGAAAATTAAATTTCTTTGAAATTTGGCATGCTAATTAAGCACCTCAAAATTAAAATATTCAGCAAGTTTCAGGTGAATCGGGCGGTTAGTTTTTTTAAAAAAAAATAATTAAAGCAAACCAAAAATGCTAAAAAAAATTACTTTAATTTTTTAAATAAAAAAAAAACTAATCACACGATTGACCTGAAACTTGCTGAATATCTTCATTTCGATATGCTTGATCACCCTGCTAAATTTCGTAAAGATCGGACAAAAATCGGTTTTTTGGTCGAAAAATGAACAAAGACTATAGTCTTTGTTATTTTTCGAATTTTTTTGAAAATTAAATTTCTTTGAAATTTGGCATGCTAATTAAGCACCTCAAAATTAAAATATTCAGCAAGTTTCAGGTGAATCGGGCGGTTAGTTTTTTTAAAAAAAAATAATTAAAGCAAACCAAAAATGCTAAAAAAAATTACTTTAATTTTTTAAATAAAAAAAAAACTAATCACACGATTGACCTGAAACTTGCTGAATATCTTCATTTCGATATGTTTAATCACCCTGCTAAATCTTGTAAAGATCGGACAAAAATCGGTTTTTTGGTCGAAAAATGAACAAAGACTATAGTCTTTGTTATTTTTCGAATTTTTTTGAAAATTAAATTTCTTTGAAATTTGGCATGCTAATTAAGCACCTCAAAATTAAAATATTCAGCAAGTTTCAGGTGAATCGGGCGGTTAGTTTTTTTAAAAAAAAATAATTAAAGCAAACCAAAAATGCTAAAAAAAATTACTTTAATTTTTTAAATAAAAAAAAAACTAATCACACGATTGACCTGAAACTTGCTGAATATCTTCATTTCGATATGCTTGATCACCCTGCTAAATTTCGTAAAGATCGGACAAAAATCGGTTTTTTGGTCGAAAAATGAACAAAGACTATAGTCTTTGTTATTTTTCGAATTTTTTTGAAAATTAAATTTCTTTGAAATTTGGCATGCTAATTAAGCACCTCAAAATTAAAATATTCAGCAAGTTTCAGGTGAATCGGGCGGTTAGTTTTTTTAAAAAAAAATAATTAAAGCAAACCAAAAATGCTAAAAAAAATTACTTTAATTTTTTAAATAAAAAAAAAACTAATCACACGATTGACCTGAAACTTGCTGAATATCTTCATTTCGATATGTTTAATCACCCTGCTAAATCTTGTAAAGATCGGACAAAAATCGGTTTTTTGGTCGAAAAATGAACAAAGACTATAGTCTTTGTTATTTTTCGAATTTTTTTGAAAATTAAATTTCTTTGAAATTTGGCATGCTAATTAAGCACCTCATAATTAAAATATTCAGCAAGTTTCAGGTGAATCGGGCGGTTAGTTTTTTTTTAAAAAAATAATTAAAGCAAACCAAAAATGCTAAAAAAAATTACTTTAATTTTTTAAATAAAAAAAAAACTAATCACACGATTGACCTGAAACTTGCTGAATATCTTCATTTCGATATGTTTAATCACCCTGCTAAATCTTGTAAAGATCGGACAAAAATCGGTTTTTTGGTCGAAAAATGAACAAAGACTATAGTCTTTGTTATTTTTCGAATTTTTTTGAAAATTAAATTTCTTTGAAATTTGGCATGCTAATTAAGCACCTCAAAATTAAGATATTCAGCAAGTTTCAGGTGAATCGGGCGATTAGTCTTTTTTTTACAAAATAATTAAGGCAAACCAAAAATGCTAAAAAAAATTACTTTAATTTTTTAAATAAAAAAAAAACTAATCACACGATTGACCTAAAACTTGCTGAATATCTTCATTTCGATATGCTTAATCACCCTGCTAAATTTCGTAAAGATCGGACAAAAATCGGTTTTTTGGTCGAAAAATGAACAAAGACTATAGTCTTTGTTATTTTTCGAATTTTTTTGAAAATTAAATTTCTTTGAAATTTGGCATGCTAATTAAGCACCTCAAAATTAAGATATTCAGCAAGTTTCAGGTGAATCGGGCGATTAGTTTTTTTTTTACAAAATAATTAAGGCAAACCAAAAATGCTAAAAAAAATTACTTTAATTTTTTAAATAAAAAAAAAACTAATCACACGATTGACCTGAAACTTGCTGAATATCTTCATTTCGATATGCTTAATCACCCTGCTAAATTTCGTAAAGATCGGACAAAAATCGGTTTTTTGGTCAAAAAATGAACAAAGACTATAGTCTTTGTTATTTTTCGAATTTTTTTGAAAATTAAATTTCTTTGAAACTTGGCATGCTAATTAAGCACCTCAGAATTAAGATATTCAGTAAGTTTCAGGTGAATCGGGCGATTAGTTTTTTTTTTAAAAATAATTAAGGCAAACCAAAAATGCTAAAAAATTTACTTTAATTTTTTAAATAAAAAAAAAACTAATCACACGATTGACCTAAAACTTGCTGAATATCTTCATTTCGATATGCTTAATCACCCTGCTAAATTTCGTAAAGATCGGACAAAAATCGGTTTTTTGGTCGAAAAATGAACAAAGACTATAGTCTTTGTTATTTTTCGAATTTTTTTGAAAATTAAATTTCTTTGAAATTTGGCATGCTAATTAAGCACCTCAAAATTAAGATATTCAGCAAGTTTCAGGTGAATCGGGCGATTAGTTTTTTTTTTACAAAATAATTAAGGCAAACCAAAAATGCTAAAAAAAATTACTTTAATTTTTTAAATAAAAAAAAAACTAATCACATGATTGACCTGAAACTTGCTGAATATCTTCATTTCGATATGCTTAATCACCCTGCTAAATTTCGTAAAGATCGGACAAAAATCGTTTTTTTGGTCGAAAAATGAACAAAGACTATAGTCTTTGTTATTTTTCGAATTTTTTTGAAAATTAAATTTCTTTGAAATTTGGCATGCTAATTAAGCACCTCAAAATTAAGATATTCATCAAGTTTCAGGTGAATCGGGCGGTTAGTTTTTTTTTTACAAAATAATTAAGGCAAACCAAAAATGCTAAAAAATTTACTTTAATTTAAAAAAAAAAAAAATAATCACACGATTGACCTGAAACTTGCTGAATATCTTGATTTTGATATGCTTAATCACCCTGCCAAGTTTCATAAAAATCTAAATTTTGGGGCAAAAACGAAAAATTAACAAAGATTATATATAGTGCCTAATTAAACTAAATAATTAACAAAACACAATCATAATTATGCATAGGCAACTTACAATACATACCTTAAAGTAAAATCAATTATTTGCAGTAATTAAGCAGTATGAATCAGTTTATTTAATTTATTATTATAGAATAGGTTCTAATAAACTCAGAAATAAAGTCAGTTTCACTTTAGCGTTAATATTTTTTAAATTATAATCAAGTTTCAAAAAAAGTGTTAAATATTGAATTATTTAAAAACGAATTGTTAAATTTATCTGAAAATCTGCGTACAGCTTTAATGCTAACTACCCACTATTATCTGCTTATATTTATTACAAGCAAGCAATTAATTTTTAATTAACATAGCTGCGCCATCTAATTTTAAGCACATGTAATTCGTTACCAAGAATTACAGAGCTCTGTAAATACACCTGCGCCATCTACTTTGGAACAGCACTAACTCTCGTTAAGAACAAGTACAGAGCGCTGTAAACACACCTGCGCTATCTAGTTTGGAGCAGCCCTAACTTTGGTTACCAACAATTACAGAGCGCTGTAAATCCACCTGCGCCATCTAGCTTGGAGCAGCACTAACTCTCGTTACCAACAATTACAGAGTTCTGTAAACTCGGCTGCGGCCATCTAGTTTCGAGTGCACTAACGAGATTCAAGATTTTCGGAAAACACCACGGAAAATTAATTTTTTTTTACTATTATATTAATTAAGCGTTAATTACATGTTTTTAAGCTTTAGATATATAGAATATATTATAATAAACTTTAATTTGTAATGTAGTTTATTGTAACTTCTCTAAATTGAGATAAAAAACGATATAAATAAACAAAATTCAGAAAAAGTGCTAAAGTTTGAATGATTTAAAAACTAATTGTCAAATTGATCTGAAATTTTGCGTACAGCTTTAATGATAACTATGTAGACACTATTATCTGCATCTATTTATTACAAGCAACCAATAATTAACACACATTTTTAATTTTTTATGACATTTCCAATATTATAAAATATTAGAAATATTCAAAATTATAAAAGGTTGCATCAAGAAAACGCAAAGACGCAGAAAATTCAGTAAAAATTCTTTATTTATAAATCAGCAGTAATTTGTACAAATATACAGGGTGTTCTATGCGTACTAATAATTTACAAGCTTTAAACATAATTTTATACAAAGTTTTGATGCTAACGCTATACAAGTATACAAAGTGTTACAGAAGGTATTAACAATATTGAAGATATATGGCATGCAGCACTTTGAAGCATTCAAAAGTTGGCGCTTGCAAATGTTCAAAGCGGGCAATGTTATGTACCGGATTCAAACAGTGACTTTCATTTTGACACTGAAATTGGCCATTCTGTCAAATCACATAAAATCAAGCTTGACGTTTCTTGCACATCTAACACCGAAAATTCCATTTAACTCCAAGAAGAAAAATGTCTGATTCTGATAGTGACTATATCGAATGCGAAGACGAATTCGAAGAGTTCCCAGAAGACGAGGGCGTTGAAGAAATCAACAGCCAACCGGCCAGTACACATCCTTGGGCTATTGGTTGGGAGGACGACGATGACACCTTGGAAGATTTCCGCACTCAATTGGCCGCTATGAAGGTTCAACTTCAGAAACAAGCTGAAGAAAAGGAGGCGGCTAAAGCAGCGGCGGCAGCATCGATGGAAATGGACGAGAAAACTGGTGAGCCTCCAGCAAAAGTTCCCTCAGCCGAAACGGACCCACAAGTCGACGATAAGGGGCTCGATGGTGAATCGAAATAAATATATTAAATTTTTTTACGATGTTCTAATTCTACTATCGCATTCATATTTCAATTAATTAGAACACCTTTTAAATTTATATTTTTTTAACAAGATGCAATAAAAAATATTTAGTAAATATTTGTATTACTGGTTGCCTACATTTTCAAAATCGTATTGTTACGAAGCAATTACTGTGATAACTTTAAAAATTATTTATTTAGGAACATAGAAATATAATTATCAACACATTTACATATTTTACAAACATTTAACTAGTCATTAAAAATACTATCAAGGCGTATTCATAAGAATTTCATTCTTATTCGAATACTTAAACCTCTTCAGCTCTTTCCTAAAATAATCTACAGTCTTATGAAGGCCAGCATTTAAGGAAACTTTCGGTTCCCAATTCAACTCACGTTTGGCCCTTGTTATGTCCGGCTTTCTCCTTTGCGGATCATCCTCCACTTCCGCAATATTTCTTATCTTGCTCCGTCCACCTACCAGCAATTTAATAATCGTCGCGAACTCTAAAACAACAAATATTCATTCAGCAATCCTTATTTTAAAACAATTACTAAATCGATGTATTACTGGTTGCCTACCATTAATCGTATGCTCCACGGGATTGCCCAAATTGACGGGCTGCGTATAGTTCGACCCCATAAGCGCCACCAAGCCATCAACCAAATCGCTAACATACTGAAAGCTTCGCGTATGATCCCCCGACCCATAAACACTAATAACATCATTCTTGAGCGCTTGCAGGATAAAATTGGAAACCACTCGCCCGTCATTCATATGCATCCGCGGCCCATACGTGTTAAAAATCCGGGCAACCCTCACCTGCATCTTCTCCTGCTTCGCATATGCATACGTCAACGTCTCCGCCACTCGTTTACCTTCATCGTAACACGCGCGCGGCCCGATCGGGTTCACATGGCCCCAATAACTCTCCGGTTGCGGATGAATGTCGGGATCGCCGTACACTTCCGACGTGCTGGCGATCAGCACTTTTGCGTTCACGCGTCTAGCCAATCCCAGCATGTTAATCGTGCCCAACGTGTTCGTCTTGAGCGTTTTCACGGGGTTGAGCATGTAATGCGGCGGGCTGGCTGGACTGGCCAAATGGTAGATTTCGTCCACTTCGATGTATAGCGGGTTGACGATGTCGTGATGGATGAGTTCGAAGTTTTCGTGGCCCAGCCATTGTTCGACGTTGCGTTTGCGGCCAGTGAAGAAGTTGTCGACCACGATCACTTCGTGCCCTTCAAGCATGAGTCGGTCGACTAGATGTGAGCCGACAAAACCGGCCCCGCCAGTTACGAGGATTCGTTTGCGCGATAAATAGTTCAGGAAGTTGACATCGGGATAGATTTTCGGAATTTTGTTCTCGAGTAGCATTAGTTTCGTTTCGAGGCTTTCCAATTTGCGGGCGGCTTGTTGCAGGGCTAATTTGGTGAATTGCGGTTCGTTTTCCAAGCGGCTTTTGCTTAGCAGGTTGAATTGTGTTATGATGAGGATTAGTACTTGAAAAGTTTGAGGTTAGATTGATTGTTGTTGTCGATAGGAATGTTTGCTTACCGATTATAAGGGTTGTGGATAAGATGATAACGTTTCTGGTTCTTAGGACGGTGTGAATCATGGTATTTTGTTAGTTAATGCGTTGTAGATTGACTTAATTATTAGCATTTTTAAAGTTGGTGAATGTCATTTTGCTAATGACAAAATTGATTGGACTCAGTGTTGCCAACTGTAGAATTAAGATGGCGATGGAATAATATTAATTATTATTTATTATATCATTAAATATAAACAAATAAATGTATTATTTGTTATTAAATATTGCAATAAAGTAGTTTATTAACAAAACTTTAATTAATTAACAAAATCCAATGTTGCCAACAATTGGTGTCTTGTTATTCTGTCAAAAATGTCAAACATATGATCAAAATTACTCATAAAAAATACACTGCTGCAATAAAGCAGGAAATCAATTAAAATCCTGCGATTTCGTTACAAATCTTCACTAATCTACAATCCCGTAGATATAAATAGCCTAATGGGAGTGATTTAAGTTAATAATAATTTGAAGGTTGTTCACAATTTGACAGAACAATAATTTTAGTGCAAAGAATTCATCCAGTTGATAAAAGGTAATAACATTAATTGAAACGCATTAGAATTCGATTAACGTTATCTAAATTCAAGGCATGCACATTAGCATCCCAGTCCATCCCTCAAAACAAACAACAAATGTAATGTGAACGATTTGCACAACAAACAAATCAACAACAACAAATAATGTTTAAGCTTAAGTTAATTTGCCTGCTGGCAATTAGTCACCTGTATGACTATGCATCTGCGGAAATCTATGCAATTGAATTTGTAAGTATTCCGACCAAGTTCGCAACGAAAATAACGCAAAATTATCGCAGGACTCGCAGTTCTACTTCGAAGAATTCGAAGATGAAGGTGCCAAATTTGGACCGAAACTATCCGAAGGTCGTAAGTACAATCGCATATCGCCCAAGCCATTTCTAATCGATAATTGCAGCGATACGCGGCGTTCTAATCAACGCCAACCCTCCGGATAGTTGCACGAAAGTGCTGCCGCCAACGGACAACAAGGACAACATTTTCGGCAAATCCGTCTTACTAGTGCCAAGATACACTCCATTAGCCAATTGCTCGTTCGAACAGAAGATCCGCGTCGCGCAAGCAGCCGGATACGACGCCGTCATCATCTACAACATCAACTCCAACAGTTTGGTTCCAATGTCGGCGAAGAACGAAACGGGCATTTTTATCCCGTCAGTGTTCGTCGGGCAAACGGCCGGCTTAATGCTGAAGAACGTCTACACGGATCCGAAGTACTATGTCGTGATCACGGGCGAATCTCCGTTCAATATTCAGACGCATCTGTTGATTCCGTTCGCCATCGTTGTGGGCATTTGTTTCTTGGTTATGATTGTTTTTATGGTAAGTGAGGTTAGGGTTTTTTCTTTGACGTTTGGAAGTTAGAATTTTTCATTTGACGTTTTGAGACTGGGATTTTTTTTATCGGAGTGCTTAATGGATTTCTTGTGTTTTAGGTGGTTAAATATATAAAAGACAGACGTAGACAGCGCAGACATCGATTGCCGACCTCGACGCTCAACAAGATTCCCACGTGCAAGTTCCAAAAAGGTGATCCGTACGACACTTGTGCGATTTGTTTAGACGACTATATCGAAGGCGAGAAAATTCGAGTGCTTCCTTGCAATCACGGTAATTAATTAACATCTTAATTAAACGATAATTATGCAACCATATATACATTGTATACACAATCATATTATATACATTGTACATAGGCAATCATACATACACTAAATATCAATTTTCTTTTAATTTTCTAGTTTATCATACGAAATGCATCGACCCCTGGCTGACGAAGAACCGGCGAGTGTGCCCCATCTGCAAGCGGAAGGTTTTTGCGCACGATGAGCCGCATCTGGTCGATAGCGACTCGGACGAAGACGACACGACCCCTCTGATCAATTCGAATAATCGCGGGACGCAAGGCGGCACATTTGTCGAGCGAACCATCGATCCGCCGACCGAGAACCCGTTCACCCGATGGGCGCTGTCGATCTCGCAACAATCGGCGGGTGGAGCGAATTTTGTGACCGCATCGGATCATCACAGCATCAACGGCGAGTTTGAGAGTTTCAGTAGCGCTAGTTCGACTAGTAACGAGGATGGGCGAAGTGAGCCGGTTGAGGTGGAGGTGGATGACGTGCAGGTCGTTAATGTTCATCATGCCCATGAGGACAATGCCAGTCGCAATGACGTTAATGTTTGATTGTAAGTGTTGCGAACGAGCTTTAATGTAGTTTTTACAAATATTGTTTACAAAATTTGAATCAGGATCTAGTCTTGCGCACGCGGCTCTAATTAATTATTACAAATCGTACTCAGTTGATTGAATCTTTTTTATTTCGGAACGGCGCGGTCGTTCGATTTCGTTTTCTTTTGTTTGGTGCTAGCTTTTTTTGTTTCTGATACATTTGACAATAATTTTTTATTTTTGGAGCAGTTTTTATTGAATAAAAATTCGATTTATAGATTTGTTTGTAGGATTTTAAAACAGTTATATTATATACTACTTGTAAATACATAATACAAAGGAAATTAATGTTATCTACAATCCATGTGATTATAATTTTAGTTTTAAATCTAGTTAATATTTAATAATTATGTGATTCAGTTTCTACTGTACCCCAATTACAAAATATATATAAACTGATAAAAAATTCATTATTTCTCAATTCAGCACTTTGTGCCTGATTAACTCCAATTATAGCCTTTATTTTCGTTATTATTTGGATAACATGAGTGCGATAAGCTTAATTAAAAATATTTAAAGTCTGAACGGCGTCAATTGGAGGAGATTTAAAAATAGCGCGCAAGGTATGCAACCAGCAATACAACGGTAAAAGTAAATTAATGTTCAAATAATATATTAAAATAAACAAACTTACCCACAAATTAATATTATTTGATAAACGGATAAACCGATGATCTATTATTAATGGGAATGTCACTAATTGGTTTGTTGATGTTGACTTTCTTTCGCATTTTGGATTTCAATCTAACATACTGACACAGAACACGCAACGATAGAAAATAGAAAATTTCCACGATACTTAAAAAACTGAAACCCATGCACAAGCCCAGCAGTCCTCCAACATTTGCTGCAAAAAAATATTTTTATAAATAATTAATTAGATTAATAAATATTTACACAAAATTTCGGTGAATCCGTACAGCTCGCTTTTGATTAGCGCAGTAAACTTCGTAGACGGAAAATAGAAATGCACAATCGCCATGTTGCGTCTGGAAAGGAAGCGCAATAAAATTATTACCAACTTTAAAAAAATAAAAATGGCTACACGTACACAAAATATCGAATTGTCGTGTTATTTAGTTCGTCCGAAATATTAACGTGTTCCGATAGTTTGCTGTAGGACTTGCGGACGTTGTAGCCGATTTCGTGGCAACCTGCCAGACAATGACAGCTTGAACTTCAAAACAAAATTATTAAAAATGGATGACATCTGTCAAAATGGCGTCGGTAAATTACCCATTTCCGAATGAATATTCCATGTCTTCCTTAGCGCGATTCATGCAGTCGTCCTCATTCTTGGAGCAAACTTTAATTAATTTATTTCCTAGTTAATTTTAAAATTAGTTTATTTATTATTACTATTAATTTATCTCTCACGTGGTAGATAATACGGAACGCAGTCGCAAATACTCAACGTGTAATTGGTCAGACACTCTAAATTGCAATTGCGCTGTGTGTAGGATCTGTAACAACGAAACGAGAATATTTATCTTGCATCGACGCGCACGCGCGTTTCTTACTTTTCCATATTGTGCTTCTAATTACTAATTTACAACAATTACTAAAGCGAAAATCACCAATTTTTGATCAGCAAAAAGCAAAACAAAAAAACTACGAGAGCAAAAAATCAGTTTCAATTCAAATAAGGTATCGACGAACTTCTCTTTTCGTATTTAAAACAGAAAAAGCATCGCTCCAAGAAGTAGTAAAATATCTCAATGAGGCTCAGAAAGCTGAAGCCCAGAAAAACGCTCAAAAGGGCGCCAGTGTTCGCTAAAACAAAATTTTCTCAATCCATCTAATTAATACTTAATTAATTATTACCAAGAACATCTGTAAAATCGTACAACTCCCTTTTAGTTAACTTATTGAATTTTGTAGTTTCGAAATACAGATGCAACACTACGTAATTATTTCTAAAAAACAGTTTATTTAAATAACGCGCCATTTTTCAAGCGGATGACGTCAAATTTCTAGTGACAAACTAAATTCCCTAACAATATCTTGTTCAAGTGACAGTAGTTTGGACAAACTTACACGTAATACTCTTTCGAAACGTCGTCAATGCGTTTATCCAGCTTAAGTGCCTTTGAAAGATAAACAATTGATTTACTGTAATCGTATGTAACTTGAAAGCAGGCAGACAAACATCTACAACTTACAAAATAGTCATCGTTCTCCTCTAAAAGACGAACTAATTGGATCAAATTAATGCCAAACGACGATACAAGTATAATTACTCACTTTTAGCGTTAATTATGCATTCCTGGTCTTGTTTGGAGCAAAACTCCATCGTGGTATTTTCTACAAAGTCTAAGTAAGTGTCAAAATTTTCAAAAATAATTTCATTTACTTGGTAAATAATACGGAACGCATTTGCATTGCGTGAAAATAAACTTCGCCTCACATTCCAATTTGCAATTCGATAAACTGTACGTCCTGAAAACATTCGGTTATCCCCCAAATTAAATGTCACCGCCCCCCAATAAATTAGGTTAGAAAAATTGGTGATTTTTGACATCTAAAGCAAAAATACATTTAGGTACCTGTAATATTGTAGAGGGCGCTCGTTCGAAAAGTAGCACTGGCGCTTTTCGATGGAAATATCGCGCAAAGTCGAAGTGGCTTCTTTAATGGTTGGCGTAATGGAGATTCGGGTTTCGGTGCCGGGACTTAAGAGAAATCCGAAATCCGCCATTTTTGGGGTTTCGATCGGGTTGGCTAGTAAGATCTATAAAGAGACAATGAGCGGATGTTTTTAGAAAGTCGTTTTGTTTTTACTTTGAAGCCAACGCTGTGCGTTGATGAGCAGAAATAATTATCCACTTGCGTGTCGAGGATTAGTGTTAAGCCCAAATGCGCACCAGCCCCTAATAATCGTCAAAAAAATTCAAAAAACGTCAAAAAAATATTTTTTAAAGCGCACCTAAAGGCCGGCGTGGAATAAACGAAATATCGTCCGTATCCTTTTCGGTAAACCCTTTCTCCGGGTTCCAATCATACACATTACTCGGATACGTCTGATTCAAAATGCTGATATCTTTGCTACAAATTGTCAAAATTATGCAAAATAATAAATTCCCGCCAAAAATATTATTACGTGTTCCTGAATATTTTTTCGGGCGGCAGCCGATTAAAGGAGCAACACAACCCTTCGTCTGTTAAGTCGTTGTTAAAAGTGTCCTCGCAACTAATTCGACCACTTCGCCAAGAGCATAATTTCATGGTATCCGCACAGGATTGGCCCACCTTAAATTAATAATTTTTTTGGGGTAGATTTTTATTTTATGAGCCTTACTCGAACTAGGAAATTTCTCAGCGACTCCCAACTAGTCTCCTCGTATTCCTCCAAGGTGTTATTACCAGTGCAATAATCGTTCAGTAATTTTTTCTCGGTGGTCGAACTAAGAAAATAAATATTCTAAATATTTTTCTTTCAATTTTGTCGTTAAATTACCCGTATTTGAGTATTTTCTCAGCCTCGCTCTTCTTCGCCTGATTCATATTACAAATTGTGATGGCGGGAAACGGAATAGTACTCAAATCCGTGTCAAACGGACTAAAACTAATAATCACCGGGCTAGTATTCCATTTTTTGTAGATGTTTGTGATGTAATACGTTGCAAAACCGATGGCCAAACCGAACGCCACCAACCAAAAAATTCTACAAGCCAAATATAGCCCGATTTTTATGAAACTTGGTATCAAATAATTTAATAAAGCCCCGTTTTGCTTGAAACTTGATCTATAAATTAAAATTACCTTTCGCCGATGGATAAGCTAGTATCGCCAACATATCGCAACCCATGCAACGTGCTCTTGTCGCAATAACTCTGCAACTGCTTGAGCATCCCCTTTTTCTCGGCTTTCTTATTCGGCGACGAATGATGATCGTCATGCAAATTATTCGATCGAAAGCTGCTATGATCATTCAATTGAAATACGGGCGTTTTGTCCAACCAGCTATTCGGTTTTCGCGGGCGCACATTGTCGCCGCCGTTATTTCGATTATACATTTTTTTCAAAAAGCGCGTTTTATTTTTTAAACGCTCGCCTTTTCTTAATTGGACGATTTGACTGATGGGCTTTGTTGGTATCGACGTGGTATTAGTTGAGCTGATAATCGTCATTTATGTTCAAAGTCTTAATCATCGCTAGAACAGAAAATGATTGAATTGATATCTCGCTGGCCTTTTTAGCTTAATTAGAATATGTTGTGTATTGCGTGACTTTTTATTCACGTTGGTGCATTATTTATTATTTTTTATTTTATTTAATCGCGTTCATCCATCGGCCCTATTTATACGACAATGAATTAGTTTTCTTTAAGTTTGTTCTAGCATGTCGCATGTTATATTCTAATAACATGTTATACTATTACATGTGTGTGTAATTAAAAGCAAACATATTATTGGATATAATTATTGATATTTTCGTCGAATTAATTTCGATACCTGCTTTAGCGTAATTTAATTAAAATCGACGACTAATGAGTGGGTTTGTTTGTGTTCGCGCACTAGTTTGAATAAATTGAAATAATAAATCATTATTAAATTTGTTTGCTTTTTGTTAATGTTTTATTGATTCATGTCATTTGGATTGGTTTCATTCATTACTCTCTTATCAAAATGTTGATTTTATTAATGTGTAGTTAAATATGGACTAATATTTGTTTTATAGTACCAAGAAAAATTATTTAATTAATTTCTGAAAGAAAATATTTATTTTATAAAAATTAATTAAAATCATTATGGAAATATAAAATGGTCGCAACATTTAAATTTAATATTTAAATTACCAATTTGTGTCGCCATCTATGAAATTTCCCTTAAATGTGAAAATATAGAATACAGGAAACTTCAGCCATCCAAATAACATGCATCTAGGCTAGAAAAGTGTAGAGGGCGCAGTGTTTTTGACCATCTATTGATTAACTTGCTAACTACAATTTAATTTTGAATTTATTTTCATGCGAAATAAAATTTGTTGCTTTAAAAATATCTCAAAAATTAATTTTAATTCGAAAATTAATTAATAAATGTAAAAAAAATATTTAATATTATTAATGCTACTGGAAACGAGGTGGCGCGCAATTTAAATCTCGTATAGGCCTGATTTTTATAAAACTTGACGTCTAATAATTTAATTAAGGCCCGTTTTGGTTGAAACTAGGTCAATAAAATTATGTAATACTAAAAAAACGTCTTATATAATTCCCAACGTCCCCATCAAATAAAAAATGCAGCATTGTGCCAAATTCAATAGAGAAAGGCTAATTAAATTGCATAAAATTCCTCACCTATTCACATCGCCTTACATAAGCATTCCAAACCATACATCTTGCTTCCCGATATTAAATTAAAATAACGTATGTAGAATAAAGTAGTTGTACTAATACATACTACTACTTGTATGTAGTTTACATCAAACGTTACCCTGCAGACTCCAAAGACTTCGCTGATGACAAAGTCAAAGCGGGATACGGCATGCCCCGTAGGGCCTCCACCCTGCGGCGTATTGTCTTGTGTCACACGTGCTGGGCCCCCCTCAGACATCTAGAGGGCTTTTTGCACCCGTGCTACTACTGCTAGCACATTTTCGCGCATATTTCCTATATCGCGTAGACGAAAAGGATTTCCAAATCGAATTACGTCGAAAAAAACAGAACGCTACAGGTGCTCAGATCCAATTTTTTCAGCCGACGAATTTTAATTAATTATTGTATAACACTTGCATTGATCGGCACCTTTGAAGAATGACCAAATACGACGCCCCCCCCCAGTGACACAATCGTTAATAAATAATAGATACAACTGTTCGTTCTTTTAATGATTTGCACATTCGGCCGGCCGGCCGTGTTGAATGTACCTTTTTCATTATTCCCATCATCATCATCATGTGTAAGTCCATATTACTTTTTTTCCCTTCCATCACGCATTCACAATCCAACAACCAAATTATTTCAAACACAATCCTTTGTCGGCCTGTAATTGGTTCGAAATTAACTTTTTCCTCGATCGCTACGTCTCGTCATCCATCTTTTGTGTCAAAATTTTCGAACCTAACCTCGAAAAATGTGACACCCGCCAATTACGCGCCGCGGAAAATTGCAGACTTCCATTGCATATGCTGGTTCGGACCGCAAACAACGCAAACCCACACAAGGGGGCACACACATGTGGTGCTTTAGTGTTTTGCGACCCGTGCCCCACAAGAGCCCCATTCTTCTCCGCATATCTAGATCATTCGGCAGTAAATAGAGGACCCCCCTGGTAGGACCCCCAAACAAGCTTTTACAACTGTATGTTTTGTTTAAAGTCAAAAAGTTTGAAACTCCCCGATGTGTTGACAAACGGACCCCCTGCATTTCGCAGTCAACGTTTTTCCATACGTTTGTGAATTATGGCGGCCACAGAATCATTTGCCGTGAAATTTTGCGGGATTAATTGAGATATTAACCTCACTTTACAGGAAAAATGGCGACTGATATTTTTGCGCAATATGGCCGCCGCGTGGTGACAAGTAGCGCGCGGCGCGAAGTTCAAATTGAATTAATTCGATTCGAATTTCGAACATGGCAATAAATTGCTACAAGTTCGAACTCATAATAACAATATTAATAACAAAGCAAGCCTTTTGTCAAAGTCGACAATAAAAAGCCACCCTTGCTTGGGGCTGGCCGGGCGGTCCAACATCGGACAACAGTGACATAACATCTGCGCTTCGTCTGCAAATTATTATTAATGCCCTTCTTCTACAATATAATAAAATAAGAATTCGTTTCTCTAACGGGGGAAATCTATCAAAGTTATATATTTTCTTTGCGTGGTTAATTTTTCCTTTTCCAACTCCTGCTGCTTCGAAAATTACCACTTTATTTATTAAAGTAGAGAAAGTTTTTTGGCAAACAAACAACAATAAATTAAATTATTAAAAAATATTAATTTACACTCTATAAAGTTTCGTCTTAATTCCAATTAAACCGAGCATTGTTCCATCTAATTGAATGAAAAAACTGCTGGCGGATTTTAATAATTAAAATTAAAAATTCGCAAATAAAATTTCCGGTGCACTAAAGTAACAATATTAATTAATTTACGAGACATTCTTAGTTTGTTGCTTTAATTATTGCACGTCCGACGTAGGGGGTGGCTAAATTAAAACGCAGACAAAAAAAAACGTTGTCTCTCAATAACTACCAACAATAGCAACGTTCCAAGAAGAAAAATAGCTCAACCTTGTTGCCTTTTGAAGCCAAAAAAATCTTATTGTTATAATTTATTTTGTATAAAATAGAAAATGGTTTATTGCTCATATATAT
Source organism: Cryptophagus acutangulus (assembly GCA_963556235.1). Taxonomy (NCBI): domain Eukaryota; kingdom Metazoa; phylum Arthropoda; class Insecta; order Coleoptera; family Cryptophagidae; genus Cryptophagus; species Cryptophagus acutangulus. The sequence goes on from OY744569.1 coordinate 4,784,220, forward strand.
TTCATTCTATTGTCCGAGTTGTAGGGGGTGACACATTTTATTTAAGGTTGTTTACACCACCAAAAGGCTCGATACAATTTCATGGGTGGTCATTTTCCGATTTTTAATTTACAATGTCCTTTTTATTACGAGGCATATTAGCAACAATGGTATTTGAGGCGAAAAGCTAATGGAATAATTGAGATGTAAATCTATCAAATCGCTCCAAGAAATGTTTGACAGTTTAATTTCTAATTTATTGCAGTTTACTGTAAATATTTGAGGAACAAGTGGGAAACATTTGTATTGCTATGGTTACTAAACTAATTTTTAAATCAACTATAGCCATCTCTTTTCAACACATTGATTTAAATATGTAAGAGAGAGATGGAAACAGCGCTCAGAGACCTTAAGGCTACCGAAATTTTAGATCTTATAAGAGATCCAATTAGGAATTAAGACGCCTTAATATAATACCAATCCACCCTAGAACTATTGTTTTCAAAAAATAAAAAATAAAAAAACCAGCATCAAAAAACCAAAACTTAACGTAATGCATCTTTTGGCTGTATTTTCGTTTAAAAAAGTATTTTCCGATTTTTTTTTCGAAGAAAGTCTGCATATATAAGTAAGGTATGTAAATTTGAATATAAAGTGGCTGGATGATTGATGAGAGTGTTGTGGGCCAAGTAAAAAGCAGGCGTGGTGAGGGCGGTTCAGTCTCGCCTACATGTATGCACTAGCTACTAATTATTTCTCCCACTTGAAATAAACAAAACGAGCAATCCACAATTCACACGACCTTTATTAACAATTTCGACCAATCCGAAAAACTAATCCATTTGTGGAGCGGCAAACGTGGACTCGTTAAAAAGCTGGCAAAACATCAATTTTCGATGATGTCTTGTCGATCCGATAAGGAAACCTTTGGTTTTTCGGATGGAAGAGGTCCTTTTTCGGTGCGAGACCCGAAAATTATCGTGTCGTGTTCGTTTTGGCTGAACGAGAATTTATGAGCTTGTCTATGAAATTGTCCCATCATTTATGTTGTGGATGTGTCTCTTAACATTAATATTGTGTTCGGCTTGTTTTTGATTCCGCCGTATAATGGAGATTAGGATCTCGTTTTGGTGGTGGGTTATTTTTCATTTGCTTTAATCATTTCCATAAATATAAATATATTGTATAATTTCGCCTTTAATGAACATATTTATGTATACGCTTTGTATATAAAATAAAATAAAAATGCATCGTCGTTTATTTTATATCCTGATGTCTCTAACAGGGAGGACATTTAACTATATAATTATGATTAGACTGCATGCTGCTCAATTAAACTACCACAAAATGAATGTTGGCCAGTTAAAAAGTTTATATGATATTTGAACAACGTGCTTATAAAACAAAATGTATAAATAAATACGAGTTTATTAGCGACATTAAAATTTATGGCTTATATTGATATCGCATTAAAATCTCCTAACGGTAGGACAGAGTATCGAAATTAATATGTTCAAGAAGCTGGTACATTAATTTTTTTATCTCTATTTAACAGTTAAGTAATTAAAACAACATGATGAAAAGGATTTTATCCGACGATCTACTCAAATTCTGATAGAAAATAGCCATTTTTAAAAAATAGGCTACCGCCATTTTTGATGTAATAAAAAATCCAATTAGCAAATAATGTGTACAAACACCACGACAAAATAAATCTGTAATATGGTTACAAAATATTTAAAGACAAAAAAGTTATTCCCAAAAAACGTAAATTTCCAAAAATAGGCTACCGCCATTTTTGATGTAATAATCGATCCGATCAGCAAATAATACGTACAAACACCACGACAAATTAAATCTGTAATATGGTTTTTAAAAAGTTAACGACAAAAAAGATATCCAAAAAATATAAATTGGAGGGGATCTAGTATATTGAATCAAATCGCTATAAGATCGTTAATTTATTCCACATTAACGTTAAAAAAATAAAATTATGCGCAATAAATATTCAAAATTAGATTAGGATTAAAAATTCATTCAGAATTATGAATAAAAAAATATATTTTGCCAAGCGCATCATAATATAAGGATAATATGATTATACTATTTAGAAAAGCTTTCGAATTCACATTTAATATTCTTGTTTGCGTTGAGCGCAAATTTGCATTTTGTCATTAAATGTATATAAATTGGAATTACATTTATATTGCTCGTGGCGCGTTGTAAGGCCATCATCATCCATAAAAAAAGATGCTGGTGCATTTCCCTTGTCAAATGCACAGTTAAAATCAATAAGAATTTATTGTTTACTATGGGATGAAGTTTAATAGGTTTATTAAATGAAACACCCTTCAATAAAATTATTATATGCCCGTAATTTAATAAGCCGCATACGTATTTATAGAAAGCTTAATTCAATCCACTTAAAATTGACGCATTATTTGCTCTGCGCATGCGTAAAACCGCATCTAGTAAAATTAGAAATAATTAGGGCAATCAATGGCACAATAGAAAAATCGTTTCGTTTGATGATGGCATTCGAATGGGTTGAAAGACGTGGAAAAAATAAATGAGTTTTGTGGTGGAGCACACAAGATGGTACCGAGCACCAAAAACGAACAAAATGATATCATTGAGCTTGGAATAAAAAAAATATATAAAAACATGTTCATATAATGTACAAATATAATTTAATAAAACAGAAATGCTCAGTCGATATTTTACCTGACATTTTTGAGCGACTAAGATTAATAGTGTAATTTCTGGAAGCCATTACGACTAATGCACGGGCGCCATTGTCATTGCTTATACTCAACATAGAGACACCGAAACAAATAAAAAATATATGTAAGAGGAAAAAAACGCACCATTTATATATAGGTACGATCATTAGTTTCGAGTGAGTGATATTTTAAATTACGCTGGCGTGCACCATTGCTCTTTTGTTTCGATGTAATTGCATATCGCTCCAGCTCTTCACCTTCCATCTAATGCACTCAGATACAATGAACAACATTATTTATTGTTTATAATAACGTAGACCATTCAAACGGATTGATTCTATGAGGAAATGTGTTTTGCTTTCTGCATGCATAACTTGCAGTGGCGGCGCGAGGGGGGCGGCGACCATTCTCATTTTTGATTTTGAGTTTATTGGGTGCGGGATATGCGAAACTATAAGGGTAGTTGAAATTTAAAGTTTAGAATTCATAAAAATGAGCGATTTAGACCAATCTAAAATTTGCCCTCCAAATTTGGTTTTTTGGGGATATCTTTTTTGATTATAATTTTTTAATAACCAAATTACGTATTTAAGTTTTCGGGAGGTCGACAAATATTATTATAACGTTTAAACCCTTATTAGATCCAAACCCTCGGTAGCCCTTTTGACCAATTTTGGTTTTTTGGGAATTTTTTTATTTCATTCTCCATTCTCATTTTTAATTTTGAGTTTATTGGGTTCAGCATATGCGAAACTATAAGAATAGTTAAAATTTAAAGTTTAGAATTCATAAAAATAATGGTTTTGGAGCAATCTAAAATTTGCCCTCGAAATTTGGTTTTTTGGGGATATCTTTTTTATTTATAATTTTTGAATCATAAAATTACGTATTTAACTTCTCGTGAGGTCGACCAATATTATTATCTAGTTGAAACCCTTATTAGATCAAAACCCTCGGTAGCCCTTTTGACCAATTTTGGTTTTTTGGGAATATCTTTTTTATTTATGATTTCTAAATAATAAAATTTCGTATTTGACTTTTTGTGAGCTCAAAAAATACGAGCATAAAGTTTAAACCCTTATTACATCAAAACCCTTGGTAGCCCTTTGCACCATTTTGCCTTTATAACTCGATTACGTCGATATAATATTTCTTAGCTGCATTTATGTAACATTAGATTACTTTTCCAAACAACACACTTAATAATACCGTCAGTTTGTCTTTGAATATAAACCAACACCTTTGATTTATAATGGTGAACCATAAATAACGTGTAAGGGGTGTATTATACCTACATATAAATATTTCCCGAGTAAATATTCCGCATTTCTGGTTGTGTGTTGTTTGGGATGTAGAAATAAATCTTCATTCGTGTAGTCGAAACATAAGATTTACATAATCAGAACATTCATAATCCAGTTTAACAGTTCTAGTGTTTATTTTCTTATTTATATCCTTTACATCTACGGACAACCATGCGGGATTTTGATTAATCGAATTATTTACCTTTATTTTATTGTAATTTTTGGAGGATTTGTCATTAGGGCAATAGCGCACGTGCACTATCGGAAATATAGTCAAAATGTTGGAGGTGGAACAAAATTGAGGCTACCGAGAGTTTTGACGTAATTTAGGACCTGACTAGCTAATAATGCTTATTAATACCGTGGAAGTAGATGGTAGTAATGTGGTTTTAAAAAATCTAAAAATAAAAAAGATATCGTCAAAAAACTAACAAAAAATGGTAGTTTTGGCGCCGCAAGCATTTTCACCGTCACAAAAGTAAATAACATATGAATTAAATAAATAATGCTGCTCATAAATATGCATCGTGATTGATGAAATATTTGTAATCGTTGGTTGCGACCCAGTGAGATACCTGCCGAGACGTATCGTCGTAAACTAGGAGTCCGTCATGATTTGTGGCTTAACCCTTGCTGCTGATGTGTTTGATGATTTACTACTGGCATCTCAAAAATGCATTCGCTATGTTTACTTTGCTCGTTTTAGTATCGCCACTTAAAAATTTTAATTAATAAAATACAGTTAATTAGTGCGCGCGCTTTCATAAAAATTAGGATAAACAAACGTTGAATAAATTTGTATATGTTTAAATAGGAAGACATAAATTCGGTAATTTATTCAACGTCGTAAATAAATATTAAAGACATTTGTTTCAAGTCTCACAGTGTCGTAACAAGCCGAAATTTAAAACGATATGTAAATATTTACCTTTTCGTAATTTTTTCCGTTTCGAGGCAATTTCGAATTAAATGTGTAATTGAATGAGTTATGTTTGATGCGAGATAATTATTGAACGACTAGGATGGTAAATTATTATTTAATATTTATACGCAATATTTTTAATGAGCTTGAATTGAATTTTTTTCAACAAATTAATTGAATAAATTAATGTTTAGCTATATTTATTTTCTGATGACGATGACAAATAAATAAATAAAGGGGTCTAATTGAATCCTATAGCAAGTAGTAGTTTGATTATTTTTCTTTTAATAGAATCGTATGTATCTTGCAGTTTCACCCCCACAATGTTGATTGCATTTGTAGAGTACAGCATTAGGTATAATTGAATGGCCAATTACAGTCCCCACAGTGGTCCATTAGCGATATACAGGGGCAGATGTAATTAATGCTATTATCGTTGTTATACTTATTTAACCACTTCCTCCGTCTCCATCAGACGATTTCTGATTATTATCGCGAAAATTCATCAAATTTATGCCGAATGCATAAGAAAAATGTTTTATACAATATAGTCATTATTTATGCTAACTAACATAATTAAGACATCTTTATTACACATGTATGTAGAATAAAAATGAATAATAAACTGCAATCTTCCTGTAATTATATTTTTTTTTTAAATATTGCATTTAATTAAATTTTTAAACACCCTGTATATCAAAGATTAATTAAAATCGAGACATAATAATTTGACTATAATAAACAAGATTACATTCCTTTTTCGATCCGTTTGATCAACACCGCCAATATTATTGTTACACATTTCTATAATTGAACTTGCTACACCTTTTATTGTATAATGTATGCTGCCATCTTGATTTTTATTATTGCTTAATCATTATGATTGGACGAAATTTTCGATAACTTATTTATTTCCTATCAGGAAAAAAATATGGGACTAGTTTTGCTAATAATTAAAATTAATGAGCGTTATAGTGGAGCGCGACTCGTCGGAACAATTAATTATTATTGGTTATTGGTTGTTAATGTTGAAAATACGGGATTTGCTAGCAAATATGTCTAAGTCACTTAATTTAATTTGAAATTCTTAGAAAAAAAATTCCGTAATCGATTATTGGAAGATTAACAAAAAGCCCATAGGAATCAGGGCTACCAACAATTTAGATGTAATAGAGAATGTAACCAAGGAAGTCGATGTATTAATTGGTGCTTGATTTAAGTTCCCAATATGGATTTGAAAAACCAAGGAACAAAAAAATTATCATCAAAAAACTGGAGAGCAAAAATTCAAAATTGCTCATCCAATCAAAAAAAGACGACCAATCTTTAGATATAAGCTCTAAACGACCAAAAATACTAAACATCGCCCAAAAACCAGTAATTCCAAAGATATCCAAAAACTACCCCATTCAAAAATCGCCAATCTCGTTCCCCATTACTTAGTAGCTCTCCACTCTCCAATACAATAATAATGATTGTACTTTCCTATTCAAATGCAGTGAAGATTGCAGAAGAAAAAAGTCAGTTATCGTCAAGTACAATAATAGAAAATATCCGTGAATAGAATCGAGACAATACTTGAACAAAATTCAAACAATGCCAATCATAAGGTGTGTACTAACAGGGCCCCCATTACGACATTCAGAATGAAAGCCAAGAATCAAGTCAAAATATAAATAAATCGCATGAGCATTCCCACGAATCTAAGATGTCCAATGTGGTATGCAATTATGTCGCCCCTTTCTACACGCCGGAAATTGCACGTGCAATTGTTCTGGATATGTAATTATATTGTTGTAATAAAGTCAAGAAGGGGCCCCGATGTATAGTTATGCATTGCTTTCAATTCTATTGTATCGATACACCTCTATGCGCTCCAGCATTCTAATTATTGTGTTTAAATTCAAATTGGAAATAACGAATATTTCTTTTATAAGACGCGCTGAAAATTTGTCACAGTTGGAATTTGATGTACTTTTTCCGTTAGAGATTAAAAGTCGCTTTGAAGTTGTTTAATGTATGGAAATTCAATTTGCGGCGTTGATTTTTTTGCCTTTGCGCCAATAATTGCTAATAATTTTCAATATAAGGACGCAAACTATCAAAATTTTTGATGTAATAGAGGACCACACTACTTAATAATACGTCTTACTAAGAGACCAAAACGTGTGATAAATTTGGTTTAGAAAAGTTAAGGAATAATCGAATAATCTTCAAAATACGGTAACGAAAATACCAATCGAGGAAGAAGCGCTCTTATATTTTTAATGACTCGAATAATCTCTTTTCGTAATCTTTAAGTCTCAATACATCAATATTGTAAACCAATTCGTGATAAAATTGCTTTTCCGCCCACATTGCCATGTAATATGCCTCGCTTATTGTTAAAATTGATAAATAACACAAAAGAGATGAAAAGCATGATATCGATGATGGGTTTCAAATAATAAAGAGGCAAAGAGCCGTCAATAATTGGAAACTTGTCCAAAAACCCAACAATATACAGGGATAACAATGTTTCCATGAAATCAAGCTTATGTGCAGGGGTGTTGTTAAGGCATCATCCGATAGACAATTTACAAGAGTGACGTTGTAATCCGGATTAAGATGCGTCCGGACTGATAAGAGTTAAGTCAGTTGATTTTTGGGGCAAGTGTAAATATATCACCAGTCGCATATAATACCTTGACTTTTCTAAAGTTACCTGATAAACAGATTAATTTTAGTGGTAATTAATAGATATTTAATTTGTTCTCGTAAATTGGGGAATTTGGGTCGCTCGTTAAAAATGGATTGGACGGATTGGGATTTTTGGGCATAGTAAAAATTCTTATGAATTAAAATAAGCTTAAAAGTAGATTAGTAGATGTGATTTAATTTAATTAAAAATAAAAATCTGTAATTTTTAATTTTTGACCAAAAAACCCCACATTTTTACCACTTTCCAAAAACCACCCCCTGCGACCACCGTAAATTAAAAATAATTACCACGCATATACGAAAACCTAAATATAACCGTGAAAAATCAACAAGTTCTGAAAACGTGCGCGTCCCCGCATTCACCGTCTGGCGCGATTGGCGCAGCGCGTACCAACACCCTTCACCAATCAAAACCTCTCGCTCCTAGCGCGCCAATGATAGGGGTGCGCCATCCAACCAATACCCATCGCAGCCACCCCGCCTGAAATGCGACTCTGAAATCCCAAGTATGGCCTACTGCGTGTATTCAGTCAAGCTGTGAACACCGGGAGTACAGGTCACCCCAGCTCATAGTGTTTGTTAGATACCCAAAATACCCTCAATAGTGAAATCGCAACAGACTTTTTTCCCGTCATTTTTACTTTAAGTCCTAGCATTGACGATGCTTGTTGCGGAGTGCGCAGTGCGGATTTGAAAAACAATTCAGTGTCGATACCAATCAGTGAACTATCCGCCGAGAAAATGATTAACGCATTCATGGACGGCAGTCATCACCATCTAGCCACCTACGGCTTGAAAATGAGTCCGGGACATAACGGCGGCGGAGCCGCCATTCCGTCTCCTCACCAGAATCCGGCGGCCGCCATGTCCGGCCCGGAAGTGGGTTCCGCACCGCAGAACCATCACTTCCAAGCGAACTATGGCCATATGGGCCATCTGAATCATTCCGGATACGCGGCCCGCGATTTCTTGCTGCGGCGCGACCATCACGAGTTTCCGACGGCACAGACCGCTCCAACCGATCCCGTCTTGTTTCATCATCATGCGGAGATGGCTCCACATCAGCATCCCCATCTAGCGCCTCACCATCAGATGCTGTACTCGCGAACCGACCACCATGCCGCCTACCATCCGCCGCAGAACCACCATCAGTATCTGAATCCGCATATGACGATGCCGCATCATCCGACCAATGTGCACGGTGCCTTCTTCCGATACATGCGTCAGCCGATCAAGCAGGAGATGCAATGTCTGTGGATTGATCCGGATCAGCCGCCGCCAAGGAAGACCTGCGGCAAGCACTTCACCAGTATGCATGAGATCGTCACCCATTTGACGGTCGAACATGTCGGCGGGCCGGAGTGCACCACACATGCCTGCTTTTGGCAGAACTGTTCGCGGAATGGCAGACCGTTTAAGGCGAAATATAAGCTAGTTAATCACATCCGGGTGCATACTGGCGAGAAGCCGTTTCCTTGTCCGTTTCCTGGTTGTGGCAAAGTTTTCGCCCGCAGTGAGAATCTGAAGATTCACAAGCGAACGCATACAGGTAAGCTTCTTGGAATAATTTTTGGGGAAATTGGCTTTTAAACTGGGTGGGCGTGTTCAGGCCTTTAAGGCAAACAGAAAATGACAATAGTCTATTCAGGAATCTAAGTTTCGGATACTTGGAATTGGAGATATTGCTTTGCGTTCCGGGAAATCGGACCGGACCGTTTCGAATGATGGTCAATGACAAATCTTCTGCTAGTCGATACCCTCTAGCTAACTAACTAACTTTTTGACAATGGGTTGTAACAAGTAGTATTTTGACAGATCAGCGATTACATAAGAGGAGGGAATAGAATAAAAGTTTGAAGGGCACACATGTGTGCTCTTGTATTTATGTATATAGATGCACACCCTCAACAATGTGCTAATCACCCGTCGGTGCTCTTCAAACCGTTGCTCGATTGGCCCTCGAGGGCTCTCAAAACCACCAGTTACCGTTTAAAATCTACTGAATCGTTGATCTGGAACGACATTCATTTTTGGTTACTATTAGAAGAATTCGTTTATTGTTCTTTGAGAAACTAATTTCGTATCTTTTGCCGAAATTTAAGATGTAATAGTGGATTTAATGCTTGAATATTGTTCCAAATCACTCGAAAATGATAAATTGAGATTATGACATTGACGTGAATAGCTCTTCCTAATATATCTTCAAAATATGAAACATAAAGGTGAAAATTCAATTTTTGCTTATGGAGCCGAATCTTAATTATGTACCAATTCTAATTGACCGTAATATTTTTTTGTGCATCTTATGGCCTATTAGATCTATAATAGTGATATATAAACATTCACAATACATTTTTAGACTGTTTAAATAAATTATTAAATTTATGCCCAGATAATTCCAGGTACGGGTTAAGCTACCAAAATTTTAGATGTAATAGTAAATCTAATGTTTAAATATTGTTCCAATTTACTAGAAAATGATAAATTTAGATTATGGCATTGAAGCGAATAGCTCTTCCCAAAATATCTTCAAAAATATGAAACATAAAGGCAAAATTTCAATATTTGTTTATTGGGCCTATCTTAATTATTTACCAATTCTAATTACCCGTAATATTTTTTTACCTTTCTTAGGGCTTATTAGATTCATAATAGTGATAAATAAACATTCACAATAAATTCTTAGACAGTTTAAATAATTAATTAAATTACTGCCCAGAAAATACTTTTAGCTTAGTGAAGGGCTAACAAAATTTTAGATGTAATAGTGGATCTTACGCTGGAATATTGTTTCAATTCCCCATAAAACCATAATTTTACAATAATTACAACAAAGAGTAAATCCCTTCCAATAATATCTCCAAAAATAACAAATCGTCCGCATGGACTTAAAATAGTGGCCCAATTTCTAATAGTTTACTATGAATTCTAACAATTGAATTACCAGTCTCTTGTTTCGTAATTCTTTTGTTCGATAAGCTAATCCGATTTCCCCAAACTTATAACGAACTATTTTCAAATTAATTCGTCAATTTTATTATCTCAAACTTTTGGTCATCTCTTTACGATCTGCATACAAAGAAATTCGCCCAAAACCAACAACATCTTGAAAAGGTTAATAGCTGTCCATCCATAAAAACGGCCCCATATTTGCTTTTCGACCCATCCAGTGGAGAAATTAATTTAAATGCATGGCTGTTGTTTATTTTTATTGGCATTTTTCTTGAGTGGGTAATTTTTGTGTAGATTAATTATAAAAGATGAAGGTATGGGCGTTACTGATGGGTAGCAATATTTCAATGAAACCAAGAGGAGAGACCACATTATAGAGTCTCGGGTGGCACAGAGGCGGACCTGGTAATCACCTGGGGGCTCTCAGTAGCTGCCCCATTACCTCGTCTTCACATCCAATGTCCCTCGTCCACGTTGATGGACCAGCTCCGTCCGTAATTGACCCATTTATCATCATCGTCGTCTATAATTATGTTTGCGTTTTCGCTTAAAAAACTCGTTTTAATTATATTGAATCAAATCGGAATTGTATGAAGCTAAGCAGGGGTTTGTTTCCCTTTCGGGAACGACCCCTGGGTTAGGAGCGGATCGATCGTTTCACATGTCTCCTGCACCGGGCAAAATGGCGCATAAGGATTGTGACAGGATGATGCGGCTACGTCAAGCGTTTCTATATCAATACTTTATAAAAGCGTCAAACGGTTTGGTCGAGAAGGTTTGCCCAAAATTTTGACCAAAACTTGTACACAAATATTTACCTGACGGATTGAAAGAAACTCTTAAGAGGGCTTAACACACACTCGAAGATCTTCAATACGCTGTTTGTAAATATACTTGTTTCTCTTTAACACCTTTATTCGTCCGAAAAACGGATTCATTCATAAAAATAGTTTACAAGAAGCAGATGTTTGTTTTTTCATTTCGGTTGTCGTGTTTGAAATAATGCATAAATAGATGATAACTTGCAATAATATTAGCCTTGTCTCCGGTTACTCGATTTGTTGTTACAAAGACTGGCAGCTGTCAGTTTGGTTTTGATGATGATGGGATTTGGAAGAACAAATAGTAATGGCTTTTGTTTCAAAAATAGCTAGCGTAGGAAATTGTCGTCGATTTGTCGGAATACATTTCGCGATAAGCAAAACAAGACTATTGATCCAATTGAATTGGTAATTTCCAGTAAAATACCAAGCTGGTTTTTTTTTTTGAGTTATTCATCACATCATCATGATGATATAAAGGGATAATAATAGGAAATAAAGTCTGCCCATCTGCTGGTTGTCTTAAACCTCCCTCCTCCGAGCTCGGAACGACCCTCATCCCCATCAACTGTGCACTGATTATGAATCTAACTGAACTGGTGTTGCATTCACCAACAAAATTAAATGGCGTTAATAGAATACGATTTGCATTTCATTCGGCAACAACTTTCTCCAAAATAGATGTATGTTTGGCTCTCGAGAACAAAAACCCACCCCTAACCGCACTACCCTCAGTCTTCTTCCACACAGTTTTTGAATAGATTTTTATTTCCGCCACGAAACGCTCACATAATGAGCACATTATTCAGATTATACACTTTTTCCTCTACAATTTTTGCCGACGTTTAACAACAAAACGCACTCGAATCCGACAATATGATTTTATAAGCACCACACCACACATCACACAAATATTTACCTGGATGGCTTTACGGGCTCAATGGGAGAAAATATTAACAGAAGCTTGACTAGAGAGGGCTTAATGCTTTTTTCTTTCTTTTGCTTTACACACTAGAAAAGCTCTCTTTTATTAGTCGTTTCAATGCATTTTGTTCGGATACTATTTTAACACTTTTGCAAAATGGTAAACATTTTTTAATTGCATAGGGGTTGGGATTTAGATACAATAAGGGATGTAATGTGTTAATATTGTTTCAATCCGTTCTAAAATGATGTAGGAATATTATTTTATTAAAGCGAATAGCTCTTCCCAATACATCTTCAAAAATATGAAACCTAAAGGTAAAAGTTCAATTTTTGCTTATGGAGCCGGATCTTAATTATATACCAATTCTAATTAACCGTAATATTTTTTTAGGCTTCTTATGGCCTATTAGATCTATAATAGTGATATATAAACATTCACAATTAATTTTTAGACTGTTTAAAAAAATTATTAAATTTATGCCCAGATAATTCCAGATACGTGAAAAGCTACCAAAATTTTAGATGTAATAGTGGTTTCAATGTTTAAATATTGTTCCAAATTACTATAAAATGATAAATTTAAATTATGGCATTGAAGCGAATAGCTCTTCCCAAAATATGTTCAAAAATATGAAACATAAAGGCAAAATTCCAATATTTGTTTATTGGGCCTATCTTACTTATTTACCAATTCTAATTACCCGTAATATTTTTTTACCCTTCTTAGGGCTTATTAGACTTATAATAGTGATAAATAAAGATTCACAATAAATTCTTAGACAGTTTAAATAATTAATTAAATGTATGCCCAGAAAATACTTTTAAATTATTGAAGGGCTATCAAAGTTTTAGACGTAATAATCAATCTAATCTTCAAATATTGTGTCAACCTACTCTAAAATGCCAAATCTAAATTATAGAATTGAATCACATACCCCTTCCAATTATATCTTCTCGCAAAGATTTCCTAAACCCATTCGCTGATATCTTGTTATCCAAAATTTATCGACGATTGTTTTTTGGGGTGTGTGGCTTGCTGTATACTCGAACGGATCGCAGAGAATGAGATTGTTGGGAAAACTGAATTACTTCATTTAGGGGTCGTAATTACTGTTTGTTAGGACTGTTGTACAAACAACGTTATTATATACCCTGATGATTTCATTACGTTTGCATGGTTTGCGCTGGTTTATTCAATACTACTCCACTTATTATTTTTAATTCAAGCCCAAACACAATCATAATTAAATTGCATTCTAATATTCCAAAAAGAATCTCTCACACTCCAAATAAAAAATGTGAATAATTTATGGACACTATGCAATTATGTGCAATTTCTTGTGCCGTATAAAGATTAAAGCGACATGCTGACGGTGGAAATAAAAATAGTGAAATATATATTTGTTGTATATGGTGCACAATATACAATAAAGTAACACGAAACGCAATTGGTCATATTATTCCATAGCGAGCTACATAATAATAAATTGCGAAATTGCACAATTAATGGACGCATAAGCAGCAGTTTCTGTGAAATATATATATCGATTATTTATGAGGCCTTTCTCGCAGTCATTTTGCGCATTTATCCTTCTGAGGAGAGTGGTGGTGGCCAAACGAATTTTACGAGTGCAACAAAAAAAAAATTCGTAAAACATCATCGTATTTTTTTGGCGCGCATCTACTTGCAATTCTACAAGTGCAATACAATTTAGTTCAGGCACGTTTTAGCTTTAGTTGTGTTATAAATAATGTTCACTTAAAATCGAATCCATAAACGATGAAATGTTTAAAACATTTCGAGCATCGAGAATTGATCTGATGCATTTTTTTCGCCGACCCGTTTTTCGCTTGTATAGTTTGCGCAAAAAACGTGTGGCGGTCGCGTCAAGCATATTGTCATGCGCTTGCGTAGTAGCGTAGGCGGTCATTTTTTATTGCACAAACTATAGAAGACGTTGTACGTATCAATTATATTGGTTGTTTATTTTTTGATGGTACCATCATTAAAAAAATGGGGAAAAATGTGGGGGCTATTTATTTATATGTAGAAAACTATGTAGTAGCGTTTGCAGTATCAAATTACCGTTTACCTGATACTTGTGGCTACCCGAAAACATTTAACTTAAACTCGGAGATGAATGAGCCAGATTGTGTGGTGGTTGTTTTCATTTTGGGAAACGAGAAGAATGTGCCACCTACGCTCGCTTTTTGTTTCGCATAAAATATTATAAATAAATTTCATCGATTTTCCCGTGCGCAAAATAAAAGAAGACGGAACGAACTTGAAAAGAGGAGAGGAGAGCGCGTTGAATTCAAGTTTCATTCGCCCTTTTCGAAAAACTCGACTATATTTATTACGTTGTGGAAAAAAGCGATTTATCAAAATGACAAGTTTTATATTTTATTTTAGTTTTTCGGCTCCTCTCCTCGTCTTCTTCTATTGTTGCACACTGCAATGCAATTCGTGCTGGCCACCTTTATATACAAATACATAACAATTGTCACGTTTATATTGCCACTGTAAATATAAATAAATAGCTCTCATATTATATTCAATTCCAAAGTTCACTTTTCTTTTATGGTACCCCAGATATTCCGGTTTTAAGTATCATCGAGGCACCCAAAATGCTTCCTCTTTTCCTAGCTTTGATTTATGGGTCTATTACCTCACTCAAATTGTACTCAATAAATTAGAAAGTTTGTCTTCCATACGAAAAACTATTGTTTCAACCAATAAAAAGATCAGGCTCCAATATTGGGCGGATTGGAGTCGATAGGGAGATTCCATGAGATGCCATAGGATTTATTTTGGGATTTTAGACATTTTTTGAGATCTTATAAGACTTTTGGAAGTTTTTTTGAGGGTTTGTGAGCTGTTGTGAGATTCCTCCTAAAACTCCTTTTGATTTTTCCAACGCTCTCTCGAGATATCTCAGGATCCAATCTTCTTGAGACGCCATAAGAGTTATTTTTGGACCTCTTGAGTTATTGTGACGCTTTTTGAAGACTCTTTAGTTTCCTTAACCATTTGTGAGACTCCTTCCGAGATTCCATAAGCGTTCTCCCAAAATATCTTCGCATTTTTCTGCGTCCCTTAAACTTCCCCGAGATTCAAACCAATTTTCCAACAAATATAGCGTCAATATATCCCGTTCAAAAATTAAAAATGGTTGCATGTGAATCGAGCAGCTGTCCTTCCCCGAGGTCCATCCAACCAAAATGCACCCTTCATCAGATTATGTTGATATATGAATTTAATCCGCCATTATATTCGCTACACTAAACTAAACTAGCCCCCTCCGACATCTACCTTGTTATAAATACTAGTATCATCCCTTATTATATTCGAAATACCATCAAGCGGATATGGGATGATTCTTTTGCGTCTTTTACAAAAAATAAATAAAAAAAAACTAATCTTTTGTTTTGTTGTGAATAATGCTTGTTGGTTCGTTCTTTCTTTGGGCCGTATAATTGGGGGCGTACAATTGTATTTAAAAAATTGAAACCGCAGTTCTCAATATATCAAGTTTCACAACGTACTCGATTTTTTCTCAACAATTTTAATAAATTGAACACTCGGTATAAATAAATAAAAATGCAGCACAACAAAGCGAGCCTGTTTACATGATTGTTGTAGTTGTTGTTGTACGGGGCAGAGATTGATTGATGATGTTGGAATTTTTATACGATCCGACGACTAGAGCGCGATGTGTTTCAAATTTCTCTCTTTTCTCTTGTCATAAATATTTATATTTAATTATATTTATGATGCTTCCTTGTTAATGTATGATCGATTCGCTCGAATCACAAGAAAGGAAGTGAAAAAGGACCTTTGCAAATTGGAAAAGATGGAAATTATGGACCGGATGACGACACGAACACAATGTAATCATGACAAATGACTGTCGAGACATTTGGCTATTATAATGCTTGATAGAAAGACGTATGGGAATAATGAGAGCATTGTGAATTGGGCACACGTTAAATTCATCATCAAACCATTATTAAATGTGTGAAGGATAGCTTTCTTCAAATCAAAAATGTCGCATTCAATTTTCGGGAGCTATCAGGAAGATTTTTTGAAATCCTCGAAGGAAGGTGCCATAAAACTTAGCCTATCCTTTAATCCTGGTCTTAATCTAGTACCATGCCAATTTTTGAGAAAATTAATTAAATCTTCCGAGCAGGATCCAACGACAAACATACAATAGTCTTATTTTTCGCGCGCCATCAGAATTTTTTGAGGAAGGCGCTATAAAAAGTAGCCTATTCTTTAATCCAATGTTTAATCTAGTACCACGCGAATTTTGGACGAAATTATTAGATTCTTCCGGACGTGATGCAAAGACAAACACAAAACTTATCGAAAAAGTGCGTGATCCTCGTTTTAGATTCCCCGAAATAGACGGGGGAATAAAAAAAGATCCAACTATATATCTTTATTAAGTCAA
This sequence comes from Cryptophagus acutangulus, assembly GCA_963556235.1. NCBI lineage: Eukaryota > Metazoa > Arthropoda > Insecta > Coleoptera > Cryptophagidae > Cryptophagus > Cryptophagus acutangulus. Next base: position 4,801,005 of record OY744569.1, read on the forward strand.
GGCCTACCGGCTTAAATATAAATCAGTTTGTATTTAAAAGTGTTTTCAGACAAAAAGCAGATTATCCCAAAGTCAAACAGACCGTTTATCAACAACATGTTTAGAATCGAAAATCGCTATAATACGAATACGAACCAAATTGGAAGAGATAATATATAAATATCTTGAGAAATCAAATAATATTTATCATTGTGGAAGAGATGATGCAGTTTCGGTTGGAGCTTGTTTGAGTTATCGTAGTACATTATAAAAGCAGACGAGCATTGAGGGTCAAAACCACAGGGTCACAGGTCAGAGCCTGTCGTCCCGCTACACCTACACCCCCTCTTTCTCTATATATACAGGACGATGGAATGCAAACCGACACGGGCCTAAAATCCCATGTGAAATTCTTCACTCTCATGCTCATCATTTAAACGACCTGTTCCTCTTTACTGATTTAAACTAATAATATTATTTATCGCTCGCTATATGCAAAATACGAAAATTCTCATACCCATAAATAATTACATTCAGCGCATAAATTAGCTAATTAGCAATTAGCGCCCAAAAAAATATTTCAGCCTTCGCGAATTAATTGCCGAATATTTTTTCTACCCCCAAACATAAATTAGTATGCAATTTTTCGGATTCAGGTAAATAAACCGCTTGACCAAAGATGTCAAGAAGGCCCACTTCAAAGAACAAACTGTAGTAAATTTCCTTTTTATGACGAAATGTGTGTTTTTGTTTGCCGACGTCTTTTTCGTCCACTTTTGCTCGGAAACCGCACAACCGTCCATTATTCACAAATTTTCGAATAGGTCTCCGTTGAGGCGAACGAAATGTGATAAACGACCAGCTTTCTTTTACATACACACACCATAATTCCATAACAAAGACCATCATCGAATTAGAATTTTGTTTTCTCAAAAAAAAAATATTAGCATGATTTATCGATTATTATTATTATTTTTGGGCGATCGATCGACTTATTATTAATGATGCAAGCGATGACTCAAGCATTATTTTTACACGTATAACAAAAATTTTCCAAGGAATTTGAACGGCTATTGTCAGATTTTGAAAAGGGTTCGATAATTCGGGTATAAGTGACCGTATGCTAATCGATTTTCTTGTACCATTTATGAACTGATCGTCTAGTTATTCCCAATCAATACAATAATGCACCACAACTCAATCAATTGACAAACTAAATTGGTTAATAAGTGCAAAAAAATTGGGCCAATTTAACACCACGGGGTTCTTTATTGTATATATTTAGAGTTCAGTTGAAATTTTTACTCGTGGGTAGTTTGGGTAATTTTTGAGGCAATTTTTTTGGGTTGTCAAGTCTTAGAATTGTTTGGGTAACCCCTAAGAATGCCTGGGAATTTTTTGGTTATTTTGTATAGGCGTTTGAATAGTCTAGGAATTTTTTGTCTAGTCTGGGTATTTTTTAAATTTCTCTCGAGAAGTCTGGAAAATTTTTGGGTAGTCTAGGTATTTTTTAGTCGTGTTTAAAGAAGTCTGAGAATTTTTTGAGATACTTTTGAGAAGTCGGGGAATTTATTGGGTAGTCTGAGAATTTTTTTGAGTTCTCTTAGTATATTTGAAATTATACTCAAGATTTTGGGAATTTCTTGAGTATTTTAATAATTTTTCGGGTAATCTCAGTGATTTTTCGAGTTGTCTGGGTATTCTTTGGGTATTATACCCCATAGAGAATTTTATTACGTCGTAAAATTCTCAAAAATTCCCCTCTAGAAAAATTGCCCCAGCCGGGATTCGAACCCGGGCCCACCAGCTCAGAGGCTATTACCTAACCTACTGTGCTACGCAATCACTCCAGCTCGCCCTAATTTTATCAAACCTTTAGACTAATATTATTTTCTAATTTTTTTCAGGTGAAAAACCCTTCAAATGCGAATACGAAGGCTGCGACCGCCGATTCGCCAACTCATCCGATCGAAAAAAGCACTCGCACGTCCACACATCCGACAAGCCCTACAATTGTCGCGTAGCCGGCTGCGATAAATCCTACACGCACCCCTCATCCCTACGCAAACATATGAAAGTGCACGGTTGTTCCGGACGTTCGCCCCCGCATTACGACAGCGATGGGGAAGAGTCAAACTCATCATCGGCTGGCAGCATCTCAGTGGCTGCCAGTCCACATGTGACTGGACCACAAGTACCTGGCACCACCGCATTGAGTGATTGGTACGTTGCCTGCCAGCCGACACCACCCACCCCCGATCCGCTCGGGGGGTTGAACCCTTTCGGGACGATGCATCACAGTGGTGCAGCGACGGCCTATTGACCATTATAGTGATAATTATATTTATTTATTGAATATAATTCAAGGAAACGTATTTTTTCATTTTCTACGCATATATTTTATTTTGTATATATTTATTTATATATTATTCAAAATTTTAGCAGTTGGAGTATTTTTTCATTTTTTTGTTTTGTTTTGGAAATATTAAATATTAAAGTATGCCTTATTAATTAATCGAAGAGTATTTTGCTAAAATTTTGGGCATTTTGATGATAGCTGTGAATATAATTTAAAAAAATGTTGTGTCCCCCCATCGGCCCCCCCCACTCCACATCCCCGTGCAATTATAATTATCGCTGTAATTTAATTTTTGACTACTTAGTATTATGCATTTCGATTATGTATATTTGTATAAATTAATTATTCTTGTAAATGTAAGACCACCAATTTGTATAAAGAGTTTATTGTAAATATGTCTAATCAGGGATCTCTGTATATCTATAAAGTTTATTATAACTTGATATTATTAAAAAAATAAATATGACTGATGTATATCTAAAACGAACGCTTTTTATTCCACTCTTGCCCCCCCAAAAAACCAAAAAAAAAAAAAACCGTTTTGGTGTATTAAAATATACACATTTGTCGAATTAATATGTTGTCTTTTTTAATAGGCACATAACTTTACTTGAAAATTTATCGTGGGTTAAATTTGAATATTTATTAAGGGACTCGTTTTTTTTCAGTTCCCAAACCCCCCCAGAAAAATAAAATAATTTTTTCTCTGGCCCCGTTATACCTGTCTCATTCTAGACATATTTCCATGTGTTCAGAAATGTTAAGAATGTGAACATCGTTTGGAACCATATTAATTATAAATGTGCATTTTTTCCGTTCGACTCGCTTATACACACACATTCATCAGTCTTCTTTTCTCTTTCGACTCGGAGACTCAGGTGATAATTTAGATCAGATGTGTGCTTTTATGAATTATACTGTGAAAAGTATTTTATGTTGCATTGTGATGCTGCATTCTTCTGATTCAACACGTTTTCTAATTAATACACTTGCACGAACGTGGATTTTATTTATGATTTATTGCTTTGAATCTACATTTATTTGTTTAATGGACAGGCATTGACATTAATGCTTTTCTAGAAAGTGGAAAAAGTTTTTGGGTAGTTATTGTGAAAGTAGCATTTGGGTAGTTTTTTGAGAAGTCTTGGGCATTTTGGGTAATTTTTAGAAAAGGTAGATTTTTTTGATCAGAAGAAGTCTAAGAATTTTTTGGGTAGTTTGAAAATTTTTAAGATACCCTTGAAAAGTCTGGGAATTCCTTGGGTAAGTTGGGTATTTTTTAAATTACTCTTAAGAAATTCGGGAATTTATTAGGATACTTTTGAAAAGTCTGGGAATTCTTTGGGTAGTCTGGGTATTTTTTAAATTACTCTTAAGAAGTCTGGGAATTTTTTAGGGTACTTTTGAGAAATCTGGGAATCTTTTGAGAAGTCTGGGAATTTTTTGGATTACTTTTAAGATGCCTGGGATTTTTTTAAGATACTATTAAGAAGTCTGGGAATTCTTTGGGTACTCTGGGTATTTTTTAAATTACTCTTAAGTAGTCTGGGAATTTATTAGGGTACTTTTGAGAACTCTGGGAATTTTTTAAGAAATCTGGGAAATTTTTTGGATTACTTTTAAGATGTCTGGGATTATTTTAAGATACTATTAAGAAGTCTATGAATTCTTTGGGTAGTCTGGGTATTTTTTAGAATTTTCTTAAGAAGTCTGGGAATTTTTAAGAATATTTTAGAAAAGTTTGGGAATTTTTTAGAATACTTTCAAGAAGTCTGGAATTTTTTTGGAATACTTTTGAGAAGTCTGGGAATTCTTTGAGAAGTCCAGGAATTTTTTAGGGTGATTTAGAGAAGTCGGGGAATTTTTTGGGTACGCTGTGTAATTTCTCCTAAAAACCCAAAGAAATAATTTTCAAAAAAATTGGTTTATTATGGAGAAAGTCGTTGTTCGTTGCATTTGTAGCACTTTGTAATCAGAAGTCGGTGTAATTAGCGCAAAGTAACTTTGGCATTCACTGGTGGTTGCTGGAGGTGTAAATGTGTCAGGTTATCCAGGTGCGTCCGTCTCACACACACACACACACTCGTAATTAATTTTATTTCTTCATTATCATACTATAGTAAAGCGTGGGCGGCCGCCTGCACAATTAGAATATCTTGATCTACTTCAAAAACTGCAGCATAATGCAACTTGGAAAAAAGAAATTCCTGCTTTTCCTGCTTGGCTCTATGATATATTTATATGTATATTAGCAATAATTTTAGCATCAAAAAGCGAGTTGCAGAATGTTGGAATCGACGTTGCGTCGATAGCAGATAACAATTGACTTATCGACTGGCTTCCAGAATTTATGTGCTCCTATAGGAAATGCCGTCAACTGATGGTGGAACGATTACGTACACGTCTATACCGGGCTTCACGAAACCTTTGGCAGAGCAATTATTTTTCGTCCCGAAAATAAAAGCGAACGGGAATACTTCATAAAAGATGGGTACAATATTATTTTGTTGGTACCAGTGAATCATTTTTTTGAATGGGGCCCCTTATTCGCCGCGAACTGAACATCTATGCACAGCAGGAGCCGCGTTTGGACAATACGCTCTCCAACTTATATCAGTTTTTTTATCCGCTCTGTTGGCAGGCAATAAAGATGGAGGACCTAATTTTCGGCTGAAATATCTGATATTTATTACACTGGTGTGTAGCGTGTTCTATTATTTACTGCAGCGTTTTATTTTTCTAAACGAAATTATCTAGCTCGTATCATAAACTACGAAAAGTACGGTGCCACGACGCGTTTATTTGTAAGCGAGCGCTCTCGCCTAGCAGTCGAGCGCATAGTGTGCGTCCGCCCTAATTTAAATGCCTAGATACCAGTGGCGTAGCACACATATTTCACTACACATTTAAAAATATTTAATTAATTCCATAAATTGCGAAATTAAATTAAAATACGTATTGAATATTCCCATGGAAATGTTTTGCACTATAAATTGCGATTTATAATTAACGTACTCGAATTGTTTTAAGCGATTTGAAATAGAATTACACACATTGCGTGTTTAAAGCAATTTCGCCATATTTGGTCTATAGAAGCGAAATAATGCAAAGCAATTATTGGCGGTGATAATAAACCTTCCTCTTAAGAAAGGCGAAATGAATAAAACGAAATTGGTAAAAGAGTAAAACAGAGAAAATATGAGTAATTTTAAATGACGTTGTGATTTACAGTGCAGTTGCATAATGCGCAGTGCACTGCAATCGATCAGGTTAATTAGAAACCGAACCACACGGGCCCCCCTGCAGCGGTTCCACCCAACCCCTGCCGCGTTTGTGGCCCCCTTGGCCCCACAATACTGAACCTCGTACACAGCACGCGTCCCTTCGTAATTAGCTGAATATGTTAATAATTCTACATTCCTACCATTGTTACTAACCATTACTTTTCAGTTTTCATATTTTATTAATTTATTACGTCTCAAAATAATCCAAATAAATTATTATTCAGATGTAATGCTGATGCAGTAATTCAATTTCGACTATGTTTATGGTTTTCTAGTTCAAACCTACTCATAGAAAGTTTGGAATTAAGAATCATATTAATTTTTTCAAAAATTGTGCGGGGGTGTGTTGGGCTAATATTTAAGTCTGTCAATTTTTTAGGGTAGTTTTGAGAAGTCTGGGATTTTTTTGGGTAGTCCTAGAATTTTTTTACATTGGGAGTGTATTTTTTAGACTAACTTTAAGAAGTCTGGGAATTTTTTAGAATATTTTGAGAAGTCCGAGAAGTTTTAAGATTTTTTTAAACTGCTTTTAAAAAATCTAGGAATATTTTACTACTACTCTTTAAAAAGCTAGGAACTTTTTAGGATAATTTTGAGAAGTCTGAGAATTCATTGGGAAGTCTGGGTATTTTTTAGGCTACTCTTCAGAAATCTAGGAATTTTTTATGATACTTTTAAGAAGTTTAGGAATTCTTTGGAATTTTTTAGAGTACTGTTAAGAAGTGTGAGAATTTTTTAGGATGTGTTTGAGAAGTATGGGAATTCTTTGGGTAATCTAGGAATTTTTTAAATCACTCCTAGGAAGTCTAGGATGTTTTTAAGGTACTTTTGACAAGTCTGGGAATTCTTTGGATTGTCTAGGAATTTTTTAGGCTACTTTTAAGAAGTCTAGGAATTTTTTATGATACTTTTAAACAGTTTAGGAATTCTTTGAGTAGCCTAGGAATTTTTTACAGTTCTCTTAAGAAGCGTGAGAATTTTTTAGGATATGTGAGAAGTTTGGGAATTCTTTGGGTAATCTAGGAATTTTTTAAACAATTCCTAAGATGTCTAGAATTTTTTTAAGGTACTTTTGTGAAGTCTGGGAATTCTTTAGATTGTCTAGGAATTTTTTAAACTATTCTTAAGAAGTCTAGGAATTTTTTAGAAAACTTTTAAAAAGTGCGGAAATTCTTTAGATCGTCTGGGTATTTTTTAGGCTACTTTTAAAACGTCTAGCAATTTTTTAGAATACTTTTAGGAGTTTTTTAAGATGTTCACTTATTATTAAAAATTATTATATTTATGCCATTTTTAAAACAGCGCACAACGATGGTGGTCGCTATTAAAAATTGCCATAATTAATTGTTTTAGCGAAAGAATTTTTGTTATATAAGTTCACATGTTCATAAATATTAAAATTACAACCGGAACAAATTGCAGTGCAAGTATATGAAAATAGCGCAATAAATAAACGAAAAAAAGTAAGTTTCGAAATTAATGGCAGAATGCGAGTGACTATTGAACAAAAACATGTTGCAATTCAAAATATGCATCGTTTCATAAATAATCTGTCACATATTTACATATAGAAATATTTAATATTTTAATAACCGAAAATAAGCGCTAGCGACATAAAATGAAAATTGTGAACAAAATGGGCTTTTTCGTATTTTATGGGACCCATACAAATGGGTAACATGGTTACGATCACGCACAATAACGTACCAATAATGATAATTAAATGAGAAAAAATATTAAGCATTTTGATTGGCGCCAGTAGTCTGGCGCCATCTCCCTTCACATCATTTCGTCCTCTTCCTCCAAGAGGATCCACCACGAAATTTATTGAACTACGTCATAATAAAATAAAATCAAATTAATACAACCGATGAAGAAGGCTATAAAAAATCCAAAGAATGTTGTTGCTTCACGATTTCTTTTACCTACATGGATAAATATTAAACATTATATTTTCTAACTACCTATTTACCTTCTACATTTTATTACATCTTTACCCTTTATGATTAATTTATTTCGCCACTAACTTATTTAATTGAACGATACGAAAAAAGTTACGATCAATTTAAACTTTGCGCTACTTTAATAACGCATGACGTCACATGACAATCCTCATCGCGTTAAGTGCGCGCGCAATTTTCGAATCGTCGTGATTTGATGGATTTTAATCTAGGAACGTCATGTTTTACACTATGTAAAGTCATTTATTTCTACGGACAGTTTCGAAAATAAACATGTGTCAAGTGACGACACAAGAATGTAGTTAGACACGGGTCTGTCGCGTGCGGTCTCGACGTCGTCCCAGATAAAATGAAATACCCTCTGCACTGCACAGCAAATTGCCGAGATTAACGAATCTCATCATGATCATCTACAATTGTCTCTTAGACTTGCCTCGTAATTTTTTATAATGACCGCCAAAAAAGTATGGCTACCGGCCGGAGGCGTGGCTTAAAATATTGGCATGTGACGTCACTTTGGCGCGCGTATTCAAATATTACGTTTTGATATCAATTTAATACGACTTAATTATTAATTCAGTCGATAAAAAAATAAAGAAGGAGAAAAGTGAACATACAGACGAAATGATCTGTATGTGAGATAGTGGTGGCGCATGTCGTTATTATGAAAATCCAAGACGCCAGCCACAACATTCCACCGTCTCGAATGACCATTTTAGTTGTCATAATTTTTCAAAAATATATACGCGTCTCAAATGAAGCTTGTCTCAATGAATTTTCGAGGTGGAGGTTCATTCAATAATAGAAATACTACTATAAGTTCAACTTTTTGGTATCTGATTGGACCCTCAAATAAATTTTGTCATTCATAATTTAAGTTATACAAGAAGTCAAATATAATTATCGAATGGAAATACGACACCAAAATAATGAAAGAGAAGATGCTCCGATTGGAGCTAAAGAATTTTGACGCCATAGAGAGGACCAAAGCGAAATTAACCCAGTTTTGCCCAATTATGACGAATTAGTGGTCTCACAAAAGCTTGGGGAGCAAAAAATTTGAGAATTGAGAAGGACTTGATGGAAGAAAAAAAAAGAAGAAAGAACTATAAATATTTTTTCTCTCAAAATCCCACTCAATGTAATGAATTTATGACCTGAGACGGGTTTTGTATTTATTATAATAAGATGAGGATCGTGTTGTCTCGAATTCCGCGTATTATTTATGGTTTCTGTAGCGTTTCAATTTATCCATCCCAAGGTTTCGGAATGTTGGTCGGGACGTTCAGTGGGCGTGTGGAAGCCGCCTCATAACTGGGGGATACTTATTAGATTAGTCTAATTACCAATCTATCCAACAAATATATTGGCTCTTCTCGGCTACCGACTTCAATCTGCCCCAAAAATTGTTTCCCGCCAAAATTTACAACACTCCTTGTAAACATGCACTTTTCCATCAGATATCCTCCGAGGGTGTCGCACAGTTTAGTCCGATCGCTATCCGAAAAATTCTGAAGACCTAATTGAATTTGCCCAAATATCATAAAGTGTAGAATTTATTTTTGGCATTATGTTAACATCAATTTGGGCAATAAACGGCTAAAGATCCAGGTGTGGTCGGATGGTTGCACGTGCGACTGAATTTTCTGGTAAAACATACCCAAAACGATTGCTATCTGAAACAACACACTATCTAATTCTAATTTAGATAACCTACTAGATAGATCTCCCGCATATTCGTCGATGGAGGTACCGAATTTTATGAGGGTCCCAAAAATTCTGACAACCACTATTAATGACGATTTCACACAATCCCGAAAATTTAAATAAGACCAAAATACGGATAAATTATCGACGTCCATCAATTAGAGAAAACCTACAGTGAATTAATTTAAAATTTTCGAGTGGTACAAGGCAATTTATTAAAGCACCACGAAATCCAAACAAACCCTTCGGAAAGAAAGGATGGTTATTATTAATAGACCTTTGAAAATGGATTTATTCAGTCTGGCTGATGCTGAAAATTTTTGACAAAGTGTATAAGATTTAATTTATGATTTTCTGTGTATGTTAAATGGTTATATTGGAATGGTGAATAAATTAAAGCGACGAGAGTCCGAAAACTGTTGAGAGCTGAAGAAGAAGATGGTGCGTTGGGAGAGGTCAGGTCAGCATCGGAATGCGTCTCATTACCATTATCATTTCATTAAGCGATCGTTATGATCCGAAAATGCAACTTTTTGCCATCGATCATTGAAGCGAAAAAAATTCGTCGTCACTTTACCACCAAACAGATTATTTTTAATGGGACTGCAAGAAACGGAGTTATTCCCATTTAATGGATCTAGTTTATGAAATATTAAACGGCAAGAGTGTCTAAAAAGTAATACCATTAAATGTTTTACACACTGAATGACAATGCCCCAGTTTGGCCAACAAATTTAATTTTATGCCGTCTTTAACTCATCGCGTTATGGCCCAAAATCCGTACAAGGCGCGCTTGTGTTGTTTTTTTTTGCTGCGAAAGCCGAATGTGGGAAAACAGTAAATGGGTGATTATTTTGAATTTTAAATTTCACTCTGCTCTTGTTTTCATTCATTCTGGCTGCCGGGGACAATGTTATTCGGTTTGTTTGGTGTGGTGTGGTTCGATCGTGCCGCGTTTACATTGTAAAATCAAACACCAAACAAGTTTCTTTTGTTTTTCAAAGCCATTACCGCCGCAACACACAAAAACCGCGAATTTTATTCACACCATCATTTATTAAACGGACCATTTTTTCAAAGCAATTAATTTTGACTATATTTTGATGATGCTACTTTTAGCTAAGTTTATAATTTTGGTAACGAAAAACAGATGCCGATCGAAACCATGTGCCGCTCAATTATTTATTTTATAATAAATATTTGGTAAATGTGTGATAAATATTTTTCTAAAAATGATTCAGTTATGAGCAGAAGTAAATTAAGTGCGTATTATGGGGAAGAGTGGTACTACATGAGAATCGTTCTCAAGCTTTGATCTCAAAATACACTTAGTGCCCGCTGAGAGAAGCAAGGGCGTTATTATTGGGGGGTGGAGCGATAATATCGCCAGGAAAAGTGGAAAATAAATAATAATGCTCATATTTACGGCGTATTTTATATGAACCCCCTCAACATGCGACATGGAAAACGCTTAAGCGCGTTTGGGGACAATGAGGAATTTTGAAAATGAGGCTACCGAAAATTTTGATATAATAGACCTAGAATAATGAATCAAACTTTTTCCCATATGTAAGAAATAAAACCTTCACGCAAGTCATTCAACAACTTCATCAAATCAAAATAAAAGAAACCCATATTAATTAAATCCATAAATAAGAAAATCGATTACACATTCGTCTTGTGTTATTTTTTTTTTTTTCGCATCGAATTAAAATGCTCAAGTTATTGTTGGGTATATGTGGATATGATTGTATAAATATATTCGCCGAACAGCAGATATGTTAGATTATTTATTGCGAACACGGCCATCGTGATGTATGGGAATGGAATACTGCAGTTTCCCAGACACTGTCCCGACCACTGTTATGTTCTTGTGAGTTGCGATGTTGGCCTTATGACTGGAAGTACCCATATAAGCTATAAACTTATTTTCAAACCTGTCATACGATCTTATAATAGGCTCTCTCTTCGCATTCTAACAACTCTAATAGTACGCATTCCAAACTTTTATTTTCGCACTATTTGAGACTCGCTATGCTATTGAGAGCACCAATTATGCGACGCCCCCTAGCGGAGCAACTCTAAAATATATATAATCAAAAATGCTAGAAACAAACATTGAATTGCGGATTGTGATTGTCGCCCCCCCCCTTAATCGTTTGTCCCATTAAAGAGTGAATTATGGGGTGTGCGAAAAGTCAAGGAGCGTGCGATCCGCGTGATTTGAGGGAGGGTGGCGCCACTGTCCGCTTCCAAGCCATTACACCCCCTCGGGATACGCATACTGCACCCGCAATCATATAGTATGACATACGCTCCTATCAATAACTGCTCACGGCCTAAGTGATAAATTATATTTATATACAAGCAATGCAATTCATAAAGAGTGATGCACAACAATGGGGTGAAGATGAGTCTGGATGCGTTGCATTCGAAACAATATTTATTTATCTCAGGAAGGAGATTGCTCATTGCTGCACTTTTGCTAGTTTCCGTTATTCGGTTTGATATTGATTTTTAAGAAATATATTTTAAAAAAATATAGTAAAACCTATTCTGTTCTGACCTGTGTGCGCTGGCATAGCGTAGCAATAAAAAAGTACGTCTAGCGCATTCGATACAACAGGTCAGAACGTAGTCGACTTGACTTGACTTTATTCAATATTTCAAATCGTAAAAAATTTCGCAATGCATTAATTTGTTTGGGGGGCTAAATGCAAATGAGAAAAATTTTTTTCCATGTACCGCACAATGATTTGGCACTTTTAAGTCATTAGCCTATTTTAATTAAATACATATTATTCATATCGGCAAATTAATTTAAATAAATTACTTTGTAAAAGTTGTAATGAATGTTCTGATTGTTGTTTCAATTATGCGATTATTATTATTATTTTGCTTGAAGACACAAATGACGTATTATTTAAACGAAATAGTGCATATCGCAACACAAACTAATTATAAAGAAATAGTAATTGATTTGTGAATGGCTTTAAATTCAAATTCTAACTGTAACGTCCACTTATTTTTTCTAAATAAGCAATTAATAAGCCCTATTAAAATAAATTGCTCTATAGCTTTGAATAAAATCTAAATGAAAAAGTCCAAACAAGTTGATTTAATATAAATAGTAAAATAAACAATTAATACGAATTTACATAAGTCGCATTATTCCCAACAGGAAATCGCTCATAAAATTAGCATTGTTTGCTTAACTTAAACCACCCATAAATGTTTAAAAAATAGAAACATTGTTCCTGCGCTGCAAGTCCTTATCACTTTATTTAGTACGGTGCATAATAAAATCCACCTAATAATCATCATACAATAGACGACATAAATACAAACATATGTTTAGATTATGTTAATCGCACGAGAAAAAATTTATGGGCTTTTTTAATTCTTTGACACATGTAGTGTGCATGTTGAGAAAAGTGTTCTACGACACCTGCTTAAGCTTGTCAAAGCAATTGTCAAGTGGCTTATACGCTCGTTACGTCGTTACGTCAATTAATTACGTCACTAATCTAGCGACAAACGGGCGAGTATAGTACTAGCGATTCGAATTAAATAAACTCCCTCTAGCGTTCAACTTATGAACTAATTTAAATTGAATTGGCAATACATATTGATTTTTAAATTCAAGTAAATGGATAAATTGGAAGAATATTTTTTTAAAATGCATTTTATGAGAGAAGATTAGTTAATAACGGGGGAGGAGTGCAACGTGCAACATGGAAGGTTGGCTGTCCGGTGCAGTAGTCATCGCCACGCGTATAGGGCTTCTGTATGTGAAATGTGTAAACGGGCTTAATGAGGGATTTTATGTTCATTACTCTTGCCTTACTGACTCTGACATCCCACTCTATTCATAACAACGACTAATATTTGGATACGGATATCATCCCCCTCGATTTATTGATTTTAATCTCGTCGAAGAAAAATATGATGAAGAAATTGGGATATCTCGAAAAAAAATTAAGAAATTATGACTAAATTAAATCGCTTCCCAAGAAAAAATCTCAAACATGTGGAATTTTTCGAAAAAGAAGTGAAATATTCGGAAGGGAGAAAAATAGAGAGAAATTAAAAATTAAGAAACGCAGAGCGCGCCGAATTTAGAAAATACATGACGCTTTCCATTGAAGAAAAAATGAAGAAATATTGAAAAAGTTGCCATTTTTTTAAGATATTATGATCGCCCCAACATTGTAGAATCATGAAAAATCAAAAAAGTTTGAAATAAATGCCATTTTCCTTCAATTTTTGGGATCAGCGCACAATTCTTCATCCACTCATAAATTATGATATCTCGAAAAATAAAGATATCTCAAGAAAAACGAAAGAAGTATTGGAAAAGTTGCCATTTTTTCAAATGGTTATGATCCTCTCAACATCACAAAATCATAAAAAATCACAAAATTTCGAAAAAAATCCCATTTTCGTCCAATTTTTGAGATCAACGCACAATCCTCCATCCCGCATAAATTTCGCTATCGCGAATTTTGCGCTATCGATTAGAAGCACAGCTTTAATATCAAATAGAATAAAGAAGAAATAAATAACGATAAGATCGAAGGTTATAAAAAGAAGTGATCAGATTGGCAAAAGGTTATATGGCTGGGATTGAAAAAATAAAAACGGTGTTTATAATGCCATTGTCCGCAGATGCGACGCCGATGTCGCGAGATAACCTCAAGTTCCTGACGATCCAAACATTCTATTCACAAAATCACTGGCCAAACATTCGAATAGAGCAACTAAAAGTGCGCTACCGCATTTCTCCTCTTATTCACCAATCGATGGACCATCCAGCATCCAAATTAATAACGAACGGACGGACGCACTTTCCTTCCTTCGAAGGTTCGTCGTTGAATTATTTACTTAGTATGTATGGATATAATACATTATTTATAAATCTATTAAAGACAGTTTAGTTCAAATTCTTGAACAACAAATTATCATACAATGCACAAGATAAAGGATGTGATTATAATCTATCTGGTTCCATACAAGACGACTTAATACCTTATAAAAATACCGGGATTTCGACTCCAAGACCAACCTTCCAAACAATTCGCTTTTAAATAATAACGGACTTTAGAAGAAGTTTCAAAAATACTCAAAATTTGTACAGAAAAAGCTTCAATTCATCAAGTTTTCGCAGACTTTTGGATCTTGAGCCCTGTTTCCCCACGACAATATCACCAATAACTCAGCTATTTTAAAACGAAATAAAACCAAACAAAAAACACCAGAAAAGCAATTAAATTGTCTACCATATTCCCACAAAAGTTTTTCTCTAAAATTTTGCGATATCTCCAAATTTAAAAGATTCTCAAAAAATCTCTAAATTTCTAAACTTTTACCTCATCAACTAAATGCTTGTAAAAGCCCTAAACCGATTTCGGAAAAGAGTATCAGAAAGCTGGAATTATAAAAGCTTCATCTACGAAAACGAGCTTCAGTTGCAGAAGAGGCAAGAGGACAATAATTACAGACTGAAAGAAGCCATCTCTTTGTGCGGCCCTGCAACTGACGTGAGCCATCAGAGCAAAGCGGGGGCGTCCTCCTCGCCTCCTCCATCCATGCAGGCAGGGGCACAATTGCTTTATATGTTTCGGAAGGAAACGCGGGGGCCCCCAAACGGTGGCGGCGGCCTCTCTGTACTCTTCACTTTCTCATGTACGCACAACCACTTGTAGCACCACCACCGCCGTCGGCGGCCGCTTTATCGAACTACGCGAGATGGTAGACAATTTTTTTGGCGTGATGCCCCGATGAAAAAACAATGCGAAATTTTAAATGATGTATTGTTTCGTAGGCGGTAAAGTTGGGTGACCGGACAATTCGCCACTGGGTGGTCCAGATACGGAAAACTGATTGACGGCTGTCACTTGACATATTTTTTTCCGTCTTACAAACAAATTTATTTCGACCAACTTTTTTCCTTTGTTTGGGAATTTATTTAAATTAGCAAAATTATTAATCTAAATTCAATTTAGATAGCGATTCAAATTCTATTTGCCTTTTGCATAATTAGCCGTAATGGCGCTTTGATAAATCGCTTATTTATTTAAGTGTATGGTAATATTTGAAAAGGTGCGATGGAAAATGCTTATCTTAATGTAGAAATGCTAAATTTTACCTTAAATAAGTAGAACCTCGTCGTGTGACACTTTTGATGGTTAGAAGTTTTGTTCTGTCACTTTCCGCATGACGTCATATCCGACATGGCGTAGCGCGCCAAATTTAAATCTGAAACAAGCCTTGAATTAATTCAAATTATCCGGAACAAATCCAAATAGAAAAAAAAAATGCGGGACAAGTATAAATGTGCCTGCTCGTCACGAATAATTATGATTACATTAAAACATGCAGCGCAATAAATCTGGCGACACATTTAAAAAAGCGCCAAGTCGAAATCGTGCTTTCCCATGTAATTTCTCGCAAATAAAAAGAGGAAAAAACGTGGTGGTGAAAAATAGTGTAGCAATTTGCATTCGAGAACATGACGATCTGTCGCTAAGTCACGACATATGCCACCAAGATATTTGTCCTTGCTACTGATGGTGACGGCGATGCCGCCACCGCCGCCAGTTGTGCTGTGGTCCCCCACAACACTGTCGTGGTAGTCATGGCGACAGCTCTCCCAGCAGGGGGGCGGGGCAATCGATACTCCCCCATGTATCCCCCATATCAACCATCAAACGCAATACACACACTGACATCCGCCGTACACTTTGCTTTGTTACGATATTAGGGTGGCTCTTCCTTATTCATGCAATATTATTAAAATATTTATCCAACAAGAATTATTGTAAATAACGAACTGTCACTTTTGTATGCGGTTTAGCGCTCTGCGCATAGTTTGCGCAGACAGTTCAGGTAGTAAGCGTGTTGGTTGTGGGAGGGCGCCAGTGTTTGTTGGATGCTGGCGCTCAGTTTTCGAGGTAGTTTTATTCAAATGTCCTGTGGAACTTGTTTTATGCATTTGATATTCAGGAATAATAGTCAGGCTATTGTAGTCCGATTTGTCCGTAGCCAAGCGAGTAAGTTATTTCAAACACAATAGTTCATTAGTTTATCGAATCAGATCGGGCTAGTCATTAATCTTATTACCTGACTCCTTCGTCTAGTTGACCAAGTCATCTTTGAAAATATAGTAAATATTCTGCTCAAAATTGAGTAAAATCTTGAACGCAATAATTTTGTTCGTCAAGTTAATAATAAAAAAGTCCGGTTTTTCGATCGAATAAATATTCCATTATTATACTGTTACGATTTCAGATTCTAATCTGCGATAAGCTCGCATTGGAAGCCAAAGAAAGAAAAAACAAATTAATTCTTTGTATAATAATTAATTTTCCCATTGACATAGATCGAGCTTAGAAACTTTGATACATCATTAATTACGCTTGCAAATTGTTTAAACAATCTTATCGAAACTTTAATTAATTCTTAGTCGAGATTAAAACGTTACGTTTCAATTTCAAATTCAATTCGAGCGTGCAATTTAATTTTCGAGCAAAATAATTATCTGCGCTGCATTTTGCGCAGCGCAAATTCAAAATTTAGTCTGCGCTGCGCGAATAAAGGCGCCAAATTCAAAATCGAATTGTTTTAATTAAGTTTTTGCGATATGAATATAATATTCTTATATTGCTTGCGGATGACTGTGTTATAATACCCATTTTCTATCCTGATGGCCATAATAAATCCTGACACATTTCATTATTTAAGGGTAATAGCAATTTTCCGTTGAGATGACTTGGAAAATTTTCGACAGATTTTTAAGTCGTAACGATGTATCAATATTATAGAAAGGTAAGCCAATTAATCATTCCATTTATGCCTTTTTTTTGGCTTTTTATTCTGTAAGCAATCAATAAATAATAATGCAATAATAATTATTTCTATTGAATAATACAAACGTTGTTGTAATTGATTATCGATATTGCAATCAGGGATTTAAACCACAAATGGAGGGAAATATTCATTTATCAAAAGTATGATGTTTTTTCGTATAAAAATATTAGTAGTTAATGCAAAAATTAATAATCTTTTGTCTCGATGATAATTATGCATTTAAGTTAGACAATCGAAAAAGTGAAGTCTTTAGCATCATTATTGAAACAGGTGGAACTATTGATTAATTATCCGGAATTGTGTTTCTATTTTCATATTGTTCGCTCAGAAAGGAACGAGGAAATGTGAAAATCAATCAGAAGAATTAGAGAAAATTTTAAAAAAATTAAAATTAAAATATTTTAAAGATCTAAGATTTTTTTCTTCAACTTAAATATTTCTTAATAGTGCTACCTTACCTCAATTTTTTTATTCAAAATAAAAATGCATAACATTGATGGGTTCCCTCATCCTAATGAGTTTAAAAAATTGGTTTTCGTTTAGAGGGCCAACAATAATAATAATAGAATCCAACCAAGACACACGGACGGATTCGTGACGTATATACATCAGACATACACAATCATCAATCAATTTTTCTGGTCAGATCATCAATAACACTAATAGTTGTGGTCTTGTGAATTTAAAATGGCTGTTATATTATGAACAATGCATTCTATTATACTGCGGATGGACGCTCTTTGAGTAGGTTCGAAAAAATCCAAAGCATTGTTCCACAATTAATTATCAGAATTGAAATCTGAAATTGAAATTGGAAAATATTTTAATTTGATTCTCGATTATTAATTATTCCAAATTCAAAATAAAATTTTGAGATATGTAGATATTTTGGAGATACGTCAAAATTTGAAAAGCGCCGTTTGCGGTTGTTTTTATAACTACAAGCAAAATAAATTGATATATTTTCGAGATATTTTGGAGATTTTTGGAGAATATTTTGAATTTTCTAAGCGCCTAGCATTTTGTTTTTTTGGACTTGGAAGAAAATTGACTCATTCCCATCGAAACGAAATCTCATCTCATATATTTCGCGTCCGTTGTCCATTTATTGCAAAGTTCCACTACATCTCCGGACAATATATAACACGATATAAAAACCAGTCTAGTAAATTAATACCATACATTCACTAGTTATTTATAACTTTCGTGTGTTGGCAATATGTTACATGTATTAATCCAATAAATAAATATGACTGCCATAAATCGCCGTTCCGTTCTTCCAGCCCAAGAAGTAGAAGAAGGAAACAGAAAGAAAAAAAACCACCTTGGTATAATTTATAATCCAATTAAGTGGGCCTTGGACCGAACAAAAGACGACCAATACAATGTGGCGGATCAACAACTAAACTTGTATAGAATGGACAAATTTTGATCGATTTTATACACTCTTTTATTTCGTCCCGTATACTTTTTCTTTGATGGCCGGATTTCGGAAAAATGACGATTTTCGAAACATTTCGAATTAAAATTTCTGCACCCCATAAATCTAAACCGGATGAATCATTGGAGATTTTCTCAATAATTAACAGCGGCTGGAAGGTGTGGTTTTGGGCCAACTCATTAACCATTTGGTTTAGGTCATAGTTCATACATTTGCTTGTCATCACTTTGTTATAGTATACGAAAAAGCACCTGGTCCGAGACTTTTTTAAATTGGATTGACGAAAAATCAATGAACATAGTGGTTCCTATTCTGTTCTGACCTGTGGCCTCTCAGCTGATTTCGCCTGCGCCTACTGTAATGCGCTGGCACAGCGTAGCAATAAAAAAGTACGTTAGCGCATTCGATACAACAGGTCAGAACGGAGTCGACTTGCCTTTAACTATTTTTTTTTTGGTCAAAAAATCTTCTCCCATGATTCCCGTCGTAATTAAGTCCGCATATGGCATTGGCAATAATTCATTAGAACCGCAATTAATTTTTAAATACCATACAATTATTCAAATTGCATTGATGCATCGAATAAATGAAATACATAATGAACAACAATTTATATTACACATGTGAGTGTGTCTGGCGTTTTTTTTCTCCAGTCGTGAAAACCTCTTTGGTTAACATCTGCACGTATAAGCAGAAGATGATGATTACTCGTACTGTAAGAGAAAACGTTTATCATGCCAGTCTTTCACCTGGACAGGTGTGGATCAAGCCGCCTGATTGGTAAGCCTCCGGCTTACCAATCCCCATTGGTCGTCTCTCTTTTGTCTTACTTAGCCACCATCATGTGGGGCGTCAATTTCAACATTCTTACCATTCCAATCATCTCTTCGATTTTTAAGTACTATAATTATTCAATATTATCGAAGTGCATACTTCTTCAAGACGACGAATTTATTGCATTGCAATAATGATTGCATTTTGGTGTGCAGAGTTGAGTAGTCCTGAGTTACTAAGTGTAAAGAAGAGGTGTGCTTTGGGGGCACAACAATGCCCTCCTGCCAGGAGACAACAATGCACACCGGGAACATCTGCTTGCACGAAGGGGCGTCCGCGGGGGCGCAATTCTCCAATTCAAACATTACTACACGATCCATTTACAAAAACACTCGTTTTTTCGATGCACTATATCGATCCTTCCACAAGAAAATTGGTGTTTTGGAATTTTGGCGGCAGCGCAAGTACTTTTTCTAAATTTGTTATTGGTATCTTTCTTGATCTTGATGCAGACAGGATAATCAGGTGATAAGCGATTACTCCAGCAGACTAAAGCTTAATTGAATGGTATTGTGTTGGACGTCCTCCACACAGCTTTAGTCAATGCCTCATCAGGCACGTGCCTCCTTAACTAGAACCCCAACAATTTTCTATTTGCTTTTGTGTCGATAGATGTACTATGTGGCTGTGTGTCAATTCAATAATGCTACTTGACTCCGAAAGCTAAACCACGATAACATCCAAAGTTCCGATGAAAGAAAAGATCTCCAAAATTTTGAGATCTTTGAAATTTTTGGACTTCTATAACTTTTCGTTCTCTTACAATTTACTATCCATTTTTTTTTTCGTTTCGAAAATTAATGTGTATGATGTATAACATAGAAAGCCATCAGATTTAGTAAAAAGAAAAGCAGAGGGATTATAAACGCCATGTTGTTTCTCGCGTGCAACATGGCATTAAATAACACGAAACAAATTAAGGCTAACCAATTTTTTCATGTCAGCAGAACCTATTCAAACGCTATAAATAAAATGGCCGTATATTAAATTAAAATAAATATTTTTGACAGACGAACACATATTTACTTGTTCTCTTCCATTATTGATGGCCGATTTGCTCAACTGCGTGTTTATTGTTCGATTATTTATTATTTCGCAAAACCGATTTATCCTTTCAAAGTGCGCGCCAAAATTTGACGTCATATTTTAAACTCCGCCCACAAATGTGGAATCAAGTAGCCATTATTATTTTGGCGCGAATTTTGAATTCATTATGCATTAAAAAGATTCCAGTGTGATGATTTTCTCACAGTTTCGAATTGTTGTTCACACAAAAGGTGAATCTAATATTGTAGGTGTCAGAATGATGAGAGATAAATTGTTTTAAACGAGGACCATTCCAGGAATGAGGTTCATTTGTTCCGGTCACCTTAGACAGATCGGCGTCGGTCTGATGGGCAAAAAATGAGGTATTATTCAATAATTTCGACCAAAACTTATGGAAACATAATCGTAAACAAGACACTATTAAAAAATGATATCTAGCAGCCATAATTTATTGCTGTCTACCGAGAAAACAAACCAGCTTTGTTATAAAATTATTCAAAATTATTCAAAACACCACCACCATCCGAAGACGAGAGGAGCGGAATGAAAAAGGACCACGTGAAATATGAAAACCGTAAAAAATATGACAAACGCCTTACGATGCCTTTTGTTATAATATTTTTGAAATATATTAGGGTTTAGTGATCTGAGATAAGGGCGCCAGGAATTCTTCTCTTCTTATGCATATGTGGTTTCACTTTTTGATTTCAGTTGTTGAGACATGTGTCGAGAATACGTTTTTCAATCTTGAAAGTTGTTAATTCGTCTTGATAAAGGTGAACCGGGCGTTTCTCTCGACTTCCCAAATCAAACCTCGATTGTCGTTTCAAATTTACATCAACTGCAGCTATATTTGACATCCACCACCGCCTTTATTATTATCATCTCGTTTGGATATCTTCACAAAAAAAATAGGTTCTTGTTCGTTTCATCTTCAAGAACACAATTTATCACAAACCCGATTTTCTAAAATTTGGCGCCAATTTTGATATTCATTAGAGCTAGTAATAAACAGCATCCTATCAAACACGGGTCTTAATAACTCTTTAATATGATGATCTATCACTGTGTATCCACCCTCGTTGCATTATTCCAAACCCTCCTCGCACGGTAAAAATGAAATCCCTTAAACCCATCATGAGCCAACAAAATAATTTAATTAAACCGAAATCGAGGGGTAGTTTTTAATTTTGTCAACTCTATGTTATTTCTCACCATCCACATAATAATAATAAAAAAGCGTCGTCGAAATAATAATTAGTGCATCCTTTTCTCAGCGAGCGAATGGAAACCGACTTGTAAAGATTTCAATATCCAATTCTCATTTGTTGTATCGAAAGGCCATAATAGACGATGCACTATTAAATGCCGACTGGTCCATTGTTGGACGTTAATGTATTTTTATTGAGATATGTACGTTCGTATTTTTTTCGATTGTACTACAAATGATACTAATTTGTCTGCTACATTACAAGAAATCTTTTTATCGGACAGGTGTTCCGCCATCAGAAGCATCCGACGAAACATCGCACTGTCACTGCACACCAATTCAACAAAAATTGGATTTCATTTCGAGAGCGCTTTGATTACGCGGTCGGTAAGTGACTTGTTACACTTCAACCTTGAAACTAGGCAGTGGCGTACTTGTAAATTTTCAAGTCCGGCACTGTCGGTACATAAAAATTGAATAGAACTAGTTTACGGTCAATTTTTACGAGTGTACGAGCATAAAATGCTCAAATATACTAAAGAAGCTGGGACGGACTGTAAACAATAAATAACAGCAAGACATAAAAATGTTGACATCATGTTATGTTTTAATGAAAACGAATTGTTTTCCTATTATGTCCTTTTTATAGTTGTGATTAGAATTTTTACTACGAAGCTCATTTTTGTTAATTCCTATTAAAATACACTCATCCATCAAACATTTTTAGCGTCTCATTGTCTGGCAAAATTATCGAAAGAATGTTAAAAATATGCAGAAAAAAATCTTGGTGGGTCCCTGACGATATATTTATGTAATAGTATATGAAAAATACACCTGTGCATCGTCCCTTTTTCATTTTTCTGGTCACGCGGTCAAAAATGGAAAAGAATGATCGTCCTTAAAACAATTTATCACCACAAAAGAAATGTATTTCGAAAAGTCTGAATAATAAAAGAATCGAACCTGTTCGAGTTATTGTGAAAAATAGTCGTATTGTTTATTATTGTTGGCCTTACGATGGGAAAATCAGTCCAAGCGTGAAACTTTTAGCTTGACTCCTCTCTCTTTCCAAAAATTATGGAAATTATAATTTTTTTAAATTAGTTAGAAACTAGCGATTAAAGAAAGTTGAAGAAAAAAATCCCAAAATGACAAATTAAAATTTTAAAAATTATTGAAAAATTGAAGTTTTCAACATTTTAACCTCAAAATTTACGAATATAATTTTTTTTTTTGGCTTAGCTACAACTTCCGCTTAATAATTAATTAACGAAAATATTCAATAACATTTTCTTTTCGGCCGAAAAAAATCAATAATTAAATCAAGCTACCGTTGCTATTAAAATTCCGCGGTGTAAAATTCATTAAAATAATCAACTCGGTTTGATGCCGGAGCAATTAAAACAATGCATCATCTCGCTTTTAGCTATTAACAAGTATAAACAGCATGTAACCGGCAAAAGCAGAGCTTCATATTAATATCCTGAATGTTCACGATTTTGCCATGTTTTCTAGACAACACGCAGTATGCGCTTCTTCTTAATTTGTTCGAATACCTTTTCTAATTATCGCAATTTTAATTTATCACGCACGGGAGCGCCTTAATTTTCGTTCATTAAACAATCTACAATCTACACAAGGATTTCCAAAATCCGATTTTGAATTTCGCGTCTTGGTTAAAAATGGGAACTTACATATGCAAACGCTGACTATTTATTTGACTCCCATATATGTTTTTAATTCTTGTATGATTGCACTAAATCAATTGTTTAAATTTAAACGCAATAAAACTGAATAAAAGATCTTTTTAATCTGCAAATTTAACCTCAAAATGTCAACTACAGCCACTATTGAACAAGTTCGCCAACTGTTAGGGATTTTTAGTTTGTCACTAAAATTCTGACGTCACACTTTTTAAAATAATGCGCCATTTTCAAAAATAATACATGTTTTAGCAATAATACGGCCGTTTTAAAAGATTTTTAGCAGTGTAGCAAAAGTTAAATGCGGCGCGATGTAATTAACATGTTTTTAATTGTATTATAGACGACTTGTTTTAATATTGCGTTAGCGGTTTTAATGAAACGATCCCCTGGCAGTAATATGTTTTAATAACTAACCCCCAGTGTCAACATACAATCCCGCAGGGAGCGCTTTCGCTGCAACCCCTTAACACTGATCCAAAACTTCTGTAATCTTATAATAAAAGAATTGCACATTTAATTTATAATTTATCTGAGAAGCAAATCGGATTTTTGTTGAAAAATAACACTTTCGCGGCGACTGTAAATGTTATTTACTCGTTCGCACTGTTCGCAAGCAAAAAGGATCAGCAGGGGGTTAGTATATTACACATCAACGTGTCCACTATTCAATTTACTCATAAGTGAATTGTCATTTGTTTTTATCGACACTATGTGGGTATGCTTTTAAAAATAAACGAAGACGAATGTGGAACATGAGGAACACTTACGATTTAAATGCAGCACAATAATACATGTTTTCACTCTCTATTATTCAAAACGTCAATTTTGATCGACATGCGACTTCTGACAGTTCAAATAAATGTCACTTGCCAACGCTAGTTATTTAAATTGGCTGAAATCTACACAAGTTTGCCTTTATTCAAATTAGCACAGCAAACTTGCAATTGCGACCACACAGTTTAGTTTATAGTTTAAGCAGTACAAATTCGAAACTATTTACATCCGGCATTCTCGAATTAGGTGGCCATAAACTTGCGGCGCGACGCCATTTTTCGCACTGTTCGCATGACGTTTATTTATTTAATTTTTTTGTTAAATCGAGCTTATATTAAGATTGATTTATTTGGGCAATGCAATGTAAAACTGATAATACATATAGAGCGAATAAAAATTAAGCATATGTAAATCCCCATTGTGATTAATCGACGTGCAGTGTTTTACACCCTTTATTGAAATTGTAAATCGCCAGCAAACGCGTTCGCTATCGGCTGTATAATCTTGTAAACTTGTTATGTAACGCACCGAATACATTATTAAACCGACTTTCAATCAAAGTCGGATTAGTTAAACGGCTTGTAATTGCCATTTGTAATCCGGCATCGAATTTAACACACAAAATCTGTTTACCTTTTTTCTCCTTCTTTCTTCGTTTGCGGATATTGTCACTTAATCGATATTCATTATCTTAATTGACCCACATGCACTAAACTTACACTAATTAGCACTTTTAATTACATTCAAAACTAAGCGTTAGACGTTCCGCCAAAACTCAAATCAAACTGACAGTTTGTTGGGTAGGCAACCAAACATACGCTTTCATTTTTTTAATAAATTGTTTTAGATTTATTAATAACTGTTATCATATATTAATAATAATATTATAATATATAAAAAAATATGGAAATCGTAGATTAATTTATTCCTAATTATTTAGTAAAAATTAAACAAGTAAACTATAGGCAACCAGACATACATTTTAAACACCATGTAATTTATGCATTTATTAATATAAATTTACAAGTAATATTAGCCAAATAATATAAATATTTAATTTACAATAAATAACTTAATTAATTTAAATTAAATTAGTACTATTTATTCAATTTTTGAGTAGTCTAGATGAATTTCCGTAGATGTCGCTCCGAAATAACCCCTACCTTACCGACACTGTTGCTATCGATTCCCGACTGTCATTTAACGTTGACACTTTACAAACAATTTATGCCCTTTTTGGTTGTTTTTCAAATTACCCATTGTTAGTTGATTAATCTAAGCCGTACTGCCCACAACAATGAACAATATTAGTCCAACAACAGGTACGATTTTACTTTAACTACAACAATTAACCTTGCTAACAATTCACCGATAATTTCCATGTTATTGCTTGCGACAATTATTCGTCTAGCTCATAGCTAATTATTCTAACTCTAATTACTAATGCTTGATTAGAAACTGCATAAATGTCGTTGCATTGCAACATATAAAGCAATATTGTGCATCAGTTGACGTGTAATGTTGGAAATCGCGACCAGCTGCAGTTTGGATCGCTGTGTCACTATTTACGCTTTACATTAGTGGAAATCGAGCTAGATTGTTGAAAACTAGATACATCTGCGGTTATTGTAATTAATACTATCGCTAGACGATTGTCAATGTATTGCCGGTTGCCGATTTCGCAATTTTTCCATTATTTTAGTTATGACAGGGCGCTTTCCACGAACATAAAAAGTGCGCACTAATTGGCTGTAATTGCTATAAATTGTTTAAATCTCAGTAAAATGTTGTGTGAGATTGTTGTATGAAGTAGTATTGGTGCACGCCAATGGAGAACGCTGTTAGAATATTATAGCCTACGGTGAAAGTAACAGCTTTCGTGCTACTTGAGATGTGGCACTTATCGTGAATGCATTCCCAACCAGTTGGTGTTTGTTCAAACTCGCAGTTCAAATTAAATTATGACCGATGAAGCGTCAGAACATAATAGTTTAGAATATTTCGAAGATCCGTATTTCAATTCGCAAGACAGCACTTGCACGCCGAGCTTGGACGTCGAGGAAGATGACGATTTAATCGAAGACTACGATATCGTGGATAACGAGTTGGAATTGTTCGATTTGCGTCAGCTGGATTTCGATGATAGTGCGAGTTTGTTGAGCGACGACGAATCGGTCAATGTCGAAGCGGAGTTTTTCAATGTGAAGCGAGCGAACGCGATTATTCGCACGTTTTTTCGCAAGAAATTGAAGCGACAAGTGCGGGTGACTTATTGTGATTTGACTAAGCCGTATTTGGCGAAATTGCCCAAAGATAGTAATTTTAGGAAGTATTTAGATATTAGTATGAATAACGGTGAGTGCTCGCAAAAAACGTTCTATTATTGTTTCGTTCTGCTTGCTTTCATATCGCAAATTGCAATAATACGTTTCTTATGAATCGGTAATTTAATCTAACCTACTTTTAGTGTCGAAAAAATTCGGTGCGAATTATTTAAAAATTCAAATCGGCGTTTTCTATTGGTGCGCACTTAAGTCCCTTTACTTAAGGGGTAAAATTATATTTTATTTTGCAGAGGAAGCAGCAGTGGCAGGCGAAGCTCCCCCAGATCTCTCGCTTCTGACCGAAGAAGAGAAAGAGGAGCAACAGAAATTATGGCGCGAAGAATTGGCGCAAGTCGAGGACGAAATTTCCACCCTTCGATTGGTGCTCGCCTCGAAAATGAGACGTAGTGCGGAATTGAAGCGCAACCTTGGCATTACGTTTATCAAGGAGGTGACTGAGGATATTAATCAGGGCATTAAGAATGTTAAAGAAAGCAATGCGTACGTATTATTTATTTATTTAATTAATTATTGGTACGTAGAATTATTGTTTTTGATTTGCATGGCTTTTCTTTTGTAAATTAGATATCAAACTGTGGAGACGAAAGTCGGACAGGTTACTAAAGCGGTTACAGACGCTCCGATGTAAGTTTTAGTGATTATTATTATTTATTATGATAGTTATTGGTGTATCAAGGCATTAGAATCTTAAAAAGCTTATTAATTTGACGGAAATCGTAATTGATTAGCTAAAATATTTAAAATGTGTGTAATGTTGGTTGCATATACAACATTACAAATTTGTGATAATTTAGATAACTGATAGATGGCGATAAATAATCAAAAAGTTGACAGTTTCCAACATGGCTTCCAATTAGTGTCTTTTGACTTTTTAATTTTAACTATTTTGAATAAAAGTGCGATTTTGGGCCAATACAAATATCGAAATAAGTCAAAAACGCGTTCAGTGTGAATAATTCCCAAATATTTCAGCTACCAGAAAACTTCCTCGATACTTGGGGGAATCACCGGCAACATAACCAACAAAATCGGGCAAATGCGACACTCTGAATCCTTCCGGTCCATCGAAGAACGCGTCAACTCTGCATACGATAATGTAAAGGTAAATTCCTCCCTAGATTAATTATTTAAATAATTTAATTAATTTGGTTGGTGCAGTAAAAAAGCGATTTAATATGTTTGTAGACAAAAGTGGCCTCACGTTCGAATTCGCAACAGAATTTGGATGAAGCAGGCCGGTCTCGTTCAGGTTCAGTAGTAACGAGTCCTTCAATTCCAGAAGAGAAACCTTTGGCATAGGATTGAATCCTGTTAAAAATTCCAGCCATCAAATGCCTTCTGAATTGCTTTTATTATTGTCACTAAATAGTCTTTAAGTTGGTTTATTTTTTAAACAGTATACTGCTTAGAATTTAAATTTAATTGAATCTTAATTTTGAAAGACGCAAAATTATAGTTTTTTTTTTGTACAGGTTTAACAATATGGAAAATATTTTTATCTAACTTAATGAAAAGGCTCTAAGTGTTAATTATAACGTCTGCATTCTGTAATCCTTAGTGTTTAGGTTTAATTAATTAAATTAATTTGAATTCGTCACGTTCCAATTTATTACAATTAATTTTATAACATCACTAATACTATTCAATCTTCTTCTCGCTTTTACTAGTGGCACTGGCAATTTTATTACTCTTAAATATAATATTCCGCACATTTTGGAACGGCATCTCGAACATCAGCGTCAACAATGCGGACAAACCAAAAACCCAAACAAACTCCTTCAAGTTGATCATTTGTCGGAAGAAGCCGTAATTCTCCGGGCTGCGAGTCTGGCCGACGTTGAAGAAATAAATCGGGAACTGCGTGAGGTACACCGTGTAGGAAACTTTTGTCCACAAAGTGAAAACGGGATGCGAGAAAAAATTACCTAAAACGCCTGCAAACAAATTGTCAAGTTTGGATTCTTAAGGGTGAGTGTTTAACATACTTTTATATCCTAAATGTGACGTAAAAATGATCCACGCAAACGACCAGCACCATAAAATCGGCGCGAATGCTGCGTACCACGCTGCGTGTGTTGGATTGTAGACGTAATCAATTTTGCTCATGAAAGATGGGCCGAAAAATGATGCGGAGAAGCTTACTAAAGCTAGGGCGTTGCCTAAACTAATTTGCGTCTAGAAAAAAAATTGTAGAAAAATTACAGCGAATTTTTTTGATATAGCAGACATAAATTTTGCTAATATTGATTTCGAAATAGTAGTAGGAATTTTTTTTTTTATTAGGAAAAACTTTTTGTTTTATTTTTTTATGACGATTTTAAGGTATTATTATGAGAAATTTAAAGTTGGTGCCAAATTTGATCATACTGTCATGGCCGCATGACGTCACAAATTAAACACGCCTACTATATTTTCAAGTGACAGGTTTTTTTGCAGTTAGCGCATGCGGTTTGGTCATTATTAATTTAAAATTCGCGATTTTGCTATTAATTAAAAAATTAGTTACTTTGGTTAACGTTAGATGTCGATAGTTTTGTAAAATGTAGCCCAAAAAAATTCCCATTATGTAAACTGTGGCTCTGTGGGCTGGCAAAATGTACATGTTGTCGGCGGTTTCAAAAAGTTGCTTAATTCTGCAAAAAAAAAAAATTTCAATAAATTTAGAATTTTTAAAATTATTTGAAGTCACAAAAAAAATTATTTTTGTGTCCAAAATTACTTACGAGGTTCCAAAATGCACGTAATTCGATAATCGCATCGTATACGTAACGTAATATCGCATAATCGTCGAAATAGCTCCTAAACTAAATAAAATAATCGCCCCATTTTTGGGCCACCTCCAAACCAAATAAATCAAAAACGGCGACGCAAAAAATAATTGCGTGTCAATACCAACATGATGCGTATGCGTCAAACACTATAAAATAAAACCAAAAAATTAACAAATCAACGCACAAAAAAAATTAAATTCACCATTTCTTTAAATCCAAAATAATTATGAATGAACAACAAATTCCGCCACCAATTCTGCTTGCAAATATCGGAATGCTGTGTCACCACCAAATTCCACATAGGCCCCGATCCCAACCAGGGTAGCACAAAAGTGCAAAATGCAATTAACGCCGCAAAAGTCGGCACAATCCTCATCAATCTCGAGACATACTCTTCAAAAATATTCAATCTTTTCGAACGCTCCAATTTTGCTAGGAGCGAATAAGCCGTCAAGGCTCCAGAAAACATTATAAAGGGATCCGTAAATAGGCTTGCGGCTCTTCCAATGACCGTAAACGGCCGCCCCAAATACTGCAAACAATTCATAATATTATAATTACTGGCAGAAAGCCGAAAGTCCATAGCCGATTGTTTTTATTAACAATACAGATTAATTATTTGCTATAGTAGGTTTGAAATTCCCGCGTGGGATAGGCAACCAAACATACACGCACCCGCGTTGCTAGTTGTCTACCCCCACTTATTGCCGGGCGAATATTTCCAAGTGCAGAGCGGTGTCGCTCATCTCCTCGCCGTTTATGCACTCCTGCTGAAAAATAGGGAAATTTCCCTCGGATTCGATGCTTGTGGCCGCTTAAAATCACCCACGCATCTGCGACCGTCTTCGACAATGCCCAAAAGGTGTCTTAAAAACTCTCTCCAAGTATTTTTGAGCTGGCAGGTAAGGCAGCCTCGAATGCAATCCTCGCGCGATGCTAGTCGCCTGATCAAAATGGAGATATTTTGCGTCCGAAGCGCCAACAAACCGTCTCTAGGACTGGAAACAGTCAGCGAGGACGCAAAATTATTAAATTGTAATTAGGCGCACAGCAAGCGCGAGGAGGTGACACGCCTGGATGTGCTGTGCATTCGGAGCTTGCCACCTGTGCGGCGTTATGCGAGCCTGATGGAAAATCAGAAGATTTCGACTGCAAACTCGTGTTTTCGGTGAGTTGGTACGGTTTTCTCGTATTCTCGAAACTCTGACTTGCAAAAGTCGTGCGAGGAAGATTCGTGTGACTTACGCCTCGCTTTGATGCGCTCCTGCCACGAATTGTACATTGCGAGTCATTCATTCTCGACTTGCATTTTAGTTATCGGCGATTTTTATTTTTTTGCGATGCAATAGCGATTTTTTTTTCGCGGTTTAAATTGATGAGGAATTTTTTTTTGTGTATTTTGTTAAGGGGAACGCTTGTGTGGGTGCTAAGTAATTGTTTAAATATTTTATTTGGGTGATTTGTTGGTTCAATATTGATTATTTGTGATTTACACATTTTTAGATTTTTGTGCGGTTGAAGAAAATTTGTAAAATTTGTTTAGCAATTTAATTTTAGTTAAATTAGAATTTAAAAATATTATTTAGTATTCAAAATATTGGAAAATATTTATTAATTAATATTTTTAAATATAGAAATAATAAAAAAATAAAAATAAAAAAAAATAATAAAAATAAATCATCAAAATAAAAAGCGCGGGAAAATTGCTATGACTCATTTCTTCATTCAAAATTAAAAAAATAATTATTTTATAACGTATTATTTAATTTTCAATCGGATGTATATTTTTTAAAAATATTTACTTTCCAAATTAAATTAAAAAAGGATTTTTTAAATTTTGTTCCACGCGCTGACAAATCATTATTCCCAAACAAAATTACTTAGCACCAATAATACTCAGTAAAATAATGTTTATCACACATTTGTGACCCACAGAAGGTCGCCATCGAAAGTGCCAACTTATTCAAAAAATCCCACAACACGATAATTAATTCAACATTGACTTGCGATTAGCAATACACCTCGCGAAATTTAATAATATTTTCTTTGACTCACCTCAGCAGATTCGGTCCGATTTGCATACGGAAGAAAAAACAGTGCCATCGATTTATGTGCCAACAATAATAAAATTGCATTGAGACACCGTATTCCATGAACCGCTTCG
This sequence comes from Cryptophagus acutangulus, assembly GCA_963556235.1. Taxonomy (NCBI): domain Eukaryota; kingdom Metazoa; phylum Arthropoda; class Insecta; order Coleoptera; family Cryptophagidae; genus Cryptophagus; species Cryptophagus acutangulus. The sequence continues at coordinate 4,832,456 of OY744569.1, forward strand.
ATATCATTGCTGCTCCGTTTCATTGACACCAAAGAGTTCACGTTTTTGCGAAACGAAAACGCCAAAATCCATTCATCTAAAATTAACAAATTAATTGATATAATTATGAACGATAAATTCCAGTCTTACTTCGTCGCTCTGACGTATAGTAATAATCATAGCCAGTCGCGACTAGAATTATTAAGAGCACCAAAAAAAAACCGCATCTGAAAATTAATTAATATTCAATCAATTCAACCAGTAATAAAATTTTGAACGTACAGTCCAAGATAAGTGGACGAAGGCACGGGTTTTTCCAGAGTTTGGCACATGGAAGGATCCACCTCAATTCGCACCTCGATTTCCGTATCGCGAACTAAATTTTTCACGACTTTTTTCAGCCCCAAATTTACGTCTTTGGGGCTGCAGGCGTTTGGCACGCAAAGCGCCCAATTTATGCTGGAAAATCGGGGCACTCGGTGACCTGGCTGAAATTTTAATAATTTTATTTTAAAAAATTGCGCGAAATAAAACTATTTAGATTTAAAGTATACTGAGTTTCAACAAAATCGGGACTTATTTAATTTCTTACGTCTTCTAGTCGACTTTTAAAATGATAATGCGACTGCACAAGTTTGTGTAGTCCAGCTAAATATTGACTATTCGGGATTTGGACTTCCAAAGAAGCCAAGCAATATTTGCCAAAAATTCGGGGCTCTTTTAAATTGGCTCCTAGGCACATATCAAAGTCTCCCAGTTGGTTCACGTTGCCATTTAAAATTCCTGAGGGTATCTTCGCGGTTGAATCATACACTAAATTTATATAATTAGTTGTTTTACTGCAAAGAAAAATATTTTTGGCACATACTTTGAAGCGCCCACAATTTAAATCTCCCCAAATCGTTCACATATTTTTGGCTTTGTTTCTGGCAGGCTTGGCTTACGCCAATCACATTGCTCAGATCGAACGGGGGTAGTGATGAGAATAGCAAATTCGATAATTTGCTGGTTGTTTCTTCGTATTCCAAATCTGCAAGCCAATCAATTTATTTATTTTTCTGACTGAAAAATTTCAAGGATTTTTTTGAGATATTTTTCCCATATTAGTCGCGAACAATGCGTTTTTAATTATTTATTTTATTAAAATGCATCGATGCAGAAGCTTTATCTCGATGCGTGCAGGTCATTTTTATTAGCCGAGAAAATGGGAAAAATTATGCTCAAGGTTTGCAATTTTTTTTGGGCCTGAAAATAATTTTTTTCTCAATTTTTAATTTACGAATATTAATTATGATTCATATTTGCACAGATATTATACAAAAAAGCGCGCGAAATTAAATAATTTAAATTTAAAATGAACCGAGTTTCAACAAAATCGGCTTTCATTCGCCTTTAATTTTTGTCTGGGTCTGGAAATATTCTTTTTTCTTATGAAATAAATCAAAAATTGCGTCAAATTTCCGGTTGCAAGCCAGTAAAACAATCCAGATCTTTACGTTCGATCAATAAATTTCATTAATAAAAATTTCATTGATTAATAATTCATCATAGCTTTCGGCCTTCGCCTTGCTGGCCCTGATAGAGTTCAAATAAGGATTCACAAAACAATTGGCACGTGCTAAATTATCACACTAAAAAATTAGCAGCGTCTAAAAATATATAGCAAAAATAGTTAGTGCAAGTAAAGTAAAGTCCTTCAACTCAACAAGTTGCAGTTAAAAATGCAGACATGTACTTGCACTCGTCAGACAGGATAATTTACTTTATTTTTTTATTTTTAATAAATATTGCACCAGTGGTACTGCAACAGTCGAATAAAGTCTATCAAGTTCAAGTTTAAGTTTGCAACCGTTATAGAATGTTGAAATATATTATTATTAATTTTTTTGTAGGTGAATAGATTGGGTTGGGATTTTGATTATCGGTTTAGTGTTATTTCATATTGAATCCTTGACTTTTTTATGGCTTTCTTAATAACTTTACCGTTTTATGGTAAATTTTTAGATGCTCAGACAGATTTATTATTCTAATCAAATAATTAAATAGAAAGTTTAGTTCAAGTTTAAGTTTGTTTTTATCGAAAAAAAAATTGTTGTTCAATTTTTTGACAAAATAATGATAGATTTGGAAAATATTGAAGTGAAAAAAAGTTCTAAATTATCTAAAAAAAATATTTTAAAACCAAAAAACCAAATTTCAAAATTGTAATAATTTTTGAAAAAATGTTTTTTTCAAAAATTGCTACAAAATTAAATCCTTGGCATTTTTTCAATGCTTTCTTTATCTTTTTCCTGCAACATTTATTTAATAATATGCGTTTACAACAAATAAAAAGTAAACTTCGTCAAAGTTCAAGTTTAAGTTTATTTTTATAAAAGAAATGCTGAACTATAAAATATTAATTTTTATAAATAATTTGCACTGCAAATATTTTTATTGTAGTTTTTTATGAAATTATTTAATATTTGACATTTTTTGAATGCTTCCTTTACCGTTTTTGGGTTGACTATTAAACTGTAAATCTGGTTTTTTTTCAAACAAGGTTTTATAGATATTTTTAGAATAATTTGAACTGCATATAAATTGATAATAAATTATTTAATGAATTTTTTACCGTTTTTCTATTTATTAACTTAAAAAAAATCGATTTTTTTTTTATATAAATTAATTACTTTATCAAATAATAAATAAACTGCAACATTGCACAATAAAATAATTCAAAAAAGTAGTAAAATGTCGACGATAAAGCAATAAAAAAAATGCATCAATAGGTTAATGATACTTAGCAAGGTTTTAAAATTAAAATACTTCGCAATTTTCATTACCGACTTAATAATTATAAATTATTACTACGAATTAAAATTAAAATAATAAAAAATCCTATTCTATTGTCATCTAGTATTTTAGAAAAATTCAGTTCAAAAGTTCATCATTCATAAGAGAAACTTAATTGTTAAAAATATAATAATTACCGTTTTCCATGCATTTGGTGACATTTTCCAGGCACAATTTCCCTTTTTCTTCGCCGGATAAAAAGGCCTCCTCAATGCTCCAACTATTATTGTTTAAACTAGAACTAATTAATGATGGCAAAATTTTAAAACTATTATTATTGTAACTTTTCTCGAGCAATAGATTATTGTTGCTCAATGTGAAATTCTTATTATTGTTAATGAAATAATTCACTGTGGTATCGTCGCAATTAATGTGAGTGAACACAAAATATAAAGTCACTAGAAAAGCGATTAAACTCCACTTCATTTTAATTATTTTTGTTAAAAATATTATTTAATTGAATAATTTTAATTTGCACATTTTATAATTATTATAAAAAATTAAATTCAATAAGGCACTTCAGACTTGAACGTTTGCAGTTTGAATTCTGCATAGACACTTTTCTTCTTGCAATTCAAATGGAGTGTAGAGGGGTTTTCAAATGGGTACTGCTAATATAAATAAAAAATATTACGAGAACCCTTCCTCTTTCGTTCGGAGTTCCTGAATCATTATAGGGGGGATGGGTTTTTTTAAAAAATGTCAGAAGGTCAAAATAGTAAAACTCAAACTTTTAAATCGGACAATAATATTTTTTTCTATTTAAAAATATTTTTTGTTAAGTTTAAAAATATTTTTATTATTTTTTTCTGCACAAAATTGTTTAATACAACTTTGCCAAACCCATTTTTAATGAATCGATATTTAGCATCTTGTACTAAAATCCTTGTACTGACAAATAAGAGAATTTAGCTCCAGACAAAAATTTAAGGTCCCGATTTTTATTGTAACCGTTTTAATTATTTTATTTTGGCGAGTTAAGGTGAACAGGTGCACGAAAAAATGTCACGTAGTACCAAGATAATTATTTGAACATCAGTACTGTTTACATAATTGAGTAAAAATTCGAATATTTTATTTACATAGTACTAGGGCCATCCAAAAGTGAACGATAAATTTTTCTAACGTCAACCGTTCACTTTTGGCTGTCCTCCACTGTAGAATATTTTTGAAAATTATTTTTCTTAGCGTTATTATTATATTTAGCATATTAAAAAATTATACAATTATTTAATTCCGTAATACCGTACTGATTGCATCAATTATACAGTGTCGGGTCGATTAATTATTGCAATATCCGTCGCAATTAAAAATTTGACATATTTAAACGCGATGTGGAAGGTCGGAAAATTGTTCGAAACATGCAAAATTAATAAAAACACAATTTTATCACTTACATAAATGTGTATTTTGTATTTCATTGATATGGCTAAGTAGTCAGTGTTTCGAACGAAATTACGCAATTGATTTTTTTTTAATATTAGAAGCATGCATATGTAAATTTTTGTTAATTTGAGTTGCTAAACCAGAAAGTTACGATTACATGATGATTATTGTTGAATACAAGATTTATTGGAATTTAATTGAACAAATTAAAATATATTAGTGCGGCACTGGGGCAAAATTAATGAACGACCGAAATGGCATAGGCAACCAGCAATACGCAATCACAGTACCTAGGTGGTATCTGGGGTAGGCAACCGTAGTACCTCATAGTATGCATAGACAACCGTAGTACCTAATAGTATGCATAGGCAACCAGCAAAACATTTAATAATTATTTTATAATTGACGTTATTAAGCACTAAATGTTTATTTTTAAAAATTTTAAACTAATAATTTTTTTTAATTAATAATTTAATTAATTAAATAGATTTTTTATTTAGTAGAATTTTATTTTGCTCTTTTTTGTGAAAAAAATTTGTCTGGGAGAGAAAAACTAATTTGATGAGAATTTTTTTAATAAATTGAATAACAATTATTTACATCTAATAATTGAATAAATGGAACAAAAAGGAATGTAGTATTTTGACGAAACTTATTTGTAACAATAAACGGTCGATTTAATTATTAATGATATGAAACTTTAATTTACGTAATAAAAAATCATGTATATATTGATTTTATTATAAATAAATAATAGAGAGGTGCATAAATAATTATGGTACATAATAATTTACTAACTATAACTGGTTTGTATGTCGTATAGTAACGTTTTCATAATAAAAATAAATATTTAAATGCTAATATACGTGGTTGTTTCTTTGTTGACAATAAATTACACACAAGTGATAATTAATTAATTTAAAATTGCACTAAATAAAGTTAATTGCGAAAACCAATTAGATTTCCGGACAGTTACTTGCACCTATACTTTGAATATCATCCAGACTCTTTTTCGCCTTTTGCGAAATATCGTCCATCGACTTCTTTGCACTGGCGAGCGATTTTTTCGTATGCGTAAAAATTTCGTCGGTACTCCGGGTCAAGTCTTTTACTTCATCATTTAATTTATTTATCACCCATTCCATCGCCTGGCGTCCTTTGCCCGCATTGCTCGAGATTGAGTTCGTTAAGAGATCTTCCATGTAGTTGGTCAACGGCACACCTTTAACGGTGACCACGGCTTCTTGTTTCAGCAGCGTTTTCGAATCGTCCGACGGATGCGGGATATATTTGATTGTTTCGTTCACGGCTATGTGTCGGCAGAATGTTAAATTTATTGTTTTTAGGATCATGTTACGTGTGGAGGGATTCACTTCCGATTGTTCGCTGGCGTAGCAAATTTTTGCCGAGCCGATCACCTAAAATTAATCAACAAAAAAATTAAAATTCCCCACAAATTATGTTTCTTTCAACTAAATATCGTCCTTAAAATTAATATTAATAATTTTGTCGTTATAGGCCACGTAGATAATTTTCTTTTGTCCTCTAAAAATACCTATACTTTCGCTTTCGCTCGTCAATAATTCATAACTCTTCGATTGTTTGTACTAAACCGAGGCAAATATGATTTGACGACAGCTCCAATTTTCGTTATTGATTCTCCGAAGGTTAATTACTATAATTACCTCCTCTATTAGCGTTTTTGCTTGTTCGACGTTTCGTATCTAGTTCAAATTGAATTCTAGTGTAATTGTAGGAAGCTATTTTTATTTCTTATATCGTGAATGTCATCATAAAATACCACATTTAAATTTAATAATACCTTACATCAGCTTGGAAAGTTTCTAATTCGAATATTTAATAATATAATGACCTACTCTCGAAATAAAAAATCAAATTTGGCGCCAATTTAGGCAACCAGCAATACACCAAAGGGCACTATTTTGAATCGCCCTACAATCATATTAATATTATCTTAATTAATTAGCCTTTGTTATTAGACAAATGAACTTTGAACAATAAACAAAGCTTCATTAGTCAAATAAATCAAATAGCTATGACGTAGATAAAATGTGATGATGCAAAGACTGCGAAATTTCTCGCAAATAAATGATAAAAAAAATTCTACAACATTTAAATTAATTATTACATTGCTAACTATCTACAATTAATTGTTTTAATATTGATTGAACGTAAATATAACCGAAATCAATAATATTAGCCGCACAACTAAAATATTTAAATCAGAAAAAGCGTAGCATGTAATTTAATTTCTCGTCATACAATATTATTATCTATTGTGCACTAAACTAAACATTTAATAAACTGTATCCGCTTGCAACTAGCATCAAATTAATTCACACGTGCTTTGCATCCTAGCTTAAGGTCAAGGGTACCAAAGGTACAATTCGCGAAACTGCTCGCAATCACCAATCAAAACTAAATCACCCGATTAATAACTGAATTGAACCCGTTAAGCACTAGACAGACAAGTGACTTTAACCTTGCTCATCTGACATAATGCTGCAAATTTGGTGCCAATTAAAATAGTTGGATGCAAGCCACAATTCCCGTCTCGTGCGTTACTTTTACTTAGTTTAGTAACCATGCACTTGCTACATGCAGGATTAGATTAGGATAAAGAGTCTTACCGCTTGCGCCCATCGCGGAAAATACCAAATCGAACTGACTAGTCTATGTGTATGTAAAACGCCATCCACCACCTTTCTTTCGATCACATCCGTACCTATTACGGCGGGGTTATGTGGATTCGGGTACTTCCTCCAGGCTGCCGTTGCGACCGTTTCCCAAGGGTGACTGAAAATTCAGGTTTTAATACGGGAAATTCGCGTGCGGGCAAATCGGGCTTACTTAAATGTATGTTCACTTGTCCAAATTTTCATTGTTCAAAAATAATCCGAACTTAACAGTACAAAACTCAGGCAGGTGACAGCAACTGTCAAGTTTGACAGCTGGCGATAAACTGGTGGAAAATCGAAAACGTGCTGCCATGTTAGAACTAGTGTTGCCAACTTGAGAGTTTTCGTATTGTATTAAAGTTAAAGCTTTTGTAAATTTGCCAAATATGTGCGAAATGTTGCTATTTATATTAATATGAATTAAGGGATGTATAATTATTTAATTTATAAATAATATTGGCTTAGCGCAAAGTTATAGTTGGCAACATTGATTGCACAAAATTAAAACACGCACTTTATATGCAGCCAATATTTAATTTTAGCGTATTGGTAATTAATTTAATTATAATTAAAAGATTTCTATTAATTATTAATAATAAACATTAATTTTCCGCAGGAATAAATATGTTATTTTACAGTTGGCAACATTGAAAAACAAACGTCACTCGCCAAATTCATGTACAGCAGGATGACATTTAACAAAAAATCGTCTACAGCATTAACAAACTGATTATGTTATTAGTGCGATCGAATTCCATTCATTGCTAAGCCATTTTACACCGTAATTTAGTCAAATCAACCAACCAAAGATGGGTCTCTTCGGCAACGCGAACGATGTTACCATCATCGACGAAGTAGGTGAGTCATACTCATTTGCGATTTCACTGGTGCAATATTGCTCACCGTAATCTAATCATATCTAGAGACTGCAACCAATGAGAAGAGCCTAGAGGAAGACTGGAGTAAAATCATTTCGATATGTGATAAAGCTGGCAAAAACACTGACGATGCAAAATCGTATCTGCGAGCCATTGTGAAACGATTGTACAACAGCGATCCGCATGTGGGCATCAAAGCGGTCACTGTAAGTATGCCCAACTACAAACGATTCGTATTGCAATTGTGCTTTTAGCTTTTGGATGCTTGTGTGAAAAATTCGGGCAAGACGTTCCACATCGAAGTAGCATCGCGCGAATTTGAAACCGACTTCACGAAGCTTATGCAAAAGGCGCCGAAAACTGTCGCCAAGAAACTGCGAGAATCGTTGAAACGCTGGTCGGAGAACGAGTTCAAAACCGACGGGCAACTGAATCTTGTGCCATCGCTTTACACGAAACTGAAAAACACGGGTTACGACTTTTCAAGCAGCGACACGGTAATTATATTGTGATATACGTCAAAATTGTTAGTTAACGTTTTGTTTTACAGCCGCAAAAGAAATCGGCCCCCGTCAGTAAAGACCCGAACGTGGTCGAATCGCAAGAAGAAGAGGAACAGATCCTGAAAGCCATTGAGTTGTCGTTGAAGGATAGTAGCACGTCTCCGAAAGTCAAAGCGAGTTCGTATTATCCGTCGATTAGTAATATGTCGGATACGGCGAGTAGTGCGCCGGCGGCGGCTGCAGCCGCGGCCCCTCCGAAGGAGATGCGGAAAGTTAGGGCTTTGTATGATTTTGAAGCGGTAGAGGATAATGAACTCACATTTACCACCGGAGAAATAAGTGAGTTGTTGTTGGGGAGTGTTATCTACGCTTTGTTTGTGTTATTTATGGAGTCAACAATTTTTTATCGATGTTTTTGTTTGCAGTTTTCGTGATAGACGACAGTGATACGAATTGGTGGAAAGGGACGAACCAACACGGCGAAGGCTTATTTCCCGCCAATTTCGTGACTACTGACCTTTCAGTGGAACCCGAAAAATTCTGTAATTTATTTATTAGTTTTAGATTGTCCTAAATTAATTAATTTAATTGTAGTGTTCGAAAAGGCGAAAAAGAACGTGCAATTCAAAGAAACCACCGACGTGAAGGAAGACGTGGAAGATGTAGAAATAAACGAAGTGAAAATTGATCGGTTGCTGCATTTGTTGCACGAAGCCGATCCGACTAATCCCGAACGGGACACCGATGAGATGCTTAAATTAGAACGCGAAGTAAATGGAATGGGCCCGTTAATAGATTCGGAGCTGGAGCGCGTTGATCGCAAACACGCGCAACTGACGAAACTCAGCTCGGATCTGGTCGAAGCGTTCGGATTGTACCATAGTCTTATGCGCGAGCCCACGTATCCACCTCCGACTAAATTTGGGTACCCTCCTCCACCATCTCCAATGGTAATTTAATTTAAATATTTATTTTCTCCATTAATAAATTATTTTGTAGGTGTATAACGGTGGTAGCCTCCCACACAACATGCAGCAGCACCATCCCTCGATGATGCCCCCCATGGGCATGCAACTAGTCCAAGAAAGACAGCCGTTCATGCCATCTAGCATTCCTCATCAACATTACGCGACGATGCAACCGCCCCCTGGTGGCCATATGGTGCCCCAACCCAATATGGGACCGCCGCATATGCATACCCAAGATGACAATCGGCCCCCTATGGGACATTTTCCAGGGTAATTACTTTAATTTTAAATATTTATTAATGTTAATAATTTATTTTGTAGGATGCCAAATTTTATTCCGGGTGTGCACCCCCACCAATTCCCGCCAAATCTTGCTGCGGGCCCTCCCGGTATTCCAAATGGGCCTTCAATACAGCAACAGCAGCAGCAGCAACAACAACAGCAGCCGCCGCACTTTGTTTCTTCTAGTACTCATATTATGCATTAATTTTAGAAGGTATATTATTATTTTATTGTTTCAATACTATTTTATTATGATATATAGCAGCATCTTGAATCATTATTGGCGGTTATTTTTAATTCAATGCGGTTTATTTGAGAGCGGGAAATGTGTGTAAATATTTTTGTGGAATTATTCATGCAGAGCGGAGAGGCTGATATCGGTGATAACTAACTGTCGCATATATATTTCATTTCTACTACAGAATAAATATTATATTGTATATTAAGAATAAGTATAAAAATATTCTAGTATTAATTAAGGTCATTATACTATTTACTTATAAGCTTGATGTAAAATAAAATTTTATCAACAAGCTTTCAGCATCAACGCAAATTATTTCTGATAAGTTTTTGAATATTTGCAACCATTTCTTGTGCGGTGTTTGTACCACCAATGTCTTCGGTTTGGATGCAATCTTCCGATACCGTTTTCTTGATGGCTCGTTTTATTAAATCTGCTTGTTTATTGTGATGTAAATGGTACAACAGATTTATTGAAGCGTTTAGCATTGAAATGGGGTTTACGATTATCTCGCCTAAAATTTGACAAATTATTTTCTGGGAGAAAAATAATTTTCTTAATATACAAACCATTTTTTAATGGAAATATATGCCTCCCAGCCGTCTCAAAAACGGCACAACACTTCCCATAATTTTGATCCGAAGTAGTACCAGCACCACCAAGCAAACCGCACAAAATACTAACAATAACATTCCCATATAAATTCGGCGCTATTAAAATATCGAATTGTTTAGGATTGTTAACAATTTGCATGCTGCAATTATCGACAATCATTTCCTCGAGCGCAATGTCTTTGTATTCCGCTCCAACTGCTTGGACGGTATCCTTAAAGAGACCGTCTGAGATTTTCCTGCAAAAAATATTTTCTTACTAAAAAAATTATAAAAAAATATTTTAAATACATTATATTGGCTTTATGCACAATTGTAATTTTCTTGCGTTTGTGCAACTTGGCATACTCGAAAGCCCATCTCGCCAAACGCTCCGTATTATCTCTCGTGATGATTTTTAAATTTACTACGATATTTTTACCAGGTTCTTTTCGCGCGGCATGTTCGAGCATCGCGTATTCGCCTTCGGTATTTTGACGGAACACGACAATATCGACATCCTTGTGCTTCGATTCGATGTTCTCGTAGCTCTTGCAATGCACGATCGACACGTAGAGATCCAGCGTGGAGCGAAGTGTGACGTTTGGGTGGAGGATCATTTCGCTTTCCTGCGAAGGAGTCGGATCCATGTTTCCCTGAAGGTTAAATGTGAGTAAAAAATATTATTATTGAAGCGATTTACTTGAAATTTTGTATGACACCCCTTGAAAGCGCTAATTGAATAATAGGCTAACTTTTAATTCGTAATTCCCGCGAGAAGTTGGAAAAATAAATAATTTATGTTTGCAACTAGGCAACCAGCAATACACGCGCGAGTAGTTTGAATTAAATTCAAACTTAGTAAACAGATTGTAATTAATTGTGCAGTTGAACAAGACATTAACTAGATTTTTATTGCTTCCTAGACTTTCTAATTAGATCATTTAAGCAATGACAGCATCCTGGAATTTTTTTTCCGAGCTTTTAATTATAAAGGTAAACTACTTTGTATTTAATCGGATATTTGTAAACCAAATAATCATAAATCGACGGACACGACAATGTTATGTTCAATTAAATTTATCAATCGAATAGTTTCGTATTTTTAGTTCAAGTTTAAATTCCAATATGCGTCAGAGAAATCATATTATTGCGTTTCAATTTTTTTTTTTGATGGGTAATTAATTTTTTTGTGAATGAAAAAATAAATGAACCTTAATGCCAACGGAATTTCTGCGAATTGATGTAATTGCCCTTGCAGTGTAATCATCGCTCGATTCATTTTCTTGCGATTCGATCATTTCGAAATCAATCGGGGCCCGCACTTCCGTGAAAACTTCTTTCACGTACTTCATAAGTTCGGGGCCGGGTGCAGTTCCTAATAAAAAGTCAATTTTGTAACAAAATAATTTAAAGACATTTTTAAATAAATTAAAATAATTTTTTTGCGCGCTAAATTAATTTTTCAAAAAATTATTTTTACCTGGAATCATCGTAACGATCCGCCTTCCGCCATACACGGAAACCGGCAAGACTTCCGGTACCCGTATAACATTCCGATTGATATTAATCCCCTCGAAAATATCGGACACTGCAGATGCGAAATTTCTGCACCTTTTCGGGCGGCAGATTCGCTTGAAGCGGAAAAGCAGCAATGTTGACAACATATTTTTGTTGACAAGTTCGATATTGTTTTGTTTTTTGAACTTTTGACTTCCTACTTTGATTAGTATTGTTGCAATCATTGTTTATATGGCTGACACTTTGAGAATACGATGATTAATAATTATTCATTCATTCCATTCGTAATCTATTATTATTATTTTTTTTGTGTGGAATTTTTAAGAATTAATTTTGATTAAAATTAAATTACGTTTTGAATTAATTTGTCATTTGAAAAAAAAATTAAAAAAAATTAAAAATTTACAAATTAACTTAATATTCAAAAAAAATTAATAACTCAAAAAAATATATAAAAAAAACTATTTCTAGAAAATACATTATTTCTTTTACGATGAACTGTTGAAAAAAATTCTTTCGCTGGAATTTCGTCTGATAAAGCCACCCCTTATATAGAGTAACAAGCCACATATGCGCAACTAACAAAAAAAAAACCAAAAAAAAATATCACCGAAAACACGATACGCAGCGATTATCTTCACGCATTCATCAAACCAAAAGTTTTCTGAAATGTTTTTCTTTCGTTTCCGCCATCATGCAACTAAAAAGACGCACGTTCAAGTATTTATACATTTTCGACCAATAATTGGCCAAAAGTTAAGGAATTCCTGAAAAAAAGTTTTACGACTCAACGTAAAAATAACTGTACGCCAATGTACAGGGTAACTTCAAATTACTTTTGTTCACTTTTTTGTGGTTTATATGACAGCTCGTGAGTTAAATTAGTGAGTAAAAATTATTTAACTCACTAAAAAAAATTTACTCGCTAATAATTGCAAAAATTGTGAAATATTTGGACAAATTTTGCTTTTTTTGTTCACTCGCGAGTTAATTAAAGTTGTGAGTAGCGAGTAAAAATATTTTAACTTATTTAAAAAAATTACTCGCTACTATTTGCGAATATTGACAATTTTTTCTATTTTACTCACTCTTAACTCGTGAGTTAATTTCCGCATTTACTTTTTGACCCACCCTGTACATCAAAACCGAAATAAACCGCGCCAAAATGATTTACAAGGTAAACCTCCACCACACACGTTCCAGGAAGGATAAAAGTGAAATATGTAAATAAATGCATAAAATAAAATGACAGATTAATGAATGAATGAATGAACCGCCCGACCCACTTGAGCTGAGAAACGGATGCGTTTATCTCGCCTTTTCCATAAGCGCTATGTTTGATTTTAGATTAGAGTCGAAGAAAGATTTTCTGATTTTTTTTTTCGTCCACTTAAGCACTCGAAACTTTCTTATCAAGCCCTGTATCGATAATTTGTTAGTTTTCACTCACACTCATTTTTATCTAGTCGAACGAAAATTTGTCCCTTGAAAAATTTTAAATCTAGAGGGTTGCTAAATTTGGCAGTCGGGTTTTATGTTGCACTCCTCGTCGAGAGGGGTGGCGCAAGGGTATTGACCCAAAAGAATCCCGTTAGCTTAATTTACGGGAAGCGCCACCTGGTGGCGGATTTTCGCATAACTTGGATGCACAATTTTTGGTCTGCTTTTTTTAAACTCATTTAACTCGAAAACCACTCGAGCGATCTAAGCCAAATTTGGATCCTTTATTTGTTGGCGTTCTAAGAAAATAAAACCGAAAAAAAAATTATAAAATTTTGAAAAACATGCGCAGTAGAGACGAAAAACCTGTCAAAAACTGACAAATTACTTTATTTTCTAAAATCTAAACTAACCAACCGATTTCGACCAAATTTTGTATACTAGTAAGGGTTACCCCTAAATTGTGAATTCTGCAAAAAAAACTAGAAAAAATTATAAGGGTTAATTTTTATTAAGGGTTGAAGTTTCAAAATTGTAGATTTTCTTTTTCTGCTAAGTAGAAGCGACAAAGTGACTTAAGTAAAATCTTAAGAATACAAATAGATGTAGAAGTATAATAAATCTAAAAGAAGGAGCTCTAATTATAGGCGGATAGCTGGAAGCGTTCGTATGATGAGTTAATACAACGAAGATTTAGGAAGTTGATTTATATTTTCATGTTTAGTTATTAATAATTTATAATGCTCTTATTTTACAGGAGTGCATCGCAATAAATTCAACATGCATTCCCTTGTTTATTTAAATTCTATTTTAATTAAAATTTAGTAGCGATCTAAATTAATTAATTTGTATTCACAAAATATTTTTTATTGACAATAATAATAATAATAATAATATAAAACATCGGATTTCAAGCATAATTAATACAGATAATTATTAAATAACGAACTTGTATATAAACTTGTCCCGTTAATTAATTAATGACTTATTTACATTTTCTCAAATGAACAACCTTTATAGATCATTTAAATTATGATTATTTTAAATCTTTCTATTAATTGGTATATAAGGAAAAAATATAATTATGATATATAATATTAATTTGTATTTTATGCTCTATCCGATAGTAATTAATTAATTTATTTATGTTGTGCTAAATAATTATAAACAACTTTTTATTATAAGCGATCAGCCAAGCTATGAAAAATCGCACGAGTGCGATAAGTGACATATACCGCACCGAGGGGCAGTAAATGGCACTTACCGCACTTGCGCTGTAATTTACTAATTTTTATAAAGCTTTAAAATATTGAAAAAAAATTATTTTAATTCAAATTTAATACTTTTTGAATAAATAATTAACTAATTTATTTTTTATATTTTTTTATTAAATAATATCACAGAGCATTAACTCTTAGACCCAATTATCGCACGAATTCAAACATAACGAACATTTTCGTGAACATGCGTTCGATCATTTTGACCATCATTAACATTCTTCATGCTAAAATTCCCTATTTTATTTTTATGACTGAACAAACTATAAAAAAAACCAGGTAATAAAGTATATAATTATTTGTGTTATCTAATTGTTGAAAGCGTGTGGTAATATTTTAGTCAAACGAATTGATAAATTATATATTTGGACTAGAAGGGATAAACTTTTGACTGTACTAGAAAAAAATGAAGTCAACACGTGTTGGTTCCATTATTTATCTAAAACACACATGTATTTTATTTTATCTATCTATTCCCAAAAATTAGATTTAGATGATTATTTAATTTAGTGAAACGAGAATTTATTGATTATTAAACAATTAATAACTCAAAAACTATAACCTGAATTAAATACCCGACTGCATTTTTGGATTCTCCAGATTTTTCTCCATTTTTCCACCAAATTTCGTCAAAATCGGCTGAATTTCAGATTTTCCAAGAGTAAATGCACCCGGCGGTCATTCACCCCGAGATTGCACTGCCGCATTCCAATGCATCAGTGCATTGGAATGCGCCAGTGCAAATGATGCACGTTACCTCCCACTTATACGTCATTCTACTTCTAGGGGAATTTCATTCCTACGAGGTGCACAGGCGACAGTGCGCAGGCACAGTGCAGCTAACTTCAGTACAACGCCAACAACAAGTGACAAAGTGAAAGTGATAAAATGGATAAAAAGAAGGATTTATGGGCAGATTTTGGTCCACATCATGCAATCAACATCCACAGGACAAGATGCGGATAAAATCCTGCGTGGGAAATGTGAAGCAGAAACTTTAAACCGCCGCGGATTTATTTGAGGTTAGATTTACCAATATTTTTATTGTCGTCAATTTTACGAATGTAAAACGTAACTACGTGCTGCACCCTCTATGAACCAGACAGTAAAGTGCCCCTTTCGCCACTCGCCCTTAAATCTGCAACCCTATTCGTAGTGCGATGAATGAAAATTTAAATGGCGCCCCGCGAGATGAGTAACAATAACACTCACCACTCGCATACTTTTAATGAAACTGGTGCATTATATACAATAGTAAAGGGGGCCCTTCGTCCACCGTTTTGTTATTGTATTTTGTGCATCCTCGAACGAAGTAGGTAGAATGTCTGCGTTCTGCGTATGGTGTAAGCGCCACTAACCATGCGCTTTTTGATTGGCTGACATTCAAAACAAACGTCTACTACGAGTATTTTCCTCTCTACTCTACTACGGTTTCGATTTTAGTTAGTACGAAAGCGGACGCCGTTGGTATCCTTTCGATTGCGTGTTCGCTGTCTGTACTTTTGACTACCATTGAAAAGAAATTGTAAATTAAATCGCCAGCCAAAACACAAAACGTTCGTTGTAATCATTCGAAAATCGTTTTCGCGTTTTGGGCTCGTGCAACTTGTTCGAATTGGTGTTTGCACGTAAATTAAACGTAGTACGCTCGTAAAATACCTTTAAAACGTAATAGTGGCTTGAAGTGGGGTGTATTTTCGTAATTTTTTAATTACCACTACTAAAACTTGGTGGATAATCGTTGAATGTGCGCTGAAATAATTGATTGCAAACGAAAATATTTTTAATTTGGATTAGAGGTTTGTTTATTTATTTATATTTTCGAATTCATATCTGTTTATGTGTTTACATCAAACTTGTTCTTGTTTACTTTATAGAAAATTTTTCAGCGTTCACTTAATATTAATCCGCACGTCTACTAATTAATTGTTTATTGCTATTTATACTATGCATTCAGGTGGTGCATTGTAGGATGTATGATTATTATTGTTATTATGGCTAATGACCTAATGTTTTTGTTTATAACGGAACACGAGGCGCATACTAGACTGATGAGTAATTCTTGCGTCTCACCAGTCAGCACCTACCTTAATGCATTTTCGGCAGAAACAATTAATTTGTTGTTAGTCAACAAGTTTTCCAAATTTAGGCATTTTTAAAAAATTAAAAAAAAATCAGTAGGATTTTTGAGGAGTAGAATTTTTGGAAATTTACGCAATATTTTGAATATTTCGTGTATTTTGAGTCTTAAAAAAATTAAAATCGCATAAAAATTGACAAAATAAAATTTTTGAGTCGAAAAAAGTCCCTTAAAATTCGGTTAAAATTTATATCATTTGCAAAATAAAATATTTCCCGAAATTTTCGCTCAATATTCAACTCCTTTTACTAAAATATTTTGACTAAATTCATACAAGTATTTTGAAAAGCTACAAGTACCTACTACAAACCCTCAAGAAGTCCCATAAAATTTGGGTAGAAAAAAAAGCTCATGAATAGCTTCGGAGCCCTTTGAAATAATGTCTCCTATACAAATAAAATTAAAGCACCATTGCAAAGAAGATTATTTTAATCTCCACTTTTAAATAGACATAAAGAATTGTTTTTCTTTCCACATTTATTTTTAGAATTGCAGTTTGAATTTGCGAGACAGATTGTCTTCAGTTTTAAATTTTAATGAAGAGCTTCATCATTTGCGGTCATGTGAAATGTAATATTACCTTCTTCTTGTAGTTTACATAGTCGAGATTCTACTTAGTACATATTTCGCTCTATGCAAACTTGAGAGAAAATGCCTGGGATATTATTATTATTAATTACAAAAAAATAGACTAATTTACTTAATGCAAGAAGTAATTTAAAAGGCTGCTTTACACAATGCATCATGACCAGGCATTAGTTAATGAATGGATGAGGGGAGGTTTGGTTAACCATGCAGCATTCTTTGGGAACCCCAACAATTTTCGGGAAAATTTTGTCACTAGAAAGTTTATTAGATTTGCTGGGAATTGATGAGGCAACAAAAAAAATAGTTAATTACTTAAAATATTTTTTTGGGACTTTCTAAATTTTTTTGAATACTTTTTAGACTTTCTAAAATAATTCTAGAATTTTATTTTACTCGAAAAGTGAAAGAAAAATTATGAAATGATTTTTTAAATAATTTTTGCGCTTTGTAAAATATTCCTAAAATTTTATTTTACTCGACAAGCGAAAAAAAAATTATAAAATATTTTTTTTAAGGTTTTTAAATTTTTTTTAATAACTTTTGAGTTTGTAAAACATTCCTAAGGGTTTAAAAAAATTTATTTGATAAAAAAAATGACGAAAAATAATTTATTTTCGAAAATATGGTTTAATGAATGAACGAACTAAACAAACAAAATTACATAAGAATTTTATGAAAGAAAATAAATCCAAACAAATTTATTACACGTTAAAAACCACAATGCTTTTAAACCATCATGGGAATATAATTAACTACACATGTATAAATATACATAAGAAAATTAATATTTATTCTACAAGAAAAAGTTTTCGAGTAAAAACAAGTTGGAAGTGCGTCAATTCAGTACCGCGTGGAAATCATTACTAACTACAATATGCATATTATTTTACCTGCCATAAAAATTTGGCTGAAATATATGTAAAATATTAAGCTATCAAGATTGGGCAAAAAATAATATGAACAAATAAAAGGTGAACGAAGTTCAACAGTCTGCGCGGGGGATTGATGAACTTTTTGCTCTAAGCAATAAGCAAAGCAAAAGATGTATGAATGGGATCGTTGGTACGATAGAAAAATTATAAACAATAATTTTTAATTTATATGACGAGTGGATTATTCACAGTTTTTTAATAGAAATGGAATGGTGCCGAAAAATTCGAATTTCTAACAGCTGAAAATTTGTGAGTCATTTTTTTTTTGGATGCATATAATTATTTTCCATACATCGCACTATAATAGGTTTTTTATATTGTTAAATACTAGGTAATTGTGTAGTTGATTATCGGACAGGAAAACGTTTTCAAATGTCGCGCAATAAATAATTAAAATATATTCAAAATAAATATTCGAAAATATTTTTAAAATTGTTTGAAAAGGCGGGAAAATTCGGGGAATTAAAAATAATATTTTTTTACTTATAAAATAAATAAATAAACAAATTAGAAAAATAATTAAATTGCACTATTTTATATCTAGCAAAAATTGAGGTAAAAATTAAGCTTGTTACATTTTAACGCACCGAATAAAATTTTTAATTGAATAATAAAAAGCGTCGATTAGATCATTATGTTGTAAATTTTTTATTACTCAGAATTTTCATATAATTAAAAAGCACTTTATAAAAATGTTCTTTTAAGAAGAATCCTAAAAAACTAAATTCCAATAATTTAAAAATATTTTTTGTCTATGAATGTTTCATGCATTAATTGAAATTTAATACAATTTAATCTTATCCACCTCTTTTTATTAAATTGACATTGAAAATTAAAACTATCGTTCGTTAAAAAAAATTTAAAGGTCGAAAAAAAATATATTTGTATTTTTTTTAACAATTTAAAACTGCAATTCTGAATTTTCTAATTATTATAAATAATATTGTTCTAACCCAAATAAGCAATTGGATATCATTACACGATAGACTAAACTTGTTTGTGCCAGATCCGATGAATTGGCATAAAATATATTTATCTAAACACGTAATTTCCATTTTGAAATTAAATCCTTCTGGAAATTCCTTTTTTTTTTCTCTATAAATATTTGACATTTATTATTATCGATGAAAAGCATCGATACTTTCTTTCTTTGCTCTTTGTTATGATTGCTATGCAAATAGGATGCGGTGGAGCTTTGGTAATCCCTCTTTGGCAACAAAGTTTCCGATAAAAAAAAATATTTCCCAACTGCAAATACACGGTTCGCATAATTAATACGGAAAAGGTGTTTTTAAAATAGCGCAGCATCAACAAAGTCGGCTCAATTTCAGAATTTTAATTTTTATAGAATATTTAAATAATAAATTTAGTCAATACTGTTAAGAATTTTCCAAAAAAAATGTAGAAAAACAATTTTTAATCAAAAATTTTATAGTACCGAATGTTTTTAGGACGGTTAGTGTGCTCCCAATTTTTTTTACAATATTTTACGAAATAGAATTTAAGAAAATCCGGTAGGGAAAAATTGTTTATGACGTCAACTGAACGATTAACTGATAAAATTTAGTGCCTAACGTTTTTAGCCCGCGTAGTGAACTCACCACTCGACTACCGCGCATCCAAACCGCACAGTTCATCCCAAAATAAATTTCAAATTGATCAATTACCCGCTCAGTGAATAAAATGCGATGCAGAAGCGGTCGATAATCGTTTGGAACAAGAAAAACAAACGCATTATTGTGATTTTTACGGATATTTAATTATGTATAGGCCGGTGGCATTCCACAAGGTCTGTTTTGTGGTGGTTGGGTCTCTCGTTTTGTTGAAAACAACACGGCAAAGTGCATCACACACTATACGACACACGGGGCATAGAAAGCAAGGTAATAAATATGAGAAGATCAATGCCCTGAGCAGATCTGTTGCAAGAATGCAGCCGTGCTACAAAAAATACCCGAATACCATTCCCGCCGTTTGCCTTCTGTGGTGTGCCCTTCTCGTTTTCGTTCTGTTCTGCGCGTTCGTTTCTTCATCTTCGCTCCTCTATGCGGTGATGCTGTCTGCTGTATCCTCTCTCTCGTCTCTGCCGGATGATGAGATGAGACGAGGATGCCTCTGTCACTATTGTTGTAGCCAAAAATGATAATAATAATATTTTACTAGATTTTTTTGCAATATTTTGCGATTTTAATTTTTTTCGGATTTTTAAATAGAACAAATAACTCGTAAATCGTAAAAGATTAATAGGTTTTGAACGCATAAAATAAATCATGCGATTTACTCGACGAAATACGTGTGTTTACCAAAACAATCCACTTAATAATGATTCATTTAAGCAACATTTTCAATAAATGTAATACTAATAAAACGGATTTATTCACATGAAAATCGGTCATAAAATTTTTGTTTTGTAAACTGAGAAAATAAGTTTCGATCGAGGCGAATGAATGGAGTCTCGGGAAATATTGAATTCGAAAATCATAATTTTATAGACATTTTTATAGTTTTTGGTGCGCACTAGTCGAGGGGCGAGTTTACTACGCGGGCTAAAAACGTTAGGCACTAAATTTTATCAGTTTTTCTTCTTATATTTTTTATTTATCGAAAATAATTTTAATAAAAAATATTTAATTATTAAATATTTAAAAAATATTTAAAAATGCAGAAATTTCTTGAAAAAAAATTTCAAAATTTTTCAAAAAAATTTCCAAATTTTAATTTTTTTCTAATTTTAAATTCCGTCGCTCTTTATAATAAATTAATTAATTATAAAAAATTGCTAAATCGCACACAAAACAATAAATTCATTCAAAATAAAATAAAATTAAAATCTCAAAACCTTAAAATGCATCTCGAAATGCATTTAAAAATACAAAATACGACTTAAAATGCATAACGCAATAATATTTTGACGATTCCAACATCATAATAACGATAAACTAAAATCCCATTAATCACACATTGGAGGCATATTTTAATAACAGATAATATCCGGAGAAACAAATCATGCAAAGTCGACTCTATCTCCATTAAATTGATGAACATTAGTTTTTAGGGGCGTCGCTGTCACTCAACCATGTAAATCGACATTGTTTCTAATAGATTTTCATGAATGGATTTCGAGTAGTGATTTATTATAATATTTTAATAAAAAAAAAATGATGCAAGTTTCCAAATGATGATGATGATCATATAAACATATGTGCTTGTAATAGAAATATATCTCTAAAAGAGTCCGCCTGCCTATCTCTCGCTCCGCTCTCCGTTTCCTGTTTATGATTCTTGAGCTGCATTCCGGTCCGGTCACACATTATACTCACTTTGCGACACAAACAAACACTCGGTATATGGTAGTATGTTCTTTTGTAAATGGCACCAAGGCTGTATTACACTATTTATTAATAAATGTGAGTACACCCACCGCGACTTTCATATTGCTGGTGCTATTACTCATCGAGTGAGCCGCGGCTATTTATTACGAACCGCGAAGGATTTGTCTGAAAAATATATTTAGCTGAAAATATTTGGAATTCATAAAAAAATCGAATTTATTGCGGTTTTTTTGCGCACGCGGGCCGAAAGTACTTTTCCCCCTAGGGAGGGAAGTAGTTTGCTCTCTAGGGCGGAAAGTAGTTTTGCACTCGGGGCGAAAAGTCGCGAGTTTTTGACGCAAATAAATGATGAATGAACCGAGCGGAAATTAATTTTAATTAACGCATAAAATGTTATTTATTTAAATTTTCCGACTACGTCACTAATTTAATAGATGGACAAAAATTATTTAAATAACTGTTTACTTACATTGTAGTAAACAATTTAATGGATGCAATTATTATTCTAATTGCTGTAAAAACAAATCGGAGAATCATTATTTCGGAGTGCGTTCGATTTAGCTGAAAATTTATTTTTCCGCGTATAATATTTGTTTTCGGGTTGATTTAAAAATAGTAGTGGATTTGTAAAACAAGGCCGCTCGAAATATTTTTATTACACTTTGTCTATTTTTATATTGTACGAATTTATATATTATTTTTGCGACGACGTTATTTATATATTTAGATGGAGATTAATTGCGATATTTATTGGAATATTTATTATTTAAGTATGTGTATAAATAAGTACACCTAATATAGTAATTTACTTAACTTTATAGCCAGCTTAGCGTTTATCATTAAGCTTTACTGATTTATTAACGAAAGCCTTTATTTACTGGCACTAACGAATCATTTATAACAACATAACATTCTATTAAATAGATTGTGCAATAAAATTGCGAGCAGAAAGTTGAATTTATTACACGCTTTTTTGGCAACACCGATTTTGTTTAGAAAGCTTCCCAGCTCCATAAAGCTTTACTAAGCATTTCGTTTTAATTTGAAATGCGGACGAAAAAAATTCGATAAAAAATTCATTTTATAATTAAGTTTGTTAGGAGGTATCTAATATTTTAAATTCGCTCACTAAGCTTGAAGTGTTTAAAGGAGCTTTTGAAATTAAGAGCTTTATTGTTGATTCGCATTAGAAAATAAAGAGTTAGAAACTGCAGTTTTAAAGTGTAATTACATCAATAAGAGACTTTGCAATCGCATATAGTAGTACTAGTATGTTTATATAAATATAGTAACAATGTATTGTAGTAATCTTAGAATTACTGAAATGATCATTAAACACGACAGTGAGCTCTTGAGAATAATGGTTTCCATACACGAGAGTAACAAAGAGACAAGAAAAAAGCCTTCCCCACAATTGCATGATTATAAACAATTCTTTCATTCTAATTTTATGCAGACAAACACACACACACACACACATGTCGTTTTCTTCTTCTTCTTCATCATGAAAAAAATATTACTCGTGTTGAAATGCTTATTTTTTTTTTATTTATAATGTATCATAAATTAGAAAATGCATTCATTACTGTTTCTTTGGAAACAATTTCCATGCAATTGTTTCCTGTAGAAAATAAATTTTTTTAAGAATGGAAATTAATTTTTTGCGAAATTTATTTTGAATTTTATGTGACTTAACGAAACGGTCTTTTTTAAAAATATTTTTTGGCGCCAAAATTAATATTTTTTTGAGTAAATATTTTTAATTAAAATTAAAAAACATTTATTTTCAATCCATTAAATGCAAAAAAAATAATCATTGTTTTCCAAAGCACCTGTTGTGCGTTGTTTTGTTGTTCATAAACGACACGATTGCTATAAATAAATTTAAACGTAAAAAAAATCGTATACCTATAAATTTTTGTTTATCAAATCAAAAGTAACATTTTTTGTTATTACAATAACAATAGTGACTCAGTGCTTTTCTATCAAAGAATTTATTGTGTAAATCTACTACTACAAGTGTGTAGCGAGAATGGAATAGTACTGATAACAAGTCGATTGTAATAATACTTTGTGAAAACATCAATAATGTGGAATAAATAGTATTAAAAAAATATTAATAAAGTAAACGGAATGAGAAAAAAAAATTGAACGAAACTAGATCGCAGAAGTTGTTTGGTGTCAAGGATTTGGCGAGAATTTGCTGAAACGAGCAGCAGGAGCAACCCTTATTGGAATTATTTTTATTAAAAAATTAAAATTAAATTAATAAAAAAAAAATTGAAAAATATTTTTAATTTTTTTTTTTTTAAAAAATTAAAATTATGAAATTAATTTTTACAGGAATTTTAAATTATTGAAAAACTGCAAAACAAATTTTTTTAAAACTATTTCTTGCTTAAAAAATTGTCAAAAAATATTCAAGCAATTTTTGCAAAATTTTTAAAAAAGTCTAGGACTCGAAAAATTTGTTTAAAAAACATCCTATCAATTTTTGCAGGATTTTTAAAATATTCTAGCACTTCAAAAATTCGATCTAAAATCTTTCAAGCAATTTTTTTTAAGTTTTGTTTGAAAAAACTTACCACTAGAATTTTGTTTTTTTGCAAAAATTCTTTAAATAATTGGTCCTAGACCTAAAATCCTGCAATAGGATGTAAAATATCGACACATATCCATCCATCATGAATCTGACAATGCCGGTGTGTGCAGCAGAGCAGCATTTTGCTGCTTTATCGACTGGCTTTTACTACGACGCAGTACTTTGACCTGGATAGCGGAGTCAACGTGAATGAACTTCACGTTAACTGACTACAAATACGCTCAGCAGACGTCGTCGTATTCATATTTTGTACTACTCTACCACACCGGCAGGACTAGAGGAGACTCTCAAGTCGTCCGTCGTCGGTGCATCTGAATGAAGCTCATACACGAAAAATGTGTCTGTCTGTCGGTTGTAGTACACTGACCTACTCAAATAACAATCATAATCTTCGAGTCCAAGCCTACCAGCTGGAAAGCAACCAATTTTTATTAATTTTATTGTTGTTTTAATTCCAATTATTATTGTTTTGCTCTTCGCGCAATTGCTCCTGCTGGCTTCGCCGTTCTAGTTTCTGCGCTTCGCTTTTTCAATTAAATTCCATCATTACTTTAATGAGGAGCGACGATGTTCGATTTATGTTAATGCGAATCAGGAATTCCGAAAATGATGAAAAAAAAAACTTTAAACTTAACTTAGGTAATGTTTAGTTTGCTAATCGAATAATTCACTTACTGAAAAAGAAAGCGCTATGCAAATATTGAATTTTCATTGCACGTGCTTTTTGATCAAATTTAAATCATTGCAAATATGTGTGTATTTAAAAAGTCAACAAACTCATCGGTTCTAAAAATTAATTTTTAAATTATTTAAATAGCAGCAGGTTAAGGTTGTACACTTCTCTCAAGCATCAATCAAATAATTATGACATGCGACATGACTAGGAGTTGTATACAATTTTTTACTTCTCTCGTAGAGGAAGTATTGTATTCATGAAAAAAAAAATTTCTCCAAATTTCACTTTTTTCTACTTTATAGAATGCGTAGATTACGAAAATCATATTCACTAATTTCCGTCTGTCGGTCTGTCTGTCGGTCTGTCGGTCTGTCTGTCGGTCTGTTCGTTTCTTTAAACCGCTATATTTCGGAATCTACTGAACCGATTAAAGCAAAATTTGCGTCCTTTTTTTCTACCTGCCCATTGATTAGGTCAAAGAAAAAAAAGTTAGGAAACTCTTAAGGACCTGCGCATTATTGGCCAAAAACATGCCAAAAAGAGCAAAATCGGTGCATCCACTTAATCTTCTAAAGTTGCAGACCGATTTTGACCAAATATTGAACATATGTTTTGTGTATACCCCAAGTGGTAAATGCTTTCAAAAAATCTGTAGTTTTTCTAAGGGTTGACTTTTTATTAAGGGTTGAAGGGTCAAAAAGTTGTAAAAATGCATACGTTGTAACGTGAATACCTGCCAGGAGGAATATTTTATTTAAACCAAATTTGGCATACATATTAGGAATACATTGACGAAAATGCTGGTAGAAGTTTCATCCCCTAAAAATGAACCCTAGTGGCCTGTTGGGTCTTTAAATTAATTGTTCAAAAATTGGCGGTGTTTTTATTCTTATATGTCAGCATAACTGACCATTTTCCGTCAGTAATTTTATATATGTTCACATATTGAGTGACTAAAAATAATTTACGACCCTAACTACACACCCCCCCACACCCCCCACCCCCCAAATATATAGTTTGAGTTATATGGATCGGATTTTCTTCATATTAGATTTCTACTATACATTTAAAACAGATTTACGAATAATCTAATTAAAAATAATATGCGACCCTTATTTTACAACTTCAACCCTTAACGTACCCTTTACAGTCAAAATTCTCGGATTTCTTTCAAATTTGGTAGTAGTAATTATAACATATTTAACTTATCATTACTTAGTTAATTTAATTGAAATTAGGCTAGACCTACATTTTACAATTGTAACCCCTAATACCCCCCTCATAGTTAGAATTGTCAGATTTATTTAAATTTTAGTATATAAACGAGAGAAGTACTGTGGAATCTCATTTCCAGCGAATTTCTAATTAAATTTATGCATATTTTACTCTAATAAATAATTTATTTACAAGTAAGAAGCTTTTTTTCGCTTAAATTTTTCGAAAATTTAAATAAAAAAATTGTTAAAAATGTTTTTCACATTTTCCCGCCTTTTTTACTATTTAAAAATGTGTCATGATAAGAAATGCATAATAAAAAATAGGAAAACCAAGACAAAACGTCATAGCAAGTTGAAGATACCGGCGAATACGAAAATGATAATTTTTTATTTGCATTATTTGAATAATGCATTGGCGTCATAAAATGCGTCAATTTTATTTCACTATACGATTCCACCTACTTTTCGTCGACGATAAGCCGAAGCTGTAACTTGCTAAGCCTTTTTCGCATTTTTAATTTGAATTTTTTCTACTATTGTAGTCGTAGTACTATTCGAATAATTGCAATTGCAACCGATAGGGAAATGATTGCATTGTTTACGTACAAATCGACGATACATTATTTGTTTGTTGCTTATTATAATAATGTACAAATTATTTTACTAGTCGTTATAATGGAAATAATTGTACATAATGTCTTATTTAAATTAGGGAAAAAAACCGTTCTAATTGTTGCGCTCCGATAAATTAAAGAAAACGGACGACGACGTTTTTCGCATTTTCCAGGGCGGCTTATTGCACTCTTTTTTTCTTCAGATGCCAAGGGAAATGCGATAAGATTAGTTTCACACTTAATAATTTATTGCCTGCCCGAGCTACACACATTCGTAATTAACAATTAAGATATTAACGTATTAGAGTAGAAGAGAAAAAATGTGCTTCACGTTATCCGTACATTTCCTTTTCAGCTTTTATTTATGGCTTTTGACAAGCAATTATCGCACAAATAAATCGTTCGGGATTTTTCAAATGGAAAATTGGGGGCAAGTGACGATTGCGGGTTTTGGCGGGAAAAATATTTCGCGCGTAAAATAATTTTATTTCAAATCTTGTTTAATTATTTATTTGTTTATTTTAAACCAAATAAATATTATTTATTTTGATAAAAGATACAAAGGTGCACAATGTTGCAAAAATATTTAGCAAATTGTAATTTAGTAAATATTGTGACACAAATTGTAGAAAATTTGTAGAAGTTTGCCAAATGTCTGGCAATCTTGGCAAATGAGTGAATATGAAGAGAGTTGAAAAGGCATTGAGTAAATAAATTAATTTTATTGCAGTTCAAAATAAAATTAGTCATTAAAAAAATATGGAGAAAAAAAATTATATTATTAATTTTCTTAAAATTATTTTTATTTTTATTATAAGAAATCAAAAAATATTTTTTCCACACAAAAATTAATTTTTTTTATCAAATTATAATTTACCTGCAGTGCAATAATATAACGATTTAATTGTTCAGCTACAAAATAAATGATATGCAACGGAAACAAATTAGTATGTATCGGACGATAATTTAATTTATTAATTATTATAAAATAATCAGTCAGCCGTTTGGACTTCTATATACATTTACATTTAATTAGTTAAAGTAATTGAAAAATAAACACTAATTAATTATTATACCATTTTAAATTAGCGCATAAAAATAATTATTGATTTTAGCTGCAAATTATTTATTATCTTAAAGCTTGATCGACCTATTATTTCGAAGAAAATTACGAAAATAAATTAATTACTATTTATAAAATATTTAATTATTTGTGCAATTAATAATAATAATAATAAATTTCGTATAAAAAAATTGTGCAGCGCTCAAAAAAAAATATGTTAATTACACTGCGGGCCAAAAAAACTGGGACACCTTGTCTCATAACCTTTGCCAATTTATTTTTTGAATAGACTTTAAATTATATGACTAATTATTTTTTTTTTAGACGCATTATGCATCAATACAAAAATTTCGCTAGTGTCCGATTTTTTTTTTGTCGGACAGTATATTTAAAAAAATTAATTGCCCACCAAAATTCCCTTGAAATTGAAACCCATGTGGAAACACTTCTAAGAACTCGGATATATTATTCAGCAACAAAAAGAAGTCCATTCCTATTCATTTATTTATAGTTTTTGTCATCAGCATAGTCCACTTAATTAATTGGTCTTGATTATTTATTCAGTAAACTCGTTTTTTTGCCTAATTAAATTAGCTAATAAATTTTACAATTATGTGAAAAAATCGGAAAAAGATTATGAATAAACAAATTCGTTGAATGGCATTCGTATTACTATTAATTTTGTATAAATTTCAAATGAATGTGTTGTACCGATCAAGGTTGGATTTATAAAAATCTACTAAAACACGTAAATTTGAATATAGGACCTAGATAATCTAAAGTTTTATTACTATGCAAATCGCTAATCCATCAATGCTATACTTTGATATTTAGTGAAAGGTGTGTGCAGTTGAGTTACTTTTTTTTTCAACATTGACATATTGCCGACTGAATTTAATAATATGCTAATTGCTCATTTTTATTTATTCACTTTTCATATCATACAAAAAAAAAATGGTTTTTTATTGTGAAAAATTGCACAAATATTTAATTTTTTAATTAATTTCCGCTTAAAATTCGTCAAAGTATTTTTTATAATTTTTTTTCTTGAACTTTGATACGCCACTGCCTCGCGCGCCAATTATTTAAACCCACTTAGAACTAAACAATCAATATTTATCTAGTTTTTGCATTTAAACAATTGAACTTTGCCAAAATTATTGCTATAAGGAACCAACAATCGCGCATAAAATAAATAATAATAATAATAAAAATATATAAATATTCAACACAATTTTTATAGCTTTGATAAAAATATACCAGTAGCTATATTTAAATTTCCCGTTTTCCGTTTTTGCTTTTCGTACGATATAATAAAAGAAATATAATATTTTAGCAATAAATTAATGATAAGTAAAAAAAATATCAAGTAAAAAACGTATGATATTTGTAAACAACTTTTTTTGTATATCAAAAGGTCAACATAATTACCATACTAGTTTAATTAGGAAATTGTACTGTACTATTATTTTTGTTGCTATTCTACTCCACTGTACATTGTTTAAATATTTATTTATTATATTTTTTTTATTACTCAGGATTTCCTTTCGATCTTAATTTGAAAGAATTAATTTATGCAAATTGCATCCCTCAGCATTTTATATTGATCGGTAATTGGCCCGATAGATATTTGACGGTTTAATTAGATATTAGTGATAAGTTAATATCAGTAATAATTTATTCGTCATATTTACTTTCACTTGGCTTTTATGTATTAATGAGGACCTGCTCGACATAAATTTACATAAAAAATATAACTACATAGTGTGATCGAATGCATTTTCATAAATTACTGCTTGTTTTTTTTATTTGTAAATTTTTTGGAAAATATTATATTTCAAGTTAATAAATATTATTATTATTATTATATTATTAATTGCATTTATTTCATTCTCAAAATAATTTTGAATTATTCGGACATATGTATTGTTGGTTGCATCTGAATGTAGCGCCAACTATTGGTAAATACCTAGACTACTTACAAAGAAGCGGCAATTCAAATTTAAAGCCACATAAAAGTCTAAACATTGAAAAAAATAGTTTAATAAAGAAAATTTCAATTTTGAAAAAGAAAAAACTAGGGCCAGCACGCTTATTATTTTCAAATTGCCCATATCACTTAAAAATAATGCCGGTTCTTGATCACACAATCAAAAAAATCGGGAAATAATTGTGTTTGTTAAATTATTTACTTTTTCCATCATTTGTTGTACACATTCGACACAATAGCCAAACAAAAACCTTTTTTGTATTATATGGGTTCGAATTTGCGGCCCATTATAATAGCTCTCCAACATTTTTCTAGCTTTTTCCGAGACCACTATTTTTTTCCTCTATTCATCGGTTCTCACGATCTTGAAAATCGGTTTCCAATCAAAATCGCATTGAATAACGGTAATTTTTTGTCATGAATGTTTACATCTACTTCACTAATTATATTGTTTATAAATACTTTGCATGTGTGTACTTGGTTACTATATGTAAATAAATAATTAGAAATACTTTGTTAGGTTGACCGTGAAGCATGACGGGGAAAAAATGATAAAACATCTGTTTTATAATTTTTTGTTTATCGAATTATCGATTATTGTAATTAAATGCGGTTTTTGGAAATTTGTTATCGTGTTGGTTTGATTGGAAGATATTAATTAGGAGCCATACGGATTTATTTTTCGATAAATAAATTCGGAAATAAATTTAAAATGCGATTTTCTTTTAAATAAAATAATTACGATATTTATTATTATTATTTATAGTACGACAAATAATTTCAACAATTTTGTTTACCGATGACTAACTTTTCAAAGAAGAATGTGCATCGGAAAAATATCGTATAAACAAAAAAATATTTGCGAAAAATGTTTTATCAATAATAATAATTGCATGTGATTTAAATAATAGTGATTCAATAATTAAGCGTAAAACAACATTGCATGCGAAAATAAAATGCACTCGACTGGAATATAAATGAATTTCAAAAATATATTGCCACGATAAATAATAATGTGACAACATCTTTATTTTGTATTACTACTACTCGATAAATATTAGAAAAAATAATAAAATAGAGTGTTTTTCCTGATCGAATTCCTGAAGAGAATGTGTTTTATTAATTTTATTTGCAATGTTTACAAAGCACTTCTTAAGTATTTGGCAGGAATCGATGTCTTCTGTTATTCAATTGCAAAACTAATTAACATTTGGCACTTGGA
Source organism: Cryptophagus acutangulus (assembly GCA_963556235.1). Lineage (NCBI taxonomy): Eukaryota > Metazoa > Arthropoda > Insecta > Coleoptera > Cryptophagidae > Cryptophagus > Cryptophagus acutangulus. The sequence goes on from OY744569.1 coordinate 4,863,431, forward strand.
CGTTTTATGGGGGAAAAATAGCATAAAAGAAGATTTTTGGCATGTGCGGAGCGCGTCTTCAATGAGATGATTATTTTATTTGTAAACAAACTTAATTTGCGAAGGGTATTAAAAATTAAAATGTAATTAAAATATTTAAAAATTTATTTTTAAAAAAAATTGTGAAAAAAATATTTTTGGAATTTTTTTTGAAAGATATTTTTTGATAATTTGAGTATTTGTTTATATTTAAAATCTTAAGCAATCGAAAAATATATTTTTTTTGCAATAATTAAAATTAAATTATTAAAAATAAAAAAAAAATAAACTCTTTTTGTTAATTATTATTACTCAAAAATCTATTTACAAACAAAATAGATAATCTGTTTATATATCTAGAGCTTACATAATTTTATGAGTCTCATATTTTGGCACTTGCGATAAGACCCTCGGATGAATGAAATAAAACATCAACTTTTACGTAAATATTTATCTATCTCGTCGTAATGAATTTATCAGTAATTAATAGAAAAAAAATTGAATTCGGCTACAATAATGGCAAAACAGATCAATAAATCATTTAATATTTGTTCGAAAATTATTCAAGTGAGGTCAATAAATTGTAAATAAAAAAAAAAAACTTCTGTGTATACATGCATTGGATAATGTTTACATTGTTTACACGTGTAGAGTGTAAACTGACTGCAAATGCGTAGAAGAGGTAATTTGTTTTTGTCGCTATTTTTAAACGATTAATTTACGCATCTTTCAAAAATCAAAAGTCGCTCGCTATGAGGTCCAATAGAAAACAATTAATTAATTACATAATGCAGCAATTTATCTGCTGCCAAATGTATCCTTCTTATTGCTTGTTTGTTACAATTGCTAATCAAAATACGACTAAAAATAAAAAAGGTATCGCAATTGCCAAAATATTATTATTATTTGTTATAACAAAATATTATCGTCGTGTTAGGCGTAACAATTTGTTTACATCGTATTTAATTAATAACAAACAATTTATTTCTTGTTGCAGGATTTTTCTACTTCGACCGAAAAATAAACTAGGACGAAGCGCTATGCACCAACAAGTATTGCCCCTGCAACATTTAGGTTTATGTCGGAAACCTAGTTAATAAAAATAAAAGTAAGTCTACTTTTAATAATATAGTTTCACAAGGAGTCAAACGGTTAATCCTTTTGTTCATTTATACGAGCGCTTAGTCAATAGGGTCGAAATTTATAAGGGTTCTTTTTTTATTGTCGTCCGTTTGACGATTTAAATTAAAGCAAATTCAGGTATTGTCGCTTTTTGACTTGGACTAATTGCGGGTCAATATTGTATTTTATAATTTTTGCTGGGAAAATGTTGGACCAATTTATTTTCCAATAATTGAGCGTTAAAATCAAGCTGAAAATTTGCGACTTTTTTTAATAATAATTTTTTTTCGCTTAGAAATAATTTTTTTTTCGACTGGAAATAATTTTTATTTTACTGGAAATACCTTTTTTTACTGGATAATAATTTTTTTGGGCAAGAAATTTTACTGGGAAATTTTTGAGGAATTTATTTTTAAAATCGTGGCACTTTTTTTACTAGAAATAATTTTTTTTTGCCTAGAAATCATATTTTTTTAAACTGAAAGTAATTTTTTTCTTACTGAAAATACTTTTTTTGACTAGAAAATATTTTTTTTGGGTATGAAATTTTTCTAGAAAATTTTTTATGGCCAAAAACATTTTTTTTTCTTAAAAAAAATTGTTTTTTACTTGAAATAATTGTTCTTTTACTGGAAATACTTTTCTAAATGGGAAATTTTTGTGGAAAATGTTGTAGCTATTTATTTTCCACTAAAAACAATTGAAAAATCGAGCGGGAAATTCAAATTTTCAATTTCTTTTGACTGAAAATATTTTTTTCGCCTACTAAATATTTTTTTTCTATCTGATAATTTTTTCCTGTAAACTTAAGGATCAATTTCCAATAATATCGCTTAAAGGCAATTTGAAATATCAACAAAACATTTGATACCCAGACCAAAATTCGGAGAACTAGACTATTTGTCTAAGAAGACCACATACATCCGCTCGTCCTTTGATTACTAACTCCAAAGCTATTTGGATCAATTGCACCGTTAATATGAAAGTAAATTTTTGCAAAGAAAAAAAAAAGTAGCTCATGAAGATGATGCAAAAAATGTTAAAACAAATAACTAGGCTCCTTTCATTCATTCATTCATCTACGACGCCATACCGAACCCAACCAACAAGGTTACTCCAATTTAAAGCCAATTAACTAATCAGACATTACCCAAAAAATTCTTACACGTACGATAACAAACAATAATAGAATTATTAGTTTTTGTATTTTAATTGCACGATAAATGCCAATTAGCATAAATAATAAGGCTGAGATAGATAAATGTTTCAATTAAGTTGTAAGGTTGATGTCAGTGTCTAATAGAAGTTAATTTGGATTTATTGAATATTTATTTGTCCGATGTATGGGAACATTTTTCGCTACTTTTAATTTCAAATCTGAAATGGACTACGTGCATTCGAAGCGCCTACGTGCAGATTCATTCGGAAAATGTGTAGGATTTTTTTGCAATCGCTTTATTTATAATTGATAAATTAATTATTACTGTTTAATATGTGGAAAGTTAATTGGTCGCAAATAGTTGATTTTTTATCGACCCTTTTTGTGCATAATTTTTTAGGATTTTTTTAATTTTTTTTATTTATTTTGAAAGAATTTTTGTTGCTTTTTCGAAAAACTTCACAAATATTAATTAATTTTAATGCTTTTATATTTAAAAAAAAATTAAATTAATTAATTAAAAATATTTTAAGCTTTTTTAAATTTTTAAAAAAAAAAAATTGGTCGAAATTTTACAATTTTAGTTAAAAAATGTTTAAAAAATATTTTTTTTATACTTTTTTGGTCAAATAAAAATTATTTTTCTTTCTCAGAATTATCTTTAAATTTTTTGCGTATTTTTTTCGTAACTTTATTTTCGAAAATTGCAATTTTTCAGCTAATTTTAATTTTTTTTTCGAAGATGCGCTCAGATTTATCTTAGTAGGTATACATACCCGCAGCATCCAGCTTTTGTTTGTCTAAGATCGCCCGGTATCATCTACAAATTTGAGACGGGGGGTGGGGGGTTTGTTGGGAAAATAGGGCCCATCTAAAATTTTCTACCTAACGAGAGACCCAAACGAAAAAAACGCTTCAGTATATCTTTACGCTTTAGCACGTTAGGATACAAAATCTATTTTCGTTCCGTTTCGTTCCTATTGTATTTTGATTCGACTATGAATAATTATTCGCTAATTAAATTGTATCAAAAAAAGCGTATTGAATATTTTGCTCATTTTCGCTTTTCGCTATTGACTGTAATTGAAGTGAGTGCGTTTCGTATAAAAGATATAGTACGTTGATTTGCCTTAAATAATATTGAGTAAGTTAATTTTTTTATTTTATTTTTTTCGAGGTTTTTGTATGGGCGCCAACGCGATTTTATTCGAACAACTGAGCGGCTTTTGTCTAATCCGAATTTATTTCAAATAATTATAAAAGTATTTTTAAATTGTATTTTGAACATTATTTAAGTTAAAATTAGCAGCACGTCAGGTGTTGGTCCGTTTGTTTAATTTACACAAGGATTTTTTTTTTATTTATTCTTTAAATAATTAATTAATATATTTAAAAAAATTATTTTAATATTTTGGCGCCGTAGAGAGAATTTTTAGAGAGGCCATATCTTTAAAATTAAAGATGGTAGAAAATATCTAATGGTACTTTTGGAAAGATAAACAATAGATCTACAAACGTACGTAAAGATTATTTTTTTACGCGCGTAAATAATATTTAAATTAATTTTTTGAAAAATTCCCAACTATTTTGTTCGACATTTTGCAACAATATTTTCCGCTATATGCAATATTAACAACAATTACAAATAAATAACAATTATGATAATAATATTTATTTATAAGTAGATAATATTTTTGATATAAATAATAAATTCCAAGTAAAAGCATAAAATAACCTTGTTCGAAAATTGCGAAAAAAATTCTTCTTGATTTACTTGACTAGCGAAACTTTTACTTCCTTTTTACTGACATTCAAATAATGGCATGGCATAAATTGCAATTGCAATCCATCAAAAGTGCACTAAGTAACTAAGCCTACTGAAATTCTATTCTTAACCACTAGTATTAATATAATAATCATTTAAATAGCGGCCCATAAATTTCTATTACTTAACACAACATTGATAAAACAATAAAAATTTCAACAAACGCATGATGCATATTGTGTGGGTTATCAAAGCTCATAAATTTTGTTGGGAAAAAAATAGAAATTATCGAATGATAGTGGCCGCAACTGGAAAAGTGCATTTAATTGAATTTACGCAAAAGCGCGCTGATTTTCGTTCGAATCAAGTGCGAAAAAATTCGATAAACTACTTTTTCAATTAGTAATTATTGATTATCGGCAAAATGCGAAATGCACTCGTGATTAAACTTGACACACATTTATTATCTCGTATATGAATGTGGATTAAAAGGTTTTTGAATGAAGTCGGCATGTTCGAGTTGATATTTTCACAACATCTTGAACCGAAATAGATCAGCTTGACATTTTCGTCGGATAAACAAGATATTTTTAAGCCATTCGGGGAGATTGAAAAGTGTTGTTCGAAAGCATCCATGCAAAATAAGCGGCTACTACTTCTTCCTCCTGAGCGAAATTAATTAGCATATGCACAACATTTTCCCATAAACTAGATTTTCCCTTTTTTATTTTCCTACTTTGATTGACAGTTTTCACACAATTATTTATGCACAAAAGAGATCCGGTTTTATGGCTAGTTTTCCCGTTTAAATTAGTTTTATTTACTTATACAGGGGCTAGAAGTGTTCGCAAGCAGATGTAACTATTAAAAAATTCGTTTTTAGTTTTGAAAACAGTATTCTCGCACTTACCCTTAATTTGAATTTCGCGCGCTCGCGGAAATAGAGGGCGCCTGACGTTGACCTTAGAAGTCGACAGTAAATAAAAATGGCTACTACTAGAGTTTTCTAATGTGTGTGATTTTTCGTGTTTTGTGGATTTAGGATGAGAATTAAATTATTCAAGATGCATTTCAAGTCCAAAAGGACATCCTTGCAATATTGCAGATATTTTATAAGGTATTTATGCGATAAATTTGAACCAACTTTTAGGTTAAAATTTGAATTCGCGTTGTTTTTACAAAACAAAATTTTGCAGAACATTTTGCGATTTTATTTGGACAAAAGATCATAATGCCCAAATGCACCAACTTTGAATTAAACTTATGTATCCTGTTTTGTGCAAGTTTCGCAAACTTTGCGCTCAAGAAACTTTGGCGAAATATTTCGCATTAAATTTAATATGAAATAAACCACCCTGCACCAAAACTGTTATTAATATCGCATAAATCAATCAATGTATAGTCAAATGACAAAATAATTTATTCCAAAAAAAAATTGCAAATTAATTATCGCTAAACTGAAAATAGATCTCATCATCCACCTAGAAACCGTCTAATTATCGTGCCGTTCGGTAGACAACAAAAAAGGGCACTTCCATTCATCGAAGTCCACGAAGCGCGAAACAAGTAATTAATTTAAATTACACTTATGTAAATTAGGTAATTTTTTTCCGAAAGTGGCAAATCGATTTAATTTCGAATTTGTGTAGTGAATAGACGACGACGAGACGAACGACCAGTTGCGTTCTAATTTCAATTATGAAAACCGACGCCGCTCACTCACATACATCTGTTCCTCGAAATAGATTTTCTAATATTCTATTTTATCAAAATAATAATAGAAAATATAATATAATGCTCGAAGCACGAATAGCGACAGTCGGACAATGGCAGAAAGGAATCCATCAAACATTTTTTGGTATCTTAAGAAAGGAGCACCTTGAGGAGGTCGACGTCTGCTTGCTGGTCATCAGCAACGTGTTGGGGATGTTGTCAGATTGGCGGGGCACAAAAGGGGCCTTAGAACCCCTCGGTGATAGCAGCGAGCGTTACCTTGAGATGCAGTACGCATCTGTCTCATGGCTGAGCGCCCTTCTTAATGATACCAAGGGCAATGTTCCTCATCAACTTATACGGGGCACTTTTAAAAGTCACCACTAAGAAGAAAAAACCGATTTTATTTATAGAGCAGCGCTTTTTGCATGACTAGAAAAAATCTGGTAGGCGTCGCGACGTCTGGCTACATGCAGTTAATACGTTTTCGACATTGTCTCATTTCGTTCGCTCCTAAATAAACAGCTTATCAAGACGGAGATTTTTTTTTTTTCGTTTTTTATCTATAGGGTGGTTTATAAAAAATTGTTTAAAAATGCTTTTTGTGAAAGAGGCTCGTAAAAGTGAGGGAGCTTGTAGTTTTTGAGAAGCTCATTTAAAAATATAATTTTAAACGCACATATTGAGGATTTTTCTATCGCTTAAGTGGTCGTAAAAAAATAAGCTGCATGGTTTTTAATTTTTAACGGACTTATTAGTCGAAATTTAATAGAGCTGTGAGCTTTTTGGTGGTAATTAAATTTTGTAGAACGGTTTTTAAATTTTTTTATGGGATAAATAATTAGAAATTGCATTAATTTAATATATCTGATTATTTTAAAAGGATTTTGGGTTTTAAAAAATTAATTCAAAAATTATTTTTGAATTTTGTAATTTTTTTATTTATTAGAACAATTTAGAAAAAAATAATTTAATATGAAAAATGTCTCTAAATTGTCTTATAATGAAGAAAACTATTTTTATTTTGGATATTTTTGGATATTTTTTTAAACAATTGGAACTTTTGACAAAATTATAATTTTTTTCAACCAAATTAATATTTTTTTGAACGAAATTTAATTTTCAAAAATGTTAAAACTCACTATAAAAATTAAAAAAATCACAAAATCAAATTTTTGAGTTGCACCACATTGTAGATAAACCCCAGATTTACCGCAAAAGTGAACATAAATAAACATTAATCATATGGGTTATCTTTACGCAACCATAATAATAATAATAACAAGATGCTACGTGCAGTAATTAAATATAAATATTATTAAATAGGTTGAACATAACAAGAGTGTTAAATGAGTCGACAATTAAAATAATTTGGTTTTTTATTGGTTCTAAATTGAGTGGCCAGGGTCTAATCACAAAAGTCACGCAACTATTGTTGTTGTTGTTATTGTTTTTAGGTCGCTTTAAATCATAATTGGAATTAGTGCTCGTTTAGACTTTGATCGAATTCAGTGATTCATTATTATTGATTTCGCCGAAGAGATGAAGACGACCGACAACACACTGTATCATGATTAATTTTTACTTCTCTCGTAGAGGAAGTATTGTATTCATGAAAAAAAAAATTTCTCCAAATTTCACTTTTTTCTACTTTATAGAACGCGTAGATTACGAAAATCATATTCACTAATTTCCGTCTGTCGGTCTGTCTGTCGGTCTGTCTGTCGGTCTGTCGGTCTGTTCGTTTCTTTAAACCGCTATATTTCGGAATCTACTGAACCGATTAAAGCAAAATTTGCGTCCTTTTTTTCTACCTGCCCATTGATTAGGTCAAAGAAAAAAAAGTTAGGAAATTCTTAAGGACCTGCGCATTATTGGCCAAAAACATGCCAAAAACAGCAAAATCGGTGCATCCACTTAATCTTCTAAAGTTGCAGACCGATTTTGAGCAAATATTGAACATATGTTTTGTGTATACCCCAAGTGGTGAATGCTTGCAAAAAATCTGTAGTTTTTTTAAGGGTTGACTTTTTATTAAGGGTTGAAGGGTCAAAAAGTTGTAAAAATGCATAAGTTGTAACGTGAATACCTGCCAGGAGGAATATTTTATTTGAACCAAATTTGGCATACATATTAGGAATACATTGACAAAAATGCTGGTAGAAGTTTCATCCCCTAAAAATGAACCCTAGTGGCCTGTTGGGTCTTTAAATTAATTGTTCAAAAATTGGCGGTGTTTTTATTCTTATATGTCAGCATAACTGACCATTTTCCGTTAGTAATTTTATATATATTTACATATTGAGTGACTAAAAATAATATACGACCCTAACTACACACCCCCCACCCCCCAAATATACAGTTTGAGTTATATGGATCGGATTTTCTTCATATTAGATTTCTACTATACATTTAAAACAAATTTACGAATAATCTAATTAAAAATAATATGCGACCCTTATTTTACAACTTCAACCCTTAACGTACCCTTTACAGTCAAAATGCTCGGATTTCTTTCAAATCTGGTAGTAGTAATTTTAACATATTTAACTTATCATTACTTAGTTAATTTAATTGAAATTAGGCTAGACCTACATTTTACAATTGTAACCCCTAATACCCCCCTCATAGTTAGCATTGTGAGATTTATTTAAATTTTAGTATATAAACGAGAGAAGTACTGTGGAATCTCATTTCCAGCGAATTTTATTTTGTATAAACAATTCCAGTGACAATAATCTGGCGAAAAATAGGATTACGTAAGTTGTTCCATCGTCTTATTATATTTTTGTGTGGCGCTCTTCTTATATGCCCATAAATATAAGATAAATATCGGAGACATAAACAATTTTTGTTGGCATTTTATCTGTTCCAATGTCTCATATTTATTGAAATGTTATTCGCGCCTGCAAAACAACAATATTTAGTATTATTCATTTTTCGTTTATTAAAATTGCGATTTATATCGAGCGCTCAGCCGTATTTTTCATAAAAGGCGCCTTTTTGAAATAATAATAATCCGAAAAATTCAAAAATAAATTTCCCGCGCTTTTACAGTTCGCAGAAATTCGCCTCATTTATTTTTCGGCGAAGCGATGATGATGATTTTCCTATGGGAAAGTCCGATGCACCTTTTATGATACCATTTTCTCGGAATTGCGTTTTTGATGCTTAGCGCCACCTTGCCATAAGTGATTTGTGTCACAAGGGTCGGCCAACCATTTCGGTGGTCCAAAACGGATATTTTCGAAAAAAAATTAAGCCATAAACTTATTTTATGATTTAATCATTTTTACTTAGTATTTGTTCGTCGGTAATAAAATTAAGGGTTGCAAATACATAGAGATAGGGCAAAAGGGGTAGTAAAATTCCATCCCCCAGGTCTGCTGCTGCGTTTTATTGCTTTATTTACAGTTGCATTCCGGCGTATTTTTTATTTTATTTGCGTCGGCGAATCCTAAATTACGCAAAAATGTATAGGAAGCAGTAAAAGGGATGAATTAATATTCTGCGCTCTCTTGCAATATTTAAAAGACGTCTTAAGGCGGCATCACAATTAATTTATTATTTTGTCTATTGTTAAATTTGCTAGAACAAAAACAATTTAGTCAGTGGTTGCACAACGTTAGATGAATATGTAGGTGTTAAGCAAACAAAATATTTTGATGTTTAAATTGTCATAATATTTTATTAGAGTGGCGCAATTTCGAACATTTTTTCAAAACTAATCTGTTTTTCTATTCTAAGTTGCGCTAGTTTCAAATTGTTTACATTTTAGCGTATTTTTGTGGTTCTTTTCCTTGATAATTAATCTACGGATCTAACGCAACGATTTTATTTTACGCAATGCGATAATTAAATTAAATAATAGTGGCGGAAAAACTTTCGCGCGCTTTTATTATTTTAATTAATTTTTGATCTTTAAAATTACATTTTTTAAATAGTTTCGACTATTTTATTTTTGTCCATTAAGCCCACTAATTTACTAAATTTTTTAACGGTAAAATTTGGCGTCCGCCTTGTCATCAGATGCAGAAAGATGCTTGGCCTGAAACGTTTTTAGGAAGTCGGATATCATTAAGTATATAAACACGCATAATTAAATAAACCATTTCCTGTCTGCGATACGCACACAAAAATGATATTAGTCCAACTTCACAAACACCCGAAAAAAAAAAACGAAAATACCAGTAATTAGCCGGGCAGCTTGATGATTGGGTTCGTTTTCCAAATGCAACACTAAATTATAGTTTATTATCTACTAGTTGAAACGAAGAAAAAAAAATATAATACAATGAATGCTACTGCATAGTTTAATTAAAGATGATGATGATGGTCGGTATACATGGGGCGTCTATTTGCTTATCTTCGTGAAATGGCCCCCCCCCCCCCCCCCGAAAATAACTGTATCAATGCCAACGTTCCTATTAGCGAGGTAAACCCACCCTGACATCGTGATATATTTCCTTCCAGGGAGATTTATTGAATTTTTTTATATTGTGCAAATGGCAGGCAGCTGAGTTATTGTCCCCCTTCACGACACGTTTTCAGACTTGTATTGTTCCATACTACACCGATTTTTTTTTCTTTCATTTCCACATAGACAGATTATTATAATTTATAACTACATTTATACAATGTATGAGGGATTGTAAATGGACGAAAAGCGGAAAAAGCGCCGAAAAGTAGACACAATATCTCATGACACTCGCTTATTTAATGGAGAAATAGCTATTTCTCATCGATATATTGAAATTAAGGGCGTTAAGGTCGGGTGTCATGAGATATTGCGTCTACTAAATTTTTATTAAGGGTGGATTTTATAGAAAATAAATATTGAAATAATTTCAGCAGCATTGCTGAGTGGTAAACAGAATAAATTGCGTAAGTGACAGTGCCAAGCTTTCCAAACTGCATTTTCTTCTCATTTCGCTCTTTGCTTTAAATTTGATCTAGCCCTCTCCCGTACTACATGATTTATGACAATTTTTCTATGTCCCCTTTATTAGATTCCTGACATAATTCCGTATTCATGCCACGTAACTGTAGTGTTACAAACCCCCCACAAGACAGGGGAGCATCCTATTAGATTCTCGTAACACTCATGTAAATGGGCATATTTTACCAGCTTTTTTAGAATCTGGAATGTATTTTATATGAATTTATTAGAAATAATTTTTTGGCGGGAGATTTACGAGGGGTTTTGGGTTTTTAAATTCGGCAATATTTTGATTCAAAAATTTTTCAAAATTATATTTAATCGAATAAGCTTCAGTAGAACCGCTTTTGGGGATTTCATAAATTCTAAGAGAGGATTTCCTTGCAAGATTTTGAAACTTAGAGGACGATTCAATTAATGTTTGCTCATAAACTACGAAATATTGTACGTCGCTTTGGAATTACGTTTATTTTCGCGGATTAGTATAATGATTCTTTTGCGGCTTTGCCGTGTAATAAATAACAGCTTTACGAATGCAAACATTAATTTGCATTTACATCATCTAATGTGTATGTCTGTCTGTACATGCGGAATGTTCTGCTCTCATTGCGGCGCGCTTTCATCTCTTCTTCTTGGGGAGCTTTTGAGCTTATATTCTCTAAATACTACGTGCATTTGTATTACGATAAATGCTACTTAACTTGCACTTAATAATAAATAAAACACGTGGTGAATTAATCGTCGGTTTTTCGAATCCACGAACGAATCATATCGTGATGCATTATATAAATTTAGTTGTTGACTCGCTCGATAATTGAAAAATAAGAAAATTAGGTGTCAATTTAAAATAATACAGTAATTATTATTTGTTCAGTAAACTAATTAATGTTTATAAAACCAATTAAATTTGCTCTCTGTGTTACATATCTAATAAACGAGAAGGAAATCCATACGGGGTGACCTTGTTTTTGTTTACGATTATTTTATAGAGTGACTGTAATAATTCTGTAATTTACAAACAAATTGCAAATAAATAATCAGTGGGATGAGATTTGTTTTTTCGTAGCCTGCACTCTTCGGAAAAATTATATTTTCTTGGAAAAAAAAATTCGAAATAGCGCAAAATAATTTTCAAAGTTCATTTTTTGAATTTTAAATAATTTTTTATATTTTTTCTCTAAAAATAGAAAGTAATTAGTAATAAAATTTATCCAACAAACTTTTCCTCCCTCATTTGCAAAACAAAAAACCGTGTTGTCATTTTAAATGCCTAATGGGGCTGCGTTTCGCCTTTAATTATAAATAGTCCTCCATGAATGCCTCATCAGTGCGCTTTTACATATTGTATCTAATAAATACTTATTATCAAATTTTTGAGGCTGCATCCCCAACGGGAAAGAACTCCAGCTTTGTTGCGCTAAGAAAATTTAATTACAACCACCCTTAATGCGAATTGTGTTGTTTAAAATGTGATCTTAATTTGAATCTTCTCAATGTCACAAAGTTAACTAGTAGTAATTCCATTATCAGACAGTAAATTAGTGCCATATCTTTAACACACAGTGAAGGTTTTGTGATCGTATCATTCCTGCGGAATTTTTCTCAAATTCCACCCTTGTCTTTAGAATATGGAAGACGCTTGGCTATTCGGATAAGATAGACGAAAAAAATGTGTGTTGAGCTTGAGACAAATCTCATTACAAGCCCACGAATGGGGCAAAAAGCGGAGCAAAAATAATGGGTTGCGGCTAAAGTAATTTGCGAAAAATCACTATAAGCCCGTGTAAGGAGTAGGCGCAATATCTCGTGGAATCTGAGCTTTAGAACCAAAATACTCTTTGATGTAAATTAAGAGCGTGTTAATTAATAATGCATTTATGACTTATTTGAAGAAATAAAAGGATTTGGGCGATACTACTACTTATTTTCTAGCAATTAGCAGCGTAGTGCTAGAGGCCAGCCGCTAAAGCACTAAGAACGAAAAGAGGAAGCGTGCTAGCTGCTTTGGATAACAAACATCTCATTAGCACTATGTTGAAATTTAATTATTATTCAGTTAAGGTTGCACTTGCAGCAGCAGCGTGCAAGTCGGTGCAAAGGGATTTCTCTCTCGTCCCGCCGCCGCCGCCGCTTTTGCGCCACGCTTGCCTTTGCTAATGTAAATGGCGAAGGCCAAGATGTACGCATATACAAAGCGAAGGAGGGCTAAATCGATCGATTCCAAAGAAGTGTTTCATCCACTTGCTTTCTTCCACTACATGTCACTCGATTTTGTATCGCCTTCGTTTTTATTAGCTCGACTTGTTTAGATAACGTGCTCGAAGGCACGTGTTAACTGCATCAATGTTTCTCGTTACGTTGCAAAATTTGTTACATTCAATGGGGAGGAGGAGCTATTTGTGTGGAAGATTTTATTACAATTATTATGCTCGTTTTATGTACCTGCAGAATGCAATGCGAGGAATATACAGGGCGTTCGAGTTAAAATTGGGGATAAAAGGGGCACTTCCGGGTTTGCCGGAAGTTGTGGGAGTTGATAAATATTTTTTGGTGGGGTGGAATTATTTAAATATGTTGTATTCGAATTTTTTCTACGTTTTTATCCGAATATTTGGAAGAAAATACGGTACGTCCGGTTTTACCGGAAGTGGTACGAATTAAAAATTATATTTTAAAAGGGTGGAATTATTTAAATATGTTGTATTCGAATTTTTTTTACGTTTTTATCCGAATATTTGGAAGAAATTAAGGTTTTTCCGGTTTTACCGGAAGTGGTAGGAATCGAAAATTATTTTGTGATGGGGTGGAATTATTTCAATATGTGGTATTCGAATTTTTTCTACGTTTTTATCCGAATATTTCGAGGAAAATAAGGTACTTCCGGTTTTACCGGAAGTGGTGGGAATCGAAAATTATATTTTAAACGGGTGGAATTATTTAAATATGTTGTATTCGAATTTTTTGTACGTTTTTATCCGAATATTTCGAGGAAAATAAGGTACTTCCGGTTTTACCGGAAGTGGTAGGAATCGAAAATTATATTTTAAACGGGTGGAATTATTTAAATATGTTGTATTCGAATTTTTTCTAATTTTTTTAGTCGAAAAAAGACTTCGAGCCGAATGTTTTTAGCACGCGTAGTGCATTTTTAGTGTGAACGCGCCTTAAGCATTTTATTGCCAACATTGATTAATTCGCTTTTAATTTCGAATGGAGCTTTATAAAAATTTCCGGTTAAACTTGATATTATGGATTTACAGTCCTATGGAACACATTAAACAAATTGCCGCTGAAATTAATATAATCAGATAAAGCGCGCCGTAGATATAATAATTTTTTGCGAGAGATATAATTGGAAATGTATAATGCGCTTTTCAATAACTGTTTTATAGTGGTTTAAATGTATTTTACGAGCATGTTTATTATAACAATTTGCAATAACAACTTATTGTTATTCGTTATTGCGGCCGCCCGCATTCTACTTATACAAGTTGCTTATTCTATTGTAAATTTTATGCTGTTTCTATAGGAGGACGATTTCCAGCAAAATTACACTGCACCAGTTTTCAATTTTATTTGAAACACCCCCTATTTATTTATTGCAACTTGATTTATTCGTTGCAGATTACTTTTAAGATGGACTTGCCAGTATTATTACTAATAACGTTGATATGCTCTTGGGCACCACTAGGCTCGAGTTACGATCGATGTCTCAAGAACTATCCAGGTAATTTTCGAAAATTATTTTCGTTAATTCAAAAATTAATTGTTTAATATTTTTCCAAGACGTGCATCCGAAAAAATATGCAGTCTTCGACCGAAAATCGATCAACATCACCATCCAAGTGTCCAGCCGCGTCACCCATCAACTCGCCACCCACGCCTTCTACATCTTCCTCACCGAAGTCATCGGATACGAAAAAGTATACATCACCCAAGAGGAAGACAACTTCCAAGTGGACGAAGTCATCGAAAAACTGAACGATTTCAACAACCCGTAACTAATTCACCCCCCACCAACCACTCCCATCTAAAAAAAATATTTCTTCCAGTATACCACAAGCGATGATCAACCTGGAAGTCTGGGTACCACCCGAATTCGACACGTTCAAAATCGAATGGATCCGCGAATGCGGGAGCGTAGCACCGCCGGGCCGATTCGGCTGGTTCATTCCGCTGGATCTCGACATACCAGTCATCAATTTCTACAAGAATCGGTGGTACGCCGATGTGAATGAGGTGCATTGGACGATTCTGCGCGAAAGCAATGCGGTCGGATATTTCGATATTTCGCCCAATGTGATGAAAGGCCTCGAACGGTTCACTCGCACCAACTTTGAATCGAAAGAGTAAGTTATTTAGAGCGATTTTGGGAAGAATTATGCGCGTGCGCATCCGGTTTAGACGTCTGCGCATCCAAATTCTACAGTTCTTCCCAAAACAAACCACGTTTTCACCTCTAAATAAACTGTTTTTACGTTTCAGATACATTTGCAACGACCCGATCTGCACGCAAAGCATGTACATCCCCGACAGATGTCGCGGCAACAACGTGAAATGCGCCGTGCTGCTCGCGCCGAGCTACAACGAAACCAGCTTCGTCATCACTCACATAAACGAGCTGAAACTGCTCGTCAAAGTGCTGTGGCTGGGCGACAACCTGAAACCGGCCATCAACTACCTGAAACAGACGTACAAAGGCAACAACCGCAGCAGCATATTGATCCTGAATTGGACACCGAGCGATGTGATCCTGCACGAAAAGGACTACATCAGCGTTGCCTTCAAACACTGCGAACTGTTGAACTCGCACAACAGCGTCGGCTGCAAATACGAAATGCATCGTCTGGTCAAGTTCGCGTGGAGCAAAATCGAATCGTTCGCCAAGCCGCTGTACGAGGCGTTGCGCAGCTTCAAGTTCGACGAGACCAGCTACAGTTTGCTGCTCGACTTGTACGAGAAGAATGGCGCGAGCAGTTTGCATGACGTGTCGTGCGAATGGATGAAGCAGCAACAGACGACGTGGACGCATTGGAAGAAGAACACGACCAGTTATATTTACATCGGTGGCATTTTTCCAATTTCGGAGAGTTCGTATGCGGGCCGGGGGATCGTGCATGGCGCGGTGATGGCAAAGAATGCGATCAATTTGAATGCGACGATTCTGCCCGATTATCGACTCAAACTGTTAGCGACGGATGGAAAATGCAGCGCGGATCACGTGATGAAGAATTTCATCGATTTTATCGTCGATAATGTGAAGGATAATTTGATTGGCGTGTTGGGTCCGGCGTGTTCCGATACGGTGGAGCCTCTAGCGGGCGTTTCAAGGCATTTTCGCATCATGGTGATTTCGTACAGTGCAGAGGGCGCTAGTTTCTCGAATCGCGAGAAGTATCCGTACTTTTTTCGCACGATTGGCGAGAATAAGGCCTACAAGCATGTGTATTTGGAGTTGTTCAAGGCGTTCCAGTGGAAGCGGATTGCCGCGTTGACGGAAGACGGGCAGAAGTACACCGAGTATATTTCGCTGATGCAGGACAAGTTGGAGAAGAATGGGATTAAGTTCATTTCGAATAAGAAGTTTCCGCGGGAGAGGGAGACGGAGGCGATGTCGAGGGTGAGTTTTGTTTTTGATTTTTTAAATTTTTTTTTGACTTTATGTGGTCAAAAAATCGCATTACCTCTATTCTAATCCGTTCCAGTATCTCGAGGATTTGAAAAACAAACACGCCCGCATCATAATCGCTGACGTGGTCGACGAGGTGGCCAGAAATGTGATGTGCGAGGCATACCGCCTGAAAATGACGGCCGTCCAGGGCTACGTCTGGTTCCTGCCGATGTGGCTCAACGCCACATGGTACAACACCGACTACTTCAACATCGGCCGCAATGAGACCGTTAATTGCACGACCGCTGAAATGATTAAAGTATGTCGTCGCAATAAACCCAACGATTTGCTTGATGAAATATTTGGTGTTATATTTACAGGCGATTACGGGATATTTCGCGATGACGCATGCATATTTCGCGCCAGACAATGATGTGATGCAGGAGAATATTACGGTGCGACAGTGGCGCCAGACTTATGAGAATACGACGAGTGTTACGTCGAATTATGCGGGGTTTGCGTACGATGCCATTTGGACGTATGCGCTGGCGCTGGATAAGTTGAGTCGGACCGATCCGGAAGCGTTGAGTAATATCCACTCGGAGGAGACTACTAAGTAAGTCAATTTTGAAAAATAGTTACTTTTTGTAATAATATTTTGTTTCTAGTAAACTGGTTCGCTTGGTCGAACAAACCGACTTCCACGGCGTGTCCGGCCGCATCAAGTTCCGCGGCGGCCCGTCCCGCTTCTCCGTCATCAACATCATGGAATGGTACGACAACAAAACGCACATCATCGGCCAGTTCTATCCGAACTTGACCGACCACACACCGGAAATCCTCGGCGGCAATCTCAAACTCAATCGCACCGCCATCAAATGGTTCACGGAGAACCGACAGATCCCCGGCGACGGCACTTTGCCGCCATCCGTGTGCGCGATCGAGAAATTCGCTCAACTCCTGAACGTCTCCTGCCAAACGTCCGTAATCGTACTCAACGTAATCATCGGCGGTATTCTGTTTTGCGTGGTGATCGGCTTCGGCGTGTATATGAAGCGGAACTTTGACCGGAAAGTGAAGGACGCGGAGAAGTTCTATATGAAGACGTGTGGGCCGCGCGCGAATTTGGACAAGTGGGAGATTCCGCGAGTGAACGTCGTGATTAACAGGAAGCTGGGTGAGGGCGCGTTCGGGACGGTTTATGGCGGGGAGGCGAACTTGGCCGATAAGGGCTGGGTGGCTATTGCGGTGAAGACGTTGAAGGTCGGAAGTACGACCGAGGAGAAGCTGGACTTCCTATCGGAGGCGGAAATGATGAAGCGATTCAATCACAAGAATATCGTGCAGCTGCTTGGCGTTTGCACGAAAGAGGAGCCAGTGTACACCGTGATGGAGTTCATGCTCTACGGCGACTTGAAGACCTTCCTGTTGGCACGTCGGCATTTGGTCAACAGCACGTCGGAGGAAAGCGAGGAAATTTCCAGTAAGAAGTTGACGAGTATGGCGCTAGATGTCGCTTGCGGCTTGAGTTATCTCGCGTTGGAGAAGTACGTGCATCGCGATATCGCGTCGCGCAATTGTCTGATCAATGCGCAGCGTGTGGTGAAGTTGGGCGATTTCGGGATGACGCGGCCGATCTGTATTGAGAACGATATTTACCAGTTTAGTCGCAAGGGCATGTTGCCAGTGCGGTGGATGGCGCCGGAGAGTTTGGCGCTCGGGGTGTTTACGCCGGCGTCCGATATTTGGAGTTATGGCGTGTTGTTGTATGAGATTATTACGTTTGGGAGTTTCCCGTTTCAAGGGAGTAGCAATGCGCAGGTGTTGGAGATTGTCAAGACTGGTAAAACTTTGGATATTCCTAAGGGTGTTAAGCCGCAACTGTGAGTATTACGTGTTGTTTTTGATGTTGGGATGAAAATAATTGATTATTGCGGATAAAAAATTAAAAATCTGTCAAAAAAAAATTGTTTTCTATTTTTATTTTTTCTCAAATGCAGCGAATGCCTCATAAAATCCTGCTGGTGCATCGAGAGCCGAGGGCGACCGCCCGCATCCGAAATCGTCGAGTTCCTCGCAAACAATCCAAGACTGATAACCCCCTGCCTGGACGTGCCCCTATCGTCCGTGCAACTCGAAGACACCGATCAGCTGGAACTGCTGCCGAATCAGATGCGCAAAAGTTCGGGTACCAGCGTGAAAATTTCCCCCACCAGTAATGGCACGTCGATCGAGAGCAAGCTTCCGACGAGTATACCGGCTCGTCCTAAATCGCCGGTGCCCGTCTACACGCCTAAGTACGACATGAATCTGGACACCGTCAACATCACGCTGGAGAATTGCTGTTGCAAGGAGCCGTTGCTGGGCCGGTCGAGTACCAGCTTGAAGAATCTGGGCAAGTATGTGAATGTGCAGCATAATCGGATGGATTCGGGGTGTCAGGACGAGGACGAGGAATATGTGGCGCATAGCCCGCCGAATGGGCTAACCAAGTTGTAAGTTTTTCTGATTTTTGATAGTCCGATAGGTCAAAAAAAATTATTGTTGCCAATTTTATAAAATTAAAATTAAACTAAAATTATTTTTAAAAAAACTTGGTCTACAAAACGCTGCCAATTAAAAATATTTTTCAAGAATTTTATTATATCTAGTCATTAATATCGGAATTGGTTGAGTAAGAAAAGTTGAATGGTCATCGAAACCAGTGTTTATTATTATTAATTTGGTTATTCGATTATACACGTAACTATTTTGTATTTGAATGGCATCACAGAGACATAGTATTATTATACACGTAAAATGCATCACACACATTTTTTTTTATTTTTTATTACCGCATCGACGACGACTTTTTTTTACATATAGAAATATTTTCGTTTGCTCAATTGCTCACATTGAATATTGAATAATTAATCTCTCTTTAAACCATGACTGTTATGTTCCTTGATAAACAATTAATTATTTTTCGTAATGAAAATGTGTAAATTAATTATTTAAACTAATTATCTAAATTAAGACTTGAATAGTATGTATAAAGTAAGAAAAAAATGTTTAGACTTAAGTAAGTAATTGTAATATGTAAATGTTTTGTACTGATGTAACTTATAACGTTTATTTTATACTATTGTATATTGTTATACCAAAATATTTCTAGATTTTATATATTATACTACTAAAACAATGTAATTCGATTAATTAAAATAGTTTGTGTGAATGGCGAGTGAACATTGAATGGGTTGCGTGTTTTTAATATTAAATATATGCATTTTGTACCTGACTTAGTTTTTAAGTGATATTTATACTATTTCGTCCAAATATTTTTTGAAACTAAATTTATTAAGTTATGAATGTAGTGAAACATAAAATACACTTTTAATAAAAAATTCTAGCATTTTTATTTAGCTACAAAAAAAATAAACAACAATTTTTTCTAATAAATTATATATTTTGGTTTAATCTAGCACAACAACAACAAAAAAAATATAACAATCATCTACTTTTATGCACATAAAATCCGCCATCCTTCAATTTCCGAAACAAACTAATATACTTCCCGGCGGAAGTGGTGCGCGGTACTATAAACTTCTCGCAGAACGCCGTCCGACTGCACGCCGCCTTACTCAAATTTCCGTAATTCAGCGACATCAGAAAAGTGAGTACAAAACTGTAGCAATTATGTTTATCTTCACTGTACGATTTAGACGACCAGCATTTCTGTTTGCAAACTTGCATCAAAGTTTTGTCCCAATGCTCCACCCACGGGGTACTCGCTTGGTCGAGGAGCAAGCATTGGTTCCAGTGGTTGTTGCGGTGCTTACGCAAGCCGTTTTTGTCGAATTCGACTATAGTACCCGTCGAGGTTGTTACACCGATATGCAAATCCATCGAGTTGTAATAGTCGCTGTAAATTAATTAGTTTAGTAATTATGCGGAAGTGGTCATTAATAAAGTGGTACTTTAGAAAATCGCCAGTTGTTGGTTTGATAACCACCGCACATGGATATTGAGATGCCCGAATGAACGGATAAGGAACTCTGAAACAGGAAATTAATTAGGCTTTAAATTGTTGGTAGTACCATGGTAGTACCGGAACGGAAATTATATAGAATTATTTTTATTTTCTTTATAATTGAGCTAATTGAATTGTTTTGGAACCTTTAAAATATTTTCTATGATGTTTAATACCTTTAAAATATTTTTGAAAATTTTTAGAATTATTTGGAATCTTTAAAATATTTTCTAAATTTTTTAGATACGTTATGGAACCTTTAAAATATATTTTTAATTTTCTAGATTCTTTATGGAACCTTTAAAATATTTTCTAAAATTATTTGAATCTTTTTGGAACCTTTAAAATATTTTCTAGAGTCTTTAGGCTGTTTTCGGAACCTTTAAAATATGTTTTTAATTTTTTAGATTATTTTTGGAACCTTTAAAATATTTTCTAAAATGTTTAGATTCTTTTTGGAACCTTTTAAAATATTTTCTATAATTTTTAGACTGTTTTTTGGAACCTTTAAAATATTTTGTGAAATGTTTAGACTCTATTTAGAACCTTTAAAATATTTCCTAGAATTTTTAAAGCATTTTAGGAACCTTTAAAATAGTTTTCAGAATTGTTAGATTTTTTTGGAACCTTTAAAATATTTTCTAATTATTTTTTATCTTACCTAAATGGCAGTAGCGAAAAATTAGCCTCCGACAAATCGTTCGCGCAAACCGGACAAACTTCCGGCAGCGTAAAGCAAAAAATTTTGGGTCCACAATGCTGGAAGCACACAATTCCTGGATCCATTATTTTTTTTTCAATTAAATATAGGAACAATTATGAATGCGCTGAACTGGAAAATAAAATTAATTAATATAATAGTGCAATATCGGTACGGTTAAAACGGTGCGTACCAGATAGTATGTACTAGGCTAGGAAGCATTAGAGCTAAAACTGGGTTAGAGGTTACTTTGGATCGTTATGTCCGCAATTGTTGGTTCGGTTGAGAAATAATTCAAATAAAAAAGTTGCTTTATTGTTTTGACACGAATTGAAAGTTTTTCGATTGTTCATTATTTACAATAACCGATCATAAAATTTTATTTCGCGACTAATTAGTCATTAGCGCTCGGAGGCTGCATGGGAAACATTTTATTTACTACTTTAATTATCATTTCAATTTAAAAATATAAGTAACAATTATTATTATTTATTATCAATAGCAATAATTATGTGTAGTAGTAAAAATATAAATAACAAAATAAAAGTTTCCAACATACCTTACTTAGTACTTAACTTAAGTCAAGTAAAACGACTTAGCTGAATAGAAATTAAGTCCACATCGCACCTTCCAGCCTCATCACCAATATTATTTCTAAGGAGTCTGTTTAGCACGACACATTTAAAAATAAATAAAATAAATAATGATGAATAGCGAGACCATGGGAAAACCTTGAGTTTTACCTGTCCGCTATGTTACCTGTGTGACTTTACAATAACGAATGTTGCTTAGCTGAGTTTATAGGTGTATAATAAGCAAGAGTGGAGGAATGGACTTTCAAAATGTACTGGGCGATGCAGTCGGAGCGGGTTTACCAGTCCTCGACATCTGAAGAATTTTTTAAAAATATTTTAGGCGCTCTTTTTGAAGTATTCTAATTTTTAAAAATTATTATGAAGCATTTTACATTCAAAATATTATTAAAAAAAATAGAAACTGGTTGTAATATAAAAATTCCGCGGTATATTCCCGCGATCGCTCCCCCTTTTTTCTCCGTCAACCATTTGCGGTCAACTAACTTTAGCCCTTATTATTTGTTATTTACCGGTAACCATGGTTACCTCAATGACAGCCGCTATACATTCAGTTTTACCTACTCTACTTCCTGCATGTGGGTTTTTTCAGGGGTTGTTGCTTGACGATTGATAATAATAAAAGTAGTGAAGTCATTCTGATTGCATGAAGCGTATCGCACTACATCGTATTACAACTAGTGACTCGTTTTTATTGGGGAAAAAAATGGAATTGCTAATTTTGATTACTAGTAATTTTGATAATTAAAGTAAAAAGTGAGTATTAATTTAATTTTGTATTGAGGGATAAGTTTAATTGTGGCATGGTAAACATCATGCACTTTGGAGGAAATTTAATCAATAGGTAGAGATAGTTAGGGATGTTACTATGCACGTGTAAAAATAATTTTTTTTTGGGAAATTTATTTTTGAAAATAAATTTAAAAATAATTTTGCTTTAAAATTAAATTATTCATAATAAAATCTTAATTTTTTTATTAAATTGTTTATAAAAAATTACAAAAATTGACTTAAATCAAATTACTTTAATTAAGTAATTAAAAAAAAAATTCTCAAATTAAAAAAATAATAAAAACAATAAATAGTACAGTTCAGTTTCGAACGTTAATTTTTAATTCTCATAGATTTTAATTGAATATGAATAGCAACAATGATTTTCATTAACAATAAGATGTTCTTTATTGTGTATCTGAAACCTAAATCTCAGCATAATTTATTACATAATGGAAGTACCGGTACCAACTTTTTTTTTATTATTTAAAAAAGTATTACGATTACGTTGGAAATTCATAAGCGAGACAGAATCCTCTATTATTATTATTATTTTGTGAATGAAAGGTGATATTACTATTTCGAATATTTATTTATCTATATTACGATCATCTTTTGTGGTTTTTTTAATATATTGTATAGAAAAGTTGGTAATTTAATTGAGGATGTCCGACCTAATTTATTTGCAGACGTTTTGCAATGTGAAGGTATAATAGTGCACTTTTGCTTATTTAATTATTATTATTAATAATAAAAAAAATTATTATTATTTTTTTTTTACAAGAATAGGCGCTGTTAAATATTATAATAATTTTTATTTAATTTTTTTAATAATATTATTGCCAAAAACAAAATTTTTTTATAATTTTTTTTACAAACTTTTTGTTAAAAATATTTTTAATATTAAAATTGCGAAACTAAAAATATTTTGCGTCAAAAATAATTTAAAAAAATATTTTTGACCCAAAAAAATTGAAAATAAATTTTTCGAAAATTTCTCATTTCCCCAAAATGCCCCCAAAACTCAAAATAATAACTTTTTCTTTCAGAACTCCCTCAATTCCCCCCCAGAACATGCATAATGAACCCCCACCACGCCAAAACTCCAACCATACCCCCACTACTACCCCTAATTCTCCTAATTTCCCTCCAAATCTCCCCCTCCAAACCCGGCTTCGCCTGCCTCAGCAACCCTTGCATCCACGGCATCTGCCTGGACGACCTAAACTCCACCTACTTCTGCTACTGCATTGACGGCTACACGGGCATCGAGTGCCAAACGAACTGGAACGAATGCTGGTCATCCCCCTGCCAAAACGGGGGCATCTGCATCGACGGCATCGCCGCCTTCAACTGCTCCTGTCCCCCCGGATTTTTGGGGGACCTCTGCGAGGAGGACTTCAACGAATGCGAAAGCAACCCTTGCTTAAATAATGGTACCTGTTTGGATGCCCCCAATGGGTACTCGTGTAACTGCTTGGTGGGGTACTCGGGGTACCATTGCGAGGTCGATGTGGCCGTTTGCAATATTACGGAGGAGGCGCGGTGTAGCAATGGGGGGGTTTGTCAGGAAGGTCCGGGGGAGAGTTTCAGCTGCCGGTGTCCCCAAGGGTGGGGGGGATTTTTGTGCGACTCCGAGTTGGATGAGTGCCGATCGGCTCCGTGTTTGAATGGAGCGGTTTGCATCGATTTTCATGCGGATTATTCGTGCGCTTGTCTTTTTGGTAAGAAGTGGTACCATGCGGTACCATTTGGTACTACTATTAATTTTTGGAAGGTTTTAGTGGAAAAAACTGCGAAGAATCTGTCCAAGTCTGCGATGAAAGCCCCTGCAAAAATGGCGCGCTTTGTTTGATGGAAGAAAATCGCGCAGCTTGCTACTGCGTACCCGATTTCCATGGCGACTTATGTCAGTACCAGTACGATGAGTGTCAATTAGGACCGCGTTGCCTTAACGGTGGTACCTGCATCGATGGGGTGGATAATTTTACTTGTTCTTGTCTACCCAAGTTGACGGGAGTCCAATGCGAATGTTTGATTTTGGAGGATGGTACCTTAGATTGTAATTATGTGGGTACTACGGTAGTACCGACCACTTTTGAGACCACTACAGTGCCAAATGTTACTATGACTGAGTTGCAATCAACTAGTTCGTATATTTATCGAAGTAGTACTGACGATTTTTGGAGTACTAGTGGAACTTATACGAGTGACAGTACTACCAGCCAATTTACACTGCCATTTACTACTATTGAGACTACGATTCCGCCAACTGACGTCACTACTAGCATTAGTACGACCGAAAGTAGTACTGAAACTACTAGTATTACTCAAATAACGTCGAGTAGTACCGAATTTATTAGCAGTACTACGCCAGAATGGTCGACTAGCACTGATATTCCTATAATATCTACACAAATACCAAGTAGTACGAGTGGTACTACCACTACGGAAGAAGTTACGAGTAGTACTACCGAAATTATCAGCACTACCGAATTTATAGACACTTCTACAACTATTTTTACCACAGAATTTTCGACTAGTACCACTTTGGTGCCATTAACCGAACTAGAAACCACGCCAATTAGTAGTAGTACCACTATAGAAGCAAGAGAATCGAATAGAACCATCGACATCGAAACCACAACGTTCATTATATCAACAATTTTTACAGAAGAACCACTTAGTACCACTTCCGAAAGTAGTACTACAACGGTACCACCAAACGATTGCTCCATGCAAGACGCCCAATGCCAAAACGGCGGTACCTGCATCCTAAAATCCGACCATACGCATGTCTGCGTTTGCCCCTTCGATACGGAAGGTACCTTTTGCGAGGTACGCCTGGGCGTGCGCAATGCCGCTTTCACCGGTACTTCCTACCTATCGCATAGATTGCTAAATTACTCGAAAATCGAGTTCGATTTCGAAGCCAAAACTTTAGCGGATGACGGATTGATATTTTTCGCGAATATTGATACGAGTTATATGGCGCTATATATCGAAAATGGGTTCCTGAAGTTTAAATTCTCGTGCGGGTACCAGACGATGTTATTGAGCGAGTTGAAAGTACCGGTTAATAATGGGTACGCTATGCTGATTAGCGCAATGTAATTATGGTACTACTTTTCTGAATTTTTTTTTGTTATTTAATAATTTTTTTTTAGCTTAGAGTTTAGTAAGGATTTCAAAAAATGCGATGCCTTGGTCAAGCTGAATAGTACCTTGACCATGATGGGCGACCAAACGGCTCGAGTTGATAAATTTAGTACGCCACTGGCTTGGTTGCATTTGGGCGGGATTCCGCATGAGCAACACTATTTACCGAAAGGGGGTTTTACTGGTTGCCTATCTAACTTAAAGGTACTTTATCAAAAATTTAGTAAAGGGGGTTTAATTGGGGTGAGTTTTAGATTTCGGGGAAGAAGATGCACATTTTTGCAGACGCTGAAGATGGGCATCAAATTACGGAATGTTCGTCTTTGGCGTGTTTGGCGAATCCGTGTCGCAATGGCGCTGCCTGTATTTCGAGTGGGGATGATTGGAAGTGCAAGTGCAAAAATGGGTACCACTTTTATAAATTTTCAAAATAGTACCAAAAAAGTACCGAATTATTTTTTTTTTATTTTAGCTTTTTAGGAAATATGTGCGAGCGCTCCGTCTGCGAAAACAACCCCTGCCTCTTCGGTGGTACCTGCATCCCATTTTCGGGCAGCGGCTACCTATGTCTGTGCCCCTACGGGAAACATGGACACTTTTGCGAAAATGGTACCTTACCAAAAACCCCTCAAAAAATAAAGTAGTAGTACCACCAAAATATTTTTTTGCAGACATGAAAATATCAGAACCGTACTTCTCCTCCACCGTCCGGGGCCTATCCTCCTTCGTCGCCTACCCCATCCCGGACGGCATCTCGCGCAACATGGAGATCCGCTTCCGCTTCACGCCAACCAGCATGGAGCAAATCGCCCTCCTCCTCTTCATCGGCCAAAATGGGTACCACGATTTCTACTCCGACCACTTGGCGGTGAGTTTCGTGAAAGGCTTCATAATGCTGACGTGGAACCTTGGATCGGGTCCTAGACGCATCTTCACCACGCAACCAATCAAAAAAGGCGCTCGGGATTATTTGGTACGACTTGGGCATTTTGGGCGGCGCGCGTGGTTGTACGTCGAAAACTTGGGGAATGTTACGGGGAGGACGCCCGGGAATTTGGCGCATTTGGATGTGGTACCGATGTTGTACCTGGGGGGACATTTTTCGCAGAACTTTTCGGTACTACCGCACGATCTGCCGTTGCATACCGGATTTAGTGGGTGCATTTTCGATGTGGAGATTAAAAGCGGGAGTATTGCGATTCCGCTGCAGGGGGGGAGGCAGACGATTGGGAGGGCCGTGGGGCAATGCGGTACTACCGAGTGCTACGAGCAAAGTTGCCAAAATAGTGGGGCTTGCTTGCATCATGGTAGTACCTTTATGTGTCTATGTCAGGATTCTTGGTACGGCCCGCTTTGCGCGTCCCGGAGCAACATTTGCGATAACTTTTCGACCAAGTGTGCGCAAGGTAGTACCTGCGTACCGTTGCTGTCCACGTACGAGTGCGATTGCGCTTTTGGGAAGGTTGGGAACTTTTGCGAAAAAGGTTTGTATCTTAAAATATTTCGACAAAATTTCTAAAACATTTTTTTTTCTTGGTACTACCATAGGAGAAAAAATAACGGACGTTAGTTTCACAGGAAGGCGCTCTTATATTACTTTGGCATCCCAAGAAATCGACAATACGAGGTTCAACATCGAGATGGAAGCGCGAATTTTGAACGATCACGGAGTACTTTTATATATCGGCAAAAGTAGTACCAGTTTCATCTGCCTATCGCTCGAAAACGGGATGCTGGAGCTAAGGGTGCAAAACGAGCAAAGCAAAACCGGCGGCAAAATGGGTCTAACCGTGCGTAGTACCAAAATTTTGGTCAAAGGTGTCTGGCATAAAATTCAGCTCGGGGTTTTTGGGCGCAAAGTCTTCATATCCGTCGATAATGTTATCAGTACCGGACTTTTGAGTTCGGGAAACTTTGTGGCGATTTCGCGGGAGCGCATATTTTTAGGTAAAAAATTATCTTACGGTAGTACTTAATTTAAATATTTTTTTTCCAAAAGGGGGTCTTCCAGATTTGTCCCGCCTCCCCGCCGGAGCGACCCCCAGCCTCCCGGTACCATTCACCGGATGCCTTCGCCAATTTTCCGTCGACGCTAAACATCTCCCGCTAACCGGCGGAAATGTCCTGGAAGGGAGGAATATTGTGGATTGTGATGGTACTCCTTGCGGATCGGACGCGTGCCTCAATGGTGGTACCTGCTGGTTGGACGCCTTCATGAACCCGCATTGCAATTGCGTTCAGCCGTTCTTTGGGGAGCAATGCGAACAAGTTCCGGGTTGTGATGGTGGTACCACGTGCCATAACTCCGGTACTTGCGTGGATAGGGCGTGTTTTTGCAAAGTGGGGTACAAAGGGGCGTTTTGCGAGACGGAAATCCTTGTCAAAACTCCACAATTTACCGGATTGAGTTATCTGGTGTTCAATAACCTCAAAAATGGTACCACCAATAAAAAGCGCGACCTTCAAAAAATAGTACTACTTTCAAATATTTATATAAATTTCACTACGGCGAAACCGAACGGTTTATTGGTCCGGAGCGGGGATAGCCAAAATTTCCTAGCGATCGGAATCGACCGAAAATTCGTCAAATTAATTTTGAAAACTCCCGGAAAATTAGTGGAAGTACCGAGTTACATCCAAGTCGCTGACGGTTTATGGCATACGATCGAGATGAAATTTTCGGGCGGGAAATTCGAGTTGCGACTTGATGGCAAGTATTTGGAAAATAAGTTGATTGGTGGGATTTCGACTAATGGCGTTTTTTATATTGGGGGAATCCCCGCTAGTAATGGTAGTAGTTTGTTGAAGGCGACGCAGGGGTGGTTCGGGGAGGCTTTCGAGGGGTGCATTGAGGGATTTGGGGCGAATGATGTGGAGGTTGTTCGGGATTTTAGTGGGGTGGAGGGGGGGAATGTTAATGTTTGCCATATGGGATAAAATATTTAACAAGGTATGCAACCAACAATACATATGTATTGTTAGTTACCTATTTTCGTTTATCATTAAATGCATTTGTGTGGTAAGTTGCATAACTTTAATATTAATTATTGAGTGTTTGGATGGTTGCCTACATTTGGTCCCAATTATTTTGTCTCTTATTTTGCTTTTTTGAACAAAATAAAGCAAAATAAATTATTTTGCTTAAATTTATTTATCTAGTCAAGTGTTGCAACAATTTTTGTAGAGTCACATGGTTGGAAAATGTGTAATGTGCAATATAGTACAAATTAGTAGTGTTAATAAATTAATTAAAAAATTATTTCCAATTTTTTTTTGGGGCGCGAATAAAAAACAATGTACTAGTACATAAAATATAATTGATTTATTTATAATATGCCTTATATAATATATTAATATATCTCTTGTGTTTGTTTTATAAAGTGCTTGAGCACATATACGCACACATCCCATAGAATAATAGCCAATTGTAAAATAATATTGATTAGACTGTAATAATAATAATAATAATAATATAATTCTTAATAATAACATTAGATTTATTTATTTATATATTTATATAATTTCTTCCAACCTATATGCGATAGTACATAGTAGTTAAATTTAATATTTATATTTTTTATATATATAGGTACATGATTTTCTTTAATAATAATATTAATAATAATAATAATAATAATAGAATTGTTCCAGCCACATATAGGTATAATTATATAAAAATTGATTTAATTATTTTATATATAATAGTAATTAATAATTTAATAATACCGCCCAACCATATTATATAAGTAAATATATTTATTTATATAAATGTACAACTCATCTGAATTATTTAGATTTTTTTCACCGTTTTTTTTTTTTAATTAATTATTTTTTGACTGGAATAACAATACACATTATATATAATTACAATTATCTTCTAATATAATATTTATCTTCTTCGTTCAGCAGGAGAAACAAAAAAAATTATAGTAATTAATATAATAGAAAAAAAGTACAAAAAAAAAAAAAATCTCTAGATCAGTAGTAATTATTTTTAACATCACATTGTATAATTAATATAATATTTGAATAGCACCACGCCGAGTACGGAAACACGTATAAAAATACCAAAACATTGCGCTTTGGTCCTCTATATATATATATATATTTATTTATTTCATTCTAATTTAAATATTAAAAGCCCTGTTATTATAATACTTATCAATAATAATCAATCTTAAGATTCAATAGAATAAACACAATAAAAAGACGAACCTTCGTATAAAAATTAAAAACATTGGCTTTTCCCTCCTCTCAATTTTTCTCGCGCCTCATAAAAAGTCTTCATCATCTTATAAATCCCATATAAAAAAATCTGAGCAACATTGATCATTCAATGCTCGAGCAACAGCTTGATGATCAGCGACAGCACAATGCCGACGACGATAATCAGCAGAGAGAGCATCGCCTGTACAGAGAGCTTTGGCGGTTTCATCGTTCGCACGGTGTGGTACCAGCTGCCTCGGTTTTGGATATGGTGACTTTTGGGCGCTATCGATTTGGCCGACGAGGTGGCCGACTGTTCGGCCGCTAGCGTTGTGAAATTGACGACCGGCGAGAAGGGGCCGGTCAGTTCGGACGACTCGCACAAGCGCACCGGACATACCCGAGCGCTGTATTCGACCCCGGGGTCCAGGTGGTCGACGGAGAATTTTGTGTCGCTTCCTTTGTACACCTAAACACAGAAAAAAAATTAAATTAAATAAAATTATCAAAAAAATTGCAATAAAATACGAACCTGAGCAAAGTTCTGCTCCTTAAGCCGCGAAATCTGGAGCAAATACACAATCGGATCACTAAACGTGTTCTTCGCCGGCATCCAGTCGACCACACATCCCCGCTGCTCCACCTCCACCACTTTCGGCATTTTCAAAACCCCTGGCGGCGAAATGCTGGTACTAAACTCGTACTCCTTCGAGTGTTCCCCCACGCCCGCATCATTCGATGCATTTATCCTGAATCGATAGGCGGTCATCTCATGCAGCTTGTTCACCTTGCAGCTGAACGCCGTGCCTTTGTAAACGCATTGAAACTCGTGCGATCGCACATTCTCCATCTCCACGCAATATTGCGTATAGTCCGTATTTTTCCCATCGCCCCATTTCAGTTTCAGATAATTGTGGCCGATGCCGATGCATTCGAGCCGTGGCGCCACTGGCGGCAATTTCAAAGTGCCGGTGCGCAGCGTGGAGGAGAACGAGCCGGCTGCCACCGCATTGACGGCTTGAATTTTGATTTTGTATTGAGATTCCGGCTGCAACGCTTCTATTGTGTATTCAGTCATTGGAGATTCGGTCGAAATTAATTTATCTCGATCCCCTGCAACATTGATGGAATATTGACGTCAGAACAAAACGAAAATATATCTAGTAGTATAGGCGATGCAATTTCGAAATGTTTGTGTGGATATTTGAATAGCAAATACGGAGGGGTTGGGGAGTAGAGTGCTGCGGCGGAATATGTTCGAAATTTAATTGAGAAGTTTAAATGGAATTTTACTTTTCAATTGCATTTTGTCTTGGTGGGCGCGCGTTCAATTAATCAGTATGGATTATTGGATTCGGGGAACTTTGTTCTGTTGTTTGGAACTTATTTTCGTATTTTATTGACGTGCTGACGGGAATTAATAGAAATGTTATTTTTGGCGCCAATTTTTTTGGAAAAACAAAGTCAAAAAACCCTAAAAATATCATAAAATATTTAAATAAAAAATATTTAATATCAATATTGTATATTTAAAATAAAATATTGCATAAATTCTCCGTTAGCCAAATTTTATTTTTAAAAACTTTTTCTACTACCCAATAGATGGCAGCACCTGTATGCGGCTTTAGTAATAATTTAAACCGAATGGCGAACATTACTACAGAATAATAATTCTATAATAAATTATATTTGGATATTATGTAATATAATAATTTTTCTATATAAAAGTAGACGCAAAACTCCACTATAAATACTACTAAAATTTATGAGCGCCATCTATTGTCCAGTAGCCGCACTTTCAAACACGAATATTTCGCTACAACTGGGAAAACTTAAGCATTTTAATTCAAGTATCTGCTCATAGATGGCTACAAAGTTACAGTTAATTTTAAAACCTTAATTACTAATTAACGGCTTCCTCAATTAAATCGAAATTTACTTATCTTCTCCAAAACAAAAAAAATCATCAAAATCTTCAAAAAACGAAATAAAAATGTTAATAGTATTCGTGAAAATGACATCAAAAGCCTCAACTCTTCGCTAAACGCCCCAAAAAAATTCCCCCCACACACATTTTCATATATAAAAAATCGCTTATCCCACTAGTACAATAAAAACTCACCGATTTCAATATTGTAATGCGTAATACTGGACCCATTATCCGCCGGATGACTCCACTGCAACGTAATCGACGTCGGCCTTGACACACTGCGCAACGACGTGACCGTCGCCGGCGGCGCAGCCGGCGTTAACGTCTCCGCCGTCGCGGAAAACCCACTACATCCGGCACTATTGCACGCTTGCACCCGAAAATAATACCTGGTGAACGGCAACAGATTCTTCGCCTCGTAACTCGCCTGCACGCCATGATAAATCTGACTGAAATGCTCGTCGGTCGCCACACTCATCTCCAACCGATAGTCGCTGATCGGCGACCCGTTACTCTGCGGCTCCGCCCACTCGACCGCAATATGAAACGGCGACTTCGTATGCAGCGCCACCGAGTCAGGACTAAACGGGGGCGCTGCCCCACTCACCACCTCCAACGCGTCCGACCAATTGCCCGGCCCGATCCGATTCACCGCACGCACATTGATCGCATAACTACAACCCGGCTTGATCAGCTCATCGCTCGATATCAGGCATTCAGTCTCCTTACATTTGACTATCGTCCGATTAATCGCATCGCTTAATTGAACTTCGTATTCGAGCACGGGCGCACCGCCATTGTAGTCCGGCTCCGACCATCGCACGCCGATCGTATTGAACTTGGGCTTGCCGTGCAGACGCGGCTGCGCACACTGCCCCGGACTGATCGCATCCGTCGTCACCGTGCACGGATCCGAATAGTTACTAGAACCGCCGTCGCTCACGCAACTCACACGCAATTGATACGTGGTGCCCGGCGTCAATTTATCACAGACAGCTTCCGTTTCGTTACCAGAATAGACCATTTCGTAACCGCTACCGGAATTCACTTCCAACACGTACCGTGTGATGGCAGCACCGCCACAATCGGCCGGTGCCTCCCACTTCAACTTGAACGAGTGCGCATGGATGCGACCTTTGACCAGCGGCTTCGAGGGTCGCGCTGGCCGATCGGGCAACGTGCGATAGGTGATCTCGTCCGACCAGTGCGACATGCCGCTCTCGTTCTGCGCGCGCAGACGGAACGTATAGTCGGAGAAATGCGTCAGATTTTGACAGACGTAGTAGTTTTGATTGCCGTTGTAGACGTTCATGTGGCCGTACTTGGTGCGCAGATCGTTCATTTGCAGGATGAAGATGTCGTCGCGCGGACGACGTTCCCATTGCAGATGCAGCGAATGTACGTCGCTCTCGACGAGGATAGGGGGCGCTGGCTGCAGTGGCGGGTTGTCCAACGTGGAGCACATCACCGTTTCGGAGTACGCGCTGGTGCCCACCGAGTTAACGGCCGCCAAGCGGAAGCGATAATTCGTGCCGGGTTGCAATTTTTGCAAAATATGTTGCTTGCCGCGCAAGTTCTTGTATTGCTCCTGCCATTCCCCGCCCTGGCCGTCAGCGTACTCGAGCACATAGTGCAAGATGTCGCTGCCGTTGTTGTTGACGGCGTTCCAGCGCAGTTGCAGCGAGTTGCGCGTGCGATTGATCACTTTCGGCGCTTGCGGCTGGTCGGGTTCGCACGGCGGTGTGGTGAATTTGATCG
This sequence comes from Cryptophagus acutangulus, assembly GCA_963556235.1. Classification (NCBI taxonomy): domain Eukaryota; kingdom Metazoa; phylum Arthropoda; class Insecta; order Coleoptera; family Cryptophagidae; genus Cryptophagus; species Cryptophagus acutangulus. The sequence continues at coordinate 4,896,884 of OY744569.1, forward strand.
GATCCGTGGCGGAGCCTTGCAAGTTGTCGAAATGCACTTGGAGACAGACGGAGTACTCTTGGCCCGGCTTCAGGTCTTGGATGCGACACGACAGCGAGGTACCGTTGTATATTGACTTGAATTTCATCTCTTTACTTTTATCACTCAGCAGTACTTCGTAGCGCAGATCGGATTCGGAAATGTTGACTTCATGACTATCGTTGCTTCCGCTCTCTGATAAGCGACTGGGCGATGCCCACTGCAATAAGGCACTACGGGAACTCAATTCGGACACCTGCAAATCGCATTTGAAAAATTTACAAAATTGTTTGACATTTTTTTTTTGTCTACTACGCGATAGATGGCGCCACCAGTACGCGTCGTTAGTTATGATTTAAACCGAGTGGCGACGTTACTATAGAATAGTAATTCTATAATAAATTATATTTGGATATTATGTAATATTATAATTTTCTATAGAAAAGTAGATGAAGCAAAATTCTACTAAAATTTATGAGCGCCACCTATTGTCCGGTAGCCGCACTTTCAAAGTCGAATTTATCGCTACAACTGGGAAAAACTACGCTTGTTAATTTAAGTCTCTGTTCATAGATGGCAAAAAAGTTATAGTTAATTTTTAAACCTTAATTACTAATTAACGGCGCGCTCTATTAAATCGAAATTTACTTATCTTCTCCAAAACATAAATATTCATCAAAATCTCTAAAAAACGAAACAAAAATGTTAATAGTTTTCGCGATAATGACTTCAAAAGCCTCAACTCGTATTCTTTCTTTAAAAAAATATATAATAATTTTTTTTTTACCTTAGGAGCCTGGACGGACGACAAAATATCAGCCACCAATTGGATATCGTCTTCATCGGGCACACTGCTCTCCTCGCCATCCTCACTCGTGCCCACACTATTCATCCCCTTATCTTTGACACCTGTCGCTCGCTTCAAACCGTTGCGCGGCGTCAGATTCTCCGCCACCGCCGGCCCACCGCCAACGCCGCCGGCACCTGCACCACTGCCGCCGCCCACTTTCTGCTGCTTATCGTACAGTTTCTTTTTGAGTTTGATGTGTTGCTTTTGTGTTCGTTCGTCTTTGTAGTAGGTGGTGGCATTCGGGGGCGGCGAATGGCCCAAATGCGTAGGACTAGGTACCGGATGGCCCGGCTGCATATTGGAATGAAAATGTTGCGGTGGAAAACCAGTCGGTAGACTGTGGTAGAACGGTGGCTGCGGTTGGTTTGTGCCGTTCGCTGGACCTGTATTCTGTAACGGATACGATTTTATAATATTGTTATTAATTATGAAACAACCGATTGTTTTTTTATTGGGATTATATTACGAATTCGAAAAATTGCGGTCGCGAATTATGAGACTTATTTATTATTCACCTTTCTATTTTCATAAACAACTATCACAATTGTTTTGTCACATATGGTGCGGTTCGGTTTGGTTTACTCTCAATATTTGAATGATGTGGCACACATTACATGCGCGCCGCGGCCGATAAGCCACTTTTAAATACGTAGCGTGCGATAAGCTTAATAGTGTACGAAAATTTCGTTCCACGAAATTTGCGCTTATCGGCAAATATCGTCGTAAAGTGACTTAAGTTGAATTTAATTGCCTAAAAAAATATTGTTCAAAATGCCGCAAATCTCCCAATAAGCAAATATTTAGCAAATACAGTAAATATTTGTTGAAAGTCTAGCAGCCAGGTCTAATAATCGCGCCATACATGAACTTAATTCTTATCAGCAAATTTCTCTCTCGCTACTTAAAAATTGTGAGCGGATGCTCTTATTGATGGTACCTTTTCCGGTGCGCGCAGATAAGTACTACCTGCACAAAGATACTACATTTTTTTGTCTCCGAATTACAAGCGGAAGGAAATGTCAATGTCAATTTTTGTATTTATTTTGACTTTATTACTATTCAAATTTAAATCTTGCGCGCATTCACTACTCAATGTAAGTGTGATACTAAGCAGGGGAAAAAACGTATCCGGTTCTTTATGGTTGAATGGGGAGATTTCGAATAGTGTAATATTTTTTTGTAGGTGAATTATTAATGATTATTGCTAGATCAAGAAAAACTCGCCAAAAAATTCTGTACCGATGAAAAATTATGTTTATGCAAAATTTTCTTGCAAATTACTCCTCGACCTCAATTCAATAAATTTAGAAAATGCTGTTTTGGTTGAAACATAGTTAAAAATAGCGAAACTGGAAGTTTGAACTGGTTTAGAATTACCATGAAAGCTATACACCAGGATGTTTAATTTTTGCAATCAATTACTACTACGAAAAATCACAATATTAAGTTTCCGCCAAACGTTTTTCTGAATGGCTAACAGTAGTAGTGCTTTCAAAATTAGCAAGTGAACAATTTAGCATTACTACTATAAAGAAAGCAATTATTTCTTGAGAAAAATATAAAAGCAATTGGTATAAATGCAAAGTGGCACGTTCAACGTCCTTAATCCGCAACATTATTGGCCAATATGTGCATAATACTTAACAAATAATGGCAAGCCATACGTGCAACGCCGCACGGATTATAGCGGTGTTCTCGGTAAGTTGCTTCACATTCTGTAGCAGACTAATTTTTATAACGCGTTTAAAAGGCATAATTACTGGAATTTTTTCACTAAAATTTACCAGAGGGTTAATTACGTCATTCTTTAATGGATTCTAAAATGTTTAGTTAAAAAATCGAGAAAATATATATAATTGTTTCACATTCTGTGTCATATTTTTGTTTAATATTTTAAATTCCGTCTGAAAGTCCAATAAAGTCGAACATACATACATTCAATTACAACTCGTACAACAAACAGTTATAGCGGTTTGGCTTCTTCAATTAAAATACATTGCTGCGGTCCATTCAATGAGTCAAAAGTTAGTTACTGTTCAGGGGCGGGTCGTCACATTTTATGATTGCTGGCTGGTGAATCAGCCGTCGAGAGTCAACTACTAAGTAAAGAAGTGACTTATATTTTGATATGAGTTTGTGTTTTGTATCGTCGTCGTCGAAGGAAACCATCAATGTATAAGCGATTCCACTTATGCTGCCAGTAGACCCTATTATCATATAGATGAAAGTCACAAGGCATTCGGAATGCGTTTTGTTATGTTGCCAAGGAGTGGAAGTTGTAGCTCAACTATTTGCGAATTATTTTCACTCAGCTCTTTTATGCACTTTTTTTCCCGTCTTCTTCTCTCGTTGCACTTTACATTTTATCTACTTTTCAAACTAAATATTTTCCCCTCTATGCAAATATGTGCATTGTTAATATAATATTACGTACTGGTTCAACGACTTTCCAAACGAATCAATTTTTTTAAAATTAGAAAAAAAAATATTTTCAAAAATTATTTAAAATTTAATAACTTCGGTCGGCACCTTTTAATAACTTTTATGCCAATTAATATTTTTTAAAAGTTCAAAAAGCATCGTGTTGCATACATCAGGGGCATTCCAACAGTATGTCTACTTGTATATTTTATTACGTTTTTAATTATTTATTTTAAAAATTCGTAAAATTTGAAATAATAACTTCGGCACTTTTTAATAACTTTTATGCAAATTAATATTTTTCAAAAATTCAAAAGGCATCGTGTTGCATACATCAAGGGCTTTCCAACAGTATGTCTACTTGTATGTTTTATTACGTTTTTAATTATTTATTTTAAAAATTCATCAAATTTGAAATAATAACTTCGGTACTTTTTAATAACTTTTACGCAAATTAATCTTTTTTAAAAATTCGAAAAGCATCGTATTGCATACATCAAGGGCTTTCCAACAGTATGTCTACTTGTATATTTTATTACGTTTTTAATTATTTGTTTTAGAAATTCGTAAAATTTGAAATAATAACTTCGGCACTTTTTAATAACTTTTATGCAAATTAATATTTTTCAAAAATTCGAAAAGCATCGTATTGCATACATCAAGGGCTTTCCAACAGTATATCTACTTATATATTTTATTACGTTTTTAATTATTAATTTTAAAAATTTGAACTAATTTTTTTTCCTAGTAATAAATATTTGTTTTCAAGGCTCAACACCATAATTTCTAAGAGCAACAACTATAAAGCTCAGACTTGAATCAATAAATGGCTATTACTCAGGGTTGTTCGTGCTACAAAGTAATACGAAGACTCGTAAAACAATAAAAAAATCATGCAGTCAATACTTAAAATATGCCGATCGCAGATTAGATTAGGAAAAATGCAGATCTTTTTTCTATGAGGAAATATTTAATAAATAGTTAGTTAAGGTGCTTTGGATTAATAAATTCAAGACCCAGAGATAAGAGGAAAATCCATAAAGGCGTAAAGGTCAGGTTATTTTGAGTTTCGCGAAGAGGGAAATTATTGCGGTAAAATTTATGTTAAAAAAAAATTTTAAATTATTTTTTTCGATAAAACTTATCGAGCGCAGTATGAAATAATTTCCCCCCCGGACACAAATTACAAAGACACGCTTTAAAAATCAAATTAATTTGATATTTTACGTTCGAGAAAATTTTCGAGGAATTTTTAGAAAGTTTATTCTCAGATTGTTCGCCGCTTCATAAAAGCCCATTATAACAGTACTCATAAAATCCATGTAATATCGAATATTTCAATAAAATATTGAACTTTCTAATTAAATTACTAATAATTGAATCATCTATCAATCAATTAAAAAGATTTCTTAAAAATCTTAACTGCAAAAAAAATGTATTTCTTCGTGATTGTTAATAACAATATAAATATCTGTTGTCATAATTAAACTACAAATTACATCCGCAGAGAAATTGTTGAAAAAATAATTGACGCGATCGCACAAGGCAGCCGCAGCTATTATTTACAGAGAATGATTTTTTTCTCTCTTTATATTTCTAAACAATGGTGTGTATAAATAAAAATGTGGCTATTTCTGAGGTGCGATTCCTCAACCGTGGCCAAAACAGCAACAGTTCACTTATCTTGACCCATATTTCGTACGATATTTTGGCTAGACGGGTGGTGGCTCTTTAAATACGCACGTGGAATTAAAGACAAGTACTACAAGAAATGCAGTATAATCTAGATTCGTTATTCCATCTAGATTCCAGATTGTAATCAAGCCGAGGCGAATAATAATAATAAAACGAAGGCAAAGTCGTCGTCGACGACTGGCTCTTGTTTCGTGTGTTGTTCGAATTTCAAGCAGCCCAGTAAAAAGTCTGACCACCAGCGGCCAATGTCTTCATCCGAAGCCTTCCATCGTTCGGTTGGCTTTGGATATAAAATCGTAGTAGTTAGTGCTGGTAAGTTTCTATATGGTCAATCACCTCACAACGCGCTTCTAGTAGTCCGATCCCAACTCTCACATCATCGACTTGGGAACAACGTGACGAGGATGGAAAAAACAATGGGTACTAACTAAACTAAATAAGGGAAAGTTTTACATCAATTCAATTGAATTAATTAACAATGGATTGTTTCGAAATTACGTTTCTAACACTTGGCTTTATGGACGTTTTTTTACTGGGAATTTTTTTCAAAACTGACTAAAAAACTCTAAAAATATCAAACTAGTTAATGAAATGCATAAATCTTCGCAATTGTCTCGATATATTTCCGAAAAAAAGCATTTTGCTCGACTGCATTCATTAGAACAACCGCAAACCCGACAAAGAGATTTGCAATAAATTTCCGACCCACATCGAAGATTTTTGTGGCAGTCGGTATTTTCGTGGAAGGGAAATCGTAACGGCACTAAGCTCCAGTCAGAAAAGTCAACCAACGTGCTTGCAACAATTTCCTATTATTACCTGAAGGCTTATGTTTTTCAGCCGAGTCGCCGCCGCCCTGCATTCCTCGCATTTTTATTTTATGAATGGGACACTAATCGCTCGCCTTCTCGGAATAGTAAATAAATAGTTTAATGGCACAAAGCGATATCATAATGGTTATCAATAATTCTTAGCAGTTATCGTGAGTCAGTTTTTGAGCACAAGGTTTCCCGTTAATTACGAATGCAGCCCGAGTTTAATTAGAACCGTACTACTTGAATATTGAAATAAATAGTGCAGGGCGCCGAAATTTCGCCAAACTCGAATCAATTATCGCCGGCGAAAATTAACTATGGCTCTTCATCAATTTGCCCCAAAACTTAATTATCATGTTAATTGGTCGTCGAGATCAATCCAAATTCAATTAGCGCTCTCCGAAATATTCTGCATCTTATTGAACTGCACAGAAGTAAAATATTTTTAAGTGGTTTTAGTTCGATTCGCTGCCCTTTGACGACTTAAATAAGATCAAAGTTCTTTGCATAAAAAATATTTTTGCAATAATTATTTTTTAGAATTTTTTTAGAGCGCTCAATGATTTTTTTGGGGCACGACTTTTGGTCAAAACTACGAAATTATAGGGATTCTTCAAAATTACGAGTTTTTTTCTCAAAATAAACGTTTTAAATTTTTTTAAAAAAAATTTCAAAAATTTCCAAAAAAAAATTTGAAGCGATTTTCAGTTAAAATTACAAGATTTTATGAATTTATCTAATAAGAAAATAGCTTTCCTTTTCAAAAATAATTTTTTTGGATGTTTTTAAAAAAATTCAAAATTCAAATTTATTTTTTTTTTGGATTTTCTTCCAAAATTTTTGAAACAAAATTATTGATAAATTTTATTTACTAAATAATAGGTAGAAAAAAACAAAAATAAATGTTTTAAGATCTCAAAAAATTATTAAAAAAAATTCAAAAAAATTCCAAAAAAAATTTAAAAATTATCAAAAAATTAAAAAAAAAAATAATTTGACGCAATTTTTAGTTAAATTTAAAATTTTTTATGAATTCCTCTAATATAAAAATATTTTTTCATCAACCAAAAAATTGACATAAGTCAAAATAGTCGACTTAAGTCAAGTACCTTAAAGTTGCAATTTTACGAAATGGTACTTAAATCTGCTCTTTGCAGCCCAAGACGTAAATAAAGGATCAAGCAACTTTCTAGCTTTGGTTTTTTTTTCCTGCTTATTGTAGAAGAGAATAGTGCAACTTACATAAGGTTGGTGATTGTGAGATGGAAGTGGTACTAGACTGGCAGGATGCTGTGGCGATAAAATTACATGACGTAGAGTACCACTTTCATCTACAATTTGCTGAACTACATGACCTTGAGGAACCTGCACTGGCATGGCAATTGGAGGCGACGAATTCGTCGACACCATTGGAACTGTTACCGGACCTGAAACCCAAAAACCGAACAAAAATTATTAAAAAATCCGTGCGGGATCAACAACCGGAACTTTGTCCACACCACGACGACCGTCCTCTCTCAGAACCCGCTGAACATATTCCGGCATTCTATTCTTGACTAGCATGTTAATTATGCCTTCAAGGCATTCGCCTAGACAACAACGCTTTATAGAACCTTCTACTATATTGAAAAGTATGCGGACGTGTAACCAGAATCCCATATAACACAATCACCGACTTTATGTAGGTTTACTGAACTTTTACTTTGGAAACTGTTCACTGCACAACATATTTCTAGCCGATAGTCTGTTCTGTTATGCAGGTAGACCTTTAATCACAAGGAAAAAAAATTTGGTTTTCTATGTCAGTTTTGAAAAAAGTCGAAAAAAAAAGTTTGGTCTTTTTAAATATTTTTTGCACTATTATGTTTTAAATATTATTGCTGGTATGAATTTGAATTTAGAATTTTTTTTTTCTCATTTTTTCGACTAAAATTTAATTTTTTTTGTTTCAAAATTTAATATTTTTTTGTCAAAAAAAAATTATAATTCACAAAATAATGTCATAACAATGCAAATAGTAATTTTTTTCTAATTTTTCTGAGCAGTAAAAATATTTTTATTTCACCAATTCAAAAAAAAAATTGTTAATAATTTTATAAAAAACCACTATAAGCAATTATAACCTTTTGGTCTCGATTCTAGAACCTAACATTAATCGAAATAACAATTTTCCCCATTAATAACACCCAAAAAATTCAAACAGCCACTAAAACCGCCAGATCTCAACCCTACAGACCAAAAATTATTTTCGCCGATACTAAAAAAACAAAATCGAACTGAGACTCTTCAACACAAACCAAACAACCTTGACAAACTTTAATGACCAAAACGTAACCGCGACTCAATTATAAATAGCCTTTTTACGACTGACAATAAGAAATCGCATAAAAAAAAAATTTATTGTCGAAATTTGCAGGTAGTATTAAAACAACAAAAAAAAAATGATTAGAAGGTCATATGGATAGCAAATAGCACGTATAAGGACAACGGCACCATATCAAGGACGTCGTCACTATAGTGACCACTCGAGTGACCGGTTCATCCGAGTGCGTCATCCTGATGCTGGAGGACGTTCTACATGTGAAAAGTGTCGCTCGTCGCAAAATGCGATTACAATAATAAAAGTGTATTTGTCATCGCTCGATTTTAACCGCGACAAGTTAAATTGGTATATTTTTCTAAATATCAAACATGTTTTTCCATCACCATGCGAACTTTTTCGCAATTTCGCTTGTCATATTCGGCAAAGTGCAATTTATCAATCCATTGATTTTCGGGATGAGGGTTTTCATCAAAACTTATTTGACAAAAAAAATATATGAGCCACGTCGATCTTGGTTGGTTGTTTGGAAAGTTTCAATTTGAAGGCGTCGTGCACAATTCCAACGATAAATATTGTTGTAATGTAGCGTATTGCTCTAATTTAATGCACAGAGAATTTTTTGAACAGTTCCTTGAAACGATGCTTCGAAGAAAATGCATTTGCGTCACTGCGTTTCTTCATACAGATATTTGTTTAGCAATTTTATTGCTTTTTACTAATTATTTAATTACAGTTATAAAGAGGGTAATTTGCATAATGATCTAGTTGGTTTATTAATTTTATTTTGTAATAATTTGTAGAATTAAAATTGTCTGAGTGCACTCAAAATAATGGGTTTTTACTGGCGCACAATATTGTACACTACTGCAAAGTATTGTGTCCAATATTGGTATCACAAATATTACTGCACCGCCCAAGAATAATTTAGTTTTGAATTGTTTCTTAATTATTTTACTGCCTTACAATATTGTACAGTACTGCAAAGTATTGGGTCCAATATTGATATTACAAATATTACTGCACCGCCCTAGAATAATTTATTTTTTAATTATTTTACTATTGTACACTACTGCAAAGTATTGTGTCCAATATTGGCATTATAAAAATTACTGCGCGGCCCTAAATTTATTTATTTTTCAATTCTTTCTTAATTATTTTACTGTAGCACAATATTGTACATTACTGCAAAGTATTGTGTCCAATATTGGTATTACAAATATTACTGCATCGCCTTAAATTAATTTATTTTTCAATTAGTTCTTAGTTATTTGACTATAGTACAATATTGTACACTACTGCAAAGTATTGTGTCCAATATTGCTACTGCAAATCTTACTGAAACTACTGCAACGCCCTAAAATCCCAAATAAAATGCTCCAATCGATAAATATTATTAACTCAGTTATCGATTTACATCTTAATGTTTCCAATCCAGATATTTATAGCAAAATCAAAGCAATTACAATTTTTTTCAAATTCTATAATTATCGAACGGAATTTACATAATGATGCATTTGCCTTAAAACTTTTTTTCAATTTAAGTATATAGTATATAGTAACTTAAAAAAAATCGCATACCTTTATTATTACTGTAAAATGCAATAAGAACTAGAGTATAAAATAAATGTTAACAAGTCCTTAATTATCTTGCGCTAAACATGTTTACATTTAATCCACTCCTATCAACATGTAAACAAACCTACTACATTCCAGACTAAACGAACTATTAATAGTTTATAAAATAAAAACGGGAGAGCAACAAAAAAACGTCCCCTTTTTAATGTGATTTTTGTCAAAAATGTTGTTCGAATCAACAACAGTAATCGAATCGTGCAGTTTTGTAGGAGTGCATAATATTATTCAAATGGATCTAGTATGGCGCCAGTGAGTTATTAAATTTATCTATCATATTCATAATAGCGAAAAACAATTAAATTCCATTTCGTGATTCCATGTGCACCAGTTTTGCACAATCGCCTTTATTTTCGGAAATGCTGCTCTAAAATTAACTCGCGGCGAATTTGGAACAAGTCGGAATTATTGTTGAATATGTATATATAGTATACTTATTCAATTCATACCTACACAGGTTCGGTGTTTACGTCATTGAAAATTGGAATTTTCTCATAAAACTTTCTATATACGAGTCGCATTGAATGTATGGGAAAACCCGCGCTTTGACTTTGTCAAGTCGCTTTAATCAGAATCGACGAATAATATTTGTTTGTTTTGCGCGGATTGCATCCAGAAATTATTTTTATTTTATTTTTTATAAAAAATATTTTTTTTAATTTTTGAAAAATATTTTTTTTATATAAATTAATTAATTTATAATTTTTCCTGTTATCATAAATAAAAATATTCAAAGAAATCAAAAAAAAAACTTTTATTTTTCATGTTCAGTTTTGAAATTTTTAAAAAATTAATATTTTTTTTTTCACATTTTTTGTAACAATAGTATCAATAATAAAAATATTATATTAATAATTAACTAATAAAAAAAATTATTTATTGTTATAAAATCAATATTTTCGATAAAACTGATACTCCACTCGATTTTAATCTAGCACAGACATATTATCGATTTGTTCTTTTCATTTTCAATCAGGTTATCTGCTGATGATGATGATGATGGCTTAACCAAACACAACAAAACAAAAAAATTACGAAAAGTCGTTAAGGAATGTCGCCGGTCCGATGCAAGGATTACAGGAATAATGAGACAGTAAATATGGAAAATTACGGCTTATATAAATCTGAGCGCATTAATCACTATTTGTCGCCATGTACCGCCTCCTTCGCCAATTTTGCAATTATCGCGCGCTGCCATCGAAAAGTGAACGATCAATTTTTTTGCTGTTAGACGTACTATAATTTTTTTTTTATTATTTTTTTATTTTATTTGTTTTACGAATTTTATTTACTTTTTTTTATTTTATTTATTTATTTTTTGTATTTATTTATTTTATTTGTTTATTTTATGGCAAAATATACTATTACATACCACAGTAATTTTTCAAATAGTACGGCAATGAGCAAAGCCTGATTTAATCCAACGAAAATTAAAAACCCATAATAACGAAAACGTTCACTTTTGGATGGCCGCGACTGAATAATTATTAATTAATTAAAAATATTAAATTTATTAATAATTTTAAAAAAATTGTAACCAAAATAAAAATATGTATTGCGTCGATCTAGAGTACTAGTACTGCCAAAAGTACAATATTGTACTTATTATAAAAAGTGCTACTGCAAATATTCCTCAAAATATTGTTTCCTATCGATTTAACTCGTTTTTTTTTCCGATTAATTTTTTGTACTGATCCAGAGCACCGGATGAATAAACCGAGAAGACAGTCCGATAAGATAAAAGAGCGTCTGGTGGCTGGGATGCTGGTCGCACTCACCATAGTCACTCTGTATGGTGCACACGTGAGAGCAGAGTTCTGCTGGCGCTCCCGCATGCATGTAGTAATGACTATCTGGATAGTACTCTCCATAATGGGAATGTACGGGGGAGCAGTACATGTCAGCAACATTCTGCTGCTGTTGTTGGGGTTCAACGCTTTGGCTGGCCACCATTCCTCCACGTCGACCACCTCCACGTCTTTCGCGAAAAACGCCACGTCGCGACACTTTTACAGCGCACAAATCAACACCTTCTTAAGTAGTTTAACTCTTGAAGAATTTTTCCAAAATAACGCACTCAACACGTATTTTTACATATATAAAAAAATTTATTTAAGCGCACTGAAAGGATTTTTTAATCACTAACTTTTTTTCTCGAACGAATTTTTGCTGATTAGTCGAAGAATTAATTTAATACTGAAAAGTTGCGTTCGATCCGTTCATGTCGGAGCTAGAAACGAAACTGGCGAAGGCGATGGGAGTTGCGACCGCTCACTCCACTCTCTGTGCCGGTCCTCCACTCTCATTTCACTCCCTGACTACTACGACCACCACAACTCACTCACCATTCTTCGGCAGAATTCACTTGAACGATTTTCCCGTCAAAATGTCAAATGGCAAGACAGAAACATAATTAGAAAAAACAAACTATTTAATCTGTACGTCATCTGAACGGGCCCACAATTTTTCGATCCACTTTGTAAAAACAAAAGCTATTTCTGAAATCCGCGCGGCGCATGTTTAATTATTTTTGGTTTTTCGCGCCGATTATCCCATAAAAATTGCAATTCGATTTTCCGCGAAGTTTATTTTTAAATCGACTGACTCATATTGTTGCTAATTGAATAAATAATTATTTGATTTAATAAATAATTATTTAGTTGATGAGACGCATATTTTGTGGCTGCTTATCATCAGCCCATAGTTTCATTCATTTGTCTAAATGAGATAATTTCATTTCTGGTTTGTCGATTATATAACTAGGTTGGATGGATGACTTATCTAGTACATTCATTTCCAGCCCACGTTTAGATTTATGCGTGTATTTTGATCGACTTTGTGCTTTCCTAGTCACAGATCTCCGTTTTTTTTTTGTGTTCTCTCCTAATGAATCATTCCATTTAAAAAAAAACGCACACGCTCAAAATCTCGCTTTTTCAAACGAAAATTAATCAATCATTCCCATTACATTGACAATTTCGATAAGCACTCAATGATAACAATTACTCTTCTAAGATCGTTGACCCAACTCCAGTTTTCAAATGATGACACGAATTCATTTTTTTTCTCCTAGATGGAAATATTTTCGATATTTTTTTAAAAGCGCTATTACAAACGCATTAGAAATTAAATGCATTTTTACATTAGATAATAAAAGCGATTTTGGAAAATTAAATTTTGGTCCAAGGTTCAAATTGGAACTTTAAAAAAAAATTCAAAATTTCCAAAAAAAAATTCAAAATTTTGAATTTCTAGATAAAAAGTCAATTTTTTCGGATCGAAAAAAATTAGATTGTCGGGGTTGATGTATTTGTGTGATATTGTAAATGTAGTTTTGTGTTGTGCAGAGCAAAGGTGAAGGCAATCGCGTTTTCCACTGACTTCCATTCACCTCACGTGCACCATCATTTTGACTCTACCATAGCAACAACAACAACTTAAGGGACTGACTTGTGTGTAAATAATACACAATTCTCTGCCAGCAAACTCTCTTGACATTTTATACTTTTGTGTGTATGTAGCCTTTCTTTTATCGAATCAAAAAAAAAAAAAATACAATAAATTCGAATCGATAGAGCGCGCTGCTCACTTTTTAATTACGATTTTATTTTAGCGCAGTTTATGAATCATTTTATTTATAGTTTGCAAAGAGATTGCATTCGGATAACATTGTCCAGAAAATTGTTGTTGTAAAATTCATTGTAAATTAGCCAAGGACGCTTCTAATGCTATATTTATATTGTCTATGTGCATCCTTAAAGGATATTTTCCACATTTATGGTTTATTTATAGCTATTTATAGCTGCAAAAAAAAATTAAACAAGTTCCTTTAATGATATCCAAACATTTTAATTGCCGCTTCTTGCATTCAACAAGTAAAACTGCGAGAATCGTAAAATAAAATCGGAAAAAAATGGTTTATAAGTGCCACCGAAATAGATCTTTGATCATTTATTGCCTAAATTTTTAGTGTTCGCTTGGTAAACACATAAATAATTTTTTCAAACATGAAACCCAATTAAAATCCCAAGTTTTTTACCAAAAAAATAAAAATTGAATAATTGTTTCACATTTTGTTGCTTTAATTGTTAATAACTTTTTTGATTGTTTAACAATTGCTTTCAAAATTTATAGGGTGCCTCCCCACATAGATCTGGATCTAACTACCAAATTTCATGCGAATCGGATAAGCCGTTCGCGAGTAATCGGGTTCAAAATAACGTTCAAAAAACCGTTATTAACGCTTTAAAAAAAATAAAACTCATCTGCGACGTTATCAAGGAAGTCAAAAACCTTCAGGCAAATAGAAAATACTCCTTTTCCCCTCCAAAAAAATTCAAAAAGTGCCAAAAATAATGCAAATAACGCAAAATAAATTTGAACCGTTATTTTTCTATTGAATCGTCCGGTATAAAAACGTTCTTTGTCCGCTTTTAATGAAGCCGCATGATCTAGTTACGTTTTAAACCAATCAAGAATCTCTCTCTAATATTCATATGTTGCGTTCCATTGAAGAATACAAACATCAACAGCACATAAACTGCGCATTACGGTGTTTGAACCTATTTACATGTTAAGTTCTCTCCTCATATTACATCAAATGCACGTTGCAATAGATAATCATAGCGAAGTAAATTTTCTTGATCTTTATTTAACGATTTTTTCTCCTATTTTTTTTTTTGCTTCTAATACGTCACACGAACAGAGAGAAAGATACTCATTAAATTGATTTTAATCGCAACTAGGAAGCGGTTTAAAAACATTTGCCCTACATTTTCTAACAATCTGCACACTTTCTATAATATTTAGATATTGCACGGTGTGTTTTCTATTTAAAATGTAAATATATATATCTTTGCAAATCTGTTAATCACGTTCTTGTGCACTGGATGTTTGATTATTATGAGTGCTCTACGCTCAATCTTTTTTTTTCTTCTCCGATTCGAAAATTCGCGTCCAATGATGGTGAAAGTGAACTCTATTTTCATCGATAGTCTTAAGAGCAATGACACCGAATTAATTTACATTTTTATAGCATTTAGGACCTAGCCCAATTTTTCTGAATTTTTCACAGTATATTACTAAGGCCCTAATGAACCAGCTGTTAAAATTTCATAAAAAAATTCGCATAATTAAAAAAAACCGTATGCTACAGAATGTGAAACAATTTTTCTCGAAGCGCGCAGCACAGCAAAGTGCGTCATAATTTAAATACCACTTTCCTAGTACTAGTAAAATAAAAAATGAAACCGTGAGATATTTAATTTGCATTGCATCATCATCAGTAGTGCATTGCAAAAGAATTCGGTTGATGATGATGATGATATTTTCGAATTTCTATTAGTTTGAAAACAAGAAGCTCCAAGTGTGTCCAGTTATAAAACGAAAAGAAAGATGAAAGGAATGTATCTCGTTGGAATGACCGCTTATATAGCCTCAAGGTCGACTTATCCCGAGAGTTTGTTGTACTCGTTATTTTAAAGATGTGTGTGTGTGTGTGTGTAGCTCTTTATTATAGTTAGTATAAATATCCTATAAGCGCTTGTTGTAATAAATTCGAAATGATATGATAGAAGACGACGACCGAAAAAATCGAGCTGCACATGCTGACCTAATAAAGAACCTTGAGGAAGTCCAAATGTATCATCCAGAAATTAATTACGAATTAAAGCAGTATCTGTGTTTGAAATAAGACACATGGTCGTATGAAAATCGACTTGATCCGATCTCGACACTACAAAATATTATTCGTTCTGGCTGCAAATCAAAAATGAAAAGCAGAATTTACTGCAAAATGCGAATTCCTTGCAATCAGTGACCTTTAAAATGCACTGCGCCATCCAGATGAGATCTTTTCGACAAGCTCTTCGATTTTTGCGAAACTATATGATTAACTAGAACAATAAATTACAATTTCGTGCATGTTTGCGAAAGCTAAATGCCATCATGCTCTTTCTCAAACGAAATATCCCAACTAACAATTAATATTCTTCTACAAAAAAATTTTTTTTAGAAGCTGGTTTAGAAGATCAGCCCAAGCCACCAATCGCCCAATATTGGCGTGAGATCCTTAGATCTTCTTTAGGTTTTTAGGTCTTGAATTCGATGAATTTTTCTTTGGCATTCTTTGGCAAAAAAATCACACTACTTCCTCTAGAAGAGCAGTAAAAATGAAAAGAAGACAAACATCATCGTCGCCGGCCAGAGAAGAGCAACAGGTTGTCCTCGATTGACGGTCAATCGGACGATGCCTCTAAACGTCAACGCATTTATACACACACACACACATACACGGTTAACCCCGATACTTCCCTTCGGCCCCTTCTTGTGTTATGTGCTCTTTAAAAAGACTTTAAACATTCCTAACTGCACCTGATTCTTAAAACGCTTCTTTTGACGACCTCGTCAACGTGTGCGATGCCACAACCGCAGCCAACCGAGATCATTATTCACTCCGCAATATCATCATCATCATGCCAGATTATTTTGCCAAACCGACTCATTTTTGCAAATTATTTTGTCATCCGCTTCGGTTATTTATTGCCAATAATAAGGGATAATTAAAAATTTATTTAATTTCATGCAGCTTTAGATCGTCGTGTATATAAAAACGTCTGGCCTAAAGATAAAATATTTTATCTTCATTAAGAAATTATTTTCTTGTTTAATTATGATATAATAAATTAATATTGGGTAGTTTGAAAAGTTTTGGTGTATTTTCATGAATTTTTTGGGTCTATTTGAAAAGATTTTAGATATTTTGAGAAGTTTTTGGATTTTTTGAGACGTTTTTGAATATTTTTGAGAAAGTTTTTAATTATTTATTTTAAAAATTCATCAAATTTGAAATAATAAGTTCGGTACTTTTTAATAACTTTTATGCAAATTAATATTTTTTAAAAATTCAAAAGGCATCGTGTTGCATACATCAAGGGCTTTCCAACAGTATGTCTACTTGTATATTTTATTACGTTTTTAATTATTTATTTTAAAAATTCATCAAATTTGAAATAATAACTTTGGTACTTTTTAATAACTTTTATGCAAATTAATATTTTTTAAAAATTCAAAAGGCATCGTGTTGCATACATCAAGGGCTTTCCAACAGTATGTCTACTTGTATATTTTATTACGTTTTTAATTATTTATTTTAAAAATTCATCAAATTTGAAATAATAACTTCGGTACTTTTTAATAACTTTTATGCAAATTAATATTTTTCAAAAATTCAAAAGGCATCGTGTGGCATACATCAAGGGCTTTCCAACGGTATGTCTACTTGTATATTTTATTACGTTTTTAATTATTTATTTTAAAAATTCATCAAATTTGAAATAATAACTTCGGTACTTTTTAATAACTTTTATGCAAATTAATATTTTTTAAAAATTCAAAAGGCATCGTGTTGCATACATCAAGGGCTTCCAACGGTATGTCTACTTGTATATTTTATTACGTTTTTAATTATTTATTTTAAAAATTCATCAAATTTGAAATAATAACTTCGGTACTTTTTAATAACTTTTATGCAAATTAATATTTTTCAAAAATTCAAAAGGCATCGTGTGGCATACATCAAGGGCTTTCCAACGGTATGTCTACTTGTATATTTTATTACGTTTTTAATTATTTATTTTAAAAATTCATCAAATTTGAAATAATAACTTCGGTACTTTTTAATAACTTTTATGCAAATTAATATTTTTTAAAAATTCAAAAGGCATCGTGTTGCATACATCAAGGGCTTTCCAACAGTATGTCTACTTGTATATTTTATTACGTTTTTAATTATTTATTTTAAAAATTCATCAAATTTGAAATAATAACTTCGGTACTTTTTAATAACTTTTATGCAAATTAATATTTTTCAAAAATTCAAAAGGCATCGTGTGGCATACATCAAGGGCTTTCCAACGGTATGTCTACTTGTATATTTTATTACGTTTTTAATTATTTATTTTAAAAATTCATCAAATTTGAAATAATAACTTCGGTACTTTTTAATAACTTTTATGCAAATTAATATTTTTCAAAAATTCAAAAGGCATCGTGTGGCATACATCAAGGGCTTTCCAACGGTATGTCTACTTGTATATTTTATTACGTTTTTAATTATTTATTTTAAAAATTCATCAAATTTGAAATAATAACTTCGGTACTTTTTAATAACTTTTATGCAAATTAATATTTTTCAAAAATTCAAAAGGCATCGTGTGGCATACATCAAGGGCTTTCCAACGGTATGTCTACTTGTATATTTTATTACGTTTTTAATTATTTATTTTAAAAATTCATCAAATTTGAAATAATAACTTCGGTACTTTTTAATAACTTTTATGCAAATTAATATTTTTTAAAAATTCAAAAGGCATCGTGTTGCATACATCAAGGGCTTTCCAACAGTATGTCTACTTGTATATTTTATTACGTTTTTAATTATTTATTTTAAAAATTCATCAAATTTGAAATAATAACTTCGGTACTTTTTAATAACTTTTATGCAAATTAATATTTTTCAAAAATTCAAAAGGCATCGTGTGGCATACATCAAGGGCTTTCCAACGGTATGTCTACTTGTATATTTTATTACGTTTTTAATTATTTATTTTAAAAATTCATCAAATTTGAAATAATAACTTCGGTACTTTTTAATAACTTTTATGCAAATTAATATTTTTCAAAAATTCAAAAGGCATCGTGTGGCATACATCAAGGGCTTTCCAACGGTATGTCTACTTGTATATTTTATTACGTTTTTAATTATTTATTTTAAAAATTCATCAAATTTGAAATAATAACTTCGGTACTTTTTAATAACTTTTATGCAAATTAATATTTTTCAAAAATTCAAAAGGCATCGTGTGGCATACATCAAGGGCTTTCCAACGGTATGTCTACTTGTATATTTTATTACGTTTTTAATTATTTATTTTAAAAATTCATCAAATTTGAAATAATAACTTCGGTACTTTTTAATAACTTTTATGCAAATTAATATTTTTCAAAAATTCAAAAGGCATCGTGTGGCATACATCAAGGGCTTTCCAACGGTATGTCTACTTGTATATTTTATTACGTTTTTAATTATTTATTTTAAAAATTCATCAAATTTGAAATAATAACTTCGGTACTTTTTAATAACTTTTATGCAAATTAATATTTTTTAAAAATTCAAAAGGCATCGTGTTGCATACATCAAGGGCTTTCCAACAGTATGTCTACTTGTATATTTTATTACGTTTTTAATTATTTATTTTAAAAATTCATCAAATTTGAAATAATAACTTCGGTACTTTTTAATAACTTTTATGCAAATTAATATTTTTCAAAAATTCAAAAGGCATCGTGTGGCATACATCAAGGGCTTTCCAACGGTATGTCTACTTGTATATTTTATTACGTTTTTAATTATTTATTTTAAAAATTCATCAAATTTGAAATAATAACTTCGGTACTTTTTAATAACTTTTATGCAAATTAATATTTTTTAAAAATTCAAAAGGCATCGTGTTGCATACATCAAGGGCTTCCAACGGTATGTCTACTTGTATATTTTATTACGTTTTTAATTATTTATTTTAAAAATTCATCAAATTTGAAATAATAACTTCGGTACTTTTTAATAACTTTTATGCAAATTAATATTTTTCAAAAATTCAAAAGGCATCGTGTGGCATACATCAAGGGCTTTCCAACGGTATGTCTACTTGTATATTTTATTACGTTTTTAATTATTTATTTTAAAAATTCATCAAATTTGAAATAATAACTTCGGTACTTTTTAATAACTTTTATGCAAATTAATATTTTTTAAAAATTCAAAAGGCATCGTGTTGCATACATCAAGGGCTTTCCAACAGTATGTCTACTTGTATATTTTATTACGTTTTTAATTATTTATTTTAAAAATTCATCAAATTTGAAATAATAACTTCGGTACTTTTTAATAACTTTTATGCAAATTAATATTTTTCAAAAATTCAAAAGGCATCGTGTGGCATACATCAAGGGCTTTCCAACGGTATGTCTACTTGTATATTTTATTACGTTTTTAATTATTTATTTTAAAAATTCATCAAATTTGAAATAATAACTTCGGTACTTTTTAATAACTTTTATGCAAATTAATATTTTTTAAAAATTCAAAAGGCATCGTGTTGCATACATCAAGGGCTTCCAACGGTATGTCTACTTGTATATTTTATTACGTTTTTAATTATTTATTTTAAAAATTCATCAAATTTGAAATAATAACTTCGGTACTTTTTAATAACTTTTATGCAAATTAATATTTTTCAAAAATTCAAAAGGCATCGTGTGGCATACATCAAGGGCTTTCCAACGGTATGTCTACTTGTATATTTTATTACGTTTTTAATTATTTATTTTAAAAATTCATCAAATTTGAAATAATAACTTCGGTACTTTTTAATAACTTTTATGCAAATTAATATTTTTTAAAAATTCAAAAGGCATCGTGTTGCATACATCAAGGGCTTTCCAACAGTATGTCTACTTGTATATTTTATTACGTTTTTAATTATTTATTTTAAAAATTCATCAAATTTGAAATAATAACTTCGGTACTTTTTAATAACTTTTATGCAAATTAATATTTTTCAAAAATTCAAAAGGCATCGTGTGGCATACATCAAGGGCTTTCCAACGGTATGTCTACTTGTATATTTTATTACGTTTTTAATTATTTATTTTAAAAATTCATCAAATTTGAAATAATAACTTCGGTACTTTTTAATAACTTTTATGCAAATTAATATTTTTCAAAAATTCAAAAGGCATCGTGTGGCATACATCAAGGGCTTTCCAACGGTATGTCTACTTGTATATTTTATTACGTTTTTAATTATTTATTTTAAAAATTCATCAAATTTGAAATAATAACTTCGGTACTTTTTAATAACTTTTATGCAAATTAATATTTTTCAAAAATTCAAAAGGCATCGTGTGGCATACATCAAGGGCTTTCCAACGGTATGTCTACTTGTATATTTTATTACGTTTTTAATTATTTATTTTAAAAATTCATCAAATTTGAAATAATAACTTCGGTACTTTTTAATAACTTTTATGCAAATTAATATTTTTTAAAAATTCAAAAGGCATCGTGTTGCATACATCAAGGGCTTTCCAACAGTATGTCTACTTGTATATTTTATTACGTTTTTAATTATTTATTTTAAAAATTCATCAAATTTGAAATAATAACTTCGGTACTTTTTAATAACTTTTATGCAAATTAATATTTTTCAAAAATTCAAAAGGCATCGTGTGGCATACATCAAGGGCTTTCCAACGGTATGTCTACTTGTATATTTTATTACGTTTTTAATTATTTATTTTAAAAATTCATCAAATTTGAAATAATAACTTCGGTACTTTTTAATAACTTTTATGCAAATTAATATTTTTCAAAAATTCAAAAGGCATCGTGTGGCATACATCAAGGGCTTTCCAACGGTATGTCTACTTGTATATTTTATTACGTTTTTAATTATTTATTTTAAAAATTCATCAAATTTGAAATAATAACTTCGGTACTTTTTAATAACTTTTATGCAAATTAATATTTTTCAAAAATTCAAAAGGCATCGTGTGGCATACATCAAGGGCTTTCCAACGGTATGTCTACTTGTATATTTTATTACGTTTTTAATTATTTATTTTAAAAATTCATCAAATTTGAAATAATAACTTCGGTACTTTTTAATAACTTTTATGCAAATTAATATTTTTCAAAAATTCAAAAGGCATCGTGTGGCATACATCAAGGGCTTTCCAACGGTATGTCTACTTGTATATTTTATTACGTTTTTAATTATTTATTTTAAAAATTCATCAAATTTGAAATAATAACTTCGGTACTTTTTAATAACTTTTATGCAAATTAATATTTTTCAAAAATTCAAAAGGCATCGTGTGGCATACATCAAGGGCTTTCCAACGGTATGTCTACTTGTATATTTTATTACGTTTTTAATTATTTATTTTAAAAATTCATCAAATTTGAAATAATAACTTCGGTACTTTTTAATAACTTTTATGCAAATTAATATTTTTTAAAAATTCAAAAGGCATCGTGTTGCATACATCAAGGGCTTTCCAACGGTATGTCTACTTGTATATTTTATTACGTTTTTAATTATTTATTTTAAAAATTTATCAAATTTGAAATAATAACTTCGGTACTTTTTAATAACTTTTATGCAAATTAATATTTTTCAATTTTTTTTGAAGTTTTTGAAGAAACTTGAGAAGTTTTTGGGTACTTTTGAGAAGTTCCTGAAACTATCTTAGCTCAGCATCAATCTTAAGCCAGATGGCGCTGCATACGCACAATTAAGACACGCAACTAGCGTGTAATAAAACACAATGGCTCGAATTACATCAGAGAACAACAAAATTAAAGTGGTACTACAACGTAATAACCTAATTTAAGTTGGTTCATTATGAGTTTGAAATGAAAAAAATCTCCAACTTTCACTAAATATGTGCTACAAGTAAATAGACACGTAACGCCGCAGCTTCCAATGTGTAATAATAATAATATGTAAAAGCATTGACCATGTTTCCTGTTAGGAAAAATAAACAACAATTCGTGGATAGTAAATTGACGAAAATTCCCACAGTGTGCGACCTGCAACTCTTTTGACACCGTATGGAGGTGGTGCCCTCCATCCAATCCAACCTACGAACAATAAAACTCTTTTTATTGCAGAAAAAAGAAACAACATACACTGATGGCGTGTAGCAGGAAATGCGTATTGGTTATGCCATATACAATAAGTATGGAAACTAATAAAGTTACTTTTTCCTTTCTATTGTTAAGTTAAGTGCGGCGCGGGGGATGGAAGGCGGCGCGCAAAGACTCGACTCGACTTCTTGAAGTAGACCTAGACTAATTGAAAATCTGCAACGATTTAGCGAATTATAATTAAATAAGTTTTCAATCCAATTATTAACTGTAGCTTGAATTTGTTTGTTGGTTTGCTGGAAGACGAAGAATGGTATGAAAGAAAAAAATTGTCGTATGATCTGAAATTAAATTAAATAAATTACTATATGAGCACGGTAATGGTAATAATAATTTAATAAGTAATAAAAGTGTAAGCAATTATAGTTTCTAGAATTTTATTGCCAAATTAGGAGCTGTTTCGTCACAAATAATTTTCAAACTATCAAAATTTTAATCGATTTTTGTATTTAATATATTTTTTTAATTAAAATATTAACATTTGAACAGGGGCGTGGTCTATTTTCCCTCACCACGCCCGTTCTACTAAGTACAAGTGGAAGGGGAAATTTCTGTCTGGCTATAGCGCCCTCTTACTACAAATTTTCGTAATCTACGCGTTCTAAATTATTTACAAAAATTAAATTCACATTTTTTTTACTTTCTGACCACCCGGTATGTATGCAAGTTTTTCACGAAAGAATGCAGTACTTAAATGACACACTTTTTGACTTACAGTGTCAATTTAAGTTCCGTTATTCGTATCCATTCATTCGTATAAGCAAACATAAACTATTAACTATAAAATTTTCTTATTTAACTTTGCGTTTTCATTATCGTTGCATACTGTTTTCCATCAAGATGCCTATCGCTTAGACTTAGGCTTTACGAAATTCAAGCTCAAGGGTTGCATAATTATTTCGTTCCCACGGGACCATATTATTATTATTATTCAACTGTAATCAGTCGTCATATAATATTTATTATGTTACTGATGAAGAACAAAGTGCAACGAGGCACCGATTAAATTCCGGCGATAAAATAATTGTAACAACAAAAATGTGTCGATGAATCAATTGACTGGTGCGATTTCCACGAACGGAATTCGATCAATTCATTCGAAATGTAATACTACTCGTATGATAATAAAAATGAATGACGAAAATTAAATAAAATAAAAATTGCACATTCCATTGCAAGCGTCATTATTAAATATAATTATATATTGTATATAAGATTTAAGTTTTTAATGAATGCATCCTGTTATTGTGAGCTGTGCAGTCAATGATGTTTATACTCAAGATAGAATTCGCTTCAAGTGCACAATAATCTAGAACACGCAAATCAAAACTATACGAACGGATTCAAGTTGAAAAATGATTTATTCCCCGCGTTGTGTGGCAACTTCTTCATTTCGAACTTTTTCCACTTTGATGCACTTTTTCGACTTCGAAAATTGTGAAAAACTGGCCGAGAAATAAATTATACGCGTTTGACGTTTGGATCTTGAGCGCCATTGCCGCCATACTCTCGATACAGCGCCACCTACGAATTGCTACTTGGACTAGCGCCCTTAAAAATTAAGCGCCATATTTAAAAATCGTCCAATTTTCTAATAAATTAAATTGTTCGATAAAAAAGTGTCAATCCGATTAAAATTCTGCAACAAATTGTTCTGACTCGCATAACAAAATAACTAAATGTGGCAATAAATGCAAAATGTGTGACAAACTATGCAATGCAAATTTTTTCGCAAATTTATTGCTTAATTTGAAGGACAATTTGAAAATGATGACATCACTTTGCACGTCTGGATCTGCGAGACATGTTTGTATATTAACGTCGTTTATTGGGTTAACAGAACCCATTCATTTGAAGATTTCGTGGCTCAAAAACGTTGAGCGTAAAGCCAGACGAAAATGATTTATATGAAAAGCGAAGAAGAAATTTACATGTACAATATCATAATTTCGTGGTACGTAGCACCACCACCACCACACACAAAATGCGATGATGGTTTCAGATTACGGTGTGCGGAATATTCATTTCGAATGCAATGCTAAGCGAATTTTGTGCAAAAGGTCGATAAATGCAGAAACATAATAAATTTGCAAACTGCAGTAGAAGTTGGCGGGGGGGCCCTTTCAAACAAGCAGCTGGCGGCGGCATATATGCAATATATATTCCTTGAAACTTTCTGATAAGAAATCTGGTAAATTCACGGTGTATCGATTCTATTTCATTTTTTCTTTCAGTTCTGATTACACGCGAAAGTCGAAATCTACACGATTTCAGTTGAAATTATTACCGCTGCGCGCGCTCTTAATATTTAAACGAGTCGCGGTCTTAATATTAGCATTACCGATATTTGACTAGAAAAAGCCATCGACCCCATCTTCATCATAGCCACTTTCACCACCGGTATACATGCACTTGCGAAAACTATTTTTTTCTTTGCATTGAGGTGGTAACATGTTTAATTCCTCATCAATTAAAATGAAAAGTGAAAGCGTCAGCAGACTTAATTTTATTAATTCGCCACATCTTTAACTTGGTTTCCAAAAAAATATGGCCAGTTTGTTTCTTGGCTTGTAGGTAATATTCTTGTAGTATGTGTTTCCAAACATGTGAGATCACAAGGTATTCGCATTCACCCTTTCACAAATCCTTGAGACATGGTTATCCTTTTTTTTCAACTACTTTCGACAGGCTGCATATATTTGAGGTATACGTGGTGCATTCTACATAGTATTTTATCGACATGATTATAACCATTTGAATCGTTCACTTTTGGATGACCAAAAAATGTAACACCCCGTGTATCCAATATTTTACATCAAATATTATTTTATAAAAATCCCTCCTAAAATGTTCAATCGAATTCCAGCCAGATTAGGACTGCGGAGGAGGAAAAAGCGTTTTTGATGAGAAACTTCTGTATTCTTGATCGTGCGTTCCGCATAAATCAAAAATTCGCTCGTGAAATGATTTTTTTTCTTGCTGCTGCATCTAACTCAGTTATTGCTATATGAATTATTTATTTTGTAACGACCTTGTGCAGACGTATTTTACATTATTGAAAATATGTGTTTACAGCTGATATAATATTATAGTGTGGCTGTGCGAATATTCTAATACGCCAAATCAATTAAGCAAACGTCGATCAGATGTTTATTTTATTTACTTCTTATTAACAAGGAAAGTGAATTTGCTTGATACTCATACAAGGCCACAATGAATAATATTTATTATGGCAATTAGAAACTAATTCACTCTCTCATATTGTTTCATAGCGAATTTAATTTTGTTGAAAATTGGAGCGTTTTATTCTTAAAAATAATTTTGAAAATTAAATTTACGTTTTAAAAATTAAATTCAAAATCTACTTTCAAATTTCTTTATGTAACTTTACGCTTATTTGAAATAGAATATTGTTAACGATTGGAAAGGCCTCTAAATTACCTATTGCTTAATTCCATAAATAGAATCTGATTAATATAACATTCCAACGAAATAAATAAATATTAATTTATTCGCATCGATATAAAGCGCAAAAGTAGATGGCGCTGTCGCGCCGAATTTAAACCGCGCGCCTAAGTCAAAATAATTACCCATCAAAAGGTTATTCACTCGATATTATAGACACCCGTATACATTATCCTACAATTAATGTAATTACCGCTGAACAAAATGTAGGTCATTTTTTCCATTTCAATTTAATCGCGCAATAATTTCACTCGAATATCTCTCTATATAAAAAAATGCGTCTATTGTTTGCAAATTTCCTAAGAGCCATATGAGGCTTATACCTTCAGCAACAGACCTATTCGTTTTTCATTAGCAACGCAAAATAAATGAAGTGCATTATTTTAATCGTCGCGCATTATATAACGAATAATTACACGTTGTTCACCTTCAAATTGATTATTAAACTGTTATTCCGATAAATCATTGGAGGATGAGTTGTTCGGCTAATTAAACAAAACATAACCTTACCTAACCTAAGCGATGACAGCGCCACTTTCGCGAAAACGCTAATCTTATCAATTAATGAGCGCGAGACTAAACAACACATCAATCCATTCATGCGACTGAAATTTTTTGGTGATAAAAATAATAAATAAACATGTTTGTTGAAATCGTAGAACTAAAAGCATTGCGCCGTTATATGGATTATGGAGACTTAATTATAAACAACTTACCCATAAATTAATTTCTAGCCAGTCGGCGGATTTTAAAAGTGTGAATGGAAAAAACTCACCTGGAACAAAAGAGATTTACGCATTTTTAAAACAATAGAACAATTCCATTTGGCGATTAGGCGTTTTTTTTTAGTTTCGATATCGAAACATTGTTTGTATTGTTTCTTAAATATCGCGATTGCGAATTTTTTCACTTTTCGGTGAATGCACACAGTAAATATTTATTTATTTTACGAATTATTATACGAATAAAAATTCAATTTATTTTATTATAAATATTTTCCTGCTTCGTGTTCGTTATCGCTGTGAATTTCTCCTCTACCAGACAACAATGACATCAATATAATTACGAAAAAATTAATTAATAGTACATTTATTAACAAAAAAAAATATTAAACATAATAATTAGTATACCTCATTAAGTAAACTTTGTGAAAATCAACGTAGTAAAATATGCAACCTAATTAGTAATAATAATCAGCGTTATTTTCAATAAATTTCGAATTATAAGCGACTAACTGTAAATAAATTACATAGCAGTAGTTTGTTATAAGGCGATTGAAAACAAACAAACAACAACAAACAAGAAAAGAAAAAAGAGAGTAGCACCAATCAATCATGGAAGAAGAATTTTGTTAGCTAATTTCCTTTTAATCTAGTAGGCAGTTGAAATGCAAATTTAAAATTTATTTTCGCGCCATAACTTATAAATTCTATAAAAATTCAATAAAATTCAAATATAATTTTTTAATAAATTAAATTCGTTTTTTTTTGTAATAAATATCGCATGCGCAATTTAGAGCAAAACGATTTGCTCAATTAGTAGGAGGAGAATAAAGTTGAACCGACACATAGCGGTTGTTATATTATGTACACCATTATTATTATTATATAAATAATAATAAATATATAATAAATAATAGTATTATTGTGGGTACCAGAAATGACGACGACAACAATAGAAATGTATAATATTATTGTAAATCTGAACGGAAATCATCATGCTAATAATTGTGTTTAAGCCTGACAAAGATACATTTACTTATTTGCTATCATAATCAATTAAAGCGAATTTATTATTAAATTTTCGAGACGTAGGTGGACGGAAGTAGCGATTCCTTATTTCCGGTGATAATTGTTAAATAATTTATTTTATTCATGCTTCTTCATTTAATTTTTTTTTAAATAATTTTGCGAATTAATTTAAATCGTTAATTATTTTCCCATGCACAAATAAAAATTCTGAACTAAGTGAATTGTTGCTTAAATGCTTTGTGATAATAAAAAAATAGCAAAGTGAAAGTAAAACACGAGCAATTATTTACAAAACCGTAAATTAGCTCTAATCAATATATTAAAGTACAACTTTTAAAGTGCTTTGAAATTAGTAGAAATTGTGGTTCATTACAGGTGTATATCTCGAAAATTATGCAATGCATTACATTATCATTTTAAGTGGTTT
The DNA here is from genome assembly GCA_963556235.1 of Cryptophagus acutangulus. Taxonomy (NCBI): domain Eukaryota; kingdom Metazoa; phylum Arthropoda; class Insecta; order Coleoptera; family Cryptophagidae; genus Cryptophagus; species Cryptophagus acutangulus. The sequence continues at coordinate 4,925,053 of OY744569.1, forward strand.
TTTTCTTAATTAGAATTTTTTTCGTACGTTAAAGTCCATCGAACCCCAATTAATAATTACACCTACACATTAAACTGCATAATACGCGCGAAAACGCGTCCACTTCAAATACTACGCAAAATTAATTCGCATTACTATTAACATTTAATAATAAAAAAACACCATTAAGCTGACCTTTAGCTCAAAAAAAAATTAAATCGTGAAACAAATTGCAAACATTTTCGAAGATGATCATCGCGCAAAGCGAACCATTTCATCAGTGTGTGTAATTTAGCACAAGTTTAATTTGCCAACTCATATATATGTGCAATTATTTAAATTGCAATAGCATTCTTGAGCGCCTTATTGTAATCCTAACGGTCACAGCAAAAAAATACCAAACGATCCATTTTTGGTGTGCGTTTAACCCGCTCGATTAAAATTTATAAATAAGTAATTAAGCAATGTGGCAATACAATAATTAAACTTTAAAATAAATTGTTGATCTTTCAATTAATTAATTAATTCCCCACGATTAATTGCTTATCGTTTGGCAAATTCTAGTTAGTTCGAATTCAATTTTATTTCGCTCTCGACTTTTATTGCTAAATGAAATTGTGATGTGACGTAGAGCTCAAGATCCAAACGCCACGCGTTAAATGAACCCACTGTATACCAACCAAAGTAATAATCATTAGAAGACCTTTTAATAATAATAATGCGATAAGTTAGAAACTGTTAAAGTTTCCCGCTTAAATGCCCCGAAACAAAATGCAGCAAAACATAATATTATGTACCAGTACTTTAATTTAATGAGATGTAATCATCATTTATTTAATTAAGCGAATTTAGTTTGGGCATATTTTCTTATCTGATTCTTATAAGTGGAGATTAAGGTATTTTTTACGAAATTAATCTCGTTTATTATGCCGTTTAAAACAATCAGTTCCGAGAATGCTTTGGCTTAATCTCATCAAATTGTTTGTTATCAAAACCATACAATTATTAATAATGTTCGAACAACTCCTCGAAAATTCTTCAATAAACACGTTCGCATCGAAATAAAATCACAATTGTTCCAACACAATGAGCAACACAGTTAATCATAATAAAATATGCAGTTTTGTAATTCGAATTCCTGCAATTGAATCGAACCCGTTAATAATTCGTTTAATTATGCTATCGCTCAAAATTAGTAAAATCATAAACAATTAGCGAATAATGCATAAATTCCAATATAGATTGAAATTAAAAAAAAGTGTACAATCATTTCAGAAAATAATTATTGCAACAAAGTCGAAGAGAATGTTTCATAATGAATCGACAATTTCAACTACAAATGTCAAGGAGTTTTCTTTCTGTGGGAAATAACAATTAAATCTGCTCTTATTAATTTTTTTTTTAAATATTTGCCGCCAAAATTCGAATTTCACAAATTCAACTCACCTCTCAAAACTTCCAAATTATCGCCAATCTGCAAATTGATCGTCACGCCGGGATGCACATGGAACAACACCACATATTCGTTCCCCTGGCTCTGACTGGGACCGGGTCCAGGGCCGAACGTGGCACCCCCTGGTGCCGGCTGCTGCGGTTCAAAACCAGGGCCGAAATAAAATTTGGCCGGCGATGCGGCACCATTGCTCGCACTATCGCACCCGTCCGTTGGCGGATAGGAGCAATGGTGGTGATAATGGGTGAAGTGCAGGTTGCGATGGTGATGGTGGTTGTTCTGGTTGCGCGACGGTTTTCGCACATGGTGGTTGCTCGTGTTATTATTCGTTGTCGGTTGCGTGCTGGCAGCAATATTTGGCTCCGCCATTGCCGCCTCTTCTTTCACTTTCACCATTCGTGGTAATTGTGGTTGCTGGTTATTTTTTGATTGGTTTTCTGGTTGGCGCGGGGCGATTTTGTTCGATTTATTTGAGTAAACTGGAAAAAAATAGGAATATTGAAATTTTGCTGCAAATTAATAGTGTGTTTGTTATTTTGTGGTTTTACGGCTTTACTAGCACTAGTTCAAAAATCGATAAAACACCCAATAAAACGTGGCGCGATTTTAAAATTAAACACCAATAAAATAGACAAACTACTTTTCCAAAATGATTTTGTTCTAATAAAATTTTATCGCCTTTTTTCAATTTAAATTGTAAATAAATTTAAAACGTAATAAAATATAAATTAATTTTCTCGCGAACGGATTATCGAAATGCCTTAAAATTTGGTAATTAAATCTAGAACCCTTAAGGGAACAACCCTAATTTTTTACAAAATATTCATCCAATAAACAAAAAAGTTATTAACAATTAAAAGCAAAAATATTTATTTTTTCTATAATATTTTTCAGTTTAATGAACCCACCCCGTTCCCGTAAACAAGGTGAACAATAAAGTAGCTTAATACACTTATAAAGTTTCAGTTAAAGTCAACAAAAGCCGAGATAAGCGCATATTATATAGTAGCCCTTAAGTCTAGTGTAATATACGACAACTAGACTCGAAATTTTTCTCAAAGTAAATCTGTATAAAATCGATATAATATGTTGCTAAGGGTAAATTGTTGTCGCATCGCAAAACAACCCTTTTGGGAAAGGCGTCTCATTGCGGGGGTGCGTCTACACTTTCATATTACATTATGTGCGGAATAATCATTAATTTTATAACTACACATCAATTATTATACATTGTGAAGTAAAGATGCTGCTCTCTATCCACATACAACCCTCTTCAATTTTGAGGGATGAACCAAGCGGGGCACGTTTTCGAGCGACAAAAGGAATAAAGCTTGTCATTTATTTTCTTGTGTAAATTTATATTTCACCCCTTTCGCAAAGTTGACAGCGCGATTGTCGCACGGTACATCGTTGGTGTTGGCCCGTGGCCCCAATTAAATTTCGGGGGCGAAACAATAAATCAAAACGCAAACATTACTTTTTAATTGCATTTTAATCTTGGCTGTCACAATAAATGGAAACTAAATTTGCGTTTTGTTATCGCGGTTTTATTTCAAATAAAATAAATATAAAATTTCGTCCACTTCATTATTATTATAATTAATTGCCTTTCTGGCAACCATTTATGCAGTTTTTTTTTCAAAGAACTGCTTTGCGTTTAACGTCTGTAATTAAATTAGTACTTGAGAGAATTATCTATATTCCGTTCCTTGTATAAAAAGAGTTTCAAGAAATCAAATGTTTCTGGTTAAAAACGCGAGAGAGATAAATGAAGGCCAGCTTGTTGAATGAAAAATAAACGAAAACTAAAATTAATATAACTGGTTTTTCAATAAGCTGCTAAATGCTACAATAAACAAATCCAGCGGGAATCAAATCACTTTTCAAAAAATTCATGTCTGTTTTGAAAAGCAAGTTTCCCTTTGATTGTAAATTGCTTAACAAATTGTCTATCGTTAATTTCAATAATAAAATAAAACGAATTTCTATTAAAACGAAATTTAAGCGCGCTATAATATTGCTGTATTAAATTTATACAATTAAAACAACTTTGCTAATAAGATTTCGTATGGCAGATTAAATGTGCATGCGGGACAGCTTTAATTAAATTCTAAATGGACAGCAGCAAATTGAAAACTTTATTATAATATTATTACCTTTATTTATGTTCGAACTTCTTCAAATTCAATTTTCTGCGAAACTTAACCTCAAAAACTGACATGAACGTCAAACATCAATGTTGCCAACTATATAACAAAAATTGTTCTAAATGAATTTACAATAAATAATAATTGATAATTATTGCAATTTCGTTAATATGTAAATGTAATATTACATTACATATTACAAAAAACATACTTAAATTAAAGATAACCTCAAAAAGTTCGTTTACATGAAATTCATTCGAAATGAAAGCAAATTACATTTGAAATTATCCGCAATTATATTCTAATAAAGTTTGCATTAGAGAAAATCATATTCACCCGTCCGAATTTTGCATAAACCCATTAAACAAATCGCGATTGTTAAAAAACATCGAGAAGAGTTAAATTGTAAACAAGAACAAAATGGTTGCTGCGAGTGCAACCAATTGGACAAATCGCCGATTGCTTTAATTTGTTAACAATTGCACTGCTTCCATTTCAAGGAAAATTGAAATGCTGGTCCAATATGATGTACCGGACGAAAATTTTGACAGTTTACGCCCACATGCGGCACTCATGTTTAAATATGTCAACAATTATCTCAGTATTTATAAAATAACAACTCGAACTAATTAGTTCGAAATCATTACGCGATCTTAATTAAGCCGTTTGTTTATCAGAAAAGTGTTTATTCATTTATTTACTCACCGTTTCTGCAAAAAACAAGGGGACAATCGTGCAATCTCACACACAACAAGCACCATATTTATTTATTGATTTTGTTTACGTATTTCAATGGCTGGATGAAATTTCATACTGGTGCGCATGTAGCACGCAGTTGCAATTTACCACTACTAAATTAATTCAAACGGTAGATGGCGCCTCAATTATTAGTCTAAACTTTGCTATTAATGTATAATTATTGTTAATTTTATTGTATTTATATATTAATTAATTTATTATAAAGATAATTAGAAAGAATTACAAACTTTAATACCAAATTTTTATTATAAAATTGTACAGCGCCATCTACTAACACATTCTCACACTTCTCAACTTGATGACAGTCAAATGTCAAAAGTGACTTAAAGATAAAAAATATAAACAAAAATCCTGATTATGGGCCAAGGAGCTAGCCAATTCTCCGAAGAAGAATTACAAGACTACCAGGATTTAACCTACTTCACGAAAAAAGAAGTTTTATAGTAAGTAACACTTCAATTCAATTTACACCCAGCCTAATCGATACATTTGTCCAGTGCTCATCAAAAATTTAAAGCCCTAGCTCCAGAAAAAGTGGGCCACAACAAAAATGCGAAACTGCCAATGCAGAAGATCCTGCAATTCCCCGAGCTGCACGTGAATCCGTTCGGCGATCGGATTTGCAAAGTGTTCAGTTCCAGTCAGGATGGCGATTGCACGTTCGAGGATTTCTTGGATATGATGTCGGTGTTCAGTGAAGCCGCTCCGAAGTGTGTGAAAGCCGAGCACGCGTTTCGCATTTTAGGTAAAATCGTTTAGATTCACTTTTGGAGTTGTGGGTAAATGGGTGTTTGCAGATTTCGATGGCGATGACATGCTCGGCAAGGCCGATTTGAAGCAAGCGATTAATCGGCTGACTGGCGATCATAAGCTGACTGAAGATGAAATGATAATGCTCATTGATAATATTTTAGAGGAAGCTGATCTGGATGATGATGAGGCGCTTAGTTTCGCGGAATTTGAGCACATTATTGATCGATCTTCGGATTTTTTGAAGTAAGTGCTGTTTAATTTAATTTTAGTTCGAATTTTAATCGAGTGTACTTTCTAGTGCATTTAGAATTCGCCTGTAATCTCGCTCTCTACCAAAGACTGATTTAATGATCTTAAGAACAAACATGAACAAAACCAATTTATATTATTTTATATTGCAAATGTTGATTTATTTATGATAATTTTACGAATTTATACTCCAATAGTTTGCGACCAGCAATACACTGTTATTTTATAAGATGCTTTTACCTCCTCAAAATGTATATTTCAAATGATTTGGACCATTGTTTCATATCGCAACACACTGATTTTGTTTAGAAAAATATAAGAATACCATTTACGATTGAAGATAGCCCGGTAGTTTCATTCGCATGAACACCCACGTCGTAAAAAAGGAAACCAACACGCAAATGAACCCGACAGCCGTGATTAAAAGGCGATTAAGTTTCGGCGTTGTTGTAGTTGTATGGATTTGATCCAGAACTATAAATCCTAATCCGCCCATTGAGAATAGAAAACTGGACGCTAAGCCTTCCATTATGTATTGTCCATTCACGCGATACGGCATAAATGCCACCTAAGCAAACAATCGATTTAAATAGTTAATAATTCAATTGGTATTAATCGTACCGGTCGCGAATGTCCATGTTCATCCGTGGTGGAGCCCACACTTGGTGGCTCGACAATTACATCATAAATTATACCTGTAAGTCGCCAATTATTATTTCCAACTATATTACTGTACGAAATAAATTACCTCCGGTTACAAGAAAGTACGATACTAGTATTATGGAAAATACGGTCATCGCTGAGGGTTGATGAAACCACGAGGGTTTTTTTAATTTCATGTTTGGCACTTCTAATATTGCGAAGGGGAGTGTAAAAAGATTCTCCATTTTAAATTACGAAACTAAACTAAACAGCCGGTATGTTTCTTATTAAAAAACGATTTATTTATTTATACAACAACGTCAACTAATAACATTGAACTGTCAATGTCAAAAAACAGCTGTCTTTTCAAAAGGTGCAACGCCATCTTTACAAATTGAGCTGCTTATTAACAGATGGCGCTTAATCAATATAGGCAACTGTAATTGTAGGTAACGAGAGTTAGTTCTGCTCCAAGCTAGATGGCGCAGGTGGATTTACAGCGCTCTGTAATTGATGGTAACCAAAGTTAGGGCTGCTCCAAACTAGATAGCGCAGGTGTGTTTACAGCGCTCTGTAATTGTTCTTAGCGAGAGTTAGTGCTTTTCCAAAGTAGATGGCGCAGGGGTATTTACAGAGCTCTGTAATTCTTGGTAACGAATTAGATGGACTTAGAGTTAGATGGCGCAGATGTGTTAATTAAAAATTAATTGCTTGCTTGTAATAAATATAAGCAGATAATAGTGGGTAGTTAGCATTAAAGCTGTACGCAAAATTTCGGATCAATTTAACAATTCGTTTTTAAATAATTCAATATTTAACATTTTTTTTTAAATTTGTTTATAATTTAAAAAATATTAACGCTAAAGTGAAACTGACTTTATTTCTGAGTTTATTAGAACCTATTCTATAATAATAAATTAAATAATCTGATTCATACTGCTTAATTACTGCAAATAATTGATTTAACTTTAAGATATGTATTGTAAGTTGCCTATGCATAATTATTATTGGGTTTTGGTAATTATTTAGTTCAATTAGGCACTAATTATGGTTTTAAAAAATTATATGTATGAAATACATGGCTCCAAACTTAAAAATGTAATCGGTTTTGATGTAAGTATTATACTTTTTGAAATATAAAAAAATGAAAAAATTCTTAAAAATTAGTGTTAATTATTATTTTAATTAAAAGCTAATCACACGATTGACCTGAAACTTGCTGAATATCTTAATATTGAGGTACTTAATTAGCATGCCAAATTTCAAAGAAATTTAATTTTCAAAAAAATTCGAAAAATAACAAAGACTATAGTCTTTGTTCATTTTTTGACCAAAAAACAGATTTTTCTCCGATCTTTACAAAATTTAGCAGGGTGATTAAGCATATCGAAATGAAGATATTCAGCAAGTTTCAGGTCAATCGTGTGATTAGTTTTTTTTTATTTAAAAAATTAAAGTAAATTTTTTAGCATTTTTGGTTTTGCCTTAATTATCGTTTAAGACCATTTTAATTAGTTTTTTTGGTTTGTTTCAGAAGTCATAGGAATTTTGCATCGGCAGCAATTGAACTATACTTATGGAAAAGAAGACGAGAGGTAAAATTTGTTCGTGTTACGTGCTTATGCAACTCTTATTAGGGCGACTCTTCAAAAAGTCGCATCACAACTAATACCACCCGGTATAGTTATCATGAACCGACAGGCCATTTTCCACTGATTTTAAAAATGTTCAACACCCTGTATAAAAATGTTTCTAAACTTTGTAATTAATTATTTAAGATATTTTTTAAATGTGTCAATATCTTCTGTAACACTCTGTATAATTGTATAAATTTAGTATTAATATATTGGCTTTTTTGCGCTGCATCCAAAATGGGACAACACTCTGTATAAATGTCTCATGTCTGTATATAGCATGTAATTAATTATTTAAAGATATTTGTAAAAATGTGATTGTTATTACGCATAGATTGTTATTACGTATAATTGTACAATTTATTGCTGATTCATGAATAAAGAATTTTTACTGAATTTTCTGCGTCTTTGTTTTATTTAAAACACCCTGTATAATTTGACTTGTCACGTCAAATAGAGCGAAAAGTATCAGGAGTACACACCTCCTCGCGTTTCTGTGATCCTGCTAGCAAATCCGAGATTTGCATTTTTTTTCCCGAAAAATTTAAGCAAAAATCAAACGAACAAAAATTATGGAAAAAATGTCCTCTTGATACACCCTGTATAATTAGTCCTCTTGATGCACCCTGTATAAGTATCAGGCGCATACCTCCTCGCGTTTCTGCGATCCTGCTAGCCCATCTCGGATTTTCGTCGATTTCGTTGTTTTTCGAAGTTCCGAGCTTCAAAAAGAACGAAAAACGCTGAAAATCACGAAAATCTGGAATCTGGTACCAGGATTGCAGAAAGGCGAAGAGGTATGCGCCTGATACTTATACAGGGTGTATCAAGAGGACAAAAACTACGGGGTGGATTAAGAGGACAATTTCTCCACAATTTTTGTTCGTTCGATTTTTGTTTCATTTTTTCGGGAAAAAAGATGCAAATCTCGGATTTGCTAGCAGGATCACAGAAACGCGAGGAGGTGCCGCGCATGCGCAGATTCAACTTGCTCCTGATACAAAATATACAGGCGATGCAGAGAGAAGGGGCTTAGCCCTTTTATTATTTATACCGGGTGTGTCAAGAGGACATTTTCTCCAAAATTTTTACTTTGTTTTAAAAACCTATTTCACGTAGTTTTTACTCCTGAAAGAGATTTTGGCGGGAAAATTAAACTCAATTGGTGTAATTTAGACGTTTATTTAGTTATACAGGATGTATCAAAGAAAACAAAGACGCAGAAAATTCAGTAAAAATTCTTTATTCATGAATCAGCAATAAATTGTACAATTATACAGGGTGTTCTATGCGTAATGACAATCACATTTTTACAAATATCTTTAAATAATTAATTACAAGCTATATACAGACATTTATACAGAGTGTTGCACCATTTTGGATGCAGCGCAAAAAAGCCAATATATTAATACTAAATTTATACAATTATACAGAGTGTTACAGAAGATAATGACACATTTAAAAAATATTTTCAATAATTAATTACAAGATTTAGAAACATTTTTACACAGAGTGTTAAACATTTTTAAAATCAGTGGAAAATGGCCTGTCGTTTCATGCTAACTATACCGGGTGGTATCAGTTGTAAGGCGACTTTTTGAGTGAAACATCTGTCCTTCTCGTCTTCTTTTGCATAAGTAGTTCAATTGCTGCCGATGCAAAATTCCTATGACTTCTGAAACAAACCAAAAAAACTAATTAAAATGGTCTTAAACGATAATTAAGGCAAAACCAAAAATGCTAAAAAAATTACTTTAATTTTTTAAATAAAAAAAAAACTAATCACACGATTGACCTGAAACTTGCTGAATATCTTCATTTCGATATGCTTAATCACCCTGCTAAATTTTGTAAAGATCGGAGAAAAATTTGTTTTTTGGTCAAAAAATGAACAAAGACTATAGTCTTTGTTATTTTTCGAATTTTTTTGAAAATTAAATTTCTTTGAAATTTGGCATGCTAATTAAGTACCTCAAAATTAAGATATTCAGCAAGTTTCAGGAGAATCGGGCGATTAGTTTTATTTTTTAAATAATTAAGGCAAAACCAAAATTGCTTAAAAAATTACTTTAATTTTTTAAATAAAAAAAAAAACTAATTACACGATTGACCTGAAACTTGCTGAATATCTTCATTTCGATATGCTTAATCACCCTGCTAAATTTCGTAAAGATCGGACAAAAATCGGTTTTTTGGTCGAAAAATGAACAAAGACTATAGTCTTTGTTATTTTTCGAATTTTTTTGAAAATTAAATTTTTTTGAAATTTGGTATGCTAATGAAGCACCTCAAAATTAAGATATTCAGCAAGTTTCAGGTCAATCGATTGAATAGTTTTTAATAAAAAAAAAATAATTAATGTAGAACAAAACTGCTAAAACTAATTACTCGATTGACCTGAAACTTTCTATGCCAAATTTTATAAAAATCTAATTTTTGGGCGAAAAATGATCAAATAGGTACCTCTTTGATATAAAAAAATTAGTTTTTAATTAATTCATATTTAAAATTAATTCAATTTAAAATAAAAATAAAAATTTTGGTTTTTTGCTAGTATTTAAAAAAATATATTACTTACAGCAAAACCAAATACCATTTTGAGTTTGTTGGAATTTATTCTATAATTACTGATAAAAAAAAACGCGAATATATAAAACCTAATTCTCAAAACCATTAATTAAGTTTAAATAAGTGTGGTTAAAATTGATAAATGTGACATTTGAACTACTCGAAGTGGAAGTAACGTTCGTTTTGTTATTATTTGAACAAATTATTGTAATTAAGTAATAATTGGTTCTATTTCACATTTATATCTGTTAAATAAATGCTAATAAAGTTAAATCTGCAGTTTATTTTATTGAATTCCTTCTAGTTTTAAAAATACTACCAAAATTTTATTTAAAATTGTATTGCGGGTTGCCTATGCAGAATTTTTCTTGTTTTTATTAATTATTTTACTAATTAAACGCGATTAATTAGATTCAAAAACACCAGATTACAGAATGCATTTTTATAAATCCAAAACTGAAATCGGTTTTGCTCTGGCTTCGATAGTTTTTGAATTACAAGCTAAAAACCTAAATAAATCTAAATTATTTAATTAATAAAAAACTAATTTTTTTGGGGACCTGTAAATTGGCATAGATCTTTATTTATTGATGCTTAATCACCATGCCAAGTTTCATAATGATCGGAAAAAAATCGTTTTTTGGGCCTAAAATTTATCAAAGAGGTACGTACCTCTTTGATAATTTTTCGCCCAAAAATCTTCATCTCTCAGATTTTTATGAAATTTGGCATGGTGATTAAGCATAACAATATTAGTAAATTCAGCAAGTTTCAGGTCAATCGAGTGATTAGTTTTTATATTAAAAAATAATTAACACGAATTTTGAAGAATTTTTAATTTTAATTTATATTTCAAAAAGTATACTACTTACAGCAAAACCGATCACATTTTTGAGTTTGTGAGAGTATAAGGTATCAATATAGTTTTTCAATACAAACAATTAGTGTTTAATTAAGTGAAAAACTTAATTAAACTAAATAATAATTTCCAAATGCAACCAGCAATACATAGTTTTAATAAAAATGTTCAGAACTAAAGAGCACGCTTTTTAATCACAGCAAATAGTATTTTTTTATTGTAATTAATTAATTTGCGTGGTCTTGAAGCCAAAAAACAATGTTATTTAACAATAATTAATATTATTAATAAAATATATGAAATTTTATGGCAAAACGAACGATACCCGTAGTTCAAATGCACCATTTTTCAAATGTCAAATTTTAACATCGGGCACATGTTTTTGTTTAAAAAGGTGATTTATTTAATATAATTGAGCAATAATGGCAATTGTAACTAAAGAATTAACTAATTGGTTAATTAAATAATGGAATTTTGTATTAACAGAAAGATAAAGTAGCGAAAACTAAAAGAAACAACATAAAACGCAACAAATTGGTTAAACAAGGTGTTATTAAATAAAGCGTAAAGAAGATTCGAAATAAAAGAAAAACCAGCGGAAAATGGCAATGATTTTAATGGCATTGCACTTTGTTTCCAGTAGCAATCAATGGTTACTCTGCAACACGCACCACGAATTAGACTACCACCAATACCATTAATAATTTTTAACAAATTAACAAAACAATGTAATTAAAGTACTAAATAAAAGTCTTTCTAACTTTGTGCTCAATAAACTTTATTGAAATTTTTATATCTTATGTTACAATGTAAAAAGAACTTAAATCCTGGATGGATACAACATCTGCAAAAAAACCAAACCCAAATTAATTACAATCACCAAACAACAAACAAAATTAGCAATATTAAAATATCTCAGTAAAAAGGTGTCATTCAAAAAATAATCAGGTTTCAAATGTCTTAAAAAAGCATCATTGGTAATAATAAAATCATAATATCTTCAATAAAGCAACACTTACAATGCGAATACGATGTCCCATTGCCTTAGCTGGCAGATTTCTGTGGAATTTAGCTCTGACTGCACCGCTGGTGCCGTGTGGCCTGGTCACCTTGCCCCAAATAGCCCTCACTTTCGACTTGATCGATTTTGGCTTTCCGGGTACACAAGTCTTGTTTTTCGCCTTGTATACAAAGACGCACTTTTTGCCCACGTAGAACCAGCTGTCCTGCTTCGAAGCGGTGCCTTCTACCTTCAAAAGGGCGGTGTTTTCGCGTTGGTTACGCAGTCCACGCTTATAACCTGTAAAGATGGCTTTGGCATACAATCGACCATGTCGTCTCAAAGGCCTCTTTCGGATTGCGGATTTTTCTCCTTTGGCTGGAGCCTCTTTCGCTGGAGCCTCCTTTGCTGGAGCTTTCTTTTCAGATTTCGATTTCTTCGCCGCGTCAGCCATTGCCTAAACAGAAAAATCGTTCACATGTATTTTTGTGTGGTTGTGTTGCACTGTCAAACTCCGACGAGTTTTTCGTCCAATATAAATCGGCCATCATCCGCGTTAATTTAACAGAAATCGATCACTGGATTTGATTTATAGCGTCTAGACACTTAGTTTTTCGCGATTATACGGTTAGTTTTGATTTATCTTGGCTAAAAACTTGTGAAAATTGACGAAAGATATTGAAGTGTACCTACCAAACGTGAAGGATACGTGAAAGAAATTTGTGACGATAGGTGGCGCTTAAACTGGTTGTTTTGAAATTTTTGTTGGTATGCGCTTGAGCGTAGGCCATTTCTTGCGGTTTATGTCAACTACCATAGGAGGTTTCGCGCGGTATATTTAAAAATTGATTAATAATTAATTAATTAGCATAAAATGACGCAGTGAGTGTATCCTTTATCAATTCATGTTAATAATAAAGGATGGAGATATTTAAATTAAAGAATAAATAAAATCTGGTAGTTTTAATAAAGTAGCCTCATAAAAACAACAAAATATCATTATAAATATTTAATTAATAATAAAATTATGTACAATAATGAACAAAAAATGCTCAAATGAATCATCACTCAAAATATATTTGCATAAATTCAGTCCACGTTGCTAAGCAAAAAGCCATTCACACAGTGGCGGACCAAGCATAATCCAAAACCGGTCAGTCCGCCACTGCGTCAACCTTGAGTTCATATTTTACAAAGTTGGTACCACTTTCACTGCACTTTTTAATTAAAATGGAATTTAAACTGGAACGGACTGCCATGAAAACTCTGGAAGTGATGGAAATTCGGCATATTCGACTTCCCGGACTCCGGATCCAACGGATCCTCGCCCATATCGAACTGTTTCCGCTTCTCTTCATCTGTCAAAACCTGAAATCAAAATGGCCGATAAATAAAAAACATGGCGCCGGAAGTAGAAACGTCAAGCTTAGTAAATATAACCTAAAAACTTACTTCTTTCGCTGCCGCAATGTCAATAAACTTATTCTCCGCGATTTTCTTCATCTTCTCGTCCATCGAATAATTATCGGGATGCCACTTTTGCGCCATCTTCCGATACGCCTTCACAATCTCCTTCTTGGTCGCCGTCCGCTTCACATCCAAAATCTTGTAATAATCGCGCTTCTCCGCTTGCTTCAATCGCGCCTCCGCTTTATTCAACCCTTCCTTCGCCCGATCGAAACTGCCATCAAGCTGCAACGCCGCCTTGTAATCGTAAATCGCATCGTCGTACATATCGCTCTGCAAATACGCCTCAGCGCGATCGCACAACACATTCTGGTCCTCATGCAACTTCAACGCCTCCGAGCACACTTCAATCGCCTCCTGGCTTTGCTCGCTATTCGCGTAACAAGCGCACAGAATCCGCTTCGCTTCGTAAACAATACTCCCGACTTCCTGCTCGTTCTTCAACACTTTCAACGCATCCTCAATCCCGTCGAGGTAATTCTTCTCTTCGAGCGCTTGCTCGGCCCCGCTAAGCAACTTCTCAATCTTCTTCACCTTCTTGTAGAACGGGAAGCACTTCTTATGCTCCGGGTCGAGCTTAAGGCAGTCTCGGATGGCTCGCAAGGCATCAGTCGCATGCCCGATCTTATAATACAACTGCGATAGCTTGAAATACCCGTCAGTGTTGTCGCTCTGCAACTTAGTCGCTTCGCGGTAATCCGTAACGGCCGATAAATGGTCGCCGAGCTCCGTGTGGATCTCCGCGCGGAAGTCGTACAGCTCCGAAGCCCACGGACTGGTCGCAATGGCTTCGTTCAGGTAAGTTAAGGCGGATTGGTAGTCGTTATGCGAGTAGAAGTATTGCGCGGAGCGTTTGTGCTCTTTCGCTGGCTCGATGCGATGGATGAGGGTTTGCGCCTCGACGTTGTGCGGGTCGATCTGCAACGCGTTGTAGAAATCGAGCTGCGCCATGTCAAACTCGGCGAGGCGGAAGTAGATGCTGCCGCGATTCACGCGAGCAGCTGTGAAGTCGGGCTTGATTTCCAGCGCGCGGTCGAAGTCGTTCAACGCGTTTTTCGCCTTGCCTAACGCAAAATACACGGTGCCTCTTCGGAAGTACGTCAGGAAATTATTCGGGTCGCCCTCTGCAATGTTAAAATGTAATCAAGTTAGCGGGCGAAGGCGAGAATACGCACCAACAGCCGAATGGTAATGATTCAAAGCATCCGACAGCTGTCCTTTCCGCAAATACTGATTGCCTAGTTCTAAATGTTGATTAATTTCCGCTTGCGTTAGACAATCCGATACTGCAACAAAAGCAATCTTTAAATAGAAGATCAATTTGGAGGTTATGTTGACACTCACCATCGAGCAGAAGTTCGAGCACTAATAACACTAGATATGGGGTTAATTTGTAGTTAATTGTTTTTTGTATGCACTCCATTATTCTAAATAATTAATTTACTATTGGAAATTGACTTAATTCTAAGACGAAATGTACATGTTTGATCATCACTGGTCAATTTCTGACACATGAACTGACAACAAAATTCGTTTCGTGGTCTCGTCTGATTGGGCCAGCTCATATGGTTGCGTATCGCAATGCGCGCTGCATTAAACAACACTCCAGATAAATAATTGCTGTATTCTACAATAATTAATCTCAATATCGCAATTAATATTTAAATCGCTAATTATTTATAATATTCCTCCAGTGTATTGTTGGTTGCATAATGTGCAGTGCACCGATGCAATAGTGCAAAGTATTGCTGGTTGCAGTGTGGCAAGGTGGAGGGATGCTACCTGTTACTCGAAGATTAATCCAAGACGTACGTATGCGTTTAATTGAATTAGAATTCGTTTGGTATTTGAATAAACGGGTCGTGACTTGAACCGGAATCTCTTTGGATGCAGTTTCAACACTTCTTAAGGTGCAAGGTGTGTTTGTTTCAGTTCAATGTGTTTAGGAGTTTTGTTTAGATACAGATAATAGGTTAGTTCGTATTTTTTTGGACGATTTGTGGTGATAGTGATTGCTGGGAATTTGTACATTTCTGTGAAGTGATTTGATTAATAAGCAGGAAGCGCTGGGTTTACGATTGCGGTAAGAATAACGCTATTTGATTGATTTACATGCGGGAATAATTATTGTTATTCATGTTATGGATTTATGGAATTTGTCGACTTGCTAGATTTTCCAGGATTTTTCTGGTTGCGTGGAAGTTAGTTAACAGGTTGCTGATTTTAATATTGCAATCAAAACAAAATTCTGGTTTTTGTGTAGGCGGTTTAATATTTTTTTAATTTTTATTAGAACTGGTATTTTGAATATAAAATATGTTGTTTTGGTGGTTCGCTAATTTTGAAGGTCAAAGGTTAAAAATAATGTCACCCTAACTTCAGGGTAATTATTTACTAAAATTCTAACCTATAAATGTCAACGTAATTTATCATAATACTGAATGTTATTAATAATAATTAAGTATTAATAATAATAAATTATTTGTTTATTATTAATTAATTAAAATAGTGAACGATCCGAGTTAGTGATTTTTTCTTTACATGTTGGTCGCCCTGACATTTTTAAGTGTCAGTGTCATTAATGTCATTTCAACCTTAGTGCAACTTGAATTTATAAGTGGTGAGTGCATTTAAATCATTTTCCGCTGGTTTTTTAGCGCAGTAAATTGAAATTGCATTGTTTCGAGGATTATGTCGAAAAATGCTGCTAATTAGAACGTTGCAAGAGCACAATTCTGCATTTGCACGTTGATTTATTTGTAACGGATGTGCATGAAGCCGACATAAATTTCGTATTTTTATTACACATACGTTTATAAGGTAAAAATTGCTGCCAACAGGCCTACATTTTCTATTGTAACTGTTGTTTGTGTTGAAAAACAAAAATGCATTCCTTAACGTCTATAAGTTCCTTTCGTGAACTAAATAGCCACTCGGAATGCTTTCTTGCGCACCAACAAACATATTATTTATTCAATCAAACCGAAAAATTAAGATAAACAATAAGGAAGATCTAATAATTGAATAATTCTGCATACAGGGTGTTCCGTAATTGAGCGCACATTTTTATACGGCGACGACGAAGGTGAAAGGTCATGCGGCCTACCTAATTTTGATTAAACTTGTATGCAGACGACGACTTGAATTAATTCCGCGATGGGATGATTCAACAAGTCATTTATGGCTGACTAACCAATTTTTAATTACTTTGGGTTTCTTTTCCAGGAAAGGAAGGTGAATAATTGCAAGCACGTGCGTGTAGGTGGCGCTTCACATTCAAATTCTAGGGTAAGTCGATTTTACACCACTAAATTTTCGAAAATCGGGTATGCAACCAGGCATACATCGTTTTCGCGCAAATATTCAATTGTATAATGTTAAATAATGGCGAAATGGTTGTTGCGAAATTTTTGGAGCAACAGGTACGTTTTGTTTGGTAAAAGTCAAGTCAACCTGTTGATTGTGTTACTTTTCTATTCAAAAGTCAGCAGCCTTGAGCATAATCTACAATAATATTGGGAATTATAATTGATGTAGGTATTTTTTAACATTATCATTAATTATTATGGTTGCGCACTTAAGCGACATAATATCTTTTTTTAGTATTGTTTTTTTGTGTCGATATTGTTGCTACCATATGTAAACAATATATTTATTTATTTTCGTTAGCGTGTATTTTAATAAATTTAATTGAGGATGTTGGTTGGTTAAAAATAAGTAAAAGAGTAAGGGAGCATATTAATGACAGAGGTAAACTGTTTATTCAAAACAATAACAAAGTTAAGTGTTTTGGATTTTTTTTTGTATTAAATAAAAAATTTATAATTAATGTTGCGATATTGTTTATGCAAACCGGATTTGTGATATTTAAAATTAAACCGAAAATGTCAATTAATTAAATAATAAAAATTATTATTGATGGCGATTATTAAAATTTAATTTAATTGCGAAAAAAATTTGCCAGAAAATAATTTTTATTATTTGAAATTAATTTTTTTAATGGCAATAAATTGTGGCAATAAAATTTTGAATTACTGTATAGGAAAAACTGCATAAAAAATTTAATTATTAAACAATTTTTCATAGAAAAAAAATTCCATTACGTGCAAAAAAAATAATATTTTTCGCATAAAATTTTTATTGGGGTAATTAAAACATCTAGTTAAAAGTTTTGATTGATTATACAATTTTAAATATTTTTCTACGTATTTTATTAACTAAAATTAATCTAAAGAATTTTAAAATTAAATCTAAAAATAATTTATTTAAATAACGGTTATTAGCTAAATTTATCTTCTACTTAAATTAATTAATTAACTAAAAAAATACTTTCTTGATTTAATTAATATATTTTTTGCATAATTATTAATAATTTCCCGCATTCACATTATAAGCGATTAAGTTTTCACTTTGACTTTTTTAGTACTATTTCCAATCGCACGATTAAAAAAAAATCATTTGAACGGATTTTGATGAGTGCATTAAACTTTTACGCAAAGCTCAAATATTTTACTTTCTCTCATTTTATACCAACAAATATATAACAACGGACGACGACTAAAAACCTGTGTGTTAATGCAATTTAGTAGAAAGTTAACACGACATACCACACCTAATTTTATTAGTTTCAAAATTGCAACAAAAATATCGATAGTATTATTATTGTTTCAGGAAACGATAAATTAGAATTAATTAATTTAAATAGTAAATATTTTGCGGGAATTCGAATATTCTTAAAACTGTGGACAAATTAAATTAACACAATTTTTTCGCTATTTGTTTAGCCAATTTTATTATTCAAATTTCGACTAACGATTGTTTTCAATTAGCATTCCATTCGATTTAAGTGTTATATAAATAACATTACATATTTTTGAGTCGCATTTAATTTTATTACAAAAAATGTGTTATTAATTTCTAATTAATATATTTGTGCGATGAACTTGTTCTACATTTGCGATTTTTCGTATCTGATTTTCTAGTGTTATGAAGAAGAAATGGAAAACGGTAATTAACAACAGTTATTAGCTTGATAATTCAATACGCGCTTAATAATACGTTAGATGGTTTAAATTAAAATATTATGAATTTATTTTTGAATAAATTGCACGACTGAAAGAATAATGCGCTTTCCTATGTAATTTTTGAATTTTAAGGCGCAATAATAATCATAATAATTATTTTTAATAAATTAGGATGCGTTGCATGTATTGTTATATTTTATAAAAATTATTTTTGCGCTCAAAAATTAAGAATTAAATTTCCTGCGAGTTTATTTATTGCTTCGTTCATGATTCTGCGAACCCTATTACTTCCTAATTTTTTGCGAAAATAAAATGATTGTTCGCAATCAATTTAATCAATAGAAAATTGCAGAAAAAAATTATAATCATGATGAGCTTACAAGAAATTTCCATTCAATTTCGATTTCGTGTTATTTTATTGTTATTACAATTTAAAGTGAAGTAAACACATTTATTAGATGCAAAATTCATGTTCAGTTCGTCAATAGGGAAAAAATTCTAATTACAGGCCAATCATCGTAATTGTGCCGTATTTTAACTAACTTTCGTCAAAATAAATTATTTGCTCCAGCCATCATTAATTTATTTGTGGCGGGAAATTTATGTGAAAACGTAAATTTGAATTATTGTTAATATTTCCTGTCAAATAAATAATTATTGTTTCAATATTTATGTGAAAAACAATTTTTTAAAACGCAACTTATCACGACAATTAAAAAATAATTACCAAAGCTTATGTAATATTTTTTTTTATCAGGAAAACAGTGAAAATTTTAATCGCGGTTTTTTTTTATGGGAAGCGAAACAATTCTTTACACTTTAAATAATAATAGTAAAAAATATGATGCAATATTAAGTCGTTTAGTTTTAATTTGTTTTCTTGAAGTGCTAAAATTTTATCGCGAATTCTTTTGTTTCTAATTATGCGCCAACTAATTTCGAAAAATTTATTGCTCATGTAATCGAGTGACTAACGACGAATTTTTATGGTAAATTTCTTTTGCAAGGTTGCAGTGTGAAAGGAAAACCCGATCTGAAACAAATAGACTCATAAATATTATTATAATAAAATAATGCACTCGATCAATGCTAAAATTCTATGCAAATATTGCTAGTGAAGGCATTCAGTTATTTTCATTGTGCGATAATAATAATGAAATAAAATCGATTAAAAGTTTGTTTTTTACTGAAAAAAAAATTAAATATTTTGTCCTATTTTCCAGACAAAATTTCTGTCATTATTTCTAACAATTATATTATTGTCCAGCCAATCGTTTTTGCTTTCTACATATGGAAAGTGCGATTAGCTTTTAATTTTCACTTAAAAACATTGATTTTATGCTTGTAATTTTTTTTTATTGCTTTAGCAAGAATTTCAAATAGTAAATCCATGTTTCCGATAAGTAAAAATCATAAAAAGCAGGACGACATTTAATTTGTTAACAAACAAAGCTTTTATTTATTTTAAATTGGCGCAATAAATTTTGGTTGTTACGCCACTGTCTATAGTAGTGACGTCACAGCCAACTTCGATTCCCGCGACATGGCGCGAATTTTGAAGGAAAGAGCGCATAATTTATTTTCTCCATAAATAACAAATAAACTATAACAAAACACGAACTGAAATTTTTCGATAATATTAATTATGTATGTAGGTCTTGGTAAATTGCATGTTGATTCTAATTACACGTACTATAGCGCTTCTAATCAATTTATTTTGCATTTCTGTAATTAACCTTTTATATTTTAATATATTAAAACTAAATCATGTGTATTTTTCATATTTTCTGCTTGATAGAAGGAACACTTAATTAGCGGTTTAATTAGCCATTTTTATTTCGAATCGAAATCGCGCAGTATTTTTCTATCCACCTTCATGCTTTCTGCATCATTGCATTCATTAAGGATTTAACACTTTTATTAGTTGATGGACGTGGAATGACTTTGGTGATACAAAAAAATTATGTTGAAGGGGAAATTAATTTTAAAGCTAATTAATTATTAATATTTACGTTTAAATTTGGAGAAATAATTTTTAAACAATTTATTTTGAGGTGTATATTATTAATTAAATAATTATTGTGTCTCGCACAACAAAAGCTGAAGAGCATCAGGTCTTTCAACTTTCCTTAATCAGTCTGATCGACATTTAGTAACGTTATCGATTCCGTATAAATCGATTTTTTTATTATTTAATAGTCTCCGGTCAGAGACATTTATAAATTATTTAAACAATATATTATTAATGCATCGTATGGTTCCTGTAGGACCACAACAGAATTTACACAATTAAACCATTATTCATTTTTTTTTAAATATTTATACATAAATAAAACAATTGCTTATTGAAATAATATTGTTATTGGAAAAAGTTAATTGATATTGTAGGAGGTAGAAATAAATAATGAATCAACCTACTAGGAAGAATAATATGAATCAACGATGAAAATCTTTAAGGATACGAAACCTTGACGAAATTGTAATTTTATTTCGTTTCCTATTTTTTATCAAAGTATTTGCTATTTATAAATAAGTAACAATGGCACAGCGTAGCAATAAAAAAGTACGTCTAGCGCATTCGATGCCACAGGTCAGAACGTAGTCGACTTGACTTAGATTTTGATTTTTAGAAGGTTTAACAATATTTTAATTATATTTGGAAAATTGTTTATTTGCACTTGAACCTCTTCATTCTTAGAAAGTTTTAAATTTAATCAAACTAATATTTTTTATTATTAATTTTCTTTAGAAATTTTATAACCTCTGCGGGAGAAATTTTACAAACCTTTAAACTTTCCTTAAACGCACTTTTATAATTATCGAACTCACAACTAATTTGTTAAGACATTTTCTCAGTTCATTAACTACTTAAAATAATTGTTTAAAAAAAATTGCGACAGCTTTAATTAAAATGCAACTCATTATAAATTCCTTCCAATTTTTTCTGACTTTATTAATTTTCATTTAACGTAAAAAAAATGCATAACTTTATGACACTATAGAAAAACGATGTAGGTAGTAGATAATTACCGTGAATAATTAAATGCGTATTAATTTATTAACGCTAATGAAAAAGACGAGCAAAGTACACAACACATGTGCAATTTTTTACAATATTGCGATAATAAAATATAAATAAATATCTTCAATGAAGTACTAGTCAATTATTTAATTTATTTATATAATACTATCATAAAATAGTACTACGCCATTTTCTTGAGGTGCAAAGGACACGCCTCTGCTAGTGTCGTCTCTTTCTAACCACAGCAAAACGGCATAGTCTATCTCATTACGAACGAATTTACTGCTATTGAGCGTTCAAATTTATTTTCGCGGCCGCATTGAAACTAACATTATTTTATAGTTTGTTGAAGGGTCTTAATATTTTAAATAACTAATTAACCCACATAGTGCGATCAGGAAATAGAAAGTCTTTTTATCTCCCATCAAATCAAATTCCATTAATTGTTATTAGGATTTTAATTTGATTCGATAAGATGATTACTTTTTTATCACCATCTAAATTTCTATTTCTGCACATAAATAATACGTTTCTTGTGTTTCTCGTCTTTTACGCAATATAATTGGTTTTTAGTGTCTTCCTCGATGGAGCAAAATTTTGCTAATTGCACCAGGAAATTTATTAGTGCCGATCAAATATATTTTGCCTCAATTTAATTTTGTTGATCGATCCGTACTAAAGGCATTGAAAACAATCAATCAACCAGTTAATTGCCTATACCTTCGATCGAAAGCCGAAACAGAATTTTTTAATTAGTCATACATCTTATTGTTTTAATCTAATCAAGCTTAGCGTAATCATTGCTCAATAAATAAATTACACGAAAGAGATACATCTCTGTCGGAGGGAATTTGGGTCGATCGATCAAATGCAAGGCGCTCGTTCTGAAAACTATTTTTACGAGTACGAGTATTGAGGACGCGAATATATTAATTGTTGCGCATTTTATCGGACAGATGGCGCCACCATAAATTCAAAAAATATTCAAAAAGTCACAGTTATATATATTTTGGAGTTAAATAGTGGCGGCCACCCAAAAGTGAGCGTTTGCCCCGTTGCCATGGTGATTTCGTCAATCCAAATTATTATCTAAGGGTTGCTTCACACCCAGCGTGACGTATTGCGTTAAGCCGCTTAGAAATGCGTCAGCTGTCGTAGAAATTGTACCTGCATGCACCTAAACAACCGTACCGTAGCCTGTCTCCACCATTCCACACGAAAACCACCTTGAAGTGGATTTTATTCACTTGTTCGCTGATGGTGCACCGGCCGGTTCGGTAGTAGTTAGTGTTAGTTCATTCGCAGCTTTCCTATGGTTAAGTTGTCGTACAGGTATGTGGAACGAAGCCGTCCATCGTCATGTTGAAGCAGATTCAGTTGCTCTTCGTTTCTTGTACAAGTGAAACGGGTTTTTGTTTTTCTTCCATATTTCTGCGGGTTTAATTTAATTATTGAGTGGTGGCCTTTTGGATTTGATTTTGGCTTTATAGGTAAATTTGTTAATTAATTAATTGTTTAATTGATGAGAGAAGGTTTTTGCTATTTTTCGGTAGGAAAACGATTTTTTTTAATATAAAGTCGTTTTAAGAATTATTTATTTATAGAAAGAATTTTTTATTTGTTAATTAACGAACATAATTTATTAGGAATTTATTAATTAATTGGAAAATACTATTTTATATTAATTGAAATTATTGTTAGAAGATTTTTATTGGCAGGCGTTTAATTTTAAATTTTCTTAAATAAATTAAGGTCGATTCGCACTAAGCGGAATATAATAATTGGAAGGCGCACGCGCTTAAGTAAAAAATAGCCTCAAAGCAGCGCCATAAAATATTTGCGTTAATGGTGAGCGTTTGCTCAACTACTGCCGCTTTGTGTAAATTGAGCTTTAGTTATTTAAAAAATTATTAAAGGCGCAAAATTCGGTTTCCGTATAACACAAAATAATTACGTAATTTAGATGTCGAGTTTTTTTGTCCAAGGTAGAACAATTGCAACTTGAACTTAAACTTGAAGTACGCAATTTTGTTTTTATCTTGAGTGGCTTCTAATTTGAATTCTAGTTGAAAAATAATCTACACCTGTTTTCAAATTTAAATTTAATTGTAATGCAAGTATCATCGTGCACCAGCTAATTCAATTCCAAAAGCCCAATCCTAATGCGCTTTGAATTATTTATAAATTTTAAAAACATAACAATGCGAAATAATTTTAATTAACGGGTATAAAAGCCCACATTGTAATTTATTAACATGTTATTATGTGTCAATTTATGCAATACAAATAATTGTATTTTTTTTATATGTGACTTATGTCAGGGTTAGCGACTACTACTTCAAAGTACACGAAAATATATTGAGACGCAAATTTGCATACACAAATTGAATGATGAATTATTGATTTCTATCTGCAACGCAGAACGTTCGAGTGATGCACTAAAATTTAAGTTGGCAGCCATTTTGGTTGACGGAAGTAACGTCAACAATATGGCCGCATTGTTCTAACTGTCAATTATACGTCTAGGTATTTTATTTAATTAGTGTAAATTGTAGAAATAATATTTTGCAAGTTAAAAATAAATTTGACAAAACAGTTGAACGATTTTTGCATAAACAAATAGAACAATATTGATTTTACTCGTTGTTATTTGATTGACAATTTCGTCACCTATCTTAAATGTTTGATTTCGATGTAGTAAATATTTTTCAAATGCGAAAATTAAGTCGATTGAATTATTTTTAAAACGCACTTGATCTCTATTGATTCTACTTAATGGCATTTTAATAAAACTATTTTTTTAAACAATTAAAAATTATTTTTTGCCACTAAGAAAATAAAAAAGCACGTATTGAAATGAAAAATCTAATCTGGCACGATTTTATCCTCTTTTGGAGTTGATTTATCAACTAAAAGTGAGTTTACGAAACTAGATCAACAACCTTTTACTTAGTAAGATAACAATTTAACCAAAAAGGATGTGGAAAAATATTGCTTATCAGTTTTCATGATTTTTACCGCATTTGGATAATTTAATTTGAACGGTCAATAACTTCGTAGAATTTGAACTGTCAATATGTTAGCGGCCATCGCGTAATTTGAATTGTCAATAGATTGGCCATATTGGATCGATTTAGTTTGCCAAAACGTCACTTCCGATTTAAAATGGAGGCATTTTGGGCGTCAAACTAATGATGAATTGTTGCACAAACACGTTTGCTATTTAATTTATATATATTATGATAGTCGACAAGCAATAATTAATAATTGCAAAAGCACATGATAGCAAACGTACTACATACATTGAATATAAATTCAAACATTTTTCCGCCTATAAACTAACATATTATATAAAATAATGTTTCTCATTATAAGTTGGAGAAAAATGCAAAGACCGCACCTGCGATTTCCAATTCAATTTATACAATAATGTAATATGTAATATGATGGTCTTTCAATTGCAGATTTAATTGCACGAATCAGAATAAGAACAAAATTTTACTTTCGAAATTAAATTATTATTAAATGTAGACACACCTTGCTTTGGCTTGGCTTGTACAAATCCGACAAGTTTTAACGGATTTATCAGAGGGGGCTAGCGGAAATAAAGTCGCAGCTCAGGAAACGAACATTTCTTTGTATTCACTCTCGAATTTATTATTATAACGCAATACAAATGGGCTACCTTGAACTTCATGACTGTAAGAAAATCTGTCACGTCAAACGCCATTTTTTTTTGACAAGTTTTGCAGCGCGCCATCTAGGGATTTAATTTGCGCAGACAATTAAAATTAATTAAATCATACTTTTATGAGAAAAAGGACAAGCATTCGGAACGGTACAATTTTATATGGCTGTAGGTACGATTTTTCTAAATGGGATTTACAGTTACAAATTTGAGAGCAAAATTATATTTATTTTAACACACATAATATGTAATTCTAGCTTTGATATTGACCTTGTTTAAGGTTTAAATGAGAACAGATTAACTTAAATTAAACAAATAAAATGCAAATTACATATTAACAATGCTAATTTCGCATTTTTGCTCTAATACATAATAATTTTGAAAATGGCGTGCGCGAAAGTGACATCTATGTATCCGCGCAAGAACTATTTGTCCGAAATTTATTTTAATTTGAATTTTAAACAAACAAAACACATTGATACTTAAATTTAATTAAATCTCTAACCTGTTTCTGTTTTGTTTCGTTTACAGACGCATTCCCAACATCCATTCCAAACAAAAATAAACACCTTCCAGCCGTTGACGTCAAAGCAGAAATGTCAATTCAACAATGTGACAGATTGATGACACGTAGTTCGAAATTTCCATAAAATCGTGCGTTTCTTCGCGGAAAAATCTAGTGCGTGTGCGTTTCAATCAATTAGAAACAATTTTCCACACTCGATAAACAATTACCACTATGTAAACAACGAGTGCAACAATCATAGTAAAAGTTTTCCGCCATTATTGTGGACAGACTTTCAACACATCCCGTTAGCGCGCGGTAATTAAAAACGCATCAACCAACTATGGCGCAAGACACCGTGGACGCTGCAATTTTCATCAACAATAACAATTACAATCATAAGAAAGTGCCGTCGATCGAGATGCTGAATAGCGAAATGCCGGGCAAGGATTTGCGTCAGAAGGATCGCGGCAAGCGGATTTTCAAGGCGCTTATCAATCGATTGAGGCTGAAGAAATGTGCTAGTGCTACGATTTCCAGACCCGATCCCACTTATCGGGTCGCTTATCTGGGAAACGTCGTCACTGGATGGGCTAAAGGTAATTAATTTGTTTTACTTTCTATCGGCGCCATTTTTAAATATGACTTGGCGGCCATTAGCCATTGCGGAAAAGTATAGATGGCGACACTTTAAATTTGAATATTTTGCCGCATTTTTAGCGCTTTTTTTAAAACAAATATTTGTCGAATTAATTTAAACAAATTGGGCTCACAAGGTTAAGAGTAAAATAATAAGGAACCAGGAAAAATAATTATATAGCGTAAATATATTTGTTGATTTTAATTATAGTTGACTTGAAAATATTTAGGATTAAACATAGCGAACGGTTATTTTGTTGATAGTTGAATAAGTTTAGCATAAATTATTGTTAGATTTTTTTTAATTGAATTTCGGGAGCAATTAGAGCAACTAATTTTTGAATTCGCGTGGCGGGAAATTCAAATTGGCCGGTTTGCTGAAACTTTCCGGTAATTTTAGGATTTATTCGAGCATTTACCAGGTCACATATAATAACAATAATAAATTTGAAATCAGTAACGGTGATTTGAGTTTTTATTTTCATTGTTTTGCGTTTTTATTATTAGTTGGTGAGCGCTTTTGTTTAATTAATTGATTTGCTGGAAGTTGTTGCAAATTAATTTTCAAAATTAAATTATTGTTGCTTTTATTCAAGTGTAAAATTATTATTCTATCGGGAAAGGCACTTTATAATTTTGTTGCTTGACCAGTTATATTAATTTATAAATCCTGCGGATATTTTAAACATATAATTAAAAATTTTAAGTTATTTCCCACTTATGTAACCTTTGTAAACAACGCGATAAAAGTTTTTATATTAAAGCAACATAGTGTTTAATTATTGTTTTTAAGACTTTCAAAAAGAGCGCGCTTTGTATAATAAATCGGTATATTTAAAACTAATTTGAGAAAATATTTTTGAAACAAGTTTTAATCAATTTATTGGGAAATTCGTTAATTATTGTTAAGTATCTTGCTCATTAAAAATAAACTAAGCGATAGGATCGAAAAATTAATGGTATTTTTACAGCTTTATGTAATATTTATATTTTTTGTTCGTTAGACGCAAATATTTTCGCTGTTTTCTTACAATAACTAATTAATTGAATTTTTACGTATCATTTAACACTACGTGAAAGTGGGGCAAATGTATGTATTTACATGGTATGGTAAAAGAGAAATTAATTGTATAGCTTTATTGGAATAATAATGGGCTAACATTAATACGTATTCTCCTTTTTATAATACATATTAAAAACGCACTATTATTATAAATATATAATACATGTAATGGATTCGATTCGAAAACGCGCATTGTTACAATCTTAAATAAAATACAATTGAACTTTTGTGAACAATCGATTCTTTACAAATAAATTTATTAATTATTAATGACACCATTCGTCAAGCTGATAACAATACGCGTGATTTCTTAAAAAAAATCTTCATTACATTTTTTAAAATTTAATTTATAGGCCAGCGAAATTTAAATTGTGATGCTGCGCTTTGTCTTTCGCGCGACAAATGTATTGCGGCTATATTCGCACTGGCTTTGGGAGGGGAGAGAAAGTGGCGCCAATTTTGAATCGGCCATCATTATAATTAATATTTTTAGTTATTAGAATATTTTTAAAAAGGAAATTGTTTTCAAAATTTAATTGTCCGCCTTTCTCAACTGAAATTCTTCGGCAATGACAAATAAAGCCAACAATAAAAATACGATTTAAACAAAAGAACAATTACATAATGACAGGATTCACTCACCATAGGATATACGGATGGGTGCTCAAGATATAATTTTTTTTTCGAACACGTTTCTTGTGGGATTTGATTTTCGTTCCATATAGATCAATCGAAAAGTGTTGTTGCTTGATATCTTACATCATCATTAGGCTATTTCTATTCGAGTGCATAATTTTATGCTAATTAATTTAATTGAAGTGAATAAGCAACAGGAAGAAATAACTATCGCGGCGAGTTATTTAAATATTATCTGATTATGTGCAGTAATACTAGTTTTTATAGTAAAAAATTCATTGTTTATTTTTTCTGCAATAATTGTGATGAATTTAATTGTTTTCGCGGGTTGAGGTGCTTGAGGTCGAATTAATATGCAGATTAAATGCAGTTTACGTTGAACCGCTAATCGATAAATTAATTCTTAGAATTTTTATTTCAAATTTAATTTAAAAAAAAATATTTCTGATTCGGCCTTTGAATTTAATTATTTTCTTTCCGCATTAATGGCAATAAAAATATTTAAATAGCTAAAAAAAACAGTTTTACAGTTACAATAATTATAAAAAAATAAATTTCAGCTTGAGCATCAATTGAAACCACTTAAAATAAAAAGTTTGCGCAATTAAACAAATTCCTTGGCACTATAAAAAAATCTAATGTCTTATTCAAACAAAATTATTGCATAAAGCAAATAATATTGAACAGGTAACACACATCCATAATTTATTAAATATTATCGCAGAAGTCATTAGTCGGTGCTTTCACTCTTTACTTGGTCCTCAATTTGGTAACATATTTAAATTTTAGAATCATTTATTAAAAAAAAAAAAATAAATGCCACCAAAGAATTGAAAGTTAGAGACGATTAAACTAATTATCAAAATTATTGAAGTACATTACAGTAATAATATGTAATATTTCGTTTGGCTGGCGGGCAAAATTCTTGTGTACTTTCAGAATGAGGCCTTCAACTATTGAATGCAATTGAAAGAAAAAAATGATAATAAACGAGCGAAATAGCGAATTATTAAATCAAATGTAAGTGTAACTTTTTCAATTAGACGACAATTATTTGCAATCAACTTGTGTGCATTTGCATTTTCAGTCAATAAACTATTTTTTTTCTCTTATTTTTAAACTTGCAAATTCGATTATGTATTTGCAATAAATAATGATAATTTGTTGAATGCATATTTGCACAAAAGTCTAATTAGAACATGTTTAAATTTAGATTCTTTTTTTGGTGCGTTGTGTAAGTAATAAATAATGCAAATGACACGGACATACATTAAAAAAATATTTATGTAATGATCGGAATTTAAAATATTAATTAATAACGTGTATGTTTGGTTGCATACTTTTTTATTTTTAAATCGCGCGGTGGAAAGCGGCCATAGTGCCATCTATAAATATTTTTACAACACTAAAGCCGGATTTATATTGCGTTCGATTTTTTTCGCGTCATAATTAGCTATTAATTCAATATTATTAAAATAACACCTTTCATTACAGACGTAATAATATTATTGATTAGAAAGTTGCATCTACGATGCATACACTTAAATAAAATTACTATCCAAATTAATTGCACATGAATATACATTGTGGTGTCGATAATTATGCAATGAAGCTTGTAATAAATTACAGTCCAAACTAACAATAAATAATTCTACTTAATTAGCCACATTTACATATTATTATCGTAGCACAACAATTCTGAAAAATGCCACAGCCAAAATTAAAAGCAATATGGCGACCAAACTAACATGAAGTTGGCTATGACAGTTCGACGGCCATTTAAAATGCCGCGTCCTTATATTTTAGGCGCCAAATTCAAATCTAATGTTTTATATTTTTGTCTTCCAGGCGATGGTTGCGTTGAAAAGCCTCTAGCAACCCTCTGGCGCAACTACACGCAATCCTCCCGGCCCGACGTGCGAATGCAATTGACCATAAGCTGTGGCGGCTTGAAAGCCACAACGAAAGACCACGGCCTAACGGAATACTGGGCGCATCGTTTAACCACCTGTTCAGCACCTGCTCAATTCCCCAGACTCTTCTGCTGGGTCTATCGACACGAAGGCCGAAGACTGCGCCATGAACTCCGATGTCATGCCGTTTTGTGTCCGTCCGCTCAAGTCGCCAAACAAATCGAAGGCGAGCTAAAGCAGGCGCTTGCGTTGGCGCTCGCCGAATTCAAACGCGATAAGATTTCGCGCCAAAACGCCCGACTGTCGTTGGTCAATTCGGTTTACGACAATCCGACGATTCCGCGCAGGAAAATCTTGCTGAGCACCGGCTCGCATAACTATCGGCCGCCATTGGAGCGTTCGAAAAGCGCGCCAAAGTTGACGAGCATCGAGGAGATCATCGAGGAAGATGACGAGTACATGGAGTCGATCAAAGTCTATCGCAGAATTTTGCAGCATTACGACAGCACCACGAATTTGCTGGACAAGAGAAAATTGCGTAAGGAAATTTTGAAGCCGGAAAAATTGCATGAAACGAAAGTGAAGTTTTGCGATGAAGTGGTCGAGCTGACGCTCGATGAGAAGAGCGATTTGATCCTCGAGGAGTTGGTGCAAAGCTCGCTGCGCAACGATTTGCTCGAATCGTGCGAGCGCGCGTGGTTCACAGCGCTCGGCGAGCCGCCGCTCGATAGCGACGAGGGTTCGCTGTCGAGCGGATGCGAATCGGCTTCGAGCACGGTCGCCTCGGATCTGGAGCCGGTGTTCCCGACGATTGCCGAGGAAGATGGCGAGATGCCGATGACTGTTAAAAAGACTGAATGCGATTTTAAGGTGGGCGGGAGTGTGTTAGCGCGCGTGCGCAGTTTTGAGAAAATCGCGAATTCCGATATCTTTCGAATTGGCAATAGTATTTACAGTAGCAAGAGTTTGTTGGATGAGGTGTCGTTGATTCCGGTCGGTGAAAGTCAGCAGGCTGATTTCAGTTCGTTGAAGGTGTTCAAGAAGAAGAATGCGTTGTTGGATGAGCATGGCGAGGAGGAGAATGGCAGTGCGTGCAGCGATGAAAGTGGGTATGAGGAGGAGGAGATTGCGAGTTCTGTGGCTAATGTCGTGTTGGTTTAAAGAAAAGAGGGGCTTTGCAATTTTTGAGTACGGTCCTGTCGTGGGGCTGCAAATTTTTCCGGTACGGTCCTGCCGTCGGGCCTGCAATTTTTTCCGGTACGGTCCTGTCGCGCGGATTACATTCTGTCTGTGGTACTATTTTACTAGCTTTATCACTTGTATATAGTTTGTAGGATTTATTTATTTAGTTTGGAAAGTATTCTGTAGGACTGAATATGATTAGTTGATAAACGATGCGGTTTGCTGCGGTTTTGGGGCAAATGACAATCGTCGGCTGAAATTATTATTGTTGTTAACTTGGTTTAATTGATTGTATATAATTAGATTGTTGTAAATAAGTGCAGAATGTAATGTGATTTATACCTGTTTATTTAAATAATGTATTTTTGTAATAATATGTCTGTTACCAATGTAATGGTGTAATGTTACGCTGTTTTATTGTATGTGCACGTTAATAATGTACCTCTCCTGATAAACAATAAAGAATATAAACAAATAATACGAAGGATTTTAATTTAAAACTCAAAAAACCAACAATTAATTTTAAATTTTGAATGTTGCGCTATAACTACCATTACTTTCAAAACTATAATGTTGGCAACACTGACGAGTAGTTCAAACGCAGTGCAGCTGTCATAACATAACCAAACATTTGCAACTATGAGAAACAAATTTACTTTCCCCAATTTAAACACTTTACTGTAAGTAAACTGCATTATAATCAATTAATTCAATAATTAATGCATTAATTTAGCGACCTGTATGGAGGCACATCAGACAAAGTCGTAGTAATATCAATAGTGGGCAAAACCGCATTCAACACAAACGGACTGAAAGTTAAATCGATCGGCCGAGTATTCCACAGTGGCCCCCACACCAAAGACGAGGTAAAACACAACCCCCAACCCCTCAATTATATCATAACTTCAATTTCCTTGTAGTGTAAAATTGAAGGCACATACGACGAAGAAAACCAAATCATCTACTTGCACCTGCAAAGTCTGCTCGACGCACACAACTTCGTCGAGTTCTACGGAACGATTAAAAATGAATACGAAGCCGAGAATGGCTGCGACGATTTCCTCGCCGTTTACGACGAGGTTAAGAAGAACTTCGCGCGAGCACTTTATATCTTAGTGCACATCAGCCACATTATTGTGCTGTCGCATCCAGGCTCAACGTTCGACACGAACTACATCCAGTATTTCAAAGCGATGGATAGCTTGAACCAGAATTTGTACGACAAAATCTACGACGAATTGAGCGGCAAGTGCGATATAAGCAAAGAGTGGTCGAATAAGTGTCGGTTGTGCTCGCCGCGGCTGATTTTCTATTTCGAACGCTGTCCGAAGAATGTGAGCAAGATTAAGAAGCTCGAGCATAATTTGGAGGACAAGATTTATCATATATTGAAGAAAACGCGCATTATTA
This sequence comes from Cryptophagus acutangulus, assembly GCA_963556235.1. Taxonomy (NCBI): domain Eukaryota; kingdom Metazoa; phylum Arthropoda; class Insecta; order Coleoptera; family Cryptophagidae; genus Cryptophagus; species Cryptophagus acutangulus. The sequence continues at coordinate 4,957,645 of OY744569.1, forward strand.
ATTCCACGGGGTGAGAAACTTAATTTAAATTAATTAACTTGATAATAAATGTCATTTACAGTTCGGCTTTGTTCGCCATCCCGTTAAACGAAGAGTTCGTCTACGTGTCAACCAGTGGCGCACACGATCCGTTAGGCGATGCCGTCCGCGGTTTGATCCACGATTGCCAACCGGGTGGCGCGATGCAAGTCGAACCCCCGTACTCCAATCAACCAAGCTCCGATAGAAGTTTCGCCAAATTTCTGGAAGTGCACATTCAACAAGCGCGGAATAAAGGCTTCGACGACACCGGGCGGCAATTCACGCAACCCGCACATTTTGAGGTTAGTTTAATTCAATCCAACATGGCGTCAATTTATTTTATAAGTTGGCAACATTTTATTAATTAGTTGCCGCTGATTCATAACTGGATCGAAGTCTCCAAAATAATCTACGAAACTGTCATGAAAGTCAACTCGGTCCCGTCACTTTGCACGGACACTCGATTTTCGGAGCAACGTTGCTTAAAAGTGTTGCCGCTAGCTTTGGCGCGATATCAAGAAGGGTTGCCAACCCACTACGCGAAATCCGAACATGAAGCCCGATTAAATATGGCGCTGGCACTTTTCAAAGCGCAAGCTAGAGGGCCTGCGTATAATCGCTACACTTTGCAACTGGAATGTGAATGTGACCGCCATTGGCAGAACGGGCGGCAACAGTGTGAAGTTGCTTCGATGACCGGAAATCCGTGCAGTTTGAAGAAGCATAGTGCGGAGCAAGAGCACTCTAGCGGATTTATTTATAAAGGTGAGTAGGTCAATTGTAACCAAACAATATGGCCGCTGGTCGATTTGTCGCTCAGCGGCCATGTTGTATTTAATTGGGTAGTTCAAACACTTAGTAGCCATATTGGATTTAGTTTACTGACAGTTTAAAATTATTTCGCAGCGATTTGTGATTGTGGACGTAAAATAGGCGCCCGCGAAGACCCGTACAACGCCAAACAAGCCAACTACATCTTCTACCACTTAATCGCAAAAGAATGCCAATGCTCCAAACTGGAGCGCTTTCCATTCCCCATATTCGAACCATCCATCAAAGAATACAAAGCCGCCACTCTCCATGACATCGAACCGAAAGAACCGCGTTCATCCCCACTCTCCGAAATCCAAAGCGAGGAACTCGAACCGCTCGAAACCGAACGCACTCTAGTGCGTCAAGCGAGCACTACCGAATACCTACCGGGTATGTTGACTATGACGTCACCGCCTGGTTTGCTACCGGTCTATTCGAGCTGGTCGCTCGTCTGCTTAGGAGCCTCATCGCTCTACAGCCACAATCTAGGCTTATCCGAGTCGCACCATCCCGGATTCTTAAGCTCCACTAATTATTTGCTACCGTGGGACGTCACTGTGGGCTCCAAATCGAAAGCAAACTGGCATTCGGGGAAGTATGCCGGTAGAGGGCGTCGCGGTCGCACGACATCGACTGGCACGCCGCAATTGACGGTCAAGGTGTTCATTGGCGCGGAATACGAATGCAGTGTCGGGCATCGGTTTATGTTGGCAGCGCCCGATCGGATTTTGAAGGCGACACCCGGCAGTATAGTGAAGGATACGGGGCATAAAATCGCAGAGTCGGAGCTGCCCTTATATTTTCTTTGTGCCTGTAGAGCCGCGAAGTTGGCGCAGTTGATGCGATTGCATGTGGTGACGCCGAAGGCGCCGGTGCATTGCACGCTTAATCCGAAAGTGCAACCTGCGCCGGGGTCGCCGATTTTTATACCGAGTGTAGATGGCGCTGTTAATTTGACGCAGTCCGCTTATTGGATTTTGAGGCTGCCGTACGTCTATGTCGCGGATCAGGAGCATTTTCCGCTGAATTTGAGTTCGAAGTTGTTGCAAGGGGTGTTTGGAGTGACTGAAGTGGATCAGAGCAGTAATTAATAGAATAAATATTAAGGTAATTTTTTTTAATTAAATTAATAACTTTCAAAATTGACCTCCAAATTCAGAAATAAGTATCTAGCAATCAGGACTATCCTGGCCACCCCCAAATATTTTTTTTATCGACAAAAAATAGTTCAGTAATTTTACTCCCAAGTTAGGCAACCAGCAATTTCGTTTCGTGGCATTTCTTGCGATGTGTCGCTAATACATCGGAGCGCGCAAATGTTTTTTGACAAATAGCACAACAATATGGCGTTTCGCCAGTATGAGTGCGCATGTGCACCTTTAGCATAGTGGAAGTAGTAAACGCCTTAGTGCAAACAGTACATTTATACGGTTTTTCCCCGGTATGTGTGCGCATATGCACCTTAAGTCGCGTACCTGTTGTAAACCCCTTAAAGCACAGCTTGCAAACGAATGGTTTTTCGCCCGTGTGGGTTTTCATGTGGGTGTCCAAATTCTTCGATTGCATGAACGCCTTTTTGCAAAGCGTGCAGTTAAATCGCCGCTCTTGCGTGTGAGTTAATAAATGCTTGTTTAAGTAGCTTCCAACGCTGAATCGTTTCTCGCAGATCGTGCAGGCGAATTGTTTCTCGCTGTGCGTTTGCAAATGCGTGCGCAACGAGTCGTTTCTTGCGAACGTTTTGTCGCACTGGTTGCAGGAAAATACTTTTTCGCCGTTGTGGCCGCGCAGATGCTCCGCCAAATGCGACGATTGCATGAAAGCCTTCTCGCACATAGTGCAAGTGTAGGGCCGCTCCTGACTGTGCGTTCGGGTGTGTTTCTTCAAATCGTCCGCACGCAGAAAGCATTTGCCGCACGTTTCACATAGAAAATCGCGTTCGTTCGAATGCGTTAAAAGGTGGACGTTCAAACTGTTCTGCCAGGCGAATGTTTTGCTGCAAATGTTGCAAGTGTATGGTCTGGTGCCTGAATGGATTCGTTGGTGGATTTTGAGCTGGTCTGGTTGGGAGAAGGATTTTTCGCAATCGCTGTAAAAAATATTTTGTCAGTCAATTATTTTGTGATTATCAAAAATTAATTCTTACATGCATTCGTGTGGTTTCTCGCCGGTGTGGGTTCGTAAATGTTTGGCCAGAGTGTCAGAGCCAACGAAGTGTTTCGTGCAGATCGAGCAGACGAATTGTTTGTTTCCGCTGTGCGTTCGTTTGTGGGTTGACATTGCTCCATAGCGCGAAAATTCTGGAGCGAAATTAATTATTTTTAATTAAGTAACAAATTAAACTTTTAAATTTGTACTTTTTCCGCACTCGTCACAGCTAAGTTCGCGTTTATTCGCATGTGATCGGATATGTTCGGACAAATGGAACTTCTGAGTGAATGCCTGGTTGCATACTTCGCAGATAAATGGCCGTTTGCCCGAATGAATGCGAGCATGCCGTTGCAAATCGTTGGCTCTTATGAATCCTTTTCCTATAATAATGCATTATTAATAAGCCACAAACATTACAATCGACCAATAAAATTAAATAATATAGAAAATAATAAGAAAACTTGCATTAGATAATTCAAATACCGCAGACGTTGCATAGAAACGGCCGCTCTCCCGTATGGCTTTTCAAATGCGCTTTCAATCCCGATTGCTGTGTAAACTGCTTCCCGCAGACTTTACAAACGTGTTTCTTCTTAATGCGGTCCACTGGAAAATCGCCCGCGATGTTCTGTTTGTCTCGCAAGAGTTGCTGCAAGTTTTCTTGGGCTTCCAGACATTGCTGCTTAAATTCGGCAGCAAGGAACACTTTCGTAATGCATTCTTCGCAAATCCCAATCGGGATTGCTTCATTTCGTTCAAACTATAACCAAATTGTTATTGTTTTGCATTTTAAAGTGGGAAATTAATCAATACCGTGATACTTGTGCAGAATTCGATTTTATCCACTATATTTAACGCACTCAAATCGTCGTTAAAAACACTTTTTACTGAGTTTGATTCTATTAAACACGTACGGCAAATTAATAACAAATTCATCTTGTTTACCTTTCAAACAATAACATAAATGTGGGGTTAGAATTTTATTTCAGGGGGGAATTTAGAATTAGTATGTTGGCAACATTGAATTTTGACGTTTTAAATTCCAAAACAGCTGATCACAATTCATATGTCATAACAAAGTTCATTTCGTCCGCGAAATAAAGCGTAATAATCAACATAATGGATTTTATGGACAGGTTTCGGTCGTTTTTATTTGGCCCGCAAGGCAATAGAAGCGAGGACCATTTTTATGACAAGTAAGATGCAATTTTGACAATAATTGTGCAACATTAACCTATAATTTTATTTGCAGTAGTACTCCGTCGGACAGCAGACAATTTGACGAGGACGAAGGGTAGATTAACCCCACAATAATACCAAGACGCCCTTAATTACATAAGTATCCTTTTAGGGATGAAAATCTGCCCAGCCAAATGATCCGCAGCTTCGACATATTCACTGATCCTTTGCAGATGCATCAATACTTCGAGCACCAAATGAGCCAAATGCTAAGAAACTTTGGCTTGCAGGGATTTTTCGAAGGGAATCAACCGCCAACCGAGGGGGGTAGCTACTTCAACGCATTGGAACCGCCGCCCGATTCGGGCGAACTACGTGATCATTTTTTGAAAGGGGGCTATGAAAAGGCTACGAGCGAAACTGCGAGAATTGACGAAGACGTCGACGGAAAGTAGGTATTTTATTTGTAAGTTATTGTTGTAAATTAATGACGTTTTTGTAGAGTAGACCTTGGAAGTTTGGGTTCAATTGTGGGCCGCCAGGCGGAGACACAAACTGGCAACTACTTTTTCGGGCAAAGTATGAGTACGAGAATCATCCATTCGCCTGACGGTGTAAGTATTAATTTATTTTGCCGTAAAAAATTACTAATTAATATTTTAGTCGATAGAGAAACGTTCAACGGTGCGCGATAACGACGGAAACGAGCAAACAACGATCACTCGACGCATTGGCGATAAAGAAGTGACGATTATCAAGAAGCGTGATAAATTCGGAAAGGAAGAAACGGTAGAAAATTTGATAAACGTCGATGAGACCGAAAAAAATAATTTCCTGCAACCAGCAATACAGCCGAAGGTACCCACGAACAGATTGGATCAGAATTTGTTCGACAAGTTTTTTAAATAGGTATGTGGTTATGATTTGTATATAGACGCATTATTAAATTATTTTCGAAATAATATTTAATTCAATTATTTACATAATATTCTTAAAACTATTTACATTCTTCAAAAAATGTATATTCTGAATTTACATTATACTACAACGGTCAACAACTTAATATAGGTGTGTTTGTGATGAGAAAATAAATCAATTTAATATTTTGCCGGAATGTCTGCTGCATTCCATAACAAAAAAAAAATATAGTAATATACAATATAGAATATATTTAATTAATTAAAATAAAGTATGTACAATTATAACATAATAATGATGCTAGTTAAAATAGGCCAATCCTACTATGTATCACAAAAAATAAATACAATCCAGTTTCCAATTGCACGCAAGCACAATACTGTTGCTTAATCGATAGAAATTAATGAGTAACTAAAACATAAACCAAATAAGATACGTACATCCCCTCCCCCATATCACCCCGCCCACCACACGCCAAAAAATCGAAAGTGCAGCCACAATTATATTTAATCAACTAAATAATTAACCAGACTTTTTAAGGATCAGGTACAGTCTCCAGATTAATATAAAATAATTTACTCTTGGCCGAACGTGTCAGTTTCCTCGATCGCGTAGGTGAGTTTCTCTACTAATTGTTCATAACTTTTATACGGCGGCAGATCCAGTCGATTGAAGCAGGTGTGCGAACGGGGCAACCACGACTCCTTCCCCACTTTCTCGATACAAAAGCGCTGCGGCCCATTCGAGCCCATCAACTCCGCAAAACCACCAACCGGCACTCTGCACGTTCCCGTCACAAACTGCAGCAACCTCGCGCGCTTTTCGTTATCGGATTGCTTGACGAACTACAAAATAAATTAATTAGCCACGTAAATAAATTATGTGACGAAACGTACCTGCCAGAACCAAACGACCGGCTTACTACTCCTGGTATAATGCCGATAAATCGTATGCCGCTGCCAATCCTCCACATCAATCTCCTGCATGCCGCACAACAGCAACTCCAACTCGCGCTCATCGAAATACTTCAGCCACTCGATCGGCACCACTTCATTGAACCCGTCAAGAAACGCTTGCGTTTGCTGCTCAATTCCTCGCGTCATGCGCCAATCAGTCATCAAACTCAAATACTCCTCTTTATTCTCCTCAGTCACTCGCTCCTTGTCGCCGTTCTTCTTCAACTCGTGATGAACAACTTGCCCGAGCACCTCGAAATCCACACTATGGTACAACTCCAACCCGCACTCGTCAATACTATTCTCCTTGATCCACACCAGCGAGTTATAAAACTCCGGATCGATGCTTTCAATATCCTTCATAATCAACTTCTTCCCCAACATTCGCTTGTAAAACGGCATCGTAAATCCGGAGTAGATAAACCGGCCGTGATACAGCGCCATTGCGATAAATCGCCCGATAAACTTAAAGTACGTCAAATGCTCGGGGTTTACGTAGGAGGCTGGATTGATTTGCAAGCTGTAGTTGTTCTTATTCGCGTACTCGAACAAACAGTACATCGGATTCAGCGCTTCGTGCGACACTAAGAAGAACCACTCGCGACTCACGCCGCCGTAATCCAAACCCTCCTCGCCTTTGAATATTATGTACAAACGGCGACGTAGCTCGTAGGCGGGCAATCGCATAATCGTGTGGAATGAGTCCTCAAAAAGCGTCTGGCGCGTTACTTGGATCTTTATGTGACTCGGCAACGCATTGCTTTGACACAAAAACCTACAAAACAATTATAATTAACTCGCAAACGTGACTACTAATTAAATACACACCTAAATTGGCTGATCTTCCATTTGAACGAGCGCTCGTACGCGCGCGGCACGCCGTAGGCCCCTTTCGGCCCTTTGGGGGCACCCGGCCGCGGATCGTCAAACGTCGTAGTCTTCGTATTATGATCCACAAAGTAGCGCTTATTATCTTCAGTGTAGCGAATTTCCCAGCCGGGCGGCAACGGCAACTCCTCCAAATCGCCGATTTCCTGGCCTTGCGTGCGCGGGTCCTCCCACTGCGTGGTGCGATTTTTATGGTTCACAAAGTAAACGCGACCTAAAAACCAAACAAAATTACTAACAATTAACAATCTAAAAGCTTCAACAAACCTTCAGGCTGCATCCTCTTCTCCCACCCGCTCGGCAACGCGCCCAACCCGTCATCTTCATCCGTCAACGCAGACGGGCCGGGCGTGGGCCCCGCTTGATGCTGCGGATACAAAAATCTTTGGTTCCCTTGCTGCACGATATGCTGCCGCTGGCCCTGCCACTGCTGATAATGCTGCAACCGCTCGGAATTCGGCCGTTGCCACGTCGTAGTGCGCGTATTATGATCCACATAATAAACGCGGCCTCGCGGATCGCGCCGCATCTCCCACAAAGCGGGCAACGGCTGCGGTCGCTCCCACGACGTGGATCGCGTATTATGGTCGACATAATAGCGGCGGCCGTACGTGTCGAAGCGCATCTCCCAACCAGGCGGCAATGGTTCATCATTCCGCGCCTCTCCGTTCTCCACTGTGCTGACATTCCCGTTGGGGACCGTAGCGGGCGGGCCGATCGCTGCAGTTCCGTTGGGCAGATTGTTGGCGCTGGGCGAGGCCGACATGGGTGGCGGCGGGCCAGTAGGCGGTGGCAGCGGATTGCGATCGTTCCGCGAACAAGTCGGGACGACGTTTTCGGCCCCACTCACTCGCACTCGGGGCCGAATTCCCGTCAAGGAGGTTCGTGATGTGACATCCGCGTTGTTGCTTGTCGTGCTGCCGAGCGGCATCGCGTTGGAGCGGCCGTACATCGACATGTCGACATGCAAGCCGCGCATCATGCAGATTAACTCACCGGTTTTGGTTTGCGTGTCGCTGTTCTTCGTGTCGGTCAAGTCGAGAGTTAATTCCAAATTGTCCAGTTTACCGTTTTGCAAGTGGAGTAAGGGTAGAAGGTCAACTTTTCGCTCGCCGATGGTCGAGTCTTTGCGGAAGTTGTTGCGGTCGACGGCGGTGAAGTGGATCTTTGACTGTGGGGTTACAAGGAGGGTGAAGGTTTCGTTCCATTTTGGTTGGATGGTGTTTTTGACGATTTCGGTCTTGCGGGGGTTTTGTTCGTCGACGGTGATGCGTACGTATGGGGATGGTTTTATTACGGAGGTGCTGCGTAAATGAGCGCATTCCACTGCAAAGGGGATGAATATTTTGAGGTTAGGAATTCAAAATGTCAACTGGTTTGGAGGTTCATGTCATAGATGGCATGGCGTTTAGTTTTTGGACGGTCAAATCATAGATGGCGTTAAGATTAATTGCTCATTAATTAATAACAATCGCAATTAACATTAAATTGATTAGTATAAATAATGATTCATAATTATTGATTCATTTATACTAGAAAATATGTAAATATGCCTCAAATAAACAATAAAAATTAAACGTCATAATAAGTGACCGCAAATGTCATAAAAGTGAGTGATTTCAATTAAAAATCCATAAATTTGGAAAAAATAAAATCCTAATCCATAAATTACTGAACAACATCCATATGAATAAATGATAAGCAGCGATACGAGCGAAATATGACGCCATAAATCGATCGCATCGTAAAAATTCCTAAATGCTATCAATAATTAAAACAATAATGCCTTACCTGTAATGCCCAATTGGTAAAACCCTGCCAGATGATCAGGAGTTTGTTCCATTATTTAATCAGCAATCCGGACAAACAAAAAACTGCAAACAAAACAAACAACGCATAAATAAATCTCCATCGAGTTTCCGATTTACAACTAACAGCAAGGATGTTTAGACATGCAGACACCTGTTTTCTAATTTACACCTGACTGACTAACGCGCTGCCACAACCTGGTGCTTCGCAAATTACACAATACGAGTAATTGAAACGCAACTTTTACTCTTTGTATTTATTATTCAAATGCAAACAAGATAACGAATGCTGCTAGCAAATTTACGGCGTCAAACGACGATGTGTTTTATCAACTTGAATAAAAACGCGCATCAACTTTTAATCATAATAGAAAATGATACTCACCAAACGACCTGTACGTCATACAGAATAGTTTCATTACTTGCACAACAAAAACCAAAACCACTCAAACTCAATCACCACTATTTAATTAATTTTCTAAGTTTCACAATGCTATTAAATGCTTTAATCCGTTTTTATTAGTGAATTGTTTCTTTATTTATATGGTGGCTGCAAAATATCGCCTCCATTACTCGGATCTCGGACACACACAAGCAATCAGTGATGCCACACTTGAAACCAAAACCCCCCCAAAGTGTACTCATTAATTTATCTTAGAATTTAGCTACAAAAATTTACAATTAATATATTTAATATACATCAAATTTGACACTAAATACACAATGAATTTAGTCAACAATAAATTAAATAAATACATATTTTGATTAGCTAATTATGTTGGTACGACATTTGACAAATGTCAGAAAAAATTAACCTCACTTTTAGTACGTCAAGAAATATACACAAGCACATGTAATTTAGCGAAAATGGCATCAAACGAGAAGCAAGTCGAGTTTCTAGTGATAGACACAACAGCTTTCATAAAAAACGCTAACCTACAAGTAAGAAATCAACCCCAACTTCAATTCCAAGTATTTTATTACATTTCCTCTAGGATGTAGCAACAAACATGGTAACATGCCCCGAAGTGGTCAGCGAAATCACCAACAAACGCCAGCTCCGTCGATTAGTCGTCCTACCCTACGACCTAATAATAAAAGACGTCTTTGCGGAAAGCATCCAAATCGTCACGGACTTCGCCAAGAAAACGGGCGACTATCCTAGCTTATCCGCCACGGACATCAAAGTGATGGCGTTAACTTACCAACTCGAGAAGGAAAAGGTTGGTATCGAGCATTTACGTACCGCACCCGTAATGCAGGGCGCTACTGTTACCACTTTCCCCGATATGAACACAGACGTCACTGGTTTCTTTCTGCCCGACGGGCCGAACAAAACAGATGACGATAAAGATGTGGATGGCGATGACGCCGCTGAAGCTGAGAATACTAATCTGACGGACGACGATAAGGATTTGGAGGAAAAGTTCGGACAAGTTGAAGTGAACGATGAGAGTAGCGACGACGGGATTGAGTCGGATGACGAAGGCGGCTGGATTACACCCGGTAAAACACGAGGTAAAGCATAGCCAACTCGATTTATAATAGTTTATTTTGTTTAGGTAATGTCACAGTAGCGAAAAAGCAAGTAAACTCCCTATTAATGGAAGAAAAACATGTAAAAGTCGCGTGTATGACCACGGATTTCGCGATGCAAAATGTGCTGAAGCAAATGAACTTGAACGTAGCGGCGTTAGATGGCCGTCTAATCAAACAACTGCGCACTTTTATCTTACGTTGTTACACCTGCTTTAAAACCACGAGTCTTATGACGAAAGTCTTTTGTCCGAAATGCGGAAATAACACGTTAAAAAAGGTGGCAGTGTCCTTAGACGAAAACGGGAAGATGCAGATACATATTAACGCCCGTCGCCCTTTGACTGCGAGGGGGAAAAAATTCAGTTTGCCGCGTATTAAGGGTGGCAAGCACCCGAATAATCCGATTTTGGTGGCGGATCAACCCATGGCGTATAATCGGGCTACGCGACTGGCGAAAACGAAGACGAATGCGTTGGACGACGATTATATTGCGGGTAAGTTTGATTTCCTGATCGGTAAATATAAATTTTATTATGTAATTATTTTTCTAGGGTATTCTCCGTTTGCTGTGCGAGATATTAATTCAAAATCGGCTTTATTGGGGGTGCGGCCGGGTGTTGAGGTCAAATATTGGATGCGGAAGAACCCGAACGAAGCTCGCAGGAAGCGCAAATAATTTTTTTACTATAGTTTTTTTTTGTATTAATTAAAAAAGGAATAAAGATTTATTTATAACATATTTCGTTCTTTTTTAGAATTATTAAGATCATTTTTAGCTAATTTTCGCGGTAAATTAATTTTTGAATGGTGTATTGTTGGTTGCATACTCCACTATTTAAAAATTATTAATTAATGAATTAAAACAAATACATACTTTGCAACAAGCTCCATTTATTTATAAATCTTTTTGCTGCACTCCTGCGTGCAAACCCAACGATTATCTCCCTTAAAAACTAACAAATATCCATTATCTCCATTCGTAAAATAATGATGCTCTTCATTGTTCCATCCAACAGGCGCATCGGAAAATCCTTGCACATAAACGGCAATCCAAAATCGTTCATCCACTTTATTAAACTTCCTATAACACAAAATTCAAATTAACAATAACAAATATAAGCACCAACAATAATTAAGTTGGCAACACTGCACATCACTTACAACACTTCCGCAACAAGCTGCTCCAACTTCTCGCCGGTGAAAAACCCACGCCATTGCAAATGTTTAACTCGCTCCACAATTCGATTCGGCTGCGGTGTTTCGTAAGTGTTAATATAGCTATCGGCCCCACCAGAAGTCAAATCGGCCTGCAATGCGACCATTCCCAACCATTCTGCAAAGTCCTCAACCGAATCATCATCATCCGTCAATTCGGGAACTTTAACGGACGTCGTAGTGGCGCTTTCGAATTTCGGCTGGCATAATCGGACAGTGCAATTTAATTTCGAGAAGTATTTCGCGAAGGATGACGGGCAGATCTCTTTTGACGCGGGTTCCCAGTTTGCGATAACTTTGAAAGTTCCTAGTTGTGACAGGCAAGATTTTGTGCGGATGTGTTGTGCTTTTTGGGGGTTGATTATGTGCTCGGCGGTTAGATCTATGGAAACGACTGCAAGGGAAGGTGGTGAGTTAATATTTAATTTAGTTATACAAGAATATTGCTTTTATTTATTATTATGAATAAAGCAAATTGAAAAAAGATGGCGGCATTGAAAAAACAAGGCGGCTGTTCCGAGTTGCCATGGTTACCATGTGCCAAGTTTAATTGTTGTTTCCTTAAACTGTGCTGGTAACCACAATGCGGAAGAGCGGCCATTGAAAACGCTTTGTCATGTCCACCAACTTGAGACACAAAATAAACTAGTAGTTATTTATTCTAAATTAATTAAAGATAGTGGAATATAATCTATTTAAAAATAGATTGGGGTATTGCTCATAAGTCATCAATACAATAATCCCTATACAAATAGATTGTATTATTCTCGATAGCGCGCGTTTATCAATTAGCAATTTATCACAATTAATATGATGGTCGGATAAATATAATAATTTAGATTCAATAAAATACTAGTAATATTCTAAACAGACGACGAAAATATACGTACATTTATTTCTGGAAAAGCTTAGAAAAATATTTACGTAAACTTATTTTATTATATTTACAATATTGAATAATTCAAATTTAATTCAGACTTTCATTAAGATCCTGTATTTTTAAATTGAATTCCAGTGCGATAAGATTATCTCCGAAAAATCTAGATACAATTAGTCCTAGATTTATTTCGCACGAGATGTGAGTTGTTCTATAATGAACCTACAAAATTACCTGCTAATTGCGATTTTTATTTCATTCTTTGTAAGTATACCCAAATTAAATTAACCTAAGTTAACCTAAAAATTTTGGCAGATTGTAATCATCGAATCAAACCCGCCTGACTGTCCAATATGTCAAGTTTGTATTATCACACTAGTACCAACCAAACAAATTACTAACATATTTTTAGAATGACACTAAATACTGCCTACTTCGATCAAGCAACTATTCGGAATGCCATTGGATGTATTGGACCGGATATAACTGTCACCTTTACACGGATCCGCATAGATACAAACAAAATTATAAGTTTCAGTTTGCGGGACAAGTGTGTACGTCTCTTGATACTACGAGTCCCGTATATTATATCCCGTATATTAATGATACAATAATAGCACCGTTCGATATAAACAATACGAGAACGTTGCATTTTTTAAAGTCACAATTTAAAACCAGCGGGTTTTATAATATGTTCTTGCAATGTTGGATGGAAGCGATCGATTGTTGCGAAAATCACATGGATGGGGAAAACATCCTACCAAGTAAATAAAATTAAATAAAATAATAATTGTTATTAATTAACCAATTAAATTTAAGCTGAAGAATATTGTCCGGTAGTTTGGGATGGGTGGAGTTGCTTCCCTAGAAGCAAAACCAATCAAATCGTCAAACTACCCTGCACTGCACAAGCGTACCAATCACCGGAAAGCGTTTGTGAATGTAAGTTAACTTAAAAATGGCGTCAAATCGCGTTTTCCACTGGGCGCACTACTGGAAAGCGCTCTAGTAGAAAGCGCTAATGGAAAGCGCTCTTGGCCATCTTGAGTTTTAAACGTCAGTTTAAAAATCCAAGATGGCTGAATGTGTGTAAATTATTGCAGTGGAAAGTGAGAAACGTTGCTTCTTCAACTCAACTAGACAAAAAGCGCAATGGGACGACGACACAAATTACAACGTTTGTGCAATTGCACCAGTCTACAAAAAACGCCATGAGTACCACGTAATTTCCCTATACGTCTCCACATTTCTCGCATTGCCCGCGATAGTAATATTCTTGGCGTTCGCCAAGTTTCGCAAAATAACCAGAATCATCCTGCACCGAAATCTACTGATCGCCATCTCTATACGCAACATCTTCACGATAATGTCGAAGACCATCGTCATAATCGACGGGCTGAAATCGAGCGCGTTGAGCCACAACGTCATGGTGAATAATGGCGTCGCTTGTAGAGTCTTGGCGTTTTTCGAAAGTGCCAGCAAAAACGCGATTTATGCTTCGATGCTTGTCGATGGATTTTATCTGCACAAATGCATCGTTCGGACGTTTGCGGACGAGCCAAAGCTGCCGTATCTTTACATTGTGGTTGGAGGTAAGTTGGTACACTTGTGTGTCAATCGAAATTGACAGTTTCCGGTTTTTAGTTCTGTCAGTCGTTCCTACGCTGATTTGGTCGATTATTCTTGGCGTGCATAAAAGGGAGAATTGTTGGTTGGTGGATGTGGATGGCGAGCAATGGGCAGTGGATAGTTTTCGCATTGCAATTCTATCGATTAATACTTTGCTTTTGTTTGATATTATTCGAGTGATGGTTACGAAAATGAACAAAGGAAGCACTTCGCGACAAACAAAGTAAGTTTGCTACATAATTAATCAAGTGACATATTAATATGCTAATTTTTAGAGCCACTTTCCGAGCGACTTTGTTCTTAATTCCACTGTTCGGAATTCACATTGCGGTCACCGCTAAAAAAATCGTAGTAGACGATTCATGCACTTCCGAAGATATTTACGATTACGCGAGATACACAATGGAAGCGTTACAAGGGATTTTCGTTGCCATATTGTTCTGCTACACGAATTCGGAAGTGCATTACGAGTTGCAGAACGCGTATCGAAAATTTCGGATCAATCAAAAATATGACGATCGCAGAGCGACGGCTGCAACGTTCGTCGCCGGGAGATTAAGTCGGAATTAAACGTATGTTAAATTAATTATATTATACTCTACTAAATGAATCTTGAAAAAAATTAAAAGAAATTTTGACGAGATAGGCAACCAACAATACACAACTAGACAACCAACAATACATATTTTTCAAAACTATTACCACAGCGCTTTGTAATAAATCTTGTTATTGATTTATAAAGACAAATAAGAGCGTAATTAAAATATATTTATGACGAAAATATGCCAATACATAGTACAAGTACAACACAATATCCAAGTCAAAATTACTACCCTGCATAACGTTTCTTATCTCATTAAATTTGAATTAATTAATTTAAATACTCACTATAGCGGCTTTTAATTTTAGATTGGAAATGCGTGACTTTGCCCTCGACGCCAAACGTTTGGTAAGTGTTTTTATCCAGATTTAAAATCATTTGACCCTTTGGGGTGATCGCGATGCAGTTGTCGCAGTCGATCCTAGTATTTATACTTAGCAGGGTCAGTTTACCTAAAAATTAATTTACTGTATTAATTACAGTACGTTTAGTATATTAATTGACTATTACCATGCTTAATGAAGCTAGTAAGAAAAACATCGTCAATGCAATCACTCAAATTTAGATTTTCGATTTTGTAATATTCGCTGTCGGTGTTAAGCACTTCAGACAAACGATCCGGTATTTGATGAACATCCGGCAATGTTACAGTCACCTAAAAGCCAAACTAATTAATTATTATCGCACTTTTCGCGTAGGTAACCAAAATTTACCAGATGATTGAAATTTAGTTGATTAATTTTTTTCGACGGGCAATTTTTGTTCTGGTCGGATTTTTCTACATGAAATGTAGATTGGGGCTCTTGGAAATTCCAAATTTCCGGGCTCAACATTATTTCTAGAAGTATTTACACAAAAACACAACACTTTTTCACTAACTTAACCTACAAATCGTAAACGTCAAAAGTCAATGTTGCCAACTATAAAATTCGAATGTTACATAACAGTACGCAAAACTGCGCCAAATTCAAAATTATTTAAACAAATAAAAAATTAATAATTCGTTGGTATAATATATATTTAATTTACTTATAATAATATAATTTATACTTATGAAGGCACAATAATTTTCCCAATTAATCTCTTATGATAACTTAAAACTAATTTGATAAAGTGTCTTAAAGAGCAGTGATTTTTCACAATATCTTTCACTAAATCATTGATAAAACGTCCACAACATTTTAAACCATCCGTCCGACTTTCTATCCGAAGTTGCTGATCGTTAATCACAAAATTAACAATCGACACACCAATTTGTATCTTCCAATGTGTCTTTGAATTTATGTGAAGCACTTGAAACGAAACGCTGCAAAATGGCACAATTGCAATATTAATTAATCAAAATATGTTGAAATAATTTACCTATAATCAGGGTTCATTTCCAAATCAATTACCGGGTAGTCTGAAAGAAGCGCATCCCATTCGGCGTTAATTTTGAACAATTCTTCCGTAACTATTACAATATAGTCGAGTAGCATTAAAACATCGAAATGTTTCCCTATCGCTGTATTTAAACAATCCATTTGTAATCGTTCGGTCATCATCTTTCCGATAAATCGTACGAAAGTGTCACTTTGCTCTAAAATCCAATTAAAAATTAATTTATTAAAATTAAGGAATTTTGCAAGCATGCCTTCAATTTTGTACCTTCAATTTCAACCAACAACTCAATCGACTTCACTGTTCCCTGCTCAGGTTCACAATCAACCATTAGCGTTATCAATTTGCATAGTACGGTAAAAAAGTACAAGGAATCGTCCGATTTTTCAAACTCCCAATAATTGTGCGACCTAAAACAAACATTTTTTTACTTAATAATTTTTTTACTAGACTTAAACTTACACTTTAGCCTTCTCTTGAATTAATTCGTATATGCCAAGTGTCGTTTCGGGTATTTCCGCCACAACTTGCTCGCCCCGCCCACTCTTCCATTTTTCAAAATCGTTTTTATGCCGCTCGAACCGATTTTTCAAATTGTTTCTGCTATATCTCAACGTTGCCGTATTTTCTGCAATATTTTGCATCAATGCCCGTTTATTAGATGGCTCAAATGTCGCTAAAACTTGTTCGCAATCGCTTCGCGTTTCATCGACATCCATCGGCTCTTCGAATTCGCCCCCCAATGATTCGTCAAATAAATCTCCGTTTAGTTCCGGTGGGGTTTCGTTAAATAAATTCGTTTCATCGTTCGAAGCCTGCTCGAAACAATTATTTTCGCTTTTTATATTCAATGGTTCGTCCGGCGTTCGGCAGAAAATCGTCTGCCTTCGCTTATTCTTCGGAGTAATGTTCGGCTGACTTGCGAAGAAGTCTGCAATTTTGCCCGGCGATTCGCTTATAATATTTTCAATCAATTTAACTTCTTCCACACCATTTAAATTTTTCGCAAAGTCCACAGTGAAGTCGATACTATTATTTTGCTCGTCAAACAAAATCGTTTGATTTGTTTTCGACTTCCCGTCGCACTTATCTTCATTAGGTGAAGTGTATATTTCAAATTTAGGCTTCCAGTCGCTCGGTTTTATCGCAACGGTCGAAGTAAATCGCAAATCTTCGACGTTGAAATCCGAGTTCGACTTCTCAAGTTCGTTTATTTTCGTAGCAACTTTTTCGGAACTTGCATAAATAGTGTCCTGTGATAATTCCACTTTCGGCGATCTGATATCATCGGGCAATAACGCGGAAACATCGATATCGTTCGACACATTGTATTTTATAGAATTCGTTTCAAACGTTGACGGGTCGCGTAACTTGTTCGTCAAATCTAAATCCCACGTTGAGTTGTTGAAGGTTTCTTTCTTAATTGGCAATGGAAGGGTTTCCGTCGGGCTGCGCTTTTGCGAATTTCCGCTTGAATTGTCGCTAGACTGTCCGGTGGAATCGGTTTGATTTATTCGCTCTTCATAAGTGGTATCCCAAACCGTGTTATCTTGTGCATCCACTATAAACGATCTGCAAATTATCGTGAATTATTCGATTGGGTATTTTTAGGTTAAGTGATTACTTAACAAAGTTGCTTGCGGCGAAACTAACTCTTCGCGGGCGGTTTTGGGTTGTGTCTGCTTCCTCTTTTTGTGGTTTTAGTATCTAGTTGGAGTAAAATTAGAGTTTAAGGGGTTTTATATGTTTGTTACTCACCGATGAAGGTTTTAATAACAGATTTGCCATAATTATGTCGTTTTCTTTGTCGCATCTATAAATAATATGATATGTAGACGATGGATATTTAAAGGATAATTAATTTAACTTACAATTGTGAGTTTGTATCCGAATTTTGCATAATTTAAGCTTTTTGAAAGCGTTTTGTTTGTTTGTAAACAAGATTCTAACGACTTTTGACAAGTTTGACTTTGACTATGTTGCCAACATTACAAAAGAAAAAAATTACTACAAATATTAATTAAATACAATAAATAATTATTGTCAATCCTAAATAAATTATTAATTTTTGTAATCAACAATTAATTACTTATTTTAACACTATCAAATAATTAACAATAATTAATTTGCGTAAAAATGTTTGTGCTATAATGTTGGCAACACTGAGTTTTGAAGTTTAATAAATTGACACTTGACAGTAAAAATAAATATAAATAAACAGCAATCGATTTTAATTACGCGATGCATTAGAAATTCAAGTGAATATTGAAAATGGCATATTTCCATTATCGCTGCGGCGAGCGAATCACATTATTAAACGACAATTGCACAGCGGTACGAAACGACAGCGAATTCGATCACGGTTTGGTCATCTCCGCCGAACCCCTAACAAACGACGTTTTATTTGAAATTAAAATTGATAGAAAAGTACGTAACACTTGCAATCAACTATTTAAACCCTAATTACCAAGTATTTCAGGTGAATTCGTGGTCAGGCAGCTTGGAGATCGGAGTGGTGGACTGCGACCCATTGCATTTCGAATTCCCTCCTTGCGCTTCGAAAATTCAAAGCGGATCATGGGTAAGAAAGAAACCTTATATTTCATTCGAATGCTAATCAAATTAATATTACAGATAATGTCAGCTACTTCGCTCTTTCGCAACGGTTTGTGTCTGGTTGAAAGTTACGGCTTGGATTTAGATAAGCTCAACCAAGATGATCGCATTGGATTGCTACGCACTTCTGAGGTAACAAACTAATTACCTATATGTCCAAATTAGTGTAAATAAGTGTAATAATTGCAGGGCGATTTAATTTTCTACATAAACGGCGAATCGCAAGGCGTAGCCGCCGAAGGCCTACCATCCCCCATTTACGCCATCGTCGATCTATACGGCAAATGCGTACAAGTCACAATTACTAGTCCAGCATTACGCGAGCACAATAACGACGACTGCTTAAGCGGCAGCTCCGTGCTAGCCATCGAAAACGACGTCCTTAACGTCACGCTCGGCGGCGATTTAAGCGAGCTGAGCTTGAGCAGCAGCAACAGCTTGGACATCCGCATGGATATGAACGTCAGGTAACAAATAATTAATTCTAATTTATTTCTTATATAATAATTAATTTAATTAGCGTCAGCTTACCGGAAGAATCAACGCGACAAGACAAAGTGCGCTTCCACGATCGCTGCGGCTTTTTGGTGAAGCTATCGAATGGAAATCGAAGTGCCGAACGTCGTCGGCCTTTGGACGAGTTCAATAATGGCGTGGTGATGACGCATCGGCCTTTGAAGGACTCGGAACTGTTCGAAATTCGCATTGATCGGCTCGTCGACAAGTGGAGTGGGAGTATTGAGGTGAGTGTCTAGGCAACCACTAATACACATTATGCCATTTTTGATTAAATCTGATAGGCAACCAGCAATACTTTAAGCTTATTTTTCGGTTCAATTTAACTAATTTTGATTTTATTTAATAGATGGGCATTACGACGCACAATCCAAGCTCGCTCGTATTCCCCGCAACGATGACGAACATGCGTAGCGGCACAATAATGATGTCCGGCTGCGGAATCCTCACAAACGGCAAAGGCACTCGACGCGAATACGGCGATTATAATCTGGACGAGCTGAGCGAAGGCGATCGCGTTGGAATGATGCGCAAACCCGACGGCAACCTGCACTACTTCATCAACGGAATCGATCAAGGTATCGCAGCGCAACGCGTACCGACGACCGTGTGGGCAGTAATCGACCTCTACGGCATGACAATTAAAGTGTCCATAGTTGAGCGCGATGAACGCGAAGAGCAGAATTTAATTACGCGCAAAAATACGCGCGATCACAACCAGGCGCAGCCAATTGAAGACGCGCAACCGCTGCCCGATTATTATGATCGCTTGACGTTTCATCCGAACTGCGGCACGCATGCACAAGTGATTAATAATGGCCGCACTGCGCATCGGCCGAACGCAGTCGATGATTTCAACAATGGCGTCGTACTGACGGCACGTCCGCTGAAAATCGGCGAATTGTTCGAGGTGCGCTTGGATCGTGTCGTTACGAAATGGGCGGGATCGATTGAAATAGGCGTTACCACGCATAATCCGGTGGATTTGGATTTCCCGTTTACCATGACGAATGTGCGATCGGGCACGTGGATGATGACGGGAAGTGGAATAATGCATAATGGCACGATTGTCTTGGAGCAGTATGGGGTGAATTTGGATCGGTTGCAAGTGGGCGATCGCGTTGGAGTGGTACGCAAGGAGAATGGGACATTGCACTTTTTTGTGAACGCTGTGGATCAAGGCAGTGCCGCTACGAATGTTCCGGAGAAAGTCTACGGCGTTATTGGTGAGTAATAATTTTTTTATTAAGCGCGTTTTATCGATTTATTCTCAAATAGTAGTGTATTGCTGGTTGCATACTCATATGGTACTAACACTATGCAACACCGATTGTATTGCTGGTTGCATACTTGTATCAAATTTATTCTATGCATTGCCGAATGTATTGCTGGTTGCATACTTATATTAATTGTATTTATAACAGATTTGTACGGACAAGCCGTAGAATCGTCGATTGTCGACCAATACGACTACCGTTCGCCCGACACAATGATTTCGAGCTTTTCGAACACCCTGTATAGCGATTTGCGTTTCCATCACGTGCATGGCCGCAACGCTCGCATAATCAATAATGGCGTCACAGCGATGCGTCCGCGCCCTCTAGCGGAATTTAATGAAGCTATAGTGTTCTCGAATCGGCCGTTACGCGATGGCGAACTATTTGAGGTGTGTCTCGACACGATTGTCGATCGGTGGTCGGGCAGTATCGAGTTGGGCGTAACGGCCGTGCGGCCCGATGATCTTGAGCTGCCGAGCACCGCGACGGATTTGTATCGCGATACGATTATGCTGAGCGGTTCCTCTGTTATGGTGAACGGCAAAACGTTGAAGAATAATTATCTGTGCGATTTGGATATGTTGACGTCCGGGGTCAAGTTGGGTATCATGCGATCGGCCGATAAGTCGCTCGAGTTTTACAAGAATGGCGTGCCGCAAGGTGTCGCTTGCACTGTGACCAATACGAACATTTACGCGGTGGTCGATTTGTATGGGCAATGTGCGCAAGTTAGTATCTCGTGTGCGTCACCGATGGCGCCACTTGCATCTGTCGGCACGGAAACGTGTCCGCGATCGGACACTTCCGTGTCGTTGCAGGCGACTAGTGTGATTCAGCCGCCGATCGAGACGGATTTGCATCGATTCTCCGCTAAAGGCAAGGGATTCGTGCTGAGCGAGAATGCGAGGATTGCGACGCGCAATAAGGATTTCAATAGTTGCATCGTGTATAGTTCCACGCCGCTGGTGCAGGATGAGTTGTTTGAGATTTCGATTGTTACGTTGCTGAAGCAGTATGCGGGCAATTTGGCGGTGGGCGTGTCTGCAATGCCGCCGGGGATTGGGTGCAATAGTATGTCGAGCGATTGCTGCTACTTGAGTGGTGAGTACACAAAGTTGCCTACTTATGAGATTTTTTTTGGTAGTTAGTTTGATTTTTGAAGGATTTTCGTGACAAATTATGTCGCTTCGCGTTAATTTATTATAGTTTGCGATATATTTATTAATTTATAACAAATTTAAACAATTTAAGTCATCAAACTGTGCAGTTGGCAACATTTTGTGTATTGCTGGTTGCATAACTATTTTCGTAAATTTGAATTTTAAATTATTCTGACAGGTAATGAGCTACGATACAAGAACAAGATACTGCAATTCTTCACCCCGAGCCTAAATTGGCTGAATTGCGAGGATCGCATAGGTATTTTGCGAACGCAAGACGGGAATGTGAAAATTTTCCTCAACGGCGAAGAGTTGGCGATTAATTTCCCGTCGTTTACGGACGCCTTATATGGCGTGTTTGAATTGCGTGGAGCTTGCAGTGAAGTCTCGGTGCTAAGTCACAAGACGCCGTTGTCGCCGTTGAACAGCATGCGATTGCAAGACAGTCTCGAGTGGACGATCGATCAAGAACAAGCGCCCAGCGATTTAATCGCGGAGGATAAAGAAGTGGCACCGGAAGGCGATGCTGGTGCAGTGAAGCACGTTTACGAGTTTAATGAGAATCACGGTAGAAATATCGAGTTGATTGATGAGCGCAAGGTGGCGCGACGCGTGGCGTCGTACAATCAAGGCATTGTGATCGTGCAGCCCGCTTTGGAGTTTAATAGCAAGGTGGAAGTGGTTGTGGAGCAGTTGGATGGGTTTTGGCAGTCGTCGCTTATTGTGGGGTTGATTTGCGGCCCGGCCGATCGCTTGACGTTGCCGGTGAATGCGTTGAGTTTGAAGGGATCGAGTTGCGTTATTGTGGCGAACGATTGGATTTCCGTCAATGGCGCTAAGGTTTGTTTTATAAAATTTTATGTTGTTTTTGTCTTTTTGATGTTGGCAACATTGATATTTTGATATATCGGACACTTTTCTGACATTTCTCATGTTGGCAACACTGAAATAGGTTATGTCGTCATTTGCAATGTTTTTTTTTGACAGATGCGCTCGAATTACGGTCAAGCTTTGGCCAAATTGAAAGTTGGCGACACTGTTGGTTTGATTTTGAGTGAGACGAAACATTTGCAGCTTGTTGTTAATGGAGTGGAGGGGGAAGGTTTAGCGTGGGTGTATCCGAATGGAAATGCGGTGCATGCCGTGTTCGATTTGTACGGGCAGTGTCAGCAGGTAATTTTTTTTATTATTTTTTTTAAATAATTTTTTTTTATTTTTATTATTTATTTATTTAATTATTTAAATTGTTATTATAAAATATTAAAATTGCAGATTCAAATCGTGAATACTCCGAGCGCAGAGCAAGCGCCATCTACATCCACAAGCGCAGACTGCGAAAAAGCCGATTTAGAATCGTGCGAAAAAGAACGATCCAACACGAACTTATCCCTCCCTCTCCAAACGTCAGCGAGTTGCAGCACAAACGCTGCAACCGTTAACAATTCGAAACCATCAATGCATACGCCAATTACAATTGTTTCGAAAAGTTGCCCATATAAAGAGGAAGCCGAAAAAATGAAGTCGAAACTTTTGCTGCCCGATCATTATTTTGCAAAAGACGATCCCGTTTGCTATTGTACGAATTGCTTTAAAGTGAAATGCGAGGATGGCGAGAAGGAGAATGGGATGGAGGGATGGGTGCGGTTTCCGTTGCGGGGCGCTGTTAATAACGCGGAAAAGTGGCATGCGGCCTTTTACGCCAGCAAGATCGGAGCGGTACGCTGCATTTTGGATCGAGGACAACCGTTAACTAAGGGTGAGTTTATTTACTTTACTAAATGCGCGAATAATTAGTTTAATGAAATGAAAAGCATTTCACGTTGAGTACGAAGTATCTTTATTAAAACTAAGTTTCGAACAGACGTACAATATAAAAGACATTTTTTTAAGTTAAATGAGATTAAAATGTGAAAGCAAAAATATTAGAGATTAAATAGTTGGCGATGCCGAATCATCGGAACTTTCGACTTCCTTCTCGGCCTCCTCGATTATTCCATCGAGCGACTGACGTTTGATATCGTAAAGTCGCTTCTCCACTTGGTTAATCGGTCGGTGAGTCACGACCAATCGCCTAGCGCGTTGTGAACGCAAATGCGGTTGTTGGCGCAACGTCACAGTGGTATCGAACTGATTGTAAAAAATGCCGCCCTCACGCACGATCCACACGTGCCCATCTTCGAAGCTGCGATTGTGTCGGCTTTTCACAGTATAATTGTACAGATTCTCCATTGTGTACTCGTATTGCTCACCTTTGCGATACGCCACTTGTTTTTTCTTATCAGCCTTGCGTTTGGCGAGGGTCTCTTCAGTCGGCAGAAAGTAGGCGCCGCAATCCTCGTCGCTTTTTTCCGAAACGTGAATTAGAGCTTGTGCCGCTTTCTCGCGATAATTCTTCGCCGGTTTCGGATTGGAGAGGAAACGCACTTGAGTGAATGGGAGTTTCCATTGCTCGAAATCGGGCAGCACTGGCAGCACTTCCAAAGCGACCAAGTCGGCTTTTTCCTTGCGATGATGTTTGACGATTGGCACTTTACTGTCGACGAACGTTTGCGTGATGGTTTTGATCTGCGTTGGGCGGTCCATGTACTCCGGCACCTGTTTGAAGATCTTATTGATGTAGTAGCCGACTTTGCACTCCGCCTTCTCGGCCACGAGTTGCGGCTGGAAGCGTGTTTGTTCGGTGGAGATGAACTGCGAGCGATGGAGCCAGGACACCGGGCGAGCGTGATCGCGGGAGCGTTTCGTGTCGAGGATCACTGGCAGCGGCGTGTCATCATCGAGCAGGGCTTCGTCCGCGGGGTGAAGAGTTTCAGTGAAGGGTTCCGGGCCCGGTGAAGGGTCCCGGCTCCGGGCCCGGGCCCGGTTCTCGAGTAGTTTTACTAGGTCCAGATCGAGGCCGCCGTCGATTTCGGTGTGCAGGTCGTAGCGGTAGCGATGATCGATGGACGGTTTGTAGCGAACGAAACGTTTTGGGTCGAAGGGGTACACGAGGAACTTTGGATCGGTCGGAATATCCGGCAGCGTGTTTGTGTATTTTGCGAAGACCAATAATTCGGATTGCGATTCCACTGGTTTCTTTGGCTTTTCGTCCTTTTTTGGCACTTTTTTTGGAACGGCGCCGAGTTTTTTGCTTGATTCTGCCATGTTCGACTACAATCTGAATGGTGCGGGTTGGTAATTAGCAGAAATGATATCCGAGTTCCGGGAAGCTTTGCACGTGATTGGCCGGTTTCGATTTTTAGTTTGCGCGGGTTGTTTGAATTTTGCATGTATGGTTGGTTGCATACGTTTTGATCAAAGCCATGCGCAGTATTGCAACTTTACATCGCAAAAAGTTTAGTTTGCGCGGGCTGTTTGAATTTTGCATGTATGTTTGGTTGCATACTTTGTGACAAAATAGTTTCGTTTTTAGGTCAAGCGCAGTTCTGCAATCTTACAGCGCAGAAGGCCGATGATGTCCAAGTGGTTTTCTATCCGAGTTTGGATAGTTGCAAGATGCAGAGTCGCAAAATGGATAATAAGGAAGTGCACGTAGCTTTCCAGTTGTTTGTTAAGCCAGGTGCGTATTCGATTAGTCGCGAATCGGATTGTGTGGAGTGGAGCACTAAGGAAACGGGTGCTTTGGTGCTGAACGCACTCTTGTTTCAAATTCGCTAAATTGTGTTGTTTCGAGTTTTTTGTGATATTACTTTATTTAATTTTAATTAGGCAGATAAATTATTATGTAATATATAATAAACACACCGATTTCAAATTATAAAGTGAATTTATTATTCTTATTCGAAAAGCTCAAATACAAAATGCTAATGCACGTCCTTCTTGTTCGACCGTTTTCTCCCGAATGCCGTTTCTCCCTCCCGTGGCCCACATGAATCTCTCAAGAGTCCGCCAACATCCGATAGATGGTGGTAAATCGCTGTGGCCCACATGAATCTCTCAAGAGTCCGCCAACATCCGATAGATGGTGGTAAATCGCTAACAGATTCGGCCAGGCTACCCTTGCTCTGCGTCCTCGCAGACCACCGTGTCATTTTCAGTAACTGTAAATCACAAAACATTTTAATTGTTGAATATTTATTATTTTGTAGTATAAGAGCTGCAAAAGAAACCTCAAGATTCCATGGAATCAATTGAGCACGTATTAAATCATCGTTTAGTTTTGACTCTCGTGAGAATCCTAATCCGGCTCACCTTCAGAACCGTCGTCATCTTTATCTGAGTCTGTATCAGAATCACTTATTTCTGTAAGAAATAATTTCATTTTGTCTACCGGACAAACCCCCTTGTAAGGTTTCTGAGATCTATACGATCCAGGTATATCCTCAATATAGTACCGGTCATGCGGTAATACGGCCGTCACTATAAACGGCCCATCGTATTTAGGCATCGTTTTTCTACTTTTCCCGTCGTTTCCTACAACGTTTCTACGTATTAGAACATGTTCACCGATTGTATATTTTCTCGGACAACATCGTTTAGAATCGTATCTTCGTTTTTGTTGTTCTTGTTTAAATTTAATCTGCTTATCGGCCTTTTGCCGAAGTTCGTCTAAACTTTTTCTAGGGGCATCCACCGTAACAGTTGTCTGCAAGAATGCATCGTCTGGATGTCTAGGCCTAAAACCCATAAGCAATTCGTATGGTGACTTATTTGTCGTAGCGTTTACTGTCGTGTTTATGCCAAATTGTACCTTTTGTACTACTTTGTCCCACGTTTCTTCATTCTGACCCATAGAAGCCATTATACTCTCTAAAATTGTACGATTAAATCGCTCCACTTGCCCATTAGCTCTTGGAGTTGCTGTAGCGTTATATACCGTCTTAATGCCGTTGTTTTGCGTAAAAGCAACAAATTGCTTACTGGTATATGCGGCCCCTCTATCGCATATGACTCGTCTAGGGACTCCAAACATATTAAATATATTTTCTAGGAACTTGATCACAGGACCTACTTTGCTACTTTGAACGGCCTTTATGAGCGTAAATTTTGTGAACGCTTCTACTACTACAATTAAAAATGAGTTTTTCTGCTTGCTTCTTATAAATGGCCCCAAATGGTCGACATGAATTGTGTCCATAGGTGTGGAGCTCTTTTCAATAGGGTTCAGAAAACCTGGCTTTTTACCGCTTTGACTTTTGTTATATAAACATTTTAAGCAAGAGCTCACGTACCTCTTTATATACCTCCGCATGCCTGGAAACCAATAGCTTTGACTTATTAGCTCAAACGTCTTGTCAACGGCAAAATGACCCTTATTGTCATGATTCTCCATCACAATTTGTCGTCGTACGTGCTTTGGAATGACCCACCTTAGCCCACTAGGTGTTTTACGATAAATCCTATTGTCTTGAAGTTTGTATTCGTCGTGAATACATCTCTCCTCTTTATCAACAGGTTTCCGATGTAATACTTCATTAATGTACTTACAACGTTCGTCGCGTAGCTGAACAGTTAATACCCAATCGTCGTCTGTTAGGTTGATGCTAAGAATGTCCACTTGGTTGTATTCCTCATGACTTTCGACTGGATTCCTACTTAGAGCATCTACGTGGCACATCTTTGTACCGGCCCGATATTCGACACTAAAGTCGTACTCTAATGTAGTTAACCACCAACGTCCAATTCGTGGTATTAAATCGCGTTTAGTTAAGGTTGTCCGCAATGCATTACAATCAGTAACGACTTTAAATTTAATCCCTAGTAAATATACTCTAAAATTTTTCAAAGAATTTACCACTGCTAAAGTCTCGAGCTCGTATGAATGGTATCTTTGTTCTTCTTTTGATGTTTGCCTACTGAAATATAAGACCGGTCGAAGTGACGAATCGTTCTGCGCTTGTAAAAGTATTCCTCCGACTCCCCATTTTGAGGCATCGGTGTGAACTTCAGTCTCAGCTTCGTGATTGTAAAGTGCAAGTACTGGTCTGTTTATTAATTTATGTTTTAGTAGATCAAACGCTTTCTGTTGCTCACTGCCCCATTCAAATACTACATCTTTTCGTGTTAACATTGTCAATGGCCTTGCAATAGTACCGTAATTTTGAATGTATTTTCTAAAATAACCGGTCAGTCCTGTAAATTGTCGAACTTCATGGACGTTCTTAGGTACGCGAAACTGTTCAACTGCTTTTGTTTTTCCGATCCCTGGTCGAATTCCCTCTTTACTGACTTCATGTCCCAAATACTCTATTTTTGTCTTAAAGAATGAACATTTTGATAACCGTAACGTCAAATTAGCTTCTTTAAACTCGTCTAGAACATTTCTTAAGAAAATCAATCCTGACTCAAAATCAGAAGATGGTATGAGTATGTCGTCCATATATGCAAGTGCTTGCGTAAATCGTAGTGGTCCCAAAACTCTGTTCATTGTTCTTTGAAATATAGCTGGAGAATTGACTAAACCGAATGGCATTCGTAAATATTCATAATGTCCGTCCGGTGTGATAAATGCAGTTTTGGCAATAGAGTCTTCTGCAACTGGTATTTGGTGATAGCCTGAAGCTAAATCCAGACTAGTAAAAAATGAACAGTTTGCAAGTCGATCAAGGTGTTCGTCAACTCTCGGTAGTGGATAACAATCTTTTATCGTCTTCTGGTTCAAAGCGCGATAGTCAACGCACATGCGTAACTCACCAGTTTTTTTCTTTACGAGTAGTATAGGACTCGAATAAGGAGACTCACTTTCTCTGATAATCTCATTTTTGAGTAGATCATCAACAATATCTCGAACTGAAGCACGTTCATTATAAGAAAGTCTGTAAGGTCTGTATGTGATTGGCTTATCATCTATTAGTTTAATTGCAATTTCAGCCCCCGAACATTTTCCAAGTTCGCTAGTATTCATTGCAAAGCAACAGCGATATTCATTAAGCAAATCTAGAAGACGCTTTTTATATTCATCGTTTAAGTCGCATAATTGGGGTTCAATGTCTGACATTTCAAACAGTTTGATCGTTTCCGTACTTAATACCGATACGCTTCTTTTCTCTATTGGATTTTCGTATTCACAAATCGTACCACGAGCTATTACTTGACTAGGCTTGTAAGTTATCGCGTGTTTGGACGAATTCATGATTGAAATCATACCGTTTGGACATGACATTATACATGGCGATATAAAATGTTCTTTAAATGGATTCGTCCTTACCTGTGACTCAATGAAAACGTCACCAGTGTAATCCTCCTTGCAATTTACTGAAATGAAGCCTATCGAATTTGGTGGAATAACTGCAATGTCCTTTGAATGGAGTGTTACTTTCTTTAGAGGAAGATTGTTGTACTCGGTGGTTGCAAACATGTCATCGTTAAAGATTCGCAGTTCGTTTTGCTTTATAATAACAGTTTTATCCTTGTTGATAAATATCTGTCCAATAAGTACAGGCACCGTTTGCACCCAATCTTCAACCACATATGCTTCCACGTCGTCTTCTGCTAGGTCAACCTTAATGTGAATGAGTGCTTTTCCAACAGGTGTTGCTTTTCCGTTGCCATAACCGTTTATTATGAGAGGGCATGGTTCCAATTTTAAACCAAGTTCCTTGCTAGTAGTGAGGCGAATTAGCACTCCTGAACAACCAGTATCTACGTATGCACAAAACTGTTTCCCATTTATCTCGCAGTTCATGTAATAACATTGGTTAGTTTGATCTGATGGCTCCTTTTTCGAGCATGTAGCTTTCAATGATATTTTCGAAGGTACTTTCGGTCTACGACAATCTATCGCTAAATGTCCTAATAGTTTGCAGTTGCTACATTCTTTTCTAGGTTTCGAACATTTACTCGACAGGTGCCCGATTTCGGAACAATTGAAACATTTCTTCTTTTCTTCATGTTTGTGGTAATCGTTACTTTTGTGCGGATGTACTCTATCGCGTGAAAATAATCTTGAACTCACCCTGTTTACTAGTTCTCGATTTCGGTTTCCACTTCTATTTTCTTTGTTCCCATCAGTAGTTGCAGGTAGAGTTACTAAAAATTCCGAATACAGTTCTTCAGGACTTGCGTAACGCCCTGCTTTTGCTCCAGTTTTAATGAGCGAGTCACTTATTCCAGCAATAATACATGAAACCGCGTTCTTCTCGCTAATTTCGCAAGCCCTAATTAGCCCTAGTTTGTCAAAATAATATGTTGCCCATGATTCGTCGTATAATTTCTTTCTATTCATCATAGTTTGCAAAAGGTCTGCAAAATCTTTGTGTTCGGGAAACGTTTTTTTCAGCAAAGATTTCCATTCGCTCCACGTATAATTATATGTTGTGAGGTTATTGTACCAGGTTCTAGCTACACCGGTTAGACGATTTTGCATATGTTGAATCATAATTCGATCGTTCCAACCGTTAATTTTCCCCAGTTGGTCAATTTTATTAATCCATTTGGAAATTGTCATTTTCTTATCTGCCGGATCGTATTCCGGAATGCAATCAGCAGCAGTTCTGTACGAAATTATTCCCATTGAATCGTTTTGGGTGTTTTCATTTGAAACCTGGTTTGACAATTTTGAAACTAAGTCTTCTAATTTCTTAATTCGGTCGGCCGTGCTTTCTTCTGTACTTGTAGTAAGACTTTCGTTTTGTTTTGGTGGCGTGTATCGTTTTTCAGAACCATCACGTCGATTTCTTACCAAAGCTGGCCCACCTTGTCTCTCTCGCCGTCTGCGAAAGTTTCCGTCTGAGTCATCATCAGAATCGGATGAATGATAACGTTTATTTGCGGACCGTTTGCCCATTTTGACACTAAATTTGAATCAACGTATTGATCTGAATGCAAATTTAGTTAGAGAACGTATTTCTCTATGAACACAATGTTTAAAACTGCACAAAGTTTGTACGGTACTTTTCCGCACCACGTGTTTCTTTGTTCAATAAAAATTCTTTTACACAGGCAATTGTTTATAACACACACTTTCATTTACTTTATCGGATTAAACGAGGTGAATCCCACCGCTGCTCTATAATAAACACACCGATTTCAAATTATAAAGTGAATTTATTATTCTTATTCGAAAAGCTCAAATACAAAATGCTAATGCACGTCCTTCTTGTTCGACCGTTTTCTCCCGAATGCCGTTTCTCCCTCCCGTGGCCCACATGAATCTCTCAAGAGTCCGCCAACATCCGATAGATGGTGGTAAATCGCTGTGGCCCACATGAATCTCTCAAGAGTCCGCCAACATCCGATAGATGGTGGTAAATCGCTAACAAATATAGTTTTAATATATATAGTAAATGGCAGTATTTATATACAAATATGTATGAAAAATAGTACTAGCCTAAACCGCTACAAGGTAAGCCTACCAATGAGGGCGTCACTTTAATGAAATAGTCTCATTATAGTCTGCACGTATTGTGCCATATTTTTTAAATGTATAATATATAAAACAATAATATGGAAATATTGCATTTTCTTAACCCCAAACACGCACCGCCTGATCCCAACTGCAAGTGGAAAGCGCCAAGCCGTTCGGAGCGACCGACAATGACGTCACTCTATTATCATGGCCTGATAAAGTACCTAAAACGAATTCAATATTTTATTAATCATTATTTGCTGTACTAAATATTAATTATTAAACAATAATTAATATTGATTATTATTAAATATTTTCAGTTGCCATCTATTGCCAAACCACTAAACTACGCAATCAGTTGGCACACCAAATTCAAAATGGCCACCGCCACGTCATTTACCATTGTGTTGATTTTTCAGAGTATCCCACATATGCACGTTATTATCATCAGAACCACAGAACAAAATGCGTCCACTCGCCGATAATCCACAACTGGTGAACCCGGAATTGGCCGTCGGCGGTTTATACAACGCAATCTGCTGATCGCTTCTTATATCGAACATGCGAGCGGACTTGTCTTCCGAACCAGTCGCAAACGCATACCCACTGGGATGATACTGTAAGTAAAAATTAATTACATTCAACCTCTATCGCAATTTGATATACGAACGCAAACGGAGTTCACATCCGATTCGTGTCCGAAAAACGTCTGCTTCGGCTTCTCTTCGCGAACGTCCCACAATCGGCACGTCTTATCCACGCTGCCCGTGACGAACGTGTTACCATCCGGCGATAAGCTGATGGATACCACGTCGCCGTTATGTGCCACCACGTCTGACACTTTCCTACCCGACTCCAAATCCCATTTACAGCTACAATTTATTATTATTTTATTTGTTAATTTAGTGCGCTTTGCGCTAATACATTTTCATATCGCCTGATCCCGTAATAATGCTCGTATCGCTCAGAAAGCGACACGAACTGAGAAATCCATCATATCCGGCCAATTCCCGCACCATTTTGGCCACTCCAGTGGCATCTCGATTATTTATATCGTAGACGGTGCACATGTTGTCCATCCCTCCACAAGCTGTAACAATTGCATCAATGCGCATGCGTTTTATAAAATCACGCATGCGCATACATACCCACAAAGTTGCCAGACGGCGCAAACGCAACGCTCATGACCCAAGCCGATCGCAGCGGGATAATTTGCATTTTATTCCCGGTATAAGTATCCCAAATGATAAGTTTGCCATCCAAAGAGCCGCTAACGCAATGGCGACTGTCGCCGCTGTAATGCACCGAATTCACTTTATTCAAATGGCCTTTCAGCAACTTCCGGGTGATTAGTTTCACTTTCGGAACGTCAGTGGTGCCACCACACACACTTTCCAAGGTGACATCCGCTTGCTTATTTTGCGCTTCCTAGATTTTATTATTTGTTTTAAAATTGATTGCTTTATTAGGATTGTTTGTTACCTTTAAATTTTTGTACAAATCCTCGAGCTCTTTGCGCAGCGCTGTTAATTCGGGATCGGCTTTTGGCGGCATGCTTTTTTTGTGATGGCTACTTTGAAACTGGGTGCTAGTATTGCGATGACGAGGCATAGAAAAACTATGTTTTAATCTATTTAGTACTAATTTAATAATGCTCAGGGAAAGAGGCCGTATACATGCAATTTTAACCTAATTGAATATTGATTTATTATTGCATGTGCTAATAATAGTTCGCTTTTAATTAGAGTGATAAACGTTCACTATCTCATTTTTTTCCTCTCAATAATGAGCATGAAGGGAACTTATTTAGCCGCCCGCAAAAACCGTATAGAAACCTGCGATGCGGTTTCTTGCTTGAATGCATTTTACGCTTTTACTTTAATCGAGCGCGGATTGAGCGATTGGAAATTTTGGTCAGTTCATTTTTGGCCTGCAAACACATAACATTACGATGAGAATTGTATTTTGGTGGCTTGTGATAGTTTTCTGTAAAAAAGGTAAGTAATTTGAGAATTTGACATTAATGGAAAATTCGTAGGTTAGAAAAACTAGGAATTTTTTATGCTTTTTAGGCGGCAGCCATGATGGGAAAAGCTGCACTCGTGGTAGTCAAAATGGCGAGCAATGCGGTGATAAGCATCAGGAAAATTTGTATTTGAAGGAACTGAATGTAGAATCAGGTAAATATTTATTTGTTTTATTTAAATTTGATTGATATTGTTTCGATGATGTTACGCGACAAATTTCGGGAGTGTCATTAATATCAGTTGGCAGAGTAGGCTGTGCTCAAATTCAAGTCTTTTTTTGCTGCAACTGAGGTAAAACGTGCAAAATGCTGTCTTTAGAAGAAAAGTGTGTGAGATATTTCGGTACTCCCGACTTGTACAAAGTGATGCAAGTGAGCAGAAACGCCTCCAGTATACAAATCAAAAAAGCCTATTATAAGCTGTCACTTTTGGTGCATCCAGATCGCGTGCCTGAAACTGAAAAGAAAGAGGCTACTGCCAAGTTTCAAGTGCTGGGTCAAGTGCATGCCTTGCTGCAGAAAAAAAACTCTTTTGATTCGTATTTTGTTGGTTCTGGTAGCAGTAGTTCTGGTAGCAGTAGTGATGATGAAGATTCGAGAGAAGAATGGTTGACCTATTGGATGAATCTTTTCTTAAAACAAAAAGGCTTATTGGATCTTGAGAAGCCTCAATGGGATTATGTTGATTCGAAAGCAGAGATCGACTATCTTAAAAAAGCGTACATCGAATATCTGGGAGACATGGACAAGATCATTAGTACCGTTCCGTTTGCGAAACCCGAAAGTGAAGCAAGATTTATCGAAATTGTGAGGAAGTGGGTGGATGACGGCGAAGTGGAGGAATTTGAATGTTTTTTTAATGAAGACCCCGACAAGAGAAAACGTCGTCATGAAGCTAGAGCCAAGGAAATAGAGGAATATGAAAAGGATCCAAATGAGACGTCATTCAATGAGTCATTCAATCTTTATCGGACTTTTGTTAGCGTTAAACGTAAAACTGAAGATAGGGAAGATTCTGGTTCTAATACAAGCAAACGTAATAATAATAAACAAGAAAAATAAAACAATCGTCCATTACCGGAAATAGACATTGTTAGTTATACTTGTATGTTTGGTTGCCTAGTTTGCCTCACAAACAACGGCGCCTCTTTTAATATGTATTTGCTGAATTTTAATTAATAAAAATATTTTGGATAAACACAATTACGTAGTATTTATCAAAATTTGCACTCAAAGCTATTTAATTAACAATATTACTTATTAATTAATGTATTTTGTTGCTATACAGTTGGCAACACTGAGCAGTATGTATAGAGAGCGGCCATCATGAATTTCTTCAGTGCCATAGAAACAATGATGGTGGTGGGACGTATTTATATGTTTTAAATTAATTTTGTAAATATTTACACGCGTTTGTGTTCAATTAATTAGTATGAAGTCTATTTCTGTAATTTGTTTAATTGTAGTATCGGTTGCTGCGCAAATTTGTGCGAAAGAAGCCGAAAATGGTAAGATTTGCTCACATTTGTTCAAATTTTTTGTTGAGATTTTATAAAATGCTCTTAAATTCTAAATATAAATGCATAAATGCAGATTTTATGGGTATCTAAAACCGTCGATGCTCAGTTTCCGCCTTGTAAACCTGATCCGATTGTTTACATTTAGGAGTAATGCCCTCGAGTCCAATAAGTTTCCTGGAATAAAATTATATTAATTATAAAATTTAATTAATCAGCGAGTTTGTCGAAAATTGTTCTAATCTTTAATTATTTATCAGGAAGTTGTAACCAAATGTTGACGGCTTTTTGTTATGTAGGCGTTCTTATTTCTCATATTTTTATCTCTTTAACAGCAGATGATGTAATTGTATGACCACATCTGGGCCGGCTTTTCAATTAAACTTTAATTGCATTTCCATTTTGTACAGCGCAATCAAAATTATTGTCACCCGCCATTTAATATTTGTTTTGATTTACAACAACTGGCCATCTGTTGACAAAACAATAAACCGCGCAAGAAAATTATTAATGGAAATAATTTAGCCATCTATCGACAAATTTATGAACCACTTGAACAAAATGTTAATTTATATAAAAAATTTGAAAAAATTGATTGTTAATTAGACTAAAGGTCAAAAAGCGTAGCTTATCGCCAATTGTTATCTTGCAGACGTATTGGTCTACACTGTCGCAACGGAAGAAACCGATGGCTTCCAAAGATACCTAAGTTCAGCGAACGATTACAAAATCGCGCCGAAAATCCTCGGTTTTGGCAAGCAATGGCAAGGCGGCGAAAATATCAAAGAAAAACCCGGCGGCGGCTGGAAAATTAACCTACTGAAAGAAGCCCTCCAACCATACGAAAACGAACAAGACAAAATTGTCATTTTCACCGACGGTTACGATGTAATTTTCTTAAGCGGCTTAGAAGCCATTGTGGAGAAATTCAAAGCGACTGGGGCCCGAATTCTATTTGGGGCCGAATCGTTCTGTTGGCCGGATCCGACTTTAGTCGAGCGGTATCCCGCGGTGGAGGATGGAAAGCGCTTTTTGAATTCGGGGATGTATATGGGCTACGTTCCGGAAGTATTGAAGTTGTTGCAAAAGGAAACTATCGAAAATACTGATGACGATCAGCTTTATTTTACAAACGCGTATTTGGATGCGGAATTTAGTAAATTGGTTCACATGCAGCTCGACCACAAAAGCGACATTTTCCAGAACATTAATGGAGCAGCACGTAAGTTTTTTATTTTTATTATAATAATTTAAAGTAGGGTTCGTAAATGACGTCATTTTGCGACACTGATGACGCCAAACAATGGCGTCATCCTAAAGATTTTATTGTTCCATCATGGCTGCCTGATTTCAAAATGGCCGCGTTTGAAGTGACAGCTCGCATTAATTTCGTTTTTGTGCTGCAGATGAATTGGAAATACTGCTAAACGAAAACAAAGAAAGCGGTATCGAAGAATACCAAGTGAAAAATGTGATTTCGCATACCACGCCGCTAATGCTGCACGGAAACGGGCCCGCGAAAATGAATTTGAATTATTTGAGCAATTACGTGCCGAGATCGTGGAACAGTGTGGAAGGTTGCACTAAATGCAATGAAAACTTGATTGAAATGTCGCAAGAACCCGAAAAAGCGCCGATTGTGCTTATGGCTTTGTTTGTGGAAGCGAATACGCCGTTTTTGGAGGAACAATTGGAGCTTGTTTACAAGTTGGAGTATCCGAAGCAGCGGATACATTTGTTTATTCACAATGCGGTAAGTTGGCTTTGATATTACGTGGTTGTTTATTTAATTGATGTTGTTTAGGTTAAATTCCATTCGGACGATGTGAATAATTTCGTCAAAAAACACGGCGATGAATATTTGAGTACCAAGGAAATCCACCCGGAAGATGGCACTACTGAGTATGACGCGCGCGATTTAAGTTTGTAAGTTTTACTTAATTAATTAGTTAACAAATTAATATTTATTGTCAATTTAGAGACCAATGCGTGGCAAAAGACTGCGACTACTACTTCTCCGTCGACTCAGTCGCCCACTTAGAAAACCCGCACACGCTTCGCTTACTAATCGAGCAAAATCGCTCGGTGGTCGCACCAATGCTGACGCGACCCGGCAAAGCATGGAGCAACTTTTGGGGCGCGCTCACCAAAGACGGCTTCTACTCGCGCTCCAACGACTACATGGACATCGTGCACAATGAAAAACGGTAATTATATAAACAATTTATTTTTACTGCCAATTATCACATGAATTGATTGCTTTAATCGAACGCTATACTGAAATCGGTTTTGAATGAGCGTCGATCGATCGAATACATATTATCGGCGGTGCACTCGTAAACGCCAGCGTCCATCTGAGTGGCCGGATCGATTTCTAGTTTGCTTTTGATTTTGTGTTCGCCGATTCGCCATTCGTGGATCTAAAAAGAAATTATTAGAAAATATTTTGCAGTCGCGGAAACGTACGTTTAGATAAAGATGCGTGAATATTTCGCTTCCATCTTTGTACCAGGTGATGTGCGGCCGCGGATTACCGCGGGCGGTGCACAAAAACGCGATTTTATGGCCCAGAACGTATTCATAGTCGAAATGCGAGGCGAGCGTAATTTTCGCGCCCTTAAAAAATTATTTTAGTGACGAAAATTAATTATTTTAACGTACTTACGTTGTTGTTGTTGTAATATTGGTCGGATTCCGGGTCGCGGTACTTTCCAGTGATCGGCAAACCGATTTGAAACTGCAAAATAATTTTAATTAATAATTTTTGCGAATTATTTGAGTCGCACTTTCGATTTGGTTCGACTCCTAGCCCGGCCTCTTCGAGCCTGTGCTTGATAGCAGCCCAAAATTAGCACGAGCACAATGCAAAGCACTGTTGATGGCAGTTTCATGATACACAATAGAATTATGCAAGTGCTTAGGGAATCAGCGAGCTGATTTAAAGCGTCCCCTCAATTTACATCAATTGAATGGAGAAGGAAAAGGGATCATTAGCTAGCTACAATTTACAACAATCAAATAATTTGCATTTTTTATTATTTATTGCTATATTGCTAGACTGAAAACATAAATTAATAGGTGACCATTACGTAGTCGGTGCGAAAAGCGCGCGAATCGATCGAATATTGATTGTTCGCTTGGCATTCGTAGAAGCCCGCGTCTTTTTGCGTGGTCGGATCGATTTCCATTTTGCTCTTCATCGTGTCGTTGCCCATCGGCCATTCGTGCACCTGGAAGAACTTATGCGCGTACAGCTCGATGCCTTCTTTGAACCACGTGATTTCCGGGCGTGGATATCCTGAAAGCACTCCTTTAGTCCTTCGGGAAGTAATTTAAATTATTATTGAACCTGTGGCCATGCAGAAGAACGTAATTTTCCTGCCCAGCATGTACTCCAGCTCGAAATGACTCGATTTCACGATTTTCGCCCCCTACAAGTAGCAATCAGTACTAATTCAAGCTAAACACTTTCTTACATCTTTGTTATCGTAGTAGTTGGCGGCGGCTGGATTGCGATGCTGGATGATCACTGGCATTCTTGAGCTGTAAATGCGCCCGCGAATTCGTCCCTTGCCTGCACAATTAATTTAATTATTTATTAACGTACTAAGTAATTAGTTACCTCGGCCGCCGCCTCGGGCTGCTTGGCCGCATGTCACCAATAATGCACTAAAAACGACGAAAATAATGCAGAATCTGCCGAGCAGCATAGTATCGTTTACGCGTGTTGCCTGCAAATTAGGCCAGTCGAAAATGTGTAAAGAGGCCACTCACCAAATTGAAAAGGGGTCAGCTTAATTGTTTTGTTTTGCACTTCAATTGCTTTATTGTTTGCAGGGGATTGTGGAACGTACCGTTCATCACCAATTGCTATCTGGTCAATGCGACGCTATTGCGACGATTTGATACGACCAAGTTGAATTACAATCGGCCGCGGCTCGATGCGGATATGGCGTTTTGCAGTACGTTGAGGGATTTGGATGTTTTCATGTATGTCTCAAATCGCTTCGATTTCGGCTATTTAATTACGCCTGATACGTATGATGTGACGCGAGCCGAACCGGAGATGTATCAGGTGTTCGAGAATGAGAAGAATTGGATCCAAAGGTATATTCATAAGGATTACGCGCGCAATTTTGAAGCGGGGCACAAGAATGAGCAGGTAGGTGTATTGCTGGTTGCCTAACATTTTTTTTTTACTTTGTATTGCTGGTTGCCTAACAAATATATTTTTTTAGCCTTGTCCGGACGTCTACCGCTTCCCGATCGTGACCGAGCGCTTCACGCAAAGCCTGATCAACATGATGGAAAACTTCGGTAAATGGTCGACCGGTAAAAACGAAGATGACCGCTTGGAGGGCGGTTACGAAGCGGTCCCCACGCGCGACATTCATATGAACCAAGTGGGCTGGGAGCGCCATTGGTTGCACTTCTTGCAGCGATTCGTGCGCCCCCTTCAAGAGCACGTGTTTACCGGGTACTTTCACGATCCGCCGAAGTCGTTGATGAATTTCGTCGTGCGTTATCGGCCCGATGAGCAGCCCTCGCTTCGACCGCATCACGATAGTTCGACGTACACGATCAATTTGGCGCTGAATCAGTTCGGACGGGATTATGAAGGAGGTGGGTGCAAGTTTATCCGATATAATTGTAGCGTTACTGATACGGCGCCGGGGTGGATGCTGATGCATCCGGGGAGGTTGACGCATTATCATGAGGGGTTGTTGGTGACGAAGGGGACGCGGTATATTATGATTAGTTTCGTTGATCCGTAAATGACTAAATTTGTTCCTAAATTAAGTAAATGTTTTTTGTTGTGCTGTTAGATTTTAAGATTTATGGGAAAGTTTGCACTATTTTTATACCAGTGTGCGCTTTTTTAATTAATAAGCGACTCAAATGATTTATAATAAATGTTTATAATTTTGGCCTATTTGTTTACGGATCATGTGGCTTTTAAAAGCCGTAATAAAATCGTCATTAAGGGTGCGGAAGTACTTTAGTAATTAAATTAAAGTCCAATGTGACAAGACCTAGATCTGTAATGTTAAGTGGTCGAATTGAGTTCAGCAGGAAAATGTTGAATAATTTTAAATTGCTCTTGTTGAGGAGGTGCAATGGCCTTTTTTCCTACTAAAACGATAATATTAATTCAAATCCTTATTAATTATTAACATGCGCTGATTATCTATCTAAAATAAATTAAACGACAAAAACAATATGGCGTTGCATCTAACTTCACTTTGATGCCAATTTCAACACGTCATACGGCGCCATTTTTTTAATTTTGGCAGCATTTTAAGGTTAGAAAATTCAAATATCTTTTAATTTGTGGATGATGTTTAATTAATACCACTAAAATAATAAAATTCCGAACGCAACGAATCCAAAAATTTGCTTAAAACAAATTTCTTGCAAAAGTATTTATATTAATTATAGTAAATTAATAAGTTAAATGGTCAATATACAATTAATCAATATTTTGAATGGTCAATAGCAGTAAGATTCTGAACGCGCTAGTTATGCAACCAGTTATTCATTTGAACTGTCAAACGAAACGTCATCTGCTGGCATGTTGTGTATTTTCTTTTCAGTTTGCGTTTGGTGCTCTACGGTGTTGCACGTAGCACCGCTAAGGAAATACAATCGGCAATGTGTAGTTAATTATGATACAGTTAATTAATCATGTACTTTTGTAAGAAATTTTTACCCCAACGTAGTGCGTGTAGTGACAAAAATAGATATTGATAAATATCGCCACATATTTATTACTAAATACCGGAACTAGGTAGGTGGACTTTTATTGCTATTATCGTTTTAGCGGAATTATTATTCATTACATTTTCGCATCTGTTCAATTTTGACGCAAATCCAATCATAGTTTTTTAATTAACTAAAGTAAAAGTGATTGCATTTAAACCGTGACACATGTCATCAAAAAACAAGACAAGAATTATCTGCATTTTAATTTAATTAGCGGAATAAATTAGTGTGATTACATGGAGAAATGGTCACATTGCGTGCACGCGAAAATTAGCATATAAATAACGCAAAAAAATCTGTCTTTATTCGGATTTCCGATCAGGAATACTAATATGATAATGTACAGAAATAGCGAATGCTTTAATACGACTATAAACAAGATAACTCAACAAGGTTAGCGTTGCATTTCTGAATACAAATCCTCATAGTCGGAATTCTTTTTTGCGAATTTGCAGTCCTGGATGCGTCCAGGATTCCAGTTTCAACCAGACCGCGATTTATTAAGGTGAGGTCAATTTTTCTATTGAATTGACCTGATTGTAATTTAATATCGTTTCGGTGCATCTGCTTTTAATTATTCTACTACTATTTCTATTTTTAAATTTTTATTGTCATTTATTTACGTAGATTTTTCTTGTTCTTTACAGATCTAACCAAAGATGGCAAATTTTCTACTGTGCCTCGCTCTTTTCCGACTCGTATTGCCAATTTTTATGTCAGTATGTAAGTACAAAATTTAATTAACCCTTTTATTATCTCAAAATTGTGATGTCTATTTGACAGTTTGAAAATATTGACGTTTTGGTTTCGCAATAATGGCGCTTGCCAGCAGAGCCATCTAGGCGCTTTCCATTAGCACAATTAGTGCACTATTTTTAAAATTACTCATGCGGCGACAAAATTAATTTTTGCTTTTGTTATTATTGCCAATTTTTGGAAACACAGTTACATAAGGCACGAAAAATATTTAGTGCATCGTAAACACTTACTTATTAAACCCTATAAATAGTCGTATGCAATCATATATTTTGATAACATACTTACATAAGAATATTATTAGTTTCGCTCTTTCAAATTTATTGTGGAAGTAAACACAATAAATTAGCGTAGGAAAATTATGTTTAATCATGGCTAGCCGGTTATAATTGCATTGCAGCTCGGAATTATTAATTTTAAAAATAAGTGCAATACATAATGTCATTGTTTACATTCGGAAGTTGCGAAAAGAACGCATAATTAGATAAAAATAGATTGGCAAAGGAATTTAAACTACAATACTACAATTCAAGTATTTATATCGAAGCATCTATTGAAATTTTACGCATACCATTCATTATTTGACTATGTATATTTCATTTGAAATCCTGACCTGGCGAATTAAATTACCGCTTGATTTGATTGATCGCATTTCTATATTTATTTAACGTGATAAACAATAACAATATTATCTTGTTTATATAGTTAATGTTGATTTAATGATTCACCTGCTTTGTTTATTTTCGGAATTCTTTTCGCATTGTTTTCAAATTTAAAGTGCGGTTATGAAAATATGTCAAAAGTACACGTGCTTTTTCAAATCCAAAATGACGCTGACATATAACCAAATTGTCGCTCCCAAAATTCCGTTTAAAATTGAAATAATCGCAAGAATGTAAGTTTGTATATTTATAAAAACAAAATTTTCTATTTATAGAGATCATCGAACCGAATTATAAAAAGTTGCTCGGTTTTTATGGTGCAAGTCACCTTGAACTATGATATAACTGATAATTCTTCTGGTTGTGCTAATTTTCGTGTTAAAATACACTCATCCTCAAACATTTTTGCACTAATGTTGCGCTCTGATTCATAATATGACCTGGAAAATTGAAAATGTTTGCACGTGTTACATTTTAGGGGTTGGTGTGGCATTTCACCACATAAATTCACGGCATGTAAACATGGAAGACAGATTGTAGGAAGGACATATTTTTTTTGTGATTAAAAAAGCAAGTAGGCCAGAAAATATTTTTTTAAAACATAAATGCATTTTTGTGACGCACGCAAAGTTTCAATTTTGGTGCCTAGATGGCTCTGTTTATTTTGTGACAGTTGGTACTATTTATTTTATTTTGAATTTGACGCCATTATGCTGACGTCATCAATATTATTTATTTAATTATTTACGAGACAATTAACAATCATTTTAATGTTTATGATGATTGCATTTACCAATCATAATTCCAAGTACATATTTATTACAATAATAACGTGAGAATTCGCTTGTGCGAAAAGCACGAAAATTGAATCAAAGAGCGTCTTGAAAAAATAACAAAGGCAAAAGTATACAAGGTCAATCAATGAAATATAAACAGACCTGTCTCATTCATAGATAGCTGGATGAAAATGAGACTGGCTCGTGACATAGTAAAAAGCACCTTCTGCCAATAACCTTTTAATCATCAAAAGCCAACAAGCAAGCGGGGTGTGGATGCGGTTCGGCGGCGTTTTATGATGTTGGGTTGGGAATGGGGGGCGAATTCGTTGAACAAAGTGAAAAAAAGCTTTATATGTTCCATATTTTAGTGGGATATTAATTTACCAAGGGCTTGGCTCTAAATGTATTTACATACCAACTATTTGAATTGTTTTTTGAAGCATGATAAACATTTGTTTATTTACGGGAAGTGCTAGTAAGATATCGATCGGAATTTTAGCCGAAAAGGGCTTGTCAAAGAAATAATATTTTCAAAAACGGGTGTTTTGTTGGTTGCATATCTTGTATACCAAAGCGCTTTTCATTGGAACGCATTGGTGCGTTCCTTTTGAGCACATTACGATTTTTATAATTTGTGATGTATTGTTGGTTGCCTCGGTGCTTCTCATTGGCAAATTGCAGCGCGCGCTCATTTTTTAAATGACTTGCAGCCATTTTTATTTGTGCTAACCATTTTATTTTAGGTATTCTCTTCCGGCCGTCAGGCTTATCGGCCATTTACCTACTTCTACTCTTCTACTTCCCATTTGTCCCCACACCAACGCAACGCACAATGGCCGGCCAAACGGGAATTTACCTCAAAATCCTGATAGTGGTTTCAGCATTGGCGTCAGTAGCCCAACTTGCCTTTCAAATTGTTCTATTTTCCTTTCCACCATACGGCCGTTTCCTAACGGAAAGTTGTGGCTTTTGGGAGAAAGTTTTGCGCCATGTTGGATTCGTAAGACTTGATGGCATTTCGGCGCGATCGGCCGTCACGTGGCTGTCGCCCGAATTGTTGATGCTACTCATCTCCATAGTGTTTTTAATAACTATGAAAAAAATCACAGTTGGTAGAGCGGTAGGGGTGCTTGAAGATGGTAGTATTGCTACAGCGCCATCTACTTT
This sequence comes from Cryptophagus acutangulus, assembly GCA_963556235.1. Classification (NCBI taxonomy): domain Eukaryota; kingdom Metazoa; phylum Arthropoda; class Insecta; order Coleoptera; family Cryptophagidae; genus Cryptophagus; species Cryptophagus acutangulus. The sequence goes on from OY744569.1 coordinate 5,001,142, forward strand.
GCCCAGTAAAAAGAAGCCGAAGCAGAAGTATTTGAGCATTTTGACAGCTGTTGGTTAGTGTCAAAGTGTATTTTCAAATTTGTCTCGTTGGTAACTGTTTGCTTGTAGGCCGATATGCAACGTTGGCAGCACTGTGCTTGGCCGCTGTGTTGCGGCCATCCATTTTGGGCGGTTTGTACTTCGTGATTTTTCTATCGGCCGCCACCTGGTGGGCGTGCTACAAACAACTTCGAAAAGGATTCGCCATTATGCTTTGTTGTTTGATGCCGATTGTGGCGCTGCATATTTGTGCGGTGTACGCTTACCAGTTTCAATGGATCCAGGAGCTGCTTGATAAAAACAGCCCGTATGCGCGGTAATTATTATTATTTAAAAAAATATTGATTGAATTATTTATTTATTAGATGAATTAATTTATTTGTAGATATTTTGCGCTTACGCCAATTTTAACGGTGAATTGTAAGGGTGATCCACGCGATTTTATTTGGGCCATTGACGAATGGGCCACTTATGTCAATCCTATCGCGCTATATTTGCTGTATTATGTGGTGGCGTTGGAAACGCATGGATTGTTGAAGCCGGAGGTAAGATTTTTATTTAATTTTTTTTTTAATTCGCTTGGTAAATAATTCTATCATAAATAACAATTCACTAGAATAATTATGCAATTAGCCATATACGTATTGTTGGTAGCCTAACGTTGCCATACGGGTATATTTGCCAAAAATGGCGCTTTAATAGAATGTAGAAACATGGCGACTATTACTTGCAAACATGGCGATCTGTCAGATTTAAATTTCTATGAATGCGATATTAATTAATATCTTGTAATTTATGTATTCATTCTGTCTCTGTATGTCTGTACTAACAATTGCGTGAATTAATATAATGAATGGGATCGCAATGCAGTCGCAAAAGAAGCAAGGACCATTTTCCCGATTGGAGGGTAGCTTTTCCGGACAATTGGGCAGACAAATGTCTCAGCGATTGTCTCGGAAGCAATTAATGCGTTCTAATACGACGAAAAACCGTTGGCAAAGCGCCACTCGGAAAGTTCGTGTAAGGGAATTTCATTTTCTAACGCAAAATGTTACCGTTCCATTTCTTTATTTATTATTGTTTATTAACTAGCATAATTTCGTCTCAGTTTTGATTTATTGCTTTCTGCTTTTTTTTGGTGATTTTTCTAGATTGTCAAGAGAGAAAAAGCCGCAACCGGCGAAAAGACACCAGTATGTATTTTACTTTATTTTCTTTTATATTATTACATTTTCATTTTGTTTATTTATATGGAAGGGGTAACTAACTTGACTAACTAATTGCGACAACTAAATTAAACAGCATTTTAATGTAGTTTTGCTTGTAGTTAATTCGCGGCGGTGTCAGTCCGGCGAAACGTTATGGATCCGGCAAAAAGGGGCCGGGGGTGTATCAGGACTCCACTGGTAGTGTTACAGTCACCGGCGAGAATCCGGAGGAAATTCAATTGGACCAACTCGGTACGGGTAAGGTTTAAGAATACTCGAATTTAATTCATCAAACGTCAATTGGCGGAGGCCATTTTTGAATGCATGGCGGCCTGCGACCGCGTGGCAGCGGCCATTGTTAATTTTAGAAGTGTCATAGAGCGGCCATTTTTAATAAGCAAACTTTTAAATTTTGAATGTGTCAATTTTGAATCTTTTTGCAACTAATTTTTGTTGTAATTAATTGACAAAATGTTGTTATAAGAAAATCTTAACATTATATTGAACTAAGGTACTACAGAAGAGGAATACAGTCCTTCCGTCTTTGAAAACATACTATTCGCCTTGGAATCCATTTTGCAAGTGATCATTAAATCGTCGTACATTGCGACGAATATTATCATGATGGTACGCTATATTTTAGTCAACAAAATAATTATCTATAAACCGATGTACTAATTTAAGGCGTGGAGCATCACATATCTAAGCTGGATCACCTTCGTCCTCCTTATCTGGGCGAACCTAATCTGGCTGGTCCCCAACCAACGAAAATCCATGCTGCGATCCAGCCCCTTTCTAGTCTTCTACGCGTGGTTCTTATTAATTTCCGCGTACATCTACTCGATGAACTTAACGGAAGACGAGCTGCCATCCAGCGTGCAAGGCGTGAACTTAGCGCAGATCGGCTTTGTTAAAGTGACGGTCCTGCCGTGCAATCCCCTATTGGTCAAATGTGTCTTCACCATAATGTTCTGGGTGGCTTTGCGCCAATACATGCAAGAGAAAATGGAGCAGCGGCAAAGTAGCGCTTTGGCGGATATGGTGGCGCCACTGCAGGTCAATGTAGGTATTGCGACTGGCGTCAATAAGGATCAGGAGAAAGGCAATCGAATTATGGAGAAATTCGGCCGAGTTATTAATAAGTTCTTGACGAAGTTTTGGATCTGGGTGGTGGCGATTACGCTGTTTGCGGTGGCGATTACGGGGCAGCGCATGACAGTGTTCCGGATCATTTATATGGCGCTGTTTCTCTTCTTCGTGTTGTCGTTCCAGCTGTCGTTTAGGGGTTGGCGGCGGTTGATGTTCGGATTCTGGCTGACGGTGATTATTTACTCCATGGTAATTTTGGTGCTGGTTTACACCTATCAGTTCGATAATTTCCCGGATTATTGGAGCGATTATTTGCACATACCGGTAGAACAACAGCTGGACATCGGATTGGAGCGCTTTGAGACGAAGCGACTGTTCGTACGACTCGTCACGCCCACGTTTTTTGTGATTATCACCGTGATCCAGTTGCATTATTTCCATAAGGATTTCATGGAGCTGTCCGATCCGAAAAACACGAGCGCCACAACGTACGATGAGCACGATCAGAGTTCGCTGCAAGGTGGCGCTGCGGTCGCGCGGGATGCGGATAAGGACGATCTTACGGCGACCACTACTTCGATCAAGTTCGACCTTTCCGAACTGGGCAGTGAGTAGAATTTTTATTGTTTTTATGTTTTATTATTTTTTATTTTTAGATATGTCGAGCGTCCAATTCCAACATCTAGCCGAATCCTGGCTGGCCCGCCTCCATCACGCCATGAACTTAACGTACACGTTCCTCGAGTTGCACATGCCGAAAATCGTGCTGCTCTTCGCAATGCTGCTCTGCGTCTACGACAAATGTTCGATGTATTTTATCGTAATCGAACTGATCATCCTATCGTTGATTTTCGGCCGCCCGATGCGCAACTTTGCCATCTGCTGCTCCTCCGTTTTGGTATCAATGCTGCTACTCGCCCGCATGATTTACCAGATCCAATATATCAACCCGGCCAATTGGAATGTGACGTGTCACGTGAGCGAATCGAACGGCACAGCGCACGTTATCGAGAATAACGCCGAGTGGTTCGGGTTCGTCAAGTCGGACGATGAGACGAATACGTTGCCCACGTTGTTGCGCTGGAATATTATCTATATACTGGTGGTGACGTTGTGGGCGGTCGTGCTGGTGCGGCAGTTCAATTATCGCGTGTCGCGCGGTAAGCCGACCACGCGTGCGTTCTTTATGTTCCCGCGCATTACGCGTGTGGATGCCGATAAGAGTTTGACGAATTGCGTTAAATATTTGGCAAATTATGCGTTTTTCAAGTTTGGCGTTGAGATTTCGCTGATGGCCACAGTGGCGCTGATTGGCTTCCGCATGGATATGTATGCGGTGATTTACGGTGTTTGGTTGTGCGTTTTGTACTCGATGAGTCGCACTATGCTGTCGAAGATTTGGAATGTTTATATGATGTTTATTGCGATTTTTCTGCCGTTGCAATATGTTATGGTGGTGGGGCTGCCGCCCACGCTTTGCATTGGTGAGTTATTTTATTAAAAATTGTATCTATTATTAATTGGGATGATTTTGTTGTAGATTACCCGTGGGATGAAAGCGAGTTGCTGCGCAGGCTCCAAGAGTGGGCGTATTTGCTCGATCCAGATTACCCGCCAAATCCTAAAAAGCTCATCTGCGATTTTGTGCTACTATTACTAGTATCGCGACAATCGGTTGTGTTCCGCATAGAAAAGCGGTACGCTGGACAGAATTACGCTGGCGGGTCGAATGATAGCATTATCCATCATGCGGAGAATAAGAACTTTGAGAATCCCGTCCCGGATTTCATCACCTACGTTCGGTAATTTTCTTCTTTAATATTTTTAATTAATTATTTTATGTGGTGTGATTTGTAGGTCGTACTTGGATGTATTCAAACGAGCGATTTTAATGGCCTTTTTATGGGTCACTTTGGCTATAGTATTTTTGGCGGGAACAAATCGCGTCAATTTATTCTCGATTGGCTATCTGATTGGTGCGTTCGTTTTCCTCTGGCAAGGCTCCGATATTTATTTGCGACCGATACCGAAAATATTGAAAGCGTGAGTATTGCTGGTTGCATACCTTGCTAATTTTTTCCCGCCATTTTCCCAAATACGCTGTTTACGAAGTAAAACAATTTTATTTTACAGCTGGAATTGGTTGTTAGGCTACAACGTAGCAGTAATCCTCCTAAAAGCCGTCCTCCAACTCCTCGGCTGCGTTTTCATCCAAGAAATCGCCTCCTCCTGCTGGTCGATCCAGCTATTCGGCGTGGGCTGCGTTAAGAAATTCGGTAACGTAGTGAAAGCCGACGGTTACGACGATCCGGACGAATGCAAAGTGCCCCGCGAGTTTATCGGAATGGTGTGGGACGGCTTATGCTTTGGCTTCCTGATAATGCAACGACGTATCTTCCAAAGCTACAACTTCTTCCACATGATCGATGAGACGAAGGCGACGACGATTCTTGCGTCGCGTGGCGCCGAACTCATCGAGGAGCTGCGATTGAAGCGTATGAACGATCAGGATGAGTTGGAGCGCAAAGTGTTGGAGAAAATCAAGGCGAAGATGGATCGCATCAAGGCGACACAGCAGAAGATTCAAGGTGCCAGCTATCGCGACGATATGAGTCATTATGCGGGTGAGTTGCCGTAGTTTTTAGGTTTAGCGATAGTAGCGCCCTCTGGGATTTTATCGAAGTCGATAAATTACTGTGAATCCCGTTAAATGTAGAGCAACAGCCGCCGTTAGCGCACTCGACATCGCTGTCGTCCTGCACGTCGGGAACGTCGCAACAAACGGCCGGCTATCACACGCCGATCGACGACGACGAGCCGGCGCCACTTACGCCGCGCAGCTCGCTGATGCAACCGCAAGCGCCCTCTCCCTATTCCGCGATCATGACCGTTTCCCTCGAGGGCTATCTCGAACCGCAACGCATCTCGTTCAGTTCGCCCCCCAATTCCGAGCTGAATCCCCAGCATCGGCCTCCATCGCCTGATGATAGTTTTCCGGTGTTCTCGCCGCCGCCGTACGATGAGGCGCCACCGTATGCGGAGGCGGTAGTGGGGGCGGGGGCGGAGGAAACGCGGTTGCATCGGCGCAATACGTTGGGCCCGCCTTGGATGCACGATCGGCTGGTGACACCTCGACAGAGTGTTATCTCATATTCGTCGAGGTCGCCATTGAGTCATCACGAATGTAATTTGTTGGAATTATTTCGATTGGCTTCTTCGAGTTTTTGTTCGAAATTATTTTGTGCGAGTTAGGCAACCAGCATTACTTTGTTTTAAGGGTAGATGCGATTTTGGTGTATTTCTGGTTGCCTACTTGCAATTTTCGAATTATTTTTGACTAGATCTGCGATAAATATGCTATAATTGTCCACGTTTTTGATATAATCTGTATAGTACACCTATTTTGTACATAAATGTAAAGCACACGTCGCTCTTAAATGCTGTGTATAATGAATTTACGGTGATTATTTTTTTGTACAATAGTTTTGTTATTATTTTTATAGATACAGTGCTTAAAAATAGGCCTAACGTTAGAAGGAGGTCGCCGAAATCTTATAAAGAGGGTAACTTTTGAATTGACGAATTTTTTTACTAAGGGTGTATATTTTGGTATTGGTGTTTAGTTAGGCTTGATTAATTATTTGTTGTATTTTGTCTAATTGTAGCGGGTGGTCGATAAGTTGCATGATAATTTTAGTAACAATTTACTTATTAATAATTGTAGTAGTATGTAATAATTTATGTTGATAGAAATAGTTTTAGAGCAATTTAAATTTAAGGTTTTGCCGCCGTCATTTGTCACTCCTGTATGCTATCCTAGATGGCGCTCATATAGTTTTTAGACTAGCGCCATCTACGAAAGCTTAGTGGAGTGACATCAGACTCAATAAAAAGGCGCCAATTTTAAATTTGGATTGCTTTTAACGAACTAAATGCATGTGGTTTTGGATTTAATTGTTTAATTGCATGTTTAATTGTTCAGTAATTTTTTTATATTTTTTTAATTCACTAAAATAATTTTTATTATTTAGCGATCCGCTCCGGTGACTATTACATGTTCGACGACATGGATGACGAAGAAGAACTAGATCTACTTCCAGTTGAACCGGAAGAGGACGAAGATGATCAAGGGCGACGCCTAACCATCGGCGAGGTATTTTTTTAATATTATTAATTTTCCTTTACGATCGATTTCTAATGCTAATATTAATCTCATAATTTGTACTAACCAATTTGAAATCATAATCCCATCTAGTTGCTAAGCACGGCGATGAAGACGAGCATTCGTGTCTCGAAAAACGAATTTAAACGACGATTAAGCATGCCGTTGCCGAAACGAAAACCGCCGCAATCTCAGATTTCGACTGCGTTATCAGCGCCACCTACAGTGAGTTACTAACTACAAGCTTCATTCATTCGCACCACCACCAACTGTTTATTAACCAGGCTTTGTTCTTGTACTACAAGTCGCACATTTTCCAGGAAAAAAATTGCTTGTGCGATAATAAATAGTAATGCGATTTTTCTTTAGGTGGATGAAGCGCAGAAAAGTGTGACAATCGCGGAAAAATCGGAAGAAGAGCCGCAACCGGGCACTAGTAAAGATGAGGATATTAGCGAGCTGTCTGAGCCTAGTAAGTTAATTACAAAATATATTAATTTTGATTAATGGCGAATTTGTAGGAGAGTATACATTGGGCGAGAAAGTGATCAATTTTATTCTGTTTGCTTGGGCGTTTGTGCAAAGCGCTATGGTCAGCATGACCCGATTTTTGAACAAGTATTCGAAGGACTATCGATATGTTTTGCGCGTTTTGAGCAAGGAGAAGAAACTTTTAAAGGTAAGAGTAGAAATATTACTTTTTTAGTTATTTCGTGGGAGTTACACCCAGTACAGTGAGGCAACCCGTAATACAATGGTGTATATTTGGTTGCTTACTTTCAATATTAATATTTGTTTGTTTCGTGTATAATTAATTAATGCTAATTATTTTTTTTTGTTTCAGGAGCACACGACGTACAACGAAGGCTTACGAATCGGATCGGGTCAAGTGTGGCAGCCGGCCAGCTCCTATCACAGCCTAATTCGACAAAATCTGTAAGTTTTCTTTTTAAATTTCGTTGCGGTATTTCCCCCGACTAGTGTGTAGTGTAAGTAGATGGTAGTTTTTGTCTTTTGTTTTTGATACAGTAGTGAAGTGTCGCCGTTTGTGGGATCGACTGAACCGTTATACAGTCCGTCCGATTCGTACAGAATCGCTTTCATTTCTGGTGAAAGGTCTGTCTGATTTTTGTTCGTTCTGATTTTTCTCATTCACTCATTCCTCTTAAATTAAGTTTGTCTGAAATAATGTGTTGTATGTGTGGTGGTTGTTTAGGGTAGCGACCGAGGTACAGACTAGTGAGAGTGGTGAGAAACCGCCAATTAGCGAAGATAGCGATACAAAAGCATTGGCCACGCCTTTGCCTTACACGACCGAACCGGAGAGGTATACATTTCTATATTTTCCACCACACAAGTTCACTTTGAACTCGTTTCAATTCAGTGCTGAGCAGATTTTGTAATTATAAGGCGATAGGTGATTCAAATTTGGCGCCAATTTTATGTCACTTAAAATTTCAAATAGATGGCGCTTAGTGATACTTGGGATTGTCGGTAGATGACGCCACTGTTGCGTAACTTTTAAATATTGCCGATAGATGGCGCATTTTAATGTTGGCGCAATTTATTCAAATTTGAATCACGTATTGATCCACGAAATTAGCGTAGTATAGTGATTTTGGCTGTTATGTTTGGCTGGTGTAGGCGCAAGGCGAGTGTACTCACAGTGCCGAAAATTCGCATTCTGGCCCCCAGTTTGGAACGCGGATTAGACTCACCAGGTTCATCCAGGTAACAAGCACCAGGCTTCTTGCACGGCTACCAATAATATCTCCAATCTGTTTATGTTTTTCGTTTGTACAAAAAGGCACTTGTTTTCGTTCCCGTTATTTGTCGTCCGTCCGTCCGCTCGTCTTTCTTCTTTCTTTTCAAATTTGGTTTTTCGATGTGCTTTGCGTTGGCTTATTTTCAGAGCTTAATTGTGATGTATATTGTAGGGGGCCGGCTTCGTCGAAGGTGTCGGTGCTGGAGGATTATGAAGAGGGCGAAATGTCGTCGTACGATCAGCCGACGATCGTGCGATTATTGTTGGCGGCTTGGTTTGTGATAATGAGTCGCTCCGAGCTGTTGTGCTATTTTATAATATTTCTGGTGCAAGTGAAATCGGCGACGTTTTTATCGCTGCCGTTGCCGCTGATGGTTTTCTTGTGGGGTACGTTGACGATACCGCGTCCGTCCAAGACGTTCTGGGTTACCATTATTGCTTATACTGAGGTATGTTGATTGGGATTTTTTTTAATGGGGGATTTTAGAGGTTTTATTGCAGATTATGGTGCTGATTAAATGTATGTTCCAATTCGATATAATTCCTTGGAATCGCAATCAGTTGATTATTAACGATCCGTTCTATCCGCCGCGGATTATCGGAATTGAGCGCAAGAAGAATTATGCGTTGTGGGATTTGTTGCTGCTTTTGGTCGTATTTTTCCACAGGTGAGTTGATTAATTAATAGTAAAATAATTGCGCGTATACGGTGTATGTTTGGTTGCATACTATTTTTTTTTGTAGATTTATGTTGAAATCTATGGGTATTTGGCGGACGACAGTACCAGTGCCAGCCGCATTGCTAAGCGAAGGCGATTATAAATTCGAAGATGGACAATTGGTGCCCATAAGTTCAAGCTCGCCGAAAATACAGTAATTACTCATTCTGCATTTTTTTTTATTATTACAATTTTAATTAATTTAGAAGTGATATGGAGCAATTGGTCGACAACGAAGAAGAGAAAAAAGAAGAAGAAGATGCGATGCATAGCGATTCGACGGAAGATCGCATCGTTTCGTTGCATACGGAATCGGTCGAACCGTCCGAGCATTTTCCGCACGTCATACAATTAGCGTAAGTGGCGACATCTACTTATTATTATATGTACTTCTTATGCCCCGATAGATGGCGCTCATTTAATATTTGCACGTCAACTAGCGCCATCTACTGGTTAAGCGCCAAACGCCAATAGATGGCGCTCATTTAATATTTTAATTTAGTTCGTCGAAATACGCGGAGTCGTTCCGCCTATTCTTCCAACATCTGCTTGATCCGACGTCGCGCGTAGCGGCCGACGTCTATTCCTACATGTTCCTCTGCGATTTCTTCAATTTCTTTGTGATCCTCGTCGGATATTCGTCATTCGGGGTAAATATTGTACTTTTTATAATTTAATTTACTAAAAATTTATTTCAGACGCAATTAGGAGATGAAGGCGTGTCCTCCTACCTGGAAGACAATCGCGTTCCCGCCCTTTTCCTTGTAATGCTAATCCTGCAGTTCATGCTGATCGTAATCGATCGTGGGATTTTCTTGCGCAAAAACATCCTCGGCAAAATTATTTTCCAGTTCACGCAAATTTTCCTGCTGCATTTGTGGCTGTTTGTCCTCTTCCCGATTATGACGGGCAGTCAGTTCAATACGGTGCTGCCGCCGCAGATTTTCTATATGGTGAAATGTTTCTATTTGCTGCTGTCGGCCTATCAAATTCGCTGCGGCTATCCTACCCGGATTTTGGGCAACTTCTTGTGCAAAGGGTACAATTTTGTTAATATGGTGCTTTTTAAAGCGTTTATGGCGGTGCCGTTTTTGTTCGAGTTGCGCACGGTGATGGATTGGATGTGGACGGACACGTCGATGACCGTTTTCGATTGGATTAAGATGGAGGACATTTTTGCGCATATTTTTCAACTTAAAGTATGTATTTTTTTGATTGGGTGCTTTTTTGTAATTTTTTTATTATTTTTTGTTAGGAGGTATTTTTTTAGTTACACAGACACATACACATTAATATTTAAAAGCGTAACGCAAGCTGCATGGTTTGATATGAACAGTTTTAAAAAATAGTTGCTTTAATTAGTTTGCTAATTTATAGAATAATTTTTACTTATGCGATTAGTGGACAAACCATAGAACTTATAGGATGGATATGTTGGCAGCCATATTGTCGTTATTGTGCGGCAGCCATTTTGTTTGTTGCGATTTATAATTGTTGCTTTTGCTTATTGAAAATGATTGCTTTTTATTTTTTATTTATTAATATTTAATTGTAAATATGCCCATGCTATAAATTCTATGAAAAATAACACAAATTAACACTTTAACCCCAAAACAACACGTAACTCAAAATTAAAATTATAGATGGCGCTTTGAAATGACAGTCTAATTTACTTTAGACATTTTATTTTATTATTTGAGTTACTTAATTTAATTTCGACTTGTAATTAATAATTTTGTTTGTCTTAGTGTTCCCGCCAAGCCGAAGACGAATATCCGCAACCGCGCGGTGAACGCAAAAAACCCATCGCGAAATATGTGATGGGCGGCATCATCCTAGCGGTGATAATTGGCATTATTTGGTTCCCGCTCGTATTTTTCTCGCTAGGCAACGCCGTAGGCGAACCGAACCCACCGTACGAAATCACACTGGAAATTCGAATCGGACCGTACGAACCCGTTTATAAAATGTCTGCGCAGAACAATTCCATTTATTCGTAAGAAAAATTCAATATTTAATTATACGACAATTTTTTTTACTAATTTTTGTTTAGATTCAACGATGACGATATGCAACGATTAACGAATGCCTACAGCCACCGCAAATCGGCCGCCGCCTTCATTCAAAACTACGAACCGGCCGATATCGCGGCGATCAAGCTGAGCACCGATTCGGCGAACATTTGGAGCATTTCGCCGTCGGATCGGCAACGAATGGTCGAAGAAGTGCAATCGTCCAAACCGTTGAATGTGCGTTTCGAGTACAAAGTGTCGCACAAGACGAGCAAACCGGAGGATTCCGGTGTGATTCCCGATAATATCGAGATTAAAATACCAGCGAGTATGCCGGATCGGCCGAATCCGGTTCGCAATAATTTGCTGTTGATGTTGGAGGGTCAGCCGTCGCAGCCGTTGAATTTGGAGTACATTTTGCCCAAGTTCTTGAAGGTGACGAATCGCGGTACGGCCAAGGCGATTTCGTCGTTGATGGATCCAGAACCGGGTAAGTTGATTTATTTGCTAGTCTTATCAAAAGGTGTATGTTTGGTTGCCTATGTACGAATACATGTAACTATGCGCCATCTATTGGCGGATTTCGAAAGTAATGGTACTTTTTGGTTTGTAGTGGAGATGGCGCGCACGTATCGCAGCATTCGCATGGATTTGCTGCGCCCGAACGGCACGGTCAGTCCGAATACGATTTCCGATCGCGAATGGTGGCGCGTGCATGAGAATTGCAGCGATAAAAATTACGGAATGTTCCTGAAATCGCTCCCCTACGCCGATTGCAACAATATCATCCTGTACACCTTTAACGACAAGATTTTCCCGTCAACTTTAAATATCATCACAGGCGGCGGGTAAGCAATTTTTAAATTAGTTAACAATTTGATCGAAAGGGGGCGCTTTTAACGATGATATTGCAACTGTTGCAGAATCATCGGTTTGTACACCACACTTGTTTTCGTAGCATCGCGCGTATTAAGAGGCTTCTTCGCAGAGCAGTGCTTTAAAATTATGTTCGAAGACATGCCGAATGTCGATCGCGTGTTGCAATTGTGTCTCGATGTTTATTTGGTGCGCGAGGCGCGCGAGTACGCTCTCGAAGAAGACCTCTTCGCCAAGCTCGTCTTTCTGTTTCGATCGCCCGAGACGCTTATCAAATGGACGCGACCGAAAGAGGAGATTGGGGACGATGAGGATCCGGAGGGTGACGATTAAATTTGTTAGGGTTACTTTTTTTTCGAAACAGTCTCAGGGTACACGAGCTAGAGTCGCTTTGCGATTGGTCGCAACGTGGCTTTAGCGTTTATTTAGTAAGTTTACGCTTTGTTGATTTAATTTAGGATTATTCACTTGTATGGAGTGTATTTTATTGTGTTGTTCACGTTCATACGCGACAAGCATATGGATTTGATTTTTGAAATTTGGTTGGAGGATATGGCGAATGTTGATAGTATTTATAGGATGTGCGAAGATGTTTATGAGGCGCGCGATTTCAGTCAGATGGATTTAGAGGAGTTTGCTTTTGCAAAGCTGCTCTTCCTGATGAAGTCGCGCGAATTGGCGATCACTGTATCAAGGTACAAGCATCGCCCGAAGCGTAGAGCTGTAACCTGATGAATAGTTGGTTTATATATTGTGCGTAAGGATCTACTGCCAGTTGTTAATTTTTATCGTTTTTTTGTTTTGTTGTGATGTGTTTGGATTTTTACTCATCAATTAATTGTAGATTTTAAAGCATATGAAGGAGAAAACTCTATTTTATACCATGTGTAGTTTTATATAAAAAATATTGTAGCGGTAACTAATTGTTTATGGATTTATTTGTATTGGGAATTTAAATTTCGCGCCTTATTGGAAGCGGAGAAATATTTAACTACGTATCAATTCTCAGCACCAGAGGGCGTAAAAGGCATTTAAATTCTCAATACTGATCGAATTAAGGTATCAATGCATTTTACTATACCTTTTAAGGAATTTATTTTACTGATAAAAGCACTTTCGAATACTGTTTTGTTTACAAATTAATTAAGTCACATAACCGCTACATAAAATAATACCATTTAAAGCCACAATTAATATCCTTCGTAGAAATAATACAAAATCACCGGCACCATCAAGCAATCACATCTAAAAACAATAATAAATTAATTAAAAAATGTAAAAAAAATAATTGCACATCCTGATAAGCCTAAAATTGCACTAGAAATATCAATCAACTAATTATCAAAGTTTACAAGGAAAAGGAAAATCAAGAATACCCTCATCGTGCTGCTTCCGCCCTTGCATGACACCCTTATAATGCCGACGTCCATCAATATACATCATCGCCTCATGATACGTCAGCGGCACGACTTCCTTAACCATCTCCGGCACCTCGAACGTGAAATGAAACGTGTTCGTCGTATCGCTCTTCCCCGTCACCGGATTATACGTCTCAGCGTACAGCACGATCTGAATGTACTGCATCTCCGTATACACGACATGCGCATGCATCTGAATCAACGAATTCACGGCAATCGGCCGCTGGAAGTTAATATCGCTGATGCTTTTCAACATCGGCCGATACTTACTGAACATGTACGCCAGCACCCAGCTCAATTCGCTCGCCTGTCGCATAATGAACCCGCCGAACACCGTGTTGTGCAGATTGCGATCCTCCGGATGGCTGAACACGATGTTGGACAGCGTGCAGTCGCTCATCCAGGCGCAGCCTGGCGGCAACGCGCGCTTTCGCAAACTCATCTCATTCCCGTCAACGCCACGCAGATACAAATCGTGGACGATTTTCTGCTCGGCATCGTCAGGGATCACTTTGGAGACGTGTCGCTTTAATAGTTGGATGCGATTCAGCTTGCGCGATTCGCCGCCAGACAGGATTTCCTTCTCGCGATTGTTTGCCGGCTCGATGGCGTTCACAATGGCGGGTTTGGCATTGAGGGGATCGCGTGCGGCGATGACGAACAGCGCGCGGGTGATTTTATGCCACGTGTCGTGCATTTGCTGTTCCAGCCACACGACGACTTCCATCGAGGATTTGCCCACCCAGCTGACGTGGCCTGACACTTTTATGTCTTCTTGCGGCTGCAATATTATTTATTTATTAATGTATTTATTTTGTAGGGGCTTACTTTAGGTAGGAAGTCGCTGAACTCGATTCGGTCGACTAGCGCGGTGACGAGCGTGTGCGGAATCGGCGTGCCTTCGGGCAACTTCGGGTTGAGGATGTGCTGTTCGGCGACCATTACGGCGAAAATGTCCATGTCTTCCAATAGGCGGCCAACGCGCACGTGGCCCAAAAACGTGGTGTATTTGTCCTGCAAACGTTTATCGGTGGACAGCGGGATGAAGGCGACTAGAAAGCTGTCTTGCATGCTGCGGGCGGGCAATTCGCTTTGGCTTTTCGGCAGGAATTCCATTAAATGCGTGCGACTTCCAGGAACCGGTGAGTAACCACTTGCTACACCCATTTTCTCCGATAATATTGTCTTCACTGCAATTTAAACGGCGTTAAGACGTACATTTATATTGAGGTTATGTTTATACACTCTTTCATCGTGTGGCGGGTTTCGCCGGTTTTCTGGCCTTCTTGCAAAGCGGCAGTTGTTGCGAGTTTTCGAAATTGCACCATTTTATTGTTGCTGAAATGTGAAACGCGATAAAGCAAAGGTCAATATTTGTGTCATCAGTTTGACTTACGATTTGCGAATGATCCGATTGATGGCGATGTTTAAAATGCGCACCGACATTGTTATCTAATTAATACTGATTAATTGATTTGAACGAGAACGATTTTTATTAATAATCGTTTGAATAATGGTTGCACTTTAAACTACTTTTCTAAATTTCAATATGGCGTCAGCCTGTGACGGCTTTGAACTACTTTAAAATGGCGCTTTCTGTTGGTCAACATTGTAACCATATTTGTACACCAAAATATAAACACTTTCCTTGTTTACACGAAACTTTTTATTAGGTATCAAAAATACAATTAAAAAACAAACATACAGAAATTACATACAAAAAATTGAGAACAAAAAACACAACTAAGAAACATTTAAACATCTTGGGACTGCGACTTCGGCCCCTTGTAGTTGGATCCGGATCCACCGCCACTGTTGGCAGTCTTCTTCGGCAACAGAACGGAGTTGATGTTCGGCAAAACGCCACCTTGAGCGATAGTCACTCCACTCAGCAACTTGGAAAGCTCCTCATCATTCCTGACAGCCAATTGAATGTGTCGCGGATTCAAGCGGCCTTTCTTGTTGTCTCGAGCAGCATTGCCGGCCAGCTCCAATATTTCGGCAGTCAAATATTCGAGCACGGCGGCAGCGTACACGGCGCTGCCACTGCCAACGCGATCGGCATATTTGCCTTTACGCAAGAAACGTTCGATACGGCCCACGGGGAATACGATTCCGGCACGGGATGAGCGGGTTTTGCTTTTGGTGCGAACAGCGACTTTACCACCTTTGCCACGTGCAGACATGATTACTGCCGAGCAATTGGTAGAGTTAATTAAGTGGATTGTGGATTAATTTGAGGAAACTTACCGATAGAAATTGGAGACGAATTGACACAAGATAAACACAACCGTTTCGAGCAAGACTTCTTGTTGGAATGAAAACGCGCCAAGTAGACGAACAGACTGTAAATCGAAATATCCCTAACGGTTACCAACCCCCATATGACGTTCAAGATTATTCTACCAGCAACGAGATGGCGCCCGGGATTTTGTTAACAATCAGTAGTGGTATCACTGGTTTAGTATCACCGAGGAAATCGACGAGATGTCGCACCGATCGCTATTATTATCTTTGACATTCCATGATTGACAATCACTTGACATAAAAAAAAAATGCAAAAATGATGTCCGGTGTTGTTGAAGCCTTTTCCAATTCTTTAAATGAAGATGACAGAACCGAATGGGTACCACTTTCACTAACCCTCGTCGAATATCCAAAAGGTACGCTCACATAATTAAAATCACACCGAATTACCGCAATCAGCATTTTTCACATGTGTCATTTAAATCCGATTCGTTTCAGGTGATCTTCTAGGTAAACTATTAGCATTAATAAGTCTGGCTCCGTTTGGCATTGGATCCGGATTTGTAGCTTTAATTTTATTCCGACGGGATCTGCACACGGTATGTGTTTGCCAAATTTACATAATCGAACAATAATAAATGTTTGTTGCAGATAACGTTCTTCTTGGGCACCATATGTTCCGAGGCTTTAAACTATTGCCTCAAACACACAATTTGCGAAGAGCGACCACTTCGACGCGAGGATGTTTACGTGGAATACGGCATGCCATCGTCGCATGCCCAATTCGTTTGGTTTTTTGCTACTTATATAATATATTTCGTGTTCATAAGGTATTTTATTAGTTTGTGATTAGGAATTTTAACTGATTGGTTTAATTGTAGATTGCATCACATGAACAATAACACGATAATCGAGAACGTGTCGAAATTCCTCATAATTTCGTCGTCGTTAATCATGGCGCTGCTGGTTTGCGTCAGTCGGCTGTACTTGCAGTACCACACTTTCACGCAAGTGGTTTGTGGCGCTTTCGTCGGCGTGTTATTTGCGACGGTCTGGTTTGCGCTCACCTTCCTTGTGTTCACACCTCTATTTCCACAAGTCGTCTCATGGTACGTATTTTACGCTTTAATTGGGGTGAACTTAATTGTTTTGTTGTAGGAAAATTTCAGAAATTTTGCTATTGAGAGACACGACATTGATACCGAATGTGCTCTGGTTCGAATACACCAACACGCGTCAAGAGGTGCGCGTTCGAAGTCGGAAGCTGGTCAGCATGAAATCGCAATGACATTTACTGGACGACAGTTTCAACTTTACGCTACCGTACCGGCTGGTGCGCTTCGTCAAAGCCTTCATCCATTGGCCGCGCAAACGGTAATCCATCTTTTTTACTTATTTCATATGAAACTGTTGTTGACGGAAAACGTTGTCAATTGTCGGAATTGACATTAATTTGTATATTTGCTACGCGGTTGGTAGGACTGATTTATCCAATTGCAATTTCATTTCGTTCCAAAATTATTATTGCAGTTGGTGTTAATGGTGGCGGCGGCCATTTTTTTTGTCGACGCCATTTTAAGACTAGACCAAAATGCAAAGGTTGCCTTGATTTATTTCGTAGTAGGGCAAAATTTATTAATGAGCTTACAAAACAACTTTATATACAAATATGGGGAGCGTGTTGGGGGAAACTTGTTGGTTTTTCAACAATTTTATACTACTAAACAAATAACGCCTTTTTATATAACAATATTTTTGCGAATGCAAAATACATTTTTGACTGAATATCGATCATTATATTAATGATTTGTGCGGAAATATTCATGACACCACAACAAAATGGGAGGGGTTTCAATGGCGCGCGCGAAATTTGAAATTTATGGGCGCTGGGTTTGCAATTTTGAAAGTTGTGTAGCTAATCTATTTATTATACTCGGATTGTTTGGCAGCTTTAACAAATGTAATTACTATGTATTAGGGATAGTTTCTGTTTGGTGGGGTGTGGTTTTCGAGTTTGTTTAAAAATGTTGTGCCCGGTTTTTGAATGAATGCATGATGGAAAGTAAATGCGGCAGCAATCATTTAACAAAATCACTAACAAAGCGACATGTACTTAATCTAATGATGATTGACTGATTTTTACAGATATAGGTTAGGATTTAGTTTTTGATTACTGAGTGCAATATATCGATTTCCGTTTCGACGAGGCGTAGCTATCGCGTTTTTTCCAAATTATCAAATCGGTTTTTGAATATTTAAACAAATAAATCAAAAAAAATAATAATAATAAAACGCACAATGTACAGTTTATACATATACTTTATTCTCTTTGAATGTTGATCATTGTTTTGTTGTTTGTATATTTATAAATAATCAACCATAGATATTAATGTAAATTTTATTACATGAATAAAATTTTGTGATTAAAATTTGAATCAGCTGTCCGAATCGATGTCGCCATCTTGCGAGTGACTTGACAGTTTGCGCTTCAGTTTTCTACCTGTCAAATGTTCAACACATTACTCATAGATGGCGCAGGGCGCACAATATTTAACTTAATCACCTGCAAATGGCCGCATCACATCGCAAATGCTACTTTCCGAACTTTCCATCACTGGGCTCAACTTTTGCTATAAATCGCTAATTAATTAAATCATTTCGTGTTATTAATGTACGTACGCAAATTTGCAGCTTTTTGCTCGACTTCAGTAGTGTCAAGTCGGGTTTCTTGCCAAGCAGCATTCGCGTGACACGCGTTGTCGGTATATCATCGAATTGCTTTCGACTGCGCGCCGACAGTTCGCGCTCCAAGTCGGGGAATAACATGAACAATGGCGGCGTTTCCGTGTTCGTGTTGTTTTCGATGTCGATGATTTGAATTTCGCTCTCCAAGTCTTCGATGCTGTTGCGTGTGAACTCGATGCCGGCCCATTGCGAATCGTTGGCAGCTATAGGTATGTAGAAATTTTCATCTTCGTCGTTATCTGTCACATTTTCGATTTCATGCTAGATTTTTACGATTAAATTAATATTGTGCGAAATGTTGGGGTAACGGGGGTTTACTGTTGGTGTCGGTAGTCTTCGCACTATAATTTTCTTCGTTTTAACGCCGCCATTTGGATTGAGCAATTTTTTATTTTGCATTGATTGTGTGAGGTTAGAAATTTTGTGACAGTAATTTTGACATTTAGTTTATTGTTTCGCAATCAAGCTATTAATTAACAATTCGATTACAATAGTTAGAACGTGCGTTTAATAATTAATTCGTACATTTCGCACAAATTGGTTTAATTGCACCGGTTTTTTTATATTGACTACAATTATTGCATTATTCAACAATATATTAAACATATGAGTAGATAATATTGATATGGCTAGAACTAAAACATAATCGCATGGCAAGAACAATCGAAACCTATCACAGTAAATAACGTAATAATTTGTTCATATATTTTTTACAACTTGGAATGAAACTTTATACACAAAAAATAGAGAGAGTATTAATTTCAATTAGAGGAAGACTTGAAATAAATTAGGAAATCAATTCCAGAAATGCTTTCGGCACTTTGCCTTTCTCCGCACCGCGCATGCCCACTAGATAATCTTCGTTGTTCATATCCTTCACCAATATTATCTACAAACAAACGTGTTATATATTAAAAATATTAATTCCAATATTACTCACTTCATCGGCCACTAGTGCAAGCTCCGCCGGATCTTGCGTCTCATAGTCGCACACAACACGCGCCCGCTTGAAACCATCTTCACCGCCGACATCCTCCTCAAATTGTGAATGATTGCTACTGGGAGTGTTAGGAACACCGGACAAACTGTTAAAAAGCAAACATAAAATGTGACGGTCGTTTGGAAGTGCATTATCAATAGTATTACAAATCATAAAGCGGACAACTACGAATTACGATAGTTAGAGAACCGAATAGTTATCCGATTCGTCTTCGAAAGTGGGATTGTACGATGGAGGTGAGGATGGTTTGTTAGTCGGGACAAGCGATTCAAGATCTTCACTGTTAAGTCGCAAAACAGGTCCGGGTTTGTATGAGCTGAAACACAGATGGCGGGTCATGCAACTGGTTAGGCAACCAACAATACACACTTTGAATCAAAGCGCCATGCAACGGTTCGCTAATTAATTATTACTGACCTGGCGAGCTCGCGTTGCAGATCCGTCATGATTGTGGTGCATTGCGAGTAAAATCGCGCTTGCGTTTCCACGAATTCGTGCAGACATCGGAGATGCGATGCATGCGAACTGCTCACCCCTTCGAGCAGCAGTTTTGTGATTTCGGCTTGTCGGTCGAATTCGGATTGCGCGATGCGCAAGTCGCGTTCGGCCTAAACAAACATCAAGTTAGTCAATTATTTGAATTAGTTTCGATTAGTATTGATAGATGGCACCTGTTCTAAAGCCACCTCGGGCGTAATTCCATCCTTCTATTTCAGCCGCGTTAAGTAAGATTATTTAATTAATTAAATGCAAGCGTAATATTAATTAACTTACCGTCGGTTGGCCCAAAAGGCTTCTAGCTTTCCGCACTCGGTTTTTGCACGAATCCAAATCTAACCTTTTGACTTCGAGTAAGTTTTTCTCCTTCAGTATAGTCTTCATTTCGGTTTCCAGGAATTTGCGCAATGGTTGCGTGAAACACATACCGGAAGAGCCAATAAAATCGCGTTCGTTCTGACCCAATTTCTGCTCCCATTGTCCGACCTTAATGAGGGCGCTGCCGTAAGCCGTGCCCGGGCCGAAAGTGGTGCCCGCCTCGATCATGTCCAATCCGAGGTACTCCAAGTTGCTCAATCGTGACGGGCGTTTCTTTTCGATCTTCTCGTAGATGAAGTCCTCGATGCGATTGCCAGGGTTTGGGATCAAGACAGCTTCTGCGTTTCGCACGATTTTTTCCGTGTAGTTTTTTGTGTTCTCGGCTCGGTCCCACAGGTTTTCGAAGTGCGCGTCCAGTTCGGTTTTCTCGGACGTGCCCAGTTTCTCTTCAGTTAACTACGATTAGTTTTAATTTAGATAAATGCCAGTGAACACATAACCTGTTTTGGATGGGATTTACTTGGACAACTCGACTCAGTGCGGCGCCTGCATCTTTTACGATTTTTTTCATGTTGAAGTCCATTTTTGTTTGCGTTTTTCTGTTTGTATAATCGTTTTGCTTACTGCATTATGTTTATTGATTTTTTCGAGTTATCTGACTATGACAGATTTGACATTTGTCGGGCGTTCGTTTTGATGTTCGAATCGCTTATTTAATGACGAATTGTCGCTACTCGAGACTAGGTGGTGCAGGTGTGTTTACAGAGCTCTGAATTATCTTGGTAACGAGTTAGATGTGCTTAAACTTAGATGGCGCAGGTGGATTACAGCGCTCTGTAATTGTTGGTAAGGAAAGTTAGTTGCGCTCAAAACTAGATGGCGCAGATGTATTTACAGAGCTCTGTAATTCTGGGTAACGAGTTAGATGTGCTTAAACTTAGATGGCGCAAATGTGTTTACAGAGCTCTGTAATTTATGGACGCCGCAAAATTTAAAGTTTTGCAAGTTTTGAACCATGGCCAGCTACTTTTTACGCTTCGAACTAATGCAAGCGCCTCGCAATCTCAATTTTTGTTTAGTATATTTCTGTGCGCGGTGAGAGTCAGACGTATTTACAGTAACTTTGAATTTTCAGAACGAAAGTGAAGATCGATCGAAAAACTAATCACACGATTGACCTGAAACTTAATGAATATCTTAATTTCGATATGCTTAATCACCCTGCCAAATTTCATAAGAATCTAATTTTTCGCCAAAAAATCTTCATCTTTCGGATTCTTATGAAGGCAGGGTGATTAGGCATGTCGAAAATAAGATATTCAGAAAGTTTCAGATCAATCGAGTGCTTAGTTTTTTTTTAAAAAAAATAATTAAGGTCGTCAATTTTTAGCACTTTTTGGTTTACCTTAATTATTTTTTTTATTAAAAACTAATCACACGATTGACCTGAAACTTTCTGAATATCTTAATTTCGATATGCTTTATCACCATGCCAAATATCGTAAAGATCGGAAAAAAATCGATTTTTTTGGCCAAAAATGAACAAAGACTATAGTCTTTGTTAATTTTCGATTTTGCCCAAAAATTAGATTTCTATAAAACTTGGCAGGGTGATTAAGCATATCGAAATTAAGATATGCAGCAAGTTTCAGGTCAATCGTGTGATTAGTTTTTAATAAAAAAAATATTTAAGGTAAAAAAAAAACTGTTAAAAAATTTACCTTAATTATTTTTTTAATTAAAAACTAATCAATCGATTTCCCTGAAACTTGCTGAATTTATTAATAAAGCTATGCTCAATCACCATGCAAAATTTCATAACAATCTGAGAGATGAAAATTTTTTGGCGATTTTTGGGACTTTGATCGAAATCAAAATGTAATTAGAACTCTACTATACCAATCAAAAGATTTGATTACTTAAGCTACTTGCACATAGAAGCCAATTTGATTAGTTGAGCTAACTACATATAGATGACTATGTAACACTTTTATTTAGTTGAGCTACCTGCACATAGATGGACATTACATTTAATTTTCCGTGAAGGAATTATTGACTAATCAAATTGTCAAACAGTGATGGCCAATTTCACACCGATATAAAATCGAATAACCTCAACAAACGTCAAATATTTTATTTATTCCTTTGCTAGTCATTTAATTAATTTATTAGTTTCGCTTATTGAATAATAAACGTGAGCAATGTCATCCGCAAAGCAAAACACCAAAAGGCAAAAATGGAGCTTAGATAATATCAGGTACAAATCGCCAATCAAAACACGTACTCCTAAACTAATTAGAACTATCACTTACAGAATAAACAGAGTGTCCAGCGAAGCCCTGGCTTCGCCCCCCGCGTACAGCGCTTCAACGGGTCAAAATGCCAGCATTGAAGTGAGCAAGAAGAAGACGGACGTGAACCGTTTGATCAGCAAGAAATCGTGGGACTTGGCATTGGGACCAATTAAACAAGTACCAATGAATTGCCTGATTTCGTACATGTCAGGCAATTCGATTTCGTTGTTTCCGATTATGATGGTTGGCATGATGTTGATGCGTTCGATGCAAGCCATTTGGACGACGAAGAGCACGTTTAAGATGAGCGAAGCGGGCGGCGCTTTGGATCATATGGCCGTTTACGTTTTGGGCAATGCGCTCAACATCGGGCTGGCGTTGTACAAGTGCCAGACGATGGGGCTGTTACCGACCCATTCGAGTGATTGGTTGGCGTTTGTAGAGCCGCCGATTCGGCAGGAGTATTTAGGTGGCGGTATTGCATTGAATTAAATGGATAATATGTTTATTTGATTATTCTAAATAAAGGAGAGTAATACTATTAGTCTTTTTTGTGTCTGTCGGCAAAGTCTTTGATCTTATCGTATAGGGCTTGAGGGTCGTCCACTCTCGGTACCTACATTCAATGGATTTATAATTATTTGTCCAGTTATCTTGTGATTTACTTACATCATAATTTTGGCTTAAATAAACGCCAGCGTAAAGTCCTATAATGAAAGAAAACTGGAACAAATTGAAATTATGACTTTAGCAGAAGTTTCCTTAATTAATAATTTAATTTTACCAATCCTCGAACCATATTTAAATCAATTAGTGCGCTTATTGTTCAATAATGGATTAAAACTGCCGATAAAGTTGTCAACATGACATTTTAACTTGTTAGGGAAATTTCACCTTCAGGGTGCGTTCGTTTTACACGTGAATAAATATCTACAAAATTAACTCAAAACTGTGTTGCACGTATCTAAATATTAATTATAATATTATTAATATAAAAACATTATTAAAATTCAATATTAATCATTAAAAATACAATTAACACAAATATTAATTACGTTCTGACAAAACGAACGCACCCACGTGCAGTGCTACCACCAATCTGTCAGCTGTCACTTGCCCGATCAAGACAGCTGTTGCTTTTCAAACTCATTTTCAGTTTTATTGTAGTTTATAGGTCATATTTACAACAAAATGGACAATTCCTTATCAAACTTCGGTAATTATTTCCCTCAATTAACAAAACCCTAATCAATCAATCAAACATTGCAGAACTGACAGAAAGTACAATGAACATCGCCACCGATTCGGAAAACGGATCAGACAAAAGCGACACAATCGTAGACTTAGAATACGTCTCATCTACGAGCAACAAATCCGAAGAAGATTTCGATAGCAACCTGCCCGACACTGTAACAGTGTTGAGACATGAACCGACCGGAACCAAGGTGTACTTAATCGGAACGGTGCATTTCAGCCGCGAATCGCAAGCCGATGTCATTAAAGTGATCGAAAACGTGGAGCCGAGCGTTGTCGTACTCGAACTCTGCAGTGCACGCACTAATATCCTGTCTTTGGACGAAGAACAGGTGCTTGAAGAAGCGAAGAACATCGACATGCAGAAGATTATTACTACGATTCGGACTAGTGGTACTTATAATGGGATCATGTATTTACTGTTGCTTAGCATGAGCGCTCACTTGACGAAGGAGACTGGCATGGCTCCGGGTGGCGAGTTCCGAGTCGCGTACAGAGAGGTAATTTTTTAATTTACTGCGACAATCCCGGATTAATATTTATTTTACTAGGCGATGAAATTAAACTGCGGGGTTCACTTAGGCGACCGTCCAATCGACATTACATTAAAGCGCGCATTATCGCGCCTGTCCTGGTATCAAACCCTAAAATTGGGCTGGCACATGCTGACTAGCAAGGATCCCGTCAGTTTGGAGGACATCGAACAATGCAAAAATCGCGACATGTTAGAGCAGCTTTTAACCGAATTATCCGGGGAATATCCCGCGTTTCGCGAAGTTTTCCTCGACGAGCGGGATATTTACCTGGCGAATTCGATTCAAGTTGCTTGCACCCCGAAAAAAGGTTTGTCTAACAATATTAATCGAAATTAATTAACTAAATTGATTTGTTTAGGGCATGCGAAGCCGAAAACCGTGGTAGGCGTGGTGGGAATCGGCCACGTGCCCGGCATTACGCGATTATGGCCGCACAGTCAACAAACATATGTCAAAGATATACTCACAGTGCCGCCCCCTAGCGTGTCTTCCATTGTACTGTCCTATTCGTTCAAGGTTTGCCTATTGGCCGGTGGCGGCTACTTGTTCTACAAATGCGTGCCAGTGCCGCGATTCTTGAAAGAGAACGTGCATTTGTTGGTCCATAAAGTCGTGAGCGGCGTCAATATTGGCAACAAATTGAAATATGGGATTCATTAATATTTTGGATTTGTGATATCTAGAAGAGAGGGAAGTAAAGTTAATATTGTTTATTGTCAAGTTATATAAATCTAAGTTGCTTTAAGTTTAGTATCCGTAGATTGTTACTTAGTATTGTTTATAATATGGAAGACCGTTTGGTTAATGGGCAGGATACAAATATTTCAATTTAAGTACGCTTTTTGTACAAATACAATTCCATAAAACTGCCGCAAAGTTTTGATTGCTTAGTTAATGTTCGCTGCACAGCGGAAACCTAAATTACCTGACGAACTATCGCGCGTGTTGAAACTGCGCGCCGCACATCGATAGCGCCAGCAATACGACTGGTGGCACAAATACGAACCGCCCTTTTTCACTTTCGACTCCTACAATATTTTTGTTACTATACAATATATTTTAATAAATCATTTAAGTTTACCGAATTGTTATTCCAATCGTCGGCCGTCCATTCCCAAACGTTTCCGGCCATATTATGCAATCCGAAATTATTGGCGGGAAATGCCGTCACAGGGCACGTGGACAAAAAGCCATCTTCGGCCGTGTTCGTTTTCGGAAAGTCGCCCTGCCAAATATTGGCCCTAAAACAATAAATTAACAAAACCGCAAAATAAAGCAATAAATAACTAACCAATGCTGATCCTTAGCATTCAACTTATTCCCCCACGGGTACATCTTCCGCCTCAACCCCCCGCGACACGCCATCTCCCATTCGGCTTCGCTCGGCAATCGTTTCCCCACGAAATCGCAATATTTCACCGCGTCGTTCCACGATACATGCACAACGGGATGATCTAAAACGTCCGCAATATCGGATCCTTCCCCGGCAGGCTGCCGCCAATTCACCCCCTTCATCTTGATCCACCACGGAGCCTGCACGGCTCGCACCTCATCATATTTACGGCGTTCAGCTTCGTCTACGTGCATTTCGAACACGAAACTATCGCCGAACTGTTCGGCCTCCGTCTTATAACCCGTTTTCTGCACGAATTCCTGGAATTTCGCGTTGGACACTTCGTATTTGTCTAGATAGAATGTGGATACGGTTACGTTGCGAATGGGGCCCTCAAAGTCCGCTTCGAAGACGGGTTTGTCCGTCCCCATTTCGAAGGTGGCCGCTTGGATTTGTACCATGTCGTCAAAGTTGTCGGTCGGTTCATTGTGGATGGGAAGGTACTTTTGGCTCGGGTTTTCAGGTTGGTCGTTGCATTCGCTGTTGCGATTTAGATTGCAGCCGCAATCCGAGTTGGATTTGTGGATTAGGAGTAGAATAAGCAGGATTAAGTTTAAGTAGTGTGATTGCTGTGTTAAGTACATTTTAGACGAAGGAAAATATAAGTTGTATGTGAAGTAGCTGTGGTGATTGTTAAAAACATATTTTGTTGCGTAAGTTCATGGTCAAGTTGAGGTTATGTTGTTTTGATTATGTAAATTGTTTTGATTTGATAATTCGGCTTTGTAAAGCTGGTTTTAACGTTTAGTACGACTTTATAAGTGTTTTAAAGCATAGCAAAATATATTTAGCAATTAAAATCGTGTTTGTTTATTTTTTGTATGAATGGTGAGCTGTATGCAATATGGACATTTGGTGCAACACGCTAAATTTTAATTTTAAATACAATTGTTATGTTATTGTTTGAGTAGCACGGTTTTGAATTGAACTAGCACCAGTTCGTATGTTACTATTGCACCTGCCATCTAAAAATACCATTCAAAATCTAACCTTTCAATTTGATAAACACTAACCTTCAAAATAAGTCCCCTAGTAATGCGGAAAAAGTAGCACCCATGAATTACAATTTCCGAACACGCTAAAGTATGCAAAAGACGTTCAATCTAAAACAATTAACAAACAAATACGCTCACAATTTAAATACAATCCGCCATGATGAATTTACACGTCACTACTAAAAATGGCTACCAAATAAGTTAGTTATCTGTAACTTACTTCCTCATTGTAAACGTGAGAGGGCACTGATTGCAGCAATGGCACCATTTCCTGGCTCTGTTCAAAAACTCGCCCGCCAAACATGCAAACACAAACAATTCGCAGAACTAGAAGCGATAACGATATATAAAAATACGCCTTTTCCAACTCATTGGTAATCGGCCTTAATACGCTGAAAAGTTGCACGATTACGAAATACAAATTCACCGTAAATGACAATACTATAATCCACGACAAAATCTCATTCGTTTGCATGCACAACTTTGCAAGTCGATCGTAATCTTCACGCAGTCTTTTCCAAATCAACACATCAGCCACCTTAATTAATAAACAATTCAAAATAAAAGTGACAAATTACTAACCAGCAGTACGCTGTTGTATTGCTGGTTGTCTAATTACCTACTTTAAATCTTGCCGCAATTTCTACCCGTTTTGTTAATTGTTTTAATCTAGTTGCCAAAGCAGTACTAATTAGTATGATAAAAACATCGCAAAAATTCCAGCAGAAAGTTTGTTGCAAGTTGAAAAACTGCAAGCAAAAAAAATGTCCCACAATTATGATAATTATTATTTATTAACCTACTTGAATTAAAAAGCCAACCCACGGACTATACGCGATTACTTTGAAATGATGCGAAAATGATTGCACGACAAAATGGTGGCGTAAAGCTTGCTGGTAATCGGAGTACAATTCAAACGAAACTTTCAAATTTTTGATGATAATTAATGAGTGTTCTAGTAAAGCTAATATCAGAATAGACGATGCGATTATTTTCAATCGGCGTTTTAAATTAGAATTGTAGCAGTTCTGATTGCGAAATTTGCATTCAATGGACGCCCAACTTTGAACATAACCTCTCCATTTCATTGACAGGTTTAGTAAGAGAAGGGTATTTGCAATGCCGGAATATTGGAACATCAGAGAATCTAAGAATTTAAAAATTATCTGCTAGATGGCGATAGTGTACTTTAATGTACTTGCCATCTACTAGATGGCGACTCCAATGCCTTTAGGAATCTATTTTGCCGACACAAAGACGCCAAATTTAAATTCCTAAAGCCATTGCGTATTTAATTATTATTATTA
This sequence comes from Cryptophagus acutangulus, assembly GCA_963556235.1. Lineage (NCBI taxonomy): Eukaryota > Metazoa > Arthropoda > Insecta > Coleoptera > Cryptophagidae > Cryptophagus > Cryptophagus acutangulus. The sequence continues at coordinate 5,029,017 of OY744569.1, forward strand.
TTACTTAGTTCAAAAATATTGGTCGATTTGTTGGCAATAATCTTGTAAGTTTCCAAACAGGAGCTTAAGACATATCCAGAAAATGTCAAAGCACTGTAGAAAATTTTCCAAGATTTCCATTTGAATTCCAAATTTCGCCAACTAGAACTTTGCACCCCATTAATGGGTAAAAATCCGAAAAACTGTGCAAGGGTAATGGAGAATTTCATGGCTTCAAAGAAACTGCTCTCGTTTCTTGCAAATTTTGCGCCAAATTTTAAATTAACCGGTTTGGTACGACTTTTGAACATTTTAGCTGTTCAAATTACTACAGTATCGTTATTAATGATCAAAACACGCGCTTTTATAAACCGGGCGAAGTAAATATTATTATTTATATTGTAAGTTATAAGAAAATGATGTATCGATTCCTGTCATCACTTAATGGATTTTTATTGTTGCTACTTATTGTGAGCGCGGAATAATATTAGTTGTGATTGTTTTTGGAGACAAGAATTTTTTTGTATTTGTTTTTTTTTAAAAATAGGTCATTTAAAGCCGAAAAGATTGATTTTTAAACCAAATATATGCAACAAGTAATTCCGCTTTGTATAACTGGTCGCCTATACCGCAACATATCCACTTTCCGAAAATAACAATATGGCGCTAAAATAAAATGTCCACTTACTTGCATTAAAATTCCAAGCAACGGATGGTACGGAATAACATTAAAAATGTGCGTGTAGGAAGTAACGAAATAATGCTCGTAGATTTCGTCTGCCCCTGAATGTGTTTCGTAAGAAGTTTTCAATTTGTATAAATTCACCATCGAGTGTTCCACTAGAAACAAATTCAAAATTAAATCGACTCGCTACAGCAACGAGCTATCGTAGACTAACATAAAGCAAGCGTTAGAATTGAAAGGCAGATTATTCGGAGAGATGCTTTGAGCGCCCGCTTCCCATAATTATAAATCGCAAAATCTCGCTCTAATCTGTTCCAAGTTTGAATAAAACAGCCCCATTTCATTGAGACTCTGAATAAAAATATTGTATTGCCAATTCCGCTTAGTTCAAACATAATATAATCTAAAACAACACGTAAACACATCAAATTTGATTTAGTAATGCGTAAATAGTTACTCAATGCGTTAATATCGAACGATGATAAAGTGCTGCATATTTGGTACAGTTGCAACGTAAGAAAAAGCAAGAAACTGGAGAATGTGACACAACTGTAGAGAATCTTCCAATGACGCCACTTAAAATGCACATCTCTACAGTTGGCACTTCGTATTCCTCTAACCGGGAAAAACCCTAAAGCTTGTGCAATTGTCATCGGCAGTTTCATTGCTTCGAAAAAACTATTTTCACTTAAATTATTTATTTTTCTTCTTGGCTTTATCATTTCAACTTCAAAACTAGTTTAATACAATAGTAAATTCTACTATAATAGTAGTTTTGATTTATGTTAATTTTTTTATAGAAATTATGAATAATTTATTTGTGTTTATTTTATAAACCGCACGAAAAAACATATAATTGAGTTTAATACCGGGCATATTTACTTAGTAATGTAGGATACGGTGGATTTTACATTATTGTTTAATTAATTATTAATAACAAAACAATAATAAATGTATGCAACCAACAATACACGTGTTTGACCTTGTAGTTTTGTGATTTGACGTCACAAACACAACATAACCTACAAATAACCACAAGTGCAAGTAGTGAATTAACAAGTGCAGAATCCCTCTATTATCTCTGCAAGTGAACCAAAGCAGTTACAAAAAAGAAGCCAAATTAAGGTATCCTTTTTATATAATATGGAAAAATCACCGTCGGCAACAAAAATCACCACGATATCATTTCTTAACAACAAACCCAGACATGCGGAATGGAGAAAACAAGCCAAGAAAACACGCCGCAAACGCATTCGGTCCTTGCAAGCCAAACTTCGCGACAAAGGTAACAACACGTTTCTCATACACGATCAAACATCTAATCCAAATCTAATACCCCTTAGATAAAACAAAAACAACTGACACAATCGATCAAACTGAAGCCGAAACGGAAAGTGCCCGGTTAAGACTCGAAGCGGAAGAATCGACGGCAGCGCAAGAAAATTGGCTGCGAATCGAAATGGAGGCACAAAAACAATTCCGCGAACTGCAAAAGAAACTAGAAGCCGCCCGTAGCGAACGCGCCGAGCAAAACGCCCGCATTAAAAAGGAATGGCAAGCGGAACAAGAACGCCAGAAAATAATCCAAGACGCCAAAGAAGAGGATCTAAAAATACAACAAGAAATAGCACTAAAACGGTCGGAAGCCTTGGAACACTACATCGAGAACGGGGGCACCACGCCAGAGCATTTGCGAACCTGCATGGAAACCAACCCGGGCAAAACCGTTTGCCCCTTTTTCAACAAGACAGCGGCGTGCCGCTTTTACGAAGCCTGCTCGCGGAATCACATTCGTCCCACTGCAAGTGCGACGATTCTCATCGCCAATTTGTACTCGCATTACAGCTTGGAGAAGAGTGAGAACGAGCATGGCACCGATTCGAATTTGGAGTTCGAGCACGGCGAGATCGACGAGCATTATCGCGATTTCTTTGCAGATGTGATACCGGAGATGGAGAAGTGTGGCAGAATTCGGCTGTTTAGGACTTGTTGCAATCATGAGGCGCATTTGCGGGGGAATGTTTATGTGGAGTTCGAGTCGATGCGCGATGCCTTGAAGAGCTATCGGGTTTTCAATGGGAGGTTTTACGGGGGGAAGCAGTTGAGTGTGCAGTTTTGCAAGATTCCGTCCTGGAAGTCTGCGATTTGCGGTAAGAATTTAATTTTGATACGTATAGCATTGAAATACACGTACAATTATTTTTACAGGTTTGTATTTTGGCAATCGATGCCCGAAAGGAAACGGCTGCAATTTTCTGCACGTGTTTCGAAATCCTCAGGGACGTTACAGTACTATAGACAGACCAATTAATCAATACAGTGAAGAGGTGTCTGAGAGACGACATTGGCGCTGGTCGGAATCGCCGGACAGATTGGAAATTAAGCAAGATTCCGACAAACATAAAAGCCGTCATAGAAAGAGGAGTCGAAAATCTAGCAGCAAATCGCGAAAGCGCTCACGAAGTCGATCAAACAAATCCAAAAAAACAAAGCGACGACACAAATCATCATCCAGACGTTCACATGACTAACATTTATCAATAAACAAATCATTATATGTATTTGTTTTCCTTAATTTAATTATATTGCAAAAATCAAACTTTTCGCGCTTAATTTCAAATTTAAATCAAAGCATTATAGGCAACCAGCAATACACCATATCCCCGATTTTCCCCACTAGATACCACCCCAAATCCTGTCCCTGCGCACATCACAGCAAGCAAAAAGGACAAGAACCGGAAGGGTCGGCCATTTTCAATCTAAGTCTGCTCGCTTCGCTTCTGTGCTGTTTATTGTTTTCCATTTAGTAACTTAAGTACTTAAAATGTAAGTAAATATTACGCAAAATTTCACACCCAACCACTAACACCATCAATCACTAAAAAATTCACCAAGAAAACCCCTTAAACTCACAACTACGCATCTCAACCAAACCGGTATGATGCTATCCGAATTCTAGCCTACAAACACCCGATTTATACCACATTGCATAACGAAAACTCAAGTCACATTGCTTCCAGATAAGAAATGGCTGAAAATGCTGAAGCTCCCGTACAAGTTGCCGGCCCGCCAGCACCGGCCCAACGAGGCGGCCCCGGCGGCGGCGGCTTTCGAGGACGAGGGGGCCCAGGCGGGCGTGGTGGACCACGAGGTCGGGGTGGATTTGGCATGCGAGGACGGTAAGCATTTTGAAAAACGAATGTGTCGATTCTATTAACGAAACAGGGGTAACTTTTACAGTGGTGGACCGGGGGGCCCACCTGGCCGAGGTGGCCCAATGATGCGTGGACGCGGCGGGCCTAGAGGGGCACCGAGAGGGCGCTTTCCACCTGGTGGACCAGGTAATTATTTCGTTTGATTATTTACATAAAATTTGCTCTTCAATCCACCGATTTATTAGACAATTAATTCGTTCATTGGTCGCTGAATCGAGCTATATTAATTAATTGGCTGCTAATCTGCGTTCGTCACTGTGGCGAGCATATTCGTTGCAAATTATACAAAATTATATCGCTAACTTGTTAGTAAACCAAGTTAGAACTAGTAAATTATCTTGCTTTGTTGATTTTCCACAAGGTGGCCCACCCGGCGAGGGTCTAGGCCCACGCGGTCCACCTGGGGGCGGCCGCGGCATGAATCGCGGCGGCGGACCAGGCGGTCCTGGGGGCTTCAGAGGCCGCGGCGGACCGGGCGGTCCTAAAGGGCCCGAAGGCCGTGGAATGGGTCGTGGTCGCGGTGCGCCACGTGGCGGTCGACCATTTGGCGGACCGAGAGGCGGCGGTGGACGCGGCGGATTCCCTGGCGGCGGCCCGGGAGGACAGAAAAGACAACCGGGACAATTTGGAAATGGTGGCCAACCGGGAGGACCTGGACCGAAACGGCCACGATTTGAGAATGGGCAATCGCAGAATGGATTCGGGGGCGGCGGCGGACAAGGGTGAGTTTGAATTATTTTTTAATTTGATTAAATGGCTCTTCAATCCACCAATTTACTGCAAAATTTAGTGCATTGGTCGCAAAATAGAGCCGATATTAAACTATTCGCTGCTAATCTGTGTTTATCGCTTTCGATACTAAACATATTCGTTGCAAATAAAACAACCCGATCGTCAACAAAACCAGCAAATCAATAATTTGTTTATCAAAGTTCTTTTGACAATAGCAACTACAGCAATTACGGAAGCGGTAATGCTGGCAATAGCGGCGGCTACGGCGGCGGCAATCAACCCCCAGCCTACTCGACACAACAACCGTACGGTGGCGGACAAAACCAAGCGTACGGCCAAGGTGGCAATGGAGGCGGCTATGGAAACGGTGGCGGTTATGGTAGCAATGATAACCAATACAGTGGCGGCGGCGGCAATAATTACGCCTCAGCCTACCCGTCAAATGCAGGCGGTTCGTATGGCGGCGGCAATGCGGACTACCAGTCGGGCGGTGGCGGTGGTTATGGACAGTCTTCCGGTATGGATAATTATGGATCTGCAGGGTACAGTAGTGGGCCACAAGGTGGCGGGTACAACAGTCAGCAAGGATATGACGATCGAAGTGGGGGCGGCTATGCGTCGGCTGGTGGATATGGTAAGTTTTGAAATTGTGGTTGTTAATTAGCTAGGTTTTAATTAGGAAGATATTAAGGCAGGTTTTCCACTAATTTAGTTAATTCAGTTGAGGCTAGACACCTTACAATACATGTACGTGTATTGGTGGTTGCATATTAATTATTAGATGGTCGTTTATGACGGCCACGTGGAAAACTTGCAAGGTGCCACTCTTGCACGAGATAGAAACCGTAAAACAATCCCTAAATGTAAACCAAGTTTTTTTTAAAGTTACCACCACAAGTTTATACAGAAGGAAATGATTATTTTGTTAAAGCAATTATGGCAGATTTGAGCAAAGCTGACCGAAATGGAGATAAGTTAAAAACGAAAGTTTCCTGTACTAGTTCAATTTAATTTTAGTTAATTTTTTGTACGAGCTAAGAACCTAAAACCTGTGCAATTATTATAATAATGATTTTTGAATGCGAAAATATAATAGTTGTTGTTTGAGTAATTTTGTATTTGATTTGATTTGACGAGCGCGCTCAACGCCGCAGCGAAATGTTTTTTGATTTAATCTGAGACTTTTGCATCTCCGCATTTTCAGGTTCAGCAAACCAGGCTAGGCGGTTCTAAATTATCCACAATCATGGCTTTAATTTCAAAGTATTTTTAAAATGACTAAATGTTTATTATTTTCTGTTTTTTTTTTATAAGTAACTAGTGATGATTGATGATGATGTTGAATGGGAAGCGAGAAGGACAATTGAATTTCCTTTTATATTTATACAAGCAAAAATTAAATATATGAATAATTTGTAGTTAAATGTGTAGGTTTAAGTTTTTACCATTATAATATTATAAAAATGTTTGTCAACTGCAAACGATTTTCGAAGCAACAAAAGTAATTATTTTCAAACAACTGAATATACAAATAAAAGATCTCAAAAATGAATCGCAAATAATTTGTAACCCTTTACAAAAAGCCATGTGGAATATATTTTTTTAATGGGCGAGTGAAAATCATCACAAAAAATGATAAACAAACATTTTACAAAAATTAAAACATTATCTAGTAACAAATTATAATTTAAATAGTGACGTCACATGAACTGAAAATGTTCAGTAGCGCGCAGTTACTTAAACGTCACGTCACAAAATCATACTTTAGGTTAAATAATTGTGCAAAAAATGTTTTAACTTCTATAAAAAGAAAATTAACTCGCCCATTAATTTTTAATTAGAAGGGTGCCAACTAATTTACACAAGTTCTACAAACAATTATTTTTTGAGATTTTTAAAAAAGTCACAAGTTTATTTTTTATAATATTTGTGTGTAATGGGCGAATTTAGACTAAAGCCAGCAATTTGCATTGCAATGAATTAAAAATCGTAAGTAAGTATAATCTTATAGTTAATTAACTCACAAGTGAACATCGACCCTATTATGAAAATTTGGGGCTTTTTAGAGAGAGCACTTTGCATTTGATTGATTGATTGTCGTCTGAAATAAACATGTTCTAAGACCATAAACCAAGCAGTTTTCTTTTATCGCAACAAAAAACCGCAGCGTGCATGCTTAATTGTTGTTGAATGAAACGAACAAAAATAAATAAACAAACCCAGATAAGAAAGAACGAACAGAAAAATGTCTGAAGAAATAATATTATTAAGAATATTAAAAATGTACAGGATTGGGTAATGTATTAGCTAAAACAATAGTGACTAATTGCAACAAAAGTGAAACAGTATTATTAGAATCTAATAATAATAAAATAAAACAATTGATTGAATTGAACAGGAACAAATTCATCCTGTCAATTCTAGTAAGTATTAAACATTTTCTTTAAAAAACTGAAAGAAATCTGAACCGAAACAAGTGCATGTTTTATTTTATTTTCGAATACTTTATGTGTAGCTATATTTATAATTACTGTATATTTTATTAATCAATCATGTTATTATTATTATTACAGTAGAAAAAAATCAAACTGCTAGTTGCTGATTTGCCAACATAATTCAAACTTAGTACGAATTAAAAATAATTCTAAATCTGTTTAAATTTAAAAAAAATAAACTTGTAAAACAAAACAAAAGGAAACTAGTAATTATTATTACTGAACTGCTAAATTACTCCCCAAAAAGTGGACAAACTTTAATAATGAATGAATCAATAGGTAAAGTATTAACCAATCTCTTTTCTGTGATCAATCTCTTTTATCCAAAAACAATCACGCAATTAATAATTAATTCATTTGAAAAAAAAATTAGCTTGTAAATTAATAAACCAACTACTTCTTTTATTATTTCCAAAAAATTGTCAAGCAATTAGTTGATTTCTATTGATTTTGTAGGTTGAACTTGGACGCCCCCTTCAAGGGACAGACATACACGATCAGGATTCGCAGTTACAGGATTGGTATTTAATTTTGTTTCGTTTCAGGCACAACTTTTCTTTTCAGGTATTTATTAATTTTTTTTGATAATAAAATTGATAAGCAACAAATTTGAATTGTTTCATTTTGCTTTCGGTACCCTTAATGCTTAAATCATTCAATTCGCGTGCCAGACATCAAAGTCGTGTGGGCTTGACTCGAAAGTCTCGCAGCAAGGAGACGAAAAGATTTATTATTATAATTATGATGAAGTGTAATATGATGGTTATCCGGGATGTTCTTAAACAGATGTTACGTTAATTTTATTAATGTAATAGAAGCAATATTTTAATTTTCTCGATAATAAATATATCGTTTACATAATTCGCTTTATTGCTTCTCGAAATCGCTGGTGCATTTAAGATAAATATTTAACATCCTAGTTCAATAAAGTCGAAATTAAGTCGTTATTTTCAGAAATCTAAACGAACAATAGCTTCCTAGAAATTATGTAAAGGATGCTTTTGATACGATTCGAGTAATAGGGGATCGTAAAAATTATCACAATATTTAACAATTATTTTTATGATAAACAAACTCAAGTAGTTTATTTTAAAATTGTTAATTGACGAAATATTTGTTGGGGGACAGAAAATAAAAAAGTGGATAAGACGGAAAATTATTTTAGCCGCCGCCACTGGTTTTTCCTAAAGTCACTAGATCTAGGGACTTTAGTTTTTCCTGCACATGAGCGCCACCGCCATTAAAATGACCCATTTAAGAATAAAAAATGAAGAAATTGGTCAAAATAAAAATTAATTGCCAAAATTTCGCCAAGAAAAATCAGATTTAGGAGACTTTTCGACCAAAATGACTCCTAACCAACAAAAATCTTGCAACCAAATCCCTAAAATTCGAAAAATCAGGAATGCCTACTTAAATCTGGCATCATTCTTAACCTAAAATTGTCGTTTCCCGCCAAAACGCCATTTTTCCGCGGCAATTTCAAATCGCCCAACTGGGCATGCGCATTAAAAATCAAAAATCACTCACCGTTTTCGCAGAATTCGTGTCCTAATGGATGGTTGTCCCAATTTTTTGTGCCCACCAATGCGTGCGGCCACTTGTTCTTCTCCCATTCATTCATTCATAATCGCATATACACGAGACGAGAGCAAGTTGGGGCTTCGCTCACGTTGCCTCCACCAGTGCGGTGCCGATTCCCATTTCAGTCAGTGTTCAAATAAGCATCGTCTTGTGTAGAGCTCCGAACTCGCTGCTGTTCTTTGCTCCTCGTTCGGTGCGGTCTTTGAAAACTTTTTTTTTTGGGGGGTTCTCGCTCGCTCGCTAGGCGCTACCGGAAATCTGGAAAGAAAATTTGTTCGCATTAGTTTATTGCTATTATGGTGAGCTAAATTATTAAATTATTTTTTGTTGTTAATTAATTTAATTAATTTTTTTTGTTGTTATTTTGGTGGAAAAACAGCTGCATCGTTGCACAAAGAAATTTTATCGACCCTGCAAGGTCACATATTTATTACTAGGTAGACGAGCATAAAACAAATTGATCACACATTCTTCAAATGTCGAAACGCGTTTTTTTTCGAATTTTTTTTTTGTTCGTCAAACTTAATTTATTGGCGTTTGTTTATTTCGTGCGACAGTTTATCTTTAGATTAGGCGCTATTTTTTGTTTGTTAATTATAGAGTGGCGCAATTTAATTACAATTTTAATAACAGGGTCATTCCAATTTGTTATTACGAGCCAAATGCGATTATTTATTATACGTTTGATTGAATTCGGAAAAAATATTACAACATATTCAATTAATTCGAAAATATTGATCGGCTATTTATAAACAATAATGAATAAATTATGCTATTTATAAACGGTTCACAAATTGAAAACTTGCTTTGGAATTAATTTTCTAATTTGTTCAAATCATGGACTGTGCAATTTGTTGAAAAAACTCACCGTATTCTTGTATAAATAATTATAAACGAGTTTTATAATTGATAATTATTAATTATTTGCTTGCAAAAAGGCGACATTGCAATTCTATTTATATTTTTCTTAACAGTGCATTAAACTTCATGACATTCAATCAACCAATCAGAACTTTCATTCGGCATGACGTCACAATTTTCACAATAGAGGGCACTATTTTAATTTATTATTATTGACAATAATAATTTTAAACGGGTTAAACAAATTTACATAGATTTTATCAAACTTAAAAATGTTGTTTTAAATATTATTACATAAAATCAACAAGATTATTTATTAATAAATATATAAAAAGCGCCATCTACGAAACGGAAATGAAAATGTCGAAATGTCATCGGCCATTTTTGAATTTTACAAAACGTCAAATGAGTTTCCGTAAAGTGCAATATTCTTGTTGCAACGAGAATCAGACAGGATGCACAGCATCATAAGCAATCCGTATCTTTTAAAACCGTCTGCATACCTTGCTCCAGGTTGACGGTACATTTTCAGTGCCGGCCGGCTTCGACTCACTTGATTTGATGCTCTTTTCTCTGGTAACATGCAATCGCTTTTTTACTCTTTACTTCTCGACTCAGATAAACTAATTATACACATCATGCAACAACCATATTTACCTCACTTACTACATAAATAATCTTTATTATTAACGGAACGCTTTTTAGTTATTTATTTTTTATACAGAGTGTTCAATTACTGCGCGCCCGGTATATTTCGAAAGTTTCCAATGAATGGATCGATTTCGATGTTTATTAATGGAATGTTCTGTTGGACAAGCGAAGGAAAAGTGCCTATAAAGGGCAGGCCAGGTAATATTCTGGATGGGCGACTTGAATTCTGATCACACGATTATGTCGATTTCTACCTTTTCAAATGAAGACGCGCGATTCGGGGACGGTAGGCATTTCTATGCCCTCTTTTATATTAAAAATCCGTCTATCGGAAAATTCATTTAAGTAGTACACTAATTGGGCTTTTCTTTTCTCGCGTCGCGTTGTTTGAACACAGAATTTTAATAAAAGTGAGAATGCGGAATTTTTATTGCACCGTTAAATTACATTGTACGGAGATATTTTATTAGGAAAATAAATTTTTATTGCGTTTTTAATATTTTTGTATGACGGCCATATTTGAAATTACCGCGGCGGCCATTTAATTGTGGCGCGAAATTTGAAATAATTTACTAGCGCCCTGTATAGCTAACGGCAAATTAAAATAATGGTATTATGATTAATGTGATCGTTTAACTTAACATTAAACGCAATTTATCATCTTTCCGAATGAATGAAGTTCACAAAATAAATCTCTGATGTGCACGAACTACTTAAATAGGTTCAAAAACACACGCCAATTACTCAAACCTTCCATTACATTACAATAATTACTGTAATCACTTAAAAGCAAATTTAAACGCCATTCGTAGAAACCGCTATTTCAATAAAATAAAAATAGTGCCCGATTAATTTGAAATTCAGTACCTATCCATTAAATATGTGTGAATGAGAGCCCCTATTGAAATCGCCTTGTCAACTCGCACTCACATAATAAACCTGTCAATAAAGCCAAAAGCGTCTGAGTGAATTAAAAATCGATCGACATTATAAATAGTTTTGGTGGTCAAATTTCCAAAAGCAATAACAAGAAAATCTACTCAGATTATCACGGTCCAGACTAATCTTTTTCAATCGAATCGATTTTATTTCCCATTCAATGCGATTGACTTCACTAGTTAAAGCTACTTAAATATCGGTCGGTAAGTTGATATTTAAGCACTTATCTGCTTCACACGTACACAGGTGGTCAAGAGATATAAGAAGCGAAGAGAAAGAATTATGTACCGGAAACGCGGTTTTCTAGTCACCGATATGCCATGACGTGTTTTATACGCTTACAATCGGTGACGACAGAAACCGCTAGGTTTTTTGCACATGATTCATTTTAATTAGTATATACCGAGTGTTCCGATTTTGTTGAAACATAGTACACATTTTTAAAGCGACTTGGAGACCACCCTGTATAATTTCGTCGAGTCGAGTTAATTCGTATGGACAAAAAACGCTTGAAAAATTCTTAAGACAGGATGATGACGAATTCCAAATAGCGTTTTAATTAAATTACATATATAAACCACTTTTTGTCAGTGGTCGTTCCTTGTTGTTATTATTATTACGTCTATTGTAGCAATGTTAAGAGAAAATAAGGAACGCAATACAACATAACAAGCTCAGCTTTTTCCCACAAGTCGACAATGCTGGTTAAAGAATGCAAAGAAGCAGGACACACACATTCAGCCACTTGAGTGACAAGTGACAAGTGATCTATTCAACATGGTAGAGCACACTTAGCCTTCTCTTCGGAATGCTACATTTTTTTACCATTATTTAAATTGACATTTCACAAACTGTCAGTTCGAACCGGTCAGCCATATTGTCGTTTACCCAAGCGCCACCTAGCGACTCCCTTTCGAATTGAATGCGCGGAATGCTAGATTTATATTTATTTATATGAATTTATTTTAAGACGAGCGTTTGGTTACGCCCATTTAGAACAAGTGGGTAAAGAAGATGGTTGTCCGGAGCTACTTCAAACGATTTCTTCTAGAATGCGCTGTGTACACATTTATTTTTATAAAAGCGGTTTCTGTTGGGGAAAATTAATTAAGCCAAAGAAATCTGCCTTCTAACATTTTCAGCATATTACAATCGCAACAAAAAATACATATACGCTTCTGCATAATAATAGTACATCTCTATTCTTTGTTTTATACCTAATCGAAAAAGGATAGAGTTACACTCGTCACTCAGTGTGCCTAGGTGCACAAACACAATATTGTACGGTATTATATTGATTAGGAGCCATCTGTGATTAGCTTACCGAACTAAACGGCATTTAACATGGCACTAAATGTCATTTAAAATTTTTACAGTTTGCACCATTTCACATTTGATTCATACTTTTTAGTCAAATTACTGCAAAATATGCTTTGAACTTTTAGAGATAGATTTTGACATACTTGTTTGGGCTTCTGTTAACACGAGTTGTGAAAAATCAATAAAAAAAAATTTAAACTTCAAAATTTAATAATTAATTAACCAAGGCACAATTTGATAAACATAATAATACATTAGCTTGAGTTGTTAATGGTTTTTTGAAAAATATATTGTAATTCATAACTTTTTACGTGTTTTAGCTAAAAAGTATGAAATAAAATTGTAATGTAGCGACATCTAGTTAGCGTTGCTTTCCGACCGCCCCACTTAAGCGTATTGGACAAATGCAATTTCGCATGCACACTTTACGGCCGCTGAAACTATTAAATCTGAATAAACCGATTTCGTACAGTTTGTTTTATTGATAGCTGAAACGAAATTGATTGTGTATAAAAAGCGATGAATATCTAGCGCCAAATATGGTCTATCTGATGTTCGGTTGTATAACTCGTTTTCGCTATATTTAGACCAAACAACATAAGAAATTAAAAATCAATAATGAACTGCAAAAATTGCCATTACCTCAAATTTGGAGTGCGCACCATTTATGTAACTACCAAAAAAAAAAAATTAACAATCGACAATATGGCTGCCAATCAAAAATCGCCATGGTTACTGACCTACATAATTTAACGCGCCAAATTTAAAAATTCTGATTATTAAATTATTGTTGTTATGCAGCAATAAATAATAAAGTTCTCGCAATTTGGTACTAAAATAATAATGACATAATACGCTAGTAATTATTTTAACTAATATACAGGGTGTTTTATCTATATTGTTTACGATATTACGTAATTATTGCATAATCTGTGTCACACGATTTATTGTACAAATAAATAATAAATAATTGTTTAATAACGATGATGATGATTCCGAGAAGCTAATATTAAAGGAAAATAAAATAGAAAATCATCTCGCCAATTCCGTTGAAATGTTTGCAAAAACAAAAGAATCGAGAGCAGCGAACAGAGTTGACAGATTCTGTCACGAATTTCAAACAAAACAGTCTTTTATTTATTATTATGTTTTCCCTTTTTTCGGTGCACTGTTATAATTCAAAATCACTCCGGAAAGCGATCGCTTTCATTTATTTACACCAAACGGGCGATTCGGAAAGCTCTTATGTCACTTTCTGACAGCTGAGTGACAGATTAAATCGCACATGTTTATAATATTTTTATTTAACTATTTAATTCAAATATTTTTTTTTTTTTGTAATTATTTAAATTTAATTCGATTTTTCTTAATTTCAAAAAAAAATTCTCCCTCCCAAAATTACAATGACAATTAAACAGTGATTAAATTGCTGAATGCAGCTTAAATAATGCAAATGCACCCCGAAAACCCTGCAATTTATGACGCTTTTGATCTTCAAGTAAGTCGAAAGGCCACCCATAAATACAACAATAGACCAGAAAAAGTCACAAGGGGGAGAGAATTAGATGCGGCTGTAGGGTGTGAATTTTAACACCTCTTCACCACTCTAACACCAAAGCCAAACATTTATCGGTAAATACCGATTTTTTGATTTATTATTTAAACAAATTATTTATACGAAGGGTGCAAGTCTCTAATAGGGGTGCAACGACCCACCCTAAACTTTTATTATTACTTTCGCCAATAAAACATAACGATAACTTTCACCTATTGCAGATTCAATGCTAAGCGACGCCATCTAGCGGCGCAAAATGCAACCCACACGAAAATGACGTCATAAACGTCAAAATATCAACAAAAAGACGCAAAATGTCTTCAACAATAAACTATTACAGTGTAATAATAACAATAGTGTTAATTTTAAGTGTAGTGCTTGTAAATAGTGAAGTGATAGCGGCGCAACAACGATTAAGACAACAACGAAAGGCGGGAAATTTAAACAATCGCGAACGCAAACCGAATATAATTTTGATCCTGACGGACGATCAGGATGTGGAATTGGGGTCTTTGAATTTTATGCCGAAGACGTTGAAGGCGATTCGCGATGAAGGCGCGCAATTTCGACATGCTTATGTGACAACACCGATGTGTTGTCCATCGCGGAGTTCTTTGTTGACGGGGATGTATGTGCATAATCATCAAGTGTATACGAACAATGACAATTGCTCCAGCACGCAATGGCAAGCGACTTACGAGACGAGATCGTTTGCTACGTATCTGTCGAATGCTGGATATCGGACTGGTGAGTTTGAAATTTTTTTGGGGGGAATTTTGGGGGTAATTTTAATTTTTTTTTTGGCGATATGTGAGTTTGAAATGTTTTACGTCAGTTTGTGTCAAAATTTCTGTCAAATAAATTTTTAGGGACCTCTGGTTAATTATTTTCGTCATGGGCGACTTGATTTGTTGAAGAGCGATGCAAGTGGAGTTTACTAATTTTTTTGGGCGAATTTTGGCGGGAAATTAAAATTGTTTTGATTTGAAATGGTAGTTTGAATTGTTTTACGTCAGTTTGTGCAAAAATTTCGGTTAAATAAATTTTTTAAATATTTCTAATTAATTATTTTCTAGGGCGCTTTGATTTGCGAATCGAAAATATAGAACCCGTAACTTTAAAAATTATTTTTGGCAAATTTTGGCGGGAAATTTAAATTGTTTTAGTTTGAAATGCTAGTTTGGATTGTTTTACGTCAGTTTATGTGAAAATTTCGGCCAAATAAATTTTTGGAAAGCATTAATTAATTATTTTTGGACTTGAAAAATTCTGACAGTTTTTCATCTCAATTTTTTGAAAGCCAAATGAAGAGAAATGAATATAATTAATCTTCTTCCTACAATTTGAGTATAATATTAGTGGTTATTAGAAACTATCCAATTTTGTCCCACCTACACATTTTTCTTGCATATTATAATTATTTTCATTCAACAGTTGTGTCGCCAACGTAGATTTCTTTCCTTTTATAATAATATTAATACTAAATGCAGCCTACATGTATTGCAAATATTTTTTCCTTTTACTACTAAATGAGTGAATAAATAATTTGACTCCTTTCGGATGCTGCGATTTTCGAGATTCTGTGGGAAACGCAATTTTTGCGCTATATTTACTTATTGATTAATTAGCAGCCGCTCGTCCAGTTAATTAAAATTGAATAATACTCGCAAGTATTTCATATAATATGCATTGGAAATACCTGAATAATAAAGCAATAATGATAATTTTAATTAACTTGTAATAAGTACTTAGAAAATTTAATTTTTCATTCGCGATTTGTAGGAAATTAACTTGCAAATTAATATTAATAAGACGAATGATATTTATTGGATTTAATTAAAAAATTAAATTTAGCACTGCATGCAATTTTTAGTTATTAGAATGAATTCTAATAATAGCAGCAATAATAATCGCAGCAATTTGCATGCCAGATTCACAAAAATTTATTTTAATGATGAAACACAATACAATCTCAAGGCTGATGGAGATATCAAATTATATAAGATATTTTGTATACAAAGTTAAATGTTTTATCAAGGCGGCGACAGTGGCGGCGCATGCGGCGCGCCAAAGGGGTGCGAAATTTCGAAATATTACCAAAGCGATTATTAAATTAAATGTGCAATTTTTGTCTTTAAAATAAAAATACTTTAAGCAAAATAAAAATGTAAACAAAAAATTGTGTCAATTAATTGTCTGGACGCCTCTGCAATTAAACGAATAAAAATGACGAATGCAACTACGTTTTCGCTAATTTAATTATAATGTAATAAAATTTTGTCGACGTTTCGAATTTTCGTTCGAAACTTTCACATAAACAATGTTGGTTTAGGATTTCCATTAATTTCAACTAATTGTTTAACAAAAAAAAAATGGCAGCTATTTAGGTTAATATGGCCATTGTGTTTAGATCTTTTCTTGTCCCATTGAAACTGCCTTGTACATGGTACTAAATATATTACAATCACTAACAAGGCAAGTATTAAAATTCTTCAGTTATCTACGATTCCATCAAAGCGCCTATATAAACCAGAATAGAACAATCACTCAAACCACTTTATACGGCAAGCCACTTTTTAACACCTATTCGGCGCTTTAAGTGGAAATATTTTATTCAAAAAATGCGTGAATGAAAAATTTTCTACCAGCAATATTTATTATTGCATCAGTTGACCTGAAAACTACCAAACTGAATGCGATCTTTGGCTTTTAAGAGTCGAGTGCGTGCTTTCAAGTATTGATAGAGGCTATTTATAAATTATTTACAAATATTTAATGTTTTTAAAAATTATTACGCGTAACTTATAATGCAAAAAATTTAATTGCGTACGTCACTGGGCTAAATTAGAGCGATTGCGCTATTGGATCCTAGAGGGCGGTAGTAATAAATTTATATAAATGGGGGCGTGTTAATATAAATTCACTATTGCCCTCTATGATCCAATAGCGAAAACTCCAAATGGTTAATAATTCAAAGTGGTTCTATAAACCTCCGTTTCGATACATTTCCTCCTTTCTAAGGAAATCCATTAAATCAGCATTAATAATAATTGACCTAAAGATAATTTATACCACTAAAAATCGAGTTGAATTTAATAGTCTGGCCTACTAGATAGTGGGTGCACTTCCGTACTAAGAGGTCCCTAACTCCCTACTTTGCCGCACGTGGTCGGTGGTGTATTCGTCACATAATCGGATGATTAATGCCGCTATTGTTACCACTTATTACATATGTATTACTGCAACTATGCAATGCTTTGCATAACTTTGAACATTGACCTCACACAAAACTGCATGCTTTATTGTTTTGCCCACAAGAATTTTTGGTGGAATTCGAGTTTGGGCAATTTTGACCACTACAAAATTTTGGTCGGACGATAAAAATGGAATTCTTTGAAATAACTTAGTTTAAATATTTATGCAACTAATTTGAAGAATTTCCGTCCGTTTGCAAGATGTTGTTAAGAGGAATGTGACTTGATTGATCTAGAATTTTTCTGAAAAATATACAGGGTGTTTTTTTACCCGGCGGAATATTTTATAATATATGAAGAATAAATGCTATTTATAGCGATGGGTATGATAACGTTTTGGCCACCTTGCAAAAGTTACATAAACTGGTCTTTATGTCTCGACAGTCGCTTAAAAATACCCTCCAGTTCAGTTGAGATGCTTTCCAAACTGCCGCAGAATGCACCAAACTGGTTTTTTACTACACATTTATACTCTCGCTGAATAAAATTATCTGTGCACCTTTTTATTTTATGGGAAATCGCCCTCTTTTGATCCAAACTTGAATTAATAATTTTGTTATGGTTTTGCAGGATATTTTGGCAAGTATTTAAACAAATACAACGGATCGTATATTCCGCCTGGGTGGCGAGAATGGGGTGGTCTTATTATGAACTCGAAGTACTACAATTATTCTATTAATATGAATGGCAAGAAAATTAAGCACGGCTTTGACTACCATAAGGTAAGTGAGATTTACCGGTTTTTTGGCGATATTTTCGAAACTAATCGAGATTTTGCAAAATGGTTTTCAAATTTGAATTTAGAATGGTATTTTGCAATAATATTCCAAATTTGAAGAAAATCGCACAAATTTTTTTAAAAAAATTAAAAATTTACAGGGGGTCCGAAAAAAATTGACAATTTTTTTATTAACTAATGAATTTTCGTCAAAATTGGAACAATTGTATATAAAACCATCCTTAAGGCAAATCTGCAAACCGTTTTCAATTATCTTAAATAGTTTCAAAAATATTCCAAAAAAACTAACCAACTAACTCAAAACTAACTATGAATGTTTAAACCAAGCGACCTTTATTGGAATTATTCAGAAAGTAAAGCATATAATAAAAAAACAGTTTTCAAATTAGTGTTTAGAATAATTTTCCGCAATAATGTTCCAAATTTGAAGAAAATCTGACAATTTTTTTAAAAAAAATTAAAATAATTTAAAATTGAATTACTTTTCTATCAATCGATGGATTTTCGTCAAAATTGGAGCATTAACGTATAAAACCAGCCTGCAGGCAAATCCGAAAACCATTTTAAATTATCTCGACCAGTTTGGAAAATATTTCGAAAAAACGTAATTATTGTTGTTTAAACATTGACTTTTTCAACGTTTTATTTGTTGATGGCACATTTCCACTTTACAGGTACATATAAACGTAATGATTCAAAACTGGCGAGTAAATGTAAACAGTTACATTTAGCTTTATTTCGTGTTTATGGTCGCTCAGCATATGTCTACATTTACTTACTATGCTGCCTATGCTATAAATAAAACTGGGTGTGCAAAGAATATAATTATTTGTATATGTATCCGGATTTTTATCCAGCCTTAGGATTTAGTTACACTTGCGTGAATAATAATTTTTAATTAAAATAATATGACTCTATTTAAATTAACTTTCAAACGCGTTTTAAATCAATTTCAATTAGTTGTGCTACAAAGGTGTAATTATTGGAATTATTTCCGATGCAAAAATAATAAATCAATAAATAAAAAATGATTTCGCCGCATAGATTTAATTAATGGATGATGCATAATTAATTAGGAAACCTGCATGTCCGCTCTTGGGCTTCGGGGAGGGTTGATTAGACATATTTCACTTAAAACACCTCCATGCACCGCAACCATGCAGCATCCCCTAACAAATATATTTGCAAGTGTTTCATTAATTATTTTGTGAGTAATAACAGGCGGCGGGGTATTAAATTGTACCCTCTAGACTAGAGCACACGAAATATCTCATTCGACCGCAAGGAAGCCCTTGTTCCTCTTTTTGTGCGATGCGAATTAGAATTCTATTATTCAAAATGGACCAAATTGTTTGCTTAGCAAAATTAAAACTTTTTTTAAAAATTAAATTACTAATCCTTCTAGTAGACAAAATATTAGCTCGCTTGGTGGTCTCGACGAATAAATATTTAGCTTTACAACTACTACAGCACACATTCGAAAAACTAAGTGCTACTACTGTTTGTTTTTCGTGTGGTTAAATATTGAATGGATTGTATTTTTTTACAGGATTATTATCCGGATTTAATAGCAAATGATTCGATTGCTTTTCTACGACAATCGAAGAAGAACAACCAACATAAACCGGTCATGCTAACAATGTCTTTTCCCGCTCCGCATGGACCGGAGGATTCTGCACCGCAATTTTCCCATTTATTTTTCAATGTTACTACTCATCAGTAAGTCAAATTTAATTATTATTAGATTTTTTTTAAAGAAAACATTCAAAAGTTAATTTAAATTCGTCTTGGAGTTTTAAATTTCCCGCCAAAATGCTTAAAAACTCAAAGTAACGTAATAGTTCATTATTCAACTACTTCCGACCAATCACAGGGCATTTATCGACTGGTGTGAAGTTAGCCATTAGTCAACATTTCCACCAAGGAAATAAATATTATTAATTTCTCAATTAAAAACGTTTTAAAAAATTCTAACATTCCCCAATTTTGATTAATCGATTTCCCATAAAATAAATGCATTCCACAGAGAAAAAATAAAATAAATGCAAATTCGTTTTGAATAATGTGCGAGCTAATTATCAGCCGCGCTTTTTCGGTATAAAAATGCCAGAATGATGAATGCTTGAACGTGCAAATAAAGGAAAGTCATTCAACAACATCATAGTTTGAGTTATGGGTTCAATTAATGTTGCGATTGCGTAACGTACTAAATATAATAGTAAATCAGAATCAGACAAGACTACGTCAATGTCTCTTCTTGGGGGCACCCAGACAGATGCAAGTCCAGCTTATTTCGATAAATCAAGATTAGTTATCTTCGAGCCGATTAAGTTTGCGATTTACGATACATACATGCCGTCGATATATAATTAAAAAACCCCCAATAACGTACTACTGCAATTATTTATCACAACCCTATATAATAGATATTTATTTCGAATTGCTTTAATTGGATATACTTTATTAATTGCGGCACTGGAATGCAGGAAATCATGCATTTTACCATTTTTATCGGCTCACTTATCGCTAATTGATTTTCGTATTTACGAGCAAGTTCAATATTTCTCAAGAATTCCTTTAAATTAGTAAATTGTATTGTTGGTTGCATAAGTAACGTCCCTAATTTGTTGTCAGTCAGTGTAATGGGTGCATTACTGGTTGTCTAAGTAACGTTTATAATAGTCAGTGTAATTCGTGTATTGCTGGTTGCCTAGTTAAAGTCCCAGATACTTTTGATCAATCTTATTTGAAGAGGGGTTTTAAATCTGCCAAAACCGCAGACAATAAAATAAGTTGTGGCGGCCCGGATTCGGACATAAATCGTAAACGAAATAAAAATATTAGAGCCCCTCCAAACGATCAGCTGAATAATTTATGTTTATGACACTCGCTATTCGGGAGCGGTTCAAGATTCAAGTGGTGCAGTTTTAGTGGCACTCACTGAGAGATTAGTTTGAAAAATAATCAGAAAAACGAGTGGCAACAAAACAAAGAGCAGCAGAGCGGACTACTTGAAGCGTAACTGATGTTTTTAGTCGAGGCGAAAATAAAGAGGATGGTTTTTCTTGTCGATTTTTTTTTGGGGGGTTCTCTCGTTACGACGAGTGCACTAATTTGCTGAATGCAGCCGAGGAAATGTCAATTAAATAGTGTTTAAAAATATATGCGGTGTTCTTTATTTCTTGTGTGGAAGTAAAATAGATGAAAAAAATTGTTAGAAAAAAATAAAGAACACCCTGTGTACGATATTAATAGTAGTTTATGAGGAATTTTATTGAGACAACAATAATAAATAATGTTTGTTGTTAATAATAAATAATGTTGTGCAAATTAGCATTCATTTGAATAAATATGTATTAAGATTAAGAGTAAACACCATATATTATTAATAGTGACTCTTCGATGCAATTTGCATTTTATTACATAATATGTGAAAATTAGTCAATTATGCAATTATATTTCGCAAAATGCTAATTATTTTATTGATAAGGTTAAACGAAATTTTAAATGTTTAATTATTGTTGCGCTTGCACGAATGGATTTTAATTTCCCGCCTTTTTAATTATTTTAAAAAAATATTCGACTGTAAAAATTTAAAAGAATTCTTTCAGATAAACAAAAGAATTATTTCCCCGTACAAATAAACCAATTTATTCAATTTCGAATTGGCGATCGATGTGAAAACAAATTAAAACTAATTTGTTTATTCAACCACTATTATCATTTAACTAAAAATAACCACGTCTAGACTATAATATTGATACTTATTACCAATTCGAAACGAATAGTCATAAATCTATTTCGAATTCTGTTGATAGTTTTATGTGTTTCACAATTATTAATTATTTGGACGTACATCATCGTGTTGACTTTGATGGATTTTATTAATTTATCGATTGAAATTTATTGTCAAACGAAAATTCAAAACATAAACGAGCAAACACGTCGAAAAAACGCGGCACGTGAGCGAAAAAGTGCCATGTGGAGTGTATGCCTGGTTGCCTACCTAACAATTTTTCAAAATCAGCTAGGTACGGTGTATGTCTGGTTGCCTACCCACGAATTTTTCAAAATATTACAGTAAACGTTTTGTTGTGAAATAAAACACCCTGTATATGTGCATATTGCATTAGCATAAGTGCCGTCGACCGAAAGGCTTGGCTTATCTCTTTGCGCGACTTAATTTAATCGCCGTTCAAAAAGTTTGACAAACTCTCGAGTCGAGTGACTTTGTTAGTATAGTGTTCGTGTTGGCACAACATTTAGCATGTCAGGGATAAACTTTAGATAGTAAAATTTCTCCGATTTCGAACCAACCAAAGCAAAGCACTTTATTGTTCTTTCGCTTTCGTCCTGCATATTTATACACAGTCGACGTCTGGGATGCAAAAGCTCCATAAAATATTCAATTCGTGACGTATGCACGCCTGTCAATGGTTAACTTGATCCCATAAATTATGCAATCAATGTGAAATGTATACTAGGCACTAGGCCTTTACCTTTGCTGCGCTTCAACTTAACTCAAATTTACTACTATTTCCAGCTATGCTAATTTATTGATGCAGATTAGTGCTTGCGATTAAATTGATTGGCGCACTTGGCAATTCATCCTTTTTGCGGATATTTCGAATCTAGCACTTATGCCGATTGTTGGGCATAACGAGTCACGATTTGTTCGGCTCTAGGAGCGTCAATTTAAATATAACGAACGAACCATAAATAGCTTTGCTTGATTTGGAGCGAAAACGGTGACCTGACCTTTCAATCCAACGAAAAAATTGAGTAAAATTTTGTTCGCAGTACGCCATCGTACGATTTCGCGCCCAACCCAGACAAGCAATGGATCCTGCAAGTGACGAAAAAAATGGAGCCCATTCACCGCCAGTTTACCGACCTCTTAATGACCAAGCGCCTCCAAACTCTGCAATCGGTCGATTCGGCGGTGCAACGAGTCGTCGAAGAACTGGAGGCGCTTGGCGAGCTCGACAACACTTACATCGTCTACACATCGGACCATGGCTACCATTTGGGCCAATTCGGACTCATTAAAGTAAATTACTCCCCCAACCCAAAAACATTTCGTTAACACATTTTTTTTAGGGCAAAAGTTTCCCCTTCGAGTTTGACGTGCGCGTGCCATTTTTAGTCCGCGGTCCCGGGGTTGAACCCGGCACTGTTGTAAACGATATCGTGCTAAACATCGACTTGGCACCGACATTTTTGGATATGGCGGATGTGGAGGTGCCACCACACATGGATGGCCGCTCAGTGCTGCCACTATTTTTGAACTCGAAGCGCAACAAAAAATGGCCGGACACGTTTTTGATTGAAAGGTAGGCAACCAGTTATACACCGCGAAAATATGCTAAATTGTAATTTTATAGTTCCGGTCGTCGTGAGACGCCTTATTTAGACAAATTGCTGAGGGCGACTAAATATTCAGCGAACAATGTTATTTTAATGGCAAGCACTCAATCACCCATCAGTACGACCAGTCAAAACATTTTACTGCAAAATATTAACGCGACTAGTACGACGATTTCGTACGATCGCACGACAGAGGCGCCCAAAATCTACGATTCAGGTGAGGAAATAACTTTAAAACCGGAAGACGAACTTACCGATGAGGAGGGCGATGATGAAGAAGATGATGAATTAGAGGAGGAAGACGATTCGTTAGTGGTGGATGATACTATTGAATCGGAAACGGAAGAAATGCCTACTTTAGATGCGCCCGATATTAATAACAAAAATATAATTACCGGTGAGGGTACTAACCTTTTCTAATTAATATAATACTTTTTGAAAATTGAATTTGGTGCAGAACTAAACAATTCAACTGTCATGTTGTGACGGAACTGTCAAAACAATTCACTGCACTTTATAATTCAGTGTTGCCAACTTAAATTATTGTGGGTTTCCTTCCTACTCTATAGATGGCAGCACTATTTTTTATGTCAATTAATATAATAATTAAATTTTTAAGGTGAATTGCAATTAGACAATGGCCTACTACCTCTAGCCCCAGCATTTCCATCGAAATTCGAGCGACATTTCTTGGAATGTCGACAAGAATCGATGCAATTCCCGTGCAAACGCAACCAGAAATGGTTCTGTCAAAACATTAATGGCCGCTGGCGGAAACACAAATGCAAATCAACCACGCTGCCAACATTAGATGTCAAATCGTATAAAAAATGCGCATGCATTGCACCACATGGTATTGTTTACAAAAATCTACCAATCATACAAGCGAATGTTACTAAAAGACATGCGCGAATCGCGCGATTAAAACGCGATATTGAAGAGAAATTGACGAAAAGAGAGAGAAGGGACACGTTGGCGCATGTGGAAAATGCTATGGATGACGTTAGGCATAAAATTAATGGCCTCAAAGTAAGTATAATCAAAATGGCTGTGGTTTCAATGTTGCCAACTGTCTAGTAATATAATTTAATTAATTTTGTGTATATAGATCGCTACGGAAAATGCAACTTTACTAGAAGAATCTGCAATTAAAACAAATCTTGAAACCAACATAATCTCGGAAAGCATTCCCGGCTGCGTAATTGACAAAGGGACAGTAAATTGCCCGACGGCCATTTACCACGACCGCAAAACATGGCGGAAATCTCGCCACCATATTGAAAACGAAATCCAGCAACTCAAACATAAATTAGAAAAACTCAAGGAAATTCGGCGGCACTTAAAGCAAGCGAAGCCGACCGAAGAAGAAGAGGCAGCTATGAAAAATAATAACAAAACCAACCTACTGGATTTGAATGAATTCAACAACGTGAAGTTAACGCCGTTACATAATATACCGCATCACTTTCCCACCGCGGTAAATTTGAATGGGTCAAAGGCGAATAAGAAAAAGCGCAAGCAGCGCATCCACCACGAAACTAACCCGAAAATAAAAATAGAAAGCGAACTAGAACTGAACTCTACAATCCCAATGGAAAACGACTTGAAGCTGACAACGCATGCGCCTAACCACCATCGACACGACCATCACAAACCGGATGTCAGCGCTACTACTGCAGCGCCACCTTTGATCGACAAAGAAATCTGCCATTGCGAGGAAGTTAAGGAAGTGGTGCGAAATGAAATCGATTTGGCGCGCGAAGAAAAGCGCCGTTTGAAGGAAGAGCGGCAGAAACGCAAAATGCGTAAACAAAAAAAGAAGTTACTTTTGGAAAAAGAATGCAGTTCGGAACGGATGAACTGCTTCCATCACGATAACGACCATTGGAAGACTGCGCCGTTATGGACAGTTGGGCCATTTTGCTTTTGCATGAACGCGAATAATAACACGTATTCGTGTGTACGCACCATTAATGCGACGCACAATTTCCTATACTGCGAATTCACCACGGGATTGGTCACTTTCTACAATTTACGAATGGGTAAGCACTTGTTTTGACAGCTGTCAATAAAATTTTTGACAATTTGGGGTTATGTTATTTAGATCCGTTCGAGTTGCACAATCGAGTGGACAAATTGAAACCGGAAGAGCGGTCATACTTGCACGACTTACTGAAGCATTTAGTGGCGTGCAAAGGGAAATCTTGCACGGTCAATCATAATCAACATGTGGCTAAAGCCAGAACGCCCAACACTCTGCCATTGCATAATCCGGTTACACATCAGAGGTACCAGAAGCGGAAGTTTGTGGCAGATGTCGCTAGTGGTAAGAATATTATTTGAATATTATAAGATAGTAAAATTCGTTAATTAATTAGCTGACCGGATTATGCAGACTGATTTTCTTCAAAGATCAGAAACTGGACAGGTTTTGAAAATGCACAAGTAAGTTTAGTTGATTTGAATGGTCAATAGTTATAGAAGTAGGAATTTGAATGGTCAATAGTGTAGTATTGGTTTGGGGTAGCGCCACCTATGAATCGGTAGATTAATTGGTTTTGAATTTAGGCGACCATGGCGCCGAAGGAAAAGTTGGAAATTCGCGATTGATTCGAGTCGACACGAGAGGAAAAGGCAGAAACAATACAATGAATATTAGATTGGCGTTTCGACAAGATGGCATTCGAAGACGACGCAAAAGTATTGTGAACAAATAGGGGAACTCTATCGACTGAACATTTCGCTCTCATATTATTTGTTTTAATTAATATTATTATTATTACGACTACTCTCGTTCGTATGTATGTAGACAATTAATTGTGATCTCTAATTTATAAAATTTTGTATATCGATTGCAAGGCTTTTCATGTCGTTCGTAGATCAAATGCGCTACTTTTTAACTTGTCGCTATAATATTTTAAATGAATGACGTTTCTTTTTGTATGTCAAAACAACAGAACTTTTAGTAATAATTAAAATTTTGCTGTGGTAACTGTAATTGTACATATATATGAATTATTTTGTTGTTATTTATCTAAGAAAACGCGAATTTTCATTAATTTCTAGTCTACCAAAAAACAAAAGCATAAGAAAAAAAGATTGTATAATATTTTGAATTATTCGAATCTGTGATTATTTTAATTAACTAATTAACTGTAAATGTATGTAAATCTATATACATAAGTATTTATTTTAAAAACAATTAACTTTTACACACCAGCAATTGCTTAATAAATTAATAGAATAATGGGCGAGTTTTTTAAATTTTTTGGTGCAAGTTCCGATATTCATAACCTCAAAATAATTATCCAAAAGCCTAATTAACGCGCCTATTGCATTCATTGCGTAAAATGCTTGCCTAATTTATCATTATGTATAAACTCTGTATGTCTTTTCTAGATTCTTCAATTGTAATAACGAATAAATTAAATTTCAAGTAGTAAATCCAAGTCGCTTTCAATATCCCCATATTCAAAAATAGTTTTGGACTCACCCCCTTGTAATTCCCGATCGCGATCAGCCCTCACTTTCTTCGATGCACTTTCCTCGTCCCGATCCGTAACATCCAACGACCGTTTAGCAGAAGTTTGCCCATCGGGTTGCACTATTTTCACATTTAGTTCAGTCTCTCGCACAAAATTAGACGATTTCTGTTCATTTACTACGCGCACTTCACTAGATTTATCAAACACTTCGGCACTTTCAATAAAGTCGCCGACTTTTTCAACAAACTGCGTCCATTTTGAATTTGAACTGACACTCGAACCGCCGCCATTTTTATCGTGATGTTTCTCGTTAATTTTTGCAGGAACACTTTCATTCGAGCTTAAACGCTTGAAATTTAGTTCCTGCACACATATTCGGCATTCTTTTCCACTGCCTCTGCCAAATACCTGCCGCACCGACTGTTTTTCGCCGCACATTTTGCATACCCATTTCGGCACTTTCTTCTCAAGTTGCACCTAAATTATTATTGCTTTATTAATAATTACTATTTGCAGATGATTATTTATAGTTACCTGATATGTATTGCAACTGTAGCACTGCAAAACGAAAGTAATTTGTTTGCGAGACATTTTTGAACGTCTGTTAGCGTCAGCGGTTCGAATGGAAAAGAAATGGCGACTCCAATGCTACCACCTGAAAAATTCAAAAGTTGCTGCTAAGCAAGGGTACATGCACGGAAATGTTTTGCTGGTTGCATACATAAACATTATAAATCGAAATCATTATGAAAAAATATGTATATTAATTATAAAATATTCAAATAACAGTATTATGCGCCTTAATTAATATCTCATGACTAAATTTAGTCAAATTGTCCCCAGAAATGTCTTTAACCCTATCAGATAAATCAACTAAAGTCTTCAATTTCGCCTCATAGCGCAACTTCAACTCCGCGAACTTACAATTAATGTCCTTCTTATCGTCAATCAACTTATCCAAACTACTCTCGCTCCAATTGGGAAGCTCCAACATATTCCGTCGAAGCAATAATTCAAATCCCTTGAAATACGCTATCAAATCCAAAGGCCCTTCTTTTTTCACAATATCGGCAACTTCCGCTGGAATGTAACCTTTAGGATCATGCTTTAAAACGGCATCATCGCTGCTAAGAAAGCTCACCAAGCTTTCGCAATCGCGCAACAACTCCGTAATCTTATCGGAAACTTGACTCAATTCCTGGACGTTTCCGAACTTGGCATCGATGTCAAGATCGTCGCCCAATTGCTGCTTGACTTTTTCGAGCTCGACTTCAGCTGCCATGATTTCCAAACTGGTCGCCTCATGTTCTTCCAGAATTTCCTTCGCTTTCGCTTTGCAGTCTTCCACATGCGTATCGTTATCTATACGCGTTTTGGCAACTTTGGCTTCGATTAATTTGGTTCGCGCTTTGGTGACATTCAGAACGACTTTATTGTGCTTCGGATCCTTCGGTGCTTGCAATTGGTGCGTTGGTGTTTTATTGAGCGTTTCGTAAATGAGCAGGTTGGATAAATGCAGCAGGAATGTGATGATTCGGACCCCGCCCGGCGAGACAAAGTGCGATGCCATCAAATTGGGAATCTCGGCGTGTTTGTAGATGGTTTTGATTTCCAGGAGCAGTTTCATCAGTTCGGTTTTGAATTGGACTTCGCCGGCCGGGTCGTATAACGGCCAGCTTGTGATTATGCGTTTCGTTACCTCTGGATTGAGATTGTAGAGGAGGTAGTAGACCATTTGGAAGAATGCCTGCTTGTTGCTTTTGAATAGCATGTCTTTTTTTAATTGTCGGTTGAATTCTTCGGTTGTTTTGTAGACGCCGGATAGAAGGCACATGTTGTTGTATAGCAGCTCATGCAGCTCTCTTTCTTGAGCTTTTAGTTCTTTGTAATTCATTTTCGGGCAGCCGATACAACTTTGAGGTTATAATTGTGAAGTGAAGTTGCAGCTATGAGGTAAGACTTTTCCAGCACGGAAAATTAATTATATTTTGCACATGACATAATACATAGACCGCCAAAGCGCTCATATGCATATGGTTAACATCTCCAGCGCCACCACTCAATCAATGGCAAAATAATGAACTACCTTGTTATGTTGGTTGCCTACAATGTGGCGTTTTTTACATTTTTTCAAGGAGACAGTCAGAAGAATCCGCGTTTGCTCTACAACTTTACGGTGTTTTTATATTTGAAAATTACTGTGATTTTATTATTTATTGCAAAGTAGCTTTATTTGCTAATGTTAAATCTTTGTTATATTTCCGTGCCATTATAAAAGGAACTTGTATTGCTGGTTGCATAAACAATTTTTTTAAATTGCAAGTAAATATATAAATTAATAATCAGTTTTTTTATTGTTATCACAGAACAATTAGTCAGAAGTGTAAACTACGTGCTACTAGATGGCAACGCCAATTGATGGCAATATCTATTTAAAATAAGGGTATTTTTAATACCTTTCAAAATATGCAAAAAATGTTGCAACCAAATTTTTCATTTGTTTCTTATAATAATTTAAAAGTTACTTACTGCGAAATCCTGCAGATGTAACCTTGACCAAAGCAATCCCGAAATTTCTTAAGACCAATAATTCGATTAAATTTGCCAAGAGAATCCTTAGAATCACACGGAAACAACTTAAACACAAATGGATTTTCATTATTAAATTACAAGAACGACGTAGCATCTTACAACTATTTAAAGAAATCGCGCTCTAATACCAGACCGAGTCGCAGTCCAAGCGTCTTCAGTGCATACGTTAATGTAACCAAATTCACCAATAAGTAATCACATTAATAAATAACCGTGCCTACAACGTTTATTATTTGATAATCTATTGCTGGTAAGTTTGTTTGCACCACTTACCTTACTATAACCCCAAACTGTCACTTCTCAAAATTCGCCGCCATCATTATTTTCTTCAACCAATCACAGAGCACGAAAACAGGCGCCACTTTCAAATTTCAGATCAAGGATGTCTGTGATGGGCGGTGAACCAAACTTTGCCGCATGGGCCGCCCAAAGGGCCGCCGGATTCGGTGCCAACATAACCGTCGTCGACAAAGTGCTGCCAGACATGCTGCACATGGTCGACGCGTACTGGTACCAATTCCCACCTATGAACCCATTATGGCACGGCATTCTGGGCTTCATGATCGGCGTCTTAGGCTTCATCTCCATCGTCGGCAACGGCATGGTCATGTACATTTTCTCCAGTACTAAAGCATTGCGCACGCCATCGAACCTCCTCGTCGTCAACCTGGCTTTCTCCGATTTCCTCATGATGTTCTCAATGTCGCCCCCGATGGTAATCAACTGCTACAACGAAACGTGGGTGCTAGGCCCGCTTTTCTGCGAGATCTACGGCATGCTTGGATCGCTGTTTGGATGCGGGTCCATTTGGACCATGACATTCATCGCGCTCGACCGATACAACGTTATCGTGAAGGGATTGAGCGCTCAGCCGCTGACGAAGAAGACCGCGATGCTGAGGATTTTGCTCATTTGGGCCATGTCGGTCGGATGGACTATCGCGCCTATGTTCGGCTGGAATAGGTAAATTTTGCTTACACGAGTACTCCCGATTTTTATTTTGTATTGCAGGTATGTGCCTGAAGGCAATATGACAGCCTGCGGTACGGATTACCTAACAAAAGACTGGACTAGTCGCAGCTACATCTTTGTTTACGCTATTTTCGTTTACTTTACACCACTTTTGACCATTATTTATTCATATTGGTTCATTGTGCAGGTGAGTGTGTATTGCTGGTTGCATACCGAACAACCGCCACTTTTAAAAATGGCTGCGTTCACATAATGACGTTTAACGTCAAATAAATTTGTTCTTGTGACAATAAAGATTTAATATATTTCAGGCGGTAGCAGCTCATGAAAAATCGATGCGAGACCAAGCAAAGAAAATGAACGTGGCTTCGTTGCGATCGTCCGAAGCGGCGGCTACAAGTGCCGAATGCAAATTGGCCAAAATAGCCCTCATGACGATCACGCTTTGGTTCTTTGCCTGGACACCATACCTCGTCACCAACTTTACCGGCATTTTCGAAGGGGCGAAAATCACCCCGCTCGCTACCATTTGGTGCTCGCTCTTCGCAAAAGCAAACGCCGTTTACAATCCCATTGTCTACGGAATCAGTCATCCCAAATACCGACAGGCTTTGGAGAAGAAATTCCCTTCGCTGATTTGCGCCGCCGAGAGGGACGACACTACGTCGACCGCTTCCGGTGTCACGAATGTGACCAGCGAAGAGAAACCGGCTGCTTAGTTTATTTGAAATTTATGTCTTGATGTACGTACGAAAAGATTGAATTTTGTTGTACATAATTTAGAGTAATTTTAGCATAAAACGGACCATTATTAATGGCGCAATGTTTTTTGTTAACAATAAACCCTGCAAGCATGTTTTGTCGTTTCATTTTCTTGATAGATTAATGTAGCAAATCGAATAAAACAGCAACGTTACAAAGAACTTGTATATTGAGTAGAAAAACTATTTAAATTATAGTGTAAGTTTAATACTATTATTTATTATCAATTCGTGATAATATAAAACTTAAAATAAGTAAACATGTACTGCTACATTAATCTAATAAATCACAATTTCACATAAAAAACCTTAATTAAAAATGTAATCCGCTGTCTTAGTAGAATAAATTCATCGTCCCTCAACTATAAAAAAAAAAGTTCCCATAAAAAAAACCCCAGGCAAATTAAAATTCACTTACTGTAAGAACTGAGATCAATTTCGTCCGGCAACTCCGTAATATTCACGTCAAACCTATCTTGTACTTCATTCAGAATCTTGGCATCACTCTCCTCGGAAACGAACGTAATCGCCAACCCTTTAGTACCGAACCGTCCGGCTCTTGCCACTCTGTGCAAGTAGGTGTCGGAATCTTCGGGCATGTCGTAGTTGAACACGATATTCACTCGTTCAATATCCATTCCACGACCGAATAAATTAGTAGCCACCAAAATGCGCTTCTGGAAATCTTTGAATTGCTCGTAGCGCGACAATCGCTCTTTCTGGTCCATGCCGCGATGAATGCCGATCGCTGGGAAGTTTTGCTCGGTGAGTAATTGGGCCAAAGCCATGCATCTTTGCACGGACTTTACGAAAATTACCACCTGGAAGCAAATTGGTTCAATTAATATTTTTATTTAACTATAAAATTACCGAAAAATTAATTAATGAAGTCAGAGAGAGAGTTCGGGTTTATAATCAAAATAAATCAGAAGCACGTTTTCATCACGTTAAAAATTCGCGCCTAAACGCAAACGATAATTACCTGATTAAATTCCAACACATCAAGCAACTCGAACAATTTTTTGTTCTTCTCATTTTCCTTCAGCTTAACATAATGCTGTTGCAAACCGTGCAATGTTAGCTTGGCTTCATCGTCGACATAAACTTCCATCGGCTAAACAAAAGAAACAAAGTTAAAATCCAAACCTCGTTTAACTGCCGCCTTTAACTCGTGACAGTTAAAAAAGTTTCAGTACAATAAAATCGCGAGCAAATCCAATTATAAAATTGCAAAGTGAAAATTTAGTTGATAAACGGAATAAAAATAAAATAAGCTGCAGTTACGAAGGTGTGTCAGTCATCGTACATACAGTAGTGGAAGGCTCGCATCCCATCATCGCCGCTTTCCATTTTAAACTGACTGATTTAATTCCAAAACAAAACGTAGTGTTGGTAAAAATGATCAAAACCATTACGATTAGATTATTTGCCCCCAAACACTGTAGCTCGACTTTTATACAAATACGAAACCCCACACTTCTTCAAGCATCTTCCAAACGCCATCCAACTTCTTCGCCCCGGCCCAACCCCTACTACTAATTGAATTTCTATTTGCTTTATTTTGAACCCCAGATTTACGCGATTTTATTAATTTGTCAGCAGTGCGAGTGGGTGCGTGGAACACGAGTGGTGTAGAATTATAAGTTTCAATTACATCTTGCATAAATTTCTTGCAGACGGGACGAATTTCTTTGCTCAATGTTGCGCTGAACATCATAACTTGTTTGCCGTGTGGAGTGTTTCGATAAATTTCTTGTACATCGCGACGCATGTCTGCAATAAAAACACCACAAAACATTAGCAACAATTCAATAATACAATCAAATCTATTAATTCGCAAAAATTGTCAGCATAGGCCGATTTGCATCAAATTAATCAGCTGTCCCTACCTATTTTTATCATCATTCAATAAAATTACTTCGAGGTTAAAATTATTTTGACAGGAGCTGTCACGTCCGGCCATTTTGGAAAATTGGTCGGATGTGACGTCATAATTTTAACCAACAAAACCAAATAATTTTCTTACCTAAACATTCAAGCATCTTGTCGCACTCATCCAAAATGAAATGTTTCAGATGTTTGATATTCAGCTTCTTGGATCGCACAAGCGCCAGAATTCTCCCCGGTGTACCAACCACAATATGTGGGCAGTTCGACTTGAGCACTTCTTCGTCCTTTTGTATCGGCAAACCGCCGAAAAACACGCCAACTTTAACTGATGGCATGTACTTGCTGAAGCGTTCGTATTCCTTGCTGATTTGGAATGCCAGTTCCCGCGTATGGCACATGACAAGCACGTAGACCACGTTTTCGGTGGGTTCGAGCTGTTGCAATGTGGCGAGCACGAACACTGCTGTTTTCCCCATACCGGATTTGGCTTGGCACAGAATGTCCATGCCGAGCACCGCTTGCGGGATGCATTCGTGTTGCACTATTCAAAATAATTATTAGTTTGGGGGCTATTTAGTATTGTGAGTTAAATTACCTTCAGATGGATGCTCGAAGCCGCAGTCTACAATGGCACGTAAGATTTCAGGTTTCAGAAGGAAATCTCTGAACCCGGAGCTGTGAATGGATACATAAGTACCCTTGACGCCCTTTTTCGCGACATCACCGGCACCCGCGGTTTCCACTGCTGGCGTTTCAGTTTGTTCCTCATCTTCGTAGTCTAAAAGATCGTCTGCGTCTGCCATTTCTGTAGTATTTGTTATACCTTGTCAAACGTTAGCTGCAAAAACACAATGACTTTAGCTTGGGGTGACGCTTTTGAGTTATAAGCCGACTTTGTGAATTAATCAAGGAAATATTAGTGCATTATTAATTGTTAGTTGTAGCAGTGTTTAATTGAATGTTTGAAAATATAAAAAAGCAAGGGATTGTTAGAATAATTACAGAAAATGCTAATTGAACTTACCAGAGTAAAAAATGGCGTCTACACACACAGATGCCAAGCAGAGAAATAAAAACAGGAAATACGTCACGACCGGTTCAACGGTGAAGAACAACTAGCGCCCTCTTTTCGTCATGCGCTTCGTGTTTCTTGCTGCTGTAAATGCAATATTTACATTAAAATATTAATTAATATGCTTAATCAGCTAAAAAATAAGCTTTTCCATCAAAATATATTTGTTTTTATAAAGGAAAACGTTTATATCGGATTATTTTAACAGACAGAAATATTCTAATGTTGGTACCATTGAAAGTGTGGCAAAATCAAATTATTATTCTACAATAAAGTAATTTTCTTGTAATACGTAAATGTAATATAGTACAGCAAATAATTAATTTATACATTTATTAAGTTCTACAATTTCAACTCGTTAGCGATAATTTAATGATGACCATGATCCAAATAAAATCGCAACCCACAATATCCGCAAGCGTGATTACCAGGTTTATCCTACAAACAATTAACTGTCTTAATACCGCTTTAAATAAATTGTCTAACTGTATTCTTACAAGATTAATGTAAACTTTGGGATGCCCAGTGGGGCCACTGCCCCCATCGCAAGAAACAACGCGTTCCTTGCAAGCTTTCGGGGCCATTTCGTCAATCAAAGTCATCGCAATGTTTGGATTCACATGTTTGGGCCGATCAACGAATCTAGACATTCGATAATCATCAGAATCCCATTTCTACAAATTAAGTTAACCTCAAAAACCAAACAAAAATCTATTAGAAATCGCATACTTGACCAGTATGGGTAATTTGATCCTCTGGTTTGGCTGCGGACATGCATCGCAAAGTCGTCGAAGCACTGCTCCTTGGTTTCAGGAGAATTTCAGTGGAAATAGAGGAAATAAACCGTAATTTCGACATTTTCAGCAAATAATACATAACAAATCCAATGTCGCCAATATACTAAATCAAAAAGTTACTAGTATTTTAACAACTGTCAAAGTCAGATGTTTGGTTATGTTTACAAATTATGTTTCTTTACAAAATATTAGTTTTAATTATTATATTAATTAATAAAAGTGATTTAATTGAATTGGACCCGCTAGGTTATATTGCATATTGCCCCTGCATGGGTAAGTACAGTTGCATTTACGATTACATTTTGTTAACAGAATATTTCAGGCCGGTTTGGCAACCAAGCAGATCATTTCTTGGGGGCCCTAGGATTTGCACACAGCTTAAACCGCACTTTAGTTCTACCACCATGGGTTGAATACCGATACGGCGAACCGAAATCAATTCAAGTGCCTTTCGACACTTATTTCAAGGTGGACTCTCTAAAATTGTACCACAAAGTGATCACGATGGAACAATTCATGGCCGAAGTGGCTCCAATCGAATGGCCGGAGTCTCAACGCATATCTTTTTGTTACATGTCTAGAGGTAATTAAATTGCTGGCGAAATCGCAGTAAAAAACTAAATATTTTTAGCGTCTGGGGGCAGCAATTGCAACGCGAAAGAAGGCAACCCGTTCGGCCCCTTTTGGGACACATTCAACATCGACTTTATCAGCTCGGAATTCTACAATCCGCTGCATTACGACACGTACAACGCCGACATGAAGCAGCAATGGCAAGCGAAATACCCGCCGAATAAATGGCCCGTTCTGGCATTCACCGGTGCGCCCGCAAGTTTTCCCGTCCAACCCGAAAACAAAATGCTCCACAAGCATCTGCAATGGTCGGACAAAATCAACGACCTTGCCGACCATTACATTAAGACAAGTTTGCCAAAAGGGGCTTTCGTGGGCATTCATCTACGGAACGGGATCGATTGGGTGCGAGCTTGCGAGCACATTCCGGACAGCCCGAACTTGTTCGCCGCGCCACAATGCGTCGGATATCGCAACGAAAAAGGTAAAGCTACCACTGATATGTGTTTGCCTTCGAAAGAGACTATTTTACGTCAATTAAAACGGATTATCAAATCGATTAATAATTCGGCGAATAATCGCACGATTCGGTCGCTGTTTATCGCGTCGGACAGCAATCATATGCTTGACGATATAAGTGAGGCTTTAAAGCGTATGAAAGTCGCGGTATTTAAGTATGCGAGTTCGAACCCGCATGTTGAACTGGCAATTTTGGCGAAAGCCAATCATTTTATTGGGAATTGTGTTAGTTCGTTTAGTGCGTTTGCGATTCGCGAGCGGGAGGCTAGAGGGTTTAAGTCGTCGTTTTGGGCTTTTCCTTCGGAAAAGAATTCGGGGAAGCGAAGGCATGATGAGCTTTAAGTTTAGTTAGGATGCTAAGATCACCAAAAGTGCTTAATGATTAGTATTTAATGTGTTGGGCAAAGTTGGTCCGCAACCAGCAATACATGTTTTAAAAAAAATTGTTGCGGGATTGGTACGCAACCAGCAATGCATGTAAGCAAAAAAATTTAAAAGGGTCTTTACACTATGTGATTTTTCAATTTTTCTTTTGTAAAAGGTCCATAATTCTTAAAGTGGAGTTATATATATATATTGAGATTCTTGGATTCTCTATTTAATTGAGGCAGATTGGTTTCGAATATTATTTTATCATCTTTATTAATTTTTTACTGTTTAAAAATACTATAAAATTAAGAATAATATTTGTAGAGTTGTAAATTTAATTTTTTACAGATTCATAACAAATTTTAAGCCGAATCATTTATAGATTAAGTTATCTTATCTCATTAGCTAGTCGTCAAGGATTAAATTAATCAATTCGAAAAAGCAAAAATTGTAATTTTAAATCGTCTTAGTTTTAACGAATGCGTTATTAATTAAATTAGGAAATGTACTATTAGTCACACGTAACTCGCTATAATTATCAGTGTTTTATTCGAATTGCATTTGCACTATCAGCAAACTATAGTTTTAGCGTATTGATTTATTTTTCTAATTACACAATTAATTGCAACCTATTATTTCACTGATAACATCTAGATCCTTTTGGGTATCCCTAACGAACGAATTAGTCACCACAATTAAAAGTTTGTGGTCTGTGTAAAATCATATCAACGTTGCAGCAGCGCATTATTATGAATTTATTTTCGTCGTTGTCGTCGTCGTATCGGACAAAGAAATCTCGAATGCTTGCGTACGCAAGATGTTCGTTTTTTTCCTTTTGACATCAACTTCCGCTTTTAATAAGCATTACCGTTCAACCAGTTAAAGCCTACAAGATGCCTGAAATGCACACGATATTAAGCCTAACGTTCATTGTTAATATCGGCGATCGGACGATCGGTTCGAGTCGCGCGCGCATCGCTCGGCAAGGACGCCGCTGATTGGCGAACGACACGTTGAAAGTAGGTTGTGACGTCACACGCGTAAACCTATAAATATAAGTGGACGCAAACTCCTCTGCATTTCAGTTGGTCGTTTCGCTGCGAGAGTTGTGCGTGCAAGTGTGCTACAAAAAAGCAACGAAACAATTTAGCGCGAAGTTCAAATATCAAACGTGCGACAGAAAAATGGCAAGTGAAGCGCAACGCTTAATCGGAATTTCGCTGACGAAAATCGCACAAAGTCGATCTCATCGCGGTGGTGTCAGTTTGCACAAGAATCTGCTGGTGGCCACCGTGCTCCAGAAGGCACGCTACATCTTCATGGAAGAGGCGTACAACATGGTCCATTATCAACCACCAGCACCAGTGCAACAACCCCAACCACATCCCACCGAAGACCTGGTTGGCTTGACCGCCGAAGAAGCCACCACCAGCCTACCGGATGACGTACAAGAAGCCTCCACCACGGACAACCTCGAGTTCTTGCAACCGACTTGTTTAAAGTGTGCGGAAAACAAGGAGAACCAAAACCCAGCGGCGTATAACACAAGTGGCAGCGAGTTGACTTATTTGGATTTGGATAAAAGTTCGACGAACATTTTGCGCGAACGCAGCAATTCGGCGGCGTTGAAGCGACGTCGCGCGGTTGCGGAATGGGAGACTGAAGAAGCGGTCCAGTCAATCCTCCCGAAACGGAGTAAACAAGACGAGGAGAACGACGAAGTGTTCCTGGACGATGCCAGTTTACTGTCCGAGGTGATCAGCAAGGAGGTGGAGGCGGCGGTCGAAGAGGAGCGAAACACGAACAACAACGGGGCCGCGATGGAAATTGATCGCATCACATCGCTAGTGTCGATTTTTAGTTTTAGTATGGGTGGCGGTGACGGTGGCAAGCTCAACAGGTCGGTGTCGACGCCGGATTTGTGTTCGGCACAAGCCAAGGACACTGGCGACAGCATACAGCAGCGGCCATTTCTTGCGATGACGGTATAATGCGCGGCGAGCGCCCTCCTTAAGTGCTACTTCTTCACTTCGAACTAGACATAACGTAATTCATCATCGAAACAACACAATTCATTACAACTGACTATTTTCATGTTAATTCAAAATTAAGTGCTATTTTTAATTGTGATAAAATAAATATGAGCAAATACCAGACCAATGATGTGATATTTTTAGTTTCTTTTTTTGTTTGTTGGGGCGAGTGAAGAAGGGGTGAAATATGTAAATTTAAATGTTTTTAGGTAGTAGCGGTTTGGGTTCAATTCGGTTCCCATACATTCCATTTTTCTACCTGAATGGTTGGTGGTTCAGGTAGAAATTGCATTTTGGGGGAATAACCGATTGATTCCATGCCTTTACGAATTTTGTACATATATTAATTAGTATGTTTCTGTTCCCGGCTCTGTTCTAGGAGTTTTTAATTTTATTTTCTTTGTACATAACGAATCCATAATCATACTATATATAAATTAAAAATATATCAAAATAAATTTTTTAATATATACATAAAGATGGCGCTGTTTTTATATCTCAACCTTGAACCCGAATTAATATATTTGCGATTAGCGGCAAATAAGAATGCGATTTTTAATTTTCTACCTGTTGCTGCTAGCTCTCCGACTCCGTTTTGTTTCGAATCGAAAGAAAGCAGAACAGAAGAGGAGGAGGTGGTGGTCGGGCCGGCCGGTCGTTGACCACCATGGCCCGATCGCTGAACCGGGATTTGCACCATCAACATATTCTTCTACTATTCTTGCTATTATTTTGCATTTTACATCGCGAAATTAAATTATTCAACAAAGTGGGTTGCCAACACGAAAAACCCTACTTTTAAAAATGGACGCCATCTTGACAGCCACATTTAACCTCAAAATGTCAACAAACTTTTTATTCTTGGATGCAATTACAACAATATCGAATCGAATCAATTATTCAAACATTTTTCTTTCGCTCAATGCATAAATGCAACTGTACATTAACGAGCAGGAAATTTGCTGATGTAGTTTTCGAAATTGATACTCTATAATCAGTCGTATTAATTGTTTTGTTCTCTAGCTGGAAATAGCTGCATATTTTAATTGAAAAATACCAATCCCATCAAAAAGCTTTAAGTATGATTGGCAGCGACTGAAAATAGAGCTAAATAATCACGAAAATGTGGATGGATGTTAAGAAAACACTTTATGAAACGAATAGTACGTATTATATTATTGATTATGGCCACCCACGTTCTAATTTCGGGATTGCTTTGCTAATAAGCTGCTATTTATAAAATATAAGCCTTCATGCATCGACTTTTACGGTAAGTTTGACGTTTACAAATATTTTTAGGTTAGAAATATTCAAAAGTGTCATTATTTTGTTTGGAAATTGCGCGCGAAATTCAAATAATCGTTTTAGTTTATAGTTTAAAAATACTACAACATACGATTGATTTAAATGAAAAGCGTTCGTAATGTAAATATTATTAAACTGTATTGAACCGAAATGAAAACAGAGCGAGCCTTGAACACTATTCTAATTCTAGCTTTACGATTTTGCTTCAAGCTTGAAATAAATGTAGTGGAATTAATTCGTGATAAAATAAAATTATATGTTTGCTAATTTTAACACGT
Source organism: Cryptophagus acutangulus (assembly GCA_963556235.1). Taxonomy (NCBI): domain Eukaryota; kingdom Metazoa; phylum Arthropoda; class Insecta; order Coleoptera; family Cryptophagidae; genus Cryptophagus; species Cryptophagus acutangulus. Next base: position 5,069,039 of record OY744569.1, read on the forward strand.
AATTAATTTTTCCTTATTGCGCAGTACGAAAAATCGAGCGCGCCAATTTAATTTTCGAACTCTCGTAATTAAAATCGTCCGTTTAATATTAAACGCTATCAGATGACCGTTGGTTCTACAGAGAAAGACTGCATCTAATAGCAGGTGCATTGGATTTATGCACACCTGCATATAGGAAGATGCATATGCAGGTGAAAAAAATTAAAATGCTGCGTCTGACGGATTCAAACAGGTAGCACACTTTGAATTCGACACCCCGTAATTAACGCGCGCTTTTCAAACACAAATTAAAACAATCACGAATATTGATTGTATAACAAAAGCATTATTTGGCCTCCAGTCATAAAAAGAAACTCGCGTATTACTACGATATTTTCGAATCTAGAACTCATAGCTCAACTTTCACCCAGTGACGTCACATTATTCATCCGGAAGTCGTCTTGCCCCATGGCGCCGGCCTTGTGAAAACGGGATTTATTTAAAAAATTATTTAGTTGTCTTCAAAAATTAATAAAAAGTCGATTGACAAGTGAATTAGAGCGTTTTAAATTGACCGGTCACACGTCGGGCATTCAAGTTGACGTTTGGCACTAAGGGCAATATGCCGATAGATGGCGCTTTTGTAATCATTTGTTTTGGACGTTAAAAATTTAAATTCGTCTATTATATAATTTTTTGTGATATATCATCCGAGAAAGTGAATGAAAATTAATAAATTAATCACTTAATTATTGTGAAACTTTATGAAATCTCTTTCTATATGAAACAAACTGAATTACTTCACCGAAATTAATAAAAGGTTCCGGTTTCTACTTGAAAGGATGTCTTTTTCTGCCCCGAAACAAACAAAGTGACTCTCTCACACCAAACAGAGCCTATAATATTGATCTTTAAAAAGTAAATTCAACCCTCCAGCTCTGTTATAAGACGCTAACAATATGTAGGAAGCGTCCCCTTTTCATCCCCCAATTTCATCCAATCGAAACGACACTGTTCGGGGCGTGGGGGATGAAATCGTTTAATGTTTGTTATGAATCACTGGACGAGATGATAAATTACGACTAGCAAAGCCCGAAGAGGAAGTAAATATTTTGTATGAGTAACAATTTTTCGCGAAATCGATCCGCATTAGTATTTTTATTTATCAAAATTCAAACAAAGCGTTAATGAAATTGATAGCGATAACACGTCGAATTAATTATCGATTTGACTCATCGATGTTTCGACCGACTTTTCGTCGAATAATTTTAAATATTTCCACAATAAGTGAACTTGTGTGTGTCTGATGTAGATTCAAGCACAGCAAGTTGAAGTTGAATCACCTTGTAAACAGGAATTGAACTCATCAGTCTTCCAACTAACCCAACAACATAATCCGTCCGACCGCCGCATTCATCCGATTTTCATTATTATTTAGAAAGACAAATTTAAATTTCAAAGGCCATCGGAATGAAGCTAAAAATATGTCGTTTATCTCGAAATAATTATCAGCAGTTATCAGTTTCAATAAACAACGACGGAATATTACTGCGAATATTATTAATTATTTAAGAAAAATTTAACAATAAGATTTGGTTTTGTAGTTGATGAGAAAACTAAAAGAATTAATCGTGAAACATTTTCTCATTGTATGTATAAATAGATGACGTTATGAACCGTGACGATTTCTATACAGATTGAGCATTTGTAAATATCTACTATGAAGTATTATTCATAAATAAAATAATTAAAATAAACAAAAAAATTCTGACGCACAATGCGAGCGCTCCACCCGCATGACGCAATGTGCGCACGAGCTCTAACGCACGAAATTAATTTTTCTACGCCCCCCTACTCAAAAATCAGCAAAACATTATTAGTCATTATTTGCGTCATATATTTGAGAAATTATTTGTAAAATAATAATTCATATATTTTTGTTCCTTATAAGGAAAAAATCAGTTTGTTCGCCCGCGCATCCTAATGCGCACCTCGTGGAACAAACACGTTATTTTTGTCCTAAACATGAGCGCACTAATTTTTTTTTCACGAAATTATGTTCTATAATAATTAACTTTTTTTTGAGATTAAGTAAAAAATTAATTCGCCCCTAAATGACCGCCTTTTTCCCGCTCAGAAAATTGCGCTCCTTTAGTGGATTCTAGGACGTTATCCTTAATGATTCTGGACCCTTTTTCTCCACGAAAAAAATTCCCAAAAAAATATTTCATGTTTCTAAATTTTGCGTCCACTTCAAATTGCTCAATCTGTATGCAAAGATATGAAATCTTGAAGAATATACATAAAGCAAAGTGTATAATTTTCTATAATGATTCTTGCTAACTGCATTGCTGCATTCTACAACTCTGTTGCACATTATTACACAATTTCGTATCAATATTATATCAATGCAAAATTCTCGCGTTTACTATAATAAATATAATATAAATAAATAAACAATCGAAAAATAAATAAAGAGCGCAAAAATGCGTCATCGCGCTCAATGTCGATCGCGATAATGGAAAGTTTGAATCAATTTTTAAGTTAACTTAAATTCTCCATTAAATCGAATATTTACTAAGCCAGCATAAGTGATGTAATTGTAGAGAATTTCTATTTGGACTGAAGTGGTGGGCGTTTTATATATCTTCAAAAAGAGAGAGTTAGGCCATTCAAAACGGATTACGTAAACTTATTCAGAGTTGTCGTGCATTTGTTTTGCAAGGTGAATCCAAATTCTGCACTTTTATTTATTATTAACTGGGCAACTAATATTAATTGAAATTAAATTTATATTTTATAATAAAACCTTAGCGCACAATAATTTCTCTATCGCTTTGTTTATGCAAATACGTCTTGTCAAGATAGTATTATCATTTATTTGTGTAGATATTGTCGTACCGAGTGGCTCAGATAATTATTTTCCAAAAATATTCGCGTCTATAAATTATTTTGACCTCTAAAAATACAGTTTAATAAAATTAAATTTGAGCGGTCACACACCGGGCATCCCGAAGTTTACCTCACAGCGCCCAACTTGACAGCCATTCAAAACAGCGCGCGCACTTAAATAAATCTACAGACTGCACAAATTATTTTGACCTCTAAAAATATTGTTTAACTTTAAATTAACACCGTAAATGCAACGAAAGGTCTTAAATTTCTGAATGAATCCTTTTATAGAGTAAAATACATATGGTTTCGAAATCTATTGAGTAACGCATTTTATTTAACCGTAAAAATTACTAATTAAAATTTAGAACATTTACTAAAAGTATAATAAATTGATTTAAATTCCGTCTGAATAAATATTTTCCGTTCGCTCGCAAATTCGGGGTTGGTTTGAGTTAGTTAAAATTCAAACATAAATAACATGAATATTACAAATCGATAATGCGCATTTGCATTCACGGCCAAATTTATTACTTCAATCTGTATTTTATACCACTCCGCTAGCTGTAATTTAATGCCAGCCAAATGATTTGCGAAATTAAAAAAAGCGGACGGTCACACACCGGGCATTCAAAAGTCTACTAGAGGTGCGCATGCGTGTAACGTATAAATAAAGGTTACTATACACATTATAATTGATTTAATTCGATTGTGAAGTAATTAAATGAAACATGGAGCGCATTTTACATTTTACTACTACGATGATTGAACAGTCACGCTTTCCACTCTTGTCAATCTATTATTATTATTATTATTATTAACAACAATACAATGCACCAGCTTTTTGCCTTTCACTAGATACACACATACCTACATATGAAGTAAATTGTTTCGTTTAGAAAAGCGACTTACTAAATAATTCTTTAAATAATATTTTTATTTTCCCGCGGGAAATATTTTTCGTATTTTGAGTTATTTAAATTAAAATACGTACGTACTACATGTATTTATTTATAACTGCATAAATTATTTAAAATGAAGAAAAAAAAAAACTAAAGTGAAAGTTGCTTTTGAAGGCAATAAGTTCTTATGAAACATTGTCAGATGTAAGCAACGATTTATTGTCGATGGCATTAGAATGCGCTTACTTGAAATTTGCCTAAAAGCAAATTAATTAAAGGACAAACATAAACATTCCCGAAATAAAAAAGATTTGTTAATTAAATCGAAAATGATCTGATCGGAACTAATATTAATTAAAGGGTTTAGTTACTCGAGTCTTAGTAGGAAGGGTCAGTACGGTACTAATAAAACAGGGGGCTTCATTGTATATATGATTCAATCATGCCCCTATGAATATAAATATGACAAAAGAATTGAATGAGTCACAGAGGAATTGTAACCCCGAACTTACATCATGTTAGTGGATTCGATGACGATTTAGATGATTAATGCAACTAGTAGTTGATTCAATTTTGAATACTTGTACGCAACAAATTGATAAGATAAAGTTATAAAAATAGAAACTTTTTTTGATGACTATTATTGCTATTAATAACGATTAAAAGGTGAGCGGTCACACCCCGGGCATCAGAAAGTTTACCTAAGGCCGAATGTTTGACGTTTAAATTGTATTGCTGGTTGCGTCTAGTATTATTAAATTAATATCGCAAAAAGACTAAATAAAATCAATAATAAATTTTCAATGCGCTCGGTATAAAATACGTCCTGCTACAATAAACCTGCAAAGTCCAAGGTCTTCAACAATTAACTCGTTTTCGAGCAAATACACACACACACAATACGTATAAGTTTACAATAAAATAATCTTTAAATTAGCTACTCGCTTTCTTAATAAATAATAAGCGCTAATTTGTGTGGAAATAATTAAAATTGTCGGAATTATTTTTAAGTTGCAACCGACACCCGATAAATGTGTGATGTTGTGTCTATTATTGAACTGGTTAGACCGGATGTCGACGTACAGACGAGTGTGTGTTCGCCGGATATCCGAAAATAAAAAGAATAAAATTGTTTCCCTAAATGAAAATGTTATACTCTTGTAGTTTGTACTACCTGAAGTTTGAAAGCGGACCCCCTTTTTAGTTCGAACAATACAATGAGATTGCGTTTAAATTCGAACAGTCGACGAATTTAAATCCAACAAATAATAAGTTTCTTTGACAGAAAAAATATTTTAGAGCGAAATTAAATGTGAGCGGTCACACACCGGGCATCCCGGAGTTTACCTCGGCCGCCCAGCTTGACAGTTATTCAAAAAAGCGCGCGCACTTCAATTCCAGTGGCTGTGCCATAATTTATTTAAATGACAGTATTTTGCAAATAAACATTTAACAGTATGAAAGGTCGCAGTCTAGATCTTTGCTCAGATAATATTTTCTATACTCGCGCAATCGCAAATATTTACCATAGTACGCGATTTTATGATTGAAACGAGACGACTAATCGTCGCAGCTTAAAAGTTAAGCGACCGAAATACCGAAAGTCTGTCTGAATGAGTCAAAGCTGGCACGTGCATCCAAACGAAACAGATGGACCTTGTTGTAGGCCTCTGACGTCATTTATTGAGAGGGTCCAACCCCAAACTGGCAGTCATTGACTCATTTTCCTACTATTTATTTTTTTGAGGTTTTTAATGATTTGAAATGTGAAGACAATAATTTATTTTAAAGTGAAAGCGCACGTTATTTAGCTAACGAATAATAAAATCAATATCGCAAACGTATAAATAAACTTATAGCGCGAGTGGCATGAATCAATTTAATGTGAGCTTTGCACCGCCGAATTGAAGCGCGCGCGATCGATACCGAGCATTTTTGATACAATTTTCGATAAATATTGCAAGAAAACAAGTTAATTAATTAATTTGTAAAGTAGAAACTCATTCTAGATCAATGAATGACGAATGGATGCGAAAAGGAATGCTGAATAATGAAATTATTTCGGCAAACTACTTAAACTAATCGATATATCGAATAATAATTAATAACTTTTATGCAAATTAATATTTTTCAAAAATTCAAAAAGCATCGAGTTGCATACATCAAGGGCTTTCCAACAGTATGTCTACTTGTATATTTTATTAAGTTTTTAATTTTTTTCTTCAATTTATAGCGAAATTGTGCAATATTACGGAGCAAACGCATTTGACCGGTCACACACCGGGCAAACAAAAGTTTACCTCAGCGGACAACTTTGACACTTCATAAAGTAAAATGATGAATATTTTACTAAATAATTGAATATAAACTTTCTATAATGCAATCGAGTACAGAATAGAGTAACAAACCACAAATTACATGTGCCGCGCTTTAACAACAATAATAATAAATAAATAAATGCATAACGGTATCGATTACAAAATATTGAACACCCACACTGGATAATTGCATCTGTAAATAAATAGAATTCTAGTGTACGATGAGGAGGATGAATAAATTAAAGTCTTCCATTTTTTCATTCAAATAATAATAATAATAGCAACAAAGGAGGCCAAGAGAGACAAATGCGAAAACAGTTATGGTAATTACGAAATGCTTTGGATGATGGACGATGAGTATTTAAATTAGAGCGACAAATACACGAGTTGACTGAACTCTTTCAGATTGATTATTATATGATTTCGTCGCTGCGAAAAATCGCACCGATTTTTCATCGTCCCAATAATACGTTTCTGTTGAAATAAAGCATTTATATCAACTTATTTATTAAAGCAACCAGTTTGCCTTGAGTGAGCTCACTGTTCAGAAATGCAGACAGCCCGATGCGAGCTACTCACATCACAATAAACTTGATTATCTGTAACCATACGACTAAAAGTCGATAACTCCATTTCGTTAGACAAAAATAAAATAAATTGGATGGACGACGGTCACACACCGGGCAAGCTAAAATTTACCTAGGCGCCATTATCACAACAGTAGCGCCACTTTGGGAAATTTGCGACAGTGGCGGCACTACTGGAAAATTATTTGAAATAATATTGTATTTTGTTATTCAAATACAATATTACTCATTGCATTTAATCTGAAGGTAATTGTTTGAGTTTTGTTGGCGGGTGAAAGCGGACTGGTCTACCTTATAAGGTTGCAGCTGTCAGTTGTATTTATAACTTGCCAGAAGCACCATCGAATGCAACTGCAACCGCACAAGAGATGTAAAAATAGAAAATTACCCTATAATAGTCGATTTTAAAAATAAATTAATTAATGTCGTAATATGTACAATAGCAATTAATTCGCATTATATTTTAGAATAATCATAATGGAAAATATGTGGCAAGGATTCATTCATGCATAATGCCTGGCCACGGTCATACATTGTATTATTTAAACGTTGTTCGTTGTTCATCATGGTCAAATGATTCACCTTAAAATATTAATTTGACATCTATTTTATATCAAGTCAAGTTTTAATTAGTTTGGGAAGTTGATTCATTTGCAAGTAGCGAGTAAAAGTGAAGTAGCGTTCGTGCGTGCTCGCTTCGAGAAAGTTTAGTTTGTAACTAAATTAATTATTAAAAATATAATTTAATTATTTAAAAAAATATTTTTAATTGAAAAAATTACTCTTTATGCATTAAAATATTTTTTCTAGCTTAGCAAGTGGTATAGAGCGTTTAAATTGGCGTTTCGCGCCATCGGCGCAGCGCCAACGCGGAGAAATAATTAACTACTTGGGTTTCCTAACTTCAGGATTCTTTATAAGCGAATATTAATTAAAAATTATTATTTATGCATCAAATTAATTTTGTTTTGCTACTTAATTTGCACTTTGCACACATGAGAAAAACTATCAAAGAAACGTGATCGTTTTGCAATCAATCAGTAGCCATAATAATAATTCTAATAAAAATTCTACGAGTACTATTAAATTACAAAAAACAACATTTTTAGTGAATGGTGTTGATAATTTGTTATCAAAAACGCGTAGCCGGAAAATCCGTAACATAAACAAAAGCAAATGAGTCAACGCGATGAATTAAAATGCAGCCGATACACACATAAATTTAACAATTTCAATTAACGTAAATTTATCAGCAAAATTACACGCTTTTTATTCCCTCCTATAAACAAAACAATGCACATTGCATAATGAATCATAGATTAACTTATTGTCATTTTCATTCATTAAAGTGGACACAAAATGCGTAATTCAACGCAATGGAATCAATGTGCACCTGCTATCTACAAAAAAATGATATTTTTACGGGGAATCCCCAATATATTTTCGCTTGACCGCAACTATGGGCCTCCGGTTTATCTGCTAAACAACCTTAAGCATCATCCGACAAGGATAACTGCTGACCTATGAAGATCACGTTTGCACACAATTCGGAGCGCCATATGAATGCAACAACAACGAAAAACACGAAAAAGGAAAATGCATCCACGACCTCGCCGCTATGACCTCGACAGTTTTGCGTATTTTTAATCAAATCTCTTCCGCTCTGCCTTATAAGGCGTCGATTTACGTTCACTCAAAGACGTCACACGTTTCGTTAATCAATTTTTGTAGCGTCGCGGCGGTGCATTTTTAGGCATTTTTTCAAATTCCGCCCGCGGCGCGGATTATTCATCCAATGACGCAGTTTGATTGCACGTGAATGCCAATCCATTCTACCGAAATAGTTTTCAGCTGATGCATAATTATTTATTCTGTAGACGAGCGAAACTGATTTTTTAAAGTCAATAACTAAAAGTGACAGCTGTCAAGTGAAAGTGTCAAATGTCAACTAACTGTCAAATAATTGTTTCCGATTTACTTTATAATAATAAATTTATTCTTAATTGTTTATTGATATCCACCTTTGCCTTCATAAATTTTAAAAAATCTAACCTAAAAAAATTAAATCTAACCTAAAAAAATCATTAATTGTCAATTAAAATTACAAGACGTCACAAAATGCTAACCTGTTCGCAACCACTTTCCTAAATTAATACGCTTTTCGTTTTTCTAGTACAAACGCATTAAACCTGGTGATATTAATGATATTTATTAGTAAAAAAAAATATTGTGACCCAAAACAAAAGAAAACAATCATTTATATTGCGCGCTGAATGATAAAGTAGGCCGATGGGTCATACATTTCTAATTTCATTTTGTCTTTTTTTCTTTCCTTCTGAACTGAACTGCCACACTATGATTTTCTACCTATAGATATCGTTGCAGTACTACAGGTAGGTGAAAGTTGGCTGCACTTCGTTGTTACTATTCGATATCGTTGTTTTTATTTTCATAAACGATGTGGGTTTTAATAATACCGAGCTACTCTTCTTTTATTATATGTTTATAAGCAGTGACTTTTATTGCTCGTTAAACACTATAAAAGCCATCTGGTAAAGTGGTTTGACGAATTAGCTTGACGTTTGATATGTCATTTGAATTTTTAAAAATGGCGCACTGATAATTAAGCGAGTTATTAGTATTCCAAGATTGTTTCTTCAAGGGGCTTTCGAAAAAAAATTACAATTTTCACAAACTTTCTAATTAAAAGTTTTGGATTCGTATAAGTTCTGGATGCGATCGATCTTCGCCAGATGAATTAATTTAAATTGTATTTGGACGACAAATTTAGTAATTAATGTATTTTTTGTTATATAATTATAATGCAATGCTCAATAACCGAAAATAGCGAATGTTCTTCACGAGAAGCTGTTAAAAGTGAAAGGTTAAGGTCGTTGAAAATCTCGCGATAATTTGTTTTGTTTCTATTCGAAATTAATATTATAAATTAATATTGTATTTGACTTTATTTCAGTTGAGTGTGACCGAAGTCGCATTATGCAAATCATGTCACTAGGTCGCCCTCAACTCAACATATTCGCACAACTTTGCTTGCTTTATCCGGTTTTGTAAAACTAAATTAATTTTTTAAATAAATAAAAACGCAGTTCGATTAATTACAATAATTAGAAAAATGTATTAAACAATTCTATTAAGTGACTACTTTAGTATTGATGGAAAACAAAACGCTATCGACTTTCATTGAGCAATTCAATTAGAAACAATTTCTTTTGGCATTATAATTACTGTTTTGTTTAATCGCGGAAAATTTGTCTTCAAATTTATTTAATTACCTTAAAAATATTTTAAAATTATTCTCGACCAATCTGCCTTATTAAATTAATAACTTTTATGAAAATTTTCATTATTTTTCCTTGAATTAAATTCAAGCCGCGATGAAACTCGGAATCAAGAGCGTTATGTTATTAAGTAGGCTTCCGTTTAACAGTATTCATAACAATAATAGATTTGCTGCAACTATAACGGTGAATCTAATGGGATCCAACCAACAGAAGATGTTGATGGTCGACCAGGTCAACCGTAACAAAAAAATACTTATTTTTGATGTACTACAACTAAAAAAATGCCGATTCGATAATTAAAATTCCTCTTACAAATAATGCAAAAAAGTGAACATGTTTCATGTCTAGCAGAAATGCATTCGCACACACGCATGTTTCGTATTAATTTTACAAATAGTGCAGCTAAATATAAGCAATCTGGATCTATAAATTCTACATTTACGTCATTTGTATACGAGCTGTCTTGACTATTTTGCGCCTTCAAAAATTCGAAACGAATTTTTGTTTGTTTATTTACAAACTTAAAAACAATAATAATAATACTAAACGTATTATTTCCTTTTAATTAGGTATTTTAATGAATATCTTGACGAGTGTGTAAAGTACAGCAGCGACTAATTTAAGTCATGACGTCGACTTTTTTAACCTTCACGTCATGTTTGCGTTTACTTGCACCAGATAGCACCACGAATCTACATTAGAATGCGACTTAACTTAAACGACTCATCATTCTTAATAAGATCGATGCGTATTTGGTACCGAATTTAACTGGGCCACTTAATTAGCTAACTAATTAATTAATTATTTCTACCTTATTAGTCCCGTCCAGTTTCCCCACGATTATGACGTCACGTACTTTTCGCGTTTGCTTTCTGAAAATGCAGATAAATAAAATAATTAGAGAAAAGAATGGGAAAAACATGAATAATACAAGTGTTGCAATTTTGTTTGTCCGCTGCGATGATCCAACAAGCTTTACATTAAACACACACATATACAGGTTATTTTATTGTAATAAAAGAGCCGAGAGAGTTCAAGTCGTGACTCTCTGAATAGCTGCTTTTCGTTTTACATGTATTTGTAAAACGGTACACTTGGTGCATGTGATTAGAAAACACCCACGATTATTTGCCTTATATAAATTGGAATTAGATGGAGAAAAAATGACTTGTAAATGTAGATCACAGCCTGTTTTCCATTCTTTTGATTTCCGACTATTCGCTATATAAAATGTATTTTGGAATTATTCTTACCCGGATTAACACTAATTAATTAACGATGTAAAGGAATTAATTGACTAAACATTAATTTGCACTGACACGACAAACATTTTTAACCTCAAAATAATTCTGACGTTTGTCACGTGTTGCCAACCTAAAACTTTTAGTGCTTTCCATTTGATTAAAAAAGGATAAAAATAAGCTAATAGCATACTATTCTTAGGAATTTTTCCTAATTAAGACAATAAAAATTATAAATAATGAATAATTGCATTAAAAATTATTGAAAATTTCTGTGAATTTTAATTCTAATGTTGGCAACATTGCGTTTGCGATTTTTAGCCGGCGACTGAAATTAAAATAAGGCACAAACCCGAATCCTTCGCGAATGCATCTAATTAATAATAAACCGACAAAAATGACTGCAATCACTTGATTTCTATCAAAGCGATCGGTGAAATAAAAGTGCAGTTACATAACCTCAAAATTGCAACACAAGGAAAACATTTGCTAATCTTTATAATTGTTTCTTACTCGATTTGAATGAAATACGTGAATTACGTTGTTTGCTTCGTATGTTGCACCGATTTTCACACTATTCTACTGTTTAATACTCACAAAAAAGTCAATTAACAATTACACTGATCTGCACTAACGCCAAATTTTTCGGAAAAGGACCGTTGTTGGTCATGTGACATTTAATGTCTTCTTCTTCTTTCGAGGAAGAATTTGCTAATTAATTATAAATAAAATGACAAAAATGGAATAAATTCGAATGTAATTTCAAAGTTCAGTAGAAATTGAACTAGTTTCCAACTATTATGTAATATTAAATTTACAATTAATTTAATTAGCGTAGCTGACCTGTCTCAATTTGCCAATCAGGCTACTAGGTGGCGCTAATTTTATTATTAGCAATAATTGCTACCTATTGAGCATTCAAGTTTGAACGGCCAAAATCGGTACTACAATTCGAAGCGCGTAATTCAAACGAAGCAAAATTAAAATTGCAAATAGAATAGCCAAAACAATAATAGAAGATTGCGTGTATAAGTCATTGGGATCAATATCAGTAAAGATTAGAAATGCGCGCGTTCCCCAATAGTAGTAAAACGTGTAGGTAGCAAGAAAAGGACTTTATATCAAAACATGTTTGAGTCATTTGTCATGTCTATATTCGTTTAGGGGTGGCTGTACTCAAAACACCCCCACTACTCCACCCACGCATCTACGTGACGTCACGCGCGCCCCCTCCCTCAACGCGATTGGTCGCGTGGGTCGGGTGGCAATTCGAAATTCGATCAAACAATATTATTAATTATTATATAATCTAAGTTTTGAAATAATTGTCAATATATAAGGTGTGATCATATATGAGCATATACCGTTCACTTGCGAACAGGCGAATGACCACCTAACATTGTTGTGTACCGGCTTGGAACGGATTCCTACCTTATGTATTTACTATAACTCGAATCATATCAACAATATATATTTTATAAGAAAGTAAGAAGTAAAAGATGCATGCATGCTATTATAAGAGAAAATGACCGCGGTCTACTTTCTCTATTTTAGGTTTAATAGCCATTTTCCAACTCGAATTGAAACGTTTTTTGACAGCTGTCAAACAGACAGCAAATTTTGGTTCGGAAATTTATCAAAATGGAAAGTAATTTTGAATTTTGCGAAAAGTTATTCGAATAATTTACATAATCGACAAGTGTAGACAAGTTTGAACTGGTTAGAAGTCTCATTAAATTCATATCTATATTTAAATTCTTTGAATTTGGTTTCGAAACGCATAAAGCGCCATCTATTAGGAATCTACGTATTAAACGATGCATTGCAACTAAGTAGCGCCATCTATGTGAGAGTAGCGCAACACGCTACGGAAATCTTTATGACAGTAGGCGTAAAAATGATTAAAAATCGCAATAAAAATCAAATTACCTGTGCAAATTGACAAATTATCAATCAGACAGTCAACAAGTCAATTTAGTATATTTTGTTCGATTAATTGAGTGAATATTAAGAAAATGAGTCTTATATGTCGCCGCTGCGATTGCACCTGGCCCTTTTATAAGGTAAATGCATACATAAATTCGTCAGCTTTGCGCAGTGGCATTATCGTAACCAATGAGGTTTATCCGAGGTGCGATTATTGCTAGTTGAAAACTTTAACCAATACCCCGCCATGAGCACGTGAAATACCGTGCGCTACGGCAATTTTTGGAAGCCTCTACGGGGGCTTGTCAAATAATCAAACAAAAATTTTGGCACTTATTTGGAAACACTCGGGTTTTTTAATGAAAGCGAATCTCGGGTTCAAGGTGAACCACATGGTTTCAAAATTTTATCTAAACAACATATTTTCGGCTCGGTAAATCCCCGGAATAATAAAAGCAATTTGCCGCTAATTATGGTAAATAACCAATTTAAAAAAATACCGCAACTAGATAAAAGGCGAAGTGTCGCTCAAAAATTAATCATTAACTTCTCGCACTTGTTCTAGTCAACTCAAATAAAATGGGCGAGAAACAATCGAACCATACATTCAACCAATTAATGGGCAACAAATTGAATTTTGAAATCGGCGAGAATACGGCAACATTTTTCATAATCGGCAACCACTGCAAACTGCAAGTGGAAGTGAATTCCGGCTGCATAAAAGTGGTTGGCGACAATTGCATAGTGCAAGTGATAAGTGGCTGTGGAAGCGTGGAGTACACGGGCAATAATGGCAATATATTTGTGAACGAGTTGCAGAAAATCGCGTGCGTTGGGGAAAATTGCAAAGTTTATTGCCGCAAAAAATCGACGGGTACTGGCAATACTAAATGCGAAGTGAAAATGGTCAACAATGCCAACAATGTTAAAATTGTTGAACTGGGTAATAGAAGTGTGAATATTTCTAACCTGAATCAAGTGCAATTTCCAGTCAACTTCCCGGGAATCCCGCAAATTGGTCTCGCCAAACGTCACACGAATTAATTTCCCGTCAGTTCCTACTTAGTGTTAGTAATTAATTTATTATTGCGTGTTATTTATCTGTAATTATTTTGTAAAACTTTATTTTTGTAACGAAAAATATTAATATATATTACTCAGTCAAAGAAGAGCTAGATTTATTTTCCTCGGTGTTAACGTCACCGCTGACACTCGATTCGGAGCCCCGGAGATTCATTAAAACCTTCGAAGGTGGCCGATCGAAGATTTGCGGGGCTCGCACAGAGGCGCCCTTTTCGGCCGGTCTTAGGGTGAAAAGCGAGCCGAACATTATGTGTTGCACTAGCGGGAATTTACTGAGTACCTAAACAAATTAATTTAGCTAAATAATTGCTAGTAAAGTTTAAAATAATATTACCTCGGCTTTGTACATTTTAATCAAGCCCGCATTCACTTTGGTCCAACTCGGCACGCCACTGATGCCCCATAATTGGTTCGAATGCTCCGCGAACGGGCCGGTTTTCACCTCGTTTATGTATTTGATGCAGGCGAGGAACATGTACTCGTCTGCGTATTTATTCACCACTTCCGGCTTGAGGAAGCACGACGGCTCCAATTGCGGATTCGCAATTAATTGGCAACTCCCCCAAATAAACGGCACAAACTGGTAGTCATCCAGGCTCCAAACGCCTTGACTGCCAGCCGGCTCCATGCGGTAAGTCTTCTGCAGCTTCCGTACGAGTTCCAAGTATCGGACGAATACCTTGCAACCAGTCGCGGCTTTATCGATGTCCTTCAGAAAGCCGATTTTAAACAAGCAGCCCAAAAACATGACGAACGAAATCTCGTGTCCAGTGCCGTAATCGATACGAGTTGAGTTCCCGAAACCTTCGATTAAGTAGACCATTACTTCCGGGATAGCGCGATGCATGTTATCGGGCAGTGCGGCTTGGACCAGTTTAAACGCCCCCTTGAATTTAATTTTATTACAAACCTGTCTACGAGTTAATTATTAGGAGGTTACGTTTTTAAGTTTGTCGTACCACAAGCGAAACGCCTGGTTGCCGAATCGTTGCGGTTGATCCGTTGGCGGCGTTTCATCGCAATACTCGTTCAAAGTCTCTAATAATTCGACGAGTTTCGTGATTGCCTCTGAAGCGTACATTGACCCTTTCGTGTTGCTCATACCTTTGACTGATTCGTTTATGGCGTACACGAAGCCCAAGAATTCGAAATACGCCGACGATTTGTCCCACAGTTGCATATCGGCCATGGATTTCACTTGCTTTGTCGGGACTTCGAATTCATGTTCTTCCACAACTATTAATTAGGGCAATGTTATTTGCTGTGCTTGTGTAATTCAATTTACTTACTAATGCTTGGTACGTGCGATTTATTCATCCTTAATAATCGGCTTTTTTAAATGTATTATTATAACCTCAAAACTTTTGACAACTGATTTTGTTTTTCAGTGTTGCCAATGTTGTAGCAAGAAAATATTTGAATTTCTAACACGTTTCACGTAAATGCCAATAAATTAATTTTAAATCAATTGGTAGATAATTTATTTGTCTATAATCTTAAAATCCTTGTAATTTTAATTATATTCGCGTTAGTAAGGAATTTATTAGTCAGTGGTGCCAACAATCTAGCAACAAATAAACGTCACTGTCAAACTCAAAGTGCATCAATGGCTGCTGTATTTGTTTATTTAGTTTTCTACTAATTGTGAATTAACTACATTAAATAATGGGGGACGAAGGCAATTGGCGTACGAAAGCTTTCCGCCAAAGCGTGGTTGCTAAAATGTGAGTAGAACTATTTACTTTTGGAATAAAGGTTAACGTTTGAATTTGCTCGCAGCGATGAAGCTATTAGTCAATCCGGCATGAATACATCGCGAAACAGCATCGAAATGGAGAACCACGTCTTCCAGAAGGCGAAGAATAAGGAGGAATATCTGGGATTCGTTGCTCGGCTTATTTTACACGTCCGCGAAATGAGTAAGTCACTTAATTTGTTGTTTGCATGTTTATATCTGCATTTGCTTTAGCGAGAAAACGAGAAAGTGGCGTTGTAGTAAACGAACATATATTCAAAGAGGTTAATCAATTAAATTTGTTTGTATTGAGCATGTAGTACAATAAATTGAATTTTCAGATTGATACATTTGTGCTGAGTAGGCCGCCGCCGAAACTTATCAAAAAAACTCCAAGAAAAGATCTTTAACTTTGTATTTGTTTGTTTAAATAAATCGTATTTGTGACTAGATTTGTATTGATTGCGTAGATTCTAAAAAGCCCAACGGGATGGGGGGACCTGGCAACCCGCAAGGGGGCCCCGGTATGCCCGATCCAATAAACGCCTTGCAAAACCTAGCAAGTCAAGGCACGCGCAATCCAATGATCAACATGGGACAGCAACAAATGGGGGGCCCGCAACAAGGCACCGCGACCAACTTACTACAAACGCTCAACCGCCCGCAACCCCTCATGCTCCCACTACAAGGCCGCCCCAACATCGGCATGCAACCCAACCAGCAAATGGGCAACAGCGGCATGCAAATGCCCAACCAGCAACAAATGAGCAACCAAATGGGCAACCCGATTCAGAACCAAATGGGCCAACAAATGCAGAACCCGAATCAAATGCAGGGCCAAATGTCGCAAATCCCGAACCAAATGCAACGCAACCCGAACATGGGCAACCAAATGATGGGCGGCATGCCGCAAATGCAAAACCACCCCAACATTATGATCAACCAAATGGGGCAGAACTTCCCGCGCGTGCAAACCCCGTCGCAAATATTCACGCAAAGCCATTCGCCTTCCGTCCAATCGCCTGCGGGGTTGAGCGGGCAGCCGCCAGTGGCTTCGCCCGCGTTAGCGCCATCTCCCGGCTCGTTGGGTATACTCGGCAGTACAGGGCCGCCTCGATCTGTCGGCATGGCGCCAAGTCCCAGTCCGTTGAACACGCCGGGGCAGCCGAATCAAAGCCCGATGGGCGGCATGCAAGACGAGCAAGCGTATCGCGAGAAAGTGCGACAGTTGAGTAAATATATTGAGCCGTTGCGGAAAATGATCGCGCGCATGGGGAATGACGATGTGGAGAAAATGAGCAAGATGAAGAAGTTGTTGGAGATTTTGTCGAATCCACAACAGCGGATGCCGTTGGAGACGTTGATTAAATGCGAGGTGGCGTTGGAGAAGTTGGATTTTAAGCGGGGGGATAGTAGTGTGCCGCTGACGACCACGCATTTGCCGTTTAAAGAGCACCACGTTTTCAATCCGCTACTCGAAGCTGTTAGTAATAATTTGCAGAGTTCGGTGATTAATCATACGTTGCATCGCACGTTTGGGCCGACCCTTGAAGCCCTATTCGGACCGGAAATTAAGTAAGTCCCCCGACTGTCATCCGTTTGAATTGTTGCTAATGTTCTGATTATTGCAGGTTGGTGCCGCCACTGAAACGGATGAAAATCGAAGAGCCCACCAGCGACATTCCCGATGTACTACAAGGCGAAATCGCGCGACTCGATCAGCGCTTCAAAGTGTCGCTCGATTCGAATCAGCAGCCCGGCTCGAAGTCGATTCAACTCACTTGCTGGTTGGACGATAAGAATTTGCCGTGTGTGCCGCCGGTGTCGCTCACGGTGCCTGAGGATTACCCGAAATCGTCGCCTACTTGTCATATGACGTCACATGAGTATAATGCCACGCAGTTTTTGTCTGCTGTGCAGACGGCGCTGCTGGCGCGGATCAAGAAGTTGCCGAAACATTTTTCGGTGTCGCAGCTGTTGGATACGTGGGAGATGAGTGTGCGACAAGCGTCAGCACCGAAAGCGATTCCGATTAATACGACGACTATTTTGATGGGGCTGTAGATTTAATGTTGAGGGTTTTGTACAGGGTGTGCGATGTTGAGATAGTATTTTATTTTACTTACCGAACGTGTAGCGTAATAATATGAATGTAATCTATTGTAGTGTTAATTAAATTTACTTCCATTATAATTTATAAGTTAATAATAAAACAAACATACACATATTATTGTTTATTTATTTATTTCATCGAAAATTAATCCTTAAAGTTTAATTATACGTAATTAATAGTACAAGCGGTTTTAAATCAAAAAATATTTGATGCATATTTAAAAGAATTATTTACATAATATGTACTTACAAAATAATATATGTACAAAATCACAAACAAAAAATAAGTTATTGCCTATTTAAAACAGTAGTTGCGCCATTGTGGCGCTTTACTAAACTAAAACATATAGTATCGATAAAATTACATTGTTGCATTACCTTAGAAGGTAAGTAATAGCTATTTGATTATGAAATTTGAATAATTAACAACTTTTGAATGCAATATATACTATTTTGACTTAAAATTTTGATTTTATGCGAATAAAAATGGCGGACAGAAAGTCCATAGCCGATTGTTCTTGTGACAAGATTTAATATATAGAAAATGGCGTCAAGTATAAATATTAATACTAAGGCTTAACTTAATATTTCCATTCTAAGACAATTATCTTCAAATACATTATAATTTAAATAAAAAGTTATTTGTGAATTTGTTTCGATTGACCATTTGGAAATAAAACCAAAACGTTCATAATTCGCGAGTTTTCGCATCCGTGCATGCGAATTAAAATTTAAAGTATTCGAGTATGTTTGAGATGACCTGATTGAGCCTTTGTACTGTCATTGCTGGAATACAAATTCGCGAGTTTTCGCATCGTTGCATGCGAATTAAAGTATTCGAGTATGTTTGAGATGAAAATTGGCCTTGAAATCAGGGAAATGTCTCCAAATACATAAAAACATAATAATTTAAATAAAAAAGTTATTTGTGAATTAGACCTGATTGAGCTTTTATAGTGCCATTGCTGGAATACAAAAAAACGTTCATAATTCATAAGTAAATAATTAGATTCGCGAGTTTTCGCATCATTGCATGCGAATTATGTACTCGAGTACGTTTGAGATGAAAATTGGCCTTGCAATCAGGGAAATGTCTCCAAATACATAAAAACATAATAATTTAAATAAAAAAGTTATTTGTGAATTAGACCTGATTGAGCTTTTATAGTGCCATTGCTGGAATACAAAAAAACGTTCATAATTCATAAGTAAATAATTAGATTCGCGAGTTTTCGCATCATTGCATGCGAATTATGTACTCGAGTATGTTTGAGATGAAAATTGGCCTTGCAATCAGGGAAATGTCTCCAAATACATAAAAGCATAATAATTTAAATAAAAAAGTTATTTGTGAATTAGACCTGATGGAGCTTTTATAGTGCCATTGCTGGAATACAAAAAAACGTTCATAATTCATGAGTAAATAATTAGATTCGCGAGTTTTCGCATCCGTGCATGCGAATTAGAGTATTCGAGTATGTTTGAGATGAAAATTAGCCGTGCATCAGAGAAAATTCGCTACACAATTATTAGATGGTTTGGGACTAAGTAGTGCGCGGTCAACGATCTTAGTCAATTATTCGACTATGTTTAAGTTGAACAGTTATGCAAACTCATCAAAGATCGATGGAAGTGATGGAAGAATGAAATTCTCTATAGAAGTTATTGCAGCATATACAGAAAATATTTAGCCCTAAAAAAGGACAAAAAGTTGGCTTTTACCAAAAGCCAACTAGAACTACTCTACCATTAAAGAAAAATGTGTAAGATTATTCGAATATGTTCGCGATGAACATGTGCTCGAAGCGTTATTCGTGCCGATTCTCGTATTCACTGAACATATCAAATTGAATGTTCTTTGCAAATGTAATATTCGGAATGTTCGAATATGTTTAAGATGATGGTGCAACTTTAGCACGGGTTCAGTTATCCATGAAACTAATGTGACGATCACTTCCAACTACCCGAAGTATTCGAATATGTTTAAGATTAATGTGTAGTTTTGGTATTCTTCCAGTAAATTCGGGAGCTATGGCCATCTTCTACGAGGTGAGACCGTAGGAAACACCAAAAAAGAAAATGAAAACAAAACGGATCGAAAAAAAAAGGAGAACGCGCACTGAATCGATTCGACTCAGCACGATATGCTTGAGCTGAATATGCTCAAAGCGCTATTCATTCAAGGCGCGTTCGTATTCACTGAACGTATAAAATATTTAAATTTGCAAGTAATGGCACAAAATATCCAGATAAAAATCTGGTTCATACGGGAAATGCTCGATAATACGAAAATAACGTATATTTGCTTTTGCCAAGTATTCGAATATGTTTAAGATTAATGTGAACTTTTCCAGTAAATTCGGGAGCTATCCGGACAGTCCATCAACCCCATAGAAGTGAAAGCGGACGAAACTTCCAAATCCGAATGAAAATATTCCGAAACTATCTAATGCTTGATAAATATTCGTAAATATGTTTAAGATAAACTAATACGAAGATCGCAATGCCGATGAAGCGCTATTTGCTGAAGGCGCGTTCGTATTCACTGAACGTATAAAATGTAATTATTTAAATATGTAGTATCCGAATATGATTAAGATGATGACAAAATATCCGCAATTTCCCACATCTGATTCACATTTGGATTTAATGCTATCTAATATAATACAATATTTCTGCAGGAGAACGGCATATAGCTAATTTAATTTGAATTGACGTATTATTTTATAAAGACGCGTGGAAATTCGCGATAAAGCAGAGAGAAATCGGGGAAGAGGCCCACTTATTCAAAAAATATCAACTCTCTTACGAAATATTCGAACATGTTTAAGATTAATGTAAAGTTTTAGTACTTTTCCAGCAAATTGAAGTAAAGCACCGAGTCAGGGGAAATTCCTGAGGGAAATGCCTAGTATTCAAATATGTTTGAGATGAAGATTTTGGCATCCTTCCAGTTAATTCTGGACTTCCGACTTCATAAATATTCGTAAATATGTAGGCGACATTAGTGATCTGAATGAAGAAAAAGACACCCGAAAATCAAAGCAAATAAAATGTCATTATTTAAATATGATCTACCGAAATATGATTCAGATAATGGGAAAGTATCCGCAATTTTGCAGCTAAATTATACATTTAAATATATTATTATCATCTCTTGTAATACAATATCCGCAGCAGAACGGTATATTCCAAATTTGAACAAGTAGGTATTACGTAATATTCAAAAATGTTTAAAATTCACATGAAATGTTGCAACTTAGTGCTTTTAAATGCATTCAAAATTGTTCCAGAATTCATTAAAATGTTCGAGATACATAAATATAATTTCAAATACACCCAAAATTGAGCTGAGAAAAATATCATTTCATTAGTCAAGAAAGGTGCAAGCATTCGAATATGTTTGAGATAAAATTTAATTTTTGACGCGGTCGCGACCATTTAGCATTTGTCGTTTCAATCCAAAACCAAATAACATTGAAAACCATATTCAAGAACAGATAGTCTTGATTGCTAGATACTTATTTCTGTATTTGGAGATACGCTTAGAGAAATTATTAATTAATTATTAATACTCAACTCGCCAATTAGAAATTTGCAAAAACTTCCGTAATTAAGTCAAAATAATATCAAAAAAAAATAAAAACAAATGATTTGAAAATTCCCCACTCTGCCAGTCCCTTTAACAACTTAAACTAAGCACCAACCTTTCCCAAAAAATCACATCCGTTGTTGCAGCAGTTCCTCGGGAATGTTGTACAAACTCAATACTGGATAAAATGTGGGCTGCTCAAAACTTTCGGCAACCGACGATGGCGGCGTGACGGCAGTCGGCTGCTGCTGTGGCGGCGCCAAAACCGTGCCAGGCGGATTGCGATGCGGCATACCAGTCGGCGGAATATCCTGCCGCGTCCTGCACGTCACACTCGTATTAATTCCATGTCGCCGCTTCATATGCTTGTTATAATTCGGCCAGTTCGTGAAATGATGCTGGCATTCGTTGCAGGAATAAGGCCGTTCCCCAGTATGTTGACGACGATGCGTCGTCAAAACGCCTTTGAAGCGGAAACATTTCCCGCAAAACTCGCAAGTAAACGGCATCGCGCCCGTATGGATGCGCAAATGCTCCTTCAGTGTGCTGCGCTCGCGAAACTTGCGACCGCACACTTCGCACTGATGCGGCTTATGCCCCGAATGCACGGAGCTATGCTTGCGTAGCCGGATCTGCGTCTTGAACGTCTTGCCGCAC
Organism: Cryptophagus acutangulus; assembly: GCA_963556235.1. NCBI lineage: Eukaryota > Metazoa > Arthropoda > Insecta > Coleoptera > Cryptophagidae > Cryptophagus > Cryptophagus acutangulus. The sequence continues at coordinate 5,091,365 of OY744569.1, forward strand.
ACGCTGCACTCGAATGGCCGCACCGCCGTGTGCGTCAATAAATGATTGTCCAAGTTCCCCTTCTGCACGAAGCTCTTTCCACACTGATCGCAAGTGTATTCACGGATTCCAGTGTGTATTCGCTTATGCGCCATCAAATTCGGTCGTGTCCCAAATCGCTTCGGACACAAATCGCATTGGTAGCGGTTCTTCAATTCGGTCGGTAAATGCGAGCGCGCGTGCACCAAAAGTGCGGATTGCATGCGAAAACGCTTACCGCAAGTGTTGCAGGCGTGCGGCCGCTCATCGCCGTGCTCCGTCCGATGCTTTTCCTGATCCAGCAGCGATGGGTACCATTTGTAGCAGACGTCGCAGCAGAATTGCAGCTTGACGCGGTGCATCTTGACGTGCGAGATGAACGTGCTGTATTTCGCGTAGACTTTCGGGCAGTCAACGCACACGTAACGCGGCGCCGTTCCATGAATGTTGGCGAAATGCTCGCGAAGGTCTTCCGACAACGCGAACACTTGATTGCAGTTGCAATCGCAGCACGTCCACGGGTAGCTTTCCCAGCCCGGGAGTTTCGTTTTGGTCGTGATGCTGCCATCGGGTTCGATTTCGAAATCATCGAGCTCGTTCAGGAAGGTTGTTTCGGAATTGGTGGGCGGCTTTTTTTTCGTTGGGGGTTTTTTGATCTATAAGGGACAAATTAATAATGGATGAAGCAATATATTAATGAGAAAAGAAAGCGGCATTGAAAATGAGTGGAATGCATGCATTGAAATGGAAAAATGTTCAAGGATGGATGAGATTTTAAACGATTAACTTTGATGCAACAATGGCCACACCCAAAAAAAAAATGGCGTGGTCCACGTGTCAGATTATACAAAAAAATCGAAAAAGCAAGCAAAATTTCGGGCAAAACGCATTAAAATCAACCGTAAACCATTCCCTCAATCATTTTGATAATAAATAGAGCAATTGCTTACCGGTTTCTGGATAAAACACGAAAATTTGCGGAGCGAAATTGAGGAGCGTCCGTTCACTACGAGCACCAAATGCAAAAGAGCGAAATAGAAACAGGAAAGAATGAGCAAACATCTAAACATGGAGACAGAATACTGCATTTTGATTGGTCAAAAAATTTGCACGTGACTTCCGGCCTCCTCGATTTCGCAATTGTTTTCAACTGGCACAATAGGTGCGCTCCAAGTTGCATTTAGTGCGATTTTAATACTTTATTACGTTAAATTAATTCGCGACGGACTTTTAATAATTCTACAAGCGATAATTAACATTCTATTCGATTGTACGTTCAAAATTACACACGGCAAACGCGTAATTAAATAATACTTTTAGTCCACAATGGCCGTGTCAAACAAAGGGTGTGTCTCGTGCCCGATTATAGAAAAAACCGAAAAAGCATGCAAAAATTTGTTCAATAAAAACCGTAAACTATTCCCGCACTCATTTTGATAATAAATAGAGCAATTGCTTACCAGTTTCTGGATAAAACACGTGAATTTGCGGAGCGAAATTGAAGAGCGTCCGTTCAGTACGAGCACCAAATGCAAAAAGAGCGAATTTAAAACAAAATGGAAGCAGGAAAAAATCGACAATCTCCTTGGAGACAGAGTACTGCATTTTGATTGGCCAAAAATTTTACACTTCCGGCCTGCTCGATTTCGCAATCGTTTTCAAGCGGCACAATAGGTGCGGATCAAGTTGTACTGAGTGCGATTTTAATACTTTAGTTCGTTAAATTAATTCGCGACGGTACTTTTAATAATTCTCTAAACGATAATTAACATTGTATTCGATTGTACAACAAAAATTACACACGGCAATCGACTAATTAAATAATACTTTTACTCCACAATGGCCGTGTCAAAAAAAGGGTGTCTCGTGCCAGATTATAAAAAAAACCGAAAAAGCATGCAAAATTTTGTTCAATAAAATCAACCGTAAACTATTCCCGCAATCATTTTGATAATAAATAGAGCAATTGCTTACCAATTTCTGGATAAAACACGTGAATTTGCGGAGCGAAATTGAAGAGCGTCCGTTCACTTCGAGCACCAAATGCAAAAAGAGCGAATTTAAAACAAAATGGAAGCAGGAAAAAATCGACAATCTCCTTGGAGACAGAGTACTGCATTTTGATTGGTCAAAAATTTTACACTTCCGGCCTGCTCGATTTCGCAATCGTTTTCAAGTGGCACAATAGGTGCGGATCAAATTTGCACTGGGTGCGATTTTAATAGTTTATTACGTTAAATTAATTCGCGACGGTACTTTTAATAATTCTCTGAACGATAATTCACATTTTATTCGTTTGTGCAAAAATCGCGTGTGCCCGATTGTACAAAAAAAATCGAAAAAGCTTGCAAAATTTCTGGCAAAACGCATTAAAATCAACCGTAAACTTATCCCTCAATCATTTTGATAATAAATAGAGCAATTGCTTACCGGTTTCTGGATACAACGAGAATTTGAGGAGCGAAATTGAACAGCGTCCTTTCGCTACCAGCACCAAATGCAAAAGAGCGAAATGAAAACAAAATGGACGCAGGAAGAAATTAATTGCACTACCAATACCAACTGATAAAACAAAAAAGTTACTGAATGTAACTAAAATTTTCTATTATTTAATTCATTTTAATCTACCCAAATTTTATTAACCAGGAAGACATAAAGCTTGCATGATTCATTTATAAACTAATTAAATAATATTTCCACCACCATTTAAAGTAGGGTTAATAAACAAAAATGCACTAACCTTGCTTTTTACAACTTTGATGAGCGGCACAGTCTTGACATTCTCGCCTTCTTCGATAGGTACATAATCAATGGTAACATCATCAGTCTCTTCTACGATAGTAAAAGCAATCCGTCCTTCAATAATCGCGCCCGTTTCACAACCACCCGCACTAGTAGTCAATATCGCGTTCACAAGTTCAGTTAAAACAGTCTGCGCTTTTTGTATACGATTATTAAAGTCCCACGTTTTCTCAACCATTTCGTTGCACACTTTACATATTGTCGTCGGCAATCTATCATCGTCTCTAATTTTGATTTGGAATAGTTGAATGATTTTCGACGAAATGTTGTCGAGTATCGGCAGTTGATCCAAGTGGCACTCAGCGCATAATCTACACCGTGTTTCCATTGCTGGGTACTTGAATCACGAGTAAATCATTGCAAATTGTTGGAAGAGCTGCGATTTATTTGTTTATTTCGGTTTTTTATTTGAAATTCGCTCACTGCATGTTTGGAGTTGCAAATAGTAAACAATGGAGTTTGACAGAACTATACTTCTTCTTCTTCTCATTTCGATTTATTATTAAATCGGTTATTTTATTATATTTTGCATGAAAAATTATTAATTAATAATTCTAATTATTATATTTACGTTTTATAATTAAAACTTTACAAAATCAATGCATAATTAATAGAAGTTATATTAAATAGTACCCAATGTTGCCAACCTTTTAGTTCAAAACTCCCGAACAGTTTGTATATGTGTCAAAGTGTCATTACTCGTTATTTTTAATTAGTTTTTGATATAAAATGAGGTAAAATTAAATAAAGTTGCATATGAAATGCGAATATTACAATGGACACACTATACAACCAAACCAACAAGCTAATCCAACAGACGCAGCTATGTTTCCAAACATTAGAGGGCAACATCGGCAACCCTTACGAAATCGAAGAAGACATCAAAGAAAAAATCAACCAAATTAATAGGTAAGCTACCAATCAACCCTCAAACAATCCCCTAATCGTTCAATTACAGCAATTGCGAGAAACTCGACTTATACACCTTCAAAGCCCCAATTGACCAACGACAAAATGCGAAGATGCGATGCGACCAACTGAAATACGACAGCCGACACTTGCAAGCCGCCCTAACCGCCTCCCAACAACGCCGTGCACGCCGCGAAGCAGCTGTCACTGAACGGGAGCAACTATTACACCGTAAATTCGCCCCGAATGCTGATTTAACGGCGATCAACATCGACTATGCGTTCCAGCACCAAAGTTCGCTGCAGAATACGAATCGCGGTGTGGACGAAATGCTGCACACCGGCGCTAATGCTTTGGATTCGTTGCGATCGCAACGGATGACGCTGAAAGGGGCTCAGAAGCGGATACTGGATATGGCGAGCACTTTGGGCTTGAGCAATCATACGATGCGATTGATCGAGAGACGGGCGAGGGAGGACAAGTTTGTGCTGTTGGGTGGCGTTGTGGTTACTTTATTGGTTATTTTGTTGGTTATTGTGTATTTCGCTTAGTTATTTACATTCCTATGCGTTTATAAGATGAATATATAGTTTTGCACGACTTGGGAGTTTTAATTAATGAACGAGTTGAAGTGAAAATACATTAACGTATTTTAATTTATTAAACAACCACAAATATGCACCAAATATATACAAAATAAACTAAACATTCACAATCCTAAGTAGGAACAAAATAAAAAGGTCATAAATAACGTTAAAATTAGTATAACTATTCCTAACCAAATCGGCATTGTTCCTGCAACCAACAATACATTTAGTACACGCCCCCTATTGACTCCGCGCTTGTACTTACTTCTATAAGGTAAAGTGTGTATACACACATGATTATCAACGGAAATTGATAAAACGGCCGCTTCGGCCACACTACACAAGGCCGTATTCGTCTCGGAAAGCACCGGCAAGAATTCCAAACCAGTCACAAACATGGAATGTGCGCCACTAATATTTAATACTCGCTGAAAATAATTATTGTAAATTAAGTAACGTGTATGCCTGGTTGCATACCTGTAAACTAAAGGCAACATAGATGGAAACCGATCCGCTAAACATCGTGCCGACCGCCACAAATCGGCCATCATCGCGCACAGCCAACGCCGATAAACTCTCATCAAACACAGCCACTTTTTTGATCGCGCCTTCTTCCGGTAACCATTGCTGCAAATAGGATTTCTGCTTTTTCGCCAAACCAGTTGGATTGGTTATCATGTATAAGGCGCATTTTTTTTCTTGGCCTTCCACCACTCCAAATCTAAATTATAATTATTAATAATAGTTTGAATAAATTGTACACACTTACCGACACCGCTTGTACAAATATTTGGACCCTTCCGGCTGCTGCCAACTCAACTGCCGCACTTCCTTCCCTTTAACGCTATCCCACAGAATAGCAGCCCCATCTTTCGCTATGGTAACCACATAGTTACCAAACTGACTAAAATCAATGTCGTCAATTTCCTTCTTATGCGCCTTCAACACACTCAATTGCTTCATCTGCGGGAACGACCACAACGTCACATTTCCATCCGTTCCGCCCGACGCTAAAAGCTTCCCACTCGGATGAATCCGCAGCACTCGCAAAAGCGGCTCAGAGCCCAGCGAATCTGTCTGTACACTGTCCGATGGTTTCACCACGAATTTCAACTTTTTCTTAATATTTTTATTGTTGTCAGTCTTTTGTTTGGCGCGCGGTTTGCGTTGTCGCACGTCGCCGTTAATGTTCTCGACTTCTTCGTCGTCCTCGGCGACCAGCACGCTATTTACATTGTAAAGCTGGCAATAGTTGTCTTGTCCAGCAACCAGGTAAATGTGTTTAGGGCTGCTGAACGCCGAGCAGTTCATCACTACGGTTGGGCCCGTTTCGTGTCTTGTGACTTCCTCTGCGATGAATTTCTTGCCATCGTGCGATAGCTCGAATATTTCCTGTGAAGGGTTATTGATTATTGAAGGGAATTGAGATGTTTGTAACTTACAAAGCCATTAGCTACTCCTGTTTTCGAGGAACCGCCGCCGCCGCCCACTAGAACGTATCTGTCCGATATTACTTGCACTGTGTATAACGGGAAATTCACTCGCGCTAGTATGTCGTTGATGTTTTTACGATTTGGAGCCATATTGAGCTAAGGTACTAACGAAAAAAACTATTAATTATTTAAGTTCCACGTAGATAACCTCTAAAACATAACAACTACAGACGTCAAGGTTGCGGACGCAGTGTTGCCAACTTGCTAGTTTGACCCAATTATAAAAATATTAAATAGAATAACTATATAAAACTAGCATTTATGTAAATATTTCACTAATTAATATGTTATATTAATTATTCATAAGTTTTAATAATATTTTAAAAGGCCAATTAATTATTTATTAACACCTTTCTAGTTACTTTCATGTTTGAATGGTGGCACCATTGAGAAAATTGAAAGTGATTGTAACTGACGTTGAGTTGTTGACTCACATCTATATTTATTCGCAATTTGATTACATTTAATCCAATTTACAACAATTTATTAGTGCTACAACGTATTACAAACCATGTTCAAAAAGAAAGAAACAAAACCCAAGCGAAATCACTCCGGCAAAAACTTGGGCCAGGTAACTACGTCAAAACATTTCCAACCGACATTTTCATTAATCAAATTCACATTTCCAGTACGGATTATTCGACGTGCCCGCAGATTTCGACACCGGCTTGAACCCCATGGACTTGGAAGATGACGACAGCGACTTGGAAGCGGAATTGGCGGCGCTCAGTGGCGGCGGTGCGAAACCGAAACGACCGCCCCGCCGACAACCCGACTCGTCCCTCGACTACATGGTCGCCGAAAGCATGAAAGACATTCCGTCCGATGCTGAACTATCCGGCGACGATGACGATCCCGATCTGCTGAACGAGCTGAACATGATCGTCGGCGACGAAACGGAAGCACCCGAAGAAGTCCCGCAAACTGCCCCCGTCCCCGGACCGCAATCCGATATATCCACAATCCTAAACAGCCGCTTGCAAATGTACGAAACGGCCGAAAGCAATGCGAAAACCGCGGGCGATACCAGCAAAGCGCGCCGATTCGGCCGCGCGATAAAAACCTTAAAATCGCTAATTAAAGACGCGAGTAGCGGGAAAGCGATCGCCGAGGAAGACATTCCGCCTGAAGTGAGCATCGCTCCAAAGAAACCTGACGAAGTTCCGCAAGCGCAACCAATACGACCTGCTCCGAGCATTCCCGAACCGGGAGACGAACCAATCCCGCAAGCCGAACCATCCGAAACTGCCGTTAAGCAAAACCAAGCCTTAGACATCGAATTGCTAGCGATGCTAGCCGACCGCCAGAAACAGTATAAAATAAGCGCGCTGACTGCGAAGAAATCCGGCGACCAAACCACTGCCTTGCACTTTCTGAAGATCGTCAAACAATTCGATCATGTAATCGAAGCGGTTAAAAACGGCGAAGCCGTGGACTTATCGCAAATGCCTGGTCCACCCAGCGAAGCTTCAGTAATTAGTTCCGATGGTCCGCCGCAAGAGGGCGCTGTACAGGAAAGCGAAAAGCAGACAGATAGCGTTCCAGAGGCGGAGGCAGATGAACCGGAAGAGAGTTTGATAACGGCGACATCGCTTTTGGAGGCGTTGGAGCAGCGATTGGGGGTGTATAAGGCGCAGGAGGCGGCGGCTAAAGAGGCGGAGAATGCGAGTAAAGCGCGGCGGTTTGGGCGAATTGTTAAGCAGTTCGAGCAGGCGATTAAGCAGCATAAAGCGGGGAAAGTGGTGGCGGTTGATGAGTTGCCGACACCGCCTGGGTATGGACCGTTGCCGGTAGCTGGCGCTGCAGCGGCGGCGGCTCCGAAGGAGGTGGTAGTGCGGCCGAAGCCGGAAGTGCCTAGTCCGCCCAGGGAGAATCAGTCTGCGAGGATTTCAGGTATTTATTTATTAGATTTTTAATTTTATTTAACAATAATTAATAATTTAATAATATTATTTTATATTATTTTATTTAATTATTAATATTATTTTTTTAATTTATTTATAATTATTATTAATTATTTTGTTTAATTATTATTATTAATTTTTGTCAAATTCTCAACTGTAGTGAATTTTAGTCACTTCAGTTGGTAGTACCGACGCCATATTGCTTCCTTTACTTTGACAGTTTCTTTTGACTTTTCTGGGTTAGGTAATCATATGACGACCACAAGAGCCGAAAAGCAAGTATTAATCCTCCTAGCAAAGCAAAAACAATTCAAATTAGCCGCTTTGAGCGCAAAGAAAAAAGGCGAATTGAACCAAGCGAAAGAATTCCTGCGATCCGCTAAAGGTTTCGATCCTTTAATCGATGCGGCTCGCGGTGGTTTGCCAGTTGATTGGTCGTCCATTCCAGTATCGCCCGATGCGAAGTCACAACTAGATAACGAGTAATAATTCCTAATAAAAGTTAAATCCATCGTCTAAATATCTTTTATTTAAGATACGATGTGGTGATGACGGATGAATGCACGGAAGAGGACGCGAAAGACATCGATGTCATCACCCGACTGGAAAACCAGTTGACTAAGCAATTAAAAATGTGTCTGAGTACAAGAGACCATCATAAAGCGCTGGGCGATGTAGCGGGCACGAATCGATTCGAACGGATGGCGCTGACTGTGACTAAGGATTTGGATACGGTACGGGTGGCGCATCGATCGCCCGGCACACAGATTCCGAAGTTCCACTACGAGATGAAGGATTTCTCGGTAGTTAAGAGCTTCACGGAGTTGGGCGATAATGATATGGAGCTTACGATACTGCGAGGGATTAATTACACGTCGGCGAATCCGAAGGAGATTGATACTTATGTTAAGTTTGAGTTTCCGTATCCGCAGGTAATTAATTTCTTTTGTTACTTGAAGGGGTTTTAATGTAAGGGGTGGTTTTAGGAAACGCCGTTTAGCGATCGTACAGCGACGGTCAAGGATACTAATAATCCCGAGTACAATAATACTTTTACCATTCCCATACAAAGGAATTTGCGGAATTGTCAGCGGGTTTTCAAGCGACATGGGATCAAGTTTGAGGTGTTTTCGAAAGGGTAAGTGAGTTTATTTTGTTTTTGCATGTTTGGCCACACCGTGTTGCGTTCATTTCGTCTGTGAGGCTTTCTAGTTGTATTGCGATGCTTTTTTGGTTCGTTTTTCGTCTTTGGTTGTTGGTTTCTTGGTTGGTGGTTTCGTTTATCTGTTGCACTAACATAGTTTGTCGTGTAGTTTCCGTGATTTATTAGGCTGGCGATTTAATTTGCAGGAAATTCCAGACTTTGCACTTTACATTGTTTCAAAAAAAAATTGGTTCATAAATATTGGAATCTTTATTATCATAAACGCATAAATTAATGTTTGTTTATGTTAAATTTATGCACGAAAATACCATTTGACTCAAGGATTTTCTAGAAATGAAGTTTGCTTTTGTTTACAGTTCCGTATTATTTTTCAATAATTTTCTAAGAATTCCAACCTTTAAACGGAAATCGACACATTTTTTAATTAAATCATCTCATGCATAATGCTTGGCTTAATTAAATTCGCAGAAAGACGAAAGTCCATAGCCGATTGTTTTTGTGACAATAAAGATTTAATATATATATTTGGGCATTGATAGTGATTATAATTTAAATAATCGGTCAAGCCAAAATATATTTAAATTTGAATCCAGTAGAACCGCGCGTACAATTTTGTCTAGCATGTATTACTGGTTGCCTACCTGCCAATTATTTTCCGCTTGTTTTGGCGCTTTTTTGGGTTGCATGTCGGAAAATTCAAACTTAAATTATGAGCAAAAATATGCTTTCCACATTTTCGCACCAATCACGCATTCTCATTTATCGAGAAGCTTAATTAGTGGTTGTGGGTATCGTTTTTTTTTATATTCAGAGGGGCTCATATTTTAAGGGTGTTTTGGGTGTGCTAGTTGCTGGTGCGCTAGCAACTTGTGTTGTTGTTTCAGTGGTTTCTTCCGAAGCGACACGCTGATTGGCACCGCCAATGTTAAGCTGCAGCAATTAGAAACGCAGTGCGAATTGCACGACAGTTTCGATGTAAGTTTTTCTATAGCTATTTCCATTTCGTTGTATAATTGAAGTCTTTTAGTTGCTGGAGGGTAGAAAGAAAGTGGGTGGTAAATTGGAGGTAAGGATTCGTTTGCGTCATCCAATTGTTGCCCAACAAGTCGAGCAGTTACATGAAAAGTGGCTGGTTATCGATAATTAGGATTTTATTTGAGGATTCGTCGAGGTCGTAAAAGTGCAATTGAATTTTATTATTATGTCTTAGACTTGTACAACTTCTTAGTGGGAGTCGTTAATTAGTATTGGATTTGTTAAGTGAGCTTTTGCTAATAAAAGCATTTTATTTCAACCAAAATAATCCTTTATTTCAAATTTGTGGCGCGGTTTGTGAAGTGCGCATGACGGGAAATTGTGTTAAGGTGTGTTTATAATAGTGGCAGTGTGGTGTTGTGTCGGTAGATGGCAGCACGGTTGTGGGGGGGGGGGGGGGGTATATTGCGTTCGTAAGGGCGCGCTTTTTGAATTTATTTTTGATTTATAGGTAAAGTTAATTATTTCCGTGATATTTAATTGGAAACTTTTGCCTTGCCTTGATTTGTAATTAGATGATCTAATTTCTAAGTCGGAGCAATTCGAAAAAAACTTACATCAGGTGAATTTTTTCCTGGTTGTTTACCGAAAAGTCGTTTTTGCATGATGCAAAATTGCGGGGAATTAATTCACTCCGTTTCAAAACTCACCTGATAATATTATGTCGATTCAGTAATAATCTATTTATATTTGTTCTATTTATATTAATTCGATTTACATATTTATGGGTGTGTGTACCTTACAATTATTGATAAATAAAAATACTGATCGGTTTTCCTTGCAAATAATAATAATATTATGGCAGAAAACCCTCAGCGGCGGGTGTGTGACCTTGAGTTAAGTAATAAAGGGGGTCAATATATTTTATTTACTTGGCTATGAATTTTTTTCGTAAATGTCACTAGTACTAGTAGTTTTCCTCTGATGTAATATATCACCTAATTACATCTTCGTAATGCTAATTGAAGGTTTCGATTTACTTTTACCGAATTGGCGATTTGATTAATTATTGGCAATTTAATAGGGAGTGCTTAAATTTTTTATTAATTTTTTTAAGGCATTTTTAAATTAAATTCGATTATAAAATAATTAAATTAATATTAAAAATTACATTAATTTAATTTAAAAAATATTTTAACTAAATAAAATTAAATAAATAATAAAAAAAATATTAAAGAAATATAATAATTTATTTAATTAAATTTTAAATTTAAAATAAATATCAAAATAATTTTCGGAAATTTTTCCCATCCAAAAATAATGTCTAAATAATTTTCTATTGGCGTTAGAAGGACGATGTGGATTTCCTATGTTAAACCAAAAATAGAACAAACAGAATCCGCCCATTTTTCTATTAATAATGCACACACATAAAATAATCGCTGCATGTGAAATGAAACGCGAAAAACAACTTACACGTTTATTTCACGTGCCCCCTTTTATTGATAAATAATTATTTTTCAGTACCACACACACTAATTATTTTAACGCTAATGCATTTTCTATATTGGAATTTTATTTTTATTTGTGCCATAAAAAATTATTTTTGGATTTTTCTAAAGTGCGTGCGTGCATAGAAAATGCCATGCGACTGAAATCGTAGTTATTTGCTTTATTTATTATCAGGAACGTTGACGCAAATATTTATTTCACGCATCCTAGGCGTGGTATTATTATTTTTTTATTTTTTCACACTGAACACTTTGTTGTAATCTTATTATTATTATTATTGTTGTTGAATGTATGGTGTCAGCCGAAAGTTGCATGATTCTACTCTACGAATACTAAGCAAGCATCCTTCTATTGCAAATAACTTTGTTTAAATATTAAATTAAGAGCACGATGTGAATGAGTGCATTATAAATTCCAAATTGATTGTTTTGGCTTGCTATGATTTAATTTTATCAGGAAACCCTGAAACGTATTTTAATTTCGTTGTTTATAAATAGGGACGATGTTTAAAAATTTAAGATAAATTGACGTCAACGGATTATTTTATTAAATCCGATTTATTTCAGAGTTTCAGGCAAAAATAGATTTATTTTAGATTTTATTCTCGACTTTCATGTTTTCGTATTTTTTATTAAATTGTAGGTGGATTTAATTGGGTCAAGATTTTTTTTGAGAGAAAATTAAATGAATTGGCACAAATTTAACAAAGAAACAAATTTAATCTACGTGACAAATTAATATTTTAATTTTAAAATGGAATATACAGGTTGACAGTTGAGAAGCGTTTTCTAGACACAGTTGGTGGGGGAAACGCTCCGCCCCTTTCTGACTGCAGTGAATTGCCTAGGTAACGTTTCTCAGTTGTCGATCTGTATATTTTAAATTTTTATTGCCTTTTTTTCCGCCAAAAAAATTTATAAAATTAATTTAATTATTAAAGAAAAATTCTCCCATTCAATTAATGTCAATAATTAATTAAATTTGCCAAGGTAGATTTAACAGCAACAAGGAAAATAATTCACTTTGTAAAAATGTTATTGAACCTACCTTACCTTACTTACGATTTATAGTTCAAGTAAAACAAGCCAAATCTCGGTGATATTGAGGTCAAAGAAATTTATTTAAAAATGTAATTCATATTAAAGTAGCGTCACCAAAGGAATTGACGTCAAGCAATTTCTGTAAGGGATTTCGTGACGCCACCCGACGTCAAGGTCATCGATTTTCTCGACGCTCAACAAATATTATTTCGTTCAAATATTTAATTCACTTGGCTTGTTATTTATATTTGACGAGAAAACAAGCTATAATGCGAGTGTAGGTGCATCCGAATGAATAATGCATCTCAAGGCTCAATGAATGCGGCGAAACGGAAGTGAATTAAAAAGGAAACGCATTTTTAACAAAAACTAATTATTTTTATTAATAATTGTTTGCAATAAAAAATTCTATATTTAGATAATACTAGAAATAAATAACTAATTTCTATCATTAATCGCATCACAGATAATTACAAATCTATCGTAAATATTTACAATACAAATCAAACAAATGGAATGTCCATTAACTCAAAAATTTAACATAAATAAATCAGTCCATAAACTTCTTCCGAAGTAAATTACAAGGCAATCGAAATCGGCGCAGGCTGCAACGGCCTTAAGACCGGCACCAAGTTCATCTTAGTACCACTAACGACCGCAGCACGATTCTTATCATGGCGCTTCACATGTTTGGCCAAATGATCGGACCGCATGAACCTTCGCTGACAATACTCGCACTCGAACTTCTTCTCGCCCGTGTGCGTGCGTTTGTGACGCGACAATTCGTCCGAACGCGAGAACCGCCGTCCGCAATCCTCCCACACGCACACGAACGGTTTTTCCCCGGTATGTGTGCGATTATGCGCTTTCAGATGCGACGACTTGAAATAGTTCTTGTTGCATCCGGGGAATTTGCATTCGTACACGCGGCGGCGTTGCGGTTGCGAAGGCGGGGGCGGCGGGGGTGGCGCTAGCAGCACGAATTGCGTCTGCAACATTTTGCCGTTGCTTGAGATGAAAATCGGCTGATTGGTGGCGGTGATGAATTTCGGCGCGATCGCGGGTAATTGTTGGATTTTCGGCGGCCGCGCGATGTCTTTGGTGTTGACGATGATTTGCTCTTTGCGTTGGCCCATTTTGAATTTGATGGTTTTCAGGATGTTTTCCTCCTCGGGTTTGGGTTGAGTGCAGGGGATGGGGATCGGGTGACATGAGCCGTCCAGCGCTGCGCGCATGATGACGGAAACTGTGCGAGCGATGGAGTTGAGCACTGGCGGGTCTGGTGGCGGTGTGTGGCTGAGGAGCTGGCGTGCCAATTCGCTGTCATTGCGACAGTGGCGTTTCTTCAGGGGGTAGTCTAACTCTTCGCTCTCCGAATCGGAGGGTTGGGGGGTGAGCAGGGTGGGCGGCACTAGAGGTCGCTTCAGTAGGTTTTGTAATTCGCTTAAATCCAAATCGGAATTCTGCAAATAAATTCGGAAATTATTTTTCGCCCTCAAATAATCAATAATAAAGTTAACTTACAATTTTGAGGGGCGGTGTGGACGGCGGCGACAGAAGAACTTGCTGTGGTTCAAACATATTTGCACAATGAGCGCTACTTTTCGAATGAATGTTTGAGTCTTCTTCCAGCCTTGTTTTGTGATGTTATTGCTCTGGCATGGGATATTGGGGTGTGTTGAATGCAGTATAGGTGAAGCGGCCAATAGGAGTCGGGGGCTCGTCCGTCCCGACCAATTCCGAGCGAGTGTGCACTCGGTCGCCGCGTGATCACTTGCATGATGTTCACGTGCACACTGAATGATATCGGCGACCACGACCGTGATTGTGACGTCACGACAGCGTGTTATACCTCCGAAACGTCACCGGCAGGGGCATGCCTGTGCTAGGTGTGTAACAGTTGAATGTGTAATGTTATGCCATGTTGCCACTTTTCCGCCCCAACTTCTTTGTTTTCCAAATGGATTTTTTTTCGTATTTTTTTTAGCGATTTTATTATTTATTTTGAGGGTTGTTTTTTGAGGTCATTTTGAGGAAATTGAGGATATATTTCGTTTGGGAGAAAGTTGCAATGCGGCAACATGGTTTGTTTACATAAAATGAACTCTTTTGATTCAATTTCAAGTTGACTGTATTTTTTAAATAAATCTTCTAATTTAAATTGAGAATAATGTTTGCTTAATTTTGTATTGCAGGTTGATTTAAGTCGTTTATTTTAATAAAGGAGCGCAAGGTTTGAGGATTTTATACGGGACAAAGGTAAACGATTTAAATGAAATTAGCCTCGGGATTTGCATTTGCATATAAATTGATTTTTTCCAGTGCGTGTAAAATATGGATTGAAATCGGGGGTGGCATCTAGTGGAAACTAGCTAAAACACATATCGGGAACTAAATCACTGGATGTAGTTTGAAGAGTCCTCGGAAGATGGCGCTAGCACTTCCAGGAAGCAAAAAATAAATCAAGTAAGTAAGATAAAATATACTTCACATATCGATTACTTTCCTGATATGTTTATAACTCGCGCTAATGGCTATTGACTGGTACTCGCACCCTTTAAAACATACTGATTAATTTCGTCGATGATATTATTAACAATAATATTGTTGAAATTAAAAAAAAATTGACTGCAACAGCATGTACTGCGTCCATCGCCGATTTTTCAATTTTTGTGTATTGCTGGTTGCCTACCCACAGGCGCGCAAATTTACAAATTTATTGCTATTTAATCATAGAAAGGTGATATTTCATAAATATTGAACACATCACATGCAAAAACACTAAACAAATATTTGTATTAAATATTTGCGACCAAAAAAATTGCTTATCGTGGTAAATATTATCGCGAAAAATGCTAATCGAACTATAAACCATTTGAACAAATATTATAAGAAGAATAACAAAAGTTGTACGAATGTTATTTGAGTATAAAAGCGATACAAGCGAGCGATATCGAAAAGAACAAATGCATGTTATAAAATGTTAAGATTGATAAGGAAATGAGTTGTTTGGTGTGATAAAAGCAGCGCAACAAGAAAACATTGAACACACATTTTATAAATGGACGAAAACCGAATAGGGAGAGAGACAGAGAGTGAGTACGGGGGATGCTGGGGCGCAGGCGTGCGCTTGAAGCAACAATCCAATGCAAGTGACTCATTGGGTAAACTGTCAGTCGCATTGTAACCGTTGAAGAAGGGTATGCTGCGCTACCATTCGCAACGCGACCGAAACACCACGTGAACTGTCAAAATAAACCGAAAACTTATTAGAGCCCCCCCACCAACAACAACACATATGTTTTGAATGTTCGCAGAATGATTTTGAAAAGCGCGTAAACTGTCAAATTTTTAATTTATTATTTTTTGAATGTTTTGAATTTATTGTTTTGTTTGTTATTATTGCTTCCTATTTTTCTATTCTGTGTTTTGTGTTTTGTTTGATTTTTGGTCAATATGTGCGGCGTGGTGCCATGTTGTGACTTTCATCAGTGCTTTTGAGCTTAATTTGTATTTGTTGAGATATTTATTTCATATTTTTTGGTTGACGAAAAAATACGAAATAATTTGTCCGAAAAAATGTCTAGACGCAAACAGAGCAACCCGAAACCTCTAAAAAGTAGGTGCTAATTGTTTATTTATTAATAATTAATTAGTTGTTAAGTGCTTTGCGTGTTTTATATGTTTGTCTAAATGGTTTTTGATTGAATAGCAATTTAGCGCGCGCATTTTCTAATCGAGCGCGGCGCGATTAGAATTTCGAATTTTTTTCCAATTTAAATTTAATTTAATTTCGTAGATATGTATATATAAACTTTCACAATGCATACATGTATTGTCCATCTCGCAATTAAATTAAATGAGGTCAAAGGTACAGATAAGATCGGATAACATCATGTTTTAATAACCAAACGATATCCCTATAGGGATAATTATGCTTATAAGATTTACATTGTTTGCAAGAATATAATTTATTTCTGGATATAATATAATATCGATACAAAGATTACAATAATAAGACAAGCGCTATGCATATATACAGGGTGATTGTAGCGGAACATTTATTTATAATTAATTAAAAGCGAATTTTTATTGAAACTTGACACGGAAAGGCTATAAATTAAAAACAACGTTCATTTATTTAAATTTAATTAATTAGCAATTTTATTGTGTCGGTTTTTTGCCTTTTAGTGTTAAGATTTTATAATTTTTTTGACGGCATTACTTTCGTCTAAGGGTGATAAACAATTGTACCAAATTTCGTTGAAATCGGTTGAGTACTTTTCGAGTTAATAGAGTTCAAAGTTTGACAGACAATCGGACATATTGCGCATGCGTTATCAATAAGCGCTACTGCGCACAAACCGAATTACGGTAGTTGCGCAGCGGCGCTAAAAACCATTATCATTTCCACCACAGAAATTTCTCTAATGGACCGCGTTTATAAATTCGATATCTCAACATGTTATCTTGTTTCCACAAGACGAAAAATTAAAAACAAACACGTACTTGTGTGTGTGTGTGTGTGTTTGTTATTTAGTGTTTCTCAAGAAGTTGAAGACGACGACGACGAAAAAAAAAAAAGAATTGAAAGTATTTTATCGGAACGAATCAGAACTACTCCAAGTAGTTCCAGTTAGATATTTTTCTCGGCTCGGGCACAGCCAACACTGTGGTCTTTCTGTCCGTCGCTTATCAGTTTCACTTGGATTTCAATCAAGTCGGGCTGCAGTGGTCGCCGGGCCAGTGGCGTGCCAACGCGATTTCCTCCCTAACGATGACGATGCTCGAAAATATGTCTCGATTTGTAATAATGTCGAATCAAAGTCTTGGTACGCAAAAATCATTGTATGAATCAACATTTCGTATCAGCAATAACATTTTTCCGTTCTGACGAACGAGAAATATTCTTAGATAAATTGACTAGTAATTCGTCAAAAAGATAATTATCTTCTAATGCACAATGTATTAATTAGAATTTAGTTCAATGACCTTATAGCCTACCTATCACTGTCACATCATGTGATTTAAGTGATTATAAAATAATGATAATTACAATATTTTCTTGGCCTCGAACTGCCACTGCTATTACTTGTGATAATTTAGATTTAAATCTTCCATTTCGATTTCTCATTAATTCCACATACTTATCATCATCTCTAGACAAATAGAGATAAAATGCTAATCATCACATTCACATTTTGTGTTTCCGATTGATGAATAATGGCATTTTTCGGATGCCGAACGAAATAATTTATTATTGCACGTAAGGCATAATAAACAGAGTGTGAAATATCAATGCGGTAAAGTAGACGACAAGGTTCATATATCACATAAATGACATGTGCACTGTACAATTCATTTTAAACATGTATTATATTATTGTAAATGTTTGCACATATAAACGTTGCGTTTGCTTTCGTTATCGTTTCGGAAAGTAGATATCAGCGATATGAAATGCATACGTAGGTAGAAATGGGACATTATTCACCTCTCTTTGAGCCAAACATAATAATACACCGCGTGTACACGCTAAAATGCACAAATATATAGATACGACTCCAATAGACAAAGAAGACGACTTTACAAAGAAATACCATTCGCTCTATTGTCTTTCATTTCGAATGGAATGGAATGGATGATTTGGGATCGATGGAAATGGGAAGGCATCAAATAAAGGGCTTAGAATCATCCCAGACCCCGGTCTCTTTGAGGAAGAGGTCTTGGAGGAGGTGTTGAGATCTCGGAGGAGACGCTAAGATCTCGGAAGAGACGCTAAGATCTCGAGATCTTTGAGGAAGTGAGGAAGATCATCAGAAGAACTCGTCTTGAAGACACTGGGAACTTATTGGTGAAGGAAGACTCCGACTCTTATCCTCTATTCTTCTCCAAAAATAAACAGTATTGTCCTTTTGTTCGTGTTCCACCTGGTTTACGCGCTCAGTGCCGAGATATTTGCCACAGATTCGAAGTGAGGATGGACGATAAATAGCAGCAGACAGCCGAGTACAAATCGAGACGCAACTGAATCAGTTAGCACAGGTGGTTGGGTTCAGTTGTACTCGCTCGCTAATATATTATATTGGAGACTATATGCTTTATAGCGATCGACAAGTGCTGATAAATGCAAAACTGTTGCCACATCAGCCATAATTTAGGCAGGATGAATGGAAGAACAACGCGCGAAAAAATTACGAGTGTCTATTTAGTAGCCCGACGAGGAAGATTAAAGAGTCTATAGAATACGGAACGTAGTAAATTGAAGGCTATGCGTTGTTGACATTTCATTAGCCGTTTGCTAATCGCCTGTTGGTTAACTGCCAGCGACGACTTGCAGTCAACATTTATTTTAATGCAATTATATGCACTTGTGCACTTCGGATATTTTATCGACATCTTGCATCTCAAATAGATTTTGTGGGTTTTCGATTTGAACAACATTGACCAACCGCGTGCAGTTGTCCTCGACAATGTTAACACGCATGTCTTTGGATACCTGCAATGTTGTTAACCAGCCGAAGACAACTTGTTGCCTGTCACATGAATATTGTACCTTCTGGTCATTCAATTTAATCATCATCTTCCTGGACGAGGACAATAATGGAGGACAATAAATAAATATGTTTACGATAATCGCAAAGCTAGGCATGTCCAATAGGAACAAGCAAAGACGTGTCGCCCACCATCTGAAGAACATGTCCCCGTTTTGCAAAAGAACAACAACAGTGTATAACGTAATTTGTAACGAGTGTGGTGTGTGATATATGAATGTGAGCTTATAAAGTAATCACGGTCTTTCTGCTGCGACACACCAAGGATTTACTGGAATGTTTGTTATGTTAACTGGACACGTTGAATGCATTCGTTAACCACCACGTGTTATTATTCACAGCTATGTTGTAGATTAGTCAGATCCGAGCGGATAACAATACGTATATACGCTGCGTGCCTAATTATTCACCATCCATTTGTTTCTGTCTTAGACAATCTAAACTGACGACTGACGAAGAAATTGTTTCACCACAATGTTTTGGAGAGGATCTAGACGATGATCTTTGAGGAAGAGTCTGGAGGAGCGAAGGAGCATCAAGTTCTAGAGGATCTAGACGTTGTAAGATCTATTTCTTCAAGGAAGCATCACACTGATCGAAGGAGCGACAATAATTAGTGGATTCCTGGAAGGATTATGGATGGGGACTTCCGGATTTAGAAGGACCAAGACTCCATGGATGGATGCCACACACATTTATCATCGTCCATGTGTGGTGTGGTAAGGGGGTCACATGACGTTCTGCAAAATGTAGATAGCGAGATCTATCTTTGGGGTTACACTTTGCGCGATTTATGGGAAGACTCCAAGTGCTCAATAAGGTGGAACTAAAATGGGTATATATATGAAAAGTTATCATCAACTTTTATGTCAAAACTCTTATCGCCTATGTATACACATATATTATGCTCGCTACATTTGAATTTTGACGACGACGGTATTTTGGGCGATGTAGAAATAATAGGAAGCGGAAATGGAAATAAATATGTATTTACGTGGATGGGGATTTAATGTGAGCGAAGGATCATCAAATATATCACGGCAGTGTCCTTTCAGTTGCGGGTCCCCATCACTATCACCATCTGGCCGGTTGATTAATGAGCGATCTCTCGCTCTCTCTCTCTCTCCTCTCGGCATTGCCTAGAATTAATTTCAGCAAACAAACACAGCAATAGATAAACCGAACCAAAGACTTATCGCGCGCACATCCTCGCTAGGAAAACGTGAGAATACGAAAATCTGATAAAAATATTGAATACGACGCGGGGTCTGGCTATCCCCGACCCCCCGGCTGTTTGCCAGAGATTACCGGATGATAATGCAAGGTGCGCCAGACACACTGTATATACCTAGGACCTTCTCTCGATACAATAATGGCAAATGCAGCCGTTGCAATCTGTCCACACTCTACCAAAAACTATTTCCAAATTGCATTATTGTCGTTGCGTTATCAGTGCGACGGAATTGTTAACGATTTTTTTATTATTGCGCTCCCACGACATGGTCATATTGGAAAATAAATTGATCGTCGTCGATATCGATCACAATGAGTAATAAAAAAATAGGCGTGGATTCGAACGCCTACTCCTTAACCTAGAACAAAAAGATTATCAACACTGTTAGATGGAAATTATGTGATACGAATTATAATTATGTTGACCTATAATCGGATTTTGTAAAGGCGTAGCAAAATTTTTGAAATGATGCAACGAATGGAAGGAAGGTGATCACATCAATCATACAAAAGGGAATAATATTTGGATGCGACTGACAATTTCGGATTGATGGGATAACAAATTAGATGATTTAGGAAGCTGAATAAATTTATGACGAGCGTGTTTTCTGGGGGAAGGGAGAAGTTGTAGGGGAAACTGGAGAAGATCTTTGGAGGAGCTTCTCGAATTCGTCTTCTAGACGTGTGAAAGTAGATGTTCCATCACGAAAATTGGAAGAAAGTGACCTATGAGTGGATATATTGAGGAAATAAGAAGGAAGGATTTGGAGTTTGATGGGAAGGGACTTCAATACGTCTATAGAATCAAGGAAGATCCTTTGGGGGACTTAAAATGTTGGATATATTGAAGGATGGGATGAAAGTCCGATGGGAAGAAGCTCGAAGAACTTTAGAATCGAAGGAAGAGTAGCAAAATTCAGAAGATTTGGCGTCACCCAGTTTTGTGAACATTAGAAATAAATACGATGGACGTGATGTCAAAGAATAAATTGTTCAAAAAGCATCAGATAAGTTAATTTGTAGACGGGACTGTTTCTGATACGATGTGCCCACGTTGATGCCCAAATAAAGGATGACGAACTATACCGTCCATTTTCCAGATTACTTATCTGCACATTATTTAGAGTCAAACTTCACGATTCAAAGATAACTTGAACAAATTACAAGCCACTCGGATTTATTCCTCTTTTGCAATGAGAGGAAAAATTGGTAATTGGTTGGTGGTTTCCTGTAATGTAAAACAGGCAAAATGCATCGTTTAGAGTGTATCACTGATACGGTCTGCAATAATTACTAAACAAACATTTTTATTGTTCCAATGGTTCCACACTATCTGCGGAACGGATCGCACAAGTATTGCTATCAAACCCATATGGATGCAGAGAGGCGGACGAGACGATGTTCAACTTCGTGCTTCACGGGCGGAGTCCTCACTTCATAAAGCCATAAGATTGAACGTGCGTCTTGTTAACTTTCTGATTTATTACACGAGATTTGTATTACACCGTGTATACATACACATATCTTCTTTCCTCCTCCACCTTCTCGTCTAATTTCGAAATCATCATCATCATCGATTATTTCATTCATCGAAATTGGGACCACATGCATTATTAGTCGAGTTGTTCAAGATTTTAGATATCGTGTTTTGGAACAATGCCGGATACACTCGAAAACTTGTGCTTTTGATAAATTTTCAAGTGATTAGAACTTCCCTCTTTCCAGATAAATATTGGTTTAACTTCTCCAATCCGAAAAAATTGTTTCTTTGGAGTTGATTAAAATATGGCCTGGTGCACAATTTCCTCTATGCAGTCTCTTCCATTCGAAATGGCAATGAGATGATTTATAGTAATAGAGTACAAACGCACTGTACATTGAGCAAAATCCTCTCATATCAGTAGTGCTTTATGATTTTGTATAAATATGCAGATTCGTTCCCATTTTCGTTTACGATCTGTCGGCGGAAACTGCCGGCATCTACAAGAGATGTAATATCCCGCTGTCTCTCCTCCGACTGATTAATGATGGAAACGATGACAAGATTTTAACAAAATCAACATGCTGCTCGCCCACCACTCGAACAGGAAATTATCGCCAATGAGAATGTGCGGATCATTTATAATTTTACAATTATACTTGGTGGATATCATTCATTTGTTTGTACGATGTATGCGACAATCGTTTTTGCGTTTATCTGCTACTGGTGTTGAGTTTAAGGATATCCAAAATGTTGTCCATCATTTGTTTGGTCATTAGAAGAAGCAAATATCTTTAAAATATCTTTCAAATCTTCTGGAGATCTTCTAGAAGATCTCTCTTACAAAATCTCCCTTAAAAGGTCTCCTAAGTCTTCTGGAGATCTTCTAGAAGATCGCTCCTAAAAGATTTTGTCTAAAAGATCTCCGAAATCTTCTGGAGATCTTGTAGTAGATGTCTCGTGAAAAATTTCTCTTAAAATATCTCTTAAATCTTGTAGAAGATCTCTCTTAAAATATATCTCTTAAAATCCCTCTCAAATCTTCTGGAGATCTCCTAGAAGACCCCTCCTTAAACATATCTTTCAAAAGATCTCCCAAATCTTCTAGAGATCTCCTAGAAGATCTCTCTTAAAATATCGCTTCTAGAATTTCTTCTAAATCTTCTGGAGATCTTGTAGAAGATCTCTCCTAATTTTTTTTTTCTAAAACATCTCCCAAATCTTCTCCAGATCTCCTAGAACCATCAATCTTCTTAGAAACCTTTTAAATAATGACCAACTTCTTGAAATCAAATTAAACTGAATGACTGAATAATTAATTAGTCCACTACACTTATTTTATTGAAGAGGACAACTTGTATAATATCCACTTTGAATTTCAATCTACATTATCTCGAATCTGTATAATTTTACTTAGCGATATGTTTTTGCATAAATTTCGAATAACTTGGTGGATAAAAGTAGGTGTAAAAAAATATGGAAACTTGCGTGCAACGGTCAAAGTGATATTTACATAAATTTGATAGGCGATATTTGATAAACTCCATAAGCATATCGTAATCTATATAAATATCTTTTACACATTT
This sequence comes from Cryptophagus acutangulus, assembly GCA_963556235.1. Taxonomy (NCBI): domain Eukaryota; kingdom Metazoa; phylum Arthropoda; class Insecta; order Coleoptera; family Cryptophagidae; genus Cryptophagus; species Cryptophagus acutangulus. The sequence continues at coordinate 5,114,620 of OY744569.1, forward strand.
ATTTTTTGGTCGTCGCGTTGTTGTTGTTTGAATAAATGGGAATAATATTGAAGAGGATTGGATGAATGTGGGGCCGACCGGTCTCTCATCGGAAGATATGATTTGATATACAGACCTGGGCAAGGACACTTTGGAATGTAATCTTTTCGTATTTAATGGTATAAATTATTCAGTTTGATAAGTAAATAGGTAAAACTCATTTCATAATCGGAATCTGTTTCTCTCTTTTGCGATAAAATAATTAAAAAATATATGTGTGCAGGTTCATTCACTTGGGAACGGCTTCGTTTTGTTTTATATATTTTTTCATCAAGTTATGAATAATTATTGTAATTAATTAGAACTGACAAGTTTTATATTTATAATTAATTTTTTGTTTCACTTAACCGTGTTAATTAACGCATTCAGTTATATTCTTTTCTCTCCGACAATGCATAGTTTGTTTGAATAACCTTTCAACTTCTTTAACGATTGGAAATGGATTTGTTCAGCTTTTTATGACTAGCGGATATCCTGATGTAAAAGTTTAAGATAAAATAATGAATATTCAAAAGAGAGAGTCTTCGAGTCTTCGCTATCAGACACTTGGTTTCGAAACTAAGTTGCAAAAATGATTTTTTGGCTACAAAATTGCAAGTTTTAAGGAAGGATGCCTAATTTTTTGGGAGCCTTCAAGAAGATATAGCAATTTCTTAGATAGTTTTGGAATTTTTGAAAAAACATGACGGAGCTCCTCTACAAGATCTAACGAAAATTGGAAGATCTAATCGAAATAACTGAATGAATGGTGGGAACTCCTCTTCAAGATCTGATTGCTACAAAAATATACAAATGCTTAACTTAAAGCAATATAAAATAAATTATGCAATTAACTCGAGATATAAAAAAGAACCGTTTTATGGATCCAATAAAAATCCCCGTAGGATTTTATCGATAACCATTTAAGAGCCGCTCTCCCTTCGCGTCATAAAAAAAATCACCATATACAATAATTATTAATTAGACCCGAAAATATGTGTGTCGTAAATATGAAAAAAGCGCGAATAAAATTCGCTCGTTATGGGTCAATTTGTATAAGCGTCTCACGGGGCGATATCTGTTAGAAAACAGGCGTTGTAAACATGCGGGCTGCTTGATTTACGATGAATAAATATATATAGTTGAGTAATGCCACCACTGCCGCCACCACCACCACCGTTCGTATCGAATTTGTAGCCGCTTGGAATATAAGGGAGAGAAGAGAGGGATGAGCTTTTCGCCAGTGTTGGCTGCTGCATCGGTCCTCTCGGCAGGAAATGAGACGCTGGCCGCGATCAGCTTCACTTATCTCGAGCAGCATAGAATATAGCCGAGCAGCCACTGCTTTCAATTTATTTTAATAAATCTGAGCGAATACATCAGCACATCAACCAATCCGAGCACACACAACAAGATAAAGTATTAAACATCGCCGCGTCTCTCACTCGCTTCCGATTAATTCCTTCTATATTCATACCGAACGCATTGTGAATGCATTAGACCAACCACTTGGTGGGAAATGGATTAATTTTACGAGATTGGCAATCTTGATGATGATGATGATGATGGAAATTAGCATTATTACGACTTGTTTGAATCAATTGATAGGACAATGGACACAAATGGCGGTGCTACGTCTAATTTTTTGGGTTTTTTCGATGGGGAATATTTGTTTGGGCTTAGACCAAGACAATGAGATCAAGCTTCCTTTTGGGACTTCTAAATTAACTCCAAAAATTAGACGCCTTTCCAAACGGGAGTTATTGGAGTTTAGGACCCTTAGGTGTTTTTTTCATAATTTTTTTTGGTCTTATCTTGTAAAAAACAGCATCCTGGACTTGGATAAATGCATTCCACTAATCCTTCCTTAAAGATTGTCGAAACCAAGACACTTGAAGTTGAAATATCGTTGATTGAAACGTGAATGCCGAAACGTAATGGTTTAAAATGCAGTACATGAGCTGATGGCACATTAGTATGAGATAAGTCTTTGTGCTTTGTTTTCCATTCCAGAGAGTTGCGGATACGTTTCCTGGATGAAGCAAAACGCTCTCTCTCTGTGGCTGAAGACACCAGGAAATGAATTTTAGCGCGGCCGTGCGTTCCGATGTTTTTGTCCTGCTGAAAATTAATCCATCATTGAAAGAATGATGAGACGTAAAGTAGATGAAGACGAAGAGGAATTAGCATATTTCGAATGAATTGGATGTTGAAATCGGCTTAAATGCAGATTCATCATCATGTTTTATTCAGTGATGTTGGAATTGAAATGGTTAGAATGCATGTTTGTTTTAGGTGCACATGTGAAAGTTTAGTCACGCCTTAACACCTATTTTGCACTAAGAATCGCAAAAGGTAAAACAAGTATTTATCCACACCCACCTTCAAAAGTGACTATGTAGAGAGAAATGTGATCCAACGAGTTGATAGTCAAGTCAAGTTCGGTGTGCCGACAAACACGCACAAATTTATGGTGCAAATCAAACCTGATGACAATAGAACAAATTATGCATTAGCTGCACCAAAACCAGATTGATCGCGTTTTGGCGCAAAATAATTACAAACATCTCTAAAGCGGAAAACATGAGCGCATTTTTATATTTTTAAAGAAACTAATTATTTTGCGCGCATTTTTTGCATATACCTGGAAGCCAGTGATATTTTATACTTATCACAATGATATAAAGTAGTGTAATTTTTACATAAAATTTTCCGCTACACTTTTCCATTAATCTGGGAGCCAGCGCTTTATCTTAATGATTCTTAGTGGAAACTTGGACAACTTTAAAAAAACCTGCGCAGATTGCATCTCCTTATCCGCTCCACTTTACCAGCATGCGCTTTTAAAATAATAGACAATTTTTATTAGTGATTGAGGAAAAAGGAAGTGCATAGAATAAACGTGTGAATATTTCGAGCGTTACAAACTTATCAATCATCGTTCCAGTTCTCACCCATATTTGAACAAACTCTATTATTGCAAGAATTCTTGTAATATTATATTGATTAGCCTGCTACTTGCATTATTCATAAATAATGGAAAATGCGACCGTGAACGGTTTCTGAAGTGAAAACGCTGAATTAAATTAACCTGGGGATCGAATTGATTTGTAGATATTGGCTAAACAGATCTAGGAAGTGTCTCTTTTATTGGATTTATCTTTGTAAACTATTACCAAGAAGGTAAACAAAATGTTCTTCCAACTTACAAGATCTGATTTGTGAGTTTAATCCAAGAGATAAGGTTTTGGAAGCTCCATTTGATTTTTGGTTTGATTCTATTTGGTTAAAAGATCCTCAACGTTATGAGTTTCTGTTGTGGCTTGAGAAGAAGAGCGTGAAAAAAGAGAGGACACAAATGTGGCAGAGTCATGATTTGATGTGACTGGTGCGGTGTAGAACAGAGTCCGATCTTCTGATAACGACACTTAAAAGGTATCAGAACAAGAGTTTGCCGTGGCACAGCAGGCGCAGCGCCGACAGAAATTCAATTTAAAATCCAGCCAAACAAAACAAAAAAACGGGACGACCGCTGTGATTCAATCACGATCACCTCTTACCAATTACCTATCAATGTTACAATATAATATTCGGAACAGCATTTTATTAGATTTATCACAACACATCGAATTATTATTTATATTAAACTACTCGGAGAGATTTTATCGTCCAATGTTATGTTCGTAATTAGATTTTTTATATTTATTTCGGTCGCTGGTTGTTAATCGCTTGTAGTCGGTTAATATGACATGTGTTTTGATTCGAGTCAAACGCACAAGTGGTTCAACACCAACACACACGAATTTGTTCCACTCAGCGGGGTATTGAGTTACAGAACTTCAAAATTGGTTCAATATTTCGGGGAAGGGGTTGAGTCTTCTCGGAATTTTTGTGGGGGTCTTTAGATCTCGTCCAGTTCTTCTCAGGAATGCAAAAAAAAATTCTGAAATAACTCGAATTACTTCAGGATCCTTTGAAGAAAATCCAAAAAAGTGTGAAGGCGCGGAGAAAGTGGGATATCTTTGGGAAGAGATGGAATCTTCTCGGAATTTTTGTGGAGCCCTTTAGAACACTTCCAGATCTTCTCAGGATTGCGAAGAAATTTTCTAAAATATCTCGTAATCCTTCAGAATCCTTTGAAGAGCGTCCGGTTTTTTAAATAAATTCCCAATTTTTGCAGTTTTAGTCTACTTTAAGTTTCTTTATCCACATAAAAGATGCACATACTAATTTTTTTTTCTCTTGTTTCAGGCGAGGCACATGAAAAGTTACCATTGGATTTCCGGAACGACTCTGAGATACGAAAAGGTAAGTGTTGTTTGGTAGTTTTGCTCTGTTTTTGTTTCCTGTGCGTTAATTCAACACCAGCACCACATAGTCCGGTGCGATAAATTAAACAGATAACAAGCGGCGCGCAAAAAAAATACTGAAACCAAGAGAGTAGTAAAAGAATCTTGCTAATCAAATATGAGATAGCATCAAATTATAAATGCAAATATCTGAATATATGAATGAGATCTGTTTATCGCGGCGTACCAAGGTCGCAGGAAAATGAATATAATCGCGCCCTTAATAAGTCTGGTGGTATAATTTAGCAGAAGGCACGTTAGCGTTGACGCAAAATTTTTGATCATCTTTCTTGGGATTGGGCGTAATCGTAATGATTATTGTGGGTCATGCAGAACAAGCAAGCGTGTCCGATTCTCGGTGTCGCAACATTAAACCAACCTCTATGTTAGTCTGTTGTAGATTACGCCGACATTTATTTAAATTCAGTTGCTTTGAAGTTACATGGTAACATATCTGAATCTGATTGGTGAATTATACCATTAGCCTTATCTAACCCGTTATATGTAATAAAATGAAGCTGTATACACATACACTACATTCTCTCTCGAGTCTCTATGTGCGCTTTGAAATTTTTCCAAATTCACTCAACATCTGCTTCATCCTTTTTTTTTGGGCGAAGAAAGGTTTTCGGGTGACAGCAGTTAGGCGATTTTCAGCAGGAAAACCATATGTTTAATGTGTGCGAGCGCTGAAGATTTTTCAGTGTGATTAGTTGAGAAATTCGAGCTTTTCTACCAATAATGTTGAAACAGATGGTTTGCTATTGAAATGGAAAAAAAATGCGGTTTTATATAAGGAGGTTTTTATCAATCTTTATCAATCTTTTGGCTTATAGGAGGTTAATATCCATACAATGTCACGCATACTCGACAATGCCCATTGCCTATTAATGAGACTCCCGGCGGACAGAGCTAGAAAATATGAGATTGCACAATTTAAATAGTATGCGTTAAACTAACTGCTTGCTCGGTACCATATTGTTCCATTTTCTTTGTGCGTTTCTATGGGATTTATGCCAGAAGTATATCTTCTATCTGGAGACGCTTTTACGTCCATAAAGTGGTCGTTGTTCTTCCGTTTAGAGTCAGGTCCAATTATTTATTGGAGATATTGGAGGATCTTCTAGAGATTTTGGAGATTCTGGAGATCTTAGAGACTCTGGAGATCTTGGAGAATCTGAAGATCTTTGAGATTTTGGAAATCTTGTAGATTCTTGAGATCTTAGAGGAGATTCTAGAGATGTTAGAGACTCTGGAGATCTTGAAGAGTCTAAAGATCTTTCAAATTCTGGAGTTTTTGGAGATTCTGAAGATCTTAGAGACTCTGCAGACCTTGGAGAGTCTAAAGAACTTTAAGATTCTGGAGATTTTGGAGTTTCTGGACATCTTAGAGACTCTGGAGATCTTGGAGAGTCAAATTATCTTTAAGATTTTGGACATTTTGAAGATTTTGGAGATCTTAGAGAACTTGGAGATTCTGGAGATTCTGAAAATCATTAAGATTTTGGATATCTTATAGATTCTGGAGATCTTGGAGACTCTGGAGATCTTGGAGAGTCTAACGATCTTTAAGATTTTGGAGTTTTTGGAGATTCTGAAGATCTTAGAGACTCTGGAGATCTTGGAGCTTCTTGAGATCTTTAAGATTCTGAAGATCCTGAGATCTTGGAGACCTTCCAAATGACTTGTCATCTCCCTTTCGACCATCCCAAGCCATAATTATTGGTAATTTATTTATATGTCGATAAAGTGAGATGTGGCAACCACTCTAACAAGAAATGATTTAACAGTATCATTAAAAATAATTAATTACATAACTATATTGTAGAATATTTCGATCTTAAGACCAGATTAGCGCTATATAGTTGGTATAGTAAATTAGGTTTGGTAATTATTATTTAATAATTAACAATGATTGAGTAATTTTGTAATCGGAAAAGGAAAAGCGCGCATGATTTTTCCGCGCCGAGACAATCAACGTAATTATTTCATACAAAGCGATGATCAAATTCTGCTAACAATAAATGATATTTCTCACAATTTGCATATTCGTAGTATGAGGAGCGTTCGAAGCGGCAGCAGTGGCGGAACACTAGCAATTTTAATAATGCAATTAATCTTAATATCAGCGAGATAAGATGAAGCTATATTATTTTTAATTAATGAAAATAATCCATTTATATTCTACTTAATCAGCAGGTTAGAACTTGTAATTATTTAATGTGTTCTGTATCGTATATGACGAGCTAATTAGTAGCTAGACGTATTTGCATCAAGATTAATACGGATACAATGTATCCGAAATAATTAAATAAACAAATCAATAAATAAGTTTCAATGGAAATTCATGAACAACATTAAATGGAATAATATTCTTGTCTAATTTTATATTGTATGGAGCTACTGATAATAGTTTTGAAATAGGAAAGCAAGTGATGGTACCAGCATCTGATATACTATACATTTTAAGGCGCGTTATCGCTTCTATCTAGTTGGGCATTTCAGCCAGGGATTATCCGTATTCCTTATACAACACTGTATGTGCGGATAGATTACGAAAGTGAGGGTGCAAAACTTTAGTCTCCCTTTATTTAGTCGGCGCGGTCCATTTACGGCGGCCCGACTATACCTACTGACAGTTTAAACGTCAGCGCGCCCCACTTTTGCCTGCGCGGACTATACATTTGCCTTAATGGCGCATCAGTAGACTCATAAAATTTTAATTGGTGGCGTTTTAATTGGAAAATATGCTGCGCACAGATTGAAATCGAAAGACTTCCTGGGAGGTAAATTATTGTAAATATTGCATCTGAAACTTCTATATGTAGATCGATACTATAATTCCAGTTTCTTTAATTACGAAAAAGGCAGATAGATAAAATTTATGGCTGCCAATAACGAAGAAAATTATACACAAATTACCAATGAATCAAAGCCGCGCGCGATTTAATAATTAAATTTAAAAATAATTTTAATTACTTATAATAAATGTATATTTTGATTTGATAAACGAAATTTTATCGTTAACATTAATGGTGTGCAGCTGTTTTGCATTTACAATCAATTTCAAAGTATATATGCTCGATACATAATATACAGACATAGACGAAAAAAAAAAAAAGTTATTTTTATACATGATAATTTTATCGTAAATACTTGCATTTAGATTATTTACATGTAAAATTTCATCAGCACTTAACATAACTATTTTCTAGATTATGGTTGGACATAAAAATAAAATCATGTAGCCAATTCCCGCAACGGGTTTTTTCAGTCGTCCGTCTATTGAATTAATAATCGTTAAATTTATCGTTTAATATCTCTGAGAAAATTCCAAACGATGTATAGTCCGGCCGCGCAAAGTGGACCGCTCACGTAGCGGGGGAAGCTTGACGTAAGTTACGTCATGTATAGTTCGGCCGCGCGTAAGTGGACTATTTTTATATTTCGTCCAATTTTAAAGCAATTTTTTGGGGGGATTTAAAGTCGATTCTTTAGACTTCAATAGCTTGCATAAAAATCCTTTGTTTTCAAAGCTCACCTGGTTGTTATCGAACAGTTACAGGACTCAATAATTGATTTTGGGATTTTGATAAGTGTTGTCGTCGACGACATTTGATATGAAATATAAATCCTAGTCAAGCTGTCGGACATTATCGCATCTTCGCTGCACGTAATAGATATATTAGGATCGACTTTTCGGAGGCTCTTGAAGTGCAACCAGCGTAATGTGCAGCATTTCATCAAACCATCTAGATTAATTCCTATACAGCAAAATCACAAGTTGTGCAAAGTCCACAATTGTGTGCTGTTGCAGAAAGATAAGAGCCCACCTTACACTTCATTGGACAAGTGATTTTTCTTCTCACATTTTTTTTACCACCAATAAAAAAATTAAAATAAATCCCCAGCAGTGATGGCATTGCATAACACTTATCATCCAACAAAGTGAAGATAATTGAATAATTGCAATTGCATGTCGTTTAGCTGGTTAACATCAGAAAAGCGGAGCGGGGACGGATGATAAGAAATGGTAGATATGCCATTAGTGTTTTATTTGGAGCCCGAAAGGAGAGTTATTATTATAATCGGTAAAAGTTTTATCCCGCCGCGGACCGGAGCGATAAGAGTCAAACATTTTGTCATTCGGACGGCGATATCAGTGAATGATAAGGCAACATACAAATAGCACGAATATTCCATTTTGAAATGGTTATCACTTCACGACCGCTACACAGCTTATCAGCGCAGATTCGTTATCAAACCGAACATAACAAAGCCATTGTGTTGATACCCATTCGCCTTGAGCTCCCACAGCTAATACTAGTTTTTTTTTATTATTATTATTATTACTGCTGCTTGTTGTTTGTCCAGATATATTTAATTTGTTTAAAATTATATTGTGTTTGCGATATTGCACAAGTTATTTACGTCATCTTGGAAACCAGAAAAACGGCTCGAGAATCAAAGAATATTGATGTAAATTGAGGAAGAAGGTTGGAACATCTCAGAAATGGTCGGGAAAAGTGTAAAAATAGATGGGGAACTAGAGATCTTCTCTAGAAGATCTCCATCCAGTTAATGGAGTGGAAGAATGGATTCAAAAAATGGTTTTTGAGTGGAGCGACTGAATTTTTTTTGAATATAGCATCTGGTATTCTAAATAGTGTCCTTATAGACATGGAGAAGTTTGGATCTTCAAAAACTGGTCGTATGGAGTCACTAATAGATTGGACACTTGAATTGAGGAATAAGGACGCTCATTGGTTAGGTCTTCTCAGAAATCTTTTAAAAAAGATGCAGAACTGAAGATCTTCAAAATAAGGTCTTTATCCAGCTATTTGAGTTGAAGATTGGACTTGGAAATGAAGGAAGAAAAGCTTTTCTTCAGCAACTTCTCAATTTTTTTGCAAAAATAAGCTCTAAAAGCTTAGAAAAGGTCTTTATAGACCTTGAGAACTTCAGATCTTCTCAAAAACGTCTCAAATATGGCGATAGATTGAAGAATGGGATCAATTTTCTCCAGATCTTAGAAAAGAGTCTCAAAATAGATCTAACATTTTAAAGATTTGAACATATTCGAGACGCTCTAAAGTTTTCATTACTAAATTGAACAAACTTTATCAACTGGTCTCTATTCGAATATCTTGTGAAGGTAATGGCGCGCAAATCCGCGATATACGTAAAGAGGTATATCCAACTAAACTACGTGTACGATCCTCTATCCACAAAAGGGGATGGTGGGTATTGAAGTATAGAATGTAATCTTCCTATAAGTACATTCATTATATTTCCATTTGAAAAATAAAGAGTTTGGCGAGAGATGGATGGAATGCCTATTTGTAAGGTCATGTTTGAATAAACGGAATGTCTTCTCGACATTTAATATAATATTATATATGATGTATGCCTTCTTCATGTCAATATACCATTACTCGTCTAATACTAATAGATGGTCGTCTGTTTTGTGATCGACAACGACGAGGAGTAGAGAGAGAGAGGGAGACTGGCAACATGATGATGACGATCAGATTTTCTGATTGCATTCAAAACATAGACTCCGATGGACGTTGTAATGCCAATATGTTTGCTGGACTCGCTGATAAGGTGCTGGCCGGCTATTTATATTCATCAATATCTACACGCACGTGTAATTATATCTATTTAATTTTGATGACAATGAATGGGAGAAAAATTGGGATTTTGCGCCATTTTTGTTGTTATCGTCGAGGATAATTGAGGAAGCACTAGACTTCTGAGATGCCAAACGGCTATGGGACTTCAGAAGTTTGAGTTTTAAGATCTAGATCCTTTAAGGGACCAAATTCTTTGGGAGATCTTCTAAGATTCTCCAAGATGGAGATCTTGTAAGACTTCTGGAGCTTCTAAATTGGAAGAGACTTCAATATTCTTCATAACCTTTAGAAGATTTTGCACTTAAGATCTACTTCCTTCGATGGACCAATATCTATCCGAGATCTTGTAGGACTTATTGAGATGGCCCCGATGTTCTAACTTGGAAGACACCTTCTAGGACCTCAATACTCTCCATAGACACTCTCCATAGACACAAAAATTTTGATCTGCGACCTTGAGGTCTGCTGTTACAAGAGTTATTTTGTCAACAAAATTGGATAATTTGATTCCACATTGGAGGAAAAAAGCGAAAGCTCCGAATAATTCATGTATTGAATTATACAATGTCGATTTATCTTTTGATCTTTAATTTTCCTTATCTCGATCAGTACCCGGAACATCGACCTGACGACCTGCTCTGATAACACCATGTATATGGCAGCCGATAGATTTGATTGATTAATCAAATTATGTACTACATTTATACGAAATGATTTTATGTGAAAATGCACCACGGATTTTTCCGTTATATTAAAATAAACACAATTGAAGAATTGAATATAAAAATATAGTAGCGCGCGCGATATCGAAAATTGATTTATTAATTTCGATAAAAATTAATTGGAATTTATTTATGGGTTTGAGGGGGTTTTGGATTTTTTTCGACGTTTAACGGTTATCAGTTCCACATCGAAAAATGGAAAGTTCAGTATTCCACCGAAACGATGGTATCGCGTTTAAACAAAATTACTATTATTATTATCTTTGTTATAAATATTTCTCAGTACACTGCGTTGTTGTACATTTGCTGGCTTTATCGTCCGTTGAAATCTATTATCTCGTATAATTATAAATATTTAATTGTGGCTTGCAGAATTAAAGAGAGTCGACGCATAATAACAATACTAGAATTAGATTGAGGATGGTGACAAACCTTTTGGTTACCATTTCTAATAAAACATTTCCGATATCATCTTGACAGTTTCGAATTTTTTGACTTTCTTCTACCAATCAAAACAAACGCGATTAGCTGAGATTAATTATTGAAATTTATGTCTTGATATATCGCGATGTTATCGGCAATGTTGTATGTTTATTAAGATATTTATAAATTATCAGTTAAAATTTAAACTTTGTTTCATCATTCTTTTTATGGTTTAGTATTGATCAAAAAATTCCATTCGCTATTACAAAATCAAAATAAATTAGAACTCACTTAGAAACTAAGCGTTAAAATTCGTAGAAATTCAAGATGGCGGATGTTGAAAGTTCAGCGCCTATTTTCATCTACTTTGCAAAATTTTGGGTCGATAAAAATTGGCCTATATTTTAATCTGACTTATCCTCTATTATTGTTCCAATTTTGAAGTAAATTACTTCAGTAGTTTTGATGTGATGGATTAACAAACATAGAACGCACCATTTTTATCTTAGTGTCGGAAAACGTCAAAAAAAAAATACTTATCGCCCCAAAATTAATTAATTTCTACTCAAATTAAATTGACCTAAGTTTATTTCACTCAAAAATAAAGTTTGTCCGAAACAATAGCATGAAGAAGTTGTAAAACACGCGCTGAAAGATAAATGGCGATAGGCGGCGGAGAGTGCGTTCGGGCTGTTACTAAAATCCCGGACCAATTCATTGAACTTGATGAAGTTCCAACAAACGCAACAGGTGATTTTCACACCACTTTACGCCCCTTTCGCATCATCCCTCCCCCCCCATAAACACCGAAACTAAACACTGAGAGGGTCGTTCAACCAGTTTGCTTGCCTATTCCCATTCGCCACCCTTGATATTTTTATACCGCTGTGTGACAAAGAAAATAAATAATGGTACATTTATTGGGCTGGTCAAAATTCTGAATAGTCGATTAAAATTCAAGGCAGGTCTCTTACACGTCATTTGGTCGTGTTAAGCGATGTACGCGTGGGTTAACAAGAGGGATGATGGTCCTCGGTCCCTTTTGCGCTTCCGGCTTTCCTAATACACTTTACACCCAAAAGCTTCTGCAAAGCGTTCGACTAAAAAGATAAACTCCGACTACGAATTAAATTATAAATAAACAATTTACCATCTTGCTTGGTTGGAACGGAAAAAAAGTATAAAATAAGAAGAGTGAATGGTGTCTCGATATGATCGAAGAAGTCTGGGTTGGCCAAGCTAGTTAAGACGATAAGAATCGTTTCCATAGAGGCCAAATAGCCTGATTTCGTATGGCGATAAGGTTTTTGATGCCGTGCAGAAGAGGAGGAGGCGGGAGGGGTGGAGAGGCAGCAGCGTTGGTAACGATGCATGCTGCTGATAACAGCCCGGGCCGAGTGTTATCATTGCTCATCAATCAGCCTGCAACTGATAAACAAACTCTGCTTGAACGCTGGGGGACCGCTTATCGGCCTCAACGGTTTCAATCTATAAAGACTCCAACAGCCCCCACACCACTTCTACCTCACCCTATCTCGCTCTCTTATTTACCGTTCCTCACCCCCTCTTCCATCATGCATTTAATTAACAAAGAAACAGATATGCAAACTTTGGATGGGCGTCAAATTATTGGGATGGAAGACATATATTGAGAAGTTTTAGAAGTTTTTTGGGGATTCCCCGAATGTCTTCTTCCCATTTTTGGAGATTTTCTTTGAAGTTCTTCAATTTCCTTCAATTGCCGATGACCTCAGCAATCAGTTCAAAGGGATTTCTCGTTTGATGGGAAATGCGTTCACCGTTGGATTCCATCATGGGAAAATGCGCATATATTGCATTTTCCTTTCCATATCATTAATATGCTTGCATTAAGAAATTTTGTTCGGAATAAGTTGGCATTTAACATGAGAACTGAAGGTACATCAAGACAGACAATACACTACTTTGGGTGGAAGATCGCGGCGATTAGACAGCGCAGCGGTACCGGCGCGGCAAATGTTGGATGGGAAGATCGTTCGCCGATAAGATGACGGAATGGCGATAAGAACGCGGCGCGATTCGAGATATCGCGAAATGGGATGTGATTGTATCAAATGATGACGATGCCGCAACTATCGATTTTTTTCTCTTCAGCTTCTAAAAACGGTTGGTCCTGTTGGAGAATTAATGCGTTTCAAGTAGACTGACACGAAATGGACTTTAATGGACTTTTTCATGAGGATCTCTTGCGGTCAGCCAAACGTTTTTGCCATTTTCAGCAAGTGATTGATGTCGGCCCGAAAATGTAGACGTTAAACTCCGATCGTTATAATTAGTTGAAATTAGAGAGGTGTGTCTGAAGGAATGTAATTTGAACAGTCGACCCTTTAAGAGAGGAAGAGATGAAAAAACCGGAGCTAATAACAAACATCAGGTTCTCTCGTTTCACGGTCGATTTATTGCCGTTAAAAGAGTCATTTTCAATTTGTTGGGAGGGCATTAAAGCCGTAATATTTACCGTCAGGGAATAGGCTTCGAAATACAAGCCACCTACATGGACCCGACTCCGGCGATAACATCTCCGGAGTGAGAGAAGACTGGTTCTTGTTCGATCCAAATTATGAACCCGTAAACATTAAAATAAACAAGGTTGCGCGATGCTGATGATTTTGACCGATAGATAAGTGGTGTTTTTCCCGAAAAACGTCGCTGCGGTGACCATGATGGAACGTCTTCTTGTGAGAAAGGCCAAGTCGTCTACGTTTCAGATAACAAATATGCGATCGTTATCTGAGACAGTCTGGCTTTCCATTAACACTTTATCGTCTGCACCTTTTAATATCCATATAGCTGGGCATTTGTCCTCGTCGTCTTCGGTTTGATTACTCTGCTTTCGAGGAGGATTATCAGTTTCTCGAAAAAGAGTCGACAATAATGATTTATTTCCGCATAGGTGCATTCTTGTGATTAAAGTCGATGATGATGATGAAAAGGCGCTTGGAGCTGAGCTTCCATCCTCCCGCTCAATGATTCGGATGAGAACAATAGTTGTGTTTAGATGGGAGAATAAATAATGGTGGTGGAAATAATATAATACCATCGAGGAGGACTTTGTAATGCAATCAGTGGCTGTTCATCATCTGTCCCCCAAACGCTTTCTAAATCAGCGCAAAAACCGTTCATTACATTAAGCACACCTTTTGTTTGGCACATGATGCACTTCTGTATCGAATATTCTTGTTTGGTGGCGAATGGTACAAAAGTCCATCATCAGCAACACATGTTTGATGGATCGAGATGGGCGGAAACGGACCCATAGCATGCTGCCGTCAGCTCAAGTTTTTGTTTGTTTTTGTATAGCGTGGCGAGCAAAACGATACGGATCTCGAATTTTATACACTCGCGTTTCAGTCGGTTATTTGAAATGCATCGCGTTTATGCCATCATCAACGCAAATACGCTGAAACGGTGAGAGAATGCGGACCGAGATTTTCTATGAGGATTTTTATCGCTGTTCATTGGAACAAGTCGAGGTTTTGCTTGTTTATTGGATTTTTGGAGGTTTTTTGAGATTCCTATTGGAGGATCTTTAAGCCTTCCTTGAATTTTGAAGGTTCTTCAAGCTTTCATCCAATTTTTGGAGATATTTTAGAAGTTCTTTGACTTTCTCGAGATTCCATAGAGCTTCCTTGAGGTTCTGGAGATTTTCTAAGACTCGTCTAAGCTTCTAGTGATCTCCCATTTGAAGATCCTTTAGACCTTCCTTGAATATCTTCTCCCATAACTCTCCCTTCCTCCATACAACGTCTTCGGATGACTGTTAAAGTCGTCTATATTGTGGAAGAGTCCGATTTTGTAAAGGAGCGTGGTTGGTCTCGATGAAAGGACGTGTGTAAAGAGCAGTCGAGACTAAACTAGTTTGTGAGTGAAATTAATTGCATCAAAAGCCCGAACCACACCTTACTGAACGTAACCTGGCATTAGTGTGTCAAACAACTTAATCCTGAAAGGCACGCTATTTTCAATCGCGCTTAACACCTCATTTATAATTATATTTCGAGAAGAATCAATTTTTATCGGTCTGATGTCTATTTGGCACAAAAGCGGGAAAATGTTCCCCAATGCCGATCGTCCCGATAAGGCATTCATACAGATGAGTTACTGTCGGTGCCGAAAACTCGGAAACGTCAATTCACATTTGATATTTGATGTGCAAATTTCTCACTTTTCCATGTAGGAAATCTTGGGCCGCAATTAATTTTCTGTACGTTTGCATTACATGCACATATCTAGCAAAGCGAAAACTGTCGTTGACTCCGGATGCCAGCCACTTTATCTCGTCATATCATCTTCATCCATTGTATTGCGTGAAACATGTAGTTGTAGCACGTGCACTTTTGCGGGTGGCCCGCTTCAAGTGCCCATCTTTATTGTACAAGTCTTCGAGAAGCTTTTGACGTAGATGTCGAGTGGAGCATCCGACACCGGATGGACCTACACCCCAAATTAATTAGATCTCGCGACTCCAAGGAAGGAGGATTGCCAAAATTGATTGAAGGATTTTCGGTGAGGATGATGGAAGAGATGAAGAGACAACCTGTCATCTTGCTAAGCGTTTTAGTTTGTGTGGCCTCCTGCTGATATCGAGAGTCGATCAAGCGTAGGGGTGTTGGTGACGTGCCCTGGCCCCGCCGCCGTCTTACAACAAAGTGTTCGACACTTTTGTCTGCAATAAAGTCGGTCACGTGTGATCGAGTGAGTGACATATCGCACGAAGCCAGGCATTCTGCATTTGGAGCGACGACGGACGGGGTTGGCTTGACATCGTTTGGCAACGCGACCATTCTCGCGTGGTGCGCACTGCCACCACATTGCCACTCGGGCTTATCAGTGGGACACAAGGCGACCGCGGGCCCAGGCTATCACAGTTCGGCAGCCGCCAGACCACTCGGTCATGTGGAAAAACGATACGAGCATTGTCTCTATAGGATAATTCATATAGTAACTGTATTGGAGGACCACGCGAGGACCTTTTGGGAAGGAGTCGCTATTTTTGCCACTTAAGTCGTCTAGACTGTCTATTAACTCCCCGTACAAAGAAATTTGCTATAACATCTCAAACTTGCCCAGCATCTTCAAGAACATGAAGAAAATAAAAGCCTTCCTTCATCATAATAGATTTATGATACAAAATCATTATATGAGAGAAGTTTCAATCAGACTGGTTACATTAGATGTTGGGGGCCATGGAGTTTCATTGTTCGACCTCGGGATCAGTATGGCACGATCGGGGCAGCACATAACAAGAGCGATATGCCGGTAATCTGATTACCGGTGATAAATTACCCCGGACTGTTGTTAATAGATATCTTTGCAGACTCACGACGCTAAAACGCCCACATTCACTCTCTGGAGCGCCTAGAGAGATAAATACTCTGTACCTTTTATTCTATAAGTGTAGTATATCTTAATATCTCGCTCCACCACTGCACCACAAAATACTTTTTTCGACCAGCTGGAACAATAGTGGTAAGATTTCTATGGGCGATTGGACGTACGGACCACTATATTATTGGTTATTTAATTAAATTTCGTGTGCCATAGAAAATACGTTGTTGATGATCGCTATCAGCTCAGATTCAATATATAATAATTATGATTGTAATTATCACATTATTTATAAATTGCACTTTAATGCAAGCGCAACTTGCGATTCGATCGATAGGAACAGTTTTATATGATGGCAAAAAATATGCATTGTAATTTATGGGGCTAGTTTAGTGTGTGTGAGAAAACTGAAAAAGGGGTTGTTAATCGCTTTCAAGGCTTTCCTACACCCGGACACTGTTATCAGCAGCCAAACAGTTTTTTTTTATCAGTTTTATCAATGACCAACCCTTTTAATGTTCTAGTGGAAGAGCAGGCCCGGATTTAGCTCGATCGCTTTTATTTCGAAGCATATTTTCCTAGATATTGATTTATTAATTTTATTTCGTTGATTGGGAGCGTTTTTGCGCAACGGCACTGATTTTTACTGTTACTTGATCTGGCTACTGTTACTTGATCTGTCGGATAGTGTTTTGAACTCGTTTAACTCGAAAACTATTAGGGCGATTTTAACCAAATTTGGAGCGTTTGTTCCATACACTTATAGCAACTTTATTCTGAAAAAATATTTGGAAAATTTTGAAGGGCATGCGCAGTAGAAATTTTTAAAAATTAGTATCGATATTTTGCGCAAAGCATCAGTTTGTAGCCGTTGTTTATTATGATACTTAAATGGTGTAAAGTGAAAGTTGCAATATTACATAATTATTTGTTTAATGGACCTTTAATAAATTATGAAACATGCACTTATTTAATATAATGGATTTATTGTGATTTAATGGGCTAAATAAGGTCTACACACTTAATCAGCGCAACTGATCTTTTAACTTTAGCGCTCAATTTAAATTCCCAATTAAAAATTGCAATATTACATAATAATTTGTTTACAATAATATTCCGAGAGAAAGATGATTTATATAATTATAATTTAAAAAAAATCACACGATAACGAAATATAAAATCTAATCTCCAAGTAATTCTTTCACTCAGATAAAATTAAAGTCAAAACAACAGATTTAATGCGCAATGTTTATTTATAAGTGTACAATCTAAAAATTCATTATTTTTTCGAAAAAACTGCCAAATCGGATGCTGGCACAAGTTTCAAGATCATTTTCTCAAACACCAGCGAACAATACCGGCATAGATGCGATAGATAAAAATCGATACTTTTCGCAAAACTATTTCAACTTCCAAGCCGATAGCATCTGTTTAATTGTAAAGAATCAACAGAGGCACAGCCTAGGAGCTCATTATAACAAAAATAAAAGTTAGATAAAAGTTTCACTTTAAATAAAACAGAAATACACTCTTGAAAAACAGAGCATCTACTATATTATCATTATAGCAGAAGCAGAATTCTATGTATTCAGATAATAACTTTTAATTATATAAAAACAAATTATACATACACACTCGGAGCAGATAATAATCTGACCGAAATAAATGATGCATTTCGGTTTAGTCATCTCGAACTCGTAAATTCCCATAATGATTACTAGTAAATGTGTGCGAAATAATTTCTAGTAATTGTTTAAACATAGATTAATAAAACAAATAAATAAATCCTATAAAAAAATAAACATTAAATAGACGCAATAAAAAATAATCATCATTCTTAAAAAAATTTGACAGCTGTCATTTTTGAAGTTTAAGAGTCGCTCCTTCGATATGCTTTTGGTCTTTAGCTTCTTAATAACTGTACCAATTTTGGATCAAATATCTTCATCCGTTTCGAAGTTACGTCTCCCACAAATTTTGTCCAATATTGAACGGAATCTAATATCTTCAAAATCACTTGTTTTTATTCAAACCAAATGACAAATTTTAACTAAAACTGATAGCCGGCAACTAAAAATGACAGTTATCATCAAAAAATCTAATTTTTCTGCCTTCAAAAGCTCAATATTTGGATGATCTTACAGCGTGATTTTGCGTATTCCGTCCGAAAACGACCATTTATTGATCTTGCACTTGTTGCTTCTTCACTTTCTTCAATATGCATCACCACAATAATAACAGCCCTTAATGAATTCGTATCTCACGATGATGATGCCCTATTTTTGTTAGAAAGACAGAAACGAAAGATTGTTGAGTTTGATAAATCTCTCAAGGTTTCAACATTATGTTGTCTTCAAGTATGAATTCCAAGCCGTCACCTTAATGAATAATTATATCACTGTTGTTTATATTTCCAAGAGAACATTATTTACAGATTGAAATCTTCGTCAGCTCCGTCGAACGAAAAAATAAACAAACGCGAGGGGGAAAAAAATGTGGAAATGCTTTTTAATTATTCGCTCCGATCATTTGTAGGATAGCAACAATATCTCGGGTTTTTTTCCCTCTAATCTTGATTTCGAATATTAGCGTAGTAGTTATCTAGATTGGTTTCAAAACCTTGCTGTATCTTGAAATAAATTGTTATCTTATCTGCTTCGAAATGATAAAAGCGTTTAGAAAGGCTCTGTTGGTGCTAGTTCGGTGAGATATTAAATACGTAAGGTGTGTTGTCAGTGTCGGTGTTGCAATTGTGGATGATGAACGTTTCATTCTTCCATCTTCAGAATGCTGATTTTTTTTATAACGAAAATGCGCGATTAAATGATTGGTTCTACCACAAGAAAACGGACTAGATTTCAAAAATGTTGCTCGAAGTGTGTGCTATCCAAAATAATGCACCGACGAAGGTGTTTAAGGCGCGCTATTTTGCTAGGGGTCCAGTCTTCCGGAAGATCAAACCAAAAGGTAAAAAAATTGTTTGTTCTTGTAGATAAATGTTTGGTTCAATTTTCTTCCAATCTTCCGATAAAAAATTGCTTCTTCACTTTTTGGTGCTGGATTTTACTCGATTTTTCCGAATCTTGCTTGATAATTGAAGCATTTGATAATTTTTTACTGATTATTATCCTAAAGTGTTACATGATAATTTTTGATCTTGCTGATTTTGTTCCTTGATAGGAGTCAATTTTGAGATTTAGAATTTGCTGTTTCATTGCACCAATTGACACTGAATTTCTTCCTGTTGCTTGAAGATCTGTTTTTGTTGAAGATCTCCTTCTCGTCCTTGATTCCTGAGTTGGGTCCAACTAAAAGTCGTCTCTTTTTTGATCTTCCTGAGGAACAGTTGAGTTCTTATTGGTTATTGGACTGTCTTCCTTGATGCTCCTTCCAATATGGCATCTCTTCCTCGTTTGGTCTTCTTCTTTTCCTCTATGTCTTTGATCTTCCTTCCTCCAAATCGCTAATTTCGTCAAAATATAGTCGATTTAAGGAAATATCGCCCAGATAGCAATGCGTTGTGCAAATATATAGTCAAATAATCTACCCTTTTTGTTTACCAAAATTAACTTGCGTTTACTTTTGGCCGTTTATCAGTCAGATATGGGCCGCTCTCTATGCACACATATTATTAACATTCGATGATGATAAATGTCGCACTGATTAATAGAATTACGCAATAAAAAGAAACGCGGGGCGGATGATGAAAAGAGAGAGAGGACGCCGAGAATGATGGAGTGCGGGTGATATAATAACACCCCGCAGACAATAATAATGATAAGAGCAATCAGATAAACGGGGGGTATATATATCATATCACAATGGCATAGCAAAAATGATTACGAGAGACGTTCCTTCCTATATCACGCCAAGTAATGTGAATCACGCTCTGCCGGTTCTTCTTCTCCTCCACCTCCGCCGCCTCGTATACATAGTCGCTTCTTTACCTCATCCTAAACTGATTTATACATGTATTCTCCACTGCAAATACCTTTTGATCATAAATCTCTTTGTCGTTTTGCATGTATGCCTGTTTTCATTATGTGCGCGCCTTCATTTTGCTTGCGTTAATTTCGAAATTGAAATGGATGCGCAGATAACGATGGCTTTTATATTTGTTGACCATCCAATTTTTTTTCAATTGGAATCTAATTTTCTTACAAGATAAAAGTCCTGTTTTCGACTAAAATAAACAAGATGTGAAAAATGCAAGATAAATATAAAGATTAAATACCTTCGCTATCTGCGATGTTATTTACGTTAGCTTTCAATTTGGAAAAAAATCAAAAATTTATCTAAGTGCAATTCAAGATGCCGCGCCACGACCGGAAACCAATGTTTGATCAAAATGTCCGCCGTTACGCGTTTGGCGCCATTTTTGTTCGGTGCATCCTTGAATCGTCGGTAGAAAATATAAAAGCGTACTACATGTAATTTATTTAAACAAGTAGAGAAATTCAATGTCGCCGCGCCGCTGAATGCGTTTCATGCAAATTTTATTACTCTGTGTATCTACAAGAGTTATTAGTAACATTACTTGAAAAAGCCTTGATGGCGAAGATAGCGAACATTTACGCATATGGCAAAAAAGAGAGAATCGACGACGATATGATTGTTGTAGTTATTTATTTATATTTATACAAAGCGCTTTCTCATAAATCCGGCGATTTCTTATAACTTATCTTTTCAGTATGCATATGTTACAATATACATTGTTGTATATTATAAATACGCGCTTATCACCCAACGAAAATCATTAAACTATACAAATACCCACCCAAGAAGTTGTCTATCTTATCAGCGCAAACTTACAACATACATTATACCCACCCTGTCAAACAAAAAATTTACAACCAACTTCACAACCATAAAGTTTAGCATATGTGCACAAAAGAAAATATTTCACATGATAAAACTTCGTCGTCAAATCAACACGAAATTGATACAAAGTCTCCAAAAATTGGTTTGGATTTGGAGTTGAGACTGTGTCGTATAGTAGCACTAATGGCAGATCATTAGGACTGCCAGGTAATCTGCACCAGCACTTCTTTCTCCTTCGTTTTTTTCTTTCTAAAACGAAAGAGAGATAAAAATAATAAATCATTGTGGTCTCCAATGCGAGGAATTCTCTTCATGCAATTCTGATTACGGCCATATACACACTACTGCTCCAATAGATAACGTGGCCCTCTTTACCACTTTTTTTCTCCGCTATCCCACTTTGGTTTGATACATATTAAACAGTCTAATGCTAAATAAGAGAATTATTCGATGGAGGATGGAGATCTTGTAGGGGAGGCGCGAGAAGATTTTTTCGAAATTCCTTCACAGTTTGGTAGCACTGACGTCTAGGTAGACGAAAAGTCAATTAGGTCCTGCGGGGCAGCAGGACTTCTTCAGGAAACAATTTTTCTGATGGTCCCTCCAAAAAGCTAAAGATTAGCTGTGTAGCATCTAGATTTTCATCGAATCTTCTACTTTTTTCGTCTAGAATTGAAGAATTACCAAAAAGGGTCCAATATTTGATGATCTAATCCTTAAGGAATCTCAAGGACTTGCAGGATCCTTCTGTCTTTGTAACCAAATTTTTTTGATTTCATTGAATTAGCGTCGTCGATAAGTCTGTGCAGCATCGCGAAAGTTGGAGCATAGCGATCCGAAAGACACGACCCGAATCTATAATGATGTATTCTGGGTATTGTTCTTTATGTGTCGGAACTAAGTGATTCCAAACACGTTTCTACACACGGCTTGTGATATAAACTCTCTCGTCTCTCGTATCGCACTTCTTATAGATTCTTCTTCGTTCCCAAAACTAGCCAATATATTATGATCTTCTTGCACAACATCGCACTACTTTTTATGGGATCGACCACCACCACAATATGGTCTGGGATTGCTACTTAGACGACGACAGTGCGGATTGTCGTCTCCATCCATGACAATGCATGTTAATGCTGCTGATAGCTAATTGAATGAGCTAGACGTTTATTATTACGATGATATGAAAGCGAGACACAACTTAAGAAAACTTGATTTGATAGTTGTCGCTCTTTGTTGTTGATTGTTATTATCATAACGCTCCAAAGGATTGAGACTTTAATTTGCCCACAAAAATTGGTGTGCATTTATTATTTGTGCGGCGGCCGATATCCAATGTTATCGTCCTGGTGGAGAAACAGAACAGCGACGCAGAGCGTCTTTATCAGCAGCAGACCTCTCCGTCGCGGCCCTTATCGCACCAGACCAGCACTACTAGCATACATGTTATCAGTAAGCGCGCCACTATTAGAATATCTAAATATCCTTAGCTCGAGTCCGCTCGAAGGCGGCGGCGGTAGGGGGCCACCCCCACACCAACCCCTTTGCAATGTCGAGATAACAAGCAAGCCCCGCGCGCGCGTTGCCTTATTTATATTCATCAATGCCGTCTTATCAGTTATGAGCAGAAATGTTTATCGTTTACCACTAGCTGGACCTGTGGACAGTTTCTGTTTTTGAGAAGATATAAGTGTGGGAAAAGGTTCTCCTTGTTCCTTGAAGTTTAGTCTTCAAAAGTTCCCTAAAAGTTTTAGATATTTTGGGATAGGTGTTGAGCTCCTAGATGCTGAGCAAATCTTGTTGGTAAGAAACTGGACGTTTGTTGTTGCGAAACAAAGAAGATTGGAGATGTGGGTGGTTTTGGCATGCATGTGTAATTTTCGTTGTTCTATATGCTGTTTTCGAGAAGGTGCGCGCTTATATTATGGCATAATAGAACATGTGGAACAGAATACGATGTAAGATATGCATGTCTTCAGACAGACCAGAGAATAGTTGCAAGATATGTAGATAAGTCTCAATGAGAATACTGTACTGTCCAATGCTGTATGCAAACATAGACCACGACGATAAGATTACTACATGGAGGAGGAGGTGGAGAGATTCATTCGTCCCCTCGCTTCTTGCAAAACTTATACCACCGACAAGAAAGATAAGCTCCATATGAAAACTTGCAGTTACACATAAAGTGTCTTGTTCGATAAAAAATAAACAAACTTTTACTGACCGAACTTATCTCCGCAAGATAAATGACGGAGATGTAGGTCAGCTGACGACCAGCGAAAAATGCATCTTGCATGCAGATTTAATAATATAAAAGAGCGATTTGGAGCAAATGGGAAACGTGTGGTGAAACAATAATTCCGTCCGCCATCGTCATCGACATGACCAATAAACTTGGATCATAAATATTCTAATCGATTGGTGTCAGACGCCGCCGAGAGTGAAGGATATCGCTAATAAACTGCTGCCGAGGTTTCAAATAAGAGTGAAAATGTGATCTATCTCGCATCGTACTTAATGACATAATCAAAAAAAGGAGAGAAACTCGACGCGTTAACCACTTGGCAAAGCTGGAAAAGGTAGATTCGACATGCGGATCCTTTTAACTCCGTCAATTATCTAATAACATACTTTGCAATTTGGATTTTTTAACACTGCTGGAGCTTGTTGAGATTTGGCTTCAATTTTATTGATGACCAACGAGGATCTCGAAGATTGGCGTCTCAATAATTTGGATGGGAGATGGAATTATGCGGAAGGGATGTTGGAAGGAGTGTTTTTGGGCATTTGTTTGATGGAAGGGACATTTTTTTTTGAGGATCTGAGATTTTCTAATGAGCTCCTAGAAAAATTGATAGGAACTTGCGTATTTTCTGGCCTACAAGATCTGATCCAAAACTTTTTTTGACAAACTAGATTTTTGTGACAAACTAGACGAAAAAAATTATGTTTATTTACATGAAAAGTTCCTTTGTCTTCTATATTGCGCGATAAGCATAATTTATACTACGTATAAAGAATTCTGAAGCGTTCTGTTATTTTTTCTTTCGAATAGCGCACGATAACGATCTCGAACTGAAATAATTTAAACAATTTTCTATTTTAGTCGCGCGTTCGCGTTTTTGAATCCAAATCCAAGAAGATAAGCATCCGACGAGCACATGTTTTGTTTGTGGCTCAATTTATTGATGATGTGCGCTTCGGATTTAGTATAAAATATTGATGATGGAGTGAGAGGGGTTTGCCACCCCGTATATACGGGTCGGTATATGCTGGCCCGATAGCGCGAAAGATACGAGCTGGAAGTAGGAAACGAGACAGCCTAGATAAGAAAGTAATATGGCTGCTGGTGTAAAGAGATAACGGCGATATGACCTGCACTCGGTGGTACTCCAACTATAACGTGCATTTCGACTAGAAATATAATACACCTTCAACTTTATTCAGCAACTACAAAAATTATCAAGTTTTTCATAATCGTCCAATAATCTGAGGAGTCTATCTATCTAAAGTTGGAAGAGGCTAAGATCTTGAAGGTCTCCATATTATTCCTTCATTATCTGCCAACCTTCCAACTTTTTCCCCAATTTCCTCAAAAAGGTGAGATGCTAGAGATTTAGGAGAAGTTAAGTCCTCGTCCTTATTCTTAAAGATCTTCTTAAATTCATTTGGAGACTCCCCTTCCTTAGCTCTCCCAAAATTCTTGGTCTCTGGATGGATGATGTGAATAAACGCGCCATATAGATTGCAATTTGCAAAACATCGAATGGTGGGATGCGAATAACGACACGATAAAGTGCGCGCTTGTTTAAAGTAAATGCACATTTTGCTGGCACGTTATCAGATCATAGGCAAAGAGTTATCATTATTATAAAGCACCAGGAACTATATGGTGGCCAATCAATACATATCAAAAAATCGGGTTTGTTGTTGTTGGCTGTTACATAAAACGGAATCAACCGGAGGGGAACATAAACAACCATAAATCATACGTGTGTTGGGTGCTTATAAACATTCCATATAGGCAAAGCTCGATTTTTTTGTAAAAAATGACGCTGTTATCACACACAGAGAGAACTGCTTTGTGGGTGACTAGCTTGAGGGCGTATTGCGAACTGGCGCGGCGCACTCCGCCAAACGATCCTTTACCATGTTTACCTACTCATTATTATACGAATCTTGCAAAATTATATGCTTCAGGTAGATTTTATGTAAAATGCGAAATAAATCATGCAGCAATCGAACGCTGATTGGAAAATTGCGGGTTTCATAACATACGATCCTCATGCAATTCGACGAAAACTCTTTTTTTTTTTGGAGTAAAAAGTTGTCTATAGATTGGATAGTTATCAGATTTTGATGGTATCTGGAGCATTATTAATTTAGGCGAGTGTGATTGAGTCATTCAATTTTTACTGAGTATTGGAAACTATCTTCCTTGGAAAATGAGAAGTTCTTCCAAGTTGGATGACTGGATAAGGTTTAGAACTTGAAGATCTTTGAGAAATTTGAAGATATTTAGAAAATTTTAGAAGTTCTTCCTTGTTGGAAGACTAGATCATGTTTGGAACTTCAAGATCTTTGAGAAATTGGACGAAATTCAGGAGATTTTAGAAGTTCCTTGCTAAATGAGAGGTTCTTCCTTATTGGATGACTGCGGACAAAGTTTAGAACTTGAAGATCTTTGAGAAACTTGAAGATATTCAGGAGATTTTAGAAGTTCTTTGCAAAATGAGAGACTCCATTTCTGGAGCCTCATTCCCATTTTCAGGGAAAAGTTAATCTGTCTGCCTTTTTCCAATATTTTATCGGATGAGATCGTATCACAAGTTAGGACACAGTCATTATTTATTAATTTACGTATATGACATTGAATCATTAATTTCCCACCAAACATTAATAACGAGTTTTCTGTTATCTGGGGCTGACTTTGCAAGAAGCGCGCGGGCTGCATAATATTTCGAAAGTTTTTTCAACTCTCCGGCGATAACGCTCACTATATTGGAGGAGAAAAAAAAGGAAGAGTGCGATAAGCATCGCTGCTTTTGGATTTAGCTGGTGCATATTTTATGCGTTTGCATTTATGAATGAATTAATTAGCAACTATGAGTTGATTAGTTCAACAGGTTGCCTTCTTAATCCGCAGACCAAAAGAGTTTCGTAATTTTTTGGGTGATGTGTAATAGTCGTGATAATGGATTTGTTTCGGCTGAAGGGGGTCGATTGTGAATAAATGTGGTGTGAACCGTGATGCTCACGTTTGGAAAAACTAGATAGTATTTTAACACGCCATTATTATATCAGAAAATAATCAAAAATTGCACATGCGGATTCGTTCAGGTGCATATCTCTCGTTTTGTTGTTTGGTGCTAGTTAGTAAAAAACTGATTATCAGTTGAACGAAACCAACTGCTTTTTTGGTTTGTCGCTGTCTGTGTTTGGTAAATATGATAAATATCCGTGATTACCAATGAATATTTAATGTGCGACTATACATAGTCGTATACAGGATGTCAGTTTATATAAATGTATATTTATGCAATGTGGTTATAATACGTGTACAATAACAACATATCGGCCATCACTTTTATCTCTTGTGCTTTATCAAAATGCGCATATTGGTTTGGATTACATATGCAAACATTTCGATTCGATCTATGATGGCTTTTTTCATTGGAGGTCATTTATAGTTAAACACTTCATTACATTATCAAAGATCAAAGATCTTCCTTGGCAAAGTTTAGAAGTTGAAGATTTTTGAGAAATTGGAGAAATTGGAGAAGTTCCGTGGAAAATGAGAAGTTCTTCCTTGTTGGAAGACTTGGGGAGCTTCAGAAAGTGAAGATCTTTGGGAAAGTTGAGGAAATTTAGAAGATCTTTGATGCTCCTTGGAGAATTCAGAAGTTCTTTCTTGTTAGATGACTGAAGGAAATTTAGAAGATTTTTGATGCTCCTTTGCAAATTGAGAAGTTCTTCCTTCCTATCCTTGAGAAATTTGAAGATCTTCTGTAGTTTTAACTAATTCTAGTCATTCCATCCCAATTAATTGGAAGTCCATAAAGTCAGCCACCGATTGAATATTTATGCCCATTTAACAAATGTAAACAATCCTATTACCCGTAAGTAATTAACTTACACAAACCAGAACTAGTTTGGCTGGTGCTTCAACAGGTGTTTGGAAATGAATTCCTTTGATCAAAAATGCTAGCGTCTATTTTAAATAATATATATATATATATATATATCCTGCTGGCCTAAAGGCGTCTTACGTTCGTATAGAATAGTAAAAGAGCAAGTGAACAACAACATCAGTGATAGGTAGTCACAGAGGGACTCGATTATATCTTGATACACTTGCTGCTGTAATGAGCTTCGTCTGGTAGCTGTCAGTCGACCCCGTTCTTTGCTGTTATCTACCCCCTGATAGACTGCGGCTATCTCTACCCACCATATCTTTTTCTTTCTCTTCTATACTACGGACGACGGTTTAATTAGGCCACCTTGCCCACCACCACACCAAATCAGTATTCATTATCTCTTGGTCGAGAAGAAGACGACATGAAGGTGTGTCCAAAAAAGTAGTTGCCACTTCACTTTGGAAATCTGCGTCTTTAATCTTGGCTGCTTAGTTATGATTTCATTTTTAATGAGTGCGTGTAATTATCCTCTTTCTATTCGGGTGATTAAGATGAGTGTCATTTGTTGGAGATATTATTGATGTGTGTCTAGCTACTGGATGGTTCTTGATTGGAAAACCGGCTAACATTGATTCATATTTGTTGATTTGATTAGAATGTTGTCGTCGTTGTTGAGGTGCGTCTGGGCTACTGGTGATTAATTCTCCTGAGTTAATCATAGTGGGTTTTGTTGTGGTTTGTAAACCAGCTGATTAAATAAGCTGGAAGGAAAGTTGACTAATGGGAGGATTTTATCGGGAATTGTGCAAATATTTGGATGGTTTATGGTTTTTCCAAGTTTCAGATTTTTTTGGGGGATTTTTGGAGACGTTCTGTGGGAAGGAATCTCAATTTTGGGAAGATCGAAGATGCTTTTGGAGCTGAGGGATTTTTTGGGGAGGTCTTCCTAAAATGAAGGAAGATTTCTCCAAACTGAGATGTTTGGGATGATTCATATTTTTAAGTCTTCTATAATTACACGTTGCACCATCAAGATGAGTTGTTGCAAAATGAGATTATAACTGATACTAATTAACGATTAAGTTGAGTATAAATTAATTACAGTACTTAAAAAAACGAAACAATTATTTTTAATTGCTTTTCTACACAAGTACTTAAATTTGATAATCTTCATTATCTTTACGACTCTTTAACCAGATTTAGAATTGTCTATTTTTATCTATCGCTTTATGAATCATTGTTTTCTGTCTGCGACCTTTCTAGCTCAACGCGCTTGCGCACCACTTAACTCCTCCCATCCAAACGTCATAATACGCACACTTTTAGAAGGTCGACCTGTATATCGTCCGAATTTCGTTAGAGAAAGCCTCTTTGATTTGTGCGCCTCATTAAACCCTCGTGTCGCGATTGTAAATATCAACAAGTGCGGTTCGTTGCAAAATATCGTCCTGTTTGCGAATTGCAATTTGTATAGTCTTGTGCAATAAAAACAGGTGGATAAATACAGCCACCGTGTATAATCGGCAACAACACCATAACTCAGCGATCGCCCATTACTTTGAACATACAATTACGCGCGCTGAGTCTGGGAAAAGCAGCAGCGAACTAAAACTGGGCGATCTCCACCTCGAGATGCAAAGAGTTGTGTGTTGTGTGTGTGTGTGTCTGTACAAATGTTGTGCACACACATACAAGTTACAATAGCTATTTGTAAATAGCGACTGTGGACCAAGATGGTAGCGCTGATAGCTAATCTTGCCGCTGCAGGCTACATTAAAAAATCAATGCCGATATATGGCGGTGGTCCATGCCATTGTATGCTAAGCGGGAGGGACAATTAGAGTTACAGTGTCGTTTACACTGTAATCCTGATGCCAACCTCGCCAATATGTTACTTTGCACCAACTTTCCAAACGCAAATCAAACACCTGCACGACCATTGTTTCCTTCACGAAGAAAAAGTGCAGTATTGTTAGGAAGGAATAACTTAGTCGTTCTATGGGAAGGTGTAGAAGATCTTGAGGAGGAGCTGAGTGTCTTCAGATCCTCTTTTGGTGATTTTGGAGAGATGTTTTAGGAAGGAATAATAAATAGATAGCAGGTGTGTGGAAGCTTGTTAGCATCAATACAGAGTTAGTTTTAGTTGCCAGCAACACAAATTCTCCTTCCTTTCGTCTCCTTCCTTCTCGACAATATATCCTGTTAGCAGTCAACCGGTGTCCTCGTTTACTGTTGATTCACTAAACAAGATGCGTAATCGCGCTGACATCTCGTGACACCTAGGCATAATTACAATTATGTTAATTGGCACAGGACCTTCCTGCCATCCCGATACCATCGAAAACCACCTCCACAACTATGCGGACATTTATAACCATAGATGGACACCATTGCTGAACGGATAAAGGACCAAAGTCCCACTTTCGTTCATCTTCTCGGAAGACTTCCAGCTTCGCACTGGACCAATTTTTTAGACGCTAATTCAACATTTCTTGAGATGTTGGGTCGACCTTGTTCGCATCAAATTGATTCCTCATTCGATTTAACAATTTTCTCCGGTCTTCAGCAGTTAGTGGTATTGTGCTGGTGGCATCGCCGCATGTGTTGTTGATATTGTTGGTTGGTTTTCGTTAAGCGTTAATAATAGAGCGGCGACAACATGCAACGGCTAATAGCTCTCGCTGGCTGCTACCGTGTTAAACGCCTCTCTTCGCCTCAAGACATCCACCACTTCGTCTCGTCTTGCTTCCACACGTGTTCAAACGTATGCGACTTTAATCACAATATTAGAAACAATTTATTTTATCGATTTCAATCATCATAAAAATTATACAATCATGCCCACGATATTTAATTTAAATTGTTGCGCCATTTGGCTTTTTAGTTTGTTTTCAAAGGTGTCACGATGTGACAAAATAAGATGGATCATTTGCGTCTAGCGCTTTATCGGGGAATCGCAGATGTTATTTTTTGACGCCTTTTCGAAAAGGGTGCTAATTAAAAAAAATTGATAACTCCACATCTTGAAACTTATCAATTTTCAATCATAATAATAGAACGATTCTTATCGCATTGACTCCAAACATACTTGAACCGTTAGCGCCATGATCTGATAATCTATCTATGGAATCAATAAGTTGTTTTTTGAAAAAATATTCCTACAAGATAAGTGAATTTTCGTCCACGTCATTCGAAGGACGGATTCCCGCGCTTTTATTTGGTCGGCCATGCGCCACGTGGTTTTCGTCGAACGCACTTAAGGCCCGTATCGGAAAGCAGTTACGACTTATCTTGGTGCGACTAATGCAACACCGTCTAGGAATTCGTTCGAAAAATAATCAAACAATCTAAATCAAACAATAATTTACCATAATTTATGATCTGTGTTCGGATTTTTGCATAAATTGTCGTCCGCCTAAGGAGATTTTGTCCACATACGCCAATAAGATTTATATTAGCGATCGCTATCGATTGGAACGAAAATTATATGTACTTAAACCGTTCAAAAAACAATAAATACATGCGGTATGTCAATGATATATATTTTTACTGCCTTTTTGCAAAATGGAAATGCTATATGGACTCGGTTAGTAATTAATATGTTCTCCTCTAATAAATGCCTATAAAATATGGGATCGTGACCAAAGTTCTACAAGGCAAACGCCTTTAGTTAGTTAGATGTGTGAAGTAGATCTGACATGGCTGCGAAATTTATTGCACAGTGTTCTTTTGCCTCTTTATATATATATTTACATTGACCTCGTTACTATACATAGATGGATGGATTACCAAGCAACACTTATGTATTAATTACACATACACCGAAAAAAGCGAAAAGATTCTCCTCCTCGATTATGATCAAGTGGGCTTTCAATGGGCGAACGGCGCCAGGGATGCTGGCCTTCTTCAGATAACGCGTAATGTGGGTACTTGATATGAGAAACGTTGAAGAATTTCAAGATCTTTTAGCCTTCCATCAAATTTCTAAGGAAGAAGACTTGGATCTTCAAAAATTGTTGAGATATTAGATTCCATCATCGAAATTGTAGAAGTTCTTGACCATCTAGTGAAGATCTTCCAGTTTTCATGAGCCTTCCATCTAAGATCTCGATGCTTCTTCAAAATTCTTTAGGATATTGAGCTCCTTCCTTCAGTTTATAGAGCCAACATTAAAGATCTCTTGATCGTTCCTTCAAAGATTGTTGAAAATTTCCGTTGCAATTTGTGCGAGTCCCAATAGTAATCATTTGGACTGGTGCGGATTCGGTAATTATAAATCAATGTCTTATGCTAATGTAGCGTGATCGATACGATGTTATCTTTGGGCACCGAGAGCGCCGGTATTAGAAAGGAAGTTATAAATCGTTTGAAATCTAAAATTGATCTGTGAATTCTATCCGCATTAAATCGGCGGGCGGGCGGGCACACCTCTGTCATCTGCAGACATTTTATGCGCTATCGAGTTCCAGTCGAAATTTTTTCTCCATCATTTTATTTTTAAGGTTTTCAAATGGAAGATAAGGTGAGAAATGTGTTAAGGGATGATTAAAAGGCCCAAGCGACGCTGGCGGCGCAGATAACGCCACTGGGTATGGTTATTCCGTCGCACATATCTCGACGGGACTCAATCATTCTCTCTCTTCTCTTCTCTCTGTGTGTATTTTCCCAAGTTACTAATCACCTGGCGCCCCGGACTCCCTCACTCTTATTATTATTATTATGGGCCACCACACGACGAATGTAATGATAACGCGTTTTTTGTTCGTCGGATTAATTTCGCTTCCTCTATCTCGCTCTCAAAAACAGCCGAACAGAAAATGCATTCATATCTTTGCTAATGGAGCTCGTTTTTCATTTCTCCCAACTAACACCACAAACCTCTTATGGACTCCGATATTTCTAGATCGATCAATATATTGAGAAATCACAGCTTCCAAATCTTCTCTTCCTTAATTACCAATAATTTGTCTTCGAAAGGAAACTTTCCTCCTCCATTTATCAGCGAATCTAAATAACTTAATATTTCCTATGTGGCCCTCATGAAAATGTAATAAGCCAGCTTGTAGAATGAATCTATTGACTTAATTAGAATGGGAGTAAAGTATATGTCGTGTGTCACGATCTCGGAAAATATTTGCATATCCACTTTGATTAAATGTCGCGTGGCCTTTTTCTCGCTCCTATATGAGAACCAAAATTCAATCGCTTTTTTCGAAATGCAATTCCTTCATTTGCAACTAGTTATTACCGATGATGATTTATGGTTGGTAAATAGCGTGGGAGTTGTTTCCATCCAATGCCAATAGAACCACGGAAGCAATCGATTGATTTATTCGCAAAGTCCTCGTCTGCATGTGACGATCGGAACGTGTTTTTCGCCTCCCTTAAGACCCTCGGCGTGTCAATGGCGAAAACAATAGTAATAACTGGAAAAATGCCCGATGGCAAACCAGATTAAAAGATATTAGGAATTAATAAGACGCTGGATGGGAATTCTCGCTAACGATAAGCATCTTTAATTAGAGTTCGGAATGTGTAGTTGGTCGCGATTGGGATCTCTGCGAATGGCTTGTGTAGAGGTACAAAACCGTGTGCTCTTTCGGGTTGGTTTCTCTCTTCATCTGTTGTCCTACCCACACATATGTGCGTATGTGTGTGAAGTGCAGATACGATCGGAGGCTGGTTATTAATTAGCTGCCCTCGGGGCTAAGCCAATATGTACAGAACCAGTCAATCTTCAGTTTATTATGGAAACTGAGCGAATTCGTCAAAGATCTTGACCGTAGAGCGAAGATATCCCAATATTTGTGAGCCTTCCATGTTGGAACTGAGGAAGGACGCTTGGGTCTTCTAAAATTTGGAGGATTGTCCAATATCTTGACGAATTTGTGAAGATCTTCTCGAATTGTTGCACATTTTTCGTAGCATAGCTATCAGAGTGCTGATGTGATGTACGGGCGTGCAAAAGAAGGAAGGAGTCTCGCGTGGGCCGGCATTGACGGACTGCTTCATTAGAAGAGAGACTGCGACATGCGCGATCCGTGTACTTGCTCGCTCTTATCACTGATGCATTTGTACCAACCTGTTTTCCCGTTCCCATCTATCCAACTCCTCTGCCCATATAACTTACACGGACCCCGTCGTATTTTATTACTTATCATCAGCCACTATCAAAAATACTCTCTCTTCGGCTACACTGATTCTATCACGTCTCATGTTTCCTAGTAAACGAAACCACAACTACATTTGCATTCATTCGCTTTCTTTCTGCTTGTTTCAGGCGATGTGGAGGACAATTGGCCGAACGATCTGAGCACCACCGCTCCACCATCGACCACGCCACCCACCAACGGAAAAGCTGAGGATTTGGTGACGAAGAAGTTGGACGAGAAGCCGAGGATCCGCTTGAAGACGAATCTGGCCACGGATCCGGCGTTGCAGCAGCCGTTATTGGCGTTGAGCAAAATCGAGACGGATTTGAGTCAATGTAGCGAATATCTGGCGTCTTTACCGCCCGCTCTGCAATCGGTGCTCACGGCCAAAGGGATCTACATCCCGAAAGCCGCGGATCCCGTTGCACGGCCAGCAGCGGAAACTCCAGAAGTGCGAGCGCCCAGTGTCCCAATTTATCAATGCACTCCATGCGGGATTCGCTTCTCGTCCTTCAGCACCCTCGAAGCGCATCAAACGTTCTACTGTTCGCATCGCACCAATAAATCGAGCAATGACGATGACGCCAAATCGACAGCGGCGGAAGCGAGCGGAAGCCAATCGGATCAGGATGCGGTGGAGAATCCCGCCGTGAAGAGCATCCGGACTGGTAAGCAATATACGTGTCCGCATTGCTCGTACAGTGCCGATAAAAAGGTGAGCTTGAATCGACATCAGCGTATGCACACGGTGTCTCCTAGTCCTACAAATGCCGCCGCGGCAACTCCGCCAAACGGGGAAACGAGCGCTGAGAACCAAGACCGTTATTGCGCCGAATGCGACATCCGGTTCAGCTCTTTGAAGACGTATCGCGCACATAAGACGCATTATTGCAACTCGCGGCATATGACCAAGTCGACATCGACTGTTAAGACTGCGTCCAGTTGCACGTCCGGGTCTTCCCCGACTTCGCCGGTGGACACGAGCAATTGTCGCACGCCGCCCTCGCCCAGTGGTCCGCCACAGCAACCCTTCCTCGCACTTCCCACCAATCCCATTATCATCGTGCCATATTCCTTGTTTCGCAGTGCAAGTGTCCTGCCTGGTCTTTCTCAAGCTGCCGGTCTTCCGAATCCTGATACGCCTTGTTTCCTCATGCCGAATGGCACACTCCAACCGATGACGAACGCGATGAACGCGGCGAACGCCTCCGGTACCAACCAGATCCAATTGAGCGATGTCCTTAAAAACGCCAATAAAGCCATCAAGGAAGCAGCTAAGGAACCCTCGTCAACTCCTTTGGATTTGAGTGTACGGAAGTCGCCAGAGTTGCGCGATTTGGTGATTGATCTGGGCGATGAGGGCGAGAAGGAGAATCTGAAACGCGTGTCGCCCAGTCCGGAGAAGATCGAATGCGTGCCATCTTTGCACGGATCGCCCCCGTTGACGCCTGGCACGTCTCCGACGTGGACCATTTCGCCGAAACGCAAGCATGAGGAGACTTCGAGGAGTAACAGTCCACGGATGCTTCGCTCCACGCCCAAATCGCACGATAAGTCATCGCGTACTAGTCCAGCTCCAACGCCACAATTTGACATCACCTCGCAATTGCATCCGCTCCTCTTGCGGGCGGGTTCGCTGCCGTTCGCCATCACGCCGGAAGGGCAAATGCGACTGACTGATATGCCAATGCCGCCGCAAGTGTTGGTCAAGCAAGGTGTCTCCAAATGCAAAGAGTGCAACATCGTCTTCTGCAAGCACGAGAACTACGTGATCCATAAACGGCATTATTGCTCGGCCCGCGTGCAAGATGAGGACGGTTCCAAGACATCGGGTAGTCCGCCGGTGAGTCCGCGAAGCACCGAAACCACTAGTCCGGCAGCCGCCACCGGCCATCAGTACCAGCAGCTGATTTGCCTGGCGTGCGGCATCAAGTTTACGTCACTCGACAATTTGAATGCGCATCAAGCGTACTATTGTTTGAAACATGGCGATGTGGATCGGAAGTGCGGGAAATGTCGCGGCGTGGCGGAACCTGGGCATCAATGTATCGCGACTCCGACGACGATGGCGGGATGGAAGTGTCCGTGTTGCGATGTCATCAGTCCGACTTCGAGTGCAGCTCAACGCCATATGGAATCTCACACTGGTGTTAAGGCGTATCGATGTTTGGTCTGTCGGTACAAGGGGAATACTTTGCGAGGGATGCGGACGCATATTCGCATGCATTTCAAGAATCGCTCGCCGGATTTTCAGGTTAGAATTTTAGTTTTGTGACGTGTCAAGTACTTACGTGATCAGCTGATCGGGAAATAATTGTCATGGCCGCCTTGCAAACATGGCGGCGATTACGCACTACTTTTAACATTTAAATTAGTTTAATTAATATTCTTTGCACGCACTTTAAAAATTTCTTGTCAAACTTTCACGTTAAATTTATATTTTTATGACGTTTCAAATTTGTTGTCAGCTGACGCGCTTTGCTAATCGATAACTCATGATGGCCGACTATCAAACATGGCGCCCATGCTTGACAGTTCGCCATGATGCATGTACTTTTGAACTACTAATAATGTTGATAATTCTACTGGTAGGAAGAAAAATACATCGCGTACATTTTGGACGACGACTCCTCGAACGCAATGGAAGTGAGCGTTCCGAACCCCTCTGGCACCCCCGGCGTGATCGACGATCGGGCCGTGTCACCAAGTTCGGAAGGCCGCGCTGAACCATTGCACCATTGCACCCAATGTCCGTACAGTTCGGTGTCCAAGGCAAATATGTTGCGTCATATCAAACTTGTCCATGAGCATTCCGTTGATGAGACCGTCATGAATGGATGTTCGGAGGAGAAGGTGACGACACGTTCGATGCCCGCACTGGAAGAGGACGAGGAAGTGGTGGTGAAAAAGGAAGCGATCGAGCCGGAGGTGATTATCGCGCCGGTGGACGATGTGGCGGCGATCAAAGAGGAGCCGATCGAAGTGGTGGACGAGAAGTTGAAAAGTATGGTCGAGGAGGAGATTCTGCAGGAGGCGGCCAAGCCGGGCGCGAAGTACTGCAAGTCGTGCGATATTTATTTCAATTATTACAAGACGTTCATTGCACATAAAAAGTTTTATTGTTCGAGTCATGCTGGTGAAATCACGGCAGCATCGGCGAATAACAATAATAATGCCACGCCGCCAACGCGCGCGGCGGAAGCGGCTTCGGTTTTATAGATGGTGGGAAATTGATGAGGCGGGCCAGTCCGAAATTCAAATTGTATACGCGTCTAGTAAACTAATTGTTATAATTAGATCGATGTTATGTTTCTCCGGTCGAGTATCAAATTGCAATATGTTGACTTATTAAGTGTATATAAAGGCTTATTAGTTTACACTTTTATTATTATTGATTGTTTTTGTATAATTCTAATTATCTATAGAGAAGAAAATTATATCAATTTTTGATGCCAAAGCATTTCTTTTTATCGTGTTTTTTATTATGTAATACATAAGTATATAGTTTAATTCTTTCTTTCCTCTTATATTTTTTTTTTAAATAAATATATAAGTCATTAATATTCTTATATGGTATATATATTATATAAAATATGAATATATCGATTTATAGGGTACAATGTTATTATTTCCAAATAGTTATTATTGTACAAGTGAAATAAATACACAGTAATATGTTAATCTAAAAATTAGCTGTGCGGTGTTGAAAACACCCCCCCGACCCAAGGTTGCACACAGTGATCCCCCCCAACCCCCTTTCTTGGAGACAATAAATTATTTATTTGTAAACGCTGTCGTATTCTTTGTGGTTGAATTAAACGCATAAATTAAAAGTGCTTAAATGTGCGTGAAGCAAATAACGCAATCGATGCAAAAGATTGTTGTTGCCTTTCTGAAATAAAACTATTTTAGATTCGTTTTTTTAAATTTTTATGCAAAATACATAAAAATCTATACGGGTAATTTGCATCGTTCATGCAATGTGTGTGTGTGCGGATTTTTTAGGTCACAAATGCATATTTTAATTTCAAAAAAATATAACACATTCAAAATTCGCGCCAAATTTGAATCGTCATAGTTGAGCTCACGAAATATTAGCAGTAGGCGATGTAAATTCGAAGCGCCCTCTAGGAAACTGGCGGCAATTTTGAAACCATTTTAAAGGTGAGAATCGTTGTTGGGATAAAACTGAAGACAGATTGCATTAGAGGCTCGTATTTGCATTGGCATCGCATTATTTTGTCGGTGCGGTTTCGTTGTATACATAATATAGTAGTGAGTTTAAAAGGCGGCGGGTGGGTAGAGAGTGCAGGAGCGATATGTGTTGCACTTATCGAATCTAGGTAATCTGAACCGGCCATGCATATATTCCATGCACCTAGATAACTTCGCATATTTATTATAGCCTTATGCAAATGATTCTCGTATCTCGGTAAAAATGCACGAGCGACCGCCGGGTCCGATAATGCGCGATACACCAATCCCCATGAACGAAATGTACCACGAAAAAAATAAAAAAAACATTTATTACTTCGATAACTTAAAATTAACAATTTTACTAATCCTAGTCAAATAGTCTTTCAGACATTGTAGATCCAGAATTTAAAGCTAAACATCAAGACGTTGATATTTCGAATTATCTAATGAACGATTTATATTTAATTTAATTTACTCACTACTCTAAATTGCTCAAAATTCAATAATAATACTCCTCCTCATCGCCGTAATAAAAATTAACATCGTTCGTCGCCACGATCTTCTTACTCCTCGCTTTAAACCTCGCGTACATCTCGCCATACCGACTCACATCCCCATCGTCCACATCCTCCTCAAACCCGGCACCTTCCGCGTCAATACTATAAACAAAGCCTTCCTCGTCCTCGTCGCTCGACAGCAAATCGTCGCCCAAACCCGTACGCTTCAACGCCTCGACGATATCGCCATCGTTCACACTTTCCATATCGGACTCGTCCGGATAATCGTTCCGCCAATTATTCTCCGCGTTCGAATCTTCGCTATCGGAGCTGCTCGCATCTTTGCGGCCGTTATCGCGCATTGAGCCGAACATCAAGTTTTCGCTGATGGGGTGAATGCTGATGCAATCCTCAAGGCTTGCGTCCTCCAAATCGTCGCTGCTCGTGTAATATAAGTCGTAGACGTACTTTGGGGCCTCGTTTTCCAGTGCGACTGGCGTGTTTTTGTTCGCGATTGTGCCGTCGTTCTCATTGACGTCCGTTTCGATCTCGAACACTGTCAATTCGGGTTTGTCGGAGGTGGAAGTCGATTGGTCGTCTTGCAAATCGGAGCGGAAGCAGTTTACGATTTTGTAGCGGTTGCTTTTCGAGTGTTTCAGCTTTTCCTCGCGGAGTTTCTGCGTGATGTCCGGGATCGTGTGCTTTTTGTAGTCGTCTTTCAAGTCGGCGTGCTTTTTTATTTGGCATATTGTGTTTTCTTTCTGCGGGGAGATTGGTGGTGTTATTTGAGGTTATGTAGGTTTTGGATTGTGACTTACTTCGCTGACGGTGCCGGCGAATTTTAGGACTGCTTGAAGGTCTAGCTTTTGGTCTTGCAGGTCGTCGGTGATTTTACGTTTTTTGCAGTTTAGAATGAATGCATTTAAGGGTTCTTCGTCCAAACGACGTTTCACTCGGACGACAGTAGCCATTTTTCTGTTTGGGGTTACGATTTGGAGGGGGTTAACTAATATGGCGCAGGGTTGCGCCTTGTCTAACAAGAAAATCCCTAGAATTTTATTAAATAATAGTATATTATTATAAATATTTTAATATTAGGAAAGTTATTAATACGTATAATTAGTTAATATTAATTAATTGTATTATATTTATTATATATTTATAATTTTTATTCAAATTTGTATCTCTATAGTTGGCAACACTGGTATATTTATTTTATTTTTATGCGTGACTCATCTGTCAAAATCATCCGTCAAACTAAGCAATTTTTTATTAATTAAACAATTAATCCACCCAATTGATCAACAATACAATAATTCTACCAAATAAATCGAAATGGGTAACGAAATGTCATCAAGTGCAATGGAAAGTATCCTTTTACAAAATTTACAAACCAAAAAACATTTTCAAAAAACATTTCCTTATCGCCTAAAATTCAGAGCACCTATTCAACCTAAAGTTCGCAGTCAAAGAGCTGGAACGCAGCTCAAAACGTTGCGAAAAAGAGGAAAAACAAGAGAAAGCGAAGACCAAACAGGCAATCCAAAAGGGAAACATGGAAGTAGCTCGAATCCACGCTGAAAACGCAATCCGCCAGAAAAACCAGTCCATCAACTACTTAAAAATGTCGGCCCGAGTCGATGCGGTCGCTAGCAAAGTGCAATCAGCCGTCATGACACGCAAAGTGACCAATTCAATGGCTGGCGTTGTGAAAGCGATGGACGCGGCAATGAAGAGCATGAATTTGGAGAAGATATCGAACGTTATGGACAAATTCGAACAGCAATTCGAAGATTTGGGTGTGCAAACGGATGTGCTCGAAAACACTATGTCGCAAACGACCACTACGCTCATTCCCGAGAAGGATGTCGATGGGCTTATGCAGCAAGTGGCTGACGAGGCTGGGTAATTATAATTATTTAAGGGTTGTATGGGGTTGA
The DNA here is from genome assembly GCA_963556235.1 of Cryptophagus acutangulus. NCBI lineage: Eukaryota > Metazoa > Arthropoda > Insecta > Coleoptera > Cryptophagidae > Cryptophagus > Cryptophagus acutangulus. The sequence goes on from OY744569.1 coordinate 5,154,882, forward strand.
TTAATTGTTTTTTTAGGTTGGAATTAAATATGGAGTTGCCGGAAGGTCCGCAAGGTGCCGCTATAAGCACACCCGCCCCCGTTACTCAAGAACAAGACGAACTTACGCAGAGACTAGCTAGATTAAGGCAAACCGAGTGAATTTAAGACATTTGTGATAATATATAGGTTTATTTCCAAACAGTTTATTAATTACAACAAGCTTATTAATTTTTTTATCAATTATTATTGTTAGTATTATACAAAGTAATATATAAATAAATGTATTTTGTTTTCAAATTACCAAATTTGCATTTAATTAATTAATTAGTTAATCCTAACCTCACTTACGACAAATAATAAACACATTTCCTGCAACAGTGTTGTCAAATCGCTCATCAACAGGCTATTATAACCTAAAAAGCCACTGTCACGTGTTGGTTGCTAGGCAACCATTTTTGAAACCGCCCCAAGCATGCGCCAATCTTTTATTACACCCCTAACACCCAAAAATTACTACACAAACTGAGTTTATATTTTTTATTTAATAATATAAATACAAAATATTAGTATATTGCGTTGCAATACGTAATTGCCACTCGAAAATGTAAGAATAATTCAAATAGCGCACCAAATCGCTATCCAATCAATTTACAGCAATTGCTATCCATAGCAACCACATCAATAAAAAGCAACCACTTAAAAATGTTAATTTGCTCACGTGGTACACTAAATTTTGTCAATTGGCCGATTTGAATTTGCCGCCATTGCCAGCATGCCCTCAGTTCAGCAAGCTGCAAGTTGGCAACAGCGCTTCAGTTAGTTTCCCGTGTACCAGTCGCATGACAATACACCGCAGCGATTTTAACAGCATTTTCTTGCAAAATACGCGTGAATCGCAAGTAATTTTTAATCCCTAACGATAATTTAACATTAATTTTGATAACTATTGTGAATACGTGGTGTGCAAAGTGCGGAATCGCGAAAATTCTGATCAGTGAACGTGGTTGTAGTTCGCCATTTTATGCTCGACAGTTGAAGAGCATTGTTCAACGCTTTTTAACCGATTTTAATCATTTAAATCAATTGGATTGTTCGATAAACGTGAGTTGTATTTAGTTTTGTGTCCGAAAAACATTTCTGTGGGCGAGTAGTGAGAAATGCATGCACAGCATTAAAGTATGGCACAATACTACGAAGTATTGAGTCAAGGCGATACAAATCAAATAGGCGAAGAAAGCCAGCAGTTTTTCACGAATATCGACAAGAATACGATCCAGTATGTGGTAGCCCCTAATCAGCAGCCGTTCACTCAACAGGTTAGTTCGCTTGCATCAGTTGCGATCGTGCACTAGTGCAGCTAGTTTAACTAAACGATATTATTGCCAGATTGTGGTTTCAACCGATCAATTAATGGTAGTTGAACAATCGCAAATTGCCTACCATACCGCTCCCAGTGAACAATTCATAATACAAGAGACTCCCATCGAATTTGACCACCAAGACCAATCCCAACAGATTGTATTTATGGAAGCAAACAACACGTTGCCACCACAAGAGCACGTAGTTGTCGACCCAGCAATCTTACAGCAACCCACTATCGCTAATCAATTCCAAGCGACTAATAATCAAATTCGTCAAGCAATTGCCCAAACACTTCATCCTAATATGTTACCCCGCATTGTAAGACTTTTGTGTGTAAACTAATTGCATTTTAACGCTATGAATTAATTTTTAGCAGTTAAATAATGCGGCGGCTGCGAAGCGGAACTCGACGGGGAACATTTTAACGACGAAAAGCCATGTAGCCAGGAATCACAATACAATTCAGAATTATAGGAAGAGTATTGGACACAAAGTATCAAACGCATCGCAAAAGTAAATATATTTATTATTAAATAATATTATACAAATTTTGAGGTTAGGGCAGCCTTGAGTTTTGACAGCAGGGATTTTTTTATCTTGCCTATTGGTATGCATGCGCTTTTAATTGTTAACAATAATGCAAAGTTCATTAATTTAATTAGATTAATCTAACATAGTAATTATTAATGCTTCATGTACGGTTTTTAATTTTGAAAGCTTAATATTTTAATTTATACGCATGTGCTAGGGATTTTTAGTTTCAGTTGGTAGAATCCGCCATATTGATTGTCAATTTGTGAAACGTCAATACAATAATGAATCTGATTAAAGCCGAACAATGCGGCTTTCTTTATCGGATAAACTGAAGCTAGTTCGTGTAAAATAAATTGTGTTTTTTAAATCTAGGTTGGGCATGCAGCTGGCAAAAATGCCACAAAAGCCGCCGCCCGTGCCACGTAATAATGCGAACGCCGCAATGAAGAGCACGCCCGCTCGCACTCCTAAACGCAACTTCGGGCAATTTGCGCAACCCGCAGCCGAGCCCGATAACTTCCAAACGCGATACAACAACATGGCGTTGAAAGATCAACAACACCAATATCAAATGCAACAACACCGACAAGGCCCGCGACAATCGCAAGCCAATTATGTAATTCAACCACCGAATGTGCAGCAAAGGCCTCCGCAACAGCGGCCTCTGCCATCTTACATTCCGTCGAGTCAAATCCAACAAATCATAGGTTAGAATTTATTGTTTACTTTTAAATAGTTTGTTTATTAATAGAAAAATGTGTTGACATTGCAGATAGTACGCCGATTAGCGAGGAATACTCCGATTCGATTCGCATGCTTGTTTTTTTGGAGAACGGCGAACAGCGATTGATTACGTTCACGCTTCCAAAGGAACCATGCACGATTCAGGAGATCCTGGAGCAGGTCAATGTGCCTTTCCAGCCGGAAACCATGATCCAAGTGTCGGAAGTTAATACGAGCGGTATTAACTATTTGGTGACTGTAGGCAATGTGATCAATGAGGTTAGTTTTTCATTTTTGACGTTTAAAGTTGGTGTATATTCGGTTGCATACATTTTGGCCAATTTTAATGAATTACCACGGTTATTGTTTAGATGAGCGAAGAGGCGAGCGATTCATCAACGTCTGCGGCCAACGCGGACGCGGATGGAGCAACGCAAAGCAGTTCACCGGAACCCGTGAAAGAGCTACCGAAATTTGTGCAGGGTAAATTAGCATTATGCCCACATTGCGGTTATTTATCTGAAGATTTTAACCGTTGTATGCGCTGCAAAACGAAATTGCCTGATAATGTTAAGTCTGTTGTCTCGCCAGCTAACCCAATGACCGCCAACAATCTTAAAAGGATGTCTGCTGAGAAGATAGCGCAGTTGCGGGGCGCTGCTGCGGCTGTCGGAGGTACTATATTTTTTATACATTCGGAATATTTTAATTTATAGTTGATTTTGAAGGAAATGGACCGAGGATTACGTTGAAAAAGCGCGCGGTGCGCGCCCCGAAGGTGGTCGAACACGAAACGATGGTGATCAGTTCGGACGAGGAAGGGGAAACCGAGGAGGAGAACAGTTCGGTAAGTCTCGGTCGTCTTCGGGTATAATTTAAACTAACGCTGTTTTTATAGTTTAATAAGCAGATTGAAAACTTGGGATCGGCCGTTACAATCAGCCCGATTAGTAAGGAACCGACAAATGCCGAGATCCAGAAATTCAGCAAGATTAATTCGGAGAGCAATAATTTGAGTTTGCCGTATTGCGCGACCACTTTGGACTGTCGCACTATTCGTATCGGCTCTTACAGAGTCTCGCCCACCGAAAGAGTAAGCGAACATTCAATAAACTAGCTAAACTTCTTTTTTGTAAAGCGACATAATGTATTGTTCCAGGTGAAAATCGAAACGAGCGGCTTCGAGATGAAAGTGCCGCATCCGGAAACGGGCGCTGAGTTGAACATCCAAGTCGACCGCAACGATATCGTGAAAGTGCTTATCAGCTTCAACTCGAGCATGTTCGTCATCTTCTACTATCTGCGCATAAACGTGGGCGAAACGATCCGCGAGCTGCTGAAAATGACGAATCCGAACGACTGCTACTACGATCCGATGTCGGAGAAGGACGAGACGCATCGTCGCATTACATTCCTACCGAACGATATCACCGAGGAGGACCAAGCGCTGTTGAAGAAGATCTACGCGACACCTGAAGGCGTTTACGAAGAGCTGACCGTCAAGGAAGCGAATAATATCTTGATCAAAACGTGTCCGAAGGATTTGTCGTCGCGCATGTCGCTGCGATCGCAGACGGCCTTCAACGAAGTGAAGCAGTTGCTGTATTATCCGCCAGAGGGCCGCATTCGCATGTCGATCAACACCGAGGATTATTTGTGCCTGGCGCAAGACCAGTTTTTGAACGATGTGATTATCGATTTTTATCTGAAGTATTTGGTGGATAATTTGCCGAAGGAGCGACGCGATAAGATTCATGTTTTTTCCACGTTTTTCTACAAGCGTTTGACGACGAAGCCGGTGAAGGCCTCGCGTAAGGCGCAACCGGCCGAGTTGGATCCGAATTTGACGGCTTCGCAGAAGCGGCATGCGCGCGTGCGAACGTGGACCAAGAATGTGAACATTTTCGAGAAGGATTTCGTGGTGGTGCCGATTAACGAGAATGCGCATTGGTTTCTGGCGATTATTTGCTTCCCGGGGATGGAGGGGTGTTATACGATGGATGGGTTGCCGTACGAGGGCGAGCTGCCGATTGCCAAGAAGAGTAAGTATTTTTTACAATTTTTGGATGATTATTAATTATTATATTGCGGTTTAGAATCGGCGAAGCCGAAAGTGGCCACCGCCAAAGTGCCGGAAAAGGTCGAGAGTATCGAGGATCCCGATTTGAGTGATAAGGATGAGGCGGAAGGGGACGATAGTGATATCGAGTCGAACTATTCCGATGAGGGTTCGACTTCCACGACTACCTCGACAACTGCCACTCCAGGTTTGACGTCCCCGACGAAGGCATCGCCCCCGAAAATTGCAATACGGCCGCCAATCAAACAGTATGTACTTTGCGCATTTTTACGGGTAGTTAATAAAATTAGATTGTTAATAATTAATTTTGTTCAATGTTGCCAACTGTATAATGACAAGTGTGAGTGACACTACTAAAGATTAGAATGAGCAATGTTGCCAACTGTTAAGATGATTTGCAAGGTCACAAGTGTTGTCAACTGTAGAAATAATCGTCATTGTACAGTGTTGCCAGCATTAGAATTAAATGTCAACAATGTTGCCAACTGTAGAGTTAAATATCGACAATGTTGCCAATTGTAGAATTAAATATTGACAATGTTGCCAACTGTAAAGTTAAATGTCAACAATGTTGCCACCTGTAGACTTGTTCCATGGGTTCAATGTTGCCAACTTTAAATCAATGTTGCCTACTATTATTTTAAATCAATGTTGCCAACTATCTATTTTGTTTCAGGCCTGTCATTTTTATTTTCGACTCTTTGGCGGGAGCCAACCGTTGTCGTGTAGTGGCAACACTGCGCGACTACTTGACTTGCGAGCATTTGTCGAAGTTTAAGGAGCCGAAGATATTTGACAAGGATAATATTAAAGGGGCGTGTCCCAAAGTGCCGCAACAAACGAACTTTACCGATTGCGGACTTTACGTACTACAATACGTCGAGCATTTCTTTTATGTGAGTATTTGCGCGGGAAAGTTTGAATATTTTTGACATATTTTGACTTGCAGCATCCGCTTGAGGATTTCTACGTGCCGTTGCCAACCTTGAAAAACTGGTTCGAGGAGATTATCGTGACGAAAAAGCGCGAAGATATTTCGAACCTGCTGAAGAAGTTGATGGTTCAATGCGGCAGGGATGTGAGCGTGTTGCCGAATATTCAGTTTCCCACTGTGAACGGGGCTTTAATTGAGCGCGAGCTCGGAGAAGAAGACGAGGACATGTTCGAGGACATTGGCGAGCATACGTACGAGCCGGATGAGCAAGAGCAGGAATCTTCGGAGATGGAGAGCGGAAATGGCGAGGCGGAAACGGAAAGCGATAGTTCACGAGTGTCGCCGATTAAACCGTCGGTGAGCGAGGGCGATTATCTCACGTTTACGGAAACGGTGGTGGATTCGGCGGCGTTAACATTGGGCGATATTCGCACGCCTTCGAATCGTGATACTCTATCCTATTTAAAGAACAAGCGCATTCAGCGTCACAAGACGGCAGATGGGCCTGAACTTAAAAAGGTTAAGAATTAAAATGTTTTTTTATGTTAAGTATATCAATTTTTTCTTTTTTGTTTTGTAAATAAGTAATTACATTGTTCATGTATTTTGGCGTTTTTATTCAATTTTATCGCGTCAGCACAAGTATTGATTATTTAAATTTAATTATGGGGTTTGCAGTTGTTAAACTGGTTGCCTAAATTAGGGGCGAGAGGAAGCCATATTTAAAAATGGCTGCACGCTTCGAAATTAGTAACTTTTCGTTCTATACAGTTGGGAACATTTATTACTATTTTGTGATAGTTATTCTAAATAATAAATGCATATTAACAATAATTTGTGGTTATAGCGACCCGCAAGAATGTGTAACATTATGGTTTAAATCAAAAAGCAGCTCTACGTCCAATTCTAAATTACCGAAGTTAGGCAACACAATATACAGGCCATCTGTCATAAAAAATTTGGCTAATGCCGGTCCGCGTGCGGCGGGCTGTCAGATCCGAATCGACCACGTGCTGTCGTGGTGCTATCGCCCAAATTCTGTGCGTCATTCGAGCAGCACAAGTTTTGCGACGAGACGTGCACGAACAATTTGCAAACAGTGTAGTGAAAGCAGTCGCGCGGAAACAATCTTCTTCGGTGAGGTGAAAAAGCGCATTGCGTCGATGATACATTTTCATGCGCCTACATTGCTGGTCGTCGATCAGACTTAGCTGCAATTGATTGCGAAGTGTTTGCGAATTACGAACGAAGAATTACGTCCGAGGTAATTGGCGTTGGGGGTGAAAGCGAGGGGATTCAAATGGTCAGTGGAGGTGGAATGGGAGAAAGAGATTGGAGGCCATTTGTGTACGGAGGACTTGCATCCTGTGTTGCTGAATTTGGTGAGTCAAGCAAATAGTAAACTTGTAGAGTTCATTCATAAGGGGTTCGCGATATTTGTCCTAGCCTAGGTGAAGGTCAGTAGCTATTACGTGTGCGGTAATAAATTCTGCGAATATTTGGATCATTAGTTTGTTATATAATTAGTGCTAATGGGTTTAAATTATTATGTGCGTAAATAATTGAGTATTGATTAATTTACTTTTCTTATCGGGGCATTTATCTAAATTGCGTTAGGTCAGGATGAGGAAATAATAGAATTGTTGTATTTCGCACTATTTTTGACGTTTTTAGGTTAGGAAATTTTTGGGTTAGATTTTACGCGAAATCGTACGTACAATTTCGCATTAAATTAATAAAAAGGTGTTTGTAATGTAATATAATAGTCTAGTTAAACATAAAACTAATTAAAAGATAAATATTTATATTGAAAAATCTGGTAATCAGTAGTCAAACGAAAAAAAAATCGCATATCATTTATCTTTCCAATTTAACTATTTTAATTTATTCTATCTATTTTATTCATGTGATAAACAATTTATCTTTACGTAAATTAACCAGATTATTTAAATATAGTTTTATTAAACAAACTAAAGCAAACTTAACCTCATTTCCAATGACACTCTCTTGATTTTTTTTAATGGTGGCGGCACTAGTATGGCGGTAAATTTGAATATTTCGAAAAGTTAAATAATTTCTATTAATTTAATTTATAAACTATTTGCAGCGTTATTATTGCTTGAGCGCAAAATTAGATTTCCTAAAATGTATGCCGTAGTAAAAATATTAAGGTCAAGGGTTATCGCATCGATTTTCATACTTTTACTTTACGATTTATTTCAGGAACATTTCCAATAGACACAACGAAAACACGCTTGCAAATCCAGGGTCAGAAATTCGACAAGAAGCACGCGATTCTCAAATACAATGGCATGGTGGATTGTTTTCTAAAAATTGCGAAGCAAGAAGGTTTCGCATCACTTTACTCAGGGTGAGATTGCACTTTATTTATAGCGCATCTAGAACCAGGCCACACACTTCGTCAACACTTTCGCTCGATCGATAAAATTTGTTGCTTCGAAACGCAAGCATATTTTTATTTATTTATACAAAATAATCACATGCTTTTTGTTTTGTAAGCGAAGCAAAAAAATACCACACGCTGTTTACAAAATAATCTCATAATCATACCAGTTGCCAAACGTTTTTATTTCATCTTTTTAATTAACGTAAAAATTTAATTATAGAATTTTGCCAGCAGTGCTACGTCAAGCGACTTACGGTACCATTAAATTCGGTACCTACTACTCGTTGAAGAGTATTTTTCTCGAACATAATCGTGGCAAAGAGAATGTCACCATTAATATACTTTGTGCTGTGATAGCGGGCGCGGTGTCCAGTGCCATTGCCAATCCGACCGACGTACTTAAAGTGCGGATGCAAGTGCAAGGCACTTCTGGGAACATTGGTCTAGTCGATTGCTTCAAGGACGTGTACACCCACGAAGGCATTTCGGGACTGTGGAGGGTAAATCACCTCAACTTCTATTATTTAAAAATATTAATAAATTTTTTTTAGGGTGTGAATCCGACAGCTCAAAGAGCCGCAGTGATCGCAGCCGTGGAATTGCCAGTTTACGATTTTTGTAAAGCTCATTTGTTGGCGATTTTGGGCGACAAGCCATCCAATCACTTTTTGTAAGTCTATTTTAATTTTTAAGCTAATTAACTAAATATTTCTTGTAGATCTAGTCTGTTTGCCAGTGTAGGTAGCGCGATAGCCTCAACGCCGATCGATGTCGTTCGGGTAAGTTCGCTTTTTGAGAGCGCCATCTATATTTTTTTATGATAATTAATTTTTTAAGAGCGCTATCTATATTTTTTTATGATAATTAATTTTCTAGACGCGTTTGATGAACCAAAGAAGGATAAAAAATTGCGGCGGTTTAATTCCCGCGCATATTTACGCAGGTACGGCCGATTGTTTCGTGCAGACTTTTAAGCACGAAGGCTTTTGGGCCTTCTATAAAGGTTTTGTGCCCACACTATTCCGCATGGGGCCTTGGAATATCATTTTTTTCCTCTCTTATGAACAATTAAAAAAATCCTTTTGATTATTGACACAATCTTAAAGCACAAACCAAAACCCTTTAAATTAACGTTATTTATTTTTTAACTTTATACGAATAAAGATGCCTGTAAATATTTATATTAGTTGTACAAAAGTTCGAATAAATGTTAACAGTTCCACCAAGCTTTGAAAACTTCCACCAGGTGGCGCAAAATTAATTCATGTGCACTATAGTTAAGACAAATTTGCTAACGAAAGTTTAAATTTAATTCAACCCACAACACAATAATTACAAGAAACTAAATGATTAGTCTATTTTTCTAGGCTGCGTTTAGACGCGGGCGGAACGTAATGGTTCGAAAATACCTTTCCGCGATGGCAAAACGTGTAGAATGACGGGCTGTTCCTCATAGTTTCCCACGATAAATTGTCCATATCCGCTGACGCTTTAATTTCCTTGAAATCGCCAGCTACATGCAACACGCCGTACATGATTAGGAACAAACTGATGAGGGCTTGAATGAATATCTGCACAAACCGGAAACCAAATCAATGCGTTTGCTTATCAATTGAGGGAGGGAATGTACTTACGTCGAGCGGTAAGTGAGAGAAATCCAATTCATTTAGTCGCAAATACGATCGATCTGCATAATATTGAAAACAAAGTGAGGTTAGGTAGAAAATATATTAATGCAACTTACGTTGAGCTGCTGAATAAGCGGCGTGGAATATTGATAAAAATCCTATCGATAGTAATAATCTATGCACACATTTACCAGCCATTATATTTATTTACAATTAACACAAGAAAAGTGAAAAATAATTGAGTTAATTATTTAATTTGTACTGTCATATGTCAATGTTGCCAACTGTGGCATGCAAAACTGTGCTAAATATTGTATTGGTGGTTGCCTAATTATTTTTTATAGAATCCTGTAACTGTTGGTAAATAGTTAATTCCACTCGACCCGAGGTGGCGCAGGTGTGTTTACAGAGCCCTGTAATTGTTGGTCTACGAGTTAGCATTACTCGAAACCAGATGGCGCAGGTGGGTTTACAGAGCTCTGTAAATTTGGAAAACGAGTTTAGCCTACGCCTAACTAGATGGCGAAGGTGTGTTAAATTACAGAACTCTGTAATTTAAGGACGCTGCAAACTTGAAAATTTTGCGAGCTTTGAACCATTGCAAGTTCCAAAATTTTAACGTTTTGTAGTAATGCAAGCGCAACGCAATTTTAATTCTTGTTTAGTATATTTCTGTGCGCGGCGAGAGTTAGACGTATTTACAGTAACTTTGAACTTTCAGAATGAAGTGGACATCGAAACGCAACATTCACCAAGACTTCTAATGGTAAGCTTAACTAACAATTGAAATAATTAACAATTCAATTATTTTTTGTCATCATTTTTATTATTTTAAATTTTAGTACAGCATTTTTCAAACAAAGACTATAATCTTTGTTCATTTTTCGATCAAAAATTAGATTTTGCTGAAATTTGGTAGGGTGATTAAGCATATCAAAATTAAGATATTCAGCAAGTTTCAGGTCAATCGTGTGATAAGTTTTTATTAAAAAAAAAAAATTAAGTAAATTTTTAGCAACAGTTTTGGTTTACCTTAATTATTTTTTTTTTATTAAAAACTAATCACACGATTGACCTGAAACTTTCTGAATATCTTAATTTCGATATGCTTTATCACCATGCCAAATATCGTAAAGATCGGGAAAAAATCGATTTTTTGGGCCAAAAATGAACAAAGACTATAGTCTTTGTTAATTTTTCGTTTTTGACCAAAAATTAGATATCTCTGAAACTTGGCAGGGTGATTAGGCATGTCGAAAATAAGATATTCAGACAGTTTCAGGTCAATCGAGTGCTTAGTTTTTTTTTTAAAAAATAATTAAGGTCGTCAATTTTTAGCAGTTTTTGGATTGCCTTAATTATTTTTTTTATTGAAAACTAATCATACGATTCACCTGAAACTTGCTGAATATCTTATTTTCGACATGCCTAATCACCCTGCCAAGTTTCAGAGATATCTAATTTTTGGTCGAAATAGAAAAATTAACAAAGACTATAGTCTTTGTTCATTTTTGGCCCAAAAAATCGATTTTTGTCCGATCTTCACGATATTTGGCAAGGTGATAAAGCTTATCGAAATTAAGACATTCAGAAAGTTTCAGGTCAATCGTGTGATTAGTTTTTATTAAAAAAAAATAAAAATAACTAAATTTTTAGCAACAGTTTTGGTTTACCTTAATTATTTTTTTTATTAAAAATTAATCACACGATTGACCTGAAACTTGCTGAATATCTTAATTTCGATATGCTTAATCACCCTGCCAAATTTCATAACAATCTAATTTTTGAGCAAAAACGAAAAATTAACAAAGACTATAGTCTTTGTTAATTTTTCGCCAAAAAATCTTCATCTCCCAGATTGTTATGAAATTTTGCATGGTGATTAAGCATCATTAAATAAAGATTTACGCCAAAATACAGGTCAATAAAAAAATTAGTTTTTAATTAATTAAATAATTAAAAATTATTTGGTTTTTTAATTTTTGGCTTCAAAAAATACTTAATTATATGCAATATACGAAGTGTTCTTATTTGTAGTGACAATTTTAGAACTTAATTAGCGTAAATTGACATATTTATGCGCTATCTACAAGGGTGTTGCCGTTATTCGGCAAAACCTGTTGTTTTTCTAATAAAAATTGCACTTTCAAGAGAATACACAAATAAGTTTGCAAGTTCACCGGTTTTAATCAAAATATTGCAGGGTTTTACAATAATACATAATCAGGACATCGACACGCCAACCCTTATGGGATTAGTGTTGCCAACAATATCAAATTGAATTTTTGCGCAATAGAGCTCTGTAATTGTTGGTAACGAGTTAGTTGTGCGCGAAACTAGATGGCCTCAGTCGTGTTTACAGGCCTCTGTAATTGTAGGTAACGAGTTAGTTGTGCGCGAAACTAGATGGCCGCAGGAGTGTTTACAGAGCTCTGTAATTGTTGGTAACTAGAGTTAGTGCCACTCAAACCTAGATGGCGCAGGTGTGCTTACAGCGCTCTGTAATTGTTGGTAAGGAGTTAGTATGGCCCGAAATTAGATGGCGCGGGTATGTTTACAGCTCTGTAATTTAGGGATGCTGCAAGCTTGGAAGTTTTGCAGGTTTTGAATCATTGCAAATCAAATCAAATTTTTGACGAACCAAATAATGCAAGCGCATTGCAATCTCAATTATTGTTTAGTATATTTCTGTCCGCGCTGAGAGTTAAACGTATTTACAGTAACTTTGAATTATCAGAATAAATTGGACATTATTTTATTGTAATCAATTTTATTTTTTAAAATTTTACTACAACTTGTTTTTATTTTCAGAATGAGTGTATACTCCATGGTGATTATGGAGGGTAAACAATCCAGGAATTGGACAGCAAGGCTCCAGGAGGGTAAGAAATCTACCTTAAATAATCTTACCTAAACCTTTTGAATTAAGAGCCCAAATTCTAAATAATTTTTAATTATTTAATTAATCAAAAACTAATTTTTTTATTGACCTGTATTTTGGCGTAGATCATTATTTAATGATGCTTTATCACCATGCCAAATATTGTAAAGATCGGAAAGAAATCGATTTTTTGAGCCAAAAATGAACAAAGACTATAGTCTTTGTTAATTTTTCGTTTTTGACCAAAAATTAGATTTCTATGAAACTTGGCAGGGTGATTAGGCATGTCGAAAATAAGATATTCAGCAAGTTTTAGGTGAATCGTATGATTAGTTTTCAATAAAAAAAATAATTAAGGTAAACCAAAATGTGCTAAAAATGGACGAACTTAATTATTTTTTTTAAAAAAAACTAAGCACTCGATTGACCTGAAACTTTCTGAATATCTTATTTTCTACATGCCTAATCACCCTGCTAAGTTTCATAGAAATCAAATTTTTGGTCAATAACGAAAAATTAACAAAGACTTTCTTTGTCTTTGTTCATTTTTGGCTCAAAAAATCGATTTCTTTCCGATCTTTACGATATTTGGCATGGTGATAATACATATCGAAATTAAGGTACTCAGCAAGTTTAAGGTCAATCGATTGATTAGTTTTTAAGTAAAAAAATAAACCAATAAGTGCTAAAAATTGACCTTAATTATTAGTTTTCAATAAACCATTTTAATTAGTTTTTTTGATTTGTTTCAGAAGTCATAGGAGTTTGGCATCTGCAGCAATTGAACTACTTATGGAAAAGAAGACGAGAAGGACAGATGTTTCATTCAAAATGTCGCCTTACAACTGATACCACCCGGTATAGTTAGCATGAAACGACAGGCCATTTTGCACTGATTTTAAAAATGTGCAACACTCAGTATAAAAATGTTCCTAAACCTTGTAATTAATTATTTAAGATATTTTTTAAATGTGTCAATATCTTTTGTAACACTCTGTATAATTGTATAAATTTAGCATAAATATATAGGCTTTTTTGCGCTGCATCCAAAATGGTGCAACACTCTGTATAAATGTCTGTATATAGCTTGTAATTAATTATTTAAAGTTATTTGTAAAAATGTGAATGTCATTACGTATAGAACACCCTGTATATATGTACATTTTATTGCTGATTCATGAATAAAGAATTTTTACTGAATTTTCTGCGTTTTTGTTTTCTTTAAAACACCCTGTATAAACGTCTAAATTACACCAATTGAGTCTAATTTTCCCGCCAAAATCTCTATCAGGCGTAAAAACTACGTGAAATATGTTTTTGAAACAAAGTAAAAATTTTGGAGAAAATGTCCTCTTGACACACCCTGTATAAATAATAGAAGGGCTAAAACCCTTCTGTCTGCATCGCCTGTATATTTTGTATCAGGAGCAAGTTGAATCTGCGCATGCGCGGCACCTCCTCGCGTTTCTGTGATCCTGATAGAAAATCCGAGATTTGCATCTTTTTTCCCGAAAAATTTAAACAAAAATCGAACAAATAAAAATTTTCGAGAAAATGTCCTCTTGATCCACCTCGTAGTTTTTGTCCTCTTGATACACCCTGTATAAGTATCAGGCGCATACCTCCTCGCCTTTCTGCGATCCTGATACCTCATCCCAGATTTTCGTGATTTTCAGCGTTTTTCGTTGTTTTTCGAAGTTTTGAGCTGCAAAAAGAACGAAAAACGCTGAAATCGACGAAAATCCGGGATGGGCTATCAGGATCGCAGAAAGGCGAGGAGGTATGCGCCTGATACTTATACAGGGTGTATCAAGAGGACAAAAACTACGGGGTGGATCAAGAGGACATTTTCCCGAAAATTTTTATTTGTTCGATTTTTGTTTAAATTTTTCGGGAAAAAAGATGCAAATCTCGGATTTTCTATCAGGATCACAGAAAGGCGAGGAGGTGCCGCGCATGCGCAGATTCGACTTGCTCCTGATACAAAATATACAGGCGATGCAGAGAGAACGGATTTAGCCCTTCTATTATTTATACAGGGTGTGTCAAGAGGACATTTTCTCCAAATTTTTTATTTGGTTTCAAAAACATAATTCACGTAGTTTTTACGCCTGATAGAGATTTTGGCGGGAAAATTAGACTCAATTGGTGTAATTTAGACGTTTATACAGGGTGTTTTAAAGAAAACAAAAACGCAGAAAATTCAGTAAAAATTCTTTATTCATGAATCAGCAATAAAATGTACATATATACAGGGTGTTCTATACGTAATGACATTCACATTTTTACAAATAAATTTAAATAATTAATTACAAGCTATATACAGACATTTATACAGAGTGTTGCACCATTTTGGATGCAGCGCAAAAAAGCCTATATATTTATGCTAAATTTATATAATTATACAGAGTGTTACAAAAGATATTGACACATTTAAAAAATATCTTAAATAATTAATTACAAGATTTAGATACATTTTTATACAGAGTGTTGCACATTTTTAAAATCAGTGCAAAATGGCCTGTCGTTTCATGCTAACTACGCTATCTGTCCTTCTCGTCTTCTTTTGCATAAGTAGTTCAATTGCTGCAGATGCAAAACTCCTATGACTTCTGAAACAAACCAAAAAACTAATTAAAATGGTAGTTTTTTTAAAAAAATAATTAAGGTCGTCAATTTTTAGCACTTTTTGGTTTACCTTAATTATTTTTTTTATTGAAAACTAATCATACGATTCACCTAAAACTTGCTGAATATCTTATTTTCAACATGCCTAATCACCCTGCCAAGTTTCAGAGAAATCTAATTTTTGGTCAAAAACGAAAAATTAACAAAGACTATAGTCTTTGATAATTTTTAGGCCCAAAAACCTTTTTTTTTTCGATCGTCATAAAATTTGGCATGGTGATTAAGCATCATTAAATAATGATCTACGCCAAAACACAGGTCAATAAAAAAATTAGTTTTTGATTAATTAAATAATTAAAAATTATTTAGAATTTTGGCTGTTAATTCAAAAGGTTTAGGTAAGATTATTTAAGGTAGGTTTCTTACCCTCCTGGAGCCTTGCTGTCCAATTCCTGGCTTGTTTACCCTCCATAATCACCATGGAATGTCCACCCTCATTCTGAAAATTAAAACATGTTGTAGTAAAATGTTAAAAAATAAAATTGATTTCAAAAAATAATTAAATTGTTAATTATTTGAATTGCCAGTTAAGCTTACCAATTACCATTGTCTTGGTGAATGTTGCGTTTCGATGTCCATTTTATTCTGATAATTCAAAGTTACTGTAAATACGTCTAACTCTCAGTGCGGACAGAAATATACTAAATAAGAATTGAGATTGAAATGGGCTTGCATTATTTGAATCGTCAAAAGTTTGAGCTTGCAATGATTCAAAACTTGCACAATTTGCATGCTTGAAGTGTCCCTAAATTACAGAGCTGTAAACACACCTGCGCCATCTAATTTCGAGCCACAGTAACTCGTTACCAAGAATTACAGAGCGCTGTAAGCACACCTGCGCCTTCTAGCTTTGGGGGCACTAACTCTAGTTACCAACAATTACAGAGCTCTGCAAACACGCCTGCGGCCATCTAGTTTTGCGCACTACTAACTCGTTACCTACAATTACAGAACCCTGTAAACATCACCGCGGCCATCTAGTTTTGCGCACAACTAACTCGTTACCAACAATTAGAGAGCTTTATTGCGCAAAAATTCAATTTGATTTTGTTGGCAACACTAATCCCATAAATGTTGGCGTGTCGATGTCCTGATTATGTATTATTGTAAAACCCTGCAGTATATTGATTAAAACCGGAGCACTTGCAAACTTATTTGTGGTGTTTCTTCTTGAAAGTGCAATTTTTATTGGAAAAACAACAGGTATTGGCGAATAACCGCAACACCCTTGTAGATAGCGCCTAGATATGTCAATTTACGCTAATTAAGTTCTAAAATTGTCACTACAAATAAGAGCACTTCGTATATTGCATTTAATTAAGTATTTTTTGAAGCCAAAAAGTCAAATAATTTTTAATTAAAAACTAATTTTTTTATTGACCTGTATTTTAGCGTAAATCTTTATTTAATGATGCTTAATCACCATGCAAAATTTCATAACAATCTGAGAGATGAAGATTTTTTGGCGAAAAATTAACAAAGACTATAGTCTTTGTTAATTTTTAGTTTTTGCTCAAAAATTAGATTGTTATGAAATTTGGCAGGGTGATTAAGCATATCGAAATTAAGATATTCAGCAAGTTTCAGGTCAATCGTGTGATTAATTTTTAATAAAAAAAATAATTAAGGTAAAAAAAACTGTTAAAAATTTACTTTAATTATTTAAAAAAAAAGAAAACTAATCAATAGATTGACCTGAAACTTGCTGAATATCTTAATTTTGTCATACTTAATCACCCTGCCAAATTTCATAGAAATCTAATTTTTGGGCGAAAACGAAAAATTAACAAAGACTATAGTCTTTGTTCATTTTTGGCCCAAAAAGTCGATTTTTCTCCGATCTTTACAATATTTAGCATGGTGATTAAGCATATCGAAATTAAGATATTCAAAAAGTTTCAGGTCAATCGTGTGATTAGTTTTTATTAAAAAAAAAAGAAGTAAACTTTTACCATCAGTTTTGGTTTACCTTAATTATTTTTTTTATTAGAAACTAATTACACGATTGACCTGAAACTTTCTGAATATCTTAATTTCGATATGCTTTATCACCATGCCAAAAATTGTAAAGATCGGAAAAAAATCGACTTTTTGGGCCAAAAATGAAAGACTATAGTCTTTGTTAATTTTTCGCCAAAAAATTCGCAAAAAAAAACTGTAAATACGTCTGACTATCAGCCCGCACAGAAATATACTAAAGAAGAATTGAGATTGCAATGCGTTTGCATTATTTGAATCGTCGAGTTTGAGCTTGCAATGATTCAAAACTTGCAAAACATCCATGCTTGCATCGTCCATAAATTACAGAGCTGTAAACACACCTTCGCCATCTAATTGCGAGCCACAATAACTCGTTACCAACAATTACAGAGCTCTGTAAACACACTTGCGCCATCTAGTTTGGAGTAAGACTAACTCGTAAACCAACAATTACAGGGCTCTGTAAACACATCTGCGCCATCTAGTTTATCGCGCACTAAAATTTGTGACATTTGAACTACGCGAAATAGTAGTATCGTTCGTTTTATTATTATTTAAACAAATTATTATAATTCAGTAACAATTGGCTTTATTTAAAAAGTATATCTGTTAATTACTTAATAATAAAGTTAAACCTGCAGTTTAATTTATTGAATTACATCTAGTTTTAAAGATATAACCATAAAGTTATTTGTGAATGTATTGCGGGTTGCGTTTGCAGAATTTTTATTGTTTTTATTAATTATTTTACTAATTAGGCACGATTAATTAACTTCAAAAAGCCAAGATTATAGAATTTATTTTTAGAAACCCAAAAATGTAATTGGTTTTGCTCTATCTATGATAGTTTTTGATTTACAAGCCAAAAACCCAAATCATTCTTAATTATTTAATTAATTAAAAACTATTTTTTTTATTGACCTGTAATTTGGCGTAGATCTTTATTTATTGATGCTTAATCATCGTGCAAAATTTCATAATGATCGAAAAAAAATCGTTTTTTGGGCCTAAAATTTATCAAAGAGGTACCTCTTTGATAATTTTTCGCCCAAAAATCTTCATCTCTCAGATTTTTATGAAATTTGGTAGGGTGATTAAGCATAACAATATTAAGAAATTCAGCAAGTTTCAGGTCAATCGAGTGAGTAGTTTTTAATTTAAAAAATAATTAAGGTCAATTTTTAGCAGTTTTGGTTTTTTCTTTATATTTCAAAAAGTATGATACTTACAGCAAAACCGACTGCATGTTTGAGTTTGTGAAAGTATAATGTATCTATATAGCATTTCAAAACAAAGAATTAGTGTTTAATTAAGTTAAAAATAAATAAAACTTAATAATTATTATGAAATGCAACCAGCAATACACACTTTTCAGTAAAATTCTTCTGAACTTAATAGTACGCCGTTTAATTATAGTAAATATTATTTGTTTATAATAATGAATCTATTTGTATGGCCTTAAGCACAGAAAACATTGTAATTTAACAGATTTTAATATTATTAATAAATTATATGGAATTTTATGTCAAAACGAACGATACCGCCTAGTCCAGTAGTTCAAATGCACCAAATTATATGTCATTTAATTAGAGGTTAGAATCCACGGTTTTATTAATTACATTAACACTGTTTTCAATGGGAAAAGACGAAGAAATTGATATTTACGAGGACATTGACGATTTTAATTTAGCAAGTCATCTAGACAAAGTAATACGATTTACCACACGAAACATAAATGTTAAAAAATTGTTTTTAGCTTAAACAAGATAACAAAGACTTGTTAAGTCGAACTGCAACGGTGAAAAATCAAATCGCAGAGTATGTGATCGCTATTGAAGATTTGACAAGAACTGAGGAAAACCTTAAAGATAACCTTCACAAATTGTACGAAGCATCCACCAATGAAATTGCAAAGAAAGATAAGGCGATTGTTGAGTTGCGACGGAACTTGGACGATCTCACTTTCAGACGAAAGCGTGTTCCGACGAATAATGTAGTAAAGATAGAAAAGGAACCAATTAAAAACTCGCCGAAAGACATTAAAATTAAAACGGAAGCGAAACTAGAGTTAGTAGAAAGTGCGGATGCTGAACAGTCTGCTGTGATTGACTCGAAAAGAGCAATGGAAGAACTTGCGATGAAAGACAAAATGATAGCGGAACTACAAGAAACAATCAAGAAATTGCAGAAAGATCCCAGTTCGTCCGCTTCACGATCTCCCACGGGTTCTTTAACAGAAACGCGTTATGGAAAGCAGGGAAATCGCAGATTCGACGAGCGAAGAAGACATACTGAATATAGGCAACCAAACAAACGTCCTTATTATAAAGATAGAAAATCTTCCAGTCCCAGTCATAAATACAAACGAATTACATATGATGATAGCCCGAAACAGCGTCGTCGGTATAATTAATTAAGTTACACAATATGATTTGTATTATTAGAATATATACTTGATTTTGAATAAAGCGCCATTTTACTTATCAGTGAGAAACTAAATATCCCTAAAATCGAATGCATTCTGTTTGACAGTTAAATTTGTTGTCAGTTGCACAAACAATAACAATCAAGCATTAAAATGGAATCAATTATAGTAATCGACGGTATTTATACTTAATTATAAATTGTTATTAATAAATTACCTTGATAATTGTTCATTGTAGATTCGGACAATGTCACATCGGCTGACCTCACAATGGACTGGTCAAACTTCTCGTTCAAAGATGAATTGGAATCCTGTGCCAACATTTTCCGGGAATACGATGTTTTAAACACCAACGTTAATAAGTTTAAAGAAACATCTGCTAATTATTCCCTTACAAGCAATAAACTTGGCAAGTTACCAACCGAAGATGATCGAAACGAGACATACTTAAAAACGACCGAAGAAATCGCAGAGTTGAAGAAGCAAATCAAACTACGCCGGCAAGAGAATGATTCATTAACTGCAGGTATATGTAGAATTTCTTAATTAAAGTTGCAAATTAAAGTATTTTGTTGATAGAATTAAAAGGTGCGAGCAAGGCGAAGCATTACATCGCTAAAGCTCTAAAAGCATATGAAAATAATTTTGGTTTTCAAATCCAGAAGATTAACTACTTAACTGAGGATAAATTCGAAGCTTTTGTATCGTTTAGTTGCAACGGAACGAAGGGTGTTAAGTTTACCTTCGATCAGGCTGAGGGAACTTTAATAGGTACGCTATAATTTAATTGTGAGATTTTTTAAATGATGTTATTTGTTATTTTAGGTATTGATGCTTTGAATGAGCAAGATGGGGAATTAAATTATAAATTGAAGCATGCTAATAGTGCAATTGAGGCTGCACTTTTACTTAGGAACGTTCAAATGTAGGCAACCAACAATACACTACAATAAATTATATATAAATAGATTTAAACATTGATTGTATTAATAATTATTATAATTTATATATCAATTTTAATAAAATAAATTAAAAATTCTTATTAACTTGATTATTACCTGAAACAAATAAAAATTGTTTTAAAGTATAGGCAACCAGCAATACAATTTTTCAAATTTAAAAGTTTAGCGCACAATTTAATTTTTCTCCGCGATAAATAAATTCCACAAAAGCCATTCAATAAATTATCCTCTTGCACGTTCATTTGACATAATACAAAATTCCCGCTCGCTTTTTCCAAGCATAAATTTACCTAAGTCCACATTTTATGCAAAACACAAGCAAAAAAATGCTCGTCCAAGACTACATTATAATAAACATATGTAATACAACTTTAATAGTGTGTAAAATTAGCATAACTAGTACACATTTACTTGGAAAGACACACAAAGAGAGCAACGAAAAAAAAAGACGAGCGAAAAGAGGAGCAGTTTTGTTTCGTAGTCTCGTGCTCGTGCTGGTCGGCCAATAAAAGGAGCAAAAATTGACGTGTCCCAGACAGACAAGAAGAACGAGGAATGCATCCGCAGTGTTCGCAAAACAGCTGAAAAGCTCCGAAACTATTTCCACGATTCTACACACACACTTTTTTCTCTCGCTTATTTTGACTTAGGTCAGTTTTATTTATATGTGGCGAAATAAGGCTGGGTCGTTGCCACGAATTTCCTTGAATGCCAATTTCATTCGCTTTTTAATGCAATCCGACTGATTAGCGCGGTTTTAACAAAATGAATTTGAATTTCGCGGGTTTTTGATCAACTGGAACATTTTAGGGAATTTTTTGATACTTAAGTTGGCATTTCCGCGACAGAATAAAAATGGACGAATTCGAAATGAACAATGAAGATGTTCTTTTGTAATTCTATGTCGATTTGGACCCATGTTGCGATTTGTCCCAATTTTCATCAATGCGAGTTGAACCTTCACGATTTACGATTACGAATAAAATTAGAGAACTTCAAGGAAATGCATTTCTGTTGGTTTATTATAATTTATGTCCTATCACAATTCTAGACGGATAATACCATAATGTAAAGCATGTAATTGGATGCAATAAGTATGAAGTAACCTTACGTTGTTAATAAAGTAAATTGCCTTAACGAAATTAATGTACAAATAATAACAATAATTTGTTCAACTTTATTAATCATTCGATATTATACCTGCTAGCTTTTTAATTCCGCTTCAACCTTATTTTTAGTTATAAATAATTTATTGGTTAAATTTCGAAGTGGATGACAGCTTTGGTAACTTACTCAAGAAACCAAACTTCCCTAAAAGTTTAGGGAGAAACTAAATAACCCTATTTGACTTTGACAGTTGAATGGACGCCACGTGTCAATTATGTTGTTTTTCGAATGCAATTTATATAAGTAAGTATTTTTGTCTGGATGATGGCTGGCCAACGGCCAAAGAAATCGCCAAACGTCTCTGCAAAAGAGACAGCACCTCAAACACTTCGACTTATTTCTATTTTTCTGATTTCTTTAGCATAATAGCGATCTAATTTTAAGTCGACAGCAATTTTAATTGCATTGTTTTTTCGTGCACCGCTTATTTTGATTTGGTCGGCAATTTATAGAAGAGTTATTTTCGATCAGTTTAGAATGACGGAAGCAATAAAATTTTGCCACCATTCAATTTTAGAAAGAAAAATTCCGATGCGTGAAAAATAGATAGAGCAACGGAATCCAGCATATCAGACACACACCACTTAGAGAAGTTCGCAACCGTGAGCAACAGGCAAGTCATATTTTATAATATGCCGCAAATAAATCTTTGCCTTGTCGGAATATTTTTCAGCGATATTACAATAAATAAAATGCGAGAAAAATCGACGGCAACATCTTATTTGCATTTTACACTTCGTCTTTTTGTTCGATTCTAATGCCGATTGAGATAAATTGGTTTATTGTGTATCGATAAATGTGGCACGACAAAGCCATGTACATTTCATTTTAAATTTGCCGCTACAAAAAATTGGTTTAATTTATGTGCGATAAGATCCGATCGGATCTTAGCAACATAACCCCCGAAATTTAAATTCACCTGTCAAAATTTTGAGCGAATGATTAATGTATTCTACGTCCAAACAACTGACAAAACAACAAAAGACTAGATGAAAAGGTTATTACCATTTTTCAATAATTCCATGATTTATGAATACACACATACTACACAATAATCACACAAGCAACTGAGTGCTTAATTTACCAAATAAGTGTGATAATATGCGTTCATCAACGCGGTAATTTATGCATGTAAATGAAAATTGAACATCTGCTTTATAGTACTCACTCGGTCGGTGTGATGATGTTTCAATCAAACTTCGTACGAATTATATCATTTCCATTCTTTCGGTATTTTTCTGCCTTGCACAATCCAATAATTCATAATTATAGCTATTATTGTAGCATAATGGCACAAGTATTTCTATTTTCTACACATACTACCGCTTCCAAGCAGCCACCGTTTGTTGTTCGTTGTCGCGTCATTGTTTGAAGCAATTAGATCATGTATAGGGTGTGTGAATTCGTCACACTTAATCAACATCAATCACAAAATACTTTAATAAACGATATTTAAGCAACAAAATTGCGTCATTTACACCGGATTAAACTCACTTTATAGGTTATATTTTTGAATTGTACTGACAGATGTCAGATTGGGTAATATGATTTGTAGGTTGGTATCAATGGGCACATTCAGCCATGCTTAGCGGCTAAATTCTGTCAAAAATGTTCTACTTTTTCTCAGTGATGCAGCTACAAATCCACTGAATGGCATTTGCATATGAGCAAATGAACTCATAAAATTCAAAAGCAAATGTCCTTTAGTGTATTTGTAGCTGCATCACTGAAAAAAAATAGAATTTTTTTGACAGAATTTAGCCGCTAAGCATGGCTGAATGTGCCCAATGAGTAAAATTATTGATATATAATTAAAATTATTTAAAAAACAATTAATTAGAACGTAAATTACGCTTTTGAATTAACATGATAACATTTTTGTGTAATTAAATCGCTTATTATACCTTTATGACAGTTAGTAAGATTTATGTCTATAATGGTGGTACCACTGAAGTCACTAAACGTTATGAAAAGAAATGGCGAACAGACTCGTTAAAAAGTGTTTTAATTATAGTGAATTAAAGTGTTTGTGTGCGGTTTTCGGGCAAAATAATGGTACGATCAACTATGGGAATGCACTACGACTGCGGGCGTAATTCAATTTATCGGTGAGCACCCATGAACAAAAATTTCAGTCCGCACCGAAAAAAAGCGCATTAGATTAGAATGCGAGTTATGTTTGTGCGCTTTTCTCGTGCCTTAAACGTATTAAAATTGCAATAGCCGGTAATAAATTTCATCATTTTAGCGTGTTTTGTATTTTCTCAGGCGTTGGTAATGCAAGGGTCATTACAATAAGTACAGAGCACAGCTTCACTTGAGGGAATAACAACAAATTGCAAATAAATATATAAAGCCAGTCAGGCCGCGCGCTATTTTATTATATGCAAGAATGCCTTTTGAAGCGAAAATTATTTTAATTGAAAATTCAAAATGCCGACACGATATGACGTCATGTCATGGCGGGAATTTTAATCGATTCAAATATTGTAATTAGTTTTTCGCGTCTCATTTGAATGCGAATTGCATAAGCAACCTTCGCAACAACTAGTACTAGAGGGGTTTGTTCGAAAATGCAGTGCAATGTAGGCAGGGTAGACTAGTTTGCCATTGGTTATGGGGGGTGTAGACATGGTCACCACCACTGCGTGTAGAAAGGTGCGTATCTTTCTGCACACACACCATAGTTCCGGTGAAAGCAAAAATTCTAGCAACTAGTTCAACTTGCCTTCGAATTACAATACAATTAACTAACCAGTAATTATGGACACCTGTGTGGCTTCCTCTTCTTGCATTAATTAACTATCGTCGAAAATTAGCGCGATTTTAATTTAATTTTGCCGATCGGAGCCTTGAAAAAGTGTCCGCACCCATGCAATATTTTCTTGTTTTCTCAATATTACAAGTATTGGTCATAAATTCAAATGTAATCTGATTTAAATATAATATTTACATTTCTTGCTAAATGTATTGAGATGCAATGTCGTCGACTTGTATATTTTATTTTCATCCAGCGGCTTTTAATTCGAAATATTTTTGCCTTATATGGGGCCGTTTTTTTTGCTTCTTCGAGCTGCATTTACTGTATGCAGATTCTTCGAACAATTTCAGCGCACCATTAAAATTTCGCGCTAATAAGACAATAAGAAACGTCATGCGGCCATTTTATTTTAATTTATATAGGTTATTTGAATTTTCTGAAATCCCGCTTTGAGCGCTGCATGTCAGTGACGTCACATATAGCCTCCAAGCAAGGAGTGTTATCTCTCTGACATAAAATGCACCTTGTTTGAAGGTGATATTGAGATATTTGATTACAAATAAAAACGCGGGAAAAAGTTGCTGGAATTCTCGACCGCTTTAAAAAATAATTAATTGCGCTACTAGTATACAAACAAATTATTAATCAATTATTGGGGTTTGTGTGCGTGATCTGCGGTTTGCAAAGCAAACAATGCCCATCGACTTGACTCGACCACATCATTATCAATAATTTAAAATGCGTGCCACTGTCAATCTGCCACACACAGGAAATAAAATTCTATTGTTCCACAATTTGGGTGGTACAATTAAAATTCCAATTAGCATTCTATTTCTAAGCGAATTTTCACGTGCGCTGCACTTTTAACGAGAAACAATAAAACGAATATACGCACCTGATTAGATCGCCGACGACTAATTAACTTGCGTTTTTTTTCTCCGTTCCAGCCCAAGAGTGCATTTCGATTTGGTGCCGCAATTAAATAGCAAAGCGTTAGGCCGACAATGATGGTACCTGCACGTAAAGGTAATTGATTGACCGATTTGGAATAAATGCATTCAGCGATCGATCGATTTTGCCTGGAAATCATTATTATTGCATGGAAAAAATGATTATGAGTGATTGCGACAAGGCGGGGCAAACAAAGACCATCCCCAAGACGCTGCTTTCACTATGCGCGTTTGGGGGCAACCAACAAACCAACCCCACCACCGAAACGGAATCACGCCGCTACTGAGTTACGAGGTAAGTGCATTACAATCTCTCCTAGTCGTCTAAGGTGGAACAGGTGTACAAGAAATGCCATTATCGCAATAATATCCGATGATATATGTGCACCGGAAAGCGTAATTAGTTCAAACATATTCTTATAAGACATCTGGGTTTTGCACTTTTGCGGAATCCATAAATATGGCTATTTATAAGCCAATCTGAACGCTAAGTACGAAACTTAAGTCCGCTCCTACTGTTTTCCCACCTTTTATTTTCTAATTTCAATACGACGATAAATTTCGAGGATAAATATTGATTACCAAACTAATTATATGGTGCGGTGAAATTCAAGTGTTTTAAGCACACATTTATAATTGCTTTACTATTCGAGTAATGATAGAGTGGATGGTCTTCATGTGTGGTCATTCCGATGCTTTATGGTCGTAATGGAAAATGCATTTCAATGCTACCTAATTATATTAGGAATGTCTATTAATTTTTAAATCAGTAGAAACAGCCTTTTAAAATTTTCCCGCCAAAATGTTCGTCCAAATAAATATCTACCAATAAATAACTACCAATAAATATCAGAATATCGTGCTTGTTATGAATCAAGTGCCCACCTCACCTCATTAAAGATAAATCAGTTTTTTATCATTGGATCCGATCGCAGATTGTAGCATTCGATCCTAACACTCTTTCTCAATTATAATTAGTAGTTAATTAGTGGGATAAATGATGATGTGTGTGGCCGAGCCGCGACTCGAAATACTAATAATAATAATAGAGGTCGAAATAAAAAGTTCTTGTTGTTGGCTATAAACTGATATAGTATAAATTGCGCCGGTTTTTATCTCGTACCATAAAGCACACACAAGAAGAGTGGCTCCGGCTGCCACCAACATGGTAAAATTTACTAGTTAATGATTGAATGATGACAGAAATATTATGGCATCGAAAAGACATAAGGAAACGTTTGGAATCTCGTCCACTCGTCCAGATATCCTGCTAGTGTGTGCCAAGATAAGGAGGCCATTAGTGATTCGTATCGAGCAATTACCGTGTCTGCTAATCTTTCCCAATGATTTCTTCATGTTCATATGGTTACTTATGCCAGTAATATAAGACGATAATTGCTTTTGTATGTTTCGGAAATATGTATGTTTGCTTTTTTGCCTCCTCGCTCTTCTCTTCATGGCGTAATGGCTTTTCTTCTTTTTCTCTTTATTCCTTTTTGCATTGTTATTATATTTATATGGCCTTTTAAACTCCTCTGCAGCAAGCTATTCTCATTCCAAACACATACAGGGTCTTCAATTCCAACATTTTAGCTGCTTTAAATATTTTCTGTCAAAATTTTCTAACCTAACCTATAAAGTGCGATTGCCATCAAAGCCACTTAACATCTAAATCAATCGCAGCCATTGCGATCCTGCTGGCGAGCAATTAATCTAATATTTTTCAAAGTACACGCACTAATTCAATGTGAAGAATGCATGCGGAGATAACAATGATTGATGCAGCAACCTCACTTACGTATTGTATAAACAAACACATGTGCATCACTCTTAAATCACCGGACCGAAAAACCTGTTGCACTTGCAGGAGGAGACCTCCCGACAAGAACCGGATTTTATATGAATTTCGAATTGCGAATAAATCTAACAATATTGTAAATATAATAGACCACCGTCGAGGAGCTCACAAAAATATTCCTATAAACCAAGCAGCTGCGATATTTATTGCAATAAATTCAATTTGCTTGCAATCATATTTATTTATATGATATTTAAACGCTTTCTGATGATCCTGCACGTGGATTCGTGTGAGCCTTCCTCGAAGGTGTGTAAAATGCTTGAACTCTCACCTCTCGCACTATTTTCGACTTACAATGACACTTTGAGGTTAGATCCGTCTGACAGTAGTTGTACTAGTTGATTGCCATGTGACCGTTTGAGTTTAGAATTATTAGCGTGGACAGTGTATACGATCAGCCCGGATGCGAAACTGTATTTGCGCAACATCGGCGTCGCTTTTGTCACGAAATCATGATCGCATAACTTATAAATGCACAAGACACGGCATTCCACACGCTCATAATTCCTGGATTCAATTGCTTGTCCGCTCTGTCGGGGGGTTACCAACTACGATTTTCTTATTTATTGAACATCTCCCTGTAAAATATCGCTTCCTTATCTATCTGCTCGATCGCGGCGACCTCAACATGGATGAGAAATGCTATACGCTGTCCGTTTATGATAGGCTATTACGTCACTGCTTAGCAGTTATGACGTAGTTAATACCAACCGCTAAAATAAAAATTAAAACGACAGAATCCAATTAATTTTAGGCATAAATCCGTTAGTAATTAATAATATTAATATTGCTATAAAAATTAGGCGATAATATGAGGTATTAACTGAGAAAATGGGCAAGAAAGATTTTATTTTTAGTGACATTTAGTTTATTACCAACGTTTTGTTGGTCACGCATAAAGTATAGTTCACATTCGCCAGGACAAAAGTGCCTTTCTAGTGAAGTAAAAAACATGGTTGTAAATTTGCTCGGCGAATTTTGGTGGCAAATGCACTTAAAATAAGTTTAACGAGTGTTAATAGAGTGGCTGCTGGCAAAAACAAAGACCTGCCAATTGCAGGGCCCTCAAAACGAACTCATAAAAAACTGCTGGTGACTCGGAACCGCAGGTTAATCGGAATAGACCTTTAGATTGCGTCATATACAATTGATGACGTAATAGCCTATCATAAACGGACAGACTTTACATGGCGACTAATGACACTACCGACTGACACACGAAATCTGTCCGTCACGTGAGACAATAGAGGCCGCTGTCATATCTGTCAGTGGGGACATTAGATGGCGTTGTATTCGCTTAGCGCGGGTCAATTAAATCGGACGTAAATTCCTCAATCACGATTTGTGTAGCAACTATAATTTAGCGCTTTGCATAAATTAAAAACAAATTAAAATAATAACAATAATAGTTTGGTGTAGAAAAAAAGTGATAATATTTCTGTTTAGCGATCGGAGTGTGGCAATTATCCGCTCGAAATGAGTGTAATAAAGCATTTCGCTAATTTATAATTTCAGTTCGGATTTGAAATGAATTTGTGTGCAAGTGCATATTGCAGATATCTACGTTTACGAACTGAAATTATTTATAATTATTTAAATTCTTTAGAAATGTGGAATTAAAGACGTTTTGAGCACAAGGTTCCTTATTTAAATTTGCCCCAAGAAACCGTTGGATTACTATTATTAAAATGCACACGTCAATTATCCGATCAGTAAAGTTAATAAACAACGCATGAACGAACGGCAGATTTAAATGGAACAGAAGGTGCAACGTTTAATTAGTTTCCCTCAAGTCGACGAAAAAATAAACATTATTTTCGATTATGTCATTAGTTGATGGCTGGAATGTCGATGCGATTAAT
Source organism: Cryptophagus acutangulus (assembly GCA_963556235.1). Classification (NCBI taxonomy): domain Eukaryota; kingdom Metazoa; phylum Arthropoda; class Insecta; order Coleoptera; family Cryptophagidae; genus Cryptophagus; species Cryptophagus acutangulus. The sequence continues at coordinate 5,184,065 of OY744569.1, forward strand.
TGTATCTAGTGAACTATAACTTTCTTGATGGCTCTCCTGAGGGAGGTTTCTTGATGCTACTGCAATTACATTAAATGATTTTACATTTACAGTAAATGGCGAATAATGGGTGGGTCTGTTGGAATTTTTACGGTTAATGGAGTCATTTACGCGTGCGGGAATTTTGTGGCGGGAAATAATTTAATTTGAATAAAATCCGGGGGCTGCAAAAATCCGAACCGCATTATTTGTAGTGCGAGCGGATTGAACGAACACAGATTTATGTTTATTGGAAATAAACTGATGTAAAATATCAATTACCCATGAATGGAAGTTATTGAACATTTATAACTGATACATTACGATAATCGGATTTAATTTACGACTGCGAAACAATTAAGGTGGGATTACAAGATCGCATTGGAAATAAATCAAATCTCGTCCGTGTGTCCGTCCGATAATTATCATCGCATCAAGTTGTGTTGACGTGATGAAAAATTTGATGGAATCGTGACACTTATCGCGCTCTTTCTCTCCGTCTTATCTCACCCTGTATATTACGGATTGCATAAGAGCATAATACAATAGGTAACGTTAATCTCCCCAAGACAGTCAATTTTCACGACTAAGCGCTACATAAAATGTAGAACCCAACACTTTCTCTGCTCACGATTTTAATTAAAATACGATCTTTGTTGTTCTTAAGTTGGCATATGGATTATTGACCGAATCAGGTCTAACGTGAGTGAAAAATCGCTGGAAAAACCCCCTATTGCGAATTAATAATGGGATTAATAAAAGTACGCGAATATTTTCTAGTAGGTATTTTTTCGACTGGAAATTGCACACTAGCATAAATCCATCTTCATTACAAAGCTGTCAGTGAACATGGAGAGATATAATCATCAAGATAATTTTTTAAGCATTCACACATTTTTAAAGAGGCGCAAATTAATCATCATGTCGTTATTAAAGTGGCGGGAAATTAATTTTTGAAAAAAGTTTGTCAACAATTGTCTCGAATTCGAAAGTTATTTGATTAAAATTTTGAAACGTCGTCCAGTTTCCGATTATTTCCTATGCTTCTGACATAATTAATAAACAATCAAAAATTCAGTATCGAGTCGAATTTCTTTTCCACCTGCGAATATAAAATTATGTAATTTCGACTTTTATTTTTATTAAACTAGTTTTTATGAGTGTGTGTGTAATTTATGCACATTCATCGGGATATTTGGATGCATTAAATTCATTTTGATATACGGTTATTATATTTTAGACAGTTTTATGTTTTTTGACTTGCTCACTTTCAGTTTCACTTTGTTGCAAAACGAATTATTGGCCATTATGCTGCGGAAAAAATTGTTTTAGCGGCAGATTATTAAAATCCCTGAAAAATTGCGCAATAAAATTATTTTAAAAGTTTTGTTGCGCAAGAAATTTTTGGCGGGAAAGAAATAGTCGACAATTTTTGAATTTAATTAATTTTTAAAAAATTATTTTAATGAGTATTTTGAATAATTTAAGGTTTTCAGGTCGTTTTAACGTTAATTTAGTCATTTTACACCTGAAATAATTTTTTGGCGGGAAAAAGTCGCCATTTTTTGATAGAAATTAATTTTTAAAAATTTGTTTTTGGAAAATAATAATTTATTTTAACGAATTCTTAGTGTTTTTACACAGTTTGATTTTTAATTTATTTATTTAGAAGTGCAGGAATTTTTTGGCGGGAAAAACTCGACAATTTTAAATCGAATTGAATTTTTTTAAAAATTAAAATCAAATGCCTAATAAAATTTCTCTCATAAAACAATTTAAAATTAATGATGCCTTTACTCAACCTTATAGCAAAATATTGTAGATCCTGCGATGGCTGGTAAATTTATGGCCATCCACGTTAGAATATATGGCGTATATTGAAGGTATTCATGTTTTGCATTGCAAAATTCGTTGTACAAAAATGTTATTTAAATTAGATCAGGTTCTTCACTCGACTGGTCGGTATTCAAAATGATGGATGTGCTCGGAAATTAATTCCTCCGCACATTCTTCGATGATTTTTCTTACTCAAAATAATTTAATTCGATTGCAAAACTAAGAGCGACGTGCGCTACCATTTAAATGCATAGCTAAATTGATTTGAAAATCGCCGCATTGATGATGATGATGATGATGGAAGATGAAGAGATCGTGTCTGGGTGTAAATTTTTCCCATTCTGCCTGGTCATCATCCAATTATTTCAACTATAGCCACATCTTTAAGATAGTCATTATTTCTAACTATCTAATGAAAAATATCGTAAAATTTATGGCGAAGAGGCATAGTATACCGTTTGCAGGAAAAACATTCAATGCGTTTAAATTATTTTAATGACGGAATATCTTGAAATCGTTCCGAGAAATAGACTGTGACAAAATCGCAGCAATCATCTGTCGTAATGTTCTCTAAAGTGTTCATCGAAAATGAACCAATTTGATATCAAAAATAATTTCCAAAAATAGTTCTATTTCATTAAAATAAATTGCGCGATCAAAATTGCCCTTTGATTCGCAAAAAGCATTCAACATATTTGCGGCAATTTAAAAATCCTGCAAAATTTATGAACCGTTTACTTGAGCTGCAGCTGAATGAGGAAAACCATTGCATTTGAATTATTTTAATGAGGAATACCTTGATGGATGAAGTGCCTTTCTTTCTTTCTTCGCAAAGATTGCAAAATCATACATAAGTGCGTTTCGAAAAACGTAAGATCAATCTCTGATTAGGATCAGACATAACTGTGGCGAAAGGAAATACTACTAATAATAACGCTAAAGCGTAGCACTGATTTGTTCAAATATTTCTAGAATTTTCACTTTGCTCAAAAATGCCATTCGACATTCTATTGGCCGAATGAATTATTGATGCGCCAGTGCGGCATTTTTATGCACTAACTTATTGATATTCGAGTCGTAGTAAAGGGCGGTGCTTTAGATAAGAGAGAAAATAGAGAGATTTAAATAGTAATTATGGTTAAAAGGAATTATTTGCGATTGATGTCTCGAATTACACGATATTTCGTGATTCGGAGGCTGATCAGGAAGCAGACTTGGGCATGATCTCTTTTAATTCAGTGTGAGAATCGGGAAATTATAACAATTTACTAAAAAATATCAAATAAATTTAAAATTCAATTTAATTAATAATTTTATAAACTCCATCGAGGTGAGGCAAAAATTAGCATTTATTTTAATTTATTTAAAAACTGACTGTAAATATTTTTCTATGAAACATTTTTCACATAATTCGTTTTGTCTTTATTATGCAAAGAATGAAGGCGTACCTTAGAATTTTGAGCGAAAAAATAATAATGATAAATTAAGGATAATAATCCAATACTTAATAATTGTTTATGGAAATTTGTTGTTCTTTTGATTTATAGAGGCCACAATGAAAAATGTTGGTTCGTAAACTCTCAAGGTAAAACAGAATTTTTCGAATAGTCTTTGCTTAGTTAAGCAACCTTGTCAATGAAATTTATTGCCGCAATACCACAATTTAATTCGGAATTGTTCTTTTATTGTCCGTTATTAAGCAAAAAGAAAGCCCGAATTAACAACGGCGATCGAATTTTTTTGATTCATAATAATTATGGGCAATTATGTCAAAAATATAAATTCCAGCTGATTTGCAATGTTCGAAATGATTGATGCACTTTTCGCATTTCGCAAAAAAGTCCACGCTAAGTATACTCAAGGATCTGATGGTGGGACTTTTTAAATCGCTTGAAAGCTGGTATTTATATAATAAAATTAATAATAATAATAACGGTGTTTTGATACCAAAGGCGACACGATCTTCATGAGTTTCCTTGATCTAACAAGGCAGACAATTTTATAACAACTATTTCCAATTTCTACACTTACGCATACATTACATTCAAATTCGAAACTAGCGGGATTTTTTAATTGAACGTCCATAAATAATGTTGCATTTTTTACAATCAAGGACGATTTTTTTCGCGTTAAATTAATTTTTGTTATTGATGCTACGTGTCGATAAATTGCGAATTGGGTTGGCAACCTTGGAATTGATGCCATTTTGCAGAAATTTGGCTTAGAAATGTCAAAAGGCGATTTGAAATTTTGGCGGGAAATTGTATTTTAAGTAAACTATTTTTTTTAAGACTTTTTCTACCAAATAGTTAATTTTTAATTAATTACAAACAAATATTGACGTATTTTTTATCAAATCAATAATTAATATCTGCATAAATTAATTCCCAAACAAGGACGGATTTTTTTGAACCAATAATTAATATGCAGATTGCAATCTTGAAGGTTTTGATCTGTATTTTGAAAATGATGTATCTTGACCAGGGTCAAGAAATGATGCTCGTTGGTAGTTACGAGATACCGTTGTTGAGTCCTTTTACTTTTCAACTCGCGAACGCACTCCCTGTTCAAGGATCCGGCATACACGAATTCCGGCCGATCTGGAATTTAACAGTTCACTTACTATTTATGTAATTATATTGAACTACACTTAACCATCCGTTTACCTGCTAATTATCAACATGTAGTTGTGCATATATGTGTGTCTATTGCACAAATAAATGTTTTACATCAATTACCATGTTTACAAATAATGCATTTGCTGCATCGAAGATCACACCAATCTGATAACTCTTTGGCTTATTATTCTTTATGGCTAAGGAGGTCATCTGCAGATTTATAGAAAATTAACGATTTAATTGACTATTATATCGCAAAGCTAGTAAAGTTGCACAAGAAAACTCGGAAAAAATGGAGGAAAAGTTGCGAAGAAATCCATTTTCTCCAAGAATCCAATGAACAGAAAGAATAATAAATTCGAGACTCCAAAGTTGGAATGTAGATCAAGAAGTTTCGTAACAATATGCACATTAGTGGGGCATTTTTACAATAGCTCAAAAAATAAATAGAAATCATTGTTGGGTGGACAAACAATAGCTTTGATTTCGAAAATAACATTGTGAAGAGCCGCCCGGCCCACCGCAAATGGAATCACGGATATAATCATAGTGATTGTTTTCGCTGTACATACATCTGTACGACCACATCGCGTGGCTAGTTTTCTTTCATTCTTCGCTATTATATGTACTTTTCAATTGCTCAAAGCGAGAGGTTTTGCTGCACCTGGGCTGCTCAGGAATTTCCGGATGATTTAAATACCGACAAAAATAAAAACCCCATCAATTTATAAGTTTATTGCAACTGCTGGTACAAGCTCTTAATATTCTCCTCATTGAAGAACTCCCTGAAGTTCGCCACATCGATATCCTTCAACATATCCTCGATCGACTTCAGCTTCCGCATATCGTCGCGGATCTTCTCAACCTGTTCAGTCTGCGCCATATTCAAGAACCCAATCGCTTTGTTCTTATCCGGCTTGTCTTCGTTCCGCAAATTGATCAAACCTTCCTCAATCTCCTCCTGCGTTAACGTGGACTGCTTCCTCCTCATCGGAACGTCCCCGTTCGGATACTTCCCAATCATCTCGACATAATTCAACGAGAACGGGATCTTCACCTTCTTGATCATATCCGCACAGCCATAGACGCCATCGAAGTACTTCGTATGGCACTCATGCTCCGCTTGCTTCATCTCCGCGTACTTCTCAATCAGCAGATCTTCAATGGTCGAAACGGCAAAGCAGATGTCTTTCGCGCGTTCGCCATGTCGATCGACGATCGACTTGAGGAAGCTGAGCGCCCATTGAAGCTGCGCGATCCCCAAGCAGGCATTCTGATCGTCGGAGAAGAGCTGCCACAGGATGGCGATGGTGTGGTCGAGGAGGAGATGCAGCGGAGGCGATCGCGCGGTCACTTTGCAAATTCGCGCGGGTTTCGTGCCGGTTAGCACGCGGAACGTGTACGGGAAGGGAGTGTATTTTCCCGGGGTGTTTGGGATGGTTGGGAGGGTTGGGAGGTACTTGTTGGTCTTGCAGAGTCTGGCGGATTTGCCGGGATAGATTTGGATCTTGTTTTGAACGGGAGGTTTCGGTTCTTCGCTTTCTTCCTTCGGAGTTGCTTCAAGATCGGTTTGTTCGATGACGGTTTCGTTTAGTGCGTCTTCGGGAGTTTGTTCGTCTTCGGGGTTTGGCTCGTCTTGGTTTTGGTCTTCTTCTGGGGCTGGTTCCCCTTCGGGGTTCTGCTCGGTTTCGTCAGACATTTTAACGGGAAATTTTGAGAAACAATTGATTTGGAAGCTTCTTGAAGTTAGATCTCTTGATTTTTTTCGTCTAAAAGGGTTTCTTTCTTTTGGTCTTGAAGGAAGGCGACTAGATCTTCATAGCTTCCATGAGTTTTCCGGTAGATCTTCAAATGGTCGTCTCCAAAACTACTTTGAAGTCAATTTCTTCACCGGATTTAATCTTTACGGTTGATAGCATCTACATAATATTTTTAGCATTGCATCAGAGTGGAAATAAATCATACGGATAGAAGAAAGCGCCTATTTATAGTAGGAGAGAGAATTGCGTTTGGTTGTAGATCTTCCTAAAGGACATGGCTTGCAAAACTACACTTGTTCAAGTCAATTAGCACACGGATTTGACAGGACAAGCGAGGCCCCATTGATCACGATTTTATTGTACTAATCTGAATTTATACCATGTACATAAATATTTAACCACATCTGCATAGAGCTTTGTATATTATTATTTCGTTTTTATCTTGTTGGCTCGCTGGTTGGATAAATATATGTGTAGACAAGGCAGTAAAAATAATCAGATTTATATCAAAATATTCAAAGCTTGATGATGCTTCTAAGGAGCAAGAAGGATCGTATAAATAATTGGAAGCAGTCAAGCTTGAATGCATTAAAAAATCCATTGATTATTCCATAATATTTAGCGATATTCATCTGTGAGTTTTAGCAACAATCGATAAATTTCAGGTTTTATGGATCGCACAATTTTTACAAATTTAATTAGCGCTCTAACACAATGTTTGCAAATTATTTTGACCCACATGTTGGCACAATAAGCTAATGCAAATTTAATCAAGATAAATGCGTTTCGATGGAATGTTGCAATTTAAAAATGGGCTTGAGAAATATTCATCGCAAGATCCTCAAATGATTCAGAGAAAAGGATGATACAGTTGGAGCGACCCAAAAAAGGCGCTCGAAGGCCACATTTTCTTCTTCTGCCTGTCAAATAACGATCACAGACAGACAAATTATTTAAACAATACACTCTATACGTTTGATTGTTAGTCGATAATGTAACATCCTTGACTGTGATTGCATTTATATTTTTGTTTATTATTATTATACATTGTTGCATTGTTATAAGCCGACCATAATTGAATATTATTTTATTTGAGCGTGTTAAACTAGCAATTATTTAAACAATCATTTATTTGTTGCTTAAATGGTTGTTTTAAATGTCAGTTTTTTTGGCGGGAAGGGGCGGTGCGATTTTTTAATTAGCGGCTGAAAAAATATTAATAGCTGTATATTATTGCAGTTGGATTTGTTGTAAAACAAATCATGGATATATCCTTCAGATCAATACTTTCAAAATTGAAATCTATTTCAATTAATAATGTAATATAATGTAATGCAAATCAATAATTAATATTATCGTCGTCGTCCTTCGCTTTTATATCATCATCATCCTCATTATTACTTTCGCGCGATGGAGAATTTCAGGATGTTTTCCTGTTGCTTCCTCTTCCAGGAAATGGTGTCGGTGATTGGGAGCGAAATTCAATTGGAAAATGAGTAGACAATGGGGAGAAAAAAAATTCTTTGTGATTGGAAGGATTTATGCCACATTCTGATATTTAATTGAGAAATTTTTGAGATTCTTTAGAAATTTTTGGAGATTTTTTTGGAATTTTTTGAGAGTCTTTAAATACTTTTTGAGAGTCTTTAGAGAAATTTTGAGATTCTTGAGAGTCTTCCGAAATTCTTTGAGGATTTTTAGAAATTATTGTTGATTTTTTGAGAGTTTTTGGAGATTTTTTGGAATTTTTTTAGAATTTTGGTGATTTTTAGAGTCTTTTAGAGCCTTTTTGAAATTTTTGACGGTCTTTTGAGATTCTTTGGAGATTTTTAAAAATTATTGTAAATTTATTGAAAATTTTTAGAAATTTTTTTGGAATTTTTTGAGAGTTTTAGACTCTTTTTGAGATTTTTGATAATATTTAGACATTTTTAGAGATTCTTTTAAACTTTTTAAAGATCTTTAGAGACTCTTCCGAGTCTTCCGAGTCTTCCGAGATTTTGTGAGACTCTTTAGAGATTTTTTGGAGATTCTTCTGAATTTCTAGAAATTTTTTGAAACTCTGCGATAAATCAGAGGCATCGTGTGTGCCTGGCTTAAGTCACAAATTACATACATCAACATAAAAAAAACCTGTACTATATTTGGTAATGATGGCAAAACGGGTTGAACGTGAGAACTTGTATGTTACTCTCTGTTTTATTAAAAATGATGAATGGAACGCGAAAAATAGCGATTTCTTTCTCTACAAATATAAACCAATTATTAACTTTGCTCCAATAATAAAAAAACTGTAATTAAATAATTAGTTATATGTTTTTGTGATCGAGGAAATATAATTGCAGCTCCACATTATTAGTCCATTAACCATTCAATTAGTTGCGTACTTTTATGCCGTCGAGAAAAAGATATGTGACTTAACGAGTCGCTATAAATCAAAAGCGGGGAAAAAAGCGTTAGAAAATTAAGAACACAGGTGCACGGTGCACGGAGACTGCAACAGATTCGGATAAAAGTCGCAATAAGAAGGCTAATTAATAAACAAGCAAAGCAGCAACGTATAAACATCTACAAGATGACACTGTCTTACCTAAGGCTATTTATAGTCGATGGAATGGAATCAAGCCGTTGGAACCCGTTAATTACCATAATGCAATTATTGACACAAAGAAAAGTATTGTACTTGATGGCAAATATTTACATAATCTTTTATGTTAAATCCATCGTGCTTGCCTAGTTCATTCACATTCAATTTATTGATAAATTACTACACATTACTATAATCCCACCGTACATGTCTTTTAATTAACAGTCGCTCCGAAGATCACTCTGATTGCTCATTAATATACAGGTACGCGTCTGCGCGATCGCGAACTTAAAACTATTTCGTTTTACGGAAATCGAATCGCTTGCATAATTCCATTATTTAAATAATAGACCTTTAAAAACAAAAGCCGCATTTATAAATGCGACATAAATTACGATCATAAATAATCTTCCGATTTTTCACGGAAAGTCGAAGTCGAAGAATAATAATTGTGCCCGTTCTTCAACAACCATAACATTTTTAACCTATCAACCCAAGAGACGTTTGAAATAATCGACATAATAAATCACAAAACGTAATACTACATACAGCCAATATGATCGTGATTCATTTGGCATGATATAAAATACTTCATTAGCAAACTACAATTACATGGATATCCAATGATAAATTATAGATCTAATTAAATAAAAACACAAGGTTGCCCTGTTCCATCAGAGAAAGTCAAAAGGCTACAACAATAAATTGGCAACGATAACAAACATTTCCGGAGAAGATCGGAGAAGTCAAAGAATTTTTGGGGGAATCCCCGACTTCCTAAAGAATTTTTAGGAGTTTCTGAGAAGTCCAATAGAATTATACGAAAGAAGAGAGCCATAACTCTTCCATTCACTAATTCACAGCGTCAAGATAAATCTTTGTGGAAAGTAAAATGAATTACATTTACAAGACAACAATATTGTATTAAATTAAAATCTTTGTTAGCGAAGATGTTGGCACTGTCTATATGGCGCTATTGTAGAAAGTGCGATCTATATTCCACATCTACATTTCCCCCTGTCACTTGTTAAATAAGTGTTGGGATTATAACGACGACAGAGACCAGCCAGCATTCAATTCGTGGAATTCATTTCGAAAATCGTGAGATAACGCTTGTCTTCAACACGCCATTACAGGTTAATTCTCTTATTGAAATGTTGATAATTGGGTAGAACCGCGACTCATAGAGATGTTGCTTGCCTGTTCGCCTGCCTGATTTATATCCACAACTATTTGATTTTTGATCCAAACTCTAAGACACTCGGTATAGCAGCAAATATCTCCATCATTCCTTCAGTTTACATAATAACGTTCTAATATTTCACGTTTCCGTAAAAGTTCTGCCACCTACTTGGCCGTATATCAAACACAGCCGCTAAGAATGAAATGGTGGAGTCTTCCAGCTTATGCAAGTATCCAGCAAGTATCGAGATAAATGTCATCCGACACCATAATGTAATGTAAATTAATATAAGGCAATATATTTGTTGCGAAAACATTACTAGATGGGAGCAACGCGGTTATTTATAACCCTCTAACTGTACCTCTACGCGAAGAGGAAGAAAATGTTAATAAAGTATTCAAGCAGAAAGGTGAGGTTGCAGAAGCCTTCTTCGTGGTTTGATAAAAGTCTTCGGATTTTTCCATTATCATCATTGTCGATCGATGATATGTTACCTACTTTCTTCTTAGAAATCATGTCCGCATTTTTCGAATTGAATCAGTTGGCTGCGGTCCTCCCAATTCCTAGGACAATAGAAAAGAGGCTGGCTGCATCCAATCCACCCACAATATCTCTTTCATCGATTAATATTGTTATTACAGTTTCACCAGCTTAGATTATCATCTAAATCCTTTTTATATCTTCGTTTCAAGATTGATTCTTCAAAAGCGTGAAGCTAACAAAATCAGTTCATTATTCAACTAACTTACTTAGACCACACAAAGTTTGCCTTATATGGATTTGACGGATTATGAGCATTTTACGATAAATAATCAGCCTGCTTTGAGTAATTACGGGTGCCAATTAGATGGACTCATTTGTCCAAAGTAATTATTTAAATCGCTTCATTAATTTTTCATTCCGCAAAAATTGGATGAAATTCCGGCCATTTATCTCTTTGAAGTTGTCGTAGAATTCTTCGTGGAATTATTTTAATTACACATATATTTATAGATGTTTTTATTAATTGGGATTAAATAGCTAGTTGTTTGAAAGGAAAATTGCTTCAAATTAAGACGTTTTTTAATTTTTAAAAATAGTTTTAGAGAAGATACAGTCTTGAAATTTAAAAGAAGTTCATTAAATGGTATTTTGTATGTATGTTCCAAATTTGAAGGATCTAGGACGATTGGAAGTATTTTTGTAATAGTCCTTTAGAAGGGTACCCTTCAGTTTAAAAAAATTGTCAAAATTGATGCGGGAATCTTGAAATTTAGAACTGTAGTAGTTATTGGTTAGTTAAACTATAATTTAAAGTTTCAACATTCTAGTCCAATTAGAACTGTCAAAAATTTGACAGTTAAAATTGTCCAATTGCCTTTACGATTTTAAAGTGCTTCTAAATTCGCTCGTAGTGGAGATACAGTTTTGAAACTTACCACATCGATACTAATTGGTGGTTTTAATGTATGTTCCAAGTTTCAAGGATCTAGGATCACCGGAAGTATTTTTTATTGGAGCTTTTTATAGTCAATTTGAAAAATTCAAAAAATTGTTCTAGAACCTTGAAATTTGGAATGGAAGCACTACTATAGTAACTATTTTATTGTTTTAAATTTCAGCATTCCCCGTCAACCCCAACTGCCAAAAATCTGCCATCTGTCTTCAAACGGTGAGTGATTTTTTTGCTTTAACGTTAAATATTCGCGACCAACGGACAAATTTGCTCCATAAATTTCTTCCCACAGTCTAAATAATATGCAAATGCATGAAACTACAAAAACAGTAATGTGTACAACTTGATTAGCATAATGCGGAAAAAACCTGTAATAATTACAATAACAATCTTATTTTATAGTTTGAAACAATGTAAAATTGTTGTTGATAGATTTATTGACATTGGTAATGACAAATTAATTGTGAAAGTACGTACGACTATCATTAACAGAAAATAATTGCAGAGTGCAGCGAAAACAATCTATAAAACTCGCACCACTATCATAAATATTCAAATTGGCTTGCACTCGGCAAAAAAAAATCAGTTTTTCGCAATTGTGGAAATTAGTACAAAGAGCGAAATGATTGCGGGATAATTGCAAGCAAATTTCAATCGCAGATAATGTGTGATTTATCCAAGTGGGACGTAAGATCATAACTTGATGTGCACGTACTTCACACGTAACCTCCCTCAGATCTTTGCCGCTAACCAAGTCACGTTCACCTTACTGCTGATTTTAAAAGAAAATTACAAGAAAAATTTCAATTTCTATCTAACATGCAACAACCATATGTTTAACCGAGAATGGTAGAGTTAAATCTACCGCGCCCAGATATCTCGAACAAACTACAAACTCGTACTAACACCAAATCAGAAGTTCCAATCCATCAATCACAATTAACACTAATATTAATGATTATTATTGGTCTCGTCTAATTGGCCACTGACAATTTTTGATTGACAATTTTATTACGAGTTGATTTACAACCAGGATATGTCTTCGCGCTCGAAAATTTCGACCGACCATTATTGTCCTTTCCCATAATAGGAAATCGATTGATTGATTGACATCAACTAGACTGCATTAGAAAATATGCAAGGACGTTAATTGTAAGCAGATGAAGTTTTTATGGCAGAAAACAAGCCTTTTTGGGTGCAATACAATGATTTATTAGATTTCTTTTGCCACTTATGTAATTCATAAGACATTATTAATTAATTAGCCTTGATCAGATTAGGATCTACTATTTTCGAGATTATGATAGATCCGTGACACCGTTTTTTCTGAAGGGTTAAATTGTTGGCCAAATCGCCTCCCTAAGGCTTCGATTATGATAACCAGTTTTTATACCAGTAGTAATTAAATCTGCTCTGGTTGATCTGATTTGATCAAATTTTTTCCATCAAGACTCGATGATTTTGGTATCCAATAATGCATCGTCCGTCCAATTACCATTTTTAATTAGATCTACAAATCATTAATTTGTAGAACAGGTTCCCGTAACAGGCAATTAACTTGAATCCTTTATGCTGAAGATGTTTACCATTTTTTTCTTGCTTGCTTTCTTCATTGAAAAAATCGCTCATCTAATAAGTAATTCTTGCACAAATGGACAACAATTTTTCAAAGGCCATTAAATCGAATGGAACTGGTTTTGGAATTAGATCTATAACTATATAAGAATGAAATTACAGATTGCATTTCATTTATATGCCAGCAAGCATTCATAAAGATGTAGCATCGTAAAGCTGAAGAACTGATGGAGAAGCCAGAAGAGCGAAGTCGTTTGCTTAGCGAATTATGGCGACAACAATATTTATGACCAAGTTCAATAAACAATAAAACTAATGAGCTTTGTGGTGCTCGTTTTGATTTAAGGTGCATTTGTAGTTAGAAACTTCTATTTTTATTGATCGAGGAGAAGTCGAGGACTACTTCTTCAAAACTTTTACAAATTTTTTTCGTGGAATCCTCTTGGTTTTGCCTATAAATAAGACATATAGACACGCAGAAGCAGAAATCTTCCAAATTGTCAATTTTAATTGATGGACGAGAAGTCAAAGTCTACTTGTTCCAAACTTTTACAAATTTTTTTTCGTGGAATCCTCTTGGTTTCGCCTAAAAATAGGACACATAGACACGCAAAAGCAGGAAGCTACTTTGTTTGCATCTAAAAAAGTGTGATGTAATCGATTGGCGATAAAATTTTGTCAAAATTCGAAGAGACATCGATAAAATCGTCGAATTTATGTGGCTGAATGAAAGAGCCCGACACTTAAAATAAATTAGATGAGTCACTAGGTCATTATGTCATCGGTTGAAACCCACCAGCAACATATTTTACAATGCCATTGGCTATAATTCACTGTATAATTAACAGTAAATCTTGTATACTACACCGGCTACATCTCTTCACGTTTAAGGTTGGCCAGGATGTCATCCGAAAAATTCGTTACTCGTTTACCTTGATCGGTAATCTGATTGAAAAAGCGCGCAGAAAAAAAGTGTCCACGACGAAACTTCTAACACATTTATGCAAATGATGAGACGTTATTGTTTCGACTTTTATTATTGAATTGATCAGCCCACTAACCGGAACTGTATTTTAGTGCTTTTTCGAAAAGATTTACATCTTTGGCCTTCGCGCCTTTGTTCTACCAAAAACACTTTCGATATTTGGTTCGTCATGGATTTGGTGGAAGACGAAGAAGGTCCTGGGTGGATCTGAATACCTTCATCTATTATTGCATTTGAGAAGGTATTCCGTTACGAAATTCGAATTGCAATCTATTGTTAGGGCCACACCTGTCCGTGTATCAAGCTGTGCAAAATAATGCGAAAATATTGTAATGTGTAACCATTTCGAAAATATTGCAATGCGACGGCGACGATTCTTCTAGCACACCGTTCACTGGTTTCTAATTACAATATATGTGGGCACAAAATATTCTATTTATATTATGTCAAAATAATCAATTATTCTTTTCAATTCCATTTTCATACAATACGAATTCCGAAGCGGTTGTAACTTATACACATCACAAAAGCTCTCTTGCAGGAAGCTCATTTATTCTAGCTATTAGTTAGATATTTTCTGAATTTTTTTCTTGAGGATTCTGGAGGAATTCTTGGTCGTACGATGTTGCCTCTTTTGGTTTCGCCTATTTAGTACCAGATATACATGAGGAACCTCAAAAAAGTTAGTTTTCTTCTAAAATAATAAATTAGTCCAGCGCGCCAGGCAGCGCTAAGCCCCATTGAATTTTCTTAAATTGCCAATTTGTCTACCAATAAATCATTCCGACTAATCTTCACATCATTACGTATTTTTGTGATTGATTGCATAATGTTGAAATCAATTAATTTCAATTATAGAACTTGTGTAATAATTTTGGGGTTTTTTTTGTCGACCTCTTTTGTCCGAATGATAAATGGGCGACGAGTGGTCCAGTTGTTTACATAATTTAACGAAATCTTATCAAAACAAATCGATCTATTATGGTGATGAAGAAAAATGAATAGAAAAAGACTTGTGCAAGTAAATCTTGATAACCTACTGGTTATTGTTATTTCTAATCGTGTTAAGTGGTTGGCTTGAGCAACATCACACTTACCTTATTTAAATTCAATTGATTAATTAATTACAATGGGAGAGAACCATAGAGCACACAAAACTTGTTTATAAATAAATTTAATAGAAAGTTTCGATTTGAAGAGAGCGACGAACGAAGTTTTTCGAGATTTTGCTGGAACGAAAATTAATTATTTGACTTGTAATAGCCAAATGCAATTTTAATAACCTTTTTGTATCGTAGTAATATGTAATAGAAAAATTGTTATGTAATCGTTGTACTGTGCATATGCAGAATCTCATCATCAACATCAGAAATAAATTGCATATCAAAAACAGTTAGTTACAAAACATTTGATAGCTATTAAAAGTCTTGTTGCAGCTCAAATAATCATCAAAGAACTTATGCGTTAGGATAAATTAATTACCTGAATGGATTGCACATCATTGCTGTGGCGATTTTTCCAAGCCATCGGCCAAACTAATAGATATTTTAATTATTCTACATCAAATTGGATAAATGCAAACGTTCATTTGCTGAGCGATAACGATCGATTGCCGACAAATTAATTATTGATGATTTTAATGAAATTATTTATATTTTTATGTCTTGGTTTTGTGTATTTACTACCATATTTAGCGTAGAGTGCGTTAAAACGTTATTTTTCTTCGAAATAACGGAGATGTCCAGCGCGCCAGGACGAGCTGAGCTCCATTGAATTTTTTAAAAGCGTTATAAGGCGGATTAAATGATTGATATTGGTAATTTAGGGCGTCAAAATATTTTTTTCTAGTAGAAAAATTAACAAAAAAATTCAAATAATCTCAAAATTTGCCAAAAAGTCCAAAAATCTTCAAAAAAAAATTCAAGAAATATTTTTTCCTGATCTTAAGATATGATAGTCTTCCTAATACAGTATCAAGTAATCAATAATTTTTTCGCCGTCTTCTAAATCGAATCGTTTCACAACAAATGAAGATACTGAAGAAGAAACGGCATGGAATTTCGTTCCAACTTTGGCTGACTCATTGGAATGTCGTCTAATATAATTTCTTCTTATACAAAATGACAATATATAGTTTTAATTACTGCTACAAGATAATGTACCTGTCACAATGTTGTTAACACACTGGGTGTGAGTCGAAAAACTGTTCTGCCTCGTTGCATACAAACTGACGTTTTAAAAAATCCAGTTGGATGGAAAACAAGATACGAAAATTAATTCGTTATAATTTTATGAATTAATTATTGCATAATTTACTGAAGAAAATAACGCATCCTTATTTGCGCTTAAGGCAGTTGACGCCCCATAGACATTTTTTCGTAATGCAGACAAAATACTGGTATTACATTATTGGCAAACAATATTGCCCATAGTTGCTCAAAAAAAAAGAGAAATTAACTTATTTAATTTAATTATGTCTCGATTTGGTATGGAGCGCAAAAGGATCTGCACGTAGTACTACTACTATAAAGTTGCTCCGATTTTTTTCGCTTGCGATTATTGCAATCCGCGTGTAAAATTCGATTAAGAAATAAAATTAGTATTAGTTGGCTTTGTTTGTCTTTGTACAACAGGATAAAGTCACACAGATACAAAATGATAATAATTGCAATCGTATGAGAAAACAATAATTGGCTTTCGTATAGAGTTGTCTACATGTTCGATGCTATAAATAACATGAGAGCTTTGTCGGAGGATTAGTATAATAAATATTTCTTAACAACACACTATCATTAGCTTTCATTAACTAACATCTAAATATGGTCAATTCGCATGCGGATTTTTTCCGTCTCATTTTCCGATAATATTTATCATAATACGGCTTCCAAAGCCATTAGTTCTTCCAATCGTTGAAGGATTTTGCAGTTGGTCTTCAAAAAAACCCTTCAAGATCTTGAAAAGTTCTGATTGCTTTGGAGTGAAAGAATGATTAGCGAAGTTTTTCCTCGAGATTTGAACACGACTTGGCTATTATTTAATGATAATCCTGTCAGCAAGAGTGTTTGCTTATTTATTGGTTGCTTATATTTACAACCTTTTCCGACCCGTTCATTACATATTTAGATTCTAATTATAGAAGACGAGGAGATGTAGTTATAGATGTGATAACAACATAGAGTATTGCAATAATAAAATATCAACAAATAAGGATTATCGTTATACCGACCATTTACTTAATCTTAATCAAGCAGTCTCTGCTGATGGCAGGCACAGAGTAGATGATGCATGTCACGTTGGTCAGTTAAGGCCTTTCTGGCCTTGTATGGTTTCACTTACTCGATGTTTTTATTGTTTAATTGGCAAAACAAGCTGTGTTCTAAGAATTATTATGTGTTCAATTACAGACATGTTAAATTAATTAATTTACTTTAATTAATGAGAATGCTTCAAATAGAAGAATGTTGCGTAATTGGCGTAACAATCGATCGAGATGCGAATTTTCTCTTTTCGCCAATCTATTATTATTATTGTTGTTGGGAAAACGCACCACGAGGTATACGCATGTATTTGTTGTAGTTGCGATGATAATCGGTGAACGGTATTCACTTTTTAATCAAATTCCGAGTAAGGTCAACAAGGCCACCCGCGTTTATTTATAATCATAACTAATTTACTTGATCTGCAATTAAACATAGCAAATGCAGTTATATCAGTTGAAATTTAATTACATGTAGGTGATTATTTGTAAGCGGCAAATAAATTATTTATTTTTATGGCCATTTCTTCAAATTAATATGCATTATTAATTCTTTTATATTTCCCTCCTCTGTAATGCAACCATCGGCATTAAAATTTATGTAGACGTGTAGAAGGAAATTAGCAATTCAAGGCTTTTTAAATAAATAATCTATAATATTATAATTTAAAAAAAGCGTCATGTTTCACCAAAATCGGACCACCGCCGCACCCTCGGGCCATCAAAAAATAAATATTAAAAATCGCTTTCATGTTGCTTGCGAGTAAATTAACAAATCTGGTGTGTGGTGACATTGAGTATAAATTAATTATGAATACGTATAGAAATTCTTGTTGCGATAGTGCTACATAAATCATGAGATACGGTTTCGTATAAACAATATCACCCATTTATATATCCAGTTTTTGCAATGTAATTTATGTGAGAGTTTATTGAAAAATTTTCAATATTATACATTTGTAGCACTGAATTATGTACGATCAAATTGATTTGATTTTCAAACTCATGTAGTTAATGCAACTCTATCGCATTTAAATGCTAATTTTAATTAACAGATCAGTCAATTTGTTCCGTTTCCCAGATCACCATTTCAGCAGTTCTTAGAAGACTTCAAGATAATGCTTTATAAAGAATTTATTGAGTTTTTTAAAAATTGTTGGAGTTTCCGGAAAAGTGCGAGTAATTACTCCGAAAATTTTGCTAATTAAAAAACATGTTAAAATTTGAGATGCTTGAAGACAAAAGTTCTTAAAAAAATCAGGAAAAATAATTAGATAGAATTTTGAAGAAAAATATTAAAGAATTTAAATGGAAACTCCAAATTTTATAAACTCTAAAGTTATGACTCCTTAAAGTTTGGTAATTCTTTGAGTAATTTTAAATTTCTTAAAGCCCTGAAAAAGTAATTCTCTTGGGAATCAAAGTAAATAATTATATTTGACAATATTTCTTGGAAAAAGAAGAAATTTGGAGACAAATCTTGAAGATCTTGTAGGAACTCTTTAAAATTTTTGAGATATTACTCTTCAAAATTTGATAATTCTCAGAAATTAAAGGAAATAATTGAATTTTATTAATTTTCTGTGATTAATTCTTCGAGTAATTGAATATTCTTGGCAAATAAATTTCTTAGAACAAATTTCATAAATATTAAACAATAATTGCCTTATTCCTAAACAGTAACAACATTGAATCTAACAAGAAAATCAACTTCTCACGAGGCAATTGTTAATTAAATGTGTGTGACACCGTTTTCTATAAGACAATAATGATTTTTACACTTCCTGCAAGCAAAACAACTGCAGTTTAAAATTGCAACACATATCTACGCATTTATTGATTTATACCATTTTGCACAACATCCATACACAAACCGATTAAAATCAATCAAGTGATAAATCTTGCACTTGTGACTCAGCAGAGATCTCTGCTCTACATTACCTCTCTAACAAATAATAATTAGCGTCGATCAATTGCAACAAAATTAATTTGCACAAAAGCCAATTATGATGTCAGCGTATTTTGCATCCAAACCGAAACCAAAAAAAACGGGGCAAAATAAATCAAAAGATATGGCGCGACTTGTAAACAATTTATGGGCAAAATAAAAATGCAAAAGAGATCTGATAACAAATGTGAAAGTCTTGCTGAAATACCTTATAAGTACAAGATACGCGACGTTCAGTGTAAATGGGAGATTTGGCTCTTCCTCTCGATTCTTTTTTCCCATCCGCACTAAACATATTTCTACCTTTTGTGTGGGCTGCCACAATTTTTTCCAGCCATGTTACTTTATTTCTTTCAAAAGATTAAATTGTCCCTGAGGCTGGATAAAATTTTCAGGAGACTATTAGCACGCTCGTACATAAACTTCCATCATACCTTCTGGTTTTCAGACCACCTACGCACCAGCAACATCAAAGTGGCGGTAGCCGCTTTGCAGATGTGCGCTAATCCAGAAGAATTGCAGTAAAGTGATTTTTTTGTAGGGGATTTTTAAATGAGGGAGAAGTTTTCAGAGAAATTTCCAAGAAAATTTGATCGGAATTACCAAATGTCTTTAGGAATTCTTTAATTTTGTCCGAGTTCCCATAGAGCCTCAATTTCTAAGACCTTCAGAAACTCAAAAATGGCCCAAAATAATCTCAAAATTCTCTAAAAAATTATCCAATCTTCTCCAAAAAATTCTGAAGACTTCTTTCTTCTCTGAGTCTCTAGCAAAGTGCAGAGGATGTTGCAGGATTGGAATTCAATTTAATAAAATTATTATTGAGAATGCTTGTGATAATTTATACGGACAAACCGAATAATTAAGCCAAATATGTATAATGTGTTATTACTGGTAGAATGACATGATGAGCAATTGACCGGTTTTTATCAGCACCTCGAACGAATATGGGCAAAATGTGCGCTTTTTTCCACATCACTCTATACCTACGGGCAATTTGGTACAGCTACAGCAACAATTAGAGTATATTACAGACAGATATACTGTTATTATGCCATATTTTTTATCAACGCCTTGGCTGATAAGCAATTTCGCGATAGTAATTGCTTGTCGCTGGTCAGTCGATTTACTGCGGAAAAAATCCGAAAAGTGGCTAGCTAGCAAGAAGTTATTCCTGATATATGATTGGTCGCTTGGGCGACTGTACCATTAATTGTCCCCATGAAAATCAAGTGCAAATAAAATACTTGAAATTAATTCTGGGCAAGTTTTTTCCCATTTTAATTCTTCTATGTAGCAATTACTTATGTACTTATCGAGCTTTACATTTCAAGCGCTTCTTCCTCATTTTTTTTCCTGCTGCAGCTTCTCTTAAAACGCTACAACAAATTACAACAATGCCTATACAGGGGCCTCCAATTAATCGAGCTTCGATCGAAAAGCCATTTGCAAATACTTGGCAAAAAGCAGTTGAAGGGTTTTGAGAAATCGAGAGATTTCTTCATTCAATCGAAGAGGATTTAGAATTGACCCGCAGCTATTGTATCAATATAGTCTGGGCCCTTAATGTCGGCCGTGACGTCACTAAATATTTCGTTACGTCACTGCCAACATTAATCCAAAACGGTGTCACTTCGGAATGATCGTGAGAAGTTGTTCGCTAAATCCATTATTACTAGTTTGCAATAATGGCTGATTTTCAGCAATTAAAAGCGTAATAAAATATGCAATGATTCCTCTAAAAGGAAGTGTACAGACATACATAGCAGCGGACAGAAAAAATCGGTAAAACAAGCAGTTAATAGGTGTTTGTGTTGTCGAGCTGTCTAATCTTTTATTTATCAATCGTATCGTGGAAGCGAAAAATTGTTTATGCAATGCACTTGTAATATAATAGTTGCATCGAGTATATAAAGAACCATTAAACTCACATATGTAGTTGTGGTTGGTAGTGATGCGCAACATAGAAAACTATTACTTAAATTGCCCGAGTGTGGGAACATTGCTTGCTTTAAAATTATTTCCAACTAGAAACACAATAAATTCCGATTCGCCAGCCGTTTGTCTTTCGGTTGGACTCAGATTCGTGATGCTGTGCACCACCAATCAAATCTCATCAAAACTGGCGAAAAAGGGAAATTTTACACGATCGTTTTGCTTTATGGGCAACGTGGCGCGAAAAAATCAGGTTTATTGCTCAACCGTATAGCGAGAAACGAAATGGGGCCTCATTTAATATTTTTCGCAAAAAAAAAACATGTCCGATAGACAAAAGAAATTCAATTAGGTACAGTAATTACTGTAATTAAATTAATTGCTTTAACATAGTTAATTATTAATTAATATTCATAGTATTTGTTGGATTATGTAATCATTTTTTGAGCGTACGAGGTTTGAAAATTATTTTGAGGTTAATTTTACAAAAAATTTAAAAGCGCCCGCTTAGTCATCGGTACTATCGAAATTTATACCTCGATTTGTTCCTCAAGTAATTTAAAGTGTCATTTGAGTTACTTACATACATTATTTAGCTGTAATCCTTGATTAGAAACATTATTCTTCTCCTTTAAATTTCTTCTCGTCGCCATCTTTATTTATTCGCCAGTCAACTAGTTCGACTTTCATCCTCCGCAGCGCGCGCGTTTCAAATTTCGAACGCGCGCGCAGTTTGAATTGCAGCTTTCGTTTACGTAATTTAATGTTAATTAAATTTTAACTAACTTTAAGCGTTCAGTTTCCAATTACAGCAATTCAGTATATCTCCTTCACACCTATAATTCATTATTTAATTTCCACGTCAAAAGACTTACACGCAATTAATTACGAATGCGGTTTCAGAAATAAATCTTTTCCATTTGGTAAAACATGTGTGAGTGTTCCGGGGCATCAGTTCGAAACCCGGAGGCTTAATTTCCAGATTAGTTGCTTCGATACGAATTGCAAATTACAAAGTCAATACTACTGTGGTCGTTTTTTTAATTTAATTTTGATAATTAATTTATTGCAACGATGGCCACACTCATTATGCAATTTATTCGCTACGTAGCATCTTATGAAATCGAAAAAGTAGTAAAATCCAATTCGACTGCCTTTAGGCGATATGCATATAATTATTCTCATCCTAATGACCAATTGATTACTTGAGTATTAATCCGAAATGGAATTAATTTCGCTTGTAGAGCCGCTATTGCAAAATGTACAATGTTTACTGACATGTATAATTATATAATTAAATATGTTAGTAATTAATATCGTTACAGTAATTAATATAATTCAAATGGGTTTTCTATGGGGTTTTGCGGTAATTATTTTTTATTTTTTAAAATTCTTTTTGGCAGTTTTTTAATTTATTTTCCTTAAAATCGATTAATTTTCTTCATAAAAAATCAAGTTACTTAATCAATAGATATCGATTTTGCTTCCAAATTAGGATCGAACTGCAACATATTTAATTATATGTATCTATCTGCCCATTATTACTTAACTCGCATATAATGATCCAAATCTGGTAGATTTAATTACTGAATGAAGATAATTGTCTCGAATTAGCATCAGCGACTTTCTATACCGACTCCATCCATTCATTGATCCGTCGAAAAATTTGCAACAAATCCATTTTCGCTAAACTGGATTTACCTTAAATGCGAAAAAAATAAAATAAAAATCGCTTTCTTCCTTTGAGATTGACTGAGATGCGATGTGTGTGTGATTTGAGGCTGTAAATTGCGCTTTCTCCAAATTGGCATCCATCCAATAACACGGAGACAAAGATGGCACAACAATGGATCGTAACTAACTCTCGACCCTTGAGCAAGATCAATTATTCTAATCAATAAAGCAATCTTAATCTAGTATCTTCGTGGAGATAGAGTTACATACATGATCATTATTTGCCTTTGATTCAGCAACATGCATGTTTTGCCCAGACCGATATATTGGTCAGATCATATCACTCAACTATAACTGCAGTTAAACTGCACGAACCTCACCACATCACATCTATGACGATTTCTAAGTCGCGGGTTTCGAAATTCGATGGATATATTCTACTAGCGTGACTGGCGAATAAAATTTATTCCTAATTACTTTGATCGGTATCTCGATGAGAAGAAATTTGGATTTCGGCGAAGGCGCCCAGTAGAGAAAATTACCGAATTTACCCAAAAATTACCGAAATTTATCCAAAAATGACCAAAATTTACGCAAAAATTACCAAAAATTTCTAAAAATTTACCAAAATTTACGCAAAAATTACCGAATTTACCCAAAATTTACACAAAAATGACCAAAAATTACGCAAAAATTACCAAATTTACACAAAAATTATCGAAATTTATCTAAAAAATGATCGAAATTTACGCAAAAATTGCCAAATTTTCCCGAAAATTACCGAAATTTACCCAAAAATTACTAAAATTTACGCAAAAATTACCAAATTTATCAAAAAAATTACCGAAATTTACGCAAAAATTACCGAATTTAACCAAAAATTACCGAATTTAACCAAAAATTACCGAAATTTACCGACAAAATTACCAAATTTTTCTAAAAAAAAAATCAAAATGTCTCAATTTACTTCAAAAATTACCAAATTTTATGAATACGTATTTACGTAAAATGTCTAAAAGAATCAACAAGTTGCTTCCAAAAATTACGTAATTTTACAATTTGCCCCAAAAAGTGCCAAATTTTTTACAAATTTTGCTTTTAAAGCGCTTATTATAATAAGACAATATATCAACTTCCCCAAAAAATTACCAAAAGTTACAAATTTTGCCCATAAATGATCAAAAATCCAGAAAGTTGTCGTTCACTTTTAGATGTCACTTTCGCAAAATTTCAAATATTTCAAAAAATATTTATTTTTTGCTCTATTTTTTGCTAAAATCAATTACCTAAACCCCAATTAATTTGATCTAGAGTCCCCCTCTACATTTTGGACACTCCCTTATCGCTCAATTAACAATCGCGCGATTTATTTATTAACGCTAAGCTTCCCGCCTCATAATCTTTCAACTTTACGACTTCGCATGCACTTCGTCAGTTCCACTAAACTAAAAATAATGAAGCTGTTAATGACGAAAAGTAGTGTAATATTAAATTTATTTATTTCGATGGAAACCTAATTTATTGGCGCGCTAATTGCGGAAATCGCCTTGTAGCGCAGAAAAACGCTGAAATTTCCACCACTAAGCGATTTTGAAATAGATTTACTTATATGGCGGTAAATGATTTGAGTTAATTTGTTGGCGGAAATAATAATAGAAAATCAAACTCTCAGCCATTATTATGTAAGCGCAACATATATTTTTTCCCTTCTGCAATTCTTTGCTATAATAATAATACGGCAAAGCAACATTATTCTGTTTATATTTATTTATGTAGGTGTAGTATTTGAAATGCTTGAAGCTTTCTCAATATTTGTACTTTAAGTGCACAATAAAATGCATATTTAATCATCCAAACAATGCGAATGTTTATTTTCGATGAGGATAATTGTTAATTAATTTTGTTTATGCTAAAAATTTTAATTTAATTTAATTTAAAATTATTTACTTGTTTATTTGTCTTTACTCATTCAGGATGTTTAGTCTCCACCACAAATTAGCAACTTATCGTCAATTTTCCCGATAAATAATTTATAAATAAAATATATTAAATAAATAAAAGCGTCTAGTAAGATGAATAACATTTCCGCATAGAGAAACAATAATCGCAACCAGTAATTCTATTGTTTTTCGTAGCCATTTCTAAATCGTAATATAATAAAAAAACCGCTTTTTGCGATGAATAGAACACACATAGATTATATTGTATTTACGTTTCATTAAATAGCAATCAACCGAAAAATTCGACGACGATAAATAAAAGAAGGATAGAAAGTGTCGAGTACGATGTGTTGTTTGGTTAATTATTGAATCACATCTCAAAAAGTCGTTTGGGAAAGTTGAGATGATCATCAGGAAACAGCAGAACTGGGTCGGAAAGAGGTTTCAGCTCTACCATTGTGCAACATGTGGATTCTTTTTTTTCGTCTTCGTCTTCATATTGCACGCAGATTATTTCGAAAATTTTCTAATTTCTTTATAATTGTTTTCGATTCGATTAAAATGCACCGCGCACAATAAATAAATTATCTCGCGCGCCTTCCGTTAATTAAAATTATTCAATCGCTTTGCAACATGCTTAAGTTGATCTTCATTTTATTTCGATAAATCCGATTTATGTGCAAAGCGTGAAACAGCATTCGTTTTTTATTTAATCATTTATGCATAATTTCTGTCAATATTTAAATTATTACATATTTGTTTAGCGTTATTTATTGGTATAGTAAATATTTATTAATTAAACAAATCTAGCAAATTAATTATTACGCTGCTGCTTTATTATTTTTAGTGGCTAATAAACGAAGGTATGCAAGAAAATAATTAGGCTCGTTAATTATCGGGACAGTCGGTATATTTGCGCAATAAATTTTTGTATTACGCGCGCAGATGGGCGCTATGGCAGTCGAGCCACGAATTTGTTTGGGGGCGTTTCCATAGCAACCCACGTGTTGCGCTGGGAACGCACATGGCAACGCTCACTTTTGGATGGCCAAATTCATTAAAATACAAAATTCTTATTCAATAATTTTTTTAACGCAATTTTCTTAATAATTACGACAAAATTAATATTAATAATCTTTAGGTAATATTAACTTAACCAGTATTAGTTATTATAAGCAATTAATTTTGCTATAAGTGGACGAGCGTATTAAAGCAGGCGAGAATTACTTTACTGAAAAGGTAAAAAAAAATTGTATAGGGCACTTAATAATTATTAGCAGGCATTAAATCGGAATTAAAACAGCATGATCATGTGTGCGTATAAAAGAAGATTCATCTATCGACTGATTAAAAGCACAATTTCATATTTATTATACGCTAGAAAATTATGTATTCATAATAAATAACATTTATAACTGGCATAAATCACGAACGAGCTATTCAACTTTTAATGTGATTAACTTTCCTCTCACATCGCGGATTATTTTTATTAAGCTCGCAAAAATTTTGTGGTAAAAAAATAGTTGCGGCTAATTAATGCGATAATCTCTTCATCGGATCAAATCGGTAGCAATAAATTAGTTTACAGACCTTGCATTGGCAAATATGATTTATAAGAATATTAATGTTGATTAATGTACGAAGGCGAATTTTTATCGACTTACATTGTTTTAATTAATTAATTACAGGAAATTTATGAGATTAGGTGGTGATAATTAAATACGGGGGGCTGCTCGCATTTTTATTACCGTAGGTGTGTGGATTTCAATTTTTTTCTCTATGTGTGCCATAAATAAAAGCAACAATTAAATGAGATCGAAGTGAAATTTATGGATGCAAATTAGTAATTTATTGTTTGCAGTTGTTTTTTTAATTATCACAATTATTGCGCGCTTATTCAAAAATATAATTATAGTGATTTTTTTCTTTCTATTAAATGCTAAATCTTTCATTAAATATAGCAGAAGCATTAAATCATTTAAAATGATGCAAGCAGCGCGTATTTCGTTTTCTAAAAGTCTCTCATTGTTGCTTAACAAAACCAGTAAATTACATATAATAATATCCCCTGAAGAATCCTGTCGAAAAGTTTGCCCAATAAATTTATTATCGTCGTCGTTGATCTGAAAGTGGGCACTCTTTTTCAATACAAAACGGCACAATGCGAACAATTATTTTAAACAATTACACAAGTCGCTAATTAAATGCGCTAATTATGCAGTCGTGGCTGACTTTCTGCATTCAAAGTTTTGCTAATTGGCTCGAAAATCGGCACTTTTCTAATCGCATTAACATAGTAAAATAGTCGGCAATGCAATTTAATGTTGATAATAAAACGCACCCAAAATGTAACCAGTTTGGTTGCAGGACAACTTACAAATTAATTAAAAATCTAACTGTGCTTTAATTGCGATAAATAACGACTAGGCGCGCAATGGATGGTAATAAGTACGTTTCAACCATTAATTATCCAAATATTAAGTTAACACCTGCTTGTGGGATTTAAATAATTATTTTTCTTTTTATAATAATTTTATATAAGCGTTTTCCGATATTTTCCCATGGGTGTCGAGTAATATATCCATTACGTAACGATTTCCGACCAATCACGGCCATTTATTGACCGAGTGAAGTTAGGTATTGGTCAAAATTTCCACCACGGAAAAAAAATAATTTAACTATTTATTTAAAATAAATTAATAAAATCATTTTTTTTAGACAAAAATAATTAAAAATCATGCGTCTAATTAAATTTCCAATGAGACAATTTAAGCAATCCATCATACCAATAATTATTCCATCAAATTAACTACAATTTTATTCCGATTCTTATCTTCGAAAAATAAATTTGAATAACATTTTTAAACAGTATAATTATCAATCATTTTGTTTTGAACTACAACGTTTTTTCCTGCTCTATTATTGGCGCCGATTAGAAATTACCACTCAGAAAAAAATCCGGTTATTATTTGGACTACAATAATAAGACAGTTAAAAAAACGAGTTTGCAACTAAATAAGGTTTGTTCCCTTAAATCATTTCGACACATTCACTTTTACTTTATGGGATGCAATTATTTGCAATAGCGCGATGATTATTGTTTAACCAAATAAATAATTAATAATTTGGTCTTCATTTTGGAAATGCGTATTGCAAAATTTTAGTGGACAGCCTTGGATTTTTGGCAAAAATGAACATGAAACCCGTTTTGCGAGTAAGTTTTCAATTAGATGTACATTTTAGTGCATTGTAGTTTTCGATACGAAGATTTATCGTTCGATTTTAGCATTACAAGGCATATGCTAATTTATTAACTAGTTTTGATTGTTTATTATTAACGAATGCAGGAACGCCTCAATGCAGTCCATTTTCCTACTAGCCAAATAATAATTATGCAAATCGACAAATATAATTATTTCGCGCTTCAAGATTTTCTAAAATCGAAGGCGAACCGAATCATCTAAATGCAAATTTATCGATAAACTATTGGCACTCACTATCAAATTCGCATGTCCTCGAAGCTTAATTTTATGTGTTTTATTGCTCATCAAAGTTTCAAAATATTTATACGATATAATGGATCAAGATTTCAAATAAAAATTATAAAGTCGCTATTAAGATTTTAATTTAGTTATCGAACGATCGTCTTTTATATTGTCAATCAATCGCCATTCATTAGTCGCGAGATTAATCTCGACTAGAATATTCAAATGTCTGTCGTAAATTATTTTATTGCTTTAGAAATTTACTTGTTTGTCAAATATTTAATTTTATGAGTTATTCAAATTTTTAAAAATATTTAATCTACAAAAAAATTCATAAATTGCGCTAAAAAAATAGTTGGCGCTTGGATCTTGAGCCCTACGTCACAAGGGCTGTGTAGCTCGCCGCGCGCAAGCTCCAACGAGCGCGCGCTATTTTGAAAAAGTGCGCTGCAGCCATAATGAAGCAATAAAATCATAATTCTCGAAACACGATATTAATTTGCATATAGATTTTTTTCAGACAATATTTAAAATTGCTTGAACATTTTAAATCACTCTCACCGTAAGCGATTGACCTTTCACCCAAATCTTCTATTCAAATTCTCATTTAATTTGCATTTCCAATTTTATTATGACAAACTTTATTTGAAATATTTTCAGTTAATTTAATTTAATTAGCAATTGGAGCTTTTTGATTGGTATTTGCATAAACGGCCATTTATCATCGCGAATAGGCAAAAAATTTGAAACTGTTACATGCAAGGCAATCGAAAGAGTTTCTATTCACAATGAATATGAATTTTTTCGTTCCCATGGCTCGAATAATGAGAAAATCAATTTATTACTGTTAATGTTAAATACATTGATTGACTGAAATATTTACAAAATGTAAATCACTTCGAAAAACTTTCATTTACAATGAAATAATCTATTCGAATATAATTATTCTCATATCGATAATTAATCAAAATGAAGTGTTGCATTTATTCATGTACTTAAAAGTGTACAAGTACCTGGAATGGGAATGTCTCCTCTTTCGGTTCTTCTTTTCCTTTATTGTTCAGACTGACATGTGATGCGACGTCGTGAGAATGCAAAAATTTGCAATAATTAATTCAAACGATTTTTATAGGCTCATCAAATTTCAATCTATTTGACCTACAGATTACAAAAAATAGCAGTTTCTCAATTTTACGATCGATTTTTACGTGGGTTTAAACATTTATTCGAAATATTATTATTTAATTAATTAAATATAATTTTGCATTTGCGTCGATTCGGCACGAAAAAAACGGCCACCACGAAATAGTGAAAGTACAATTCAATCCCACTGTTGGTTGAAAAGGATTTGGTTACAAGATGATTTTATCTAACAGGTCGCTGGTGTCTTCAGTTTGCTACCATAATCGTATATCTCTATCGGCCTATCTAACTACTACACCACGAACACAATTTCCTTACAGGTGTTTCACTTTTTCCCTATTCAACTTCTCAATCCGTCACAGCAACTATTTTATCCTGTTTGGAGTCGGCAAATTAGCGATATCGAGCAAAAAGTTGAAGAAAATGATTAAAGAGGGTCAGAAAATTGCAGGAACATATCAAAAATTGCGAGAACATATCAAAAAATGCCATAAAATAATAAGAACATATCAAAAAAATAGCAGAACATACAAGAACATATCAAAAAATATCATAAAATAGCGAGAACATATCAAAAAATTCCTTAAAATTGCAAGAACATATCAAAAAGTCCCAGAAAAATAGCAGAACTTATCAAAAAATGCCATCAAATTATAGGAACATATCAAAAAATTTCATAAAAATACAAGAACATATCAAAAAGTTCTAAAAAATTATCAAAACATATCAAAAAATGTTATCAAACGACAAGAACATATCAAAAAATTCCTTAAAATTGGAAGAACATATCAAAAAATAGCAGAACATATCAAAAAATGTCAAAAAATTACAAATTTTTTTATAAAATCACAAGAACATATCAAAAATTCATCGAAAAAATTCGGAACATATCAAAAAATATTCCGGAACACTTCAAAAAAGTCTCATATAACTTTATCTGTATTTCAACTTCTACAACATGAAGACGAACGTCTCCCCAACTTCTCAATCAATAATCAATTCGAATTGAATTATTTATCCCTCTTTAAAGAGCTCTCACCCAATTTGAGGCCACGCAGTTATTAATTAGCATGTAAATTATAAATTAGCAGGACGTCGACAGACTGCGATGATTGATTGACACGTAAATGTTTCACGCAATCCTTTGCGTTCATTGTTTATTTATTTAAATAAACCACAATCAACCACTAGCACCCAAAAATAGAGACGAAAATTGCCCGTGTTGCATAAGTGCATGTAGCCACTATAATAGTAATAATTAATAGCTATTTCGTAATCGACTAATTTAATAACAGAGTGATCTGAATTTCTTTCCATCATCGAAAGTTGTAGCTTGCACAATAAGTGCGGAGAATCAACCGCTTTTGCGTCCGCAGAGAGCGACAGGATTCGGTTATTAGCATGCAATAAAATACGTAAAGACTTCATTTAACTGCATCGTAAATTGTCGATTATCAATATGTATACCAACCTGTTTTATATTATGTAAATCAAAATCGGAGAGCTGCTCGCAAAGTGTCTATCTTGAAATTTACTGGCGATTTTTTCAATTTATTTAGTCAGTGGGAGATTGGAATTGTAAATTGCAGCTTTGTGGGATTATTTCTATAGATTTCAAATGTAATTAAATTATTATTATCATACCGAAAATTGATGGTATCCCATTATTTATTGGTGCATGTTTTTTGTGATGACGATAATTAAATTTAATGCGTTGGCTGAGAAACAAAACGAATTCCTCGAAACGTTTCTTCCTATTAAGTTGTTTAGTAGAGAGACTTTAAAAGCAAGTAGGGAAAAAAGTGTCCTGCAAACAGCAGTAAACATTAGAAGAAGTAGGAGCAGCAGCAGCCACACACTGCTACTTGCTGTAGCAGTTTTTGGTTTCACCACACACGAAGTCCCATTGTGTTCGATAATGCCCAGCTCACGAACTATTTTAATTCCATCTCGGTTGCGTCTAATGTCTATCTAATATACTATATTAGGCAAATGCTTTGGTTTCGATTTAGTTCGCTTTTATATCCATAAAAACTATACTTTGTCTCTTGCGAAATATTTAATGGCTTTTAGAACTTTACGAGTGATTTTCAATTTTATAGACCATCAAAAAAAATTGGAACATATCAAAAGAGGCGTAAAATTAATGGAACATATCAAATAGTAGTGGAACATATCAAAAAATAATTTAAATTTGAATTTTGGCGCGTAACATGAACGGAACATATCAAAAACATTTTAAAAAAATATGGAACATATCAAAAACATCTTCAAAAAAATTGGAACATATCAAAAAGTCTCATTAATTACCTCGAACATAATCAAAAAAATTATAGAAAGCCAAAAACGCCCCAAAAAATAGTGGAACATATCAAAAAAAAATATTTTGGCGCGTTGGTGGACTTTTATGCACTATAAAAAATTAAAAATAAAACTCCTACTAGTGTCTAATAAATTGTGGATTATTTACGACAATAAAAATTAAATTTGAAAATTAGGTCATCATAATTTATACAAATGCATTTTAAATGCAAATCAAATTGATTTATCAAAAATGCTTATGATGCAACCAGAATCTTCTCTATATTAAGATTAGAAATGATTTTTGTACTTTATTAGTTTTTCCATGCAATAAATAATAATTTTGCAATAACGAAAAGAAGGCGAGACGAATATTAAAGTGGACAACTTATTTACATTTTAATAGTGATCCAGTTGCATATTAATAAAAAATTGGTTGCATAAATAAGTGCAGGAAAAAAATACGGCTATTAAAAACAATCTAATTATAGTATTTTTATAACATTATTTTCATTAAATTGCGGCCGCTTATATTATTATCATTTTGGAAAGTTGTTTGATTTATTTAATGTATCTATCAAAGAAAATCCCGGAAAAAAACGGAAAAAAGTCTATAAAATAATTAATAATAATTGTTTAATTTAACAACTTTTTGTTGAAATTTCACGGTAGCAATTTATTAACAATAGACAATTAAATTGTGCTTAGCGATAAATCATATTTAGCGACCAAAAATATTATTATTATTAATAATAATAATAGCTATCTATTTATTATGATAATGAATAATGCAAAAAACAGGAACTAGTGTATAATTTCATTAATAAAATGCTAAGCTGGGCAATTTTTAATGGCACGAAAATGAAAGACGAAATGAATCATCATCCCACATTTTAATATAGAAATTGGATTTATTCGAAATTAACCACAGACATGCTTCATCAAACAAGTTTGTCTCAATAGCTGCATACACTAAACCGACATAAAGTGTGTGTCTCGTATAAATTAGTGATTATGTAAAACAAATTATTAATAATAATTTATTAAATCTATTTGCTATTCAAGAAAAACGTATGGACCAACCATTAAGATGAAAGTCTATTATCATAATTTTGCATTTGGTTCACTTTGGAAAAAATTAACAACAATAAATAAATTACCAATATGTTGTTGGAGCGATTGTGTTTTGTTGCAACATGGCATTTGCATTATAATTTACAATTGGAGGAAATATTTTTGGAATAAAATTGTAGAACATATCAAAAAGTACCGGAACATATTAAAAAGGAATTATAAAGTTAATGGAACATATCAAAAAGTCTCTAAAAAATACTAGAACATATTAAATTATTGAATAAAAAAATCGGAACATATCAAAAGTCGTATAAAAAATTCAAAACATACCAAAAAATATGGGAACATATCAAAAAGTCTCTCAAAATTAATAGAACATATTAAAATATTGTATAAAAAAATTAGGAACATATCAAAATGTCTCTAGAACATATTAAATTATTGTACAAAATCTAGGAACATATCAAAATTTCCATAAACTTGTAGATTTTGCGGGTAAAAGGCAAAGAAATTTGATGAATGGTGTTGAAAATGAATAATTCCGCGATATTTTGCAAGCGAGAGCGCAGAAAACTATGCTAAAGAAGGCGTGCATGTTCTGCGATTATGTAATTGCGAATATTTTCACCTGCCAGTGCACCATGCAAATCGGGACGAGCCCATCACCAAGAAAGAGTCTGAAACCAGAAAGAATGAGCGAAACTTTCGATACTCCCACATCAATGCATTGTCGCATTTTTGGATGTCGCGCGATTTTTTGTCCGGATTCGCGTGTTAGCGAATTAATTGCAAATCAGTTGCAGAACATGTAAGGTCAAGTTAGCCAATAAGAGAATGAGGGGAATTAATTCATTTTTCACCTATTTGTAATGGAGAATTTTTGCTCGGGCTCCGCTTGTCACAATTGCATGGAAGTACAATTTATACAACGCCGCGGGAAATTACAATAATTACTTCATACTATTACGGTCGTGCATGGCTTTTTATTATCAAACACGATATTCATATAAATATTAAAATCTGTACGTTAAATTAATAGGATTATTCCTACATCATAAATTTCGATGGCAAAAATCGAGCTTTATATTTTAATATCAATTCAAATGCAATGTCAAAATAATTTGATATATTTACACGCCGTTTGTATTCAAGACGACATGTTAAAATTATGGATAAATCGTTACTTCATTAATTCACCATTCTATAACTAAATTCAATTTGAATTTCTGATTTCAAGGAATTATTAAAAATGGATGGAACATATCAAAAAATTCGTAAAAAATTTGGAACATATTAATATATCTAGAACATATCAAAAAATTACAAGGAACATATTAACAAAAAATTATATAATGACTGGAACATATCAAAAAGTTTCATAAAATGTTCGGAACATATCAAAAAAAATTATTGGAGAACTGGAACATGTTAAAAAAATTATAAAATGACTGGAACATATCAACAACTTTTATAAAATCACTGGAACATATCAAAAAAAAATTAAAATGACTAGAACATATCAAAAAAATATTATAAAACGACTGAAACATATCAAAAAAATTATAAAATAAACAGAACATATTCAAAAAAATTATAAAACGGCTGGAACATATCAAAAAAAATTATAAAATGACTGGAACATATTAAAATAAATTATAAAATGACTGGAACATATAAAAAAAAATTTAAGTGACTAGAACATATCAAAAAAAAAATTATAAATTAACTAGAACATATCAAAATTTCTAGAACATATAAAAATATAAATATTTTTTTGCTAATTAACAAGTATGTCTAATGAATTTAATTGTTTTGCAAAGGTGAAATAAATACATTAATGAACCGCAATAACTGAGTGGGTTATCCTGCCAGCAATTTTACATAAACAACTGACAATTACGCTTTGAATGTTTGTAGTATATTGATATATTAAAGTGAATTAATTAGCAACAATATAATAATATTAAAATAATTGAAAAACAGGTAGGTAAATTATAAGTGCATGATTAATTGGCTGTTTCAAAGATTTAAAGGGAAAAACGTACGTATGCCTCCTGCAAAACGTGTAATTATAAATTATAAATCTCGTTGTAGTATGCATAAATAATTTCCAGAGTGAGATTTAAAATACATAATCTGATCTGAAGTCGAAAAAACTTTCCTTTTTTTTTCTCTCCGCTGATGTCGAGTCGCGGAGCTTTCAATCGCGCCTTCGCCAATAAATCGCGCGCGCTTTTCTCATTTTTTCGAAATCCATAATATTTTTCGGAAAAAACGCGATATTGTACAATACATACACCATCAGACATTTACGTTCACGTAAACCAATATTTCTGCGGATACAATTGCGAAACACTGCGAAATTTATTTCTCACAATGTGTTTATAAATCTCACAACACGATGTGTACCTGCATTCCAGATACAATTTAAAGATTGCAATGGTTCAAAGGTTATAAGTATTTTGTGTAGAATTACAGCAAATCGATGCTGTTACTTGACTTGTGCATATCCCTCGATAGTTCTTTGTTTCCTCTCCTCTGTGGCTGCTTTCTTCATTTACACCCATATCACGATTTCTATCACCCTCGAACAATTCCCCTGATTAAAATGTTACAACTCAATCGGCCATTTTTTCTAGAGTGGTCAAGATTTTAGTTACAACATTGAATTTATAGCCGACGATTTGCATTTATGACAGACAAATTGCTATTTTATATGTATAAAGTAGTGAAATCATGTAAAAGCGATTTCTCAATTTTTTATTTAAAGTTTCTTCTATGTATAAGACTTTAAGATTCAAATTTGCCGCCATGCTATGCAACAGCGCGCCCCCCGAATGTAGTCGAATAGTGTCGACAGTTAATTCAACATGGCGGCGGAGAGTGTTTAAAAACGCGTCTAATTTTTGTAAATCGTCGATTTTAGTGATAAAACTTGTAGAAATTTAGTGATTTAGCGATTATATGCTAATTACTGATGTGTTCTAGTGTTCAAATATACTGGATGCAAGATTTTGGCATGTTCAAGGTATTTAACAAATTTTTTTAGGGTTATGTAATTTTCGTTTAATTTAAGTAAATAATTATCTATCGTAATGTTTATTGGTAAAAAGGATTGCTTTTAATTGATTTGGCTGGCATAATAATAAACGCGAGACAACCCTTCTCAAAGCAGCAAGGTAACGAGCTTTGATTGAAAGTGTTTGAATTAGCATTTCACAAGAAGTTAATTATAAAATAATACTAGCGGAAAAATGTTAATAGATATCAGTACGATTTAGGTCAAGAGTGGATTTTTGAGAGGAAAAGTTAAAGTTGAACCTGT
Organism: Cryptophagus acutangulus; assembly: GCA_963556235.1. NCBI lineage: Eukaryota > Metazoa > Arthropoda > Insecta > Coleoptera > Cryptophagidae > Cryptophagus > Cryptophagus acutangulus. Next base: position 5,220,143 of record OY744569.1, read on the forward strand.
CGGATGGATGATGGCCGAAAGGCTTGCTTGTGCACCTCACGCATCCTCCTCATTGTAATTATCCAGCCAACGATAGTATTACACGCACCTAACTATATAGTATAATTACATAATTACAATAATAGTACAAATTTAATAAAAAGTATAATTACTAAGTGCCTGCCAATCTCCACCAGCAGAAATGTTTCTCCGCAATTAATTAAACCCGCCGCATATACATTGTAGAGTTACTAAAATAGTTATGAGTAATATTTTAATTGTTAATTGAATTAACGTTTGCGGAATAAAATCCGAACCCCGCTATTTTAACAATAAATTTGCAATCGTAACGATTATTGCTGCATTAAGTTTGCCAGATTGTCAGATATATCTAATTTAACGAACATTTTATTAGAACCATTAAAAAGTTAATATCTGTTTATAATTTTATTGCACTTGTTGTTGTTGCTGAAATCATTGTGATCTCGAATTACCCGCGCAGTGGTCATTTAATTAACGATCTGCGTTTGTTGCGCGATTTTTGAGAAGGCGATGTCATCGCGATCCGAAACAAGCAAAGATATCGTGCAGATAAATGCCTGACAAATTGTATAGGTACGTTCCACATCTAGCAAAATATGCAAATAAATAATTATATAAATGGTTTCACACCTCTCTTGATAGATGACTTAATAATTAGTTTTTTCCTCTTTTGCATACGACGTTTTCCTGTTATTAATTTTCTCAAACTGTTAACTCGTTGGGAAAGGTGCTAGGTGATAATTATATTGGATAATTGATATTATTTATAGAGCTATTAAATTTAAATTATTCTAAAAAATAGATTTGTTGAGCATTTTTTAAATTTTCAGAAAACGCGCTTTTATCTAGGGCGGCTTATCCACTGACGTCACTAGCCTCTAATAATCAAGATGCGCTTTTATCTTCCCTCTCTTGTTATCTTGTTAGTTAAAGTGGGATAAAAATACCCCTTGTTTGGAGGCTATGTGACGTCAGTGCGCTAGAAGCGCGTTTTCTGAAAATTTTAACTATTTCTAAAATCATTATTACAAAATCTACTGCATTATTTTCAAAAAAACTTTCAGAATCGATTAAATAAACAATTTATTTTCATTATGAATTAAGAAAAAAATTAATGCTCCTTAATTTAGGTGAGCTTTAGCAAAATAAACAAACTTCTGGCATCCTTTTGCAAACAACATATTTTTCTCGAAATACATTTTCGTTCGAAAACAATAATCCGAAGAAAAAAGCTTATTCAACTTTCTGCTGGGAATTGTGTAAAAGCTTTATTTTGATTGGTATCCCATCTGCTGGTAAATAATTAGCATTACCTAATCAATCTACTGACGTTATTAATGGGCGGCGCGTTGTGTTACATGCGGCCTTTTTATTTTCGAAAATTTGATTTTTACATAATAGTATTTTCGTATGACGTTCGTACAGGAACTTTCATAATATTTTTCCCTGCGATACGCTATTGTTGTCTTCTTAATTCCAGAAGAGGAAACATTAAAGCTTATTGTGTAACGCTTGTGTAACGGAAAAGCTCCGCAGCAGGTGGTCGTCGTCGTCGTCGCTATTTTCTCGACAACGACGATCCGTCTGCTCGAAGCTAGAAAAGTCTCGCGAATAAATAGAAATATGCGTGTTTGGCGAGAAATCTGCGTGTTTGATGATGATGCACCCACGCACTCGCAACCTGCCGGGTTAATAATAACTCGGGCTGAAAGCTTCCTCAATCAATTCGCTTTTCTAAAAATACAAAGACTTTATAGATTGGAACGAATAACGCCTTCGCTCATATGAATGTCAGCGAAATAAATAACAGGTGGAAAAATATTATTATTTTTAAGGACCTTACTCAATAATATCCAGGACTTTTTCGATATCGGATTTTATTTCCTTGGTGTGTTTAATTAAATTATACGTGTATGCTAATTCACCATTTATTTCGAATATTTTAATATGTTCGATGGCATTGAGAGGATCGTAAACGTTGTTTTCTAAAATTAAATTAACTGTGATTTATATTTATAGGGAATATTTTTATGGTACTGACATGCATAATTTACACATTTAAATTGATGTTTTATGCTAAAATTCTATGATCTGTATTGGTAGGAAATTTTGCTTAAATTTTCGAAAAACAAGATTTTTTTTCGGCAATTTTTTAAGTCAATATGTTCCTAAAACGTAAAAGAACGCGTAATACCCAAATATCAGTATCACTTAAATTACATTTACCCAAAATACCCAATTTAAAATTATAAACACATATCCAGAACATAAATTACCCAACTATTACTAAATTTTGCTACAACTTTACTTCACTACAAAATTGCTGAGCTGTTTAAAAATAAATACATAACGGTGTACTTTGTAAATCCATTAGAAATTAATTTATTTTCGCCCTGTCAATCATCATTCCGCGGATATTAATACCGGTAAAAATAGAAATTTTGCTCATTGTTTATTTTTTATTTAGTATATAAAATACAAGTCACTAAATCATAACCAGTTTTCCCGAAGGACATCGCTTTTTTTTTAATTTGAATGTGCGGTTTTTAGTGTGTCAGTATCAATTTCCATGTTAAAAAAATTGCGTTCCGCGTAGTACATAGAATCCGTCCCCAAAAGTGTTGCATAAATATTTTTCGAAATTATTAATGTGCAGAAAAAAAAATCTAATGGTAAATTGCAATAATTTGTAATAATAATGTTTAATAAATATTATATAAATAAAATTTATTATCAGTTATTTATAATTAATTTAATAGCACTTTATATAAGCTTGTGAATAGAATTTTTTTCTAGCAAGATTACAATAAATAAATTACATTTTTATTATGCAAATTATAAGCCAATATAATTACTCATAAATCGATAGTTTAATTTTTCAGTTTGGCTCGTATGGAAAATACTTCACCAATATTTCTGTAAATAACCTACTTTTATATAATATAAATAATAATCTATTGGGAGTGTCATACGAAATATATTGTAATAAATAATGCAATTTTGTTGTTAATTTAGCAACGATGTCGTGATTCAAGTATTTTAAATTTACAACTACCTGTTCCAATCAAATTTCTATATTTTTAAAAGCTCGCCCAACTTTAATAAATCTCACAATCTCGCAAATGTATCAACAATTACAAAGCAAAGTAATTTATCGATTAATAATTAAACAGCTTGAAATTGAATTGCAGGTATCAATAATGCAGGCCACTTAGTACCGAGTGTCCTAATCGTCAATAAAATGTTTTAAACAAACATTGCAGAAATTATGTAATTGTTTATGTTTTTATAGAGATTTTAGTTTACGCAAACATTCAAATAACAAAGCGCTATGTGTTTTATTAGTTAAACAATCTTTATACATTGTATAATAAAAGCGCGTCTTCTAATTTTAATTTAATAATTATACATGGTGACGAATTTAATTGATTTTTATGTCACAGGTATTTTTTAAATACCCAATACGCTAATGATTTTGTTTATTTTTAGATGTACTTGTGGATTTTGAGGGGAAATGGGTAATTTGGGCGGATGGAGGGGAATTCAAGGATGAGGAGATTTTTATGTTTAAGGTAAGTGATATTTATTGTGTAATTTAGTAGGTGCGCAATTTTTTGAAGGGTGATTGGGGTATTTTTAAAGGTAATTTAAGGGTATTTTGGGTATTTTTGAGGGTATTTAAACTGTAATTAGAAATGGGTATTTTTAAAGTTAATATTTTTGTCAACTAATTTATGACAAACTTGCCCAATTTTGCCAAAAGTTCATAAATTGGGTAATTTTAAGGGTAAAAGCTTCCCGATTTTGTCGTCGCTGATTTTATTGGTGAATCCTACGTCATCAAGTTACCTTCTGTCAGTTGCAAAATTTAATTACCTAACCTAGAAACGTCAACAAAATATTTATTTTTAGTAAATTATGCCCATTATTGGGTAATTTTAAGGGTATTTGTCCGTTTTCCTGAAAAATCACCTTGTGCCTGAAAAATCAATGGCTGAAAAAGCTCCCACGGTCTATGCCAGGGCCGTCGCGGTGTACATCCTGCACACATTGTATATATATATAGCATATCCAGCCAGCCACACACATAATTAAACGGATGGGAAACATGATGACGTCACGGATTAGGACGACGACGACGACGAGGACGTCACCGTTATGCCGTCGTAGGCAGGAAGAGGAGCAGGCGCAACGGCACTGGTGTAGCGGGATCCGATCGAACCGTGACGTCATATTGCGGTCGACGACGTCAGAACATGGAGCGAGAACCAGCGGTTTTATAATGGACCGATTGTGAGTGGCAGGGATATAGAGTGACGGCGCCTGCTGTAGAATACAGTCCACCAAGACCAAGACTCGCTCTTCGTCGCTATCGCGTGCTGTGCGTCTCTCGCATCGCAACAAAAACGCCGCGCGATATTTTCAATTATTTATCGAAGTCAGTCAGTGAAAAGGGAAAATATTATTTTTGATTACGAACTGTGCGCCCCAAAATTTTGACTTGAAGTGAAACTTAAATAAATTGTGCGTTTGGCCGAAACTTAAGGACTTTTAAAATGATCATGTTGAAGTAGAATTAATGAAGTTTTTGTCGCTCTTCGACGTGGATACTTCTGATTTGAGTCAAGAAGGCGGCGGCGGCGCGCGGTCAACAACACCTTCTCCGGAGTTGTTCCTGCGAGACTCGCCAGGTGATTTTCATGTTAGCAATTGATGTACTAGTTGTTCCGTTCTATGCTGTTGTGTTTGTCCCGTCATTGTTTTGTTGTTGAATTTTTGTTGTTGTTTGTTGAATGAACATCACACAAACCCGAAAAGATTTGCATGTGGACTAGAGACTTAGTTTGTTGTTAGAGGAGTAGTTAGAATGCAAGCGTTACGAAATGCGCTCCGGTCCTCCGACTATCAGGCAACATTTCAGCAGCAGGCTTCAGCAGCAGGAGCAACAGCACTTTAGCGCGCCACCACAGCCGCACATTGACTCCAACAACAATTCGCCTGCTTATAATTTACATCAGCAGCATAAGTGTATGTAGATTCGATTTTTTTTTCTCTTTAGCACAAAGCTCTTCGATCTAATGCTTTATTTTTCGATTTTCGGGCAGGATTATGCACTGAAAGTGGTTTGGGAACTAACCTGACTCAATGGGTTTGAGCTTATCCTATATTTTTATGGGTAATAAAGTTGGTTGGATTTATGAGGCTGAATGCGAGTTCATTTTGTTAGGGGGGTTTTAATTGGGTAATTTGAGGGTAATTTATTTTTGTTGGGTGTTTTAAAGGGAATTTGTTGGGTATTTTGAATTTTTTGAGTGAAATAAAGGGCAATAGTAAATAAATTTTAACTTAAACATTTTTTAAGGGCAATTTTAATTTTTTTTAAGGGTATGCTATATTTTTATTTGGGTATTTAGAGTCAAATTAGTTACCCAATTTCAAGATTTTTTAGGGTAAACTTTACTTGGGTATATTATGATTGAGTTAGGTAATTTTATTGGGTATTTTGATTAATAGTTTGAGTTTAAAAGGCAATTTAATTGGGTATATTATTTTTTTATCGAATATTTTTTGGGTAAATTTTCAGGAAAACTATTAAATAAATTTTAAACCCATAAAAAAAGCTTTAAAACTTTCAGACATAGTCCTGCATCTACTAATTCAGTTTATTGCATTTCACATCGTTATCATAAAATTCCGCTTCTTACCTTAACATTTGCTATGCGCCTATAAAAAACAAATTAAAAGACTTTATATGTTATTGTTTTCATAAATGCATATATTACCACCGGACTACTGAAAAACATACAGAAAAAAGTAACACTTATGTCAAGGTTGGCGAAATAAAATAAATTTTTGCCGAAAAAAAAAAAACTATAAATTTCTGATATTACAAGGACATACGAACAAAAAAGCCGTTATAAATCACACTAATTAATATTTTTGCGTCCCATTCCATTATTGCAAGCGACACAATTAAAAATTCAAGATAAACAAATAAAACGGGTAATTTACAAGCAATTCTGTATTACTATAATTTTTAATTTCGCCAGAGCGCCTTTATCCTTTATGTAACCAGTCGTTATGTGTGCGATGGTATAATTAAAAAAAATATATATAAAATACAAAACCAAGTGTCGTGTAGAAGCCAATTAAATTTGTGTTAAAAGCCAGGCAGGCAAAGGGAAATCTTATTTATTGCGAGAGACATTATATTACACCTGTATGTAATTTTCATAAATTTAATTACGGCTCAACGGATGTTACAAAGCAGTAGCAAACCAGGAATCAAAGACTTGATTGGGTATGTCACCAATTTAATTGGGTAAATTATAGAGCCTCAAAATAATTGTGGGTAATTTGATAAAAAATCTATTCGAAAAATGTGACGTGCAAATCTTGTGAGCCTACGAAAACAGCAAAACAAAAACCACGTGAAATTGTAAAAATATTCCCTGCCAAATTATTTCACATGCACAAACATCGACCAAAAAAAAAACGCATCACGTTTGCGGCCTGACATAGATGTGCGACGGGCAGACTCATGTGGCTTTTATATTTATATTACGATGATGAGAAAATTTACAACAAGAAAAAAACTGATTCCCACCAACCATACTACGGAAATATAATAAAGCGACCGAGCGAGAGAGACAGCGAGAGTGCCGCGCTATTCGTGACGTCAAAGCGTCGGTATTAATAAAGCAGGCGTCGCGGCATCGCCACCTCAGACCCTTCGCACTGACGTCACCAATTTACGTCACTAATCGACTCACACCCATCGCTCTAGTGTGACGTCATCGTGGAGCATTGATTCCGTGACGTCACACTGATACCCATCCTGCTTTGCGCTATAGTCGTCCCGACGACGACGAGGTCACGGAGAAAGTTTTGTGGTAGTTTCAAGCTTGGCCCAATTCAGAGTGGCTGTTTTTCGGAACGACAAGATTTTTCGTTAAATGGGCAAAGTTTGTTTGGGTATGTAGAAGTTTTTTAACATTTTGTTTGGGTAGGAAAATGATTGTGGGATTTAAGGGTATTTTAGGTAATTTTTTGAGGCTTGTTAGGTAATTTTTGAGGGTATTTTAAGGGTAATATTGGGTATGAGGAAAGGTTTTATTGTTATTTATTTTCCGAACTTGTTAGGCAATTTATGAGGGCATTTTAGAGGGTATTTTTATGGGTAATTTTAAGGGTAATATAAATTTTTAAATATTTGAGTATTCCAAGTCCTTCGGACACTTTACTTTGCGGTACTTCCCCCATTGTGGTTGGGTATGCAAAGAATCGCGCTCGTATCGTATTTGAAAGCGATTTGATCGATAAAAAAATATTACAAAATTCGAAAACGTGTTCGTGTTCAGTGATATCCATCGCATATATGTATACCGATGTATTATAAGTGCTGGGTGTCTAAGATACAATAGAGTACATTTATATTTACAGTGTCAAATCAAAAGCACCCACGCTCGAAACATACCAGCGCAAGAGATCTCTCTTCCACATTAAGAGTGCTATATAGTCGAGGCAAATTTGCGACGTAAACAAATCGTCCCTTACGTCTTCGTCGATCCGTTACAATTTTACCTCAGCTACGGTCGTCATTCTAACGGTAATAAATTTGGCAACATTTCATACCTACACGGTGAAAGTGAAATCGAATCGAACCCAGACGAAACTTAAAATTGACAAACAGTCCCTTGCTTAAAATAGATACATTTTTATTAGCCGATAATTAAATTAATTGGTTCTTAAATTATGATGGAATAATTAATAGAATATAAGAATCATTGGATATTAATAAAAAAAAAATAAATAGGATTATTTGGATTATTTAAAATCTTATTACAAAATTTAATTATAATGTGTAATTCATTTTTGAAAATATGTAGATTAACAAACTCAAAGGAACTATAATTATTAAATACTCAATCAAAGTGATATTGTCACGCGTTGGGGGTCGTGAGGGGGTCGAGTGTTTGTATTGTGAAATAAATTTATATTAGTGTTTGTCGATCTTTTGTTATTAAAACATGTTAAAAAAAAATATCGATATACTTAGTGTGCACTAGTGCAACCTATTAAAAATCTTATTAATCTTAAAAATTTATTAATCACTTAGAAAATCATTATAGTTTGTCCCGTGCAGGAGCTAGGAATTTTCATTTCGCTAAAAATTTATCAGTTTTGCTTCTATTTCACTTTTATTTTTTATCCGATTTATAAGGGTGGAAAAACGGAATTAAGAAAAGTTTACTATTTTGTATCAGACTATTTATAAATTTACTACTAGAAACAAAATTTGAAGAAAATCCGAGCAAAAATACTAAAAAACTAGAATAAGGGTGGAAAAACAGAATTAAGAGAAGTTTACTATTTTGTATCAAATTATTTATAAATTTACTACTAGAAATAAAATTTGAAGAAAATCCGCGCAAAAATACTTAAGAAGAAGAATAAGGGTAGAAAAATTGAACCAAAGGTAGTTAACTAATCTTTATCAGATCATTTGTAAATTTACTTATAGAAACCAAATTTGAAGAAAATCCGAGCTTAAATACTCAAAAAATAAATTTTCGCGGAAAGACTGAATTAAGGGTAGTTAACTATTTTTTATCAAATCATTTGTAAATTTAATTAAAATTACTACTAGAAACAAAATTTGATTATTACAATACTATTATTACAATACTTTTTTCACAACATAAGTCAGAATACATTATAATTAGTGTTTTAGTAATTTAGAATGAGAAAATAAAACAGAAATTAAATTTAGTATGACTTGAATTTAGTATGCATTTATTAAACATGAATTCGTTACACATTTGTTATATGTACGAAAACAGCTTCCGAGTATCCATAAAAGCAATGTTGCCTTTTCGATTTACCGTTACTTTTGCTTAAACTGTGGGCCAACAGAGGACGCAGTTTTTAATAGAAAATAATGTAAACTAAAAAGTCGTTTTAAATCCTTAATTTTCATTATTTTTGGAAAAATTTTTTACTAAAATGATTTATATAATTTATATATTTGAGCGACATCGGGTTTTTATTTTTTTTCGTATAAATTTTGCATTGATCATTAAAAATTGATAATTTATAAAAAAGCCCGATGTACCGCAATACACAAACTAATTATAAAAATATTATCGAAAACCAGAATTAAAAATATTGGAAACTAAGGTCAGAATATGAATTTTACGGTTTTGTTTACTTTTTGCGCTATATAACGCTCTTAAATATATTGCCTTCAAATACGAATATCGCAGTTGCTGTTAAGTTAGTCAACTGTCCACCCACGCACACATTTTACCAATAAGACTGATATCAGCCAGTAGCCAAGCCTGAGTATTTGTCATCGATGCCTTCTCTGCGATTTACCTCACACCTAGACGCAATTACTTTTGAAAACGTACGAAATTAATTTATTTTCAAAATGGTTTTTTTTTTTTGATGGGAAACTTTCACCGATAAATTCAAAACCCACGTATCCGAAAAAAAAGAGACGTTTGATTAGGCACAGAGGTTAATAGGTTGAGCATAGCAAATCAATTTTTTTTTCATGAGGATATATTATTGTATGTACAGGTATATTGATTAGTGACGTCATTGCATTATTAGTGCTAGTGACGTCAGTCGTGATGGCAGAAAGGCAGAATGTTTCAGCTGATTTTCAGATCGATTATTCTCAACGCCTTCGCACTTTCAGCAACATAAATCGCGTGATGCTCAGCTGGACATGAAAACGTTTTTATATTATATTTAGATTAAGCTTGTTTATGGATTAGCTTTGGGAATTTTGCTAAACGGATTTTGCAATGGAAGGAGTCGGAAATTAATTTGTTTCCTTGTAGAAGAAATTTGGGCAACACTTTCAGAATATTTCCTGAAGACTTTTAGGGTATTTAAGGTAGTTACCATATTTTTAAAAAATTACCCAAACATTGGCGAACATATTGTTCAGAAAATGTCAAGTTTTACCCAAAAAATTACCCAATTTTTGGGTTTTCAAGCTTCGTAAAAAAATACCCAAAGAAGGACAATATTAGATTACCCATAAAATGCCCAAAATACCCAAAATTCCCAACAATTTCAAGCATTTTCTTATGGAATACCCAAAGAATACCCATCAAAAATTACGAAAACCCGTTAAAAAATGCGTTTAATAATTATTTGAATGATGTCTTTATGTAAATAACGGATAAGAATCTCCCAGTTATTTATTATAATAATAATTAATTTGGACAGTATTTTTATTGATTAGTAAATTGTTGAGGCAGTCGTTAAAGCGATTTTTAAATGGTAAGATGCACGTCGATGATGATATTTGTAATATCTTCCTTGAAACGAGCCACGTTTCCTTTTATCATTTTATTGGATAAGGAAACTAATTATTGGGTATACATTTACTGTAGTGCCCCATACATCTTTATTGCTTCCCAGTTCTTTTATGTAAGCCTCTTTATGTTGAACTAAACTAAAAGTCTTCTGCGTATAATAATAATATGCAATGGAAATGATATTATCGTGACGTTGATCTGACAACGCATTTGTTAAGATTCGAGTATTTTTAGTTTATTGTTAATATTTCATTTATTAATCATATAATAAAATAGGATAATTGTTGGATATATTTAAATACCAAACTATTATCGGCATAAATTTGAGCACATAATTACTTAGCTGTCAAACGATCTTTATTTAAGTAAATAAAAAATTATTAAGTCATACATTTTTAGCGAGATATATATTTAATAAATTATAATTATTACAACTGTTAGAAATAAAAACTGAATCGTGACTCAGATGTGTGTATGTGCAATACTAAGCACGTTAAACCCACACATGTAATCAACTAGGATGTGATTCTATTTTAAAAATATTTTAAAGGATTTTTCAAAAAGATAATTAAGGGAATTTGAGCCTAAATTTTTTCTTGGATTTATGACCCGAAATCGTCCAATCAAATTAAGATAAAATCGACAAGAAGTCGCATTTATCCAAATGAGATCGGAATCAATTAAATAATGTTAACCTCTTTAATTCGCGCACTGACGAAAATTTAAACGATTTTCGTATAAAAAGTGATCGCCGAAATTGCAATATAGTAATATAATCGCACGAGGACATCCACTTTTATATTTCGCGAAATGTGTGAGTGTATGTGCTTGTCCCACATTTGGAAAATTTGATTGCAGATGCATTATTGATTGTGCGGTCGGTTTTTATTTTTTGAAAACAAGAACGCGAAATTAATTAATTAAACTGTGAATTAGCTCATTAATTTTGTACTTTCTATAATACAAGTCCATAATTACACATGTTTTATTGTTCAACTTCATCTCAATTAATCGCTGCATTTTTACGTTTGCACTTTTACCAATAAAAAATATACAAAGTCGCTATTTAAATTTTCTATGAACGCCACTGTTTTAAGGCGTGGCTAATGCTGCGCAGTTCAAGATTTGTGCCTGATATTATGGCGGCGCCCGCTTCTTAGAAAATCCAGACTAATTTAAATTATTATAAAATATTCATCGACTAAGAAATTAATAAAAAAAAATCGTGACATAATTTATTGTGTTGCATTATTCTATTTTACTGTCCTGTTGGATAAAAAAAAGGCGAATAAATGCAACAGCGTTGCACCTTATAAGGCAAATCCGTTTGTGTGTGTGCTCTATTACTGTCAAAATTTATTTATTCAACAGGCTTATTATGTAATTCGAAACAATAATAATTATATTATTTAAATTGGAATTGTAAACAAGTCAGCGCGCGGTTGTTTTATCTTTGATTTGATGGAAAAGGAAGGAAAAAAATAGAAAGTTTATATTCTTGTGCACAAAAAGGAACAAAATACAAACAAAAACTTATAATAAGTGTTGCAAATTGGTCTTACGTAATGTTGAGATGAAGATTTCGTGAATCGGAGACGAAGAAAAAGTAATTACGCGGAGGCGCGCGAATTTTAAATGTGCGTATTATTATTTGTTTGCAATTGAATCATCTATGGTCATTACAATTAGAATTTATCGTCGTTTTCAGTCCATCTAAGCTGAACACATCCGTGTTCGATTATTAGATGTACAAAGATTACATTTACATAATTAGTGCGCGCACAACTAACTAACTAGCTAACTATCAATGAAATATATTGACCGTTAGGATTTTTTTACTATACTATACACAATTTGCTTGCATATTAAATAAAACATCATGTATGCAATAGTAGTATCGATTAGAAAAATCGTTAAGAAAGTTTTAATGTTGATAATAATTACGAAAAGCGCATAATTACTTTTTCATAAATGCCACAATAATTGTTAATTATGTTTGCGTTTGGTGCGGAGATTATTATTAATTTTTTGGCGTTAAAAATATTTTTCGCTTATTTAAAAAATTAAATTATTTTTTTTTGTTTTAATTTTTATTGTTTTATGATTTAAAAATGTCTAAAATATTTTTTTTTGCTTTCAAAAATTATTATTATCAAAAATAGCAATTTTTTTACTCGCAAACTTGTTAAAAAAAATTAATTCTTCTCAACTTTAATTATTTTTTGATCAATTTACTTAAAAAAAAGATCGACTTTTTTTAAATGGCGCGCTTTCTACTGATTTTTTTTTTTAAATTTTTGCTATTGAGCGAACAAACAAATATATTGTTTGGTGACAAATAATTAAAGATTTGAAAGATAATTATGCTGTTATATTACATTTGAATAATTCATAAATGGTGCACATAAATATTTATAACAAATAGCCAAGTATATGAATTAATATCGTATAAATAAGAGTTTTTAATGATTTTCTTTATAAAATCATTCCAGTTATCTGCGAACACATAAATTATAAATAACTGATTTAAAATGGTATCATTATATCTTCATGCTGGTAGTTGAGAATTTCAAAATGGCGCGCACTCTGTTTTCGTTTCATTTATTTATTAAACACGTATTTAATTATATCGATTAATATATAGGTAGATACACAAGCATTCCAGGCATTTTACTGCGTATCTCACGCATTGAAAATGTTTTAATTATTATCGCGAGCGGGATGAAAGGCCGGCCGAAACAATTCCCTTATTATGCAATTTTTTCAAAAAAAAAATAATTAGTTCGCGTTAGTTAATTAACGCCCGACCTGCCAATTTGATATTTATCCAGATTAATATGTGATAATCTCCTGCGGAATGTACTCGTATCTGTATCTTTCTCTGTTTTTAAAGGAGACCAACATATGTGTAATGTGTGCACCCATAAACATAATAATACAACTCCTTATTAACATGTTAACCGTAACAATCATTTTTCTGCCACTAATTACAATATTTATAATTAAATTATTTAAATTTGCTAGTTGAATTTAATTAATCTCATTATTCGTATTAGTTAAACGCGATTTTGTCAAAAATGGATTAACATAGATTATGTTAGATTAACATAGATTATTGCGATAGTCGAATGAATCATGAAGACGTTTAATAAAGAGTTAAAAAAAATTATTAACATAGATCTAGAATGACAAAAGTTAACATAGATTTTTGTTAAATTAACATAGAGCGAGTTATGTTAACATAGAGTCTTAACATAGATCAAACTTGGTTGTAAATTTTGTTAACACAGATCAACTTAACATAGATTTTTTTAGTGTGTTAACATAGATTTTTTGACATAGATTTTTTTAACATAGAGCGAGTTTGTTAAACAGCACCAATTACATTACAAATTTGCCCAAAAACCTACACAATCTCATTTTCTTAGCATATTTTTGAAAACATTTCGTCAGTCTAACTAAAAACAGTAATTGTTTTAACTACTCACATTCGTAATAGAGTGTCGCCACACAATATAATTAAGAGAGAAAAAGATCGAAATCCTGCCACTCTAATTTGCATAGATCGTCCTTCGCCGTTGATGCGTGTAGTCGAGATTGAATCTGAAAAGAGAGTTTCTGTGTAGCTAAATATAATAATACTTGTAGTTAATTCGATTGATTAGAATATGATTATGAAAACCGGTCCCGTTTTGATGGCTTCGTTTTTCGCAGCCTCGAGCGGTATTGTGTCTCTTTACACCAACGCACCAACTTTCAATTTTAATATCTCAGATGCGACGAGCATCATCAGTTAGAAAAAATGAAGATTTCGATTTGTTAGAAAAAGACGACGAGACGCATTTTAATCGTTTTGCATATTATGTGTTGTTACGTAACAGCCCCACCAGCCGCCGAATGTTTTAACACTTTTCGCATTACGTAAGAAGCGAAGTGCAAGATTAGCACTACGATTTGAAGATACCGTTTGGAAGATTGATGAGATAATTTATCTTGCAGTGCATTTTGCAATAAATAGATTTTGCTAATAACATGTATTAATAAAAATTGGTTAATTTTTCGGTTATACTACATTTTATGTCATCATAGGCCAATGGAAAAATAATACGAATCCTTGGCGTTATGCTAATAGAGAAACTTATTAATTTATGCAGCAGAGTTTGTTGATTTTTTTTTCATTCGTTTTTAAGTGTGCTACGAAATCATTCAATGTTGCAGTTTCTGCAGTACCAATTAGGGAATTTTGTTAACAAATTTTGACCAAACATTTTTATAGTTGTTGGGGAATTAATTTGAGAAGTTGAGGGAATTTTGGGGAATTCATTTGGATGTCAGTAGATAGGTTAGGATCTCTAAGAAAAGTTTGGGGGAATTTTGGGGAAATTTCTAGGGAATTTTATGGAGGGAGAAATTAGTTTTGATGTGAATGAACTGGCCGCTAAGGGTTCCCATTAACATTGACGACTAAATAATAAAAGTGCATTCCATTTTGCAATGATTGCTCTTTTTTCAATGTTATTAGTCAATATTCCATATACGTGCAAATATTTATATGAAAGATATGTTTCCGCATTTACACACACCTGTTCTCTCCACAGACCAGTTTCAATTTTAGTATATCTTCAGCGACGACTCTTGTGAGTGAAATCATATTCAAGATGAACATACTTTTACTTTTTCAAATAATTGCTGCTGAATTAATTTGACGCTAATGTTCCTTCGAATTGAGATAATCAGCAGCTTGTTTGCATTGTGCAATTTTCTTCTTCTTCGTTATATTTCGTTTGGTAATCCAATTCAAGGATTTTTTTATTTTGGATACATGTTGGCAGAAAATTTAATAATTTATGAATCATTCAAGAGCGCAAAAATCGCGAAAATACCTCCGCATACTTTGCTAATTAGGTTAATTGCTGCTGCTGCATATGAATTTTATGAAGTTTTGCAATTCTATATTAAAGATAGAAATAAATTGATTATTATTAGCATCAGTTACACATTGATTGGTAATGGCATTGTCACTTATTAATTAATTATATAAACAATGTCGTTCATTCTCCTAATTAATTAATTAAGTTGCGATTTTTTCTCCGCGATAATTTTTTTCGTGCAGCCAAGATTCACTTCGACAAGGATTTATGGCGTGTTCTACATTTAAGGAAGATCCTTAAAACATGAATTAGACCTCAATCGACAACATTGAAAAATCACAAACTGGTTTTTTTGATTGATTTGATTGAAAATTTAATATTCAATGCTATTATTCAATCAAAATCAGATTAAAAATCGAGCTATTATGAAACTATTTCAAATATTGCCAAATTTAATTCCAAAACTAACATACATTTTTTAAATTTATATTTCTAGATAAGGCATTTTGTATAACACATTAACATAGATTCATTGTGATTAACATAGATTTTTTTAAGTTAACATAGAATTTATTTAAAATGAGTCTAGTTAACATAGATTCAATTTATTAACATAGATTGTTAACATAGATTTTAACACAAAATTAACATAGATTCTTTGAGATTAACATAGATTCTTCAAGCGACATTAACATAGATTTTCTAAGGACAACCTAAATTGCGTCTAGTTAACATAGATTCAATTTGTTAACATAGATTTCTAGAGTGATAACTTTTCGCTAAAACAATTTAAAAAAAATTGTTAATCTATGTTAAAGGAACAATTTACAAATAAATAACATTTGCACATAAATAGATTACAAAACTGAAGCGGAAAGAAAGAAACAAGTCGCATATCTCGCAAAAGGAAAAGAATATAGAAAAATGAGCGCCGCCGCGCAATATATAAAAGTGACAATAATTAATTAAAATAATAACAGATTCTAATTGAACAATAATTAATAGCTAATAGTATGCAGTGTATTAGTGACAGTTTGTATATAATAGATAAATCCAGGTTAGTGTGTACATATCTTAATGGTCAGATATGTATGTAAATTATTGTAGGCGTGTAGTATTGTCGAGTAATTGTTTAAATTATTCTGTTTAGATTTGCGGCTCGATATATCCTCGAATTACATCGTGGGAATACTTTCTATCGGACGTAAATCAATTTATACCGGCACTAACCGAATGTGGAAAACACTCGAAAAAAATTGCAACCAAGTAGCAATAATAGTTATTCGTCCGTCTGCAATTTCGCTAACGGGTGGTCCAGTGGCTGTGCGCTTTCGGACCACTCGTTAGATTCGCGAGATAGAAACACGCTCCTTTGTTTCGCTGAAATAGCAGTGTTTGTCTTACTAGGCGATGTTATATTAGAGTCGCGGTTCGTTGCTTTTGCACATTTTCTAATATTACACCACCTAATGAACACGATCATGTTCTATAACTATACTTATTGATGCAGTTTTACATACCTTGATTTCTTGATGCTTGCCCAACCCACGCACTTACACACTAGTCGAACGATTGCCCTAAATTGGGCAATAATTTTATTAGCATATTTTTAGAGAGAAATATTTTGTATTTTGCCCCCCAAAAAAATTATCGCGCCGCTAATGGGCGAATTTTAAATTTTTTGTATGTCTGTCCGTCGCGTTTTTTATTTTTTAAACCGAAAATCTTGCAAACAAACCAACAAAACGAGATGAAATTGGATAATTAAGGCGAGATTCATAAATTATTAAAAAAATCTGATACAGAATGTGAAACAATTTAATGAAAAAAAATTATAATCCGCAAGAATGGCGACTCAATATTTTTTTTATATTTTTTTTAAGCAAAATATAATGTATTTCGCAAAAAAAATACGTTATTTCATTAATTAATAAAAATAATATGATACAGAATGTGATGCAATTTAGTTCGAAAAATGGCATACCGCACGGATGGCGTCTTTCGCGCATTTATTTTGTAACAGAATTTTTTAATTGCAGCATCATAAACATGCTTTTCTAATTAAGACGTTAATTTAAAGTTGACTTATTATAATTACATAATTTGGAATTCAGTAAATGGTGTATGTGTACATACAATTTAAAATGTAGAAATGGTCATTTTTTTCTTGTAGCGTTTTTATACAAAATATATTGTCGAAACAAGTCTTGTAAACTTGTATGGGTATAAATAAATCTTGTTGCTTAAAGTCGCGTATTACATCCTCTCAAATGCCTTAGCACATAAATAATTAAAATTAAATTTTTGCTAAATGTATATGACATAATAAACTTTTATTTTTAGATAAATAAAGATGCGCGTAAAATCATCTTCATTGCTTAGCCATGGTGTCATTCTTTTATATTATTATTAATGATTGCAGGTGCGATTTGCAAAATATATGATTATTTAACAATTTGCGAAGAAGAAATGCGTTTCTTCTTTCTACGACGCATATTACAGGATGCATTATTAATAAATGCCGTCTGCAAAACACAAATCAAATAAACTATAACATAGTAATTAATAATTTAAATTGATATATGTAAGTAATCAGAAAAACCTTTCATATATGCATATGCATTTATTGTGAAATCAGTTTGAGTTCGATGATTGCCTCAGGCCGGAATTAAAATATCTCGACAAGAACGAAATTTAAATCCATCAAGTTGACCATCAAATCGAACTAAAGTAGTACCAGAAATGTTAACATAGATCTTTAAAAAAATTAAAAAATAACATAGATTCAGTTAAGTTAACATAGATTTTCAGGATTGCTCTAGAAATGTTAACAAAGATTTTCTGAGATTTATGTTAAGTTAACACAATATTATTTAGCTAACATAGATTTAATATTTTAACATATTAACATAGATTTAATTTTATTAACAATATTAACATAGATTTTTCACGTTTTAACATAGATTTTTGAGAACAACCGTTTTATCCCATTTAATATATTTCTTGAATTTAATTATAGATCAGCATTAGATCATTCAATATTATTTTTATATGCAAAATTGTGTAATAACACAAATTAACATAGATTGCAAAATTTCATCTATAAATAAATTAGCAATTTAGATATGCAAATGTCTATATTTTGGAAGACTATTGTAAAATCACTTTCAATTCGTTATAATAAACGGCCTCCAGGTCGAAATTAAAATATCTAAACGAATAGAAAAAAATTCTATCGATCAAAATTGACCATCAGACAGCTACTGGAACTAAATAGTACTATTTAACATTAGGCCCCCCGAAGGCACCATCATTTCAGAGAGAGAGAGAGAAAAAAACAATTTAACATTTTCTTATTGTACGTTCTGAACTGGCAGGTAAAAATAAAAAATAATCCGATGACAGTTTTATCAAACACTTTGATCTACTTATTTACTGAAGCCCATTAATTACGCTGGCATGTCTTTGCCATTGCAAATATTACCTTCAATCGCAGTTATTTATAAGATGCTTAAAGCCTTAATTAATTGATTTAATTAACAAATAACAAAGAATTTATTATAGACAATTATTATTTATACATTTTATTCTTTGATCACATATATTTTACATCAGATTAAGTATTGTTACTTATTATTATTATTAGTATAGAGGTCAGCAATTAATAATTTCCGTGCAATAAATTCATTATTACACTTTTTTTTTTGCTTTAATGAAAAAATCGCTTTTTCCATCAGGAAAATGTAGGTGGACACTTTCATTAAGAAACATGTGGGCTTGAGCTGAAAAATTTATAACGTATTGATTTAGGTATTGAGTAGATTAGCTTTTTTTTTAATTACAATGACTAATGTGAAGAATTGGTTGATTTATTTTTTGTGAAGGATTTATTTATTTCTAAAAATAATTTATTTGTCTAAATTTTACATAATTATTATGGAATAAATAATTTCGAACAAATTACGAAATTTTAAATTATTCACATCAAGTTGGAAAGTTTAACTTTGGAGGAATAATTTTGAAAAAAAAATCTTTTAAATTAATTATTAATTATTTAAATTAATAAAATAGTTTGCGCTATTTTTGGGCAATTTTTTAAACTATTTTGAGCGAGTTTTGAATATATTTCGCGAAAAGGTTCATTTCTTGACCCACCTTCGAGCGCACTCGCCACGCCAAATTCAACGCCGGCTCAAGATTCGAACCCAATTTGATATTCATCATTATTTTCTAAATATTTTGACTAAATATAGTATTATTAACTAACAAATGCAAATATTTATTATTAGTAATGTATACGAAACCAGTGAACCATACCTCGCCGTACAGTGACTTATTAGTTTTGCCTTAGGGCCCTTCTCTTGTGTAGTCAGTGAAAGCAGTCAGACACATCTTTTTCAATGCATTTAGTTATTGTAGGCACAATATTATACACAAGAAAGAAATCTATCATCATACACACATTAGAAGCCACCAAGACAATTTAGAGAAATTTTACCGACAAAGAGTACTATATCAAAAATTGATGTAGTAGTACAGAGAAGGACTGGGACCTGAGGGCCCCCTTAATTCGCAAATTGTTATATAATGCAAGCGCGGCGACTGGTAATTAATACTACTATAAGTTTGTAAGGATATATTATTGGTGGGCCATCATTATCATTATACTACATGTACGAACAAATCCAGGAAGAAAGTTTTACGATTGCCATGCATACGACGCGGTAAATCTTTCAGATTCTGTCGGCCTACTTGCATATAATGATACAGGCCCTCAAGGCAGATGAACTGCCAAAGATTAACATATAACAAGTTTTTTTTTTGGGCTTTTATTTTAAAGCTGGGGGCCGCGGATTTTATTGTGATGCAATCATTGTATAAACGAACGGCTATCTGGAGTTATTAAATTATCGAATTGAAATTAACATAGATTAGGTATGTTAACATAGATTTTAGGTCATATTAACATAGATTCACTTTAATTAACATAGATTTTTATGGTTCTTTAAAAGATATTAACATAGATTTTGGAAGAGCAGCATTTGGTTAACAATTATTTAATTTTGTTAACATAGATTCTTCTGAATTAACATAGATCTCTATGGTTCCTCTAGAAATGAATGTCTATGTTAGAAATTAACATAGATTTTCTGAAATTAAAATTGTGCATCCAATTAAAAACACTTTATCGACAATCGCTGATGTTTATCTAAATCATGATAATAAAAAACGCATTAGCAGGATATCCATCCACAACATAGAAAATCAAGCGCATGCCGCATCAATGTTAAGCACCGTTCAAAACCACTCGAGATAGATAATAATTATAGTATGTGAAACAGTTCAGAGTGCCGGTGCATGCATACATTCCATTATACCGGGTGTTCGATTAGCTGAAACGTATCGTAGATTTAATTTCGAATTTTCGCAAACGGACACTCAGTATATGGGCAGTTCACGTGACATGATCCAATAAATAAGATAAATACATACATGCAGCTAATTGCATATACAACCGCTATAAACTATTGTAATGCAGCTTTAGCTCATTGCAAATCGTCGTCGCTTCGTTATTATAAATTTCTCACCTCATTCAGTCATATTTATGGTCTTGCTGGATTGTGTTCAGTTCACATCGATTCAATAATTTTAATTACGAAAATAAATTGTTAAATTTATTTTGTTAACATAGAACTAGTTAACATAGATTCAAAATGAGGCGATAATTATTTTTTTCTGGGAGAAACAATGCTTAATAAATCAGGAACAAAATTAATGAACCTTCTAATAAATCATTAGATGCTTATATCTACATAGATAATATTGTGTGAGATGTAAATTAATAATGCCATCAAAAATCTCCTCTTGTTGCAGTTGCGTGGTAAATTATGATCGTAAACTAAAAAATAAACGACATATTTTGATTTATGACCGTTTTGAAAAATTGTCTTTATCCTTTTGCACAACATTACAAATAGAAGTCGCGCCGTACCTCTTTGCCGTAATATTATTGTTTTTTTATTTGCAAAATCTTATGATAATTTATTCACACCCACCAAAGTGTATTATAGTCTTCTAAGCGCCCTCGGGCCGATTTCCTACTTCCCTATCTTTCCTTGGGTGGCAATCGCTATTCTGTATTGTTTTTATTATTCAATTACAACTTTTTCTTCTAACAATGCGGATTTAATTATAATCCTCTAGCGTTTTACTGGCCTGTAAGGCGGAATATAATCGATGACATTTTACATAATGATCAAAGTTACAAATTGATTTGCACCAACATCTCAATAAATAACGTTAAGGGTCAATAGATCAAATTTTGTTAACATAGATTAAGTTAACATAGAATTTTTATTAACATAGATTTTGTTAACATAGTTTTTTAACATAGATCAAATTCAGTTAGGCAAATCTAGAGCGAACTTTGTTAACATAGATTAATCGAGCTCTAACATAGTTCTATGTTAAGTTAACATAGATTTCCTTAAAAAATATATATTATTAACAATTATCTTCGCCCTGAAAGTCCAATTAAACCCATACATTGTTCCTGATGGGCTATAAAAATTTAAAAGACGCATTGTCTTTGGCAAAAAGAAGCGCAACGCCATAAACATTTTTAATTAGTATAAACTGATAGATAGTTATTATAAATTCAGAGAGAAATTCCCAGTAGTAATCAAGAAACAATCATAAAACAGGGACATTAATAAACCTCCAACAATATCGTATTTTTGAATATACTACTATATAAATATTTCTAGGTGCCCCGTTTTGCATCGTATACAAAAGCATATACGTCACGGCCCATAACTTTTGCAAGGCAATCCTGATTGAAGAGGGTTGTAAATATCAGTGACTCTTGCACCCTTGGGGATGGCTAAATTATGAAAATATTCGCTCCGCCCCCAACCCGCTCTGTCATATAAAAGCGAACGCAAATTCGCACAATGCCTTATTAATTCAAATCGAGTGGATAATAATTGTTGTTAACTAAATAAATGTGCACGAAAAATTCTAAATGTTTAATGTTGTAATCGTATTCGTTGAAAATATGTTTAGAAGTAATGCTATCGAATGTTAATGGTCAGTATATTTTTTTTCAATAATAATTTAATTAAATAAATCAAATTGTGCGCATAAAATCCTTAATTTCACACCTAATCATCAATATTGCTACATTGTTGCCTCAATCAATCAAAAAACCAAATGAAAAAACCATCAGACGCATAATTTCAAATTAAATTAACGCGCTACATATAATTACACGCTTTTTTCCTTCGTTCGCGTAGTGAATAAATGATATCATTAGCGTGCCATTTGAATTCAATTTTGTGTTGAATTAATGAGATCTGTATGTGTTGTTGCAGGTACAGTTTTAGTACAAGGCGAAGTGTCCAGTGCCCCATTGGTGGCGGCCAGCGCGCAGCCTTCCGCCCCCGGTAGTCCCCAGTCAAGTATGCTTCTGCTCCAGACACAGGTAAATTAAATTTTAAAAATGAACAATTAGATTAGAATCATATTATCATAATAGCATCTGGGGCGCAGTTTATTATGATACTTAGAGAGAGAGTCGCGCTACCAGTTTCAGCCACTTTTATCGTACTATTTATATTGTAGTACTACATAATAGGAATAAAACAAAGTATCAAATTACCGGTCTGGATTATATGTTGATCTGTACGACAGATAAACTAGTGACTTATCGTCTAAGCGGTTTTTATGCGTTTTTAATAACGGTCGTTTTATTTATTTCAAACAGAAATTGCTGTGTTAATTTAATAAGTTAACATAGATTTTTGTTAACATAGAGCGAGTTAGAGCCAATTTTGTTAACATAGATTGAAGTTAGTTAACATAGATCGCAAATACATTAACATAGATTTTTGTTAACATTTATTCTATTAACATAGAGCGAGTTCTATTAACATAGATTAAATTTGGTTTAACATGTGTTAACATAGATTAAATGCGCTTTTTATTAACATAGATTGAGTTAACATAGATTATTGATTTCTTATTAAATTAACATAGATTTTGGTTAACATAGATTCGGTTCGCTTAACATAGATCTCTTTCTACTGTTACATGAAAAGAGTAGCTAGATTATTAGTCGTACGCATTGAATTAATTTTATTAAGATCTGAGTTACGCATAAAGAATTTGAAGGTTGTACATTTCTTTCGATATGATAGAAAATACATACCGCATTTCATTCAAGCAGAATCATTTTATATGAATTACACGGTTTTTAACATTGTATATGTTGGCTATTACATTAAATGGTTCAGTTTCAAGTGTTAATTAGAACTTAACTGGTTATTTGCAAAACATTCCACTTGCGCTTTTAAATTGCAATTAACTTTATTCTACAGGGGCTTCAACAATTAATTTATTTTCAAACAAAAATAATTAATATTTTGAGCGGGAAATTTAATAATAATAAAAATACTAGTTGAATGGGTGATAAACTTCAATTTGCATAAAATAAAATAAATTTAACATCAGGATCGTTTTGCAAAGAGTCGTTTAGAATAGCCACTTTATTTTCATTATTTATACCAGCATTCATGTTAACATATGTAAATGTGTAGGCTCCTTAGACATTTTTATTAGGGCCGCTTTCTAATCGTCTTCCGAAGCGTTTTGCGTCACATCGTCAATTTTTTGAAGAGCGACCGCGATTTGCGTTTATGATTGTCAGTTAATTAGCTAGGATCTAGATTGTGAATGTTAAAATTAATTTTGAAGGAAGTAAATAAGCGCTCAAAAAAATTGACGCAATAAATTCTCCATAGAAACGCACCTTTAGCATCGCTCGATAGTAATCAGCGTTTTCTCAATAGTATTTTTTGTATTTAATTTACGCGCTATTTAATAGTACCTTTTATTAAAACACCATCTGCTCCTTGCTTTTATTGTTGAATTCTTTACGAAATATTTACGGACTATTAAGAATATTATTGTCTCTTGCGGACGGGAGAAGAACTACTTATCCCACCAATAATTGGTGTAATGTAATTACACTTATTAGGCATATGTGTGTGTATTTAGTTAACACTAAACAAGCTACTAACGAGATTCATCAATTACTTTCACAACTCACTTTCAGTTTGCAAAATCTTTGCTAATTTTAGTCATCATTTCAAAGGAAAAAAAATACGTTACATGTGATGCATGCATTCGCGCATTATATAAAGCTAATTAATATTCGCGATTTTTGTCGATTAGCTATTTATCAAAATTAGTATTGCTGCATAGATTGCCATTTCATTTAAACTATGTTATTATTATTAGTATTAGCTAGGATGTGAATTGAAAATGCAATCAAACTTTTTTTTTCTCTTTGCTTTATTATTATGAAAGTCAATAATTAGTCAATCAACTTTTTTTTATTGCTGATGAAAAAATTAAGTTTTTATAATGGTGCGGTCGAAGTAAACAAAGCAAAAGCGGTTGATTAGAAAAAAATAGTTTCCCATGGATAATGATTTATTAAAAATTTTGCTTTATTTCTGGACAATAATACTACTAGTTTTATGGGGACAAAGTGCTATCAATCAATTTTCGCTTTAATGAAAGCTAGTAATTACTAAATTTTGATTAATAAATTTTAAGCGATTATTAATTACTAATTATATTGTAAAAGTGAAGGCAAAATTGGTAAAAATATTTGGCAAAAGTTTTGAGGTTATAGAACCAGCAATTTTCTCAGGAAACTTTTATGAGGACTCAAAAATGTCTGTTTCCTTTGCTAATATTTAAGTTTGTTTATAAAATACCTTATATTGTTGATTAATAAGCCAATTATTGTGTAGAAACTAACAACAAACGTCATGACAATTGTAGATGCACTAAAATTAATGGCTGACACTTTGACTGACAGTCAAAGTCGTACCAGCATAACAACCGTAAAACTAAGCAGGAAATTATAGAGCGGGAAATTTAAAAGTATTTCGCTTGGAAACTTATCAAAACTATCTTTAGAACCATATAAAACGAAATACGTATACTTTCTTATCGAAATAATGCAAGCAAGCATTTCTATAAGCATTTGCGAAAACGCTGATTACAAATCTACTGCAGAATTTAATGTCTATTGAGCCTACACATGTACATTTGTTAACAAGACTACCGACATAAATTTCGAAAATAAAGTGCGCTATTCTACACGTTCTAATGACTTTTAATGGACTGTCTCGCGGAACTTCTCGAAAAGGAGCATTATTTGTACCGATAAGGCAGATTTGTATATAGCAACGCAAAAACGGCGTGTTTCGGGCGCCGGCATGCCGTGAGAACGCATTGTTCAACTATTCGCCATAATTATTATCCACGTTAATCATTTGCGCTACTTGATCCTTATAGAGCACGTGACTTTAAATGGCCGCCGATTTTTAACTGCCGTGAAGTTTGTCATTACAGTTGGTAGCCATTTTCTAAAATTTCCATGACGTGTAACTGTCAGATGTTGCTAATAGTTTGAACAGCATTCTGCTGGAAAATCAAGTAGCACTTGTCCGCGCGGCGACTCGATAATTATCCGCGAGCCGAGCAATTGCACAATACAAGCCAGGCGGCATAGAAAAAGAAATTGATGCATAATGCATGACCACTACTCCCTCGATCACACATGCAACCGGCCATGTTGGGCGTCGCGACGTCCCCATAGCGACCACCGACGGCGACGCATGTGAACTAGATCACACCAATCACACCAGTTAACCACGCCTCGCGTTCGGACAAGTGGAACAAAAACCTCTTGGTCTTGTTTTATTCGATTCCGCAATCAGATTCATTCACTTTGTGCTAGCGACAACAAGTCAACTAACAACTATCGCTCGGTCGCCGCGCGATCAATCAATCGATTGATATTATTAGCCGCAGCTAAACTGAAATAATATCTCGTCTCGTCGTATGTGTTTCAGACCCCGTTTGGTTCGAGCAGTTTTGCCGATCTGCTGAATGCTCCATTCTCCGACGACCCAAGTGCTATTCTACCCCCAGAAGATCTCGATCCGTTCCCCGAAGTTGCTCTACACTCGCAACCGCCATCGCCCGCACCACTGCCCAGCTTCCAAGAGACTTATTCCGTACGTTACCAAACGCCGCCATCAAGCACCCCTTTCAAGATGGACGAGGAATGCTTTAACGTGTCCTATCACACGCCGCATCACGTCTCCGCCACCCATCACTACGACTACCAGCAGCTCCAGCACCAATACACCGCCGCCAGTAGTCCGTATTACCCGCCGCCGCAAACCTGCACCAGTTTCGATGCCCTCATCTCGCAGGAATCCTATTCCTTGCCGCCGTACCAGACGACGACCAGCGAACTGCACGTGAGCACCGCGCTCAGTCCTCGACAACGTCGCGCTTCCTTACCGCTGCAACGCAGCGAATCGACGAGCAGTAGTGAGAGCCCCAAGTTGCGTCTGGCCGGCCCCATCCCGTCAGCGACGTCTTCCGCCGCCAGTTCGCCGGGCGGAAGCTCGGACCAGCCGTCCGTGTCCAAAGGACCGACTCCGCCATCGCCTTCGCAGCTTTGCGCGGTTTGCGGCGACACGGCCGCGTGCCAGCATTACGGCGTTCGCACCTGCGAGGGCTGCAAAGGCTTCTTCAAGCGGACGGTGCAGAAAGGCTCCAAATATGTCTGCCTGGCTGATAAAGCGTGTCCGGTGGACAAGCGGCGAAGGAATCGCTGTCAGTTCTGCCGGTTTCAAAAGTGTCTGGCCGTTGGCATGGTGAAGGAAGTGGTGCGCACGGATTCGCTGAAAGGCCGAAGAGGCCGATTGCCGAGCAAGCCGAAATCGCCGCAAGAGTCGCCGCCCAGTCCGCCCGTCTCGCTGATTACCGCGCTTGTCAGAGCCCATGTGGATACCACGCCAGATCTCGCAAATTTAGACTATAGCCAGTATTTAGAGCCCAGTCCAGTAGAGCCGGTCATCTCGGAAGCGGACAAGATCCAGCAGTTCTACACGCTGTTGACGACATCGGTCGATGTGATCAAGAACTTCGCGGACAAGATTCCCGGCTTCCAGGAGATCTATCCGGAGGATCGCGAGCTGTTGTTCCAGTCGGCGAGTTTAGAGTTGTTTGTGCTTCGATTGGCGTATCGCACGCATCCGAATGATACGAAGTTGACTTTTTGCAATGGCGTAGTGTTGGATTTGTTGCAGTGTCAGCGATCGTTTGGCGATTGGCTGCATGCAATTATGGAGTTTTGTGCCGGATTGCATTCGATGGAGATTGATATTTCTGCGTTTGCTTGTCTTTGTGCGCTCACGCTCATCACTGGTAAGTTGTTTCACTGTATTTTGACGTTTGAACGGCCATATTTGATTGATATTGATGAATGAATGGGGGCAAGATGGCGTCTTCCGCTTGTCGAGCGGAAGACGCCATCTTCAAATTTTAGACAAGCGCGCGAAATTTGAATTCAAATTAGATTTAAGCGTTTTCGAGATCATTCAACTGTAGTAGAGATTGATAAAATTGATTAAAAGTCCATTGCGAAGTAGGATAATGTGTGTTTGAAATAGATGTGTGAGTGTAAAGCCAGCATGAAGCAAAACAACTGTGATTAACTATTAATAGCAGGTCAGAGTTCATAAATAATTCACCTGTATGTAGGCTTGTCAAAGTTGATTGAAACCTGATGATATTTGAAAATTAATCGAATCTATCGAATCCAATTCGATCGACACGAAACACATCGAGTACTAGGCCTCTATAATTTATTCAAATTATAAATACCATGACTCGCTTGCTTGTGGATTATTCTTTTGTTTTGTACATATTATTGTGAGTGTAATACAGAAGTGTTTGCAGAACGACACGGTTTGAAGGAGCCCCATCGAGTGGAGCAGTTGCAGATGAAGATCATTTCGTCATTACGCGACCATGTCACCTACAATGCAGAGGCACAAAGGAAGGCCCATTATTTCAGTCGACTGTTGGGCAAACTGCCCGAATTGCGATCGCTTAGTGTTCAAGGTTTGCAGCGGATTTTCTATTTGAAACTTGAGGATTTAGTACCGGCACCACCTTTGATTGAGAAAATGTTTGTTGCTAGCTTACCTTTCTAAATTCTTTCCAAAAAAAGTGATATTACCTAATTGTTACTATATGTGATTTATCTAGATTTTATGTGTCATTTCGATTTTTATTAATTAATTTAATTAAACTATCTACGAAGTAGCTGATGGAATATTTTAGTTGCGCGGTTCCTATCATTGTGGGGCCATCAAAATTACATTCCAAGTTTCATTTCCAATCAAAATTAAAGGCCTAATTTGCATAAATAGAAATTATCAGAAAGATGATCGTTTATATTAAACGAAAAATCTGGTTTAGAGGTTAGAATCTGAAATGTTCTGCTGCTACTTTTCCACAATACTAAAAAATGCACATCAATCAATTCATTGTGTATTGTTCGTGTTTTTAAATGTTGCAATATGAAATAATGCACACAATCTCTGAAGATGTACTACTTAATTGTTAAGCGAAACTATTTTATCTCTTCGTTGCCCTTATGGTTATCATATAACGTTTTTAGTGTTTACATACCTTAACTAGAAATATGTTCGACGAATGCACAAGTACTTTTATCAATTAGAAATGTATTTTTATAACAAAGCTATTAAACACCGAAGAACTGAACGACATAACCTGCATTTGAATATTTGACATGTATGTCGGCCATTGAGCGGATGCACTGAGCGCCCTCTGCCATCTTTATAGTTTACAGCTTTATGTAATGGCATTTGAGGTTAAATATTAGTTCTTTGGTGATTTGGAATTGAGAGTAAAGAAACCTGATGATAATACTCATGAAACAAAGCAGAAAAAAACCTAAAGTTACGTGATAATTGTATAAAGTTTGAAGATGAATAATATATTATGTAAGTAAAATGATTATATCGAGGAGGATGATGAAGATAAAGAGAAAACTTTTTTAAATATTTTTTCAATGTTACCAACTGCACAAAAATGACATTTGTGCGGAAATTTACTAATAAATGCGATATATAACTAGTCAAGGCACTCTGTATATATTATATATATGAATAATTAAAAGAAAATATTTTATTTACAAAAGAAAATGATATATAGATTTATATATTTTACTATTAGCAATGTAAATTATACCTGTCGTCGAAAGTTACCGAGAGAGAGAAATGTTTTTAAGTTGTTTTTTTTTTATATAACTATTATTTTATGTTTTTATATAAATAATTTTATGTTTTTATTTGTACATAAACAAACATTAATATTGGTCAAGACACATAAGATGTGAATTTTAGTGTCAAAAACTTTTTGTTGCCAACTGTCGTCGCGATTCAAATAATTATTCGAAAATTAAAAGGACGTGCCATTTTTCCATATCTTAATTATAATTATTTCATATCAACAAAAAAATAAAATCAAAACTGCCTTTAGGATTGAAACGGTTGGACTGATCAGTGAGTTACCTGAATTCGATTTGATCGTCGCGCATTATTGTACTTAAGGACAAATTGACAGCCCGCCAAAACTACAATATTTAAATTTGCTTAATTAATAAAGCTTTCTCAATATGACTTAGAAATTTAAATGGCGTAGTTTTTGTTGGGGCAGGTCAATGGTGCCACTTATATACTAGTTGGTGTTTTTTATTGCACCCTGTTATTCTCTATCTATGTACTACATATTTATATAGATACCGTCCGCTTAAGTATAGTCGCAGCAATGTGCGTTGAACAAGTAGAGGGGGTTGCGCGCCGTTTCTATGGCAACGCGCTGTTTCTCCCACCACTATTTGTCCAGTTTATGTTGCTGCGACTATAATATGATTTTTAATCAATGAAAAAGGCACAAATATGTGCTTTATGATGTATATATAATTAAATATACGCATGTACCTATAAAATAGATGCTATTTTTGTAGCAGATTGAAATGGTTCGGGCTAACGGGACCTTGCAATATTTTTGCCATCTATGAATGAGAAATTTTACATATTTGTACCTGCTTTTAATTGATCATATTTTTCCCACACGAAGAAAAAACGTTCTAGTTAGCACACTATTACAAATAGAGTAAACTACTATTATAATTAAATGGAAAAATTAATAAATAAATTAAATTAAACTTGCCATTTTTTGCCAGTTTTGCTATAAATATATGATAATGTTAGTTTATTATTATTTTTTTCTATAGTAATTTAAGTTTTTAAATTATATTAGTAGATAGAGTTACCATTTACCACTTTTTATTATATTTTTTTTTGTGTTTCCAGCCACATCTACATACCTTTTCATGTAGATGCTACCATTTATTATACTATAGACCTAAACATATTATAAATAAATATACTACGTGTTAGTTTCTCTCCGATTCGCTATTATAATATAGTAATAAATTGGATTATATTCCTGCAATTAATACTTATCGTTTTTTTGTAATATCTGTGTACTTAATTTTTTACAGATAAAGATCCTGTCATTTTTTTTTCGTTTACTTATTTATCTTATTATTGCTTTTTTGTTAGTTTGTATAAAATATATATATTATAATATAACAATTTAATTTGATTAAATAAATTTCGAAAAATATTCTCTGGTTTTATTTTATAAAAAAATATTTAAATAGGCAGAAAGCCGAAAGTCCATAGCCAATTGTTTTTGTGACAATAATGATTTAATATATATAATTTAAATATTAAAAAATATTTAAATATTGAATTCAAATATTTAAAAACGCGTGTCTCCATCTATTGGGAACTTTCAGCAGCGTACTTTCCTCTTAAAAGATTTCTATATATTTACAGATATAATATAATAATATTGATAATAATATTTAATAATTAAATAGTGTGCTAATTATATTTTAAATAAATTAATTTAATATAAAAATCTTTTATAATCATTTTAAATTAAAAATCAGCTAATTAATATAGGCAACTAAAGATACACCGCAATATAATTTATATTAATTATGACAATTGTTTCTATTGATAAATTAAATTGTTATAATATACAATTGTACAATTAATTGTATTGTTAATTATATTTTACGCACTAATTATCAAAAAACTAATTAAAACTATTTTACAGAAAACTGTAATCAAATTTCCATGTCATTCGCGCGCAGTGTAAAACGGTTTTATGACGGATCCTGTCCGCAACGTAAAATAGTGCGAGTGTATTTCGAAATTGTGCACATATTAACTCACCGAAACCACATCGCTTTACCATCAAACAATTATCCTAATTACCAGCAACAATCCTGTTAAAAAATCCATCAAAATACCCAACTAACTAACCTGCAATTGGCAATCGAAATCCAATCGGCCGACAATTGAGGCGTAGCAAGACAGCCATTCTTGTCAGTGCTGTCAGAAGTGCCAGTTGAAACACCTCAGCCACTTTACATGTGCTATTAACCGGCGAAGAAAAAGTGCAACAAACGTTCCAAACCGCATCCAGCACCGTTCCAATTCGAACACACAACAAAATGCATCAAGAAACGCTGCAACTCATCCAGATCCTCGAAAAGACCGTATCGCCTGGTGAGTGTCAAACCGAACCCTAATCGCCAAACAAAAGCGAAGCCCCTCTAAACTAACCAATCATTCTAGATAAAAATGAGCTGGAGCAAGCATCCAAGTTCCTGGAACAGGCCGCTATCTCCAATATCCTCGAATTCATCAAAACGTTATCAGACATTCTGCGACATGGTGGCAACAGTCCGGTCGCTCGAATGGCTGCAGGTCTGCAATTGAAGAACCAGCTCACATCCAAAGATCCAGCCATCAAAGCATCGTTCCAAACGCGTTGGCTCTCATTCCAGCAGGATATTCGTAACTACATCAAAAAAAATGTAAGCAAATCTTTTACTCGTTTAGCGGTGCTATTGCACGGAAATTAGCAACAATGAGTTTTCCACCTGGGAAAATATTTTATATGCTGATTTTAATGAAAATGGTGGAATTAATATTACTTGTTGCTAAATTCTAACCCCACTTCTTGTCCACGTAGGTCGTGGGGGCTTTAGGCACCGAAACCAACCGCCCATCATCAGCCGCACAATGCGTTGCTTACATTGCCGTCACCGAACTCCCACAACGGCAATGGCACGACTTAATCGGCACGCTCGTCACCAACGTTTGCCAGGAAAACTCGACGGAAATGCAGAAAGAAGCGACCCTCGAAGCAATCGGTTACATCTGCCAGGAAATCGACTCGGACGTGTTGGTCGCCCAATCGAACGACATCCTCACCGCCATCGTGCACGGCATGCGAACCGCCGAACCGAGCAACCACGTGCGCTTGGCCGCCACACAAGCGCTCCTCAATTCCCTCGAATTCACCAAAGCGAACTTCGACCTGCCCACCGAACGCAACTACATCATGGAAGTCGTGTGCGAAGCCACGCAATCGCCCGACACGCAAATCAAA
This sequence comes from Cryptophagus acutangulus, assembly GCA_963556235.1. Taxonomy (NCBI): domain Eukaryota; kingdom Metazoa; phylum Arthropoda; class Insecta; order Coleoptera; family Cryptophagidae; genus Cryptophagus; species Cryptophagus acutangulus. The sequence continues at coordinate 5,252,814 of OY744569.1, forward strand.
GTGGCCGCTTTGCAATGCTTAGTGAAGATTATGTCCCTCTACTATCAATATATGGAACCATACATGGCGCAAGCCTTGTTCCCGATCACACTCGAAGCCATGAAATCGGAGAACGACGCGGTTTCGCTGCAAGGTATCGAGTTCTGGTCGAACGTGAGCGAAGAGGAAGTCGATTTGTCGATTGAGGACACGGAAGCGGCCGAAGCGGGTCGACCGCCTTCGCGCGTTTCACGCCACTACGCTAAAGGCGCGCTCCAATACATCGTACCGATCATTCTGCAGAAATTGACGAAGCAGGAGGAGCTGGACGACGATGACGATTGGAATCCCAGCAAAGCTGCGGGCGTTTGCTTGATGTTGCTCGCGACTTGCTGCGAGGACGAAATCGTGCCGCACGTGCTACCGTTCATTAAGGAGAATATTAAGTCAGATAATTGGCGGTTTAGAGATGCCTCGTTGATGGCGTTCGGTTCGATCTTGAACGGCGTGGATAACGCTACGCTGAAACCGCTGGTCGAACAAGCAATGCCCACGCTGATCGAGCTGATGTACGATAGTAGCGTGATCGTGCGCGATACGGCCGCTTGGACGTTTGGCCGCATTTGCGAAATCGTGCCCGATGCCGCGATCAACCAAACCTACTTGAAACCGCTGCTCGAATGTTTGATCACCGGCTTGAAAGCCGAGCCGCGAGTGGCGGCAAACGTGTGCTGGGCGTTCAGCGGCTTAGCAGACGCGGCCTACGAAGCGGCCGATATGAACGAAGAAACGGGCACGCCCGACACGTATTTGCTGACGCAGTATTTCGAGTTCATCGTGCAGCGCTTGCTGGAGACGACCGATCGGCCGGATGGCGCGCAAGCCAACTTGCGACCCGCGGCTTACGAAGCGCTTATGGAAATGGTGAAGAACAGTCCGAAGGATTGTTATGTGACGGTGCAGAAAACGACGATGGTGATCTTGGAGCGGCTGCAGCAAGTGTTGCAGATGGAGACGCATATCACGAGTCAGAGCGATCGGTCGCAGTTCAACGATTTGCAGAGCTTGTTGTGTGGAACGTTGCAGAGTGTGCTGCGGAAGGTGACACCCGAGGATGCTCCGCAGATTTCCGATGCGATCATGACGGCGATGTTGACCATGTTCAATTCGAATTCGTGTAAGAGTGGAGGTGAGTCGAAAGGAATCCAGAAATTTGTGATTTTGCGGGGGGGTCACGTGGGTTTCATAATATCACATTTGAATTGATGTTTATGAATTTGTGGATTGTTTTTGATTTTCTGTAGCTATTAGTATTATTAGTTAGCGTTCATAACGAGCGGCAAAGCGATGATTACATTTTTTTGGTGAGTGTATAGGCAACCAGGCATACACCCGAAATGCAAATCTCGCTCTGCCAGCTAAACGAAGTGTACTAAAGTATTTATTTGCATGTGTAGGCGTCCAGGAAGACGCCCTAATGGCAGTTTCCACGCTGGTCGAAGTGTTGGGCGAAAGTTTCCTCAAGTATATGGACGCTTTCAAACAATTCCTCTACATTGGATTAAAAAACCATCAAGAATACCAAGTTTGCGGCACAGCTGTCGGCTTGACTGGCGACATATTCCGGGCGCTCAAATTGAAAGCACTGCCATATTGCGATGAGATAATGACCATTCTATTGGAGAATCTCGGCGATCAATCGGTGCACCGAAGCGTGAAGCCATCGATCTTATCGGTGTTCGGCGATATCGTCCTTAGTATTGGCCCGGAGTTCAAGAAGTATTTGGAAGTGGTGCTGTCCACGTTGGCGCAGGCTTCGCAAGCGCAAATCGATCGCAATGATTGCGATATGATTGACTATTTGAACGATTTGCGCGAAGGCGTGCTGGACGCGTACACCGGCATCATACAGGGTTTGAAAGGCGATGGGCCGACACCCAGTCCGGACGTTCTGATCCTCGAACAACACATTCCATTCATCGTGCAGTTCATTACGGTGGTGGCGCAGGATAATGAGCATTCGGATGGCACGGTGGCTGTGGCTGCCGGGATTGTTGGCGATTTGTGCACGGCGTTCGGGGCGCCAATGGTGCTGTTGCTGGATTTGGAGCCGATCAATGAGATGTTGGCGCAGGGGCGCCGCAGTCGCGTGGGAAGGACCAAGACGTTGGCTACTTGGGCTTCCAAGGAGTTGCGCAAGTTGAAAGCTCAAGCTGGACCGGCTGCTAGCTGGTAGGTGACTTTTGTAGTTGGGGTTTTTCTTATAAGAAGTGACGTCATTTGTTTGGTTTTGTGACGTAATTTCTTATAAGAAAAATGTTAGCTAATAAATTTGATCTTGTTGTTGAATCGTTTGGGTTTAGATTTGTTTCAGTGGCGCCAGACGTAAATTTAGATAGAATCTGGTCAACGGCATTACACTATACAATTAATATCTAACTATACTTTAACTTTAATATCTTCGTTTCTTCATATAGAGCAAAAAATTTTGGTGGTAATATTGCAAAGCGAATATGAATCGTTTTGTCTTTATTTCGTTGACATGGTATTGTGCCCAATTATTTCGGTTATTTTGATTATTAACAATTTTGGGGGGGAATTGGGGGGGATGCCGCGTATGTGTGGGAAGTGCTACGGATGCAATTTCTTTGTTTTTGATATAAATCTACTACATAATTGATATAAATGCAAATGAGCAAACTTCTGTGGAATGCGAGGAGCGAGTGAGACGACGAACGTGGAAATAATCAAATAAAATGTGGTGAAAATTTCAAGTGACTGATGTGTGGAATTGTTTCGAGATCAAAGTGCGCGCGAATTTTTTAATATTTTCTTTTTCTTCGTATCTGGGATATGCGAGATGCTCAATAACGTTTTTGTGAATATAAGAAATGTTTGCTTTTTTAATTGGGAGCAAGAAACTACGATTAATTGAAAACATATCGGACCTGTTTTATTGTATCATTCCGAATCGAATCAAGGCCCTTTTTGTCCACTAGAATATTGCAGCTAAACGAATTTCGATTTGCGGCTAGCTTCACAGTGTACTTAAATGTGTTGTGCGTGAAGTTAGCCGCAAACATAGCGCCTTGATTCGAACTTAACGAATTGTTTTCAAAGAAAATTCACACACAGGATTAATTCAAACTCAGGAAAGAAAAAACATAAATTTAAATTTTGCGAATGGATATTTTTTATGAATTTGTGAGGCCTTGTTGTGCCTTGCGTGTATGGTTGTGTGAAACAATAATAATAATAATCGAGTTGTGTTGTTGATTGACGATGATAAAGCTCGAATCATAAAAAGGGTGTTAGATTTAAAAAAATGATGAGAAATAAAACAAAATCTGTGATTTGAGAAGGTTTCTGATTAGAACGTTGCCAAAAAATGTACTAAGCAAATTCCACTATTAGTTTTTTTTTTTAATAATTAAATGTAAGCACACAATATTTATGAAACCTTCTCAATATGCTTCGAAAAAAATCATAATTATATTGATTATAATTATAAAAATATTCCTTGTATGTATGTGATATTTTAATTAATGAAAAAGCGTCTGGCAACTTTTGGAGAAATCAAAATAGCGCAAGCTATACGTTTTTTATACAAGAATTAATTAATTATATTTCCAAAGCTTGTCGGGCGTTTCTGTGTTCAAAGGCTGTATGAAATACTTAGAATGTAAGTGTGATAGTAGTTTTGTTTTAATTATGGTTGGTGTGTAAGCGGGTTTGAGCGATTTTATATTTGGCTGATGAGTATTTTCTATGAAAATAAATAAAACAAGAGCAGGGCCTAAATTATTTTTTTAAATAACGCATTCGAAATTTTATATGAAATGATTTTTGTAAAATAGAAATAGTATCCGTTTCCGTATGCTAATATATATTATTAAATAGGCAATTTATTTTTTTAGTAGTACTGGGCTAGTCGTAAGTCAGTTGGAAGCGAATCTTCGTGCGATGACGATTCGCTTCAAACGGTTTATTATTTTTTTTTTTTTTTTGTATGATTGTTTTTATTCGAACGTATTTTTTAATGGAGATATTAAGTATGCGATTGATTGTTTGTTTTGTTGGTTGAGTGTTTTTGTTTTGATTGTGCCATGTTAGATTGATTGTTGTTATGTATTTGTAAAAATCACCCCTGAAAATATGCGTTTGTGCCGATGTTTGACAAGTGCGAGGGAATTAAATAAATATATATATATTTTTTTGTAAACTAAGAGAATGTACAGTAAGACTGAATTTTTATGTATTTAGCGTCGTCGTAAGTTTAGCTCAAATGCCGTATGAAAGTTGTGTTTTTTTTTTGGGAAATGTAACTGCGGCTTATTCCAAAACTAAAATGAGAAAACTGTTCGTTTTCTGAAATAGAAATATATATGTTGTTGAACATCGGTAACTAAGATAATGTTTTCCTTTTTACTTTCAAAATGAAATGTTACCATGTCTAGGGTGCCTATTGACCAATTTATTTGAAAATTATTATTTTTATTTTTACTCATTATTTTTTTTCGCACGCTGTTTCAGTTGTATTCACTTTGGAATTCCTTCCCCAAAAAGTGGGACATTTTGTAGTTAATTAAAATAAACGTTTCATTTAAGGCTCGATTTATTTATCCCCACGACTATTTCTGACTCTTTCTAACACATAAGAGAATATATCGTTCTCACTCATTGAGCGGATTATTTCTGACTCTTTCTAACACATGAGAGAATATACCGTTCTCACTCATCGAGCGAACGTAGTAGTTCTGTCTCTTTCTAACACATGAGAGAATATACCGTTCTTACTCATTGAGCGAGCGTAATAGTTCTGACTCTTTCTAACACATAGAGAATATATCTTTCTCACTCCCACTCATTAAAAATATTTATTTTTATTAGAGTGGTAGTGCTTCCGCCGCGCGAAAGGCTTATTTAAATTACGTCACAAATTATTAAGCACAAAAATATGTGCCAAAAGTCTTGAGCGCCGAAACGCGACCAAGAATTGCTTTTAATTGATTTCCGATAAAAGGTTTTCACGTTTAACATAATAGCGGTGAAGTGTTGACATCCACTTGCAATGAGAACAACGCCATATGTCGCCGCTCTCTTGTTTTTTTTCACACCCCCGAACATCTTTTCTTCCACGAGCGATGTAGAGGGTGGAAATGGATAAGGATTTCTTTCAATCGTACACTTCAGCAATTATATGATCGGGTACAGTTTAGATTTCATTCTATCAAGTTCCATTACAAGTATCAGATACAGAAATCGCTGCGACTGACAAGTTGGAATGTTTGCTCACACTTATCCACTAGAAAAAAAATAAAATAAATATAAACCACCCCTCAAAATATTTTCTACTTAGTACTCTACAAGCTACATTTTATTTTTATAAAAAATCTAGGCGATAAATAAATGTCCCAATTAGTTATTCACATATTTAAGCATAATGAGGCAAAAATAATAAAGGATTACGCGAGCTCGGCTGGTCTGTTTAGTGAAGAAGTCGAAAGGGGTGCGAACGAGCCAATCAGAACAAGTCAGCCCTGTAGCGAGCACCAATGAAATGGGTGGACGGCGATCGAGCTACCACTGATCGGTCGGCCTTTTAACCCTGTCGAACCTGGGGGCGGGTTAGATATGCGGTTACGACGGAGCTTACAGTGTTCAAACTTGTGGGTGAAGTCAATGATATCAAGAACTTACTAGTGTGTGCGTTTTTTTGGGACTTTTTGGCAATTTGGAGCGAAAGGTACGAATTTTTAATTTGTTAATTAATGGTAGGAAGGGTGAATTTTTGGTTGGATTTATGAGGGAAAAATTATTTTTGAGTGTAAAAAGAATTATTGTGGATTTAGATTGTTTAAGTAATTTAATTATTGATTGGATAAAATATTAATGAGCGGCTTGTTGGGCGATTTGGATTTAATTTAGTTGAAGATTATTGTTTTTTTTTTGGGAAAAAGAATTTTTATAAAATTTAAATTATTTTTTAGCAGCGAAATATTTTTAATTTTGACCGCATTTAATTTTTTCTCGCATTTTGAGTTAGAAATTAAGTCAAAAATTATTCGAAAAATCCGAATAATTAATTATTTAAGTCACTTAAACTCAAAAATAATTTTTTTCTTTCTTTGAATTTTTCTAATAGATTTTTTGAAATATTTTTTGAGTCCAAATTTAATTGAAAAATCCCAAATAAATAATTAACTACGTCACTTAAACTCAAAAATATTTTTTTTCTCTCTTTAAATGCTTCTTATATTTTTTTAAATTAAAAAATAAATATTTTTGAAGTCGCCATTAAATAAAAAAATTATTCTACTATATAATTATGCAAATTCCGCATCGGATGATAATAATAAACGCAGCAATAATTGAATATTCTTCGCTCAAAATAAAAAAGTCATCATGCAATAATTATTTTTTAATGCTGTCACTTCAAAACCTCCATTGATTGATTCCTTTTTTTATTTCTCTTCGGTTGAGTGACAAAATTTGAATTTATAATATCGAGATATTTTGTTTCGAAGAAAAGAGGGTGCCAAAAAAAAATCGCAACTCATACATATTTTACATCTGCCTAAAATACTTTAAAATTGTCTTCCAATAAATTATTTATTTACCTATTTTTCACATTATTGAATGTATTGTCAAAACATTCATTCACACCCTGTAATTATAATTTAACACACGTGCATTATTTACGACTAAACTACAATTAGGCAATATGTTACGAATTTGTGTAGCTATCTCTTTCTAACGCGTGCGAACTTGCATCGCTCCATCTCGCTTTTAATTGAACTCGCAGGTTTTTCCCCGAGCGTGAAGGGTGACGTGCCCCTTGTTTTATTTTTTGTCAGCTTGAAATCAAACCACTTGGTAACATATTGCGTAATTTGTACCTACATTATATAATTAGTGGACTGTGATACAGTCAAAAGGGGTCCCGTTCGAGAACTTTACAGGTGTTGTAGAAGTCAATTATTTTTAGCTATCTTTACGAATGTAAAAGGGTGGAAAATTGCTCATATAAACCATTTTAAGACAAACCGGATATGTACGAAAATGGCCCTTTAGTAACCTTTTATCTCGACAGATGGACGAGCACTCGATGCAAAAAGTCGAAAACCTGTGCAAAGTTTGCGGCGATAAAGCTTCCGGCAAACATTATGGCGTGGCAAGTTGCGACGGATGTCGCGGATTCTTCAAACGCAGCATTCGCAGGTAAACTACACGAATTCTTGCAAAAATATTAGAAAATTTTGACAAAATTTTGCAGAAATTTGGAATATATTTGCAAGGAAAGCAATCGATGCATTGTGGATGTAACCAGAAGGAATCAATGCCAAGCATGTCGCTTCAAGAAGTGTTTGAACGTTAACATGAAACGAGATGGTAAGTTTTTTAAATTTCGCGCCTAATTAAAAATGGCGCCTTCCCGGAAGTCGCATTTTTGAGCCGTAATTGTCGAATAATTGTAAATAAAAACATATTTCCTGAAAGGCTGAAACGCAAAGTTTGAGCGAAGGCATGAGAAATCGGCCACCTGTTCGACTGAAAATCATATACTATGTACACTATTATAATGTCATGTCATGGCAAGAGTTCAGTCGTTCTGGTAATGATGATTACACAAGCAGTCGTTGCATATTTAATAAACTGACTTTCTGGCTTTCTAACTCGACTGCTCAATAAGGGGGCCGGTTCGAAACCACCACCCCCGCCAGCGCCATTTTCCTCGTTTTATATGAGAACCACGCCATCTGATCTCCAAATCAATTAGTGCAGATGAGAACTTTGCAATGTGAAATCAACGCCACTATTTATATTACTATTCATAAGTTGGCCCCATGTTTGCACTTACCTCGCTCATATTCTTTCAGCTGTGCAACATGAAAGGGCCCCAAGATCATCGCAGCCGAGTTTACACAATTATCCATTAGGTTTGGGCAGCAGGTTTCGACAACTACATTTCTCACCTTTTCAGCTTCAGAGTGCGATGCTCGATAGTGCAAGTCCGCCGATGCAGTCGCAATATCTGCATCCGGGGCTCATTTATCCGAATATGATTGGGGCTTTTGCGAAACCGACACTTTTGCATTCCGGATTGAGTAAGTGACATATTTGTACTTGAATTTTGACAATCAATATTGCTAATTTGGCTAAATGTCATTAGACTTATTTATTTATTGTCATCGTATTTATATAGTTGGCAACACTGACAAATTGTCGCTCCGGATGTCGCGTCGGCCATATTACATTATCTGTCAGTACAAATTTAATTCCCATGTGTTAATTGCGTGTTAATTGATTAGATTTAGCCGCCCCCACATACGTGCAGCCCAAACCGCCGAATTTCGGCTTAAACTTAAACAAAGATGAAGAGATTGTGACGAGTTCGGAGGAGATTAATCAAGACAAACATCAAGCAATTGAAGGTACGTTTGATTGATTTCCACGAAATTTTTGATAAGCTTTGATTGTTCCGTTTACGTAGAAAGACATGTATTGAGTGAAGCATCAAAATCCCGACTGGAATTGCCGTTAATAAATGATAACTTCCGACAAACTGTCCGGCAATTGGATGTTCCATGCTTGTCACTTTTTCCGATGGAGAATATTTATGAATCGGCTGCGAAATTGCTGTTTCTGAGCATCAAATGGGCGAGAACCATTCCATCTTTTCTACAGGTACAATTATTATTGATTATTATTAATATTTTGCGACGCCATTATGTTAATGTATTGGTGGTTGCCTATATTGCAAATTTTTCTGTTAGCTGTCATACCGAGACCAGTCAATCCTCCTGGAAGAAAGCTGGAGCGAATTATTCGTGTTAACGGCCGCACAATGGGCCCTACCCATCGACGAAGGTAGAATCCCATCCCAACACCAAAATAATCGCAATAATTGGAATTATTTGCAGCTTTGTTGCTAAACGCAACAGTAGCGCCCTCTTCACGGCGTCCAGCGTTGGAAGAAGACGCGCGCAAGTTGCGTGAAGTGATCAACAGACTGAACTTGCTCCGCGTGGATCACACCGAACATGCATGTCTGAAAGCTTTGGTGCTTTTCAAAGCGGAATGTCGCGGATTGTGCGAACCGAACCACATTGAGATTCTGCAGGATCAGACGCATATAATGCTCCACGAATATTGCAATCAACGGCAGAATCATAAATGCCGGTTCGGTAAGTTGTTGCTCACTTTGCCGGCGGTGCAATCCGTGAGTCGCAGAGGGTTGGAGGAGTTGCTTTTCCGGCAAACTGTCGGTGATGTGGCGATTGATCGCCTTCTTGGCGATTTGGCCAAAGCCACTCATTAGATTTAAGTTCAGCTTGTATATATTGATTGATAGATGTGCAATTTGGTTTTGAGGACGATTAATTAATAAAATTATAGGCTTTATTTGTTTATATATTGGAAAAGGAAGTTGTATAATGATTCGTCAAAAGTTGTCAATCAAATGCAAGCTAATTAAACTGCTAATGATATTGCTGTCAATGTAAAGCGGGTAATTAGTGGCGTTGCTTAACTAGTCGGGTGGAAATCTGCATAATATAAATATAGAAGCGAGCGGAGCTTTTGATTTAGAATAAAATTCGAAATGTTTGGTACACGTTTGATTGTCGCGGTGGTTTTAGTTCTAGCGGTGGCCGCTGTAAGTACTACATTATGACGTTTCAAATGTGATTTATTTTGATAAATAATTATTTTAGGTGGAAATTCCGCCGGAACTTCAGGAATATATCGACGAATTGCATTCAAGCTGTATTAAAAAAACGGGAATTACTGAAGGTAATAGTTTATTTATTTGACAGCTTCCTGTAATTATTTTGACATTTTTTTCAGAGGATCACAGTAATTACGATATTAAAAATAAAGACCACAAAATGATGGTACAATATACGATATATTATTGCTATAATAGTTGTTAATTTGTTTATAATTTTAGTGCTACATGAAATGCCTCATGTTGGACTCAAAATGGGTAGATAATATTTTTACATAAATGTATTGCTAGTTGTCTAACTATTTATTTGCAGATGGCTGCCGATGGAACGATTCAATACGATTTTATTAAAAACACCGCTCATGAGAAAGTAAAAGACATTCTAGTAGACGCTGTTGATAAATGCCGAGATATACAAGGTTAAAAAAACTAAAGTAAGGTTAGATTAATAATAATGTCTTTTTGGTTTTGCTAGATGGCGCTGATTTATGCGAAAAATCCTATCATTTTATTGAATGCATGTTTAAGGCCGATCCTGAGGTGCGTATTTGCAAAGCATTCTTGCAGTTATTCACGTAATTATTTGCAGAATTGGTTTTTTGTTTAAATCAAGGAAGAATTATTTACCGCCGACAACGACTTCGCTATGTTTACTCTATGATATTATACTGGCAATATTTTAGCAAGAAATAAATAGTAGAATGGCATTTAAAAGCTGTTTTAATCATTGATTTAAATAAATTGTAATTTTACTACTCCCGTCCTGCTCACTTAATTTAAGTTGGTACCACCAAGAGCGCTGATGCGCGTGGCGTCATACTTCACAATTGGCCATCTTTGTGACCACGTGATCATGGAAGAGCAGCAACGGAAGAACGAATCCTTATCCACATACATCTCAACCAAAGTGGAAGAATTAGTCGAACAATTCAAATGCCAGGGATGGTAAGGACACGATACACGTTCTAATCAAAGAAAATCTAACAAAAACCCCTTAGTTCCAACCCAGAGTGCGATATTCGCGTAGCAACCTGTGGCCATTATGTTTGTCGAGCATGCCTTGCACGGTTCCAAAGCCAAAACAAGTTCAAGTGTCCAAACTGCCTTGCTGAGTACGATCCGAAATCCCTGGACTTCGAAAACGATAGATTCAAGAATGCACATTCGAAATTGATGGAGTTGGCTGCTGTTTACAATATAAAGCCAAAGAATACTACAGCTCTAGCAGCCACAATGCAATCGCCAGCATTAGCCGCCTTAGACCAATACGAAGGAATGGCGAAAGAGCCGAATTATATTATTTACGAGGGACGAAGTTATCAAGTGATTGTTACGGCATCGAAGTGCATCGTCCAAAATATGTGGCTCGAGCACGAAAAACAAATTTGCAACAAGAACGAGATCAGGAAATTCGTCCGCAGTGACAACGATCTCAATAAGGGTGAAAACGGCATGCCTGCATTGGTAAGTAGTTGTTTCGCACGTAAGTATTTCTATTGTTTGACTCATTTCAGCATGCTTGTCTCGAATTTGACGCAATGAACGCCCTGTGCTTGCTAATTGAAAGTGGAGCTCTTGTCAACGTGGTCCATCCAGTGAACTACAGTACTCCGTTGCATGTCGCCGTCTCCAAAGGCTTCCAACGTTGTATCGCTGCTTTGCTCCGGCATGGAGCTGACTTGAAAGCTTTGGACGCCAAAGGCTTGAAACCGCAGTAAGTCACCATTTTGATTTCATGGCTACCTAGACGCTGTGCCGCCTTTCGACTGTCACAAAATTATAGGAGGCGCTGCTAACATTTCCGCATTTGACATTTATTTTCTCAGAGACTGGACGGACGATCCAAAAATTCTGGCGCAGCTGTCAATCGAAGGGAAGAGACAAGAAGCCGCGCTTCACAAGCTGTTCATTTCGGGCGGAATTGCAGCATTTTGCGATAGCGACATTTCGCTTGCTAACGTTAAAATGCTGAATGAGTGTGGCGTGGTGTCGTTAGTCACGAATTTTTCAAACAATCCGAAAATGACACATTTTGTGTACAAAAAGACTGACGCACTTTCCGCGGAAGTTTTGTACGCGATTCTGTTGCAGTTGCAGTTTGTGCCTGAAAATTGTAAGTCGGCAGCTATCCCGTCTTGTCACGTTACGTCACGCTTTTAATTTCAGTTCTGGACACCTGGATGACCAGTAAGTTCATAAACATCCCGCAATTCCACTTCTTCGACCTGAAGAAGTTGAATAATGGAGTTCGCAGAGCTATGATGAATGGTTTGTTGATGCGTCCGAAGTTGTTCGATGGCATTTCTTTTTACTTGCATGGTAAAAATGTGTCACGCGTTATACATGATGTGACCGTTGATAGAGTGTTGCTGATGAAGCTGATTCGCTATGGGGGCGGCAGACTGTTGATGAAGCCGGTGCCGCCAAACTCGATTCCGAAGTATATAACTGATACCTTGCCTTATCATACACGCAAAAATGGTGTGAGTAATTTTAGTCGCGTCTATGTGCTTTTTGATGATATAAAAGACAAGGCATTGTGTGAGAAGAAAGAACTGCATCAGTTGTATAAGCCGATTACTTGGTTTATTAATTGTATTATTACTTTTAAGATTTTGGAATAGTTTTTAGTTAGTTTGTGCTTTTAATTTTTGCTTTATTTTATAACTTTTGCTTTAGTATTGTTTGTGTAATTAACAATATAAAAATATGTTTAACTAATTGTTGTATTTACTTTATAAAACAAAATTAGAAAATTTTACAAATTTGAATTTGGCGCTACTATTATTTGAAATTGTCAATGCTACCAACATTATAGAACATCATATATAATAGTGACCAACATGGCAACCAAATAAGTTACTAAGCTGCAAATTATCAACATGGACACATCGATCTCGCTAGGAATAAGCTATGAATCAATTTGTCGCATTTGCTTGCTCGAAAACACCACATTAGAAGACTTATTCGCCATCACATTATCAAATAATCCCGATACAAACGCTGTAGACTTCGTCCGAGGCATCACGGATTTGCAGGTTAGAAACCCTTGTTTATTTACTTTACAACTCCAATTAAAAGCAGATTCCAGTTAGCCAAATCAGACTTCCTACCCAACAACATTTGCCCTGACTGCATCCACCAAGTGAATAACATCTCCAGCTTCATACAACAATGTATCGAATCCGACAGCAAACTTCGCAATCAAGAAACCCGCAGATGTCTTCGCCTAATCGAAGCAGAGGCCTTAGAAGAAGAGCTCGAAGTGTTGGAACTAGACGACAAAAGCGATAGTTCGACTGAGATTAGCGAAGTATCGCCGAAAGCAATCAAACCCACCACTATCGCGAAAAAGGACAAGTACAGCTGCATCATCTGTTCAACGGCGTTCAGCAATAAAGCCAAGCTCAACAAACACGAGAAAATCCACGACAAAAAGCCGTACAAGTGCAAAGAGTGCCTGCAAACCTTCGAAAAGAAGCTGCACTTGAACGTGCACTTACGCGCGCACATCCGAAAAGAAGACAAACAATTCAACTGCAAAATATGCAACGAGAAATTCACGTATCAATATTTATTAAAGCAGCATGAATTCAAACACAGCGATGAAAAACCATTTCCCTGCGATAAGTGTAATAAGGGTTGCCTAACCGAGCAAAGTTTGCGACGCCATCTAGCGACGCACGACGAGAGTTACTCGAAGAAAACGCATCAGTGCGCCATTTGCAAACGGGAATTTTTGTATCCGAGTATGTTGGCCGAACATATGAAGAACCACACCGGGGAAAAGCCGTATTTGTGTTCGGTTTGCGGGAAAGGGTTCCGGCAAACGGGCGCTTTGCATTACCATCAGCGGATTCACACTGGGTACAAACCGTTTCAGTGCGGGGTTTGCAATGAGAATTTTATGTCGCAATGTAAGTATAATGGCGTCTAGTTAGACTACATTGTGTTTACTTATATTATTGTAGCTATTTTAAAAATCCACATGCGGAAACACACAAATGAGCGTCCGTTCGTGTGCGAGAAATGCGGCGCAGCCTTCCGCAAAAGCACGGACTTGAAATCGCACATTCGCACCCACACCGGGGAAAAGCCAGTCCAGTGCACAATGTGCCACAAACGAATGTCGACTCGAGGTCAGTTGACTGTCCATATACGCACGCACACCGGCGAGAAACCGTTCTCCTGCTCGACGTGTTCGAAATCATTCACTTTGAATACGGCACTCGTTAAGCATCAGCGCGTGCATACGGGCGAACGGCCGTATGTTTGCGGGGTTTGTGGGCATGCGTTTGGGCAAAGTGGTACGTTGAAGACGCATATGAAGATCCATTCGGAGGATTATGTGCAGAAGAAGCGGCCGAAGTCTGCGGGGCGGGCGAGGAAGAAGGAAGTGGCCGCGGTTTTGCCCGCGCAAATTCCCGAGGTTTGTGTTTAAGTTTATGTATATTTTTTTGTATATAGTAGTTAGTTTAGATGTAAGGAAGAGTTATTGCGTGAGTTTGTATGCGATTTCCTTCGAATTTGCCTTAAAGAGGCGGGATTGTGATTTATGTGTATTGCTGGTTGCCTGTCTTGAAATGCAATTTTTATTTAAAATTGCTAAAATATTCGCGTTTATTTATTAAATAAGGATTGATTGGGGTTAATTATTGTAGAATAAGGCACATAATTGTTTTTAACATTTTATTTTAATTATTTAAAACTATTAGTGCAGAGAATTAAGGAATTTGTTTATAATGATGCGAATTTTTACATAATATAGAATGAATGAAATCCCTTTTAAACTAGCTTAATAACTTTATTAAATTATCAGTCATACATACAGAAAAAACGCTATTCTATGATAAACTATCAATTTTACAAACCAATTTTAATTCTAACTATTAAGATAAGCAAGAACAATTTTTCTTATAAACATAGAAAATTACATTCAGGTGATTTGTTTGTATTTAGATTGTTTGTTAATAATAAAATATGGATAATATACTTATTGCTAAGAAAGTTTTATAAACTGAATGATTTAACGATTGATTAAATTAAATGACGAAAACTACCGACAGTCACCGAGTACAACCAGAATCAAAAGAGACTTTGACGCTGGTGATACCATAAATTATTTACAAATCTATGTACATACAGTAAATGTGATTAATTTGGAAAAAAACTTAATTAATATTATGAAAGAAAAATCCTGCAATTTTCTAATTAAAATTTATTTCACATTCAAATGTACCATACATTTTTTTTTTAATTTTTTTCGGTTACATAACGAGATGAGTTGTTCCATGAATATTTTTTAAACAAAATATATTACTACAAGTTCTATAAAAATACAAACAGATAAACAAATTTTCCTTCTACAATGGCGCGATTTTTAAACAACTAAATTGGAAAAGTGTCTCACAGGTGCGCGACAACTTATTACTACTACAAATAATGAAAACTATCTTACGATGCTGGTGACCGATTGCTGTCAACATAAGAAATATACAAACTCAGTAGTCATTCGACCGCAATCGCATCACCAGCATTGCTCGAACTTTTACACTAGAAAAACACATACAGAACTTTTGTTTTGATATAAAAAAAATGTCAATTAAAACAATAGATTTATTTATTCATTAGATTTCACTGTGAGAATCTAAACATATTCGAAAATAAAACTTTCTTAAAATTATATTTACTCTGCCGGCTTGTCCGACGCATCCGTGCTCACTTTTTCTTTGTTGTTCTCTTCGTCGGCCGGCGCTGCTTTCTTGGGACTGTCCTCTTTCTTCTCTACGACTTCGTCCTCATCTTCCGGCGCCTCCACGCTATCTTCTTTTGCACCGTTTTCTGTCGCTTCGGAATCCTAAATCAAATCGTCAAAAACCGATCGTCAAACAAAATTAATACATTTACCTTAGTGCTGCTACTTTCGGCATTGTTATTAGCAGACTCCTCTTTTTCGTCATGCGAATTATTCTCGGTGGTTTCAGCATCGCTTTTGCCACCCTCGTCACTCTTTAACTGTTCCTCACTTTCGACGGCACTCGGCTCCTTGCTTTCATCCTGCGAATCACTCTCTTCTATGCTTTTTTTGGGCTTGCGACCGCGAGCTGCAATTATGCTAATTAGTATCGTGCGCACAGCGCCATCTATAGTTACCTTTGCCCGTGCTCGGCGTCTTCTTTTCCTTTTTGGCGGGCGGTGGAGCTGTCGCCGCTACGCCTTTAGCTGCCGATCGCGTACGACGTCTGCCTTCAACTTCTGGGGCCAATCCCTAATTGTAAATCAATTAATTAACACTCATTTCTCACTGTTATAAGTTGTAAATTTACTTTAGTGATTGCCTCGCTTTCCTCGCGCGTCTGATCTATGATGGAAACCCGCGGAGATTTGCTTTTTCTCCCCCTGGTTGATTTGTTGTTCTACAAAAAAAAATGTTTAGTAAAAATAATTAAGTTTCCCTCCAAAATGCGTGTGTAACCAGCCAAGTGAGACCGAATGCGTTGAAACTAAGTCGTGTGAGAGAGACAGAGCGATAAGCGTATGCTGTAACTTGAAGCGAAAACGCAATAAGCATCATTTTTATTATTTTCAGAGCAAAATCGAAGGCTAGTTGAAGGGTATTTACATGGACGTTGGGGCTGGTCGATTTGCTGGTTGGAAATGCCCGAATTGTGCAAAGACGCAATAGGACAACACTTGGCTATTACGTGCACATTGTGAGAACGTTTTCCGACGAAATTCGCTGCGAATACAAGGTATGTGCTACTTACTTGGGTGTTTTCCTCAGACACTTGATTATTAGCGTTCACTGAATCAACTTCCGACATTTTTACTGTCTAAATTCACGTTTTATCAAAAGAAAATGCTTAGAGCTCACGATCACTGTTCCGGTCGTTGTTTATACGGAGAAATGGCGGACAGCGTGGGTCATGTGATGCTTGTCTGCTCGACAGGTAAATACCGCGAAATTCAAACTTTGGGGTGTAATGTTGTTCTTATGGTTTGAGATGATGATTTTAATTGAAATTGACTTAAGCAAGAGTTGATATAATTATATTTATGCTAATTAAGCTATTATTTTTGATAGAATTTTTTTTATTTATAATTTAGTTAGTACGTATTTTATTCGTATTACTGGTTGCCTATACATGAAAAAGTTTTATTCATATTACATTCCACCACGGTTTTAATTATTTAATTAGTTTATTTATAAAAATTAAACATTACAATATTTATAATATAGTATCTTTATTTTTTACCTTGTTATAATTAAATAACAATTATTTTAAATTTAAATTAATGCAAGGCAAAATATATAAGTTTTCCAAGAAGGGTGGTAATTATGTGTATTGTTGGTTGCCTATATTTGATCAAAAGTATTTAAATTTGCTCCAAATTTGTTTTTAATTATAGAATATAATTAAGAATGGATGAAAGGATGAAAATAAGAGACGTAAATGCTTTTTATATATATAATTAACATTTGAATTATCTAAAACTTACTTGTATTAGATCAGAAGAAATTTATAACACCAAGATTATCACTATAATTATTTTATAATACAAACTTTTACAGTAATACTTTTGAAAATAATTAATTCAACTTTCATTTTTAATAGTTCGATAGTTTATACATTTTTTTTTTTGGTTTCATTTTTATTTAAATTCCATTATACATTATTTTCATTTTTGTCAAACTCAATAAATAAACAATTAATCAACTAAATTCACTAATAATAATCTCTATAAATTTATAATAATATGTATAGGCAATTCTTTTGTGTACATACTAGACTAGAATCATCAAAAATGTCTGGTACTGCAATTTACAAAAGCACCAGCTATTTTTGAAAATGCAATTACCGAATACTCGGCCACCTCGTGTCATTCCGTAAAACCAATCAGGCACTGACGTATGAGTAATTAATTTTTAAATATAATATCAGTCCTGTGTATTTACATTTTGCGTGTGTGTGATATAATTTGAATCGAAATAATCTAAAATAATTAGTTTATCGAATAAAAAAAGCTATCATCTTTTTACATAATTTTTAGAACATTAGTTTGCTTTGTTTGTTTAACATTCAATTATCATTATAACGTTATATACAATATAATTTATTTTATTTATAGATTTAATTTAATTAAATAAAATATTATCGACAATATTTAATACTTATATATTAGATATATGAAGAAGTTAGTTACACCACAATAGTACACGAATAAACATTTGGAAGAAGTAAAATTCAAACGAAAATTAAAATATGGGAAGCCATTATAACCTTAAAATTATTTTTATCATGGCTCACTCGCTATATATTGATCTTTATTTATCACAAAAATGTATATGTGCAAACCTAAAATCTACCTCTACAAATTGTGCCTTTATATCACCATTTAGTAGATTTCTTTTTAATTTAATAGGGATTGGAAAATAGTAGTAATTTGATATGTGGTAATACGTCATAGCGGCCATTTAAATCTTTACGATGACGTCAACTAGTGACAGCCATCTTTGATTTCTTGACGTATAAAATTTAAATGGCCGCTATGGCACTCTCCATTAATTAGAATATGTTCAATTCGAAAATAAAATATCTATTCAGTTCTGCAAATATAAATCCTTTTTACATAAAGATTATAACAACCGTTTTGCATTGCGCCATAATAATGACCTTAATAATAGAACAACATTTGCCTTATTGAGTTTTGCGTTATTAATTAGACATACTAGTAAATTGGAATACTAGTAAATTGGATTGTAAATTGGATTGGTAAATTACATACTAGTAAATTGGAATTAATTTAATCATCGCTTACTAATCATCCCACGATGGAAATTCATTCTCACTAACAAACATACCATTATTCCCTGCAGGAACGCTACTGGATGTAGTGGGATTCGATTTATTAATCACCGACCGCGTATTGTTGGTTGCAACATTATATTGTTGTTCTACTTGATACTGTTGCGCTGTCGCCGGCTGACTCCATTGATTCTGCACCGGAGCGGGTTGCGCCCACGATGGCTGATGATCCCAATTTGTGTTCGGCTTCCAATCGTAAGTAGTTTGATTATCACTAGAAATTAACAACTAATTAGTAACTAAAGTCACGTCAAACAAAATGGCTTCGCGGCAACTTCACTCGATTGCGCCATTATATATAGTCTGACAGTATACTAACCTAAAAATATTGGAGTCTGTTGTGTACTTATTGGGCTTCTCGTGATCAGTGACCGTGAGTTCAATATTCTGATCGGCATCGCCCTCCTCTAAAGTGCTATTTTTAATACCATAGTAAAAATACATAATTAAACCTAAAGTCATCCAAATTGTAAATCTAACTAGTGTCAACACCGACAGTTTGAATATCAAATAAATATTGACAGTAATCGCAATAGCAGGAACAAAAGGCAAACCTGGTGTCATAAACATTAAAGTGTTTCTATTCTGCGGTTTTCTGGAAATGACTAGTAAAATTGCAATAATGGCGAATAGGAAGAGGAACATGAAAAACGTGGTCGCTCCGTTCATGTTGTGCATGCCGCAAACGATGATCAGATCGAAGATGATGATTAGGATGTAAAGATGGCCGACCATTTTCATGACGAACATGCCCGACTCTTCAGTGGCTGGGCCTGTGTCCACCCATGGGAAAATCGAGGGGCATAGATATGTGGCGGCTTGGAGACGGCGCCCTAAGTAACCTAAACTGGGGCCCACTGTGGACCCGACTACGCCACCGGTACTTGTGGCACTACCGGCACCATGTAAAGTGCCGTAGAATTTATTCTCAGTTCGATCAGATACGAGGAACTGATCATCGCGGCCGGAGAAGTCTTCATCCGGCTCATCGCCGCCAAACGTGTCGTCACTGTCGGGCGAACTGCAAAAAAATCGAGGAAAACGTGTTTAGAATTTGAAATGCGCGCCATAATAGTGCGGCAAAGATGGCTGCCGGAAAGCACGCCCCCTATGTTAGCCAGCTTGATTCAAGATGGCGACAGTTCAGTTCAAAGTTAGTGCGTTGTTTTGTGGTTAGTTTTGTGCTTCTTACCTGCGAGTGACTCGTCGCACCATCACCCTCTGCGTGGTTTGCGATGGAAGTGGTGACGGACTAGGCGAAGGAATCGGCGGGCCCATATTCGTATCAATCGCATTCTTCAAAGCGTCCGGATGCAACTGGTTGCCGTACAAAGTCTGTCCGTTTGGATTCTGGGTGAGACCCTCTTTAGTTGGAGAGCCTCTTATTGGTGTTCGTAAACTTTGCGGAAGTAATTCAACCAAATTGGTCGAGTGTGGCTGATATCTTAAGATAAGAACGCAAGTCGATACCAGCGTGTAAGCTAATAATGTACCTTGAAAGGAAACGTACGCCATTAAGGTATGTTTGGTTGCCTAACTAACATTTACCTATGGACATCATTTCGACTAAAATTTCTAATCGTATAAAAAGAGAAGCGATCGCAGCGGCCATGCCGCTTACAAACGTGGCAAATGCCGGAGTGCCGGTACTAGGCCAAACTTGCGAAAATATTCTGCAAGAATTCGACATATTATTTATTGTTGCTGCAATATTTACAAAGGTACCTAAAAATGAGCCCATCCTGAGCCATTGCATAAATAATCCTAGGCATGGGAAACATGGAGCCGAACATGCTGACTGTAAGGCCAGCCAGAGCTCCAACTGCCACGATATATTTGCATTTATAAGCTCCAACTTGGCCAAACATTTCAACCAAAGCCGATTCCTCATCAACTTCCGTGTACGGAACTAGAAAAACCATTTAAATCGATCTGAAGTAAGATACGTACGAAATATAGGCAACGATTTACACACTTGTATGTAAAGTTGCCTAACTGCCTACCAATTAATGTGAGCATCATCGAGCTGGTGACATAGGCAATCAAAATGATGCCTAAACTGGAAATGATCGCTAATGGAATCGATTTCTTGGGATTTGTCGCTTCTTCGCCGGTTGTCGCAATTATATCGAATCCGATAAATGCATAGAAACAGGTGGCTGCGCCTGTAAACACCTGCAAATGCATCGCTTTTAAACTGCGGAGCGATATAAATGAATGCAATCAAATTTACCCCAGACCAGCCTTCCGGGATGAATCCCTTATGTTTCGTCCAATTATCGGTGTTGACGTAGAATAATCCAGCAGTCATTACGAATATCCAAACGGCAAAGTTGATTACGTTCAGAACGTTGTTGAAAATTAGCGATTTTTTTACGCCAGCCGCTAGCAGCAGCATCATTAAGAGCGTTATGACGAATGCGAGGAAGTCTGGATCACCTCCTGTAGGAATTTTGCTTTCAGGTGAATAGTTTTTCATTTTAATTTGAATGTCGCGCCAAAATATTTGCAACCATTTTGTAAATAGGCAACTTTTTATACACTAATGTATAAGAAGTTGCATAATTACGCGTGGGTCCAAATTAACAGTTTAATGACGCTATCAGATAGCGAGCGCAATTAATTAATAACCACACATAATGGCGGATAATTATAAATCGCATTAGTGGGTGTATAATAGTGGCATTGAGCGCTCACCTATTGTTTTGCCAATGCTCTCATGAATCGCCTCCTTTATTGCTCCATTTGCTAATGCATCAAAACAAGCACTCAATGCACAAGCACAAGCACTTGTTCCGATCATATACTCGAGAATCATGTTCCAACCGATCACGAATGCGATAAATTCGCCTACGGTTACGTACGAGTACATGTAAGCGGAGCCGGTGGTGTGTGGGACTCGCACCCCAAATTCCGCATAACAAGCACCTGTAAAAGAGTTTTGGAACGAAATTATTTGACCACTAGAATTTGTTTCGAGCTGCAATGCAAATATTATGGGAAGGGTTGCTCAAAATTTCGTGTAAAGGGGTTAAAGGGTGTTAAAGGGAAGTGCGAAATTCAATTTTAAATCAAAGCGAGCACAATTTATTTAAAATAATCAAATTTTATCGTTCAAACAGCGCGCCATATGATGTCGTTAGTGGTGTCAGCGCTAGATGTCGCGTTTCTATTTATGTGTATTGCTGGTTGCAAAAAATAATTTATGCGCAATGTCAGCAACACGCCATTTTGACGTGATTAATCAATTTGCATAACAAACGAATAAAGTAGCGTTAATTTCGCCCACACCTTATCTAGTTGCCTATTCAACGTCATTGCCAGACACATCTGTTTTCTGTTAAGCTAGAGCAAACATCCCCTTTCTCAACTTTTTGCTTGCGGTCGACTTTGGCTTTGTATTTAACTTCCACATTATCTACATTTACCTGTACCACAATAAACTTTTCCTACATAATTAAATTACTGGCAAATTAGTATAATTCAAGTCGAGGATTATTTTTAGCAGCTGTCAAATTTGAAATGCGATTGTTTAATGAGAGCGCTCCACAGAGGGCGCTCACATATTCGCGTTTAATTAATTACGAAAGATTCTTACCTGAAAAAATACTAGCTACAGCTGCAATAATAAAACTGATAACCACCCCAGGGCCGGCCACTTTTTTCGCCACCATTCCAGCCACTAAATACATCCCGGTGCCCACACAGCTTCCCACGCCAAGGGACGTTAGATCTAACGTTGTCAGGCATTTCTGTAACAGTTTAATTTTGTTATACAACTTGTACGTTTCCAACCCTCGCGAGTCTATTCGAGTTGTTAGGAAGGGTGGAAAGGATCTCAAGAAGCCATAATCAATTTGTATATAACGATTAGAGATGGCACCCTAATCGGCAAAATGGCTAATCAATTGACGTATGCAACACATAATACACATAATTAATTATCTTTAACGATACAATGCGAAACGAAAATGTCTTGAGCGGAATAAATGATAGGCTTGTCTGGGGTAGATTTGCCTGGCATTAATTCTGCTAAGACCGAGGGTGAAAACGGACATATAATAATCTTTTTGTGCTTTGATGCGACATCCGTATCCGGGTTGTCTAGTTTGCATTGTCGAGTTTTAACGAATTTACCGATCATCATGATGATAATGATGGAATGCGGTACGGTTTGAATGTAAACCATGTCCATGTAGATTGTAGAAAAGTTTGAAGGCACACAAAGCAAAGGCAAGCGAATCGATACGTGTAGGTGAATATATTTTACATCAACATTTATGTTATGCGCTTTTGTTTACTTTAATCTTGGTGATATTTCATGGCAGATTATTTTAAATGTTTGTTTTAATGTATAGCGACTCGAGGTAAATAACTATAAAACGCTACATTATTACGCTAATTAAAATTATAGCCGTACGTAGCAATTGTGGTTAATCGGTTGGAGTGCAATGTAATGATACGTGTAAATTGGATTGAATTATTGTTAATTGTTTTCAAAAATAATGGGCAGAGGTAAATTACACGTAAAATGTGTCTGATTTATGTTTTATGGACAAATTATGCAAAAATAAATAGTGACGCGTAATGTGAACCATGCTTTAGCGAGCGGCCATTATAAATTGTAGCTTGACAGTTCTCCTTTGAAAGTCCCTAGAATCAGTCACGTTTTAGTGTGGTTATGTAGAAAGTGTCAATTTTAAATCAAATATTAGTATAATATTAGCAAGTGAGGACGTATTTAATTGTTTAAATAGTGTTTGCAACAACTATAAACATATCTGGTAAGAATTCTAATAAATAACTAGCTAATAGTAATTTGCATGAAATCAAATTCGCTTTCCGGAAACTTTGCGAAAGAATTCAATTTACTGAAAGACTTTATAATATTCTATTTCTCACTCGATACTTGTTTTTGTAATATTCCTTAAAAGTTCACCATTACAAAATGAATTTCAATTTGATCTTGAAAGCGCGAATGAATGAAGAAGAAGGTCGCAATGTAAAAATATAAATGGAATTGAAATGAAAACAAAAGCATACAATTTGCAAATGTATGTCAATAATGTTTATTCGACTGTATAGGTTTGAATTGTCTCAAACGGAAATACTTCTGCCTTCGAACAATATTCAAAGAAAATATTGTTCATTTTTACTTAGTCTGATTACAAGCGCTACGAAATTATTTACATTAAATTAATAAACTTTGCATTTCAATTTCATTAAAACTTTAATAGGTTTAATTGGAATGTTACAGTTCGTTTGCAACGAAAGTCAAAGTTGAACTGAAAAAGTACGTTTGTAAATATTATTCAAATCGAATCAAATACAATTTTTTAAATTAAAAAAGCGCCGACAACGGCGTGACAAAAATAATTAAAACGCGTTAAAAATTAAAATCAATATTTTTTAAGCCCATCGTCACAAATTCGCTACATTTTCAATTAAATTAGTTCCCAATAAATCCACTCAAATATAATTATTGCGGCAATTAATAAATCATTTGCTCTATAATTAAATCAAAAACCATGTTTTATTTATAAATCGATTAGAGAAAAATATAGCGGCGAATAATTACTCTATTGCAACATGTCACGTTCTTGATTTGATATTACGTAGGTACAAATAAAAGCAACGAACTTTTTTATTGGGTTTTCACACTGCGGCAAAACTTTTTTTTCCTTGCTGATGGCGGATATCTAACAATGTACTACAAATCACAGTAAATCGTTACTTTCTTGCTATTAGTACTACCAAGTTTCTTGACGAAAACTCGTGTTAACTATATGTTTCTTTTTTACAGACAGAACAAATAAAATGGCGGGACTCGGAAGAAGATGGCTCTCAACAGGATCCGCTTCTACAATCGTTAAGGGTGCTTCATACAAACAGGTATTTACAAACATTTACTATTTAAAAACGCGTTCCCTATAATTTTCTACCTGTCGCGATCACAACCCTTTAATAATTCAAAGCAAAATAGATAAACAAATATTTCATTACATGCTATTAGATTCCCTATGTACTTAAACCGCAGTGAACGAATAATCAATACGAGCAGACTAGCAAACACAAATATTATGAATGAAATTCAAATCAATTCTCTTACTGTGAGTTTTTGCTTTTGATCGTCTGTGCGAGGTCGCGTTTGTTCTTGCAGACCATCAGCATTTTTCGTGCGAATTAATTTGCCGAACAACACTAAGCCATCTCGTTTGAGGGCTTCTCGATCCATCGACCACATTCCCATTTTCATTCTGCAAACAAAACATATCATTGAATAAGACATTCAATTTTTATTTCGTTCATATTAATTAAAATCAATGAATATTGTTTTCAAAAATATTGCGCGTTAACGTAAAGTAATGTTACGCTAGATGTGAACCAGCCTTAAGCGGCGGCCATTAAAAATTATCAGCACACAAAAGTCCCTAGATCTAGTCATTTTTATTGAGGTTATGGACTAGTTTAATTTTAAAAGTCAAAGTGATCGACTTAATGACTTCTTGCTCGTTAAATATCCATTGATGTAAACAAAATTAAATGAGTAAGTAATGAAACTAAATATTTAGAAACACTTGACTTGTTTGTGGAGCAGGGTTAAATACCTGGCTAGTAATTAATGGTTGTTGTTGCATTTCAACTTGCAATCAATTATTACGAAGCGGCAATATTTATATTCTTGTACTCACAAATCCTCCGAGAATTGTATTTTCTGGTTTTAAAATCCATTAAATTATACTAGCGGGGATTAAATAAATCACAGTTTGAATGGATCTGAACGAGGGATAATAAATATTTTATTGCTATTGCTACTTTTACGTCGTGCTCGTACATCAATATTATAGAAACTTTGTATAATGCTCGAGAAATTATTAAACAATGCGCTACTTAAAAAAGATCGACGACGAGAAAAAGCCGCTTACAAATTACAATTACCTAGTATTAAAATTTTAAAAGAGAAGAAGAACTTTAGGTGCAATTAATATTTCACAAAAAGCTCTTAGACGAAGAGACTGCATTGAAATCTAATCAAGTTCTTCTGATATACAATCTGAAACAGATTAAATGTTGCAAAGGCACTCCGATTCGAGTGGCTTTACACTTTAATCTTGCAGTTTAAAATAGTGCAGCATTTTGCCATAAAATCAAATTGTTACTACTAATTAAAATGGTGTATTGCTGGTTGCCCAGCCGCTTCCGCCCGCCATTACTGTCAACAATCTTGATTAATCAATTCGAAAACGAGCTATAATTGATTAGTTATCAATGCGAGAAATATAGTAGTAGTTACAAATGCTCCAATTAATAGTTGATAGCCGTTTAAAATTCGGTGGCAGTGCGCACAAACAACCCCCATCGATTTGACCCCAGCACGCCATGGAGCAACTAGTTTCTAGTACGTACGAGGCGGCAGTGTCGCTACATTTTGGCCTCTTTCGATGACGTCATGCGGCGCTATTACACAATTGGGAAAGAGCTGAATGAATGGCGTCGCCGTCGCCTCGACGCTCCTCTCATAAACGGCGGCGGTCGCCTCTTTTTCTTTCCGGAACACAATGTATGTTATTTTAAGGAAATTACAAGCAGGCTATATATTTTCTTTTCGGGGTCCTTTGATCCTTGTGTGGCCGCTTTATTGCATCATACCTGCACGAATTATGCATTCTTCTCTTGCTTGTATTATTTGCTTAGCAAATTTTCGTCATGTTGATTTAATATTTGAATAGAAAAATATAGACGACGTGCATTTGTTCAAAGTATTGTTGGTTGCATATTAATTTAGTAACATTATTAGTTCGATGTATTGTTGGTTGCATAATAATTTAGTAGCATTATTAATTTCATGTATAGTGGGTGGCCTAATAATTGATGCATAAGTAATTAATTTAAAATTCGAACTAAAATTGAAAATCCTCGCAGCCACGTACAGGATCTACGAAATAAATTGGTTTTTGAATAAAAGGAGGGAAAATAATCAGCGAGAACGGTATATATTCTCTTTTAGAAATCGGTCGACTGACTAGAAATTGAACTGCATATAGGCTTTTCTCTCGAAGGAAAATATGGATTATTAAAAAGCGACCAACCGCAACATTTTCCCAGCCACTATATAATTTCAGACGTTTACTCTGAAACAATTGTCTTCGTTTCATGATGATGTTAATTAACTGCAATTATGTTTACACATCTACAGTCAACCCTTTTGCTTGTTTTAGCCAAACGTTTCAGATTTCATTTTGCCTTTTGTGGTGGATAGAAACTATTTTTTTTTTTTATTTAGCTACAAAGAAACCGTATCAGAAGCCTTCTTTATGCTGCTACTGCGATAAGTAAAGCATTATAAGCTTAAGTTAATTGTTTCTGGCGCTTAACATAACAATATAGTAGCAAAAGCTTCGGATGTACACGTCAAAAGATTAAAGCGTGTTCGGTATTAAAGTCAATATTTCCCTTATAAAACCGAATATACAAATTTTCAATTCAAATACTCAGCCAGGTCTGTTTGCATAAGACTGGCAAGCTGATGAGGTCGTTTTATGTGGCTTGCGGAATCTGATAAAGTTGAATGCAAACGAAACGTGATGCCTTTTGGCTGCTTTTTACAAGTTTTTGATGAGAAAAATGCATAATTAGCAATAATTATTAGGCCACCATCAATACATCTATTGTTTAGTGCAACAATTATTAGGCAACCATCAATACGTCTATTGTTTAGTGCAACAATTATTAAGCAACCATCAATGCATCTTTTGTTTAATGTAATAATTATTAGGCAACCACCAATACACCTATTGTTAGATGTCCCGAAAAATCTTGTTATGAAACTAACAAGAAAATTAATTAGCTCACATGTAAGTTAGACTGCATTTTCGTGGACAAGTTCTAGCAACATATGTTTTGTGAAAAGTTTGAACTTTGTATAGGAATTTATATTTCGAGAAATTGTAGCAAACTTAGGAAAGTTTCGAGTGGAAATTTGCAATTTATTTCTTCACATATATATAGTGTGATGGTTTTTTTCGCGTGAATGCAATACGTACTACATCTTGCAGCTTTGACAAATTCTCCTTTTATTATTAAACCCGAAATGTTACCCTTATACATCAACCGCCATTCAACAGTTTCATTTTAATCACGTTTATCTCGTTTCCTTTCATGCGACGCGCACAAGGCGAAAAAGCAAAAATTCGTTTTTATTGCAGAGCAATAATTCAATTTTTGAAAGGATGCTCGAGAAATTTGGGATGTTGCTTTATTTATTTAATTAAATTGTTGAGCATTTTTGACGTTAGTTGCTTTTAAAATAGGAAATAATTTAATAGTGTATTGTTGGTTGCCCAAAAATATTGGTTGCTCAAAAAATAATGGTGTATTGTTGGTTGCTTTTATGTCGCACCAAATACTTTTAAAATATTCTTTTTGCCCTTTTCCGAGAGGAAAATTGCGAGAATAGAGCAATTTCTTAATGAATCGATTAGTCATTTACGCAGAAGTAACAAAAAGTTGAAATTCCATCACAAAGTAAAGGGATAATTAGCATTTTAAACAGAATTAAGAGGTAAAATCAATACGCGAGGAGAGCTTTCGCTCAAAAACCAGCGAAATTTGCAACAATGCATTTGGTAAACAACAATATTTGTGAATGAAAAGTTCGACGATGCATTGTTGTGAATAATTAATTTCGAAATTCAATTCCACAGCAGGGTAATCAATTTTTTGCAATTACGCGCAAAAAATTTGTCCCTACCAGGGAATAATTGAATTATTTCGAAGGTTTGATGATTTATTGTCGCTGAGTCTAAATGTTTGACAAGCATATGCATTGCATTTGATGGACTAGTGACCTAAAAAGCCGCATTTTCTTAAGTTTTTCCCAATTAAATTAAACCCGCTTTACGCGTCGAATGAATTCAAATGAAAATTCGAATCACGTCTTTTGCGACAAAGCTCATTAAAAGAAAATTACCAATTTCAATTAACATCGCGGTAATTAGACGAACTACTTTTGTATTGTTGGTTGCATAAGAAGAGAGCATCAGTAACTTCGTTGATTATTAAACAGCCCTGAAAAATCCATTTCTCATCAAGCGCTCTCAAATAAATGTAAATGCAATGCAAGTGCGATTTATTGCTTCGCTGAACAAGATACTAGATAGAATTCTTTTGTGCACTCGAATTTTATAGTAGCAGCTTGAAAAATGCATCTGAAATGCGATGGGCTTAAAGCAATTATGACGTCATAGTAATATGCAATCTCTTTTTAATTTACATCTAAACTATGTATTAAAAATCTCATCTAGTTTGGAGAAAAACTTATTAAAATAAAAGCCGCATGCACACAGTGAACAAAATAATGGCGCAATGTAAAGCGGGCTTTGTTCAGCCAATAGGATGATTGATTCATTATGACGTCACGTAGTAATCTGACAGAAGGGATTTCTTGCCAAACGCGCTTTCGAAAATAAATCAAAAGCTTCACGCTAAACTGAAGAATTACAAATAAGCCATTGTGCATCAATCTTGCCGATGCTGAGGCTTAAATTTTAAGCTGTCTTTGTTATTATTAGTTTTATTTATGACAGCTCAGGCTATAATTGAAAAAGCTGTCAAATTTAATTTAAACTATTTATTTAACTAAAATTAATTTTGAAAAAATACTCACGTTCCGCTAAAAAGGGGTTGCTAAATTCTCGACTTTTTTCTACGATAAAAAAAGCATTTCTTCACATCGTCTGCACCGGTTTCGCACTGACCGCAAAACGAAAAATCGCGCCTCCCCAAAAATGCTCGCGTTTTTCCTAGCAAACCGAAAAAAATTGGCACATTTTCTGGCGTCGCGTGGGATTCAGTAGATCGAAATGAGGTGGAAAATGAAAAGCGCTATTGCTGGTTTCGGAAGGAAAGAAAGCTCACAGCTGGCACAGCTTGCGACAGCTTCGAAACTGAAGCTCGGCCGTTGCGCTATCGACCAAAAGCACTTCGTTTCGTATACACACACCCCACCTCGACGACGTTTGTGTGGTAGTATAGATCGGTAGCAGAATATTTTCGATGTGATTTCAATGGATTTTCGGTTGACTTCATTCATTTTCCTGTAGATTTGTCCGTTTAGTTCTGAAAAAATAATTGCGTAAAAATTTAGTAAGGGTTGAATTGTGTGGCGGGTGAGTGGCGGCGGACAGATTGGCGCCGGGCGTCATTAAGAGGGTGTTGCTGCTATTAGATACTGAAATTAGTTGATTATTTCTTAATCGATTGATAAATAACGGCCATTATTTGATGAAAATTAATTAGATTTGTGAATTTACTATAATTTTGGCGAGTTTTGGGCAGAAAAGTAATTTTTCTTACGGTTTATTTGAGATTGTTTCCTTAAATTTAGGCAACTTAAAATATACCAAAATCTCATGGACGTATTTTCAAAATTTAGGCAACCTAGAATACAGCAAATCAAAGTCGCTAAGAAAATCGCTAATTGTAGTTACCAGTAAAATTATATCTGTAATGTTGGTCATCTACTTTATAAAACGCCCGTCTTAATAATCATCTTTAATATTTGTTTTGGTGGTTGCCTAACTCACGTTGAGCCCCGAATTGTAGGTAATGAGTTGAGTGCTACTGGAAACTAGGTGGCGCAGGTGTGTTTTGCAGAGCTCTGCAATAATCAGCATGGATTTTGCACGAATTCATTTTTATTTGGTTGGCAATACTAATTGCATGTATGTGGACGATTCAATGTCGTGATTATGCATTTACTACTTTGATTAAAATCGGGATAAAACTGTGATAAAGAGTTGCGATTTAATTCAGTGATCTTTGAACTATTGCAAGTTTTGTTGGAAATACTTCAACTTTTGCTAATTCGAACTCTTGCAAGGTTCTACTTATCATTAATTTTTATTTCTTTCAGTATGAATTGAACATCGCCACGAGCAACACGTACATCGAGGACCAGGATGGACAGAGAGGAAATGGACATTAAGGACCAGAAAGGTAAGTTTAGTTATTATATAAGTAAATAAGTCAATTAATTGTTGTTATACATTTTATTGTTTTAAATTTTACTACATTATATACTAGTTTATTTTCAGATTGAACTGCACTCGACAGTAAGGCCTAAGACAGATAAAATGGTCTGTGTTGCTTGCAATTGTTTAAATTTCATTGATGCAAATCTCAATTGTTTATGACAATTGTTTATAATTATTGTTTATTACAGTAATTACTAATAAATTAAATAATTCTTAAATATTTAAAACAGTTTTAAAGCAAACAAGACTTAAACAGAATTGCATTTGAACTATTGAAAGCCAATGCAATCCAACCACCAACAATTAATTAATTATTTAAATATTCAAACTCACCCAATTCGTTTTGTTCCGGTTTAACAAAGATCCATCCTCGATGACCAATCCATTCCGATATCCAGCCATTCTGCTAAATGAAAATAGTTTAAGGTAAGCAAACTAGAGCTTGTAAAAATTACAACCAACAATCAATTAGAAATGAATTAATATCGATGCTAACCTTTAGATTATTTGTTGAAAACACTTGCAAACACTTTTTCAAGGTATTTATCACAATTTTACCCCGTTTTTAATAAAAATACTACAGAATTTTACAATAATACATAATTACGCCTTCGACACGTCAACATTCATGGAATTAGTGTTGCCAACACAATCAAATTGAATTTTTGCGCAACAGAGCTCTGTAATTTTTGGTAACGAGTTAGTTGTGCGCGAAACTAGATGGCCGTAGTGGTGTTTACAGGGTTCTGTAATTGTAGGTAACGAGTTAGAAGTGCGCAAAACTAGATGGCCGCAGGCGTGTTTACAGGGCTCTGTAATTGTAGGTAATGAGTTAGTAGTGCGCAAAACTAGATGGCCGCAGGCGTGTTTGCAGAGCTCTGTAATTGTTGGTAACTAGAGTTAGTGCCACTCAAACCTAGAAGGCGCAGGTGTGCTTACAGCGCTCTGTAATTGTTGGTAACGAGTTAGTGTGGCTCGAAATTAGATGGCGCAGGTATGTTTACAGCTCTGTAATTTAGGGACGCTGCAAGCATGCAAATTGTGCAAGTTTTGAATCATTGCAAGCTCAAACTTTTGACGATTCAAATAATGCAAGCGCATTGTAATCTCAATTCTTGTTTAGTATATTTCTGTCCGCGCTGAGAGTTAGACGTATTTACAGTAACTTTGAATTATCAGAATAAAATGGACATTATTTTATTGTAATCAATTTTATTTTTTAAAATTTTACTACAACATGTTTTAATTTTCAGAATGAGGGTGGATATTCCATGGTGATTATGGAGGGTAAACAAGCCAGGAATTGGACAGCAAGGCTCCAGGAGGGTAAGAAACCTACCTTAAATAATCTTACCTAAACCTTTTGAATTAACAGCCAAAATTCTAAATAATTTTTAATTATTTAATTAATCAAAAACTAATTTTTTTATTGACCTGTATTTTGGCGTAGATCATTGTTTAATGATACTTAATCACCATGCCAAATTTTATGACGATCGAAAAAAAAAAGGTTTTTGGGCCGAAAAATTATCAAAGACTATAGTCTTTGTTAATTTTTCGTTTTTGCCCAAAAATTAGATTTTTATGAAACTTGGCAGGGTGATTAAGCATATCAAAATTAACATATTTAGAAAGTTTCAGGTCAATCGTATGATTAGTTTTAAAAAAAAAAAAAAAATATTAAAGTAAATTATTAGCATTTTTGGTTTACCTTAATTATTTTTTTAATTAAAAACTAATCAATCGATTGACCTGAAACTTGCTGAACTTCTTAATAATGTTATGCTTAATCACCATGCCAAATATCGTAAAGATCGGGAAAAAATCGATTTTTTGGGCCAAAAATGAACAAAGACTATGTTAATTAAAGTCTTTGTTTTTTTTTTTTTTTTTTTTTTTTTTTTTTTTTTTTTTTTTTTTTTTTTTTTATTAAAGTCTTTGTTAATTTTTCGATTTCGACCAAAAATTAGATTTCTCTGAAACTTGGCAGGGTGATTAGGCATGTCGAAAATAAGATATTCAGCAAGTTTCAGGTAAATCGTATGATTAGTTTTCAATAAAAAAAATAATTAAGGTAAACCAAAAAGTGCTAAAAATTGACGACCTTAATTATTTTTTTAAAAAAAAACTAAGCACTCGATTGACCTGAAATTTTCTGATAATCTTATTTTCGATATGCCTAATCACCCTGCCAAGTTTTAGAGAAATCTAATTTTTGGTCAAAAAGGAAAAATTAACAAAGACTATAGTCTTTGTTCATTTTTGGCCCCAAAAATCGATTTTTTCCCGATCTTTACGATATTTGGCATGGTGATTAAGCATAACATTATTAAGAAGTTCAGCAAGTTTCAGGTCAATCGATTGATTAGTTTTTAATTAAAAAAATAATTAAGGTAAACCAAAAACTGCTAAAAATTCACCTTAATTATTAATTTTCAATAAACCATTTTAATTAGTTTTTTGGTTTGTTTCAGAAGTCATAGGAGTTTTGCATCTGCAGCATTTGAACTACTTATGGAAAAGAAGACGAGAAGGACAGATGTTTCATTCAAAAAGTCGCCTTACAACTAATACCACCCGGTATAGTTAGCATGAAACGATAGGCCATTTTGCACTGATTTTAAAAATGTGCAACACTCTATATAATAACGTTCCTAAACCTTGTAATTAATTATTTAAGATATTTGTTAAATGTGTCAATATCTTTTGTAACACTCTGTATAATTGTATAAATTTAGCATACATGTATGGGCTTTTTTGCGCTGCATCCAAAATGGTGCAACACTCTGTATAAATGTCTGTGTATAGCTTGTAATTAATTATTTAAAGATATTTGTAAAAATGTGATTGTCATTACGTATAGAACACCCTGTATATATGTACAATTTATTGCTGATTCATGAATAAAGAATTTTTACTGAATTTTCTGCGCTTTTGTTTTCTTTAAAACACCCTGTATAATCGTATAAATTACACCAATTGTGTCTAATTTTCCCGCCAAAATCTCGTATCAGGCGTAAAAACTACGTGAAATATGTTTTTAAAACAAAATAAAAATTTTGGAGAAAATGTCCTCTTGACACACCCTGTATAAATAATAGAAGGGCTAAAACCCTTCTGTCTGCATCGCCTGTATATTTTGTATCAGGAGCAAGTCGAATCTGCGCATGTGTACCACCTCCTCGCGTTTCTGCGATCCTGATAGAAAATCCGAGATTTGCATGTTTTTTCCCGAAAAATTTCAACAAAAATCGAACAAATAAAAATTTTCGAGAAAATGTCCTCTTGATCCACCCCGTAGTTTTTGTCGTCTTGATACACCCTGTATAAGTATCAGGCGCATACCTCCTCGCCTTTCTGCGATCCTGATACCTCATCCCAGATTTTCGTGATTTTCAGCGTTTTTCGTTGTTTTTCGAAGTTTCGAGCTACAAAAAGAACGAAAAACGCTGAAATCGACGAAAATCCGGGATGGGCTATCAGGATCGCAGAAAGGCGAGGAGGTATGCGCCTGATACTTATACAGGGTGTATCAAGAGGACAAAAACTACGGGGTGGATCAAGAGGACATTTTCTCGAAAATTTTTATTCGTTCGATTTTTGTTTAAATTTTTCGGGAAAAAACATGCAAATCTCGGATTTTCTATCAGGATCGCAGAAACGCGAGGAGGTGGTGCACATGCGCAGATTCGACTTGCTCCTGATACAAAATATACAGGCGATGCAGAGAGAAGGGATTTAGCCCTTCCATTATTTATACAGGGTGTGTCAAGAGGACATTTTCTCCAAAATTTTTATTTTGTTTCAAAAACATATTTCACGTAGTTTTTACGCCTGATACGAGATTTTGGCGGGAAAATTAGACACAATTGGTGTAATTTAGACGTTTATACAGGGTGTTTTAAAGAAAACAAAAACGCAGAAAATTCAGTAAAAATTCTTTATTCATGAATCAGCAATAAATTGTACATATATACAGGGTGTTCTATGCGTAATGACAATCACATTTTTACAAATATCTTAAAATAATTAATTACAAGCTATACAGAGACATTTATACAGAGTGTTGCACCATTTTGGATGCAGCGCAAAAAAGCCCATACATGTATGCTAAATTTATACAATTATACAGAGTGTTACAAAAGATATTGACACATTTAACAAATATCTTAAATAATTAATTACAAGGTTTAGGAACGTTATTATATAGAGTGTTGCACATTTTTAAAATCAGTGCAAAATGGCCTATCGTTTCATGCTAACTATACCGGGTGGTATTAGTTGTAAGGCGACTTTTTGAATGAAACATCTGTCCTTCTCGTCTTCTTTTCCATAAGTAGTTCAAATGCTGCAGATGCAAAACTCCTATGACTTCTGAAACAAACCAAAAAACTAATTAAAATGGTTTATTGAAAATTAATAATTAAGGTGAATTTTTAGCAGTTTTTGGTTTACCTTAATTATTTTTTTAATTAAAAACTAATCAATCGATTGACCTGAAACTTGCTGAACTTCTTAATAATGTTATGCTTAATCACCATGCCAAATATCGTAAAGATCGGGAAAAAATCGATTTTTGGGGCCAAAAATGAACAAAGACTATAGTCTTTGTTAATTTTTCGTTTTTGACCAAAAATTAGATTTCTCTAAAACTTGGCAGGGTGATTAGGCATATCGAAAATAAGATTATCAGAAAATTTCAGGTCAATCGAGTGCTTAGTTTTTTTTTAAAAAAATAATTAAGGTCGTCAATTTTTAGCACTTTTTGGTTTACCTTAATTATTTTTTTTATTGAAAACTAATCATACGATTTACCTGAAACTTGCTGAATATCTTATTTTCGACATGCCTAATCACCCTGCCAAGTTTCAGAGAAATCTAATTTTTGGTCGAAATCGAAAAATTAACAAAGACTATAGTCTTTGTTCATTTTTGGCCCAAAAAATCGATTTTTTTCCGATCTTTACGATATTTGGCATGGTGATAAAGCATATCGAAATTAAGATATTCAGAAAATTTCAGGTCAATCGTGTGATTAGTTTTTATTAAAAAAAAAAAAAAATTAAGTAAATTTTTAGCAACAGTTTTGGTTTACCTTAATTATTTTTTTAATTAAAAACTAATTAATCGATTGACCTGAAACTTGCAGAATTTCTTAATATTGTTATGCTTAATCAGCATGCCAAATATCGTAAAGATCTGGAAAAAATCGATTTTTTGGGCCAAAAATGAACAAAGACTATAGTCTTTGTTAATTTTTCGTTTTCGACCAAAAATTAAATTTTGTTGAAATTTGGCATGGTGATTAGGCATGTCGAAAATAACATATTTAGAAAGTTTCAGGTCAATCGAGTGCTTAGTTTTTTTTTAAAAAAATAATCAAGGTCGTCAATTTTTAGCACTTTTTGGTATACCTTAATTATTTTTTTTATTGAAAACTAATCACACGATTCACCTGAAACTTGCTGAATATCTTAATTTCAATGAGCTTAATCACCCTGCCAAATTTCAGAAAAATCTAATTTTTGGTCAAAAAATAAACAAAGATAAAACTGATAACAAAAAATAATTGAATTGTTAATTATTTAAATAGCCAGTCAAGCTTACCATTAGCAGTTTTGGTGAATGTTGCCTTTCGATGTCCACTTCATTCTGAAAATTCAAAATTACTGTAAATACGTCTGAGTCTTAGCGCGGACAGAAATATACTAAACAAGAATTGAGATTGCAATGCGTTTGCATTATTTGAATCGTCGAGTTTGAGCTTGCAATGATTCAAAACTTGCAAAGTTCCATGCTTGCATCGTCCTTAAATTTCCTAGCTGTAAAAAACACACCTGCGCCATCTAATTTCGAGCCACACAAACTCGTTACCAACAATTACAGAGCGCTGTTAACACACCTGCGCCATCTAAGTTTAAGCACTTCTAACTCGTAACCAACAATTACAGAGCGCTGTAAACACACCTGCGCCGCCTAGTTTGGACTGGCACTAACTCCCGTTACCTGCAATTACAGAGCCCTGTAATCATGGCTGCGGCCATCTAGTTTCGAGTCGTACTAACTCGTTATTATGAATTACAGGGTTCTATCTTCTATACAATAATTAGGCAATCACCAATACCGCGTATCGCCCATAATAATTATTATTTTTTAATTACACCTGTTCTAATTATCCTAATAATTATATTTAAGTGCGAATGAACGTTTACCACAAGTCTAAATAATTTAATTAACAAATTCATTAGTTCTAATACCCTAACCTAATCTGACAGCTGTCTAATCTCAATCAGCTGATTGTCACTTTCGCAAAACAATCTGCTTTTCGTTTCTCGCAAAATTCCACAATAAACAAACTACAAATACATCAAACGTAAGCATACTCAATTCATCTCGCTCGTTCTAAACAAACTAACTAAAATAACCCGCAAATTAAACACAACCATTTGATAGCAAAAAAAACCACGTCACTTACAATAATTGATGTTTACTTTATATTTCCAGAGCAAATCCAACGATCATGGCCATGTCAGTGCCGTTACTAATGGAAGACGTCGAACGCGGCGGTAAAGACTACGACGACGAGGCGGACGGCATCGAAAACGACTTCGCGTATCGCAACAATGTGCTGCAAGCAACTAAAGCGATTCGTCTAGGCTTCATCCGCAAAGTGTACGGACTGCTCAGCATGCAACTACTCATCACCGTTGTGATTGCCAGCATTTGCATGTTTACACCGCCGATCAAGTCCTTCGTCCACTCAAAGTAAGAAGCAATAAGTGTACTGACATGTTTGCCTTCACGGGAATTTTTGTTTGTAGCGATTGGATGATGATTCTGACGTTGATCGCCAGTATCGGCTTGCTTGTAGCGCTCCACATCAAACGCAAGGACTCCCCAGCGAACCTCATCCTTCTCGCGGCTTTTGTAAGTCGATTAACGCAGTTTGTGCAGTTTTGATAGCGATTTGCTTTCAGACGGTGGTCCAAGCCTACACGATCGGCGTTGTCGTGACTTTCTACTCGCAAGTTGTCGTCTTGCAAGCCTTGCTTTTGACGCTGGCCGTATTGGCCGGTTTGACTCTGTACACGTTCCAGACGAAGCATGACTTCTCGGCAATGCATTCCGGGTTGTTTGCCGGCTTGTGCATTCTGATAATCGGCGGCTTCATGCAGATTTTCCTGCAGTCGACGATGTTCGAGATTTTAATCTCATTCGGCGGGGCGTTGTTGTTCTGCTTGTTTATCGTTTTCGATACGCAGATGATTATGGAGACGTTGTCGCCCGAAGAGTACATTCTCGCGACTATCAATTTGTACATGGATATCATTAATTTGTTCCTGTACATTTTGCGTATCCTTCAAGCAATGAACCGGCAATAAATTGCTTTTTAATACTTATTAATTAATTGTGACTAAATTATATTATTTTTGTAAATGGCACTGTTTGATAGAATTGTTGTGATATGTAATGCAAAATGCAATATTATTTGAAATAACTGTTACGTATAGGATTTTATTTTCTTTCATCCGCAGAATAATTCCGCAAATTGCTAACAAACTAGAAATAGACTAGAATAAAAATATTCTGCAACGGCAACAATTAAAATCTGTCATCTACCAACAAAACTATCGGGAAAAAACCCTTAAAAAGCAACAACCCGATTAAAAATGAGCAAATTAATCAAAATCACAGATATAAAGATTCAAAAATTAAGGAACTTAAAGCTGAGTAAAAATAATAACGCGCGCGCATTTTGGTAACTTACTTGGTAGTTTCAAGGAACCGATCCCATCGTCGAACATTCCCGAATTAAACCGAACACGGCGACAAAGGCATCTGAGTTTCATCCCCATTCTTATGCCCATGCACCATCAAATCGAACTCACTACCCGACAACGACTTGCTTATCAATCGCTCCCATTGCTCGGGCGTTGCGGGACATTCCGTCACATTTTGCACACGTTCGCGTACAATCGGCGTTTCCGCATCTAAAACTACAAATTAAAAACGTCCAAATTAATTTGCTACACTTACATAAAGTGGCGCTTTGCGCCCTTATCGTCTCCTGCTTAATAATAATCTCATTCGTGATGTACGCTTCGCGCCGAATCCTGTCCCTTAACTCGCCCGGCATATCCGGGATGCACCATTTCACCACAATCATCACAAACACCACCACGTTCTCGAAAATCAGCACAAATCCC
Source organism: Cryptophagus acutangulus (assembly GCA_963556235.1). NCBI lineage: Eukaryota > Metazoa > Arthropoda > Insecta > Coleoptera > Cryptophagidae > Cryptophagus > Cryptophagus acutangulus. Next base: position 5,291,632 of record OY744569.1, read on the forward strand.
AATCGCGCCGCTAATATATGCCAGTACAAGGTGGTGCGCTCGTATTTGTTCGGCGACCACGGCGGCTCACGATAATCCGGATACCTGCAAACAAATTGATGTATCGTTGGTTGCCTAACTATAATAAACCCTCACCTGCAATATTCCTCGCTGGTAAAGTTTCGCGGTGCCGAACTAATTTGAAAATGACTCGTCTGGAAATAGGCCAGCGAATTGTTGAGGTAGCCGTTCAACGTTTGATCCTCGCTGATCGCCACGCGGTACACAAGGCGCGGTATAAAATCGGAAGTGAACGCTATGATAAATCCCTGCAAACTAAATCAATTAATCGGCTTTGTTTTCTAATTGACATCAACTTACGTTTGTTACAACGGATAGTTTCCCAATTGAGTCCAGTATTCGGTACCAGACACCAATGTCTTTGACACGTTGCGAAACCGGGCGGCGGTAGAACGTCAACAGCTTTTTCGCGTCGAGTCGCATTTCCAACACGTTGTTTAACAGTGCGAAGAACGGCGCTAGAGGAAACGCGGCCACGAAAATCGTCACGAAACCGTACTGCAAAACTAATTCACAAAACACGTAAACAAACTGTCAGACTTTTTTAGGTTATGTCAACAATTAACGTCAATTTTTTTCTATGTTATGTAAATGTCAATTCGACAGTCGCAGATGTAAACAAATAAATTAATATAAAGAATCTCACCCATTTCCAGATACTCCGGAAACAAACTGCGCGGCCCCCATTCCACCAACTTGTAATCCTTCAACCATTGCGGCTGACAACCCTTACACGAATACTGATCCTTCGACAAGCCCGTCTTCACTTTCAACGTATTCAGCCACTTGTAAAACAGCGGAAACAACATTTCCAGGACCGTATTCATCGCTTGCTTGCCCACCATAATAATCGCCAACTGGATGCACAGTTCCATCAAACAGCCGCCAGGGCCGCACTGCAACCAACAAAAAAATAAATCTCTCCCCTAAATCACACATGGAACTATACCTCTTCCTGGCGGTAGCCAAACAATCGCAGATAACTCTTCGGCGAGCCGACAAAGCGCCCTTTAAAAAACGCGATGTAAAAAATCGACGCATAATAGTTGACGAACTGCAACAAATAGATTTTCAGCGTCAGCGAATCGTCGAACTCGGTCTGAGTCCGCAACAGTTCGAATTCCGTCAAATACTCCGCCACACACGTGTAAATCTACAAAATAAAAACGTTAAGTATGCAACCAGCAATACACCTCAAAATACATACCCAATTAAAAATGACAATGCAAACCAAATTAATGCAAGCCGCCGTCGACGTGGTAAACAAAACGGCCGAACTATTGTCCACTTGGTCCGAATAAACCTTCAACGCAACCAGAACGGACATCCGGTACAAAACAACGGCCACCACCGAGGCTAGCGCCAACGTGACCAACAAAATCACAACGGAAAAGCTGAAAATCGTAATGGGCACTCGGATTTTCCAAAAGGGCACATGCGGCTCCATCGTATTCGTCACCACATTCACTTGCTTGCGTTTAACGTGCGCCAATCGCGCCAAATATTGCGGGCGTGGATGCTCTTCTTGCACGTCGAAGCCCGTCAAATCCCAACGATGCGTTATTTCGGCCGAATAGCGTTTCCACATTTCGAGGAAAAGTGTTGCCCAGAACGACATGAAGATGGCGAAGAAGACGGTGGTCGGATTGTCGAATAAATACGTGATGCGAGCGTGCGTGCAGGTTTCCTTCAGGTCCCAGTAATCGCACCAGTAGTCGCATAGCGGGCACATTTTCGTTTTCAGGTTCAGATTGCAAATGTCTTCACTGAAAAAATAAATTAAAATAAGAAACAGGCAACCAGCAATACATCAAAGTGAAACAATAAAATAGGCAACCAGCAATACACCAAAGTACGCAATAGTGGTTAACTAGATAATAGAGCGCACTTGCCTGGGTTTGTTATCATAGAGCGTAAGAATAGAGTAGATGAAACAAGCGACCCCAACGACAGCGGCCAACATTAGCATATGAGTGTAGAAACCGAGCCATGCAAAATATAGCGCAATTTTCACCCCAAAATATTCCTTCACGTAGTCGAGCGGCTGATATCGATGCCATTTACTTAAGGAAGCCCATTCATTGTATAATAAATTGCGAGTTGAACCCGCCATACGTAAATCACCCTAAAAACATTAAATTATCGCAAGCCGAATAGGCAACCAACAATACATACATCGTGTAGAGGATACACAGCGGCGTACACCTTTTCGTTCAATAATCGCTCGATTCCGAACGCAAAGTCGTCTTGTACATTATCGCTGAATCTTTTGCGATCGAGAATGAATTGGACGATCCGCGAATGGATGGCGGGTGTGAAGAAATTCGGCGAATCCACGTCGAAGAGATATTCGCGATCCCTGCTATAAATCGCTGTGAATCTTTGTTGATTCGGTTCTGGAAATTTGTCCTTATCCACGAAAATTAGGGTCATAATTTTCTTCCATTGATCAGTGAGTCCCGACAAGATAAAATTGGTTCCGGCGTTCAAATGGTTCAAACTGGGAAACTGAAAATTAATGTAATTAATATAAATCGTAGTTTAAAATGTGTATATTACCATTAAGCAAATTAAAATTGTTAGTTGCATGCCATAGATAGAATAAAAGTAAATTTAATGTTAGTGCTCCCTCTTGCGGACGAAATATAAATTACCTTTTCTCGAATGAATGACGAAGCGGATCTAAATAAATTAGCACGAAATTCCCTAGGCGAATTGCATAATTCCTATATGTACAAAATTAAAATAAATCGTGCTCTTAATTAAAGCAATAATAAATGTATGCAAACCTCTTTCATCGGCATTCGCAGCTTTAAAATCTCACTGTAACGTCTGAGAACAACTTTGGGTGCATGGATCTGAAACAGCACAATTATAAGATCGTCACTAGATTTAAATTTAAAAACATACTTTAACGAAGTTAAGTCCATTAGTCTCTTGAATGTCGTGCTCAATTTGCAACCCGTCTCGCAACAAATTAGCCTCAAACATACGCCTTTTAGTATACGCAGCAATCGTAACACTTTGCTCGTCAAAGCCATCCCAAACCAGCACGAAATCAACAGACTTAACTCCGTCTTTAAAACAAAGCGCAGGTTTCACTTGCAATTCTGGCTCGCTCATCCTAGCGTTCTGGTTCACGTCCACTTTAGTCTTTGGTATCTCATTAACAAAGTCCCTGCATTAATTAAATTAAATTTATCGATTGCAATTAGCATAATTAAATTCGCACCTGTCCGTGTCCATTTCGCTGTCCAAGTTCTCGCCACTCTTGTACAGGCTGACGACCGACATGGCTGAGAAGTCGTTTTCCTCTTTGATAAGTTGAAGGAATAGCTTGTTTTCGAACACTACATTTTGCGGTTGGTTTTCATTGATTGTGGTCGAATGACGGAGTTTGGTTTTGCGGTGAGGTAGGAATTGTGCGACGTTCGGTGTGGAATTGGATCGCAATAAAGGAGTTGAGCTTGTATGGGACGTGGAAGGCGAGGGGGCATTGTTAGGGCAGTCTTCTTTGGGCATTATATTATTTTTAGTAACTTAACCTAAAAAACTTTGTTGCATGATTGCAAACATAGATAATTCTTTGTACTCACATAAATTTTTGGTTAGTAGAGGTGTTTCACGCTTTGTTGTATTAGTAACATTGCTAATTCTAAGTAATAATTAGCTTATAAACTAAATAAATATAAATAGAAACTAAACTTTGACATTTGTGAAGGTCATTGCGATGACAGATGGAACTGGGGTTAAAAATTCCACCACAGTTAAAAGTTAATTAATATTATTTTAATTAAGCATTAATTAACTGTTTTAAAGTATGTATCTATTAAATTTGTTATAATATACTTCAAAATGTTATTTATTTAACTGTAGCTTCATTAGTTTTAAAATTACAACAAAAATAAAAATATATAGAGAACATTGTATTGCTGGTTGCCTATTTAGAATCATAAATGAGTTTTATTAATTTTCTGAAGTAATTAAGCACTAATTGTAAATTTTTATAATTTGTATTTATAGAATAAACATCGATAAACTCAAAAATGTAGTCGGTTTTGCTGTATGTATTATACTTTTTGAAATTTATGCAAAATACCAAAATTATTTCTAATCACTTTAGGGGAACCACCTAATTTATTTTTGGCACTTTGAATTTTTTTTAACTTATTATTAATATAAAAATTATTTATTCAGTACAAAAACTATATAATACAATTAAGTTATCTAATGCAAAAGCTTAAACAATAAGTTTCGGTTTCTTGTTGTACGAAAGTAGTAAAAAATATATATATATAATCAATCCATTTTTGATTGTTAAATAGCCAACACAAGCTTCGTTCTGCTTTGAAAAATGTGAGTAGCAAAACGAAGCCTCTACCAAATAAAACACGCATACATTTAACAATACCAACATAAATAAATACGAAAAATATCGTCGAATTTAAAAAAAAAAGATGGGTAAATGCAATTTGAACTAAACAAATGCAACTTGCTGTTCGCCACACAAAAGTTAAAACATAATGGGACAATCACTCACCCGACCCGGTGATCACTTCATATCGTTACCATCCGACTCGAGCAGCACAGTAATTTTATCAAGTGCATACCGCATTTTTTCGAACAAACCCGTCGAACAACCATGTTGCTCAATCGTCGAAAACCGGAAGGTCCTAAAAACGCGATGCTCATCAATGTAGGTAACGGCCGCCATCAACGGACACATAATTATTTTCGTGTGATCGCCAAAATTCATCTAAAATTAAATGTCATACAAAACGCTAAACTAAAATAACCGCAGAAACAAACCTGCACAGTCCCGTTATTAAGTTGCATCAAAACGCCAGACGTTGAACGACACCATTGATGCAAATGTGGCATTCGCGAAACGCTATCATTTTCCTTCATAACACCCGCGCCCGTTTTGATTAAATGCTCATTCATATAGCGACTAAAATACGACAACAATTTCATTTTCTTGTCGTACTGCTTCGGGTATTCTTTGACTGTCATGTAACTTTCTTCGGCGTTTTTATCCACATAGTGAACGTTACTACAAACAAATAAATAATACAATCAATTAACAAACTAGCAAAGCACTCACATTCCATTCGGCAACATAATCAACTTCGTAGTATCATTAAACATGACGCCCACACCTTCATCCGACAACTGATACCCAAATCCGTACTTATCCGAATAGTCCACCCATTTCGACACCCAAATCATCGGCTGGGCATTCGGATCAGTCATTTCATCGGAAATCTTCTGCTTCCTTAGCTGTTTACTTTTCACAACCTAAAAATCAAATTCAAACATGACACCTGTCAAAATCGCCATGCTGCAAATTCAAACAACTGTGTATGACTGGTTGCCTACCTTAAGGAGCATAGTCTTCAAATCCTGGAAATTCTGGCGGGCATTGAACGCGCTAACCGCCGCCGGCGATTGATGAGCCCCTACAGCCAAACCGGCAGCTATAGAATCGCGCGATGTTTTTTGCGGCGACATGCCCCCCATTTGCATGGCTTCCTGATTGAACTCCTGCAGTGGCTTGCGGTAATTCAACTCGTGATTGGTAAACCGTGGCGCCATCGTGAGGCAACTTTGCGGCAAGGCGGGTGGACAATAGCCGTTCATGAATTCGTGCTTGGCCAGTTGTTCGACTTTCGGACGGTATTTCGGCTCGGATTGGATCATCAGCATTATCATCGTTTTCGCACTTTGCGACACTGGGCTCGAGATCCTAACCAATTAAAAATGACAGCTGTCACTTAAATGTAACCTATAAATTAATTAAAAAACGTACTTGTACTCGCATTTCTTAATGCGCGCGTAGGTTTCCTTTAAACTGTTCGTTTCGAACGGCGGCCGGCCGATTAGTAATGTGTACATGATGCAACCAATCGACCAAATATCCACTTCGAAAGAATGCCCCTTTTTCGTCAAAATTTCCGGGGCAATATAGTTCGGCGTGCCACACAAAGTCTGCTTGCGTTCGCCATCAAACTCGATGCGAGCCGCCAAGCCGAAATCGCCGATTTTCACATGTAAATCCTCATTCAGAAACAAATTGCCTAATTTCAAATCGCGATGAATGATGCGATTCACGTGCAAATAATGCACGCCACTCAAAATCTGTTTGAGGTAGAATCGCGTCTCCGGTTCAGTGATGGCTTTTCGGCGACGGTGTAATTCCATCATCGACTAATTAACAATTAAAAGGGAAATTTGGAGGTTAGAATTTTAGAGTTTGACAGCTGGGGCACTATACATGACAGCACAAACATATACTTCCATCTCTTTTCAATGCATAAGGATAATAAAGGATGGAGTTATGGAAGTTGTAGCAATTAGTACTCACCCGCTTGGTGCACAATTCGAGCACGATGTAAATATTTTGGGTGTCCTCGAAGAAGTTGTGGAAGCCGACTATGTTCTTGTGACGCAACGATTGATGGATGTGGATCTCTTGGGTCATTTTCTCGCGCTGGTTCTGTTTGGCCATCAGTTTCTTCGAGACGATTTTGCCAGCAAACGATTGATTGGTGGTCGATTTCATGATTTCGTAGCATTTTGCAAAGCCGCCCTGCAAGCACGTGCCGTAATTTCAGTGAAAAAAGCGATTCGGAGGAATTTGTTGAAAAAAATCAACATGGCAGGTTTATGGTTAGAATGAGTGGTGGTACAGACCTTGCCGAAGAATCGGCCCTTTTTGTAGGTTGTTTTGGTGCTATTGTCGTAGATTATCTCAGGTATTTGTTGCACGTCCTCTTCTTTCGACATTTTCGCACTTTACTGTTGGTTTGCACGGTTTAAAAGTTGAATTTCCGAACACTCGTTTGTCACAGACCTTCGACTGCTTGTGGCAGTTGCAACTTTGTTTTTTGAAATGCACACTGCGATTCTGATTGGTCCGACTTGTCAAAAATGCCAACGGATATTTTCACGATTACAGGAAACTGTCGGGGGGTTGTTGCGCTAGTACCCGATAGATGTCGCCACTGAAATTAAATTTAAATTATAGTATGAAAGGGGTAGTTTTAATAAGAAGTGACGTCATAGTAATCAATAGTTGTGACGTAGTTTTAGAGCTTTATTAGCGGGATATTTGAAAAGTGTTGTTAATTTTCTTATATATGTTTTATTATTAAATAAACAAAATTGATAACTTATTTAAAATATAATATGTACGACGACAATTTTCAAATATGAATGATATAATTTTTGTACAGAGAAAAATATAGCTAGCTCTATAAAATAGATAAATTTATAATATTAATTAATGAATGATTAACAATTAAAAATCTTGAAAACTTCAACAGTTGGTTAGATATACAATAAAGATATTTTTTCCTTTGATTTTTCTTTCTAAACATCGACAATAGATTTTTGTTAATTATATTTATATATTTAATTAATAATTCACATGTAACAGTCAATATAGGCCCGTTTTATTCATTAAATTTCAAAAAAGTCGCTCAAACGTTGAGTTTTTTAATTCGTTCTCTTGAAATGTTATTCATTTAATTCACACCTCAACTCATTTGGAATGTAATATATTTACAAATCAAGCTGCAATAAATAGAGTTTACCGTCCAACAAAACGTAGAAAACCCACTTTAAAAAATATAATAATACTTGAATAGAAAAATAAATAAATACTAATAGCAAAAGTAAAATGAAAGCATCAAATTTTCCATTTTCAACAAAAACCAGCTGCAGGCACTTCACCATCACTTCGAAAATTTCTAGGTACGATTTTTAAAGTACTATATCGTTATAATTGTTTGTTAACAAATAGTAGGACAATCACATTTACACGATAATTAGATTACTGATAAATTTTCAAATTACTATTAAACTGGCATCTGTCGATATCTAACTTATTCGGCGCGAAATATGAATTTCAAAGTCGAAGCAGATACGACATAAGCAACCTTTTGAAGGCTCAAATTCATCTATATACAATAAAACATTAATTATTTACATTAGAGATTTTGCAATCAGAGCACAAGCCCTTTGGTTTTCCGCCCAATAAAAACTAAAGCCTAAATTACAGCGTTGCCTCGCTCGCAAAACAAGATCCCTCCAAAAAGAAATGAGATCCCTATTAATTAATTAAACCCAAACATCATTAATATCAAAATCACAGATTTGCAAAAAACAATTTCATCTCGAAAACAGAACAGGAAATTAGAAAACTATGAACGCCACCAAATGAATAAATAGTAAGTGAATTGATTACGTGTCTGATGAGTTCTCCAACAAGTCGGTGAGAAATGTGTCGACCGTCACATCGCCCAATTGCCGGAAGAAGAACAGAAATTCGAGGCATTTCAAGCTGATTGAACGCAATGCTGGAAGGCGTAGTAAAAGTTTGGCAAAGCGGCCGGGTTCGTTGGGATGCGTCGATCGCGTATACTCCTCTAATACTGCGTAAATTTTCTCGCGAAGCAACTCCACGTCTTGGATCGACTTTAAGCCTCTTACATCTAAAAAACAAAACATATTAAATGCTCTTAAATAAAACCAGGTGATAGTTACCTGGATTAAAGAGAATAATCGCTCGCAAACATCCAAGCTCCGTCTTATCCATGCGCATCTCCTTCATCTTATTAACAAGCTCCGACAACACCCGATCGTAAATCGTGCTCACTCCCACTGCATGTGCGGTCGATCTACAAACCAATCAAACAATCAAATAATTCACAAAAAGCGGCGACAACTTACTTATTAACAGTAACCCCAGTCGCCAATACAATGCAATCCTGAGCTTGAATCGATCGATGTGAAAAGGCAGCAATCAACAACTCGTTCCAACCTGACCGCAAAAGTAGCACCTGATCAGAGACTGGTAACGATGTAAAATGAGGTATATGTTTGGCCCATTCGACCAATTTCAACAGCTGCTGATTAGTCGCCTGGCAAATGTTCGATCCTGGACCCTACAATCAAAAAATAGACAAATCAATCATTAAAAGTGCAATGTTTGCATGCTTGAACGTCATTGACCTTGTCGTTTGATTGTTTTCAAGCACTCAACTAAATTTAAACCCAACATTCCGACGAGAATCTAAATCGAGCCGTGTATTGCTGGTTGCCCAACTCACCTCAACTAATTCGGACGAATTATTGCACTCGACGCGCTTTTCGGCCAGCAAAAGCTGCTCGATCGGCATATCCGTTTGCATATTCGACGTCGACTCCACTTCGGATGTGTCTCGATCTTTTGTTCGTTGACGTTCCTCCTGGACCGCTTCCCGTTTCATTCCCATCGTCAGACATTTTTGGTATCGGCAATACTGACACCTGTTCCGTTGACGCTTGTCGATAATGCAGTTTTTCTCTTCGCGACAAGCGTACGACAGGTCCTTCCGCACCGTTCGCTTGAAGAAGCCCTTGCAGCCCTCGCAACTGCAAATAATGTGGTTAATAGCATTGACGATGAACTGCCACCTCGCAGGTGCACAATTATTTTTAATAAGATGATGATTATTGGCGATCGTAAAAACTGACCTCGCACTCTGCGAATCAAATGCGGCGCTGCTTTAAATATAGACGCGTACGTTTTAGTCGATGGAAAAATGCGGATTTATGCAATATTATAATTTATTTAAATTGCACACATGAATTAATTGAATGTGTGCAAACGTGATCGATGCTATTGTCTAAATATGCTAATTGCCTTTGGCAGCTTCAGCAAATTTGCGTTGCACGGGTTTCAATAATTTATGTGCTATAAAAGATGTGACCTTGTCAAGATCACTTGGAAAAATAATGTGGAATTTATTACTTGTAATTATAGGCACTTTTTCGATGGGAATTGAAGGCTTCTTTTCAAATTTTAACTAATTATTAACACCTTGCGTTTAGACTGTCACATTTCAACGCCATTTTGAATGTCTAGTGACTTTTCGTCGTCTCAAGTTTAGGGACGACGGAAGTCGCCATATTGGAAATCATTAAGGCCGCTTTGCATGAATCCGCATAATGCAACAAATTTCTAGTTCCTTTAATTCAAATTAAATAGCGGAATAAATAGCAATTCGAATTAAATCAAAGTGATTAATCAATATGCATAATTGCGCATCGATAAAAATACATTTGGGAAAAACCGCGCTATAATTATTTCATATGCAACAATTCAAAGAAGAAAAAAGCTTGTTATGAGGAAATATAATACCACTTTTTATATTACAAGCGGCAGCATTTAATTTTATCAAAACATTAAACAAAACGCGTTTTTGTTAGAACCAGAAACTGAAAAGAATAATTGTCCAGTCGCACAATTACATAACAAGCACATGTTCCTCATATTTTTTTCTATAGAAATTGAAAAGAAAAGTTTGTACGTGTACATAAGGCTCTGATATTTACAATATTTTAATAGTGGCAGGATTTACGGATTATGGTCAGAACAACATTCATTTGATTGTAATGAACGACTGTATGTATGCTTATAACAATAACCATCAAGGTTACTGTGATGCAATACTCGTGCATGAGGCCACGGTCATGGTATGCTTTACTCTTAACTTTCTTCTAATCATTGTCACGGCTTCTTTAAATTAGGAAAAACAATTGAAATTCAAACCGCGCGCTAAAATTCGAAACCGGAAGTCGGCCATATTCATTAAGGCCGCTTCACATTAATCCGCATAAATAAGTTCGACTTACCTATAAACGCCGTAGTGCTTGCCACTAGCCCGATCGCCGCAGATTGAGCACAAATGTTTAGAACCACTAAGCGGATGATTTGGGGGATACGGCGAATTAGCACCCTTCTGCCCACCGGACGACGGACTCAATATACTGGCATGCCCCAGGGAAAACGAGCCAGGACTATTCGGTCCTTGAGGACTAAACTGGCCCAATTGCGAGGCGTCTGGCTTGATTTCGAGCGGCGATTGTGGTCCGAGCGGGCCCATTGACAAATTCTGATCCAACGTGAGCCCTGCAAAACCAACAACAGAAACACATTTTTCAATGATTTGTTTATTGTTTACGACGATTTCACGTTAGGTAACCAGATAAATCCCCTATTCGTATTTTTAGTGTGCTATAAAAACAATTTTTACAATTGGATTCTACTAAGAATCAATACTATGCGATGCGGGATTGTTTTTCCGAGATTCATATCATCTGACCTTCTGCTTTTATTATTTTCAATATTCATTTAAACAGAGTGTTTCTAAGAATCGCCATTTAATTTAATAAATTTGAATTCCTTAACCTAACTCAATTTCCGGCAATGTTGCCAACCGAACGCGACAAAAAACCCGAAAATATTTAAAATTCCTCATTATTGTTTGGGATAAAAACCTTGACTATGCTTCTATTATATCATAATATAATAGTATTGTAAACGATTTTGTGTAAGAAAAACGTGTTTGCCGCTTAGTAATAAACATAGACAGGCTTTTGCTATGGTATATAGTGTAGCGTGCGTTATAAACAGAAACCTTGAATAAAAGTCGTCTGCAGGTCAAATCTGTATAAAAATAAACAAAAAACGATCGAATTCAAAGTTGAATGGGGCACAACAAACAATTAATGCATTTCCACTGTAAACAAACATGGCATTCGATTCCGCCACGGAAAATTCAAGATGGCGCCAAAACAATTCAAAATTAATGGCGCCTACTTAATACAATTTGACGAATATTTGGCGAGAATGTGAATGAAATTAATCGCACACATTTAAACAATGTAAGAGATCGTATGGGCACTCGTCCAAAATGCAACAAATCATTCCGGCGGAGACATTGTCGAAATTTCAACACCTTGACGCGCATCATGTTACCAAAACATGATAAATGTGCACACGATTATATTAATGACGGAATGAGTCAGGCGGTATTTAAAAATATACAGATGCCATTATCAAGGCGATCCTAGTTAATTAACACTCCTCTATTGTAGCCTCAGCGTAATTGAAATCTAATTTACCGATAATCACGCAGTATTACCAACCGATTAGACAATCGAATCTCTCAAGGCTCTCCTTTTCATCTTAACGAAATTTTTACGGATTCGTTCCGCATGTACAAAAGCGAAAGAACCATGAATGCCATTGATTTACCCTTGTAATTAATTAGCACCGAAATTTTAGTGCCGCAAAAAATAAATAAATGAATGAAAAACGTTTGACGGTCACTGATTTGCGCTGTCAAATTTGACGTTTTGCTCGATGTAAACAGAAAAGATTGCACACTGTCTGCTAATTGTTTACAAAGCGATAATATTGATTAACGCGAACAACAATTAAAGGTCGTAAAGTAGTTGCATGTTAAGTTAGGTAAGTTTTAGTTGGCTTGAAGGCCAACAAGTCAAAAATCAATATTTATCTAATTAAATCACAACCAACGCGAAATTGTGATTAGATAAAAGTAGTTGCAGCAAATAGCACTAACCTAACGTAACGCTTGTTTACAACATTATAATAATAACTTACCATTAGTGCACGGATAGCCTTTAAACAAACAGAAAAATGCAATAATTAGACGTCGAAATAAAACATACTGAAATATTCAGGGAAGTTTATTTTTACCTAGAGGAATATGAGGGGGCCCAAAACCGGCCAAAGTCCTGCCCCAATGTTGAGCTTGTGCCCCTTGAATAATCGCCGTAACAGACATCATTGGTTTTTCCTTCTTCATCATTTTATCCAAATCACATTACACTTCACTTAAAATTAATCAACAAACACTTTCTTTGCGCCACAAACATTTCACAATCACAAATAATTGAACTATTTCCTTCCGCCGCACCAAATTTGAATGCTCCGATTTTCCGCTGCGTCGTATAAAACCAAATTACAATTCGAGCAAAGCGTGTGCTTCGGATTCGCAAGTCGCGCTGCGTCTGGCAGGTTTTTCGGACTAGGAATCGGAGTGTGGACGCGAAACAACTGCTGCGCTTTTCGTTATTTTTTTTTCCGTCGTCGTCGTCTATTTCGCCATTCAAATGCGTCTCTGATTCACCTGAGTTGCACTTCGAGACTGGATGACGACCGATTATCTCGCTAATTGTTTGTTTGTTGACGCTCAAGCTTTTTAGATGATGATTCAGCTGCGAATAAACTTATTAGGAAGTTTACTGCGTTTTGACAACTAATTCAAAATGGCGGTGCGGTTTCCTGCGACAACTTGACAAAAATTAAATCCCTGATTGACGCTAATAAAACATGGCGTTCATCGATTTGAAATTCCGCGCCATTGTGATATTAAATCGAATAAATCTGCATCGCTCAGCATAAATACACATTTGTCACATGCTAGCAGCCACAATCCAAAAACAGACGATGATTAAAAAGCGATTACAGCCAGATGCATCCATGTGCGCTCCACTAATCTGTTTTTTCCAACATCAGCAATATTTTTCGCCCAACTAAGTAATCGCTACATATTATATTCGTAGCGGAAGTGGGCAAGGCTCGGGGCAAGGTTATTCCAATAAGTGGCGGATGTTCTTGGAAGCAAAGCAAAATGCCTGCTGCAACTGATTGTAGAGCCGCCACCAGCCGACTTGGTTTCAAGGCCTTATGCAGGCATTTATCAAAAAATATATAAAACCACAAATCGCTTTTACCCCATATGTATATTCATACAAGTTTTTGTTTATCAGCACGACTAGACAGTCGACTAGACTAACATTAATCGATTTACAAAGCCACGCTCTATTTCACTTACAATATTTGAACTAATTTATGTGGTTCTAATACATTTAAATCAATACTTCCACAGGTAAACAACGAATATATCTCATTATAAAATCGAAGGACACAAACTTGACACTTTCAAACACATAAGTATGTCATAACCGCGTCGGTAATACAGAATCCTACTTACCTGCAAATTAATTTAAATTCCAAACAAATCACTAATCAACCACCCGTTATAATCCCGATTTGTCCTTGGAAAAAGGAAAATAATAGGTCGTATTGTTCCCGGATTGCATGAGCGTGGCGACAGGAAAAAAGATGGGTGCGCATCTGACCCAGTTGCAATCTCTATCGAATGCAATTTAATCCGTCTAGCCTTGACCTTGGTCGTTTTATTATGTTTCTGCATTCTGCATGTCAAGGTTAGCCGCTTCTAACCGCAGGGACAAACCCTCTTACTCTTACTTCCCCATTGTTCTATGCTCTAAGTGGCATTACCGGTTCGATGCATACATTTACATTTCAAATTCATAGAGCGCGCTGGCGCCTGGCGGCACCTGTTGGTGAGTGGCTGCACTTGTCGTCATTATGATAAAAGAGGTCACCACTTTTAATACGAATAATTAATTAATATTTACGATTAATAATTAATTAAATACATTGCCGAAAGCATTTCGGCTCAAAAAATATATGATTTAATGGGCCGGAATTATTGATTGCCTTGCAGCATTTGTTTAATTATTTTTTTGAGTGGAATATTTCGCGGATTTTTTAATTGGCGTCCTACAATTTCGATTGGTTTGATTTTAAAGATTCTAAACGAAATTATTTCGCGTTGAAATAGGTTTGTTGAGAATGCGGTCAGTGAACCAAATAGGTCGACCCTGACTTTGCCATTGCCCTTTCTACGAAGCGACACTTTTGACATATTCGTCAATTTCCAATGAAATGTTAAATAAAAATGCAACACTCACCTCGATCTGTTGATTCCATATCAAAGGAAATGAATTACGCAATCCTCGTTCAAGCAGAAATAGCCAAATTTTCTCGCAAACAATGCACAAAACAAACACAGCTCACACAGCCTACTTTCAATACGGTAAACATGGCCGGATATATGGCAGCCAGCGTACTTTTAACCAGATTTCATTGAATATTACGGTGTGCGTTCATGTTTACCTGAAATTGCACTAAACAAATTGATGTGTAAGCAAGATTTGCGATTATTCTTGCTGAATTAACACCGAAATACATTCAATTTTATATAAACAATAACTGAAAACTCAACCATGCACGCCACGATTATTTGTGCTGCCTGCAGGTGGCAGCACTACACCGAATTATTGAAAATATGTCACTTTATTTTAATTAGATTTCTATTGGGGATGAGTTTAATTTGATTTGTTGTTTATGTTTTGCATAAATCAATACGCTTTTGCAATTACGTAATAATAAATTAACCGAAATATCACTAGTGACTTTTTGGTTTGTCATGTTGGCACTTAAACTTTGTATAAATAGAGAATCCTATTATAAAACTAGATATATTAATTATAGCGTATTAAAAACGTTTTAAATAATAGCTTTCAACAATTTAAATTATAAAACAATAATTAAATTAATATTACAATAACATTTCATTACTTTCTATTAAGTTGGTAACACGTGTAGTTCAAATAAACTACAGTAGTTGAAGTGAACTGTCAGATAAAAATGTAACCTTAAAATCTAAATCAAATTAGTCTTTATTAATTTAATTAGTGTATTAATTTAGTTTAAAACCATATCGCAATAATGTTTAACATCAAGCTAAAAAAACTAAGATACATATTAGCAAGTATAGTCGCTCTAGTAATATTACAATTCTTCGGGGTTTTCATCCACCTTTTCGAAAAGGATTTCAAAACGGAATTCAACTACCCTTACAACGGTGAAATAGAGGACTTAATCCTCGCCTTGAAACAAAATGCCACCCCATCAATCCCACCCATAAACAACTACAACTTCATCTACCATTCAAAGTGCGTCGAAAAATGTGCGAACGTGAAAAACCTGCGACTAGTCTATTTAATTAAATCAAGCCGAGATCATTACAATCGCCGGCGAACAATTCGCAGCACTTGGGGCTACGAGCACCGTTTCTCCGACGTGGAAATACGCACCGTATTTCTACTCGGCTTGCCGGAATCGCCTGAGATCGACCGCGAAAGCAGCCAATTTAAAGACATCGTCCAAGCGAACTTCACCGACTCGTATTATAACAATACGTACAAAACGGCGATGGGTTTGGATTGGGCTGCCCGTTATTGCTCCAACGCGAAATTTTACATGTTTGTCGATGATGATTTTTATGTGTCGACGAAAAATGTGCTGCGATTTGTGCGATATCCCACGAATTACCCGCAGTATTTGCAGCAGCCGTCCGCGCATTTATTTAAAGGCAGGAAAATGCAGCAGTTGCTGGATTTCGAGCTGGACGATGACGTGCGGCTTTATTCGGGGTTTGTGTTCCGGTCGTCGCCGTTAAGGCATTATAGCAGCAAATGGTGTGTAAGTTAAAATTTAATTCCTTGTTTTGATTGATTAATTTTAGGTACGTGTCGCTGAATGAATATCCGTACGATTTGTGGCCGCCGTATGCGACGGCCGGTGCGTACGTTTTGTCAAAGACCGCGTTGATTGACATGCATTTGGCGACGTACTATACGAAGCACTTTCGCTTTGATGATATTTATATGGGTTTATTGGCGTTCAAGACGAAAATAGAGCCGTTTCATTGCAAGCATTTCTACTATTATAAGAATTATTATAATGTTTTTGCGTACGAGTTTACGATTGCGTCGCATGGTTATGAAAACCCCGAAGAATTGTTGAAAGTTTGGACTGAACAGAAGAGTGTGGGCAATGCTTGAGTTGACTGATATTAATAAATTGAATGATTTGTTTATCTTTGTTTAATTTCATTAGAAAAGTACTTGAAATAGTAGTTTAAGGCACTGCCTTTAATTGTAATCAGTAATATCAATCGGGACTTTTTGTTTAGTTAATAAAAACAGTTACCTTGCATTTTTTCGGTGGATGAGTGTTAGCGGAAATTGTTCGGAGTAGTTTCATGTTTATTAGCTTCGTGTTGCGCTAAACTCAGCAAAGCTTGGCTGCTTTCTAGTAACTAAAACACTACCAATCAGCTAAATATAATCGCAAATTAATTCCAAACCTTTTTAAAGCCTTTCTCGGTTTCTTTAATCGTATGATCGTAACTCTCGCAAATTATTTTGTGTTGCTTCAAATTATTGTTTACCACCGCTAATTTCTCTTGCAAAATAGCAATATTCTTTTCCAACATTCGCTTTTCGCCTTCTTCCCTACTAATCACCTCCAAAGCCTCAAATCTTCGTACTTTTAGGTCTTCTAAACCTAAATTACAAAGTATAATAATTCTATGCGTACAAGTTGGATCCACACTTACATTTCACTAATTCTTGATTGTACGTTTGTAAAGTAGCTCCTTGTTCCGACATTGTAATTTAATCGCACGATTTAATACATTATAAATAATAAATAACCTTAACGCTTATTTAACCTAAAAATACAAAATGTATTTTTGCCCAAAAGTATGCAACCAGCAGTGGTAGTATTCCTTTTGCACAAAATCACATAAAAGAAAAACTATTAATGACAGGAACGTCAAATTTGACAGTTAGTTTGACATATTCATAATAATAACACATTTAAATAGTAACAATCATGTTGTGTAGACGAGTTTTAAGTAGTATAAACACAAAGTGCATTTATTCTAGGTATTTATTAAGTAATATTACCCTGTAGTAATAAATTACAAGCCTAATTTCTTGATTTGGTTTGCAGATGGTCAAAGTGCAAAGGTAATTCCAGCTGTACGATTTTGCAGCCAGAAAATGCCCGAAAACAAAGAAGATTCCAAACAAACACCCCCAGTAGAATTAACTAGGGTACAAAAACTAAGAAAGGCAGTGACTGAATATGGCTCAACAGTGATCGTATTCCACATAACCATTTCGACGATTTCTCTCGGTGCCTCTTATCTTCTAGTCTCATCGTGAGTCAGCGCAAATTAATCACACGTACACTTAATAATTCAATATATTGTAGAGGACTAGACGTCAATCAGGTGTACATTACGCTGGGCCTAAGCGAATGGGTTGAAAAGAGCACGCTCATGACAAACGCCGGAACTTTCGCGGTCGCCTACGGACTACACAAGATGTTCGCCCCCGTGCGAATAAGCATCACATTGGCTTCAGCTCCGTTCATCGTCCGATATTTGCGCAATGCTGGGATATTAAGAAAATAGGTTTGTAAGAATAATTTTTATTAAAGTACTTGTTATCACAATATTCTAGTACGACACTACTTTAATTGCGCATTCGCCTTTTATCACAGTAGATGATAATAAATTGGCCACTATATCAATTAGTAAACTATCTACAAACTTAAAATAATGCTCGGTTTGCGATGATCAGTCTTATTTGCAATCCAACTCGCTAATCCGATAACGATATAAAACACCGCGATAACGACATGATAAATCCCGTAAACAAAATACTGATCTCGCGGCCCTAAAGCGAACCCGACATTCTTCGTAACAACGACCGCGGTCAAAATCGTCTGCAACAACAGCGCCAACAACGTATTGAATCCAAACACCAAACCGTAACTGTCATTCTTAATAAACCGGGCGACTTCCGTGCTCGCCACAGTGATCATAATATGGTACAACGCGCCGAATGCGACATAACAAGCGTACGCCAACATAATATAATTAGTTTGCGAAGCAAACAATAAAACGAACCCGCATAATAACGTGCTAATCGCCAGGAAAAGCTCACCTTTCACCGACCAATCCACCTTTAGCACGCCGGCTAAAAGCGCGCCGAGGAAACCCAGCACTGTAAGCACCGCTTCGACGGCCCCGTTGTAGATGTTGGCATCGCCCTCATTGTCTTGTTGAATGGTGGACCATAACGGCTGCATGTAGCTTTGCACTTGTATGAAGCCGCATGTGGCCAAGGCCCACCAGAAGGACCATTTCAGGACGTATTTGTTCGAAAAGGCGTCAACGAAATGGAATCGCATTAAGGTGAAGGCCGATTTTAAACGGGGCGATCGCGTGGTGTTTGGTTGTTGCGGGGGCGATGGTTGAATTAGGTTTTTTTGGTGAAAGTAGATGCTTTTTTTCGCCGGTGGTAGGAAGATTGCCCAGAATGTTGCGCAGATTAGTGCTAGAAGGGATTATTAAATATTGACAATCATGGAAAAGTTAAAAAGTAATAACATTTATGATTCACAGGCGAGCGACCTTATCTATTAATTAATATTGAAAGCTATTTGTTTGTATTGTTAAATAGTAGATGATTTATATCTGCATGTTTATTATTACTATAATTTAAACCCACAAAAAATAGCAATCAATAGGCGCAATTGTTTCCGAAAAAAGCAGTTTAATATTTAATCGAAACTGTCGATAACTAATTAATTATTGATAAGATAAACTTACTCATAGGTCAAACAAAATAAAAAAAAGTTAAGGAAAATTAGCAATTTTTATTTTGTAGGTTATGTTGATGTGACATTTAAATTGTTCTAAGAAAAAGAAAAGTCCCTAGTTCTTTTTGACAACTACGTCACAACAACATAACCTACAAATACAATTACGCAAAGTATCGTTTAAAAACTAACACCATGTCAAGGTTGGGGCCAAATCCAATTGATTTTTATTACAATGATTGATATTTACCAGCCAGTGAGATGTAATTTAATTCCAGCGTATTCATCAATTTGAATGAAATTAAAAGCTGTGCTAATATTCCTGAAATAGCTCGACCCGCTAAAATCGCGGCGCGCGTATGTGATGTGACTTTTTGAAAGTAATCAGTGTCCACTTTGGCATAGATGTAAGTGTAATACGCCACTTCAGTTGCCATAAAAGTCCCATAAAAAACCTACAAAATTATCATCGGTTAATTATGCCAATAAAATGTTCTTACCACAATATTTGCTTTCATTTTAAATATTATGTACACAATTTATAATATTTAAGTTTATGAGCGAAATTTGCCGAAATTGATTCACATTTTCAAGGCTTTACTCAAAACATGCGACATTTTCAAATTAATGGCGCTTTTCTCAGTCGGTAACGAAATCATTACGTCACAATTTTTGAAATAATTTTTTTGGAACTCACCTCGAGGATTTGCAGCGATAGTAAATCGGTGGTCCATATCAGCATGCTCCACACTACAATACCCGAAAGTCCTAATAGTATGATTAGGGGCTTATAGCGGCATAAATCCGTGATTAAAAAAATTACAACTAATTGCGCAAAATAGCTGTAAGTGCCGACTGGATAGACATTCTGCTGCACTTGTTCTTCGGTAACGTTACGCCACCGTTGGTCAATCATGAATTCGTAGACGAAAGGCTCTGACGGTCGGATTTCTTTCAGGAAGCCAAAAAGGCATAAGATCAATGAAATTCTTAGCCACTCTTCCATGGTTGTGTTGCGATTTTAAACTGTTAACTTATTCACATTGTTTATTATGTAACTGTTACACTTTTAAGTCATCATTTAGGGTTCATTAGTAGAGTTTAAAATACTACACAACCTTCCACCGCGAATGCGAGATACTGATAAAATAAAATTAAAATGTGACATTGACGTTGTTTGACATTTGAGGAGGCGTTCCGATAATAGTCGATTTCAATTTATTATTTAAATAAGTAGTTGAGATGTAATTAAGCTACAATCGGACCTGGTAGTTTTATTTGATTATTTTATGCATTATATATCACATTTACGATTGTGCATTCTTGTTTATTGGTTTTTTTATATTACGGAACGCTCTGAGTGCAATTGCATGTTAAGGGTCGTTCGTTTTGCAACTTGGCAATGATTCTGTTATTAATTATTAATTAATTGAATTAATTAGCAAATAATGCTCCAATTAAGAATGTAGAATGTTTAGTATACGTTTATTATATGAAAAATAGTTATTTCTTATTTTCTTCGTAAATAAAAATTTGCAATGACGTCTAGTCCAATCTAACCTCAAATATTCACCTGCAGCGAAAACAACAAACAGCATGCCCCCGAAGAAAGGTGGAGGCAAAGCTGCATCTAAAGGCGGTGGTAAAAGTGAAGATAATCCCGATAAAGGTAAATAAATTAAATACTTTCTCTCTCGAAATCAAGCAAGAGAACTTTCTCTAACCTGGTTCCCTTTTCTGTCGTAACGAAAAGCAAGCAAGGAGAAAAAAGGTGGCACTGCAGTTAAAGTGCGCCATATACTATGCGAGAAACAAGGCAAATGCTTGGAGGCTTTAGAAAAGCTGAAAGCAGGCCAGAAGTTTCCCGAAGTCGCGGCCGCTTATAGCGAAGATAAAGCGCGACAAGGGGGCGATTTGGGCTGGATGACTCGCGGTTCTATGGTGGGTCCTTTTCAGGAAGCGGCGTTTGCTTTGGCTATTTCGAATGTTAATAGTCCGGTTTACACGGATCCGCCAGTTAAGACGAAGTTTGGATATCACATTATTATGGTTGAAGGGAAAAAGTGAGCTACTGCTAATCAATACTTGTTAATTTTTAATGAATGAACGTTTTGTATCTTTAATTAGTAAAATTATGTATTGGACAAAGCTTTGTTTGAGTGGTTAGATGTTTATATAATCCTGAGTTAATTTTTTTAAGTAATGACCGCATCAAGAATTCCGTGAATCTCATATTTTTTTAAATTAATTTTGATAATGCATTTCTATTTATTATTTATTGTTATGGTGCTTTAATAATTGAATAATGCGCTGCATATGAATTAATAATAAAGTTACATAACCCATAATGATATTTGAATTTGGCGGCCATATTTTGGTAACTTTTCTAGTGACTTTTTGGTTATAACTCCATTTATTAAATTAAAAATCGAATCTCAACAATATATTCTGTTTATTATCTCAATTCTTACTACAATAAATAAATATTGCGCCACATATCAATTAATTACATAAAAATAAATTAAAAATCAGTCCACTTATTCAATACTTAAATCCCCAAGTTTGGGTTGGTATAACGCACATACTTCAACAAGTCGTCATTTTCTTCGCATACAAACGATTTGCGATGATGGCACGCGACATCATGCCAATTAACCCCATCATTATAAAATTGGTTCAAAACAGCCAGGCAATTTTCAGTAGCGCCTCCTTGTTGAGCTTCACGATTATCGGGTTGTGGTTTACCAATGCCTCCTTGTTCGGACCAATCGTTTTGGTCGCGTTGGGTAGTTGGAGCCAATTTTTGGAGCACGGCAGTCCAGAACCAGCCGTTTACGTTTAGGGGTTGCAAATCTGCGCGGTCGCATCCCTTGAAGTCGCACAAGCGGCCGGAAGTCCAGATGTATTTTACCTGCAAGCAAATTTAGAAGTTAAGGTAAGCGGCCATTTTTGTATTTATAGCGATTCTTGTTTTTTATTTGATTTATTTGCGGTTTATTGTTGGAATATGCAATTTGGGCCTTGATTTTAAGTATTTTATATTTTTATTATCAATTTTGATGTTAGGGATTTTTGAATTACAGTGCGGCCATATTTTTCTCCTTACTTTATGTCATTAAAAGATTCTAACCTATAAATGTCAAGTGACTTGTAAAATGTGTCTCGTCATTACTTTTCTACTTGATAATTGTGATTAATAATTGAAAAGGGCAAGTAAATGCTAGAAACTTTCGCTCCATTATGTAAATCCTCTACATAAAACCACCAGTATAGAAGAATTAAACGATAGTGTTGCAACAACACAATTTTACTTTACACGTATTCAAATTGTGGGTCAATGAATGATTTCACCTAATCGCCAATTAAAACTCACCTTATCATCGACGATCCTCTTCTTGATCCATTCATTTTCAGCACTAGTTTCCAACGAAACCAAATCCATGCATCTTTGGCGACAATAGTTGCGGCCGCCCAACCAATCCTCTTCAACGCCCTTTAGAGCCGGATCTCTCCAGCTGAAGAAGTATCCTTTGCCTGAAACACAATTAATTAATTAAATTAGATCCTGATTCACAAAAAAATCCAAAAAATGTGTTAAATAATTACCGTCAGGCGTTTTTTCGTGGATGACGCGTTGAGCACATAGAGCGGGCACTGGAGGCTCCAAAATGCGGCCATTGGGGAATTGAGCAGTAGCCACGCTGAAGATAGCGACGAATAAAACGGCACACAATTTCATTGTGAAGGCAGTAGATTGACTGATTTGGAAATAAACAATATTCTTGTATATATAGAAAGGTGGGGTCTAATGGTAGAAGAAGACAAACAATTGTTAATTATAGCAATGGTGTCTTCTTTGCCTTGACCTCTCAATACTTAATTCCTCTTTAAGCCGGCTTAAGTTAAGAATCTCAGGTATGATGACGTTTTAGTTGGAATTTGTCGAAGTGAAAGCGCAATTGTTATCAATAAAAGAGATTTTTCCAATTCGAAGAAGGTCATTATTTCATATTCACTCGATATTAAATTTATTTATTTATTATTGAGCGAATGGTATTGGTGACAATTTACAACAATGCATCATTGAATTATTATTTATTTATTTGAGTTATTGTAAATGGTCGCTTTCACTCCAGATTGATTGTTTTATATTTATATGCCTTTTATAAACAGATTTCGTGTGAGGCATTCCGAAGAGGTAAACAACCACTTTCTTCGACCTTACATTTTTGTAATTTCGATATGATTGGAACGCAACCGTTTTTCGTCTAATTAATATTGCTGGCTTGTTGTGGCTTTGAACGTTAGAATTATGGAATTCAAATTCGAGGACGATATGCTAAATATTAATTATTATTTGACAAATTGCTTCATATTATCGATTCGATTTTCTTTTGTGTAAAAGGTGTTAAGGATTTATTTAAATTTGTTTCGTATACATTTGAATTTACGCGCCCTCGTTTTCTTGAAATTTATTTAGTGACTTTTTGATCTATTGAAAGCGACCATTTTTTGAACTATTGAAAGCACCCTAATATTTCCAATATGGAAGTTCTTCTTGTAACATGTGTCAAGAATTTATTTAAATTACTAACTGTAAGTCTTTTTAAACTATTTTGATAGTCGAGTTATGTTAATTTACTGGTTAATTTACAATGTTGCTAATTTCAAACGATTTTTTCAAACAACTTTTTTATAAATCCGCATTTTGCTGGTTAACATTTTGGGATTTGGAATTCAAACAAAATCTGCAAACACTTAAATGCCAAATTACATAACAACATAAATACAATAGTATTTTCGGGTACTTGGCTTTGATGATAATAACAACAAAACCATCCAAGTTTTTTATTGTTTCGTGTAATTGTTGTCGATTAAAAATGCTCCTTGGTCTTGCAATATCGCAGCATAAATAATTCAAATGCAATTAAAAGTTTTCCGTCAATAGTGATAATTTATTTAATAGGGACGAATTCTCGGGAGTAGGGCAATAATTAATTTCGCGTTTCGATGATCGTTTTTTAAATATTTGATTCGACGATTCCTACTTATATAGTAAACAATATAGTATAGCAATCGATAGATTGTCGATTATTTACTAAAGTACACGTCATTATTTCGTATGTGGGTTGAGTAAGTTGCGTTTCCAATTTTTCTCTACCTGCGAAGAAACAGCTTAAAAATTCCAACGTCATTAAATTTATTTAATTGCGTTTTAACGACTCTTTACAAACCAATATAATCTGTATCTACTTTTCTTTTAGTTAAATTAAAATTCAATGTGGATTTTTACAATTAGAACCATTAGTCTACCAGGAAAAATGGAAAATGACATTGAATTTAATTTAATTCGAATCGTTATTATTTACTTTGAAATAATATTATTATGGTAATAAAAATTCAGATTATTACTTTGTCCTTCGAAAGTTTAACGTTCAAATCGAAATTCATTCCGGTCGCCATCTTGCACGTGGTTTGACACTAAAACTAACCTCAAACTGTCAGTGTGACAGATAGATTTCTTGATTTAATGTGGACTTATTTGCATTTGATGAAGTCGTGCGATGACTTCATTCTTAACAATTGAGGTGCGTGTGCATTTTTGAATAAAACGCTAATAATAAAGGCGTACTTCATGGCCGACTCATATCATCGATGTGGTGACTTTTTTTGAATAGATAAATAGGTATTAGACCATGAAACGAATTGTGGCGGCAATTAATAAGTGATCTATGATTAGAAAAAAATTGAATGATACTTGAATTGAATATGTGTACTCTGTACTTTTAATTTAATTGATTATTTATGCTAATTTTGCTATTGTAGTCGGGGTATTGGAAGTACTTGAATTATTTCTCGCTAAAAAACAAGCTAGATAATAGAAATTAATAATTTAGAGAAGATTAAATAGATAATGGGAGGCATTGTCATGATTTGAATGCGGGATTTACATTTATTGATATTTGTTTTTAATTAAATTTATTGCATAAATTTATGCAATAAAAAAAACTTAATTATATCTAGTAAAATGGATATAAAAGCATTAATTTAATGTAATATTATGTAATTTTACACTTAGCTAAGAAGTTAACGATTAAAACATCCAATTAAAATATTTGTGTAAAAAGTTGGCAATGAAGTAAAGTAGGCAATCATTCATACGATTTTTAACTTAAACAGTTTTGCCAATTGCGACCATTTTGCGCTCTTTAAATGGCGCCATTGCGGAAAAATATTAAATAAAGCGACAAAAAATAAACTGGAAGTTCAAAAATTAAAAAAAAAATGACAGAAAGACGAAAGTCAATAGCCAATTGTTTTTGTGACAATAAAGATTTAATATATACATAAATAATCACATTATAAACTAAATCGCCAAAATTGTCTTGAAGATAGGCAACCAGTAAAACACGATTTCTCCCATCTCAGTGCGCTCACTTCACCTCTCCATCAAAGCAGCATTTTTAATCCACATGTAATACAATCAAATGAATGATTTATTGAATCATGGTAATAAGTACCGTTCCTAGTAATACTAGTAAACAAAACATAAGACGCAATTTCTCAGCAATAACGATGCTGCTAACGCACGCGAGAAAAAAGCTAATATTTATACTAATCTGCACGAGTTTAAGTGTTTTAATCCTCCTACAAATCTACAAACAACAAACCCAGCAATTAGTGATCCCAAACATAGTGCATTACGTGCTCTACAATCAAAACGAACTGGATTTTATCCAATATTTAAGTGTGCGCAGTGTTTTGAAAGTGCAAAAACCAGCTGTGATCAATTTCCATCTAAACACCGCTGAATTGCAAGGCGAATATTACAACAAACTGTCTAAATACATGAAAAAGAGCCAATCCACTACTGAGTTGGCTTTTGTTTCTGAAGTGCAACCAACCCACGCGTACGGTCAACGCTTAAGCTCGATTTACCACGCCAGCGATGTCGCGCGGATCCAAATCCTACTCGACACTGGCGGCATCTATCTGGACACCGACACACTACTTATCAACAATTTGACAGACCTTGTAGGCTATGATTGCGTGGTCGGTAAACCAGAGAACCAAAGTATCGGCACGCAATTGCTGATGGCGAAATCGGACGCACGCTTTTTGCAACTCTGGATGATGGGGTATAAGAAGTATAAAGCGAGGGATTGGTATTACAATGCGGGGCGGTATCCGACCGAGTTGTTAAGGTGGTATCCCGATTTGGCGCATGTGGAGCCATTGAAGTTTGGCGTGCATTATTTAGTGGATCGATTGATTTCCAATGTGAAATGGAGCGGTTGGAGGGATTATTATGCAGTGCATTTGTTGAGTCGACATAGCGGGTATTTTGCGGGGTTGGATGAGGGGTTTGTGCTTAATAAAAGTTGCACGACGAATTTTTGTGATATTGCGAGGTATGTGTTGGACGAGGATGGAAGTGACAGCGAGTGACGTAGCAAGATGGCGGACGGAAGTGAAGTTTGACGTTTGATTGGATACTTTGTGAATAGGTGGCGCTTTTTAATAATGTTCGAACGATTGTACGATTTAATTAAAATATATTAGGATTATTAAAAGCATTTTGTGATATGTGGTAGTAAATGTATTAATTTATTTGTTTCTATTAATGTAAACGTATGAATCATATTGAATTTGTAAATATGAATTATTTTGTAGACTTGTCATAGATGGCGTTGCAAAAATCCATTATGGCGGTCTATTCAAATAATTATTAGACATTTTATACAATTTTTTTTTTTATCTATAAATAAATGTTATATCTGTGAGTAATTTCAAATATTTATCTACAAATTTGGTCTTGAAAAACCCGCAATTTATCAACATCCTGTGGTCTAAACGTTAGTATGCATCAAGATGCTGAACAAAAACATCTATTTATTAATTATCCTAAGCCTGAATTACTGTGCAAATTCCCAAAATCAAAAAACCTCAGTTTGTGAATCGCAAGAAACATGTGGCGCTTGCATCCAACAGCTCGGTTGCGTCTGGTGCATCTCGCCGGTAAGTCTAATAACTTTGGGCGTATTCGTCTAATTAATTACAATCAAAAAAACACAGCAAATGAACACATCAGTGCATTGCCTACCCGAGCTAAACCTCCCTGCAAACTGGTGCAGCGCCCAAAACCAAAAAAACCCAAAATCTGCCCAAGAAATTGCCGAAAACTTGCCGTTCAGCAGCGACGAAGTCAAACCAATCCAACTGAAACCGCAAAGATTTAAGTTAACGCTTCGCAAAGGCGATAAAGCGAATTTAACGTTCCAATACCAACAAGCTAAGAATTATCCGGTGGATTTGTATTACATTATGGATTTGTCCGCTTCCATGTTAACGCATAAGGATAAGCTGGGACAACTCGGTAACAAACTGGCTGAAGCTATGATTAAGCTTACTGATAATTTTCGGCTGGGATTCGGCAGCTTTGTTGATAAAATCGAGCTTCCGTTCGTTAATACCGCACCGGAGAAGTAAATAATAAAATAAACGCAACCCTTAATACATATAAAGCAATATGGCTGCCAAATGTATTGCTGGTTGCTTAACAACTTGTAAAACTAATCAAATATTCGTTTAGATTGAAGCAGCCTTGCAAACTAGGCGGAATAGCCTGCGTATCGCCGTACAGCTTCATAAATCACATGCCTTTGACGAAAAACTACAAGCAATTCACAAACGAAGTGAATAAAGCGCCCATTTCGGGGAATATCGACTCACCGGAAGGCGGATTTGACGCCATTATGCAAGCGATTGTTTGCCATGATGAAATTGGCTGGCGAGCGGATGCTAGACGCTTAATGGTGTTCTCCACCGATGCGGATTTTCATATTGCGGGTGACGGAAAGTTGGCGGGCGTTGTGGAGCCGAACGACGCGCAGTGTCATATGCAGAATCACAGCTACACTGATTATTTGACGTATGATTATCCGTCAATTTCGCAGATCAATTATGTGGCCAAGCGGAATAATATGAATTTGATTTTTGCGATTGTTGAGAATCATAAGAATAAATTAACGCTGGACACTTACAAAGATCTGTCGAAGAAGGTGGAGAACAGCAATTTCGGAGTGTTGGAGAAGAGTTCGGACAATGTTATCACGCTTATAAGGGATAATTATAATGTAAGTCAGTTTATTGGGTTGGCACACTTTGCCCTCAATGTCAATTGTTGTATTGTGTGTTGCCTAATCGTTTAAATTTTCAGAAAATTGTTGACTCAGTTACAATAAACTCGAACGCTACCGACGACATATCCGTGAAGATAGCCGCAAACTGCAAAGACAAGAAACAAAATGGCTGCAGTAAAGTGCACGTGGGTGAAGAAGTAACCTTCACCGCCACCTTCGAATTAACAAAATGCCCCGAAACAGGCTCCTTCACCAAAATTATCGCTTTAAAACCGGAAGGCTTGAGTGAAACCATTTTAGTAGAACTAGAAGCCATTTGCAGTTGCAACTGTCCAAACTCCCAACCGAACGCCACCGATTGCACGCAATTCGGCAATTTGGAATGCGGCGTGTGCGAATGCCAAAGCGGCCGCTTCGGCCAACATTGCCAATGCGATTATTCGATGAGTCAAACGGAGAACTCCACCGTTTGTCAAGCGACGCGGAATTCGGACGTTTGTTCAGGCGTTGGCGATTGCATTTGCGGCAAATGCGAATGCAACGAACGCAATGTGGCAGATGAGAGAATTTACGGCAAATTTTGCGAATGCAATAATTTTTCCTGCAAGGATAAATGCTCGGGGAATGGAGTGTGCGATTGTGGGGAGTGCAAATGTTCCAGTGGATTCACCGGCGAGGCTTGCGAATGCCCTGAAAGCAATTTGAGTTGCATGGAGCCAAATTCCGATATTTCTGACGTTTGTTCAGGCAATGGAAAATGCGTTTGCGGCAAATGCGAGTGCTTTAATGGCGACATTTCGAGGTTTTCCGGGAAATATTGCGAGGAGTGTACAAGTTGTCCGTCTAGAAGGTAAGTAGGCAACCAGCCATACGTTATTAGTAGAGATTTGCTCTACTAATGGCGGCCGGAAGTTTCTTCTTTTGAAATCACGCAACCATCTTATATTGTTGGTTGCCTAAATATGTATTTTATTTGCAGATGCGCTGAATATAGGCATTGCGTTGAATGCCAAGGATTTAAATCCGGACTGTACAGTGAAGATGATTGTAAGCAGAATTGTACGAAATTTGAGACGATTTTGGTGGATAAAACTGAAAAGCCCGACGATGACATCAAAGAGTGTCGCGTGGTGAACGAAAAAACTGGATGCAGTATTTTGTTTACTTATAGTTATGATATTAATGATAATTTGCGAGTTGAGGCTCAGGAGACGATGCTTTGTCCGGAGCCGCCTAATATTTGGGGTAAATATTTTTTTTAAATAGAATTAAGTTGGTAGTAATGATTTTTTGACAGCTTGGATAGGCGGGGTGGTTGGTTCCATAGTACTGGCGGGATTGATAGCGTTAATCGTCTGGAAAGTGATAACGTCGATTCATGATCGGAAAGAATACGCGAAATTCGAATCGGAGAAGCAGAGATTGAAATGGAGTGCTGGTGAAAATCCGCTGTACAAGAATACGACGACTACGTTCAGCAATCCTGCGTATATGAATTAGTTTTAAGGCTTTTGCTCAAATTTGGTAAGCTTCTATTTAGCTAATATTTATTTTGGGTAATTACTCAACCGAATTAGTAGAATATTGAATTTATAGGGTAGTTTAGCCACTGCCAAACAAATAAAATGGCTGCCAACAAATGTTAGCCATATTGGCATTTTGATTGTTGATAAACATGGACTATTCCAGCGCCATCTAGTTTCGAATAGCATTATCGCCAGCCTTACTCAAAGTTTAAGCGGCAATTTCAAATACTTTTAATTCTTTCGTAATTTAAATCCAAAAATTCCCACAAGATAAAATTATCTTAAATCAATATAAATTTAATCTTATCATCGGCAATGCAGTTTATCATTTAGTGTAGTGTTGATATGCTTGTAATTGTGTTGCTACTATTTTTATTAAATTGTCTGGCCACAATTTCCTCGTCTTTTAAGGTAAGTATCCATTAATAAGTGAAATATTCAACTCAACTACTTAAATTTAGGTTTATTCAAACTTAAATCACTCATCCTTAACAACAGGTACGTTAAAATACTCTAAACTACTTTAATGACCTAATTTTCATGTTTACAAAGATGCATTTAATTGCATAGAACCGGGATACAAAGAAATTTGCTCCAATCATGGTCAATGCAGAAACAACTCCTGCGAATGTACAAATTACGACTACTACGAATACAAAGGAAAATATTGCGAAGAATGTCCGTATTGCAAAGGGCAACGATGCGAGCAAATTTACGACTGCATCCAGTGCTTTAGACTCGACATAAAATGCACGCGAAACTGCCATTTTTACTATCTGGAAGCCCACAGTAAAATAATTACTGCCAACTTAGACAAACATGAAAAATTTTGCGAAATTTACGTAAACCCTTCTTGCTATTTGCAATTTAAATATTGGTACGTTGAAAATGACGCACTAATCATCGAAATTGGCGAGGAAAGCTGCAATATCGGAGTGAAAAGTAAGCAAATATTTGAATAAATAACCAAACGGTTAAAAAGCGTGTACTGCTAGTTGCCAAAAGCAAGGAAATGTTAAATAAAATTGTGTATTGCTGGTTGCATCCCGCTTTATACTATTGGAAAGCGCTAAAGCATAAATTCCAATATGGCTGCCAAATACACCAACCAAACCACCCAAAATTCCCCAAATTTAAATTTAATGGCCGCCCAAAAACAATTTAAATCTGAATTTTGTTTCAGTTCTCTGGTATTGCAACTTCCTAGTCATAATATTCCTTGTCGCCTTAATGCTATTCCTTAACCTATTCTAACCTCAAACCTCCACTTCAACTCCTTGCATAATAAGTCCAGGACCAAACTCCAAGCTCGTCTTCTTCCCAGCGATCTCACCATTAGTCATCAAACCTTCCGACATCTTCCGCGTCAACGAAAACTTTCGCACAGCACTCATCGCTCGTTTGGCCGGCGAAGGCGTCTGCACCTTCTCCTCTTTAACATCCTTCTGGAAATTGGTCTTCCGCAACATTCCTTGGAAATTGAACGGAGGGTCATCTTCGTTGCCACTGGATCGCCGTCCCATCGTTCGCAACTCCGCCACTGGATCCACACGCTTCGGTTTATTCGTAATTGGACTAGTTTTGATGTAATCGAAATCTTTATTCGCCGGACGAGTGTTTGTGATGAAATTATTCTCCTCCGCTTTCTTGTCCGGCTTCTTAAGGGGTTCCACTTTTTTTAAATTGCTTGTGGAATAAATATTGCAAGTTTCTTGCACTGGAACAATTTTGTTTTCTTTAATAACTGTCTTCTTAACGATTGGCCCTTCTTTAATCGGTGGTAGATCTTTGATTGGTTCATCAGGATCTCGATTGAAATTCACCACTTCCAAAGCGGGACTGCTTGTCACCGGAATGGCTTTAATGGAGGCAGCTCGGGCTTCCCGCCAACGATATGGCGTGTCCCACGCTTCTTCCTTTTCCAAACAAGTGCTGCCAACACAAAATTATTAGACTTGCACAAGTAGTTAAGTTGGTAGTACCTGGTAGGCGTCGGACATTTTGTCGACGAATCGTAAAATGGTATCTCATCGAGTCGGAAGGGCACTTTAAGTACTGCTGGCTTATCTTTGCCCAGCCAAGTCAATGCTTGCGCTTTTGTATCAATAGATTCCACATCGACAGTTTCGTTAGTTTGGTACGCATGGTGGAATGCCGCCAATCCATATAAATGCACCTAGAATAAATAAAAGTGAGGTTATGATGTTGACAGATTGAGGTTAGAATACCTGTTGCGCAAAATTGAAGAATTCGTGTTGTTTATGCGCGCGATATTGCAACAGCACGTGGAATATGCTATTGTTGCGCCATCTCTTGGCGAATGGCTTAATGAAATCGAAATCTTCTTCGCTCAGCATTTCGTACTCCGACATGAAGTTGGCGTTCGCTTTTTTCAACGTGGCTTTTCGAT
Organism: Cryptophagus acutangulus; assembly: GCA_963556235.1. NCBI lineage: Eukaryota > Metazoa > Arthropoda > Insecta > Coleoptera > Cryptophagidae > Cryptophagus > Cryptophagus acutangulus. The sequence goes on from OY744569.1 coordinate 5,323,963, forward strand.
AGGCTGGAAGTTAGCTACATTAAACAAGAAAATAAATTATTTGAAAGTAAATACCTTTTTGGATAATTTCCGCCGCTTCGTCTGGCGTCATTATACTTCCCGATCGCTTGATTTTCTCAACTAAAATAATTCTAATTAATTAAATTACGCATGCGCGTGTATAATATTTACTGCATTCGCTTTCCGTTTCTTTGATTTGCTTGTTGGCACGACACTTGACCAAAAACGTGCGCAAAATGCTCTGAATTTTAATAATCTTCTTCACCTGGCTTTCATACAACCGCGCCAAATACTCCTCATTATAATACTTCAAGAAAACTTTTGTCTTCCCAATACACCAACCTTCCATCTTCAACCTAACCAGCAGCAATCTGCAGTTATCGCTCGTAATGTCGACATTTTCGTCAAAATCGAACGCCAAAAACTTATATCTGCAACCAACAATACGTCAAAAACCACATTTCGGTTATGTAACCAGTAATACACCTCCGCAAAAACTCCGCAAACGCAATCCGATAAGGATACCCATTTTGCCGCGCTTTCGCCGTTTCGCAAACGGCCAAAGCGCGCACTTGTTGCTTCACCAACTCCTTGCAAAACTTCAACGGCTGCGCTTCCAAGTTTGCCTTAATACATCGCACAAAATGCGTGCCGCCCGACGCGCCCCCTATCGATAATTCCTTCAACAAATCCAAGCTAATCGCTCGGTAAATCGAAGCAGTCGTTCTGCGTTTTCGCGTCTGCGAATACTGATTCTCCATTGCAACCCGTTTGGCGTTACTGAAGCTGAACTTCTTCGTATGCTTCTCCTCGTCGGTGAAGTTCACCAGGAGGTTGCCGGTTTTATTAAGCGCTCCGGCGAATAATTGGTGGATAATTGGATTGGTGGACGCACGCAATGTCTCGTAGATTTCCGGCGATAAGTAATCGCCATTTTTGTTCGGCATTTCGCGCACGTTGTACGCGACTTTTCCGATGTAATGTGCGATGGTGAATTCGTTACTGTTGATGACTGTTACATGTTTGCAGTCTTGGTTTTGAATTTGCTCTACAAAAAAATATATTAATTAATTTACTGGAGAATTTGGTTTGTACCTAAGATATATTTCCCGGAAAAGCTCTGCTTTGACGCATCGTCGATCGAACTGAGCACTCCATCGACTTTTCCGAGCAGCGCGTCCAACACTATTTTGTTGTCGTAATAAGTGAACGATTTATATTCGACATCTTCGCTGTTCATGTCCAAAATTTCCCAGGAGAAAATGCGCTGCAAATAATGGTACTGCATTTGCTCGTTGAAGCAATTCACGTAGAACTGCGGCAAGTGGTTCTTCCTGAAGCACTCAAATCCGAAATAGTCCAAAATGTTGACGCTATATTTTTGCCCACTACAAAACAATCGAAAATAAATCGTAAACTTAATAAAGCGACTTACAAAATAGTGGTGCCAAACGCCAACTTGCAGTTAATCAAACTCAAAACGTAATCGACCATCCGCGAATACAAAGTATTCGCCAAAACATCCCTTGAATCTCTCGCTTCATCGCACGATTTTGTCCGTTTATACGCCGTGCCCTCTTTGGTCACACAAAAATTCGTCAGCGCCCACTTCATCTTCTTCTCATCCACCCCTAACAAGCTACAAAAATTATAAAGAGCGTCTTCGTTCTCCAAATAAACCTCCAAAAGATCGTCAGTCTCTTGCAAACGGATTTCGCCAAGATTCAAAATGGCCGCCACTATTTCAATGACAGTTTGAATCTCATGTTCGGCCAGTTGGTACTCCTGCATGTACTTTAATAACTTTTCATATTTGCTCGCATTGTTGGTAACAGTGAAGTTTGTGCTGGCCACACGCAAGTATCGATAATTGCGATCAGCGTTCAACTGATACTTATCAAGTTGCCCAGCTGCAGTCAACCCGTCATACACGTAATAAAAAAAATGGAAGTTGCCTTGATGCATGTCAACGGTCGAAACCCGCCATTTTTCTAGGAAATGCGCGCCAAAACTTGCACCACTCAATTTACCTGTCTTCCCATAATTAATTGTCGTTTTAATTATACAACGAGTGGAATAGTCGTTATAACGCGTAGCCGCATGGGTCAAAGCATGCATAAGCTTAACCGCATTCTTAATACGGCTTGCGCTAATATTCGCATTGCGACCCAAGTACGTTAAATGGTCGATTAAATGCAAATAATTCGACGTTTTCCCCGCGCCGCTTTCGCCAGAGAGCACAATGCGTTGCGGCACCACGTGATGAATGGCATGCTGATACGCCGTGTCCGCAATGGCGTAAATATGCGGCGCATTGTCTGAACGCGACTTTAGCTCGTACTTCTGGTGGAACTGGAATCCAAGGGTAGGCAACCAGTAATACAATTATTTGAATGTGCGTTACTTACATCGCCATTGTAGATGTTTTGTTTCTCGTTTGGGTTCAATACAAGGAGAATATCGCCGATGAATGTTTGAAATTCGCCGACTTTTAGGCGGTTTTGAAGGGTTTCTAGTAGTTTTTCTTCGGTAATTGGGGATAGGGCTGCTAGATCTTCGATTAGCATTTTTTCCATGGCGCCATTGATGTCTTTTTTTACGTAGTCGCCGTTCACGATAATTTCGGGCGTTCGTTGGTCGGGATCTGGTTTGTTTAGGTCGTTTAGGAGCGATTTTATTTCGAGGGATAACTAAAATTAGGGAGAAAAATTATTTTGAGGTTAAAATCCACTCGATTTCGAATAAACTTACATGATAGTTATTCTCGGGGATTTGCTCCAAGAAGGGATGCTGAATGACTTCCATAATATACGGGCGATATTCGTAATTCTTCACCAAACACCTAAAATAACGAAAATTAAATCCTTCCCCACAATTTAAATTCAACCCTTACTCGCTAATAAAATCGTTATAATTCTCGCTCCAATTACTAACTCGATAGAGCGTGGGAGGCGGATTCCTGCCAATCTGGAAAAGCGCCCTGGAAGGATGCATATCCTGATACGGACTTTTCCCATCCCCCAATTCGATCGCGGTGATGCCCAGCGCCCAAACGTCAGCCCGATTATCGTAATTCTCCTTGGCTGCCACTTCAGGTGCCATCCAAGCCGCCGATCCCAAACAATCGTCGACTTTCTCCTTGGCATTCTGCACCAGTATTCGTCGCGCCAAACCAAAGTCGGCTAATTTAACTTCACCTTCGCGCGTTAAAAGAATGTTGGTCGCTTTTATGTCTCTATGAATGACGCGACTTTCGTGCAAATAAATCAGACCCTGTAAAATATTGGAGAAAGTGCTGTGCTGTTCTTTATTGATGGATGAATGAGGAGTGAGAATGAAATGGTTTTGCTTTAGCGCAGTCGTAAATTTACGGGAAAAAGCTTCTAGTTTATTACTGTAATTACGAGCAGTTTATGTAAGAATAGGTCGTTTATATGGATGGCTTAAACAAATGTGATATACGGTTATTATGTGCATTTGCACAATACAATGCAATTGCAATTCTACTTTGTTATGTTTGGAGAAATGGGAGAAATACCAACTTGGATGGTTTCTTTCAGGATATAGGCGATGTGTTCTTCGGCCATTCGGCGATTTTTATTCAAAAGTCCGAGGACCAAGTCGCTAACTGGACCACCTTCGCAGATCTGCAAAATATTATACGTTTTTGTCATCGAACAAGCTTTTTAAAATATTTTGACGTTCATTTTGATCAATTTTGACGTTAAATCAAGTATCAAGCATGGCCGCCGCCGAGTCCACCAACTGAACAGCGCAAAAGTCACTAACTTACTCCTAGGCGCGTTCCTTGGTCATTTTACTTTTGCAATTTTTTGACTTACCTCAAGAATGAACCAAATCTCCCGACTTTTCTTATACACCCCATAAAAGTCAATCAAATTCGGATGACTGGTAAATTCATGCAGAATCTGGTGCTCTTCTTCAATAAACTTCCGGGTTTCCTCATTCAGCTCCTGCATTTTAATCGCCACTTTTTTATTACTCGCTTCACTATCAATCGATTTG